>CP139774.1:16135000-17531666 GCA_034370585.1 Fragaria x ananassa | reverse complement strand
AGTCTTCTGTAACACGGCAATACACGGCACCCTCAGACATCCTTAACATCCAACGCGGTGTCACGATCACCCCATCAGCGTGGGATCAAGTGACATGCCGCAGAGATGAGGATACCACACATCGCCACCACTGTGAGCCTTTAATAATCAATGTGCAGGTGGATCATTACAGGTGCCACAGAGCTTTAGTGGATACAGGGGCCGCTGTAAGTGTCATGTTTTCTGATTGTTACAAGGGACTTCGGCGGGACCGCGCCAAACTGTACAACAACCACGACCCCTTGGTCAGCTTCTCTGGTGACATCATACAACCGCTAGGCTCAGACCGCCTAACCGTGGCGGTAGGAACTACTCCTGGCCGCTCCTCCATTACAGCTCACTTCCTCATAGTTGACTGTCCCTCGTCCTATAATCTTATCTTAGGCCGGGACATCCTGTGGGGACTGCAATGCTTCGTAGCCGGCCACATGCTCCTCATGAAAGTTCCTACCCCTGGTGGCATCTTGACAGTTCAAGGGGACCGAGCAACCATTGAGCACTGTCATCTTAACGCCATCCAACAGGGGCGCAACGCCTATGAGATGCTGCCTCTCAGCCCCTCGGAACCCATAGATGACCCACGGGACGACCCAGAGGGGACTGGAAAAAAGAGGGCCCCGCGACCTAATCCAGCTGAAGACACCGAATGGATATCCCTGTCCCCCACTGCCTCGGAAAGGAAAGTCCGCATTGGCTTAAGTCTCAGCCCGGAACTCCGCCACAAGCTCATTACTTTCCTCCAAGAAAAACAAGCAGTCTTCGCTTGGTCCTACGCCGACATGCCGGGGATCTCCCCTGACATCATCACCCACAAACTCAACGTCCTCCAAGACCACCCCCCTGTCAAACAAAAGAGACGCGCCTTCCACCCAGACAAGTATCGAGCTATCCAAGCTGAGGTTCAACGGCTCAAGGAAATCAAATTCATCCGGGAAGTTTCCTACCCGACATGGGTCTCCAACGTCGTCATGGTCCCCAAACCTAACGGCAAGTGGCGCATGTGTGTTGACTACACGAACCTTAACAAGGCCTGCCCTATGGACAGCTTCCCCTTGCCACGAGTTGACCAAATGGTTGATTCCATAGCTGGATTCAAAACACTCAGCTTCCTTGATGCCTACTCAGGCTACAACCAAATCAAAATGCACCCCGCCGACCAAGTTCACACAACCTTTGTCACCGATAAAGGATTGTACTGTTACGAGGTCATGCCCTTTGGCCTCAAGAATGAGGGGGCAACTTATCAACGGCTCGTTAACGCCATGTTCGAAGATGAAATTGGCGAGATTATGGAAGTGTATGTCGACGACATGTTGGTCAAGAGCAAGACAGAAGATGACCACATTGCCAACCTCGACAGAGTATTCACTAAGCTCCTCGAACACGGGATGCGTCTCAACCCTCATAAATGCATCCTTGCTGTGGGAGGCGGAAAATTCCTTGGCTTCATGGTCAGTGAAAGAGGCATTGAGGCCAACCCAGAAAAAGTCCAAGCCATCCTAGACATGACTGCTCCGACGTCCCGGAGCGACGTCCAATGCCTTACCGAACGCTTGGTAGCCCTAGCACGCTTTATTTCCCGCCTCACAGACAGGTGCAATCCCTTCTTTCAACTGCTCAAGGCACAGCATAAAAAAGAAATCACTTGGGGCCCGGAACATGATGATGCCTTCAACAGCATAAGGGCATACCTCACCACTGTCCCTCTCCTCTCCAAGCCAATTCCCGGAGAAGTGCTTTATTTATACTTGGCTGTTTCCGCCACGGCCATCAGTGCAGCGCTCACACGCCATGTCCATGATCAAGAATTCCCAGTATACTATTATGGCAGAGGATTCGCGGATCCAGAGACTCGCTATCCAGACATAGAGAAACTTACTCTCGCCCTCATCACTGCCGTCAGGAAACTCAGGCCGTATTTCCAAGCCCACACAATCCATGTACTCACCAACCAGCCTTTACGGCACATATTGCAGAAACCTGAAACCTCAGGTCGCATGGTCAAATGGGCAGTTGAGCTGGGAGAGTTTGACTTGCACTACAAGCCGCGAGTGGCCATCAAAAGGCAGGCAGCTGTAGACTTCATTGCTGAATTCATCCCATTGGCCGATAGCAGTTCCCACCCAGACACCCCCGCCGGGGACACCATCTGGGAGCTCCAAGTGGATGGATCCTCCAACAGCAAACTCAGCGGAGCAGGAATCATCATCACGGACCCCGAGGGTCACTCGTATGAGTATGCCCTCCGATTCGAATTCAAAGCCTCCAATAACATTGCTGAGTATGAAGCCCTTATCGTAGGCATTCAACTTTGCCGAGAGCTCGGAGCCCGACACCTCCATATTTTCAGTGATTCCCAACTTGTTGTCAGTCAGGTGGCAGGGGATTTCAAAGCTAACCAGCACAACTTGGAATCCTATAAAAGTCTCGCGGGGGCACTTCTGCAAAGCTTCACATCATACAAACTCACCCAAATCCCGCGAGCCAAGAACTCCAAGGCTGACGCCCTCGCAAGACTCGCCACGGCTCCTCCCGAGTCCACGCCCCTAGATGTCCACATCGAAACACTGGATAAGCCAAGTATCTCAAGAGCCGATTCAGAAATTTTCGCCCTTGAGCCCAGGGAGCAGCCCTCATGGATGGACCCATTCATTGCTTTCCTCTCGGATGGCACCCTGCCCCAAGACAAGCATGAAGCACAGCGGCTACGCTGCAAAGCCTCCATTTACTTGCTCAGAGGTGGAAAGCTATACCGCCGAGGCTAATCATGTCCCCTACTGCGGTGCCTACCCACAGCAGAAGGGCACAAAGTGCTGAAATCGCTCCACAGTGGCATTTGTGGGAACCATGCAGGAGCACGGAATCTCATGTTCAAAACGCTTCGCGCGGGGTATTATTGGCCAACCCTAGAGAGTGATGCCAAAGCGGTCGTTCAAACGTACCTTCAGTGCCACAAATTTGCAGATTTTGCACATCATCCTCTGGTACCCCTCTCTATCATCATCTCGCTCGTCCCTTTCAGCCAATGGGGACTTGATTTCAACGGACAACTCCCCACAGCCCCGGGACAGTTCAAGTACGTCATTGTCATTGTGGTTTACAACACAAAATGGATTGAGGCAGAGCCCCTCGCCACAATCACCACTGAAAAAGTAATCAACTTTCTTTGGCGAAACTTGTACTGTCGCTTTGGAGTGCCCCAAGCCATCATTACTGACAATGGCACCCAGTTCGACAATGACACATTCCGGGGATTCTTGTCCGATCAAGGCACAACAATCTTTTACACCTCCCCAGCACATCCCCAAACCAATGGCCAAGCAGAAGCTATCAACAAGCTCGTCAAGCAAAACCTGAAGAAACGCCTGGATGAAGCCAAGGGTTTGTGGGCAGCTAAGCTCCCGGACGTCCTCTGGACACTCTGCACCACCCCCACAACGGCCACTGGAGAGTCCCCATATCTCTTAGCTTACGGCACCGAGGCGGTGGTACCAGTGGAAATGGAGGTCCCAAGTGAACGTATCACAACTTATGACCCCGAGACAAATGCGGCAGGGCTACGACTCAATATGGATCTCTTAGAGGAACGCCGAGACAAGGCATACCTCAGAGTCATCAACAACAAGCAGAAAATAGCCCGATACTACAACAAAAAAGTCATCCTTCGCCCCCTGAAGGTAGGCGACTGGGTCATGAAAGAGGTCATTCCCCACCCTACTGGTCTCAAGGCAAAGTGGGAAGGCCCACTCGAGATAGTTGACGCTCCGGGACCCGCCACATTCTATCTCCGCGATTGTGATGGTCGCGTGCTGCCCCGCCCCTGGAACACTCGCCACCTCCATCTCTATCCCAGTTAATTACATTGTATGTATTTTAGCCTAGTAGCGGCACCAACAATGTACACTTCGCCCATTAGCGGCTCACTCTAAATGCCATGAAGTGCTTTGTCATGTAAACATGCTACACTTCATATCCACACAACGCCACAAACCTATTCGCCACATAGCGACCCACCACGCGGCTAACGTGGTTCTCCTGGCCAACTTGCACGACCCGTCCCGCCACCCCTTAACCCTAGCCAGCCCGACAACAAAACTCTTACCCTAGGCTTCCTACCAACATCACAGACATGTGGACAGTCTCATTCACCCCCGATAAATCCAAAGACAAAGAACGCCACCAATTCATACCGTGAAATAGTGGATCCGCGTAGTGGCAATGAAGCTGGTTGCAAACAGCCAAGCGCTCGCGCCCACTCGATCGAGGGTGAAGTGGAACGCTTCCCAAATCTGAGGTTTGTCGAACCACTAAAACCCTAGACCCTCTGACACTTTTCTCTCCTTGATTGACAGGTTATGGGAGGAAGCCCCTGCATCTGGATGATCCCCCCTCAGAGATCATGCAACGGCCCGCAATGCCCAATGGCGAGCCTCCCCAATCAAGCGCGGACTACCTCGCCACATAGCCACAGTCCCCAACCAAGCGCGGACTGACTGGCCACCTCGCGACAGTCCCCACCTAATCGCGGACTGCCTCGCCACCTAGCCACAGTCCCCAACCAAGCGTGGACTGAATGGCCACCTCGTGACAGTTCCCACCCAAGCGCGGACTGCCTCGCCACATAGCCACAGTCCTCAACCAAGCGCGGACTGACTGGCCACCTCGCGACAGTCCCCAACCAAGCGCGGACTAACTCGCCACCTAGCCACAGTCCCCAACCAAGCGCGGACTGATTGGCCACCTCGCGACAGTCCCCAACCAAGCGCGGACTGCCTCGCCACATTGCCACAGTCCCCAACCAAGCGCGGACTGACTGGCCACCTCGCGACAGTCTCCAACCAAGCGCGGACTGACTCTCCACCTAGCCACAGTCCCCAACCAAGCGCGGACTGACTGGCCACCTCGCGACAGTCCCCAACCAAGCGCGGACTGACTCGCCACCTAGCCAAAGTCCCTAACCAAGCACAGACTGACTGGCCACCAAGGCAGCGGCCCGCAACGCTTAGTAGCAAGTCTCCCCAATCAAGCGCGGAATGACTCGCCACGCAGCGGCCGCAACGCCACATAGCGACAGTCCCCAACCAAGCGGGGACTGACTCGCCAGAGCAGCATCACACTTTTCTTCTCACCAACCAGTTTTAGGAACATCACCCCCGTTACCTCGCGACTCTCGCGTGGGGACTTGGGGATTCGGCACCATGCCTCCTGCACCCGGGTGAAACCTATTCTCGGCATCTCTAGAATAACTCCCCACCCAAGAACTCTCTCGGACTGGGGACTTAGGGACTTGTTAGTACATAGCCAAAATACTTGGCTAAGCCGAGAATACGGTACAATTACCCGGTCGAGATAGCCCTGGTGGGCCCTTCACAGACATCCAAAGAGTGAAGGGCCGATAACAAACCGCTTGTCAAAGTCACTCTAGCGGCAAAACACCCCCAAAAGGGGAGACACTCCAAAGGAGGGCAAGGAGTCCCATATTGGAGACTAAGGCAAAGGTACCCATACTTGTCTTATAAAACAAGCTCAACCTATCATAAAAGGTACACACACATATACATACTCACATGTATTCTCTCCCTCTTTCATTCCTCTACCCGTACAAGTGCTCAAAGCTAACTTAAGCATCGGAGAGTCGAAGACTGGGCCACCCCAGTCCTGACCCCGTGACGTTGTCATTTGTGCAGGTACCGAGTGAAAGACCCCAAGAATTCTACTTCGTTCCGCCCCGCGACCACTTCCCGGCCCGGGACGAAACAGGTAGAAACAGATTTACTTGGCAATTTTAACATAATCAAATCAATCAAATCTTAAGATTTAGATATGCCCAATAAGATATAATTGCTTTGGATTGAATGTCCTGTTTTGACCACGATCATCAGTAAGGGGCGTGCCATCTCGCGGATATGGAAGGAAGGTGCGAGGAATCTTGACTTCCAAGCAAGCGAGGAGTTCTGGTGACGTACATTTCCGCATGTATACGAACTCTGTTGACTAGCTCCTTCGCGAAGTCTCCTATGCGGAGCCATCTCGCCTCGCCTACATGTACATCTACACGCGCGGAGCTATCTCGCCTCGCCTTCATATATATGTACATCTACACGCGCGAAGCCATCTCGCCTCGCCTTCATGTACATCTACGCGCGCGAAGTTATCTTGCCTCGCCTTCATGTACATCTACTCGTGCGAAGCCATCTCGCCTCACCTTCATGTACATCTACGCGCGCGACATCATTTCACATCGCCTTCATATACTTCTATGCGAAGTCCATTTCTTGATTCCACGCGAAGTCCGCTGTCTAGATCCCATGCGAAGTCCGTTTCTTGATTCCACGTGAAGTCCGCTATCTAGATTCCATGCGAAGTCTGTTTCTTGATTCCACGCAAAGTCCGCTATCTAGATTCCATGCGAAATCCGCTATCTAGCTCGCCTGACTTCTGGCGGGCCATCTCTTGTAAACCCAATTATTTTATTAAATTTTACATTTCTACACATCTATCTAGTGGAGAGAAGAGTTTTATTTCATTTATGTATCCTCATTTCTTATTTTCTTATAAAGCTTATATCATTATTCGTTTCTTTACCATAGTCTCATTCGGCTTGTTGTAACTCTTGCAGATTAAACAAGACTAGAACGGCGTAATTGCATATCTCGGGGGAATGACAATCAGTTGTGTAGACGAGTGGAAACAAATGTTTGATAGAAGAGCAACTTGTTAAAGGTATATCTGTGAAGAATGATAGGTCGGACGGACAAAAATTACGCAAATGGATTCCTTTTATTGGTAGGGACTCAATGAAGAGTGCATCAGGTGGTTCATCTTTGAGTCATTGTTCAAAATGTATATGATACTCTCCCTATGACATGGAATTCAAAGCAAAACGGCGAGAAAAACTACGAAAGTTTACTGGACTGCCAGATGAAGTTTATTATGAGGCACTTGAGAATATGAACAAGAGAATGAGCCATAGTTTGTCAATTGTTAATGAAGAAGATCACCGGTTATTGTCCTGATTGGATATGATATGCCCAGCTGATACTAAGAAGAAGCTACAAGAATGGAGAAAACAGTGGCAGCTAGATAGGATTCAGCTTTCGAATTTCATATTATTTTTGTGTTCTTTGGTTGAGTTTAAATCATTCTGGTATGAAACATTGAATCATTCTTTGCTTTAATTTTTTTTTTATTATAAATATTGTGTATATGAAAATTGAGAGTAGATGGTGGACATGGACGCAAGACGCGATGCTAAAGTGGAGCATCAGCAGGCAAAGCGATCTATCAGTGGATAGTTTACCTGTAATTGGTAAAGTTTCAACTTCAGAGGAAATCACATCTTCTTCGGACGCCCAGGCAACAAAAATATTAATAATAATGTCAGTTGGGATCGTTCGAGGATTGAGATATTCTAATCACAGCCGATGCAGAACATTTTTTTGCAAAATTGAACTCTAGTGCTAGAAACTTCACTACAGTAAGTAATTACTTAAAACCTTAAACAATCAACAAAATAATAAAACAACATCAACGTAAGTCAACATATATGTCACTTTTGTTCTGCCCTTTGAATATGTATGTTATGCCCTTTAAGTATTATGTTATTTTTATTCTTGTAAGATTAATGAGCTTCTTTGTATTCCATTTACAGTCATCCGCTCTACAGCTTAGTAGAGATTGATCTTTCCTTTTGGAAAGATAACAACACATAATTTTCTTTTCAAAAAATATCTACATTTTGTTTTAAAAGATCAATCGTTAAAAAAAAATTGATTCTCTTTTTTCTTTTTCTTCTATACTATTAAACAATTTTATTAGACCAAGCTTCTCAGTTAGGAAACTTTTATTAGAATAGCAAACAAACCATAAAAACAATATTATCATGAGTGATAATCAAAAAGTATGTAAGTACTACTTCTGGAGAGAAGCAAGGTAACAAAGTGCACAACATTTTTCTGGAACAAATTCATAATAAGTCTCCTTATTTAGCAATAGAATTATACAATCATAAAAAACTAAATTTTATTTGTGATAGTTAATACTTATTAGTTTATTTAATTAAAATTCATGCATTCCTTGCGTGGTAAGCTTAGATGTTATTATAAAACGTAATGTGCATACACATAGAATAATATCTCTATATAAAAACAAAAATAAACTTCTAATTTCACAATTCTAATCTTCCTAGATACAACAGATTACCCACAAGATGATATTACTAAGGTTCCAATCTCCCTAAATACAACAGACCACACAGTGGATGATGCTACTAATCAAAATGAGCAGCCGAAGAAACTCATCTTTCGGATGCCCATGCAACAATTGCAAGGAACACATCTCTAATAAGGTATGTTGAGATTGTTCGAGGATTGAGATCTTCTTATCACAACATGTGCACAACATTTTTTGTAAAATTAAGCTTGTCGAACTTTAGTGCTAGAAACTTCACTATTGAATCCGTGTGTGTTAATATATGCCTTGAATCAGCCATCCGGGGGAACTAGCCATCCGGGAATACCAGCTATTCGGGGATCTCGCTAGGCTTAGTACAGGAATCCCTGTTATGCTGGGTTATGGTTTCCTGTTGGGCTTAGTATATCGGGTTTAGGGTTTAGTATATAAACAACCTAAACCTAGTTATATTCTGTGGTTGTGTGATTCTGTTTTTCCTCAAGATAATAAAGCTGTTCTCCTTCTGTCTGTGGACGTAGCTAACACATTGTTAGTGAACCACATAAATCTGTGTTCTTTCTTATATCTGTTACAACAAATTGGTATCAGAGCTCCAGGGGGGAGTTCGAATTCTGGGACGGAAGAAAGATGTCTGGTTTGAACGTGAAGATCGATAAATTCACGGGGAGAAACAGTTTCAGTTTATGGCAGATCAAGATGCGAGCCTTGTTAAAACAACAAGGGATGTGGGCGCCGCTTGAGAAGAAGTCGGGGGATCCAGAAATCGCTGAGATGGCCAGTCTGGAGGAGAAGGCACACTCTACAATCTTGTTGTGTCTTACAGTTGACATAATCACTGAGGTCGCAGAGGAGGAAACTGCGGCTGGTCTGTGGTTGAAGCTTGAGAGTCTATACATGACGAAGTCTTTAACCAACAAGTTGCGTCTAAAGCGACGTCTGTTCAGTCTGCGAATGGAAGAGGGCACGATTCTAAGAGATCACTTAGATCAGTTAAACACAATTCTATTAGAGTTGCGTAACATTGATGTTAAAGTTGATGATGAAGATGCTGCCCTAATTCTGCTGGTATCTCTACCTTTGTCGTATGAGAACTTTGTGGATTCTTTTATTGGTGGGAGAGATACTGTGACTCTAGAGGAGGTTAGATCATCTCTTCATACTAGAGAGATGTGTCATAAGGCGACCGGTTCAAGTTCAGACAGTCAGGCTGCGGGGTTGGTAGCCAGTGGAAGTATGGGACAGGGAAGCTCAGGGAAGAAGAAATTCAAGAAACCAGTTTCAAAGGGTTCCAAAGCTAATGATGTCTGTAACTACTGTAAAGAAAAGGGACATTGGAAAACCGAATGTCCAAAGAAGAAGAAGCAGCATGAGAAAGCATCAGGTACTGCTGTTGTAGCAGAAGTTGACACCAATTCTGAAGAAGATTTGGCCTTGGTTGCAGATGCACACACACATCACAGGGATGTGTGGATTTTGGATACCGGGGCGTCTTATCATATATGTCCACGCAGAGAGTGGTTTTCAACCTATGAGCAGATAGATGGAGGCAATATTTCTATGGCTGACAGTTCTGCATGCAAGGTGGTTGGAATAGGCTCAATCAAAATACGGACACATGATGGTAAATTCTATACATTGAATGATGTTAGGCATGCTCCACGCATGACGAAGAATCTGATTTCTTTGGGTCTACTAGACAGCAAAGGGTTCAGGTACAAAGGCTCATGTGGAGTTCTAAATGTCTACAAGGGTTCCAATGTGGTTCTGAAAGGTGTCAAGCAGGGTACTTTGTATTTTTTGCAAGGTTCTACGCTGTCAGGTTCTGCTGCTGTTGCATCATCGGAGGTTCACAAGGATGATATGACCAAGCTATGGCACATGAGGCTCGGTCATATGAGTGAAAGAGGGATGCAAATTCTGTCACAGCATGATCTTCTTGGTGGCCACAAGGTCAAGCAGTGGAAGGCACTAGTGGAAAATCAAACAGGGAAGAAGATCAAGAGGCTGCGAACTGATAATGGTCTGGGATTCTGTTCTACTGAATTTGATGAGTTCTGCAAGACTGAAGGTATTGCAAGGCATCATACAGTCCGGAATACACCACAACAAAATGGTGTAGCAGAACGTATGAATCAGACACTTCTGGAGGGAGCTAGGTGCATGGTTTGCACTAGGCCTAATCTTGCACATGCTGTTAGTGTTGTCAACAGGTTTATGGGTGAGCCTGGAAAGGAGCATTGGCAAGCCGTGAAGAGAATTTTTCGGTATCTCAAAGGTACGTCTGATGTCGGTCTCATTTATGGAGGTGATACAAAGTGTTTAGTAACAGGCTATTCAGATAGCGATTATGCTGGAGATGTTGACACTAGGAGATCTATGACTGGTTATGTTCGTATTCTTGGTGGTTCTGTTGTTAGTTGGAAAGCTACTTTGCAGCCTACAGTGACTTTGTCTACTACTGAAGCAGAGTACATGGCTTTGACAACAGCTGCAAAGGAAGGAATATGGTTGAAGGGACTGGTCAATAGTCTTGGTTTGCATCATGATCAGGCTATAGTATATTGTGGCAGTTTGAGTGCAATATGTTTAGCAAAGGATCAGGTTCATCATGAGAGGACTAAGCACATTGATGTCAGGTATCATTTTTTGAGAGATGGGAGCAGAATTAAGGTGAAGAAAGTGGGTACTGCTGATAATCCCGCTGATATGTTCACCAAGTCGGTTCCGCACAGCAAGTTCCAACATTGTTTGGACTTGCTAAATGTTACAAGCTGTTAGTTGCCCTTTGGGGGCAACATCTGAGGCAGAGGAGTTATTTGTACATCTGGCATTACTGTGATGCATCTGATACATCTGGCATTACTGTGGTGCATCTGATACATCTGGCATTACTGTGGTGCATCTGGTACATCTGGCATTACTGTGGTGCATCTGATACATCTGGCATTACTATGGTGCATCTGGTACATCTGTTATTTGTGAGAGGATCCAAGTCAAGGTGGAGATTTGTTAATATATGCCTTGAATCAGCCATCCGGGGGAACCAGCCATCCGGGAGTACCAGCTATTCAGGAATCCCTGTTATGCTGGGTTATGGTTTCATGTTGGGCTTAGTATATCGGGTTTAGGGTTTAGTATATAAACGACCTAAACCTAATTGTATTATGTGGTTGTGATTCTGTTTTCCTCAAGATAATAAAACTGTTCTCCTTCTGTCCGTGGACGTAGCTAACACATTGTTAGTGAACCACGTAAATCTGTGTTCTTTCTTATATCTGTTACAACATATTGTTGGAAAAAGTGTGGCTTAGATTAGAGTCATTTGGAATCCCACATCAGAAACGTGAAGAGTTATCATTGGGTTATAAGGAATGGTACCACACACACTAATGTCGAGGCCTTTTGTGTAAAACCCCATACCCGTTTCGCATCCGGGTGGCTAAAGTGGGGGGAGTATCGACATTTCTGGATCTGTGTGTGTGGGACTTCGGGGCCCGTCGGCCGCTTCCGCATAACAAGTGGTATCAGAGCCCAGGCGACGCTTGGGACTTGGTGTCTCATACGATCGAGTTGCAATCTGGTGGAGCTCCCGTTTGGATTGGGATCACAAGATTCAGATGGTTGTGATCAAGGTGGAGCTATTGGAATTTGGATCGTGAGACAGTTTGAGATGACTCGAATCACGCCAGGTGGAGATTGTTGGAAAAAGTGTGGCTTAGATTAGAGCCATTTGGAATCCCACATCAGAAACGTGAAGAGTTATCATTGGGTTATAAAGAATGGTACCACACACACTAATGTCGAGGCCTTTTGTGTAAAAGCCCATACCCGTTTCGCATCCGGGTGGCTAAAATGGGGGGAGTATCGACATTTCTGGATCTGTGTGTGTGGGACTTCGGGGCCCGTTGGCCGCTTCCGCATAACAGCAAGCTATTTCGTCACTTAAAACCCTAACAAATGGACAAAAGAAGAAAACACAACATCAACATAAGCAAGCACTCGTTATATATCACAGTCTCACTATTAACTCATATCACATTCTAAACTAGTTATTAACATATGTTGAACAATTGGCTATAATTTGGTAAGTCAAATCTTCAAATAGAATAACATGATTTCAGGCGTTTAAACTAAATCACTTAGCAGCAAACATTGTTCAAGAGTAGGTTCAAAACCTAAAACCAATAACAACAATACAGTGGACTAAGTGTGCACTGATGTGGATCCAAGATCTGAATAATGGCTACTATTATTACTAAGATCATGGAAAAAAGAAACATATATACAACTATCTCGCAACAAGTTCATTTTCATTGGGGTTTCGAAAATGAAAGAAAACTACCCAAAAATATAATGACAGAGCCATTTCAAGCTCTACAAAAAAGAATAGCAAGGCTGATTGAGTACAAAAAGAAAATTACAAAAATTCCAATTCCAAATTCAAAGTTCAATCACAACAATTACAATTCATTCCAAACTGATCTATGTCCAATCACAACAATTCCAATTCCAAATTCAAAGTTCAAGCAAAGATTGTGTTATTTTCATGAATGCATCTAATGACCCAAGAAGAGCTGAATTGGGTTCTTCACCTTCTGAAGTACATAAAGACTTGAATCAGCCACCTAGCTATATCGCTTATTCTTTTTTATGTTCTTATCTTGTCTTCCCTAAAATAATATCGAGTCCAACCTTTTACAATGTCACTCTCAATTGTTTTTTCTTCTAATTATGATTGTATCAATTAGACTGTTGATGCGAAACTCGTAGATTTCGTATTTGATTTTTTTATGGCGGAGCCAGCACCACGGCCACCGTCGATGGTGAGACAGTGTGCGGCGAAGTACATGACTAATTTGGATGAGGATACCTTGGTTAACTGCACCAGCTTCTTAAGCCTCCAAAACGTCTCCAACATATGGCCATGACTTGCAAGAACCTCCAAAAAGTCGTCTACTCTGATTCTATATGGCGTCGCTTCTTCAATGAGAGTTGGCCGCAGCAAACACGTAGATCTGCTGCTTCGCCGGCGTCAAGAGTTAGTGAAGCGTACATAAGGCGACACACAGATATGATGCAATTCAAGTTTCCGGATCCGGTTGTCACCGATTTCATCACAGATACCAAGCTTGTTAATCACATTTTATTGGATGAGAAACAGATAATCTTCTCTAAGGGTCTGATGATACAAGTGATAAACATTGATGACTGGTTAAGTGGGAGGGATTCGGTTGTCACACTAAGTGATCATAGTGCAAGGATTACTTGTATGAAACTGTTTCCACTTTATGAAACATCTTTATGTCGAAGAGAAGAACAAACGAAAGAGAATGTTTTGGTAACTTCAAGCTCGGATCATCGTATCCGGCTATGGTGGAAGGGTTCTTGCCAACGATGTTTAACATGTCAGAAAGGCTCAGTTACAGCCCTGTCTGATATTGGCAAGTGGAAGGGAAGATGGCACAGTTTGCCTTTGGTCTCTTAGTTCCAGTGGAAGAAGTGGTCAGCTTGCTTTAAATGCTACCTAATTTCTATGGGTATCAGAACCCCATCAAATTGTCAGTTGCTGGGCATAAAACTTCTATTTTGCTAACTGTTACAGGAGATTCTAAGGTGAGGTGCTTGGATGCAGCTGTACAGTTTGTTCATTCTTCATCTTGTGTGTGAATGATTTTTATTTCTGGTCCCCTTATTATATGAAGTGTCATGAACAATTGCTCTATCTTGTTGCTGGTTCCTCTGTTGTTGTAATCGATTTGAGGATAATGCAAAAAAAATATTCATTCTATAGATGAAACATTATATTCTTTTGAGGTCGTTCCTTTAAAATCCTTATTCTGCGAAGACAACAATAATGGCAGAGCGATGCTTTACGATATCAGGAGGTTTAAGCTCTCAAACTCGAAAGCAGAACCAGTAACTGAGTAGGATGGTAGACACACTGGCCCTTTAACTCACTTGCATATGGATCCATACAAAATTGTTACAGGAGGCCGTGGCAGGGAAGAATCTTATGTTATTGTTTAGGAATGCAACACTGGTATGCTCATCAGTTCCTTGACTTGTGTTCAAGAGGAAGCATATTGGGGTGCAAGAAGAGAAAAGAGGGGGAAGGAGAATTCATGAGATTAACATTTCATTTCTGACCCAAAAGAGGTCTCTTGCATACAATATATTGGTGCTCTATCACAGGAGATGAGAACACGTGACAAGGACCACTACTTCTACAAAGAGCCAAGATAACAGCTAGCTTAGCTAAGAGACAATTAACTAGAGAATGCAGAATGAAGACTGAAATATGCAGGTAGTTGTGGAGCTGTTGAGGGCGCTTGAAGCTGCAGAGATATTCTGGGTTTGTTGGGCTATAGATTGGGCTAGGTCTAGGCCTGATCCTAACAAGTCCCACCCCCTTGAGTTGCAGATCGTCCTCGACTGGCAAAAGAGGGAAAGCGATGCTGAATGGCCCGAGCCGATTCCCAGGTGGAGTCCTCTTCCGGCATGCCTTCCCACTTGATGAGCCACTGGGTGATGGTTTTCCCTTTGTGTCGCACCACCTGCATGTCCAAAACTTGCTCCGGCTGCCACTCAATTGTGCCATTTTCTGTGTAGCGGGGTAGGGTTTGAGATGTTGGGATAGTGTCGCCGATGCGCAGCTTCAGGAGACTGACATGGAAGATGGGATGAATCTTAGAGGTGGCCGATAAGTCCAAGCGATAAGCTACTTTGCCAATTCGCTCAAGAATCTTGAAAGGGCCGTAAAACTTGGGAGAGAGCTTGTGAGCAGGGCGCTTGGCCATGGAGCATTGCTTGTAAGGGTGTAATTTCAAGAAGACCCAGTCGCCGACAGCCAATTCGCGCTCCGAACGAAGCTTGTCAGCATGTTGCTTCATTCGGTTTTGGGCCAGTGACATGTTGTGCTTAAGGGATTGTAGTAATTCATCCCGAGAAGTCAAATCAACAGCAACCGCCTTTACCGCAGTGGAGCCAGGAGTGTAGCGTCGAACCGAAGGTGGAGGGGTACCATAAAGGGCCTCGAATGGTGACATCTTGATCATGGAGTGGTAAGAGGTGTTGTACCACCACTCTGCCCAATGCAGAAGGGTGCGCCAAGAAGAGGGTCTGTCAGCAACAAAACACCTCAAGTAGTGCTCAAGTGACCGGTTGACAACCTCGGTCTGCCCGTCGGATTGCGGGTGATAAGCAGAACTCCGGCACAACTTCGTACCTTGTAACTTGAAGAACGATTCCCAAAACCGGCTCAGAAAGATGGGGTCTCTATCCGACACAATAGAACGAGGCATGCCGTGCAGGCGAAAGACCTCACGGATGAACACGTCCGCAATTTGAGAAGCGGTGTAAGGATGTTGAATGGGAATGAAGTGGCCATACTTGGACAAACGATCAACAACCACCAAAATCGCATTCATGCCTTGCGAGGCAGGCAATCCATCGACAAAGTCCATTGAAATATCATAGAACACCTCTTCCGGAATGGGCAGTGGCTGAAGCAGACCGGGTGGGTGGATTGCCTCATAGTTTTGGCGTTGGCATTGGTCGCAAGCGGCTATGAAAGCCTTGACATCCTTACGCATTCCAGGCCATTTGAAATTGCGCGAGAGCCTTACTAGGGTCCGAAGGTATCCCGAGTGTCCCGCCGCCAAGGAAGCATGAAACTCAGTGAGAATTTTGACACGCCATTCTGATGTCTGAGGCAAAAAAAAATGATCCTTGTACATCAAATTGTTGTTCTGCAGGGAAAACCTTTTTTGGTAGGGATACCTTCACGCAAAGCTGTGATGATTGACTGAACCATGGGATCCCTGGAGCAGGCTTGTTGAATAAGAGAAATGCTATCACAGAGGGGGAAAGAGACCGCCTGAATGGCCATAAGTTCATGCCACCGAGAGAGGATGTATGGCACCGTGTTGAGCTTGCCGGCACGGTACTCAATCCGGTAATCATACCCAAGTAGCTTTGCCAACCACTGATGTTGAGCCGGTGTCGAAATCCGCTGATCCAACAAGTGTTTAAGGGTTTGGTGATCTGTGAGGATGGTGAATTGATTGCCTAATAGGTACGGCCTCCACTTTTCCACGGCATAGAGGATAGCCAACATCTCTTTATCATAGACAGAGAGAATCTGATTGCGAGCCGAAAGGGTTTTGCTGATGAAAGCTATTGGGTGTTTCTCTTGGGAAAGGACAGCTCCAATTCCAAGCCCGCTTGCATCTGCCTCAAGGGTAAACGGCTTGGTGAAGTCAGGCATGGCGAGGACTGGCGCCGTCGTGACAGCGGTCTTGAGTTGGTGGAAGGCATCAGTTGCTTGCGGTGTCCAAATGAAGTTGTCCTTCTTTAGCATAGCATTAAGAGGTTGTGCTATGATTCCAAAGTGGGCCACAAATCTCCTATAGTACCCAACGAGGCCCAGAAAGCCTCTCAGGCCTTTGAGAGTTGTAGGCTTGGGCCATTCCTGCAAGCATCTAACCTTTTCTGGGTCCACCGAAACCCCTTGGCTAGAAATCACATGTCCTAAGTAGTGGACTGACTTCTGGGCCCATGCACACTTAGATGACTTGAGCTTGAGTTGGTGTTCCCGGAGAATACTCAAAACCTCATTGAGATGTGATAGGTGAGTCTCAAAATCAGGACTATATATCAGCATATCATCAAAAAACACCAATACGCACTTATGTAAAAGAGGTTTAAGGATATGATTCATGAGAGCTTGGAAGGTAGAAGGAGAGTTAGAGAACCCGAAGGGCATTACCAAGAATTCGTAGTGTCCTTCATGAGTACGGAACGCTGTCTTGGGGATGTCCTCTTCGCACATCCGGACTTGGTGATAACCCGCGCGTAAATCCAACTTGGAGAAGTAATGAGCGCCATGCAACTCATCGAGGAGCTCATCCACTACCGGAATAGGAAAGTGATCCTTCACGGTCACTGCATTGAGCGCGCGGTAGTCAACACAAAACCGCCATGTGTGATCACTCTTGCGGACCAACAAAACCGGTGAGGAAAACGGGCTAGTGCTCGTCCGAATTAACCCATTGGCAAGCATCTCCCTCACTTGAGTTTCTAGCTCGGCTTTTTGGGAATGAGGGTATTGATAAGGTCGGACATTGACCAGGCCAGCATTGGGTAGGAGGGGAATTCTATGATCAGTGGGTCGCACCGACGGAAGTTCGGTAGGTGCTTCAAAAAGACACTGAAAACAGGCCAGCAATTTCTGTAGAGGTGGGCTTAAGGGTGTGGAGGGAGGAACATTTGGGCCTGGAGGTGCACTAGTGGAGTCAACCTGCTCCAGAGATAGAAGAGACATCAGTGTCGAATGGTCTGTCAACGAGGGTGTAGGTTTCAGCCCTTGTAAAACATGGCAGCGCCCCTCTTGCCAGAACACCATGACTTTGTCGAGGAAGTGCCAACCCATGAAACCAAGAGTGTCGAGCCACTGGGCACCGAAGAGGAGATCGCATTCGGGCACCGGTAAAAGCAAGAAGGAGCTTGTGAAGCTATAGCCTTGAATCGTGACCGTCACATCAAGTGCCTGACCGGAATGGGTCATGACCTGACTGGACAGGTCATGACCCATTCCGGTGGCGGCGGTGAAGCGGCGACAGTCAGCGGCAGCAGTGCGGAGTCCTAAGCGGGCGGCGACGTTGGGATTGAGAAAGTTCATGGCAGAGCCACAATCCATGAAAACGTCGATTACCTGGCCGTGGGGCCAAAGTGGGAAGCCACAACAGCAACACGCTCATGGAGGGGAATGCGTTGGACCTGGAGGTATCGCTCAGCCATAGAGAACCAACCAATGGCATCTTCCCCTGTAAAACGAGGTAAGTCGACCTTCGGAGGTCTGAAAAATTGTGTGTCAGGGGTGTGGTGTTGTTGGGTATTGAAAAGGCGGAAGGATGGCTCAGTGGTGGAAGTGGTGAAGTCAGGGAGGGCAGTATTGAGGGGATAAGTAGTGAAGGAGGTGGGGAATGTTTGTGGTGGAAGGGATGGCGGTGTGGAAGACAGAGGGTAGGTGGCCGGGTGAGGGGGTGTGAGGGGGAGTGGGTAGCACTGTGGAAGCCCCATGGGTGGCTGGGGTTGGAGGAACAGACCCAAAACGAATAATGGGTAAGCTCTGGGGTGTAGATAGCAAGGGGGGTAATTCTGTCGAGGAGGAGCATATGGGTTGGTGGCGGTTTGTGAGGGCTTGCACTATGGTGCTCTGGAGGGCTACAATTTGAGCCGTGATATGGTTCTGGAAGGAGGTGTTGTCATGCTGGAGAGAGGCCTAGAATTCTGACTGGTGCTGTTGTAGTGAGACACCGAGAGGTGCATCTCAGATTGGATAGTCTCGAGAGCGGAGTGTATCTCCTCGACCTGATGTTGGGTGACCTCATGAGGTTGGTAGGAAGAGGAACTGAGTTGTTGATGGTGGGGTGGGATGGGAGGGACTGTGGCGGAGGAAGGAGGGAGTAGAAATCTGTATATTTCGAGCCGGAGCCATGCTGGCTCTGATACCAGATATTGGGGTGCAAGAAGAGAAAAGAGGGGGAAGGAGAATTCATGAGATTAACATTTCATTTCTGACCCAAAAGAGGCCTCTTGCATACAATATATTGGTGCTCTATCACAGGAGATGAGAACACGTGGCAAGGACCACTACTTCTACAAAGAGCCAAGATAACTGCTAGCTTAGCTAAGAGACAATTAACTAGAGAATGCAGAATGAAGACTGAAATATGCAGGTAGTTGTGGAGCTGTTGAGGGCGCTTGAAGCTGCAGAGATATTCTGGGTTTGTTGGGCTATAGATTGGGCTAGGTTTGGGCCTGATCCTAACAAAGCAAGTATGGATGCCCTAATTGTAAATGGGTGTCGAATTGTTACTGCCAACACCAGCCACATGGATGGAGTTCTGTGCTATAGGGACTTTAACAATGCCTAAAGTTTTGGAATCCATAATCTTGTTTTGGCCACGATCCTCAGTAAGGGATAGCGAGGTAATTAACTACCAAAAGTAAATAAGGTGCGGGCGTTCCACCTTGCGGACGAGGAAAGAGAGTGTGTCTGGTCTTGACTTCTTAATCAAGCAGAAGGATTCCGGTGCCACCTCGCGGACGAGAAATTACGAGCACTGAGCGAATCGATACTCACGGTGTGTCGCAAGCAGAGCAACCAAAGAGGGATCAAGAGTGATCGGAGATGAGTCTGAAAGGGCTCTGAGAACTAAGGCAATGCACGCTTAGAACTAGGGTTTCAAGAGGCTCGAAGGTATCAACTGAGTTGAGAGTTTGTTTGTTTGTATTGAGTTGTTGTGTTGTGTTTTTTTTTTTAGAGAGAGAGAGAGAGAGAGAGAGAGCTTTGCTGTAAGCCTTCGAGCCCCTTTATATAGTAGCTCGCCTTCTACCAGAAGTAATCACTATCCAAGTCGAACTCTGAAACAGAATACCACAAGGATACTGCTTCACCCACGTGAACCAACCATCTGCTTGACGCGTGTCCATTTCGCACAACACATTTCACATAGGTCACTGCCTCCGCGCAGCTCAACTGTAGAGTCATATGCGAACTCAAATTAGGAACGTCTTTACCCTGCGGGGTGTCACCGTCCTTGTGGAAACCTATCTCGTGCGGACTGCGGACTCAAACCATCCCACGAGCTCTTGAAGCTTGCTTCCATCTAGCGGGGTCTTGAAGCTCGTGAGCTTTAAAAAGGCTTTTTCATTAAAAGGGCCACAGGAGTTAGCCCAAAGCATGTCAAAGACTTGTAGGAGTCTTCAATGATAAATGTGGCGCATGTGGACTCTGCCTGTGAATTCTGCCATCCAGCTCGCATGATCTCACTAGCGGGTCATCACTTGTAAACCTAAAGAATTTGGGCTCACCGGTATGACGTGGACCAAGAATTTAATTAATATTCACTTGGACATTTTGCCGCCCAATAAAGTATTACTTTGGATATAAACATAATATGCAAACTTGGACCAAAATGCCCACTGGCTCAAACATTGCCCCTAGGCCTTGAGCTTTGGATTGTCTAAGCGAAAAGGCCTTACTGAACAAGTCACAATAATTCGGAATTTGGAAGATGCTGACGTTTTGGCGCCATCGCGACCTTCATCTCGCTGAGGAGGACCAAAGTTTTGAGGTGCGTGCTCCCCACCACCTCGCGAGACAGCTTGGTTTTGTCCAAGGGGTTCCTTACTCACTACGTAGCGAGCAGGTATGTATCTTGACGTAAGATTGGAGAAGTGAACATCTCGCCGGTGAACATAAGATTGGCGAAGCGAACCAAGTCACTCCGCTATTGAACATCTGATTGGCAAGGCGAACCATTGGGAGACACGAACCGCGCCAAACTTGACACCCCGCGCGTACAGGCTGTAGAGGAAACTCAAGAGGCTCTCGTCCAGCTCCACTTCGCTTTTTATGTTGCCCCATGTATGAACCTTTTCACTAAACAACAAAAACTGTTATGGTTCAAAACTAGTCTTCCATTGAGATTGGGTAAAGGTCTCTACGTGACTGTTTGCTTGGAAAGTAGGAAGTCACTATAGATTCACGCATTCACCTTATCTCTAAGGCCCATATCTCGGAGCAAAGCTCTGCATGCAGGACACATGTCAAAGGGAGTTAGTCCCTTCTTTTTATAAGAGAATCCGCTGGCCGGGTTTGGAACAATGATCAAGTCTTTCTGCCCCATCGCCATGGATCTTCTTCCCTTCTATTCATCCTTCTATCCTTGTTTAAAGCGAAACCACCATTTCTCCTGCTCATCGTTGGCTCTGATGAGTTTCGAAATCTACTCTTAAGTCGAGGGTGAGTTTCAAAATCCACTCTTAGGCCAAACCTCCGCTTGAAAGAACAAACGGTCTGCGCACCTTTTGCCTTTTGCCTGTTGTTCTATCCACGCGTGAGGTTTCGGAGGCCCTTTGTCCATTCGTGCTTCGGGAGCCTACCAATGTCCTTGAAGCACCCCTCGAAACTTGGGCGGTAGCATGAAGGACCCTGTTCCAGTGAACCTCTAGCCTCCTGGTGCTTTGTTCTAGGTCAAATATGTGATGTTATTATTTAGGGCCTCTGGAATAGGCCTCAATCTTGTACTTGTCTTTTGTTTAAACTTCGCACGTTTACACAAAAAATAAAGAGAGAAATGAAGAGATTAGCATAACTAATTTGCTTATAAAACTTTATTTAGGGCCTCTGGAATAGGCCACAATCTTGTACTTGTCTCTTGGGATTAGACTTTGTACGTTTTCAAAGAAATGAAGAACTAATTACATTCTTCTCTCTCGGGTTGCCCCCTAGTGTTAGGCGGCGGAGCGCTAATGCTATGGCGCGTAGCACTATTAACAGTGGTCGCGGGATCAGGAGGAGGTGGAGGATCCTCGCGTTCATAAACACCAGCGATATGGCACTTTAAGAAACGACCATTAATAGGATTACGGTGAATGGTGCCGTCCAGGTTGCGCAAGTGGTAGGCCCCCTTGGGTAAGATGCGATGAATGATAAAGGGTCCCTCCCACCGAGCGGACCACTTGCCCCGGCCCTCGATTTTCTCCCCAAGGGGAAGCATAGCGCACCATACTGTTTGGCCCTCTGCATAACTCCGTTCGTGGGTAACTCTATCATAGGATCGCGCGACGCGCTGCTTCTCAAGGATGAGATTGTTGAAAGAAGTGATACGGTGTTCATCGAGGTCTTCGAGCTCCTGCCACATTGCCTGAACGTAATCGTCACCAAGTAATTGGTACTGTTCCTGGACGCAAAGCGAGGCGATGTGAATCTCAAGGGGTAGGACGGCGTCATGACCAAACATGAGAGCATATGGGGTGGTATCTGTCGGACCGCGCTTGGAGGTGTTGTAGGCCTACAAAGTATGGTAAAGCTCTAGATGCCAGATGTGGGGGTTCAATTCTAGCATCTTGCGCAAGATACTGAGGATAACCTTATTGCTCGCCTCCACCTGACCATTGGACTGTGCATAATAGGGGGACAAATGCAGAAGCATGATACCATAGTTGGTGAGGAAAGTGACCACAAAATCGGTCATGAAAGCTGCCCCTGGTCCGTCACGATGCACTTCGGAAGACCAAAGCGGGAGATAATGTTGTAGAAGATAAAGTTACGGACCGAGGTCGCTGAGGAGACTTTGAGTGGTTCGGCTTCAACCCACTTGGTAAAGAAATAGGTGGCCACAATAATGAACTTGTGCTGCTCGGAAGAATGTGGATGAATGATGCCGACAAAATCTATTGCCCAGCCTCGACCTGGCCATGATTTAATAATCGGCTACAACAGAATGTTGGGGATGTGTTGCACTAGTCTGTGAGCTTGGAAATCCTGACAACCTTTGGCGAAAGCGATACAGTCCCTGAGAATGGTAGGCCAGTAATAGCCGTGGTGACGGATTAACCACTGCATTTTAGGCCCTGCCTGGTGCGAACCATAAACCCCGTAATGAACATCGTGCACAGGCCGCTTAGCCTCGTTGCCATACACGCAGCGAAAGTCATTACAGTTTTCGCCGCGCAGACAAAGCTCACCATTACGGAGCACGAAGTTGAGGGCGAGAAACCTTATTTGGGTAGGCGATGAATGGTAGCCGCCAGTCCTCTTCGATAGGGTCTAAGGCATCGACTTCAAGAGAGTCTGCCTTATATTGCCGCCTAGCAATAAAAGAAGGAAGAGTGCGTCGTTCGACCTTGAGTAGTCTTTCACGCACTCCATCTCGCAAGCTAAGGCCGGAGGCAATCTGGGTGAGCTCATTCGCCGCAAAGTTGAACTCGCGCGGAATGTGCTCGATGTGAACATCATTGAACCGGTCCAATATGTCAAACGCTTTGCGCAAGTAGGGCTCGACGGATGAACTCAACCATTTAAACTTCGCCACCAACTGGTTGACGACCAATAAAGAGTTGCCAAAGACTTGAACCTCGCGGACCCCTAAGTCCAGCAAAATTTCCAGTCTAATGATGAGCGCCTCATATTCCACCTGATTATTTGTACATTTAAAATCCAGCTGGAAGGAGTAAGAAAACTGGTCTCATGCAGGGTTCTCAATGGCGATCCGGACACCTACAACAAGTTCAGTACGTGATCCATCAAAGTAAAGAGTTCATGGGGTGAGTGAAACAGCGGCGAACTCCAACTCGCGGAACCCTGTTAGTTCGGTTGGTGGGTGATGAGTGAGAAAGTCCGCTATGGCCTGTCCTTTTACTGCTTTTGCAGAAACATATTGTAAGGAGAACTCAGACAAAGCCAATATCCATTTGCCTATGCATCCCTGTAGTATAGGGCGGGAAAGCATGTATTTGACGAGATCAGACTGAGCGATCACCACCGTAGTAAAGGCTAACATGTAGTGGCGGAGCTTGCAACCTGCAAAGAATAGGGCGAGACACAACTTCTCCATTGGAGAGTAGCGCATCTTGCAATCAGTTAACACCCTTTTAAGGTAATAAATGGCGTGTTCCACCCCGTTCTCATCGTCTTGTGCCAAGAGTCCGCCAATGTACAGATTGGCAGCGGCGATGCAGAGCTTAAGCGGAACGCTTGGGTGAGGTGGAACCAAAACAGGAGGGTTCGTAAGGTAGTCCTTGATATGATCGAAGGCTTCTTGGTGTTGTGGCTCCCATACGAACTCGGTTGCCCCCTGGAGCTTGAGAAAGGGTGAAAAGGGCTGAACCTTCCTTGTCGCGTTTGAAATGAAACGGCGGAGGAAGTTAATTCGCTCGATCAATTGTTGGAGCTCCTTTTTAGTTATAGGAGGTGAGGCGGTTATTACCGCCTGCGCCTTGTCTTTGGGGATCTCGATACCCCTTTGGTGGACCTGAAATCCTAGGAAGTCGTCTGCCTCTACGAAGAACACACATTTGGCGGGGTTCATCTTCAGGTTATGTCGTCACATCCGCGTGAAAACCTGTCGGAGGTCTTCAACGTGTGTCGCCCGCGTTTTGGTTTTAACCACCACGGCATCGATATAAACTTCAATCAGCTTCCCCAAGATATCGTGAAAGATAAGGTTCATGACGCGCTGATACGTTGCCCCCTCATTCTTGAGCCCGAAAGGCATGACAATATATTCAAACGCACCTGCAAACCCTGGGTAGCGGAAGGCGGTTTTGTGACGATCATTTTCAGCAACAGGAATTTTGTGGTATCCGACGGTTCCTTTCATAAAGGATAGCACTTCATACCCCGTAGCTGCATCAATGAGGAGGTCGGTGACATGCATGGGGTATATATCCTTGGGCGTTGCGTTGTTGAGGTCCCGATAGTCAACACAAAAGCGCATTTTTCCGTTCTTCTTGCGGACGGGAACTACATTGGATAGCCATTCATTCTACTTGGCCACACGAATGATACCTGATCGATGCATGTTTTCAATTTCTTCCCTAACTATGATTTGGGTCTCAGTTTGCATGAATCGGTCATCTTGGCGAACTAGACGTTAATCAGGATAAGTGGGCAGCCGGTGACAAACTAAGTCTGATGACAAACCAGGCATGTCTTCGTACTTCTTGGTGAAGAAATCCCTATATTCACGTAGGAGGGTTAGAAGAGCTTCACGTTCGTCCGCCGCCAGCTTTGCACTAATGGAAATGAGTAGGGGCTTCTCTGCAGTCCCCACGTCAACTTACGAAATGGGGTCGCACACTTGAGGTGGTGTATCATCCAAGGCAGCGGGAGCTAACTAAATAACTTCCTCTTTGGTATCGGTATAATCCACTGTAATCCAAGTCTCAATGATCCCATGTTCTCCTGCGAGCACAACGAATGCGCTCTCCGATGGGTTGACCTCTTTGTCCTCAGGCTATGCAGAGACTTCAAGCATATTGCAGGTGAATGATTCCCCCTGCTCTTCTGCTTGGTCTTCTTCTAAGTCAATGCGAGGCTCGGAATGAGCCTTGTCATTCAGCGAATTCTCTCGAAAACGTTGGGCCATCAACTCTGCGAAGTTAGGGCTGGAGGTAGTACTTTTGGCACCTGGTGATGCGTCAGTCTCCGTCCGCCGTGGTCGCCATACGAGTTTGGTCGAGGGTTGTTTGTCCTCAGCTGGTTTCTTATCCGTGGCTAGAGGAACCTTGGCATTGTCCTTTTCCCTTGATGGAGGAAGGGCTGAGATTCGAGGCTCTTTCTTGGCCTCCGACTCCGAGTTAGTTTGTGGCCAGGGCTGATGTGGTCGTGGTGGTTCCCTCCTTGCCTCGGGGTCCTGGCAAGGAGGCTCTCGGGGCCGTGATGGCCGAGGCGGCTCGTGCCTTAGCTCGAGCTCCAGGGTCGCGAATAGTCTTCGCCTTGCTAAAAGGGGTGGTTCCCTTCTTCATTCAGCTTCCGGCGATTGTCGGCGCCTTGGTTGACGAAGCGGTTCCCTTCTTTGGTCCGGCTCCGGTGAGGGTCTGTGCCGGGAAGGCTATGGATCCTTTCTTCTTTCCGGCTCCGGAGATGGCATGTGCTTGGAAGGTTGCGAATCATGTCTTGGTGGTACGGCGAGGCGACAAAAGACGTTTGCCTTTGGAGCAGGATCATCTGCTACCTGTGCACACACCCTTGGAGAATTACAGGTGGCTTTCAGATGTCTATGCGAGCTGCGAGGGTCGTACGACACCATCATCGATAGCTCACAAGGCATGCAGGATGCTGACATACTTCTTCTGTAGCTTCCGCTTCCTGGATCTGGTAATGGTAAATGGCCTGCCCCCTTGATGCGTGTACCATATCCCCTTCTTCATCGCTGATTTGGATGTTGGGGGAATGTAGGGGTCGGTCAAGATACCTTGACGAGGGCTTGAAGCTTCATTTTCTTGATACCCGCTGCCCGAGTCGGATAGGTCCATCTCGCTTGACGCTGGAGACGAAGGTACTTCGTCCGTCCAGTGTGATTGGACAAACGTCTCGAGGCGTTAGATCCTCTGTTCCAGCTCTTCGCGAGTCTTGGGGCTCACGGGTTGGTAGTTTTCAGCGGGGGACGGTGCATTGTCCCGCATGATAGCTTTGCTCTTATCTTTCCTTGAAAGGCGATCGGGCTGCAGTCTAGCAATTATATGCTTTGTCGGGTCATGGTTTCCACTTTGGTTGGCCAGCACGGTATAGTCATTCGCCGGTCTCTTGTGGTTTCATCCTGGTGGTTCGCGCGAACCCGCGTTTAGAGATATGTCCAATGTTCTCGCGCGCTGGCCGATGCGAGGCCAAGCGATATCAACAGTCACTATCATGAAACCGCCTTTATCCTCAAAGCGAATGTACTTGAGGTCGAGCTAGTCCTGGACTTGCTCACGAAGTTGGTAGCAATCACGAGTTCTGTGACCCCAGCTATAATGGAACTTGCAGTGTATGCGGCGTTCCTTTTATTCAATGTAGGGTAAGGCCCTCGCCATTGTGACGAGTCCGTCATCAATAAGGTCGTCTAAAATCTCATGTGCAAGGTTGACGTTGTAGGTATACTGGCGAGATGGCCAAAATGCGTCGTCATTGCTTTTCTCGCGACCTCTCTTAGGTGCCCGACATGGGTTTTCGTCCTCCGGGTGTTCAGACAAGTCCAATGTGACTCTTCGTTGGCCTGGCTTCGGCAACCAGCGGCGGTTGTTCTCCTCTGGCTGGTCTGCCCAGTTCACTTCGACCATGATGACCACAGGCGAAAAAGGGTCCACATCCACCAGTGAGGCTGTGCTCCCCGGCGTCTTCAGTTTCAGGGCGCCAGAGTTTAGCCAAGTCTGCAGTTGGTCTCGGAGCTTGACACAATCTTTAGTGTCATGGTTATAAACGTTGTGGAAGGTACAGTACTTTTTATCCTTCAGCTCCTCCTTGGATGGGATCTTGTGATCCAAGCACACGTACTTCGCCTCGATCAAGTCATTAAAGACCAGATGGGCGTTTTTTGCGTCATACGTGTATGACTCGTATTCGGGCTTGGTCCATGCAAAAGACTAGATGGTGATTGGCTTGCGGGTCATTTTAAGATTCTTCAGGTTGTGAGCCAATGGTTTCCCAGTCAGTTTTACTTCTCCAACATTATCATAATCCAGCGCGGCCTCAATTTCCTCATGCCTCTGATAGTAAGGATCAAACATGGGGGTTTGGAGGCTTAATGCCCCCACCGTCATATTTCTCCCTGGCATGTATGTCCCCTTAGAGGCATTCGCTTTCTCATCCATTTCATTGAGAATCAGTTCGTAGCTTCCGACCTTGTTAATTAGGTCGCCCATGGATATGAAGCGCTTCCCATGGTGCTTCAGCCGCTGGTGATGCTCGAGACCTAGAATAGCCAACTTGATGGCTTCCTGCTCAAGTAGCAGGTAATCGCACTTGGCTTGCTGGATCTTGAAGCGTTGGAGGAATGAGACTCCATGCTTTGCTGGCTCATTTGGGTAGGGAGTCGAGGCCAACCTCTGGCTTGATGGTGCCATAAGTCTCCTAGAACAATCTCTCCATCGTAGGCCAGTCCGTAATTGATCCAGGCTTCAACCTGGAGTACCGGCTGAAAGCAGCTCCGGACAAAGAAGTCTCAAAGAGCTTGAGTTTGAGAATATCGTATTTCCCATATTGGGCGCATTGGACTTTGAAGCGGGCCATATGAGTTGCTGCATCTTCCCTTGTCTCCCCTGAGAAAGTCGTGAAGACAATGTTCTTAAACCCGTGGGGGAAAGGGTACTGCGCCACACTATCAGGGTAGGGGTCACGATACTGCAAGTTAGTATCACCTTTTCTGGTTTGCTCTTTGATTATGGTAGAGATAAGTTGGCGCCAGTCGGCCGCCATCACAGGTGTGGATTCTTCTCCCTCCTCATGGTTTGGCCATGTAGAGAAACTGGCGGCCTGTCCAATATTCTTGTGAGCTGGGCTGGAATGGGCTATAACCGGGTCATCTGGTGTCCCGGCTCCCTGGTGTGGCAAACCGTTAAACCCCTTAAATGCAGCAACAGAGTTACGCGGGGGCGGTGTCTTTGAAGTTCCAGCCCCTAGAGCGAACTGTGGGGTCTTTTGAGCCCTAACCTTAGGATTAGCCCTAACGCGCTCATTAGGCGGGATGTATTTGGATGATCCTTCGTTTGCGCTTGCGCCGGTGAGGCCAAGGGCAGGATTCTTTGGTGCTAGAGACCTCATCCAGTCTTCCACCTCAAGGACTGTCAAGTTCAACCTATCATGTTCTTCTTTGAACTCCTCGAGCTTTTCTAGGTTGTTCTTGCTTCCGAAGAAGGACGCGTTCTGCTGGTCGTGCAACTTGGTATCGTGTTCGTCCAAGTGATGAGTTTGCTCGTTCACTGTCGCGATCTGAGTCTCCGCGATCTGCTTCACGGTCTCTGCGTTCTGATCCAGATCCTTTTGGATTCGTTGGAGAGAACCGTTGACCAAGCCCTTGTCTTCCATTACTTCGCCTGCAAACTGGTTGAAATCCTCGGTGAAGCAAGGATTGACCTAAATAATGACCAAGACACCTCAAGAAGGGTCTAAAGTCTGAAATATCTAGAACACATATCTACACCTTATGTGCCCCCAGTTTTGATGTTAGTTCAACGATAATGAAGAAGAATGAAGGACATCAAAACTTTAGTATGCCCCCCAGTGAAGGAGTTGTAGCACCGTGCATCATTGAAGGTAGCAAACACTGAAAAAGGTCGTGGATCGGCCGTGAGTAGATCCCTGTGTATGAATAAAGGTACACAAAACCTGTATGGATGCCCCCCAGTAAAGGAAAACATGCTGCAAGGTCATGAAAACACATTGAAAAAGCTCATTGCAAATTCGCGCGTATCCTGACTTGTCTGCATTCGAACTGCCATAATCTCTCCAGGAATGTCGAAATGACGAACCGTAAAATCTTCTGGAAAATAGACATCCAAGGATTTCTATTGATATAAGGCGCGCCGGCTAGTTCTTCTTGGATCACTCCAGTTTAATTGTGAAGTGGACTATCTGGTAGTGGATGCTGCAACTTTCAGCATTGCAAATATTTCTTCAATTCTCCTCTGACACTGACTTCGCTGGCAATAACTCGAAGGCATGTGGAAATGCTTGGTGTCTTCAAGCCTCAGGGATAGGCCTCAAGTAAAGTTCAAGCCTTTTGTAGGCAAAAACGTTGTCTTGCATTTCAGCAAAACTAAGGATCTCTTTTTGTATTTTCTTTTTTCAATGCAAGAAAGAAAGAAAAAATGAAATCAAGAGGAAGTAAAAACTGAAGTAAAGCTAAGAGTAAAGAAAATAAAGGATTATAGTATGATTAGTTACCCTTCGTTAGGCCACGGGGGAGGCCTCCAATACTTCACTCCAAGCCTCGACGCCGTTATGTTCTCGGCATGAGACTTTTTTTGTTTAGAATTTCCAAGTGTTGAGCTGAGATGTTGCACGCCAACAACTTGAAAACTTGAATAAAGTAGCTCATAGGGAAGGCGAGCTACGCAGAACATTGACTGGCTCATAGGAAAGCCATTAACTGGCTCTCGCAGAACATGCATGTCAAAAGTCCATATGGATTGGACAAGGAAACCACAAATTGGCTTGGGAATTTGATGTAACGTTTGACCGTTTCCATGCAAACATCCAGTAGCTAGGTGGAATTGATCATATCTTTGATTATGATCATATCCAGTAGCTTCTTGACTACCACCTTCCTTGATAAAGCCAAAAACCCCTTCTTTATCGCATAGGACAAATTGAGCATACTTGGGTTCTTCTTGGCCAGTAGGAGCATCATCTCGGTGAAGATGCTCGAGGACACAGTTTTGCCTCCCATGTGTTTGACCTGTGTCCACATATACGTCTTGCACAAGAAGATTGGTTTCTTCGTCAAACTTCCTATGGAATTGTGGTTCACCAACAGTGTTCGAACCGATATCTTTTTCTAAGATAAGTTATACTGTCCTACCTTCAAACTCATCTTTCTGAGGAACAACATTAAATTTTGAGATAGGATTATTATCCATAATCTCGCCGGCCTCAACCTCAGGTTCTTCGTCATTGATTGACAAAGTAGTTTCTTCTTTGGACGTAGGTTTGTCCAAAGGAAAATCTTCGCCAGTAGATTGGCTGCTAGGCAGTTCAATATTGTTGGCAAGGACATGCTCATTAAAGTCCTCATTGAGTATGGCGAGGTTGTCCTAGTCAGCTTTCCAGAGGACCTTGTCCCTCTTGACCTGTCAGCAAGGTCGTTGACCTTTTCAGCAAGGTCGGTGACGCTCTGTTGGGTAGCAGTGGCCTCGAGTCGGCCCTTCAATTCCTCGAACATCTGGAGGATTTACTCCATAGGCAGAGCAGATCATGTGTCTTGGGTTGGCTGTGAGTCTACCATTGTGGTCTCGCTGAAGTCTATGTTACCAAGCCGCGCATGTTATGGGGCTTGTACCATGGCGATCTGTGCTTGAGACAAGAAATCTGATGTTTCTTGTATGGTGATTCTCCTGGTTTCCCTATGGTGAATCGCTTGTACTCCCGGTCCCACCGGGTGTGCCAATGTTTTGGCCACGATCCTCAGTAAGGGATAACGAGGTAATTAGCTACCAAAAGTAAATAAGGTGCGGGCGTGCCACCTCGCAGACGAGGAAAGAGAGTGTGTCGGGTCTTGACTTCTTAATCAAGCGGAGGGATTCCGGTGCCACCTTGCGGACGAGGAATTACGAGCACTGATCGATACTCACGGTGTGTCGCGAGCAGAGCAACCAAAGAGGGATCAAGAGTGATCGGAGATGAGTCCGAAAGGGCTCTAAGAATTAAGGCAATTCGCGCTTAGAACTAGGGTTTCGAGAGGCTCGAAGGTATCAACTTGGTTGAGAGTTTGTTTGTTTGTATTGAGTTGTTGTGTTGTGTTTTTAGAGAGAGAGAGAGAGAGAGAGCTTTGCTGTAAGCCTTCGAGCCCATTTATATAGTAGCTCACCTTCTGCCAGAAGTAATCACTATCCAAGTCGAACTCTGAAACAGAATACCATAAAGATACTGCTTCACCCGCGTGAACCAACCATATGTGTGACGCGTGTCCATTTCGCACAACACATTTCACATAGGTCACTGCCTCTGCGCTGCTCAACTGTAGAGTCCTATGCGGACTCAAATTAGGAACGTCTTTACCTCGCGGGGTGTCACAGTCCTTGTGGAAACCTATCTCGCACGGGCCACAGACTCAAACCTTCCCGCGAGCTCCTGAAGCTTGTTTCCATTTAGCGGACCCTTGAAGCTCACGAGCTTTAAAAAGGCTTTTTCATTAAAAGGTGTAATACCCTAGATTTTCATTTTACTTTCCTTGTGTTATTCCCATATTTAATGATGGATTATTTATGGAAATTCTCTAGTTTGTGCGAAGTTGAAGTTTCGGAAGTATTTTTTTAAGGTACTTTGACTTTTAAGAGGCCCGAAAGTTGACTTTATTTTCCGTAAGTTATCCTCAAAAACTTCCTTCATGAAAGTGGTAGAGATCGTCGATACGAGTTCGTAGACATGCGGCACGTCCAAAACGGAGGTAGTATGAGAAAGGTATGATCAGAGGAAGTTAGTCGGGTTTGGAAACTGTATAAGTAGAAAAATGTGGGGGAGTTATTTTTGAAAACCTAAAATCGGAAATCACTTTCTCTCTCCTCTCTCCCGACCTCCTCCCGCACTCCGGTTTTCTCCATTCGATTTCTCCGTCGTCCGACCACCAAACCGGTCGCCACCGGTCCCGTTCGGTCCGCACGGACCTCCTCTCCATTTCTGGAGCAGTCCCGCCCGCCGTCGCACCGCCTGGAAGCCACCACGGAGCGGCGGAGCTGCTGTGGTATCACCGGAAAACCGGCGATTTCAGAGGCGTTTCGGGCGAGAGTTAGGTGAGTCTTGCTCCTTTCCTTCCTCTAGTGATGTTTATACGTGTTTGGTGACTTGAAAACCAAGTTTTGATGTCGGTTTTGCAGCTTTTGTTTTTGGTTTCATTTTGGATTTTCGGGGCATTTTGGAATAATATTTTTATTGTTCATATAATTATATCATTGTGAAGGATATAATCATAAGATGTGATCTTGTGTTATGATGATTGTTGGATAAATAGCCTAGCCGGGTTCCAAGTCTTTAATCGGGTGATTGGTTGCGGTTAAGATGCTATTTATCATTTTTATGTTTTGATATTGGACAGTCAAACCAGGTTTCAAGCCTTTGGCCGGGTGATTAGTTGCGGTTAGGAATAGAGCTCTAGTCCGTCTGTCAGTGTACGGCATGGGGGTCCCATGAGTACACAATTGTGTTGTTGTAGGTCATGAGGGGTAATTCATCAATATCTGGGACTCATGGGTACATGTTAATTGAAAGAGTGTTGTAATTATGGATTTATTCAATGATATAATTGCTTTTGTGAAAATTTTAGATGTGAGAAATGTTGTTTTAATTTTGAGTTTACTCATACGGGCTTTTTAGCTTACCGGGTTTGTTATTTTACAATCCCGGTACACCAATTATTGGTGTAGGGGTTAGACCTGCAGGTGATGATCAGCAGGGTTGAGGTGGAGACTTAGTGCCAGGGTTCTATTTGACTTTTGTTGTACTCTGTTTAGTTTTGTAAATCTGGTAGATAATATTAAGCTCATGAGGTTGTTCTCATGTTCTTGTATTTCAAGTTATGTAAATAAGGAAGTGTAATATTTAACTCAGTGATGAGTTGTATGATATTACTTTTCTGCTATTGAGTTCTAGTTGTTTGGTTTTGTTATTGTAACAGGTTGGGATATTTATATTTAAGTTAGATCATGCCATAATTTTTGAAATTTATCTTTCGGAAATTGGGGTGTGACAAGTTTGGTATCAGAGCGTAGGTTTACATATTTGGTGATAATCAATACTTCGGAGTGATGGCCCGACTGCAGTGGATCACCATCATAAGCTTTTCGGTATTGATATGTCATTGGGTATGTGAAGGGTTATGTGTCTCTTCTAGGTCATTTGGATGTCAGAGTAAAGAATACTCTGTATTTGAATCTTTGTGTTCCATCTTGAGTTAGTGCCTTGGTTAAGAATTGTTGTATTAGACTTATACCTTGGTTTAAGTTTCATGCATTAAGTAACCAAGGTTTACTTTCTCCTTAGGTGATGGATCCTCCGCGAGGAAGAGCTAGAGGCCAAGGTAGGGCCAGAGGGACAGGTAGGGCTCCATCTGTGGATGATTTCTTTGATGAGGAAGTGCTGTTGGAGATGCTGGTGCCAGTTGTGGTAGATGATGGTCTACGTTTGGCCAGGCTAGCTCAGGGTATTATCAGGTTAGAAGCGCCTTCCTTTCTGGGAGGTACAGACTACCTTGTGGCTGATCATTGGATAGAGGGTATTGAGACATACTTCACCATGATCACGTGTACAGAGATTGAGAAGATGTGTATTGCCACATTTCTTCTCAAGGATGAGGCACGAGTATGGTGGAGCGGGGTAGAGAGAGCTAGAGATGTGACCGCCTTGACTTGGGAGGGGTTTGTTCAACTCTTTCGGGAAAAGTATTTTCCTAACACTGTGAGGGAGCAGTTGGAGCTTGAGTTCATAGCTCTAGTGTAGGGCTTGATGAGTGTCAGAGATTATGAGGCTCGGTTTTCTCAACTGTATCGTTTTGCTAGAGAGATGGATGTAGTAGATTTTTTAGGGAAGTTCGTGCGGGGTTTGAGGCATGAGCTCCGGCATTTCCCATCGATTTGCTACTATAGCAGAAGCGGTTGATAATGCCCTTGCAGTTGAGCAGGAAGAGGCCATGCATGAGACTGAGAGGCATGGAGATGTTCAAGGGAAGGGCAAGGCCTTGGCAGGGAGTAGCAGTTCAGGGGACCACAGAGGTGGTTATGGGAAGAGGCGGCGATTTCATCAACTGGCTCCAGCTAGAGCAGCAGCTACACCTATTAGGGCTATACCTATTAGGCAGGCAACACCCTTAAAGTGTTTTAATTATGGTGAGCTGGGCCATTACTCTTCGGCATGCAAGAAAGCCAGGAGACAGGGATGCTTCAATTGAGGGCAGACAAGCCATTTTGCTAGGGATTGCACCCGACCTCAGGTTGGAAGGCAGGGTAGTCAGCTGAGGCCGTTACTTCCAGCACCAGCCAGAGTGTATGCCATTGGTCAGCGTGGTGTAGGAGTGGAAGGTACCATCCTTGTCTATGATCTGCTTGCTACAGTTTTGTTTGATACTGGGGCAACTCATTCCTTCATATCTAGTTCAGTGGTGAGGGCATTAGGTTTGACTCCGACACCGCTTACTAGATCATTATGTGTTTCATTGCCTCTCGGTGTTTCTATCGAGCTTGGCACTTTGTGTGGAGCTTGCCCTTTAGTGATTAGTGGGAGAGAATTCCTTGCATCTCTGATTGTGATTCCAGACCGCTCCTATGATGTGATTTTGGGAGTGGATTGGCTAAGGCCAAACCATGCTGTGATTGACTGTTTTGATATGGTGGTGTCATTTCACGTTCCTAGACAACAGAGTTTTCTCTATCGTTGTCATAGGTCGGACACGGCCATGTGGGAAGGAGTGTTAGCTCACATAGAGGCTACAGGTAGTACCGTGGGTATTACGGATATTGCAGTAGTCTCTGAGTTTAGTGATGTGTTCCAGGAGATTCCAGGGTTACCTCCTAAGAGGGTAGTAGAGTTTGCTATAGATGTGGTACCAGGTACTTCACCAGTATCAAAGACTCCTTATCAGATGGGGAGAACTGAACTTCAGGAGTTGAAGGTTCAGATTGAGGGTCTTCTCGAGCAGGGGTTCATTAGACCTAGCACCTCGCCTTGGGGTGCACCAGTGTTGTTTGTGAGGAAGAAAGATGATACTCTCCGGTTGTGTGTGGACTATCGGGAGTTGAACAAGGTGACCATCAAGAATAGGTATCCCTTGCCTAGGATTGATGATTTGTTTGATCAGCTTAGAGATGCTACGGTATTCTCTAAGATTGACCTAAGGTCTGGTTATCACCAGATGAGGGTGAAGGAGGTGGATATTCCGAAGACCGCTTTCAGGACTAGGTATGGGCACTATGAGTTTGTTGTTATGCCATTTGGTCTAACCAATGCGCCTGCTGCTTTTATGGATTTGATGAACCGCATTTTCAGTCCTTATCTAGATGTGTTTGTGGTAGTATTTGTGGATGATATCTTGATTTACTCCAAGACTTTGGAAGATCATGATAGGCATCTACGGATTGTACTACAGGTTCTTAGGGAGGCCAAGTTGTATGTTAAGTTTGAGAAGTGTGAGTTTTGGAAGGAAGAGGTGAAGTTCCTTGGTCATGTGGTATCAAAGGAGGGGATTTCAGTGGATCCTTCTAAGGTGGAGGCAGTGTTGAATTGGAGTCGTCCCTCTACTCCTACAGAGATTCGTAGTTTCCTTGGGTTGGCAGGATACTACTAGAGATTTATTGAGGGATTTTCCAGTATTGCCTCTTCCTTGACCAAGTTGACAAAGAAGAATGCCAAGTTTGTGTGGACTGATGAGTGTGAGAAGGCATTTGAGGAGTTGAAGACTAGGTTGACTTCAGCCCCGGTGTTGGTCATTCCTAGTAGTGGTGTTGACTTTGTTGTCTATAGCGATGCATCTCATCGGGGTTTAGGTTGTGTGTTGATGCAGCTTGGCGGTGTTGTGGCATATGGTTCTAGACAGTTGAAGGTTCATGAGAAGAATTACCCCACTCATGACCTAGAGCTAGCTACAGTAGTATTTGCCTTGAAGATTTGGAGGCATTACTTGTATGGAGAGAAGTTCGAGCTCTTTTCTGATCATAAGAGTTTGAAGTATTTATTCTCTCAGAAAGATTTGAATATGAGGCAAAGGAGGTGGATGGAGCTCCTTAAGGACTATGACTTCACTTTGGAGTATCACCCTCGGAAAGCCAATGTAGTGACGGATGCATTGAGCAGGAAGCCTAGAGGTATAGTCGCCTCTATCATGGTGCAGGAGTGGCTCATGTTGGAGACTGTATCTGAGTTTGGCATTCAGCCATCAGGCAAGGAGCAGGGGATCTTCCTTGGAAGCGCCTCTGTGCAACCCACCTTGATTTCGAGGATTATTCAGGGCCAAGCACATGACGAGTTTTCGCGTGCAAAGCTGGCAGAGTTAGCAGTGGACTGGTTGGAAGATTGTCCTTCCGAGTGGTCGGTTGGGTTAGATGGTGGTTTGAGGTTTAGATTGAGATTGTGTGTTCCAGACACTATTGATCTCAAATGGGAGATCCTTTGGGAGGCACATCGATCTCGTTATACGGTGCACCCAGGGAGTACCAAGATGTATAAAGATTTGCGTAGGCAGTTTTGGTGGAATGGGATGAAGAAGGATGTAGCAGAATATGTGTCCAAGTGCCTCACTTGTCAGCAGGTGAAGGCAGAGCATCAGAGGCCTAGAGGTATGTTGAAGCCATTTCCTATTCCTACTTGGAAATGGGAGCAGATTTCCATGGACTTTGTGACTGGACTGCCTAAGTCCAAGTTTGGACATGATGCTATATGGGTGATTGTGGACCGTTTGACGAAGTCAGCACATTTCTTTCCCGTGTCGATGACGTACACGGTAAATGCTTTGAGCAAGTTGTATGTGAAGGAAATAGTGAGACTTCATGGAGTGCCTACTTCGATTGTTTCTGATCGAGACCCCCGATTTACTTCAAAGTTTTGGGGTGGTTTTCAGAAAGCCATGGGTACTACCTTAGACATGAGTACAACATTTCACCCTCAGACTGATGGACAAACTGAGCGGGTGAATCAGATGTTAGAAGATATGCTGAGAGCTTGTGTCATGGACTTCAAGGGAAGTTGGGAGGATCACCTTCAATTGATTGAGTTTGCCTACAACAATAGTTATCACTCTAGTATCGGCATGGCACCATATGAGGCACTCTATGGTAGGCCGTGTAGATCCCCTATTTGCTGGGCAGAGGTGGGTGATAGTGAGCTGTTGGGTCCTGATATTGTTCAAGAGACGACTGAGAAGGTCTCTATTATTCGAGATAGGATACGAACGACACAAAGCAGGCAAAAGAGCTATGCCGACTTGAAGAGGAGGCAAGTAGAGTTTGATGTTGGGGATCATGTATTCTTGAAGGTCTCACCTATTAAAGGGGTGGTGAGATTCGGCAAGAAGGGGAAGTTGGCTCCCAGGTTTGTGGGGCCTTTTGAGATTTTGGAAAGAGTAGGAGATTTGGCTTATCGGCTTGCCTTACCTCCTGTCATGTCAGGGGTACACAATGTGTTTCATGTGTCCTTGTTGAGGATGTATGTTTTGGATACATTACATGTGATTGACTATGGAACTATCAAGGTGAATGCGGATGCAACCTTCGTTGTTGGACCGGTTCGAATCTTGGATAGATCAACCAAGAGACTTCGAAGGAAGGAAGTCGATTTGGTTAAGGTGTGTTGGAGTCACCATGATGAGGGTGATGCATCTTGGGAGTTAGAGTCAGATATGAGGGCTAAGTACCCTAGGTTGTTTTTGGGTTAGTATTTTTGAATTTCGGGGCCAAATTCTTTTAAGGGGGGTTGATTGTAATACCCTAGATTTTCATTTTACTTTCCTTGTGTTATTCCCATATTTAATGAAGGATTATTTATGGAAATTCTCTAGTTTGTGAGAAGTTGAAGTTTCAGAAGTATGTTTTAAGGTACTTTGACTTTTAAGAGGCCCGAAAATTGACTTTATTTTCCGTAAGTTATCTTGAAAGTGGTAGAGCTCGTCGATACGAGTTCATAGACATGCGGCACGCCCAAAACGGAGGTAGTATGAGAAAGTTATGATCAGAGGAAGTTAGTTTTCGGGTTTGGAAACTGTATAAGTAGAAAAATGTGGGGGAGTTATTTTTGAAAACCTAAAATCGGAAATCACTTTCTCTCTCCTCTCTCCCGACCTCCTCCCGCACTCCGGTTTTCTCCATTCGATTTCTCCGTCGTCCGACCACCAAACCGGTCGCCACCGGTCCCGTTCGGTCCGCACGGATCTCCTCTCCATTTCTGGAGCAGTCTCGCCCGCCGTCGCACCGCTTGGAAACCGCCACGGAGCGGCGGAGCTGCTGCGGTATCGCCGGAAAATCGGCGATTTCGGCGGCGTTTCGGGCGAGAGTTAGGTGAGTCTTGCTCCTTTCCTTCCTCTATTGATGTTTATACGTGTTTGGTGACTTGAAAACCAAGTTTTGGAGCCGGTTTTGCAGCTTTTGTTTTTGGTTTCATTTTGGAATAATATTTTTATTGTTCATATAATTATATCCTTGTGAAGGATATAATCATAAGATGTGATCTTGTGTTATGATGATTGTTGGATAAATAGCCTAGCCGGGTTTCAAGCCTTTAATCAGGTGATTGGTTACGGTTAAGATGCTATTTATCATTTTTATGTTTTGATATTGGACAGTCAAACCGGGTTCCAAGCCTTTGGCCGGGTGATTGGTTGCGGTTAGGAATAGAGCTCTAGTCCGTCTGTCAGTGTACGGCATGGGGGATACTTTATCGTATCTGGGTCCCATGAGTACACAATTGTGTTGTTGTAGGTCATGAGGGGTATTTCATCAATACCTGGGACTCATGAGTACATGTTAATTGAAAGAGTGTTGTAATTGTGGATTTATTCAATGATATAATTGCTTTTGTGAAAATTCTAGATGTGAGAAATGTTGTTTTAATTTTGAGTTTACTCATACGGGCTTTTTAGCTTACCGGGTTTGTTATTTTACAATCTCGGTACACCAATTATTGGTGTCGGGGTTAGACCTGCAGGTGATGATCAGCAGGGTTGAGGTGGAGACTTAGTGCCAGGGTTCTATTTGGCTTTTGCTGTACTTTGTTTAGTTTTGTAAATCGGGTAGATAATATTAAGCTCATGAGGTTGTTCTCATGTTCTTGTATTTCAAGTTATGTAAATAAGGAAGTGTAATATTTAACTCAGTGATGAGTTGTATGATATTACTTTTCCGCTATTGAGTTCTAGTTGTTTAGTTTTGTTATTGTAACAGGTTGGAATATTTATATTTAAGTTAGATCATACCACAATTTTTGAAATTTATCTTTCAGAAATTGAGGTGTGACAAAAGGGCCACAGAAGTTGGCTCAAAACATGTCAAAAACTTGTATGAGTCTTTAACGATAAATGTGGCGCATGCGGACTCCGCCTGTGAATTCTGTCATCCAACTCGCATGATCTCACTAGCGGGTCATTACTTATAAACCCAAAGAATTTGGGCTCGCAGGTATGATGTGGACCAAGAATATAATTAATATTCACTTGGACATTTTACCACCCAGTAAAGTATTACTTTGGATGTAAACATAATATGCAGACTTGGACCAAAATGCCCACTGGCTCAAACAAATCTGATATAAAAATGTTTGGTGGAATGTTTGCTTCTACTATTTGGTCTCAAACCGTAACACTGTCTTCTAGTTTAAACTTTGAAAACATTAAACTGTAGTATTGTATGTACCTCAGAAAAAAAAAATTTAGACTGTTGACCTTTTCTATTAGTCAATCCTGCATAAAACTTTTAAGCCACTACCCAACTCGGAATCGATCCAAGCTGTCAAAGTTACCAAAATATTTCACTTAGGAAAAAAATCAACGATCATGCCTTGGTTTCTGTTCAAAACAAAATTTAGGTTATCAATCAAATGTTTCTTTTTTATTACACTAGCAAATTCACATTGTAAAATGAAAACGAAAATTACTGGAAAATACCTTAGGTCCTAAAGATTCAAACTATCCAAGAGCAGCCACATATCCATCTAAAAACAGAACTTTTTGTCTTTTAAAAAATAAAAATAAAACTTTTTGCTATGGTGACCAAAGAGTAGCTTTTGATTTTGGAGAAGGACTGTTTTTGACAACTACAAAAATTTTTAATTGCATAGAGTGATTCAAACTATGCAAGATTCAAACTATCCGAGAGCAGCCACATATCCATCTAAAAAGGTCCTAAAGATTCAAACTGTAACAGCCCGGCCCAGTTCATTGAGATATTGTCCGCTTTGGGTCCAACGACCCTCACGGTTTTGCTCTTGAGGTTTCACCCCAAAACGCGTCTCAATGTAAGGTGCTAGCTCTACACATATAAGTATAGCAAATTGTCTCCCCCGGGCGATGTGGGACGGATGCACCTTCTAGCTTGCTTGCCTAGTTAGGTCATCACAATCCACCCCGTTTTAGGGTCCGACGTCCGCGTCGACACACTTCCGGCCGGGGACAGGTTCTGATACCAAATGTAACAGCCCAGCCCAGTCTATTGAGATATTGTCCGCTTTGGGCCCAACGACACTCACAGTTTTGCTCTTGAGATTTCACCCCAAAACGCGTCTCAATGTAAGGTGCTAGCTCTGCACATATAAGCATAGCAACTTGTCTCTCCCGAGCGATGTGGAACGGATGCACCTACCAGCTTAGCGCCTAGTTAGGTCATCACAATCAAAAATATGTGATTGACAGAAGTGTGCCGACGCGGACGTTGGGCCCTAAAGGGGGGTGGATTGTAACAGCCCGGCCAAGTCCATTGAGATATTGTCCGCTTTGGGCCCAACGACTCTTAATTTTTACTTTATTTACTAGCATGGTGTTAATAAGAGTTTTACCGTCTTCGTCAATGAGTTTATAGTTTAATTGGTCCCCAGAGGGGTTTTGGGGGACGATTATTTCGAAAGAATTATTCGTAGGAGAAAAACGTGACGACGGTAAAATTGGTAAATTTTAGCTAGTAAAAAGGTAAGTTTTATTGGGGTATTATTTTGGGGTGTTAAATTTTGGAGTTGGGTTTTATTTTTGGTTGGTGTTTAAGTTGGACCGGGCCATTTTTGTGGTCAAAACCCACACACACTCTCTCTCTCTCTCCCCTCTCCAGCTCCCCGAGCCCTCTCCTTGCCGAATTTTCTTTCCGACCGCCCGACGCCGTTAGGCCACCGTACGCCGCCGCACCGGTCCCAAACGGTCGGCCATCTCCTCCTCTTCCTTCCTAGACCGGTGGCAGCCTCCCTAGCGCCGCTGTGAAGGAGAAATCGACCCCGGAAGGTCCGACTGTTCGGAGTGCTCCATCGCCGGAACTCACTCCTCCGGCCACAATAGCCGGAGCCACTTGGCTCATTGGAAAGCCCTCCTCCCGTGCAGCAATCCCTCCAAATGACTCCCTCCCTCTTGAGCTAGGTAAGGAGAAATGTGGAGTTGAAGTTCTAGGGCTCTTTTGATGTTTTTAGTCGATTACCCTATTTAGGCTTGGAATTGGTGTTTGTACTAGTTAGGAAAGTTGTAGAGGAGATTGAGAGGAATATGCTGTTAAAATTTGGTAGTTATTGGAAGTCGGCCGCCGCTATTAGGGGGATTTGAATGGTTTTAGATGTGGAATATTAAGTGTCAAGACCCGCCCCGAATTTCACCTTGAAACCCGAGGTGAGTCCTGCGGGGACCACCTCCAATGAAAACTTACCGAAGGACTCGGCAAACCTCCCTTGAAAATGGATAACCCTAACCCGGAAAAATTAAAGAACACTTTTAACCAATAATATAAATCTCCCACTTAATCCAAATAACCGAATAAAATAATACACAGATATTTTTCCGAAAGTATTCAGAGCTACTACAAGAAATACAGCGGAAGCTACTAGAAATTCTAGTGGGTTAAACAGATGACCTACTGGTGAACAGTAGTGGAAAAATGAGTGACTATGCCTCGTCGCCTCCTTCTAGACCCCACCCGAACTCTGCAGACTGGGCATTTAAAAACGAAGGAAAAGCCCAGGGGAAAATATTTCATCACGTCAGAGTGAGTGGACAAAATAATCTTAACAACGTCGCCCCATACTGGCATTTTTCCTTAGAATGGGGGTAATGACCGAGTGGATATAAATACGTGCTTACTCCGTGTACGATTTCTATGAATGAATGTAAAACATAGAATAATCTCAAAAAGTAGAAAATCGTACAAGGCTACTACGCTCGCGTCTAACGCTCACGTCACCCCATACTGGCATTCGTCCTCAGGACGGGGGCTGCCACGTATAGCTAGCTAGCATTCTCTCTCATACATACTATTCTCGGAATTGTGCCTCGAGTATAATCGCCGAAATTCTCAATTTTGGGAAAAATATCCAACAAAGGAAATTACTCAACAATAAAACAATTCAAACACATTATATAAAACAAAAGTCCACTCACAACTTAGGCCTAAGCCTGATGTCGGTCAGAGGTCTCCTCTGCTCGAGCCTCCTCGCGTCCTGTTCCAAACATAAATAATTCCTTAAAATAAAACATGCACCGACGCTTAAATAAAATAGGCATAATTAACTATGAGCTTCTAGCGCTCAACCATGCCTATCGTCCTAAATCTTAACTTCACTGCCAACCACAAATCTCCATAAAAAAACCAACTTCCTCAAAACCACCTTCCACCAAATAAAATCTAATGGCTGGATTATAAATTAATAATCCGCCAAAAATACCAAACTTCAACAAATCTCAAACCTATATATCCAAAACTCCTCCAAAAATTCTAAAACTTATTCCATTAAACTCCTTAAATTTTTCTCCACCAAAAACATTTTCTCAGCGGCGGCTCCGCCGGCAGCGGCGGCCGGCGACCAACTCCGGCGACCTCCGATGGTCACCAAAATTTGGCAGCATCTTCCTCTCAACCTCCTCTACAACATTCCTAACTACCATAAACTCCAATTCTAAGCCTAAGCACATCAATTGATTCTAAGTATTTACAAGCATTCATATGGTACAAGGTAAACATGGGGGTTTGAAGGTTTGTTCTATGTTCCTAAAAACAGAAAATAAGATATGTACAGGTGATCAATTCATTCAACATTGCAAACAGAGATAAACTCGAATTCTACCACACATCAAGATCATGTCTCATTCCAGCAATCCGTTTGACGTGGAAGTTCTTAACAAAAGAAACAATCTCAGAACACAAGCTTGAAGAGGACATGCATTCCTTTAATTCTACTTACTTTGTAACCTAAGCAGAGAAAGGTCTAGAACTTAGATTATTTCATGTAAATTACTGTATTCAATACTGAAGAGTACTTGTCCACAATAAACATGAATCATTAAGAATTATAGAATTTAGATTGAACAACAACGCACATCCGAGAAGTCGTAACATGTATTTGCTGTAGTTTACGTTTTCAACTATTATTACATAGTTTCCACCACTTAGAGAAACATACTTACTTAAAGAAGCTTAGCATGAATCATGACAATAGCTAGCATGCATTCTAACTATTTAATTTAAACAAAAACGCAAATTTTCAATTATTAAACTCACGAGATCGGATCGCCAGAAAATCATTAACAAAACATTAATATGTTTTATAAAATTCTGAATCTATTGAATACAAGAACAAGCAAAACATGTTTCCAATTCCTAAGTTTAGCACATGAAACATACCTGTAAATTGGTACAGAAAATCAAAACAAAGTAAAGTTAATGTTTACACTTTATCAAGTCTTCAAAGAAGCTTGTTGACATCAAAAGGATGCTTGGCTTCAATGCTTCTCAGAATCCAATGTTGCTGCCTTGATGGAGAAGTCCTTCAAGGCTTAGCAAAGGAAGAAGAAGCTTGAATAAGGAGAGGGAGAGGCTGCAGCTGCTCTCTTATCCCTTTAGTTTTTAATGTGAATGATTGATGCTCTTAGAAGCACCCAAGGCTGTCATTATATAGAGGAAACTTTGGTGAAACTTCTCTTCAAAAATGATGTGGGATAGTTGAAATGTTTGACTTTTCTTCTTCATTTTTGGACTTGGGCCTTCTTTGCTTAGACTACTTGGGTCTTCTTTTGGGCTTTCTCCATTTTTCTCTTCCATTCTTAGACTTGGGCCTTCTCTTCTCAATTAAGCTCTTTGTCCCTTTTGTGCTCCTATCAGGATTTCTTCAACACTTTGGTTTCAACCTTCTTTTGTGTAAAACTGCCTCTTTCGACCTATAAAACAGAGACAAGCTAGAAATAACATTATTAAGGAAATAACAAAGCTAAATAAGGTCGGAAATACTTTAAGAATATAGCATAAAATGCGTGTATCAAATTCCCCCACACTTAGCTTTTGCTAGTCCCTTAGCAAAACCAAACTAAAAACATACTCTAACAAAAACAAACACAAACGAAAATTGATAAAACAACAAATACTTAAACTCTAATGCCCATAACTATTGTTTTAGAATCTCAACTCTCATGGTATATAAAAATTAGCATTTAACCAAGAATCATTCCATGAAGTTTCAGAAGCTAATTGCCATGCACAGATCGCATATTTACACGTAGGACATGATAGAACAATGGTGATATTTAAGCTCAGCATATTTCAAACAAGTATGATTCAGTCTCACAAGGTATGCACTCAATCTTCACTCAGATTTTCTGGCTAAATCACTCAACAAGTATGCAAGATAGAATCAGAAAGCTTGCATTTATATGAACAGGTGCCTAATAGAACAGATATAAACCTCAAGAAAGAATATGATTACTCACACAAATGAACCATACCATAGGCTCAACTCTTGGAACAAACTCCACAGATCAAGTTTTACTCATATTTTAGATCAAAAGGAACTTTAAAAGGTGTTAATGGGGCTAGGCTAGGTGTAAGAATTTAAGAGTAAGGAATTGCAAAATTACTAAGAACCTAACAGAGCATTATCAAATGCCTTATGTCGCCAAAACAAGGACCAATATATCATTTGTCCTCCAAAAACGTCATTGCACCTCCTTACACAAAATGAAACAGAATATAGGCCAAATATTACGATTTTTAGGCCTTCCATTTACATCACAACTCCTGATTCACAAATAAAGAGTATGCCCAATTTTTCTTTTCTTTTCCTGTCGAAATTTTATTCTTTATTTCCTTTTTATTCTTTTCACGACATTTCTTTAATTTTCAAACAACAAGGACATTTCAGCAGCTCCTCCACCCACACTTGCTCTTCATCGTCACCTCTAGTAGTCTTCACACAAAATGCTCTACTAGGTCCAAAGGACAAGGGTAGAGAATGCTATACTAAGTTCAGGTAAAAATTCAATAGGTGATGAAACAAAAGGCTTAATGTAGGCTCAAAGGGGCTCAAACCCGAGTCAAGTCGCTCAATTGCGATACCCCAAGCGTCATGAATCCATTTAGTTGCATCTAGTTCGCACAGTCTATCAAGTTGAATGCACTAACACTTTTCTAAATTTTGTTTTTGCACTTTGGGTCATGGTTTGGAGGAGTGTTAGGGCATAACACACTTAGAACATTTTCTCCTGTCACATGATCATGCTATCATCCAGACCATGAATCAAACCTAATGCACTAGGTGGAAACCGAACATTAGCTCGGGATTTCTTGCCAACATTGCTGACTTCAAGCAACACAGCATCGTCATCTTGCTCTTTTAGGGGAGAGCGAGGGCGTTTGACAGCTTCATCCACCACGCTACTTGACCTCCCATGTACTATAAGTTCAGAACTCTGAACCAACTTTCTAGTCCTAGCTAGCTGGAGCATGACACTAGCACTTAAGGACCCGCGAACACATAGATAAAGAAGTTCTAAATCTTCAAAATAACTAATTTGATGAAAATTAGTTAGTTTATATTTAGGGTTTGTATTCCAGAAATTGTACACCCTTTTTCTGGTACAGCGGAACAAATGAGCTCATTTTGAAACTAAAGAAAAGTTAAATTTCAGTGGCTTTTCGATCGGGAAAAAGCCGCACATGTTTTTCCCGCCTTGCATTTTCACTCAATTTCAAACTGCTTCGGTGCCCCTTCTCTTTCTTTAGTTTCAAATTTCTAAAACAAAAATCAGAATACAAATTTGGGTCTCTCTCTCTCTCTCTCTCTCTCTCTCTCTATACCAGAGAAGCCTCTTCAGCTTGGTCGTCGACAAAGCAACTCCTCGGAAACCTGAAGCTCGTCGCTCATCGCCGCCGAACAACCTGTAAGCAACTCCTCTTCGCCTTTTCGTTATTCCGATTGTTGCTGCTTCGAACCAGATTCGGAGCCTAAGGCGTTAAATCCTCTTGAGATCTGAGCGCCTGAACTTCAATTTTGCGACGAACTAGGGTTAGAGGGAATTGGACGGGTTGTGATTGTTAGGGTTTCGCCGATTGTTGATTATTTCTTTTCGTTCTTTGCCTATTTGATATAGTCACGTGGTTCTCGTCTGATTTGGAGATGATTGTATCATCAATTGAGTAGTTTATGAAATTTAAACCATGTTTAGTTGGCCAGGGAACTAAGAATCAGCTTATCATTGATCAATATTCTACCGGGTGATTCAAGCCGTGTGTGATTGTGTTCTTGTTGCTCTGGGTGTGAAATGAATTGTAATGTTACTGAGTTTCTAATGGTTTCGCATCGCAACATTTTTCGTCACCACATGAACACAGATTTAGGCCCCTTACGTTTTATAGCTTGGTTTGTTTTTTGACCAAATTTCTTGCTCTGTTGTTCAGGTTACAATTGTGGCTGTTCTACTTACGTGTTCTCTAGATGGAGGTTGGAAGACAAAGGCATATGCGAGATGTAAGCATTCACAACTTTGATACCTTGTATTTGCTTAGCTAATTGTATAGTGTGTAAGAACTTTCTGTTAGACTTTGGCTGTTTCTTTTCTCATTTGTTGGATGTTGCATAATCTGTAACTCTTTCTAGTTATATTTTTGGTGATCCTTTTCTAGTTGGATGTTGCATAATCTGTGACTAGCTCAGTCTATGTTTTATATAGCTCGTACATGACCATTATGGTATTTCAGTCAACTGTGTTATCGGGAAAGACCACATAGATGTGGTTTTGGTTTACTTGATTTAAAATACTAATTTAGTTCTATCTACCTGTGTATAATTCAACTCTTGAGATTGCGATTCTAAAAATATATGTCACTGGCTGTATTAGTTTGAAGTTTATTAAATTTATCTTCATCCGAAACAAATTTGAATAGAACAAAAATGGAATTGGGATTGGCTAGGCGAAGGGATGTGAATTTTGCATTCTAATTTGAATCTGGAGCACAAAATATAATGCTTACTTCAAATGCCATGTTTCAGGATCAAACAAGCAATTGCTGGAGCTATGGAAGCATTAATCATCCAGCAAGCCAATCTAGGAAGATGTCAATTGGAGTTGTGGTAGGCTCAATAGCCAAGAAAAAGTCTGGATGTGCAAAGGAAAGGGAGGTTGTGGTACCAAATGCAGAAACAGAAAATGCTAACTTAGCGAAAACAACAAAAGAAACTACAACTCCAGAGCAGATGGGTTCCCCATGGATCAGTACTAGACCCTTCCACAAAGACATACCGACTTCAGATGCTGCTCTTCATGCAAAACAAGCCAATAATTTATCATCTGTTGGTAAGAGGCAGTACAGACTTGACGGAGCAAGGAACACACCGCTTAAATATTCAGTTGAGAATTCCACAAACAAGACCTCAATTTTACAGTTTAGTGATGACACACATAAGCAGTTTAGTGGAGTTACCTACAGAAAGAGGGAACTGAATAATGGGAAAGTGGAGGAAGTTAAGGATTTCACAGTTGCAACTGCGCAGGAAGTTATTACGCCGGATAAGGAGGTGCTAGTGGACAAAACAGATGCACAAGAAAACACAAGAACTGAAACTCTCAGAATGAAGCTTTGGAATATATTGGGAGCTGCTGCTTCACCCAATGATCAGCACACCAAATCTCAGGAACTTGAGGTTGGTGATGATAATTTAAATCCTCAACCACAATTTGATCAAATGGCTGATCTCGTCAAGCTAAAAAAGAATTCTGATGAACCAGAGGACAAGTACATGGAAAAGGGTGATGCATTTATTAAACCTAGGCAAAATTCAGATACTATAGAAACAGACTCTGAAAGTCCTGAGAACACTGTCAGGAGACCTGTCACTCGATCTTTGATTCCAAAGAGAGCCCGAGCCAAAGTTGGGAAGACAACTGCAAAGCCTGCCCCATCTTCTGGTTACAAACGGAAACAGCGAGATAATGTATTTTCTTTTGAACAAGAATGCTTTGAGACACTACAAGATTCAGCCGGAAAATCCTCAAAGTTTCAGAAGAAGAGAGAGAATACAGGTTTCAGAAAAGAGATTCATGAGGTCTGCTTTCCTGAAAAGGATAATTCAACTAAGATTCAGCAAGCCATTAATAGGAGGGGAAAACGACCACCTGCTAAGAAAGCTTGCCCTGGAGGTACTATAGTGGGAGATTTTCATGGTTATCTACATGACAATCTTGAACCAGAGAAAATTAAACCAGAGAAAACTATCTCAGAGAAAGAAATCAGGTTTCAGAAGAAGAGAGAGAATACAGGTTTCAGAACTGAGACTCATGAGGTCTGCCTTTCTGAAAAGGATAACCCAACAAAGATTCAGCAAGCCATTAATAAGAGGGGAAAACGACCATCTACTAAGAAAACTTGTTCTGGAGGTACCAAAATGGCAGATTTTCAAAGTTCTCTACCTGACAATGAAAAGGAGTTTCCTGAACAAGAGAAGCCTACCCCAGAGAAAGACATTTACCACTCACCAATCAAAAGCAAGAAATTTGGGGATTGTGACAAATCAGAGAGTAGGAACCAACGACAAGATAGTGAAAATCCAAGCTTCAAGGATGCTGTAAATCCAGAAGATAATTTTCTAAGTCCAACTTTTGGAATTAGAAGATCTGTGTCAAGTTCTCCCAGCTCAATCCCAAAATCAGACCAAAGAGCAGATTGTAGTAGTCCTGCACCAATGGAGAGGCGATTTGTTATTGGAGATATTCACCGCTTCAGAAATTCCTTGACTTCAAAACAAGAATTTTCTGAAAATGCTCAAACACAGTCTTCTGTATCCTTATCAAACAGTTTCAGTAGGTAGCTTTCTGTGTGCCAGTTTTTGGCAAGTATTTTGTACCTGCCTTTTGGATTTCCTTATTGAATTTCAGGATGCCGCTGAGGAGATCAGGGATTCCCCGATGAAAACAACACCTGACATGGAGAAAAATGATGCGGAATCTGGCCTATCTGTATCATCATCAGAAGAGAGGGACTTGGAGAATTTTGAAGAAGGTTCTCCAGTTATTCAAGGACATAAATGTATGTACACTGGCACACTTCTATTAACTTCATGACTAACGAATGTTAGATAACATGAATTGTTGCTCAAATAAAGGTTCCTGATTGGTTATGAGTCTATAGATATTAGATACTTCAATTGTATATTGGAAGATGGCGCTATATGTTTTTTCCACTCCCCCTAGTTGGACTGGTGGCTACTTTGTTTACCTTACTGTCTTGTGCATGTGCTTAGATAGAATTCATTATCTGCAGAAACTAGTAATGCTGAAAAATTGAAATTCAAACTTTTTCTATGAAATTTTTTGAATCCAAGGAGGCATACTTATAATCATATCAGTGCTATACTCCTATTTTACCATCTATGAAAGGCAATTGCATAATTTGCATCATATTTTATTCTTGCAGGGATTGTAGAAGATAAGTGCATGGAGGAACCTTCAGAGCCTATTGAAGTGGATGGATTGGCTAGGTTTTTTATCTCTCTATCTGTGTGTGCCCACATATGTTTTTTTGATGCAAAATACAACTAGTTATCTGTATGCACATTCTGCTTGTGGTTAAACTTTTATTTCACTTCTTAGGGCTGTTGAACTATTTGCTTTGGGACTAGCAAAACTAAAAACCAAAATGAAGACAGCAACTACAAGGAAATCATCTGAAATCCTGGCGTCTGTTGCTGCAGAGGTTCAGTTGCAGCTGCAGAATGTAGAGTCTCAGATTCAAATGGACATGTAGGTATTTTCAACAAGCAGGTTTCCCTGTTAAAGATAGCAATAACTTAGTGTGTTTGTGATGATTTTTCAGGGGAAAGCTCACAAACCTTAGCAAATTAAAGAGAAAAAAGCTGGAAACAAGGTTTGAAGGTAAGGAGAAGTTATATAAATGGCATACTTAAAATTGTTGTTTTTTATTTTTTAGATTTAAGATTGACCACATGTTTCCTAAGGCCATACTTCCAATGTCCTGCTCAGGGGTAGTTTGATAGTTTTCTGATTACCTGAACCACAGTCCTTTAGCACACATTACCTCTTGAAGCGCTGTTGCCATCAGTCATTAATGGGTTTCAATTAAAATGATCAGATTAAGAGAATATCCACAGTTAGTTTCCTGTATTGTTGTAGAATAGAGCGCAATACAGGAATTTCCTGTGTCAGTTAAAGCTCCAGATGAATGTAAAGTTTTTTTTTTCCTATAAGTTATGAGGTGTGTACACCATTGAAATTGACTGCAAAAGAAGATCACTTGAAGTTGGAAAATAGTTTAGTTATGTATCTACTTATTATCGTGGAAGGTTTCGAATACTTTGCAAGTTTAATGCTGAGAGATTGCTTTGTTTATGTCACTGCTTATTCAGTTTTGGTTTATTGTATATGGGATGGTTCTTCTGCAGAGCAACAAGGACAACTGAAAGTCATTTGTGACAAGTTCAAGGAACAGGTCAATCAGCATCTTCAGGATTGCAGAAGTACAATTGAAGGTCTGGAAGTGTACCAGACAGAGTTCAAGGGAACTGTGGAAAAGCAAAGTATGGCATTTCTCTTCTTTCTGATACTGTATTATTTTGTTGCTTCAGTTTATATTGAAATTTGTTTGTGTAGGTGTATATGACACAATATATTTCCCTATAAATATCATAAATTTAAGAAGCTACCTTGCAATTATTGTTTTTTTTTTTTTGGGTGAAATCATAGTTTAATATATTGACAAATTAAAATTTGTCCTGATCTTGAAGGCATGTGAGAAACCTTGTAAACTCATTTCAGATTAAACAGAACATAGGGTTTAGTTCTTTGAATTCCATGCAAACTACACTAAAGACCTTCATAATCCAAAAACAACAAAAATTATCACGCATGCTATGCATGCCTACATATCATTGATGCATCAAAATCTACACAACTCTAGTCCCTTTAGGTATAATTGTGACGAAGTAGAGTCTAGATTCTCTTGTATGGCATTGACATGCTTCAAATAAACCCAAGAAATACTATTTTCTTCATTTGAAAAGTTATGCGCTAGCAGTTACCTTTGACAAACGAAAACTAGTTAATTTTTTTAGATCATTTGACGTCCAATTTCTGCTTTTGTTTACTTGCAGAAGCATCACACCGAAAGCTTGTCTCACAAGTGGAAGAAGCAATTGAGAACCAACTGAACGATGCCCAAAAAAGAATCAAAGTCATGAATGAGGCAAGTTTCCCTATTGTAATCTGGATATTCAGATTCACTCGATGGAATAAGTGGCTGCTAGACCATTTCCATTTCAAACACATTATATAGGTGGCTGGCTGCATATAGTGATTGAATATCTCCATTTAGTGCACGACACTTGATAGATCTTGTTAGAACAGGATCTATGAATTTGTTCCGATTTCCTTAATACCTTTTCTAGCAGTCTAGCAGATATGTCTAACCTTTTCAACCTTGTCATTATTGCAGACGAGACGTGGACAGATGCTCCAGCTAAAGCGCCAACTAGCTTCCTGTTTGAGAGAGGGAATCCTGAGTTGATGAGTGTGATGTGTACAGCTGCACTGGGAAACAAATAGGACTTGGCGTATAGTTAGAGACAGGCGTGGGCATTTGCTTCTCGCAAATTACATTTCTGCTTAGAGATATACCAGCAGTTTCTCTATTACTTATGACTTGGGTTATAAATATGCAAAGACAATCACAATTCGCTCCGGATGATTTGATCTTTCCGGTGTTTGATCACAGTATTATCTGTAATAGGTGAAGAATGATATTTCCTAACATATGGTATGAGATTTGCACACGTTTGACATTTTACAACTGTTCAGCCAGTAAACTTCTCTAGACATTGCTCAACACAATGTTGTAGAATAAAGTTCCTAGACAGAAAGGAGTGCTCAACCCGTTAGAACATCACTCAGCGCCCACTGGGTTAGGGTTCAGAAGAATGAGCAATATTACATACATTAGTACATTAAACTGTATGGTTTTTTTTATATTTTTTTTTATCGATTATCTGGGTTTGTTTCTGATGCTTTGTTACATCAATCTACTCGATATATCAAGTATACTAATTTGATTTGCTTTTCAATTATAACTTATTGGCTCCCTCTTTTTTCTTTCCTTTTTTTATTTTTTATAATTTGAATTCTAAATCAAATTATAAATTTCAATTGGCCCTCATGAAAAAGCAAAACGACGCCGTATTATGTAGTTTTGTTTGAATTCTGAGGAGGGGTTAAAGCAAAAAACAAAAACCTGAAAATGGAAGAGAGCGAGAAAGTGAGAGAGGTGATGAGGAAGGAGGTTAAAGATTGGGACGACGAGTTGGTCTGCAGAGCCCGATTCAAAGCCTTCAGCGGCCAACGATCCGATTGGGAACCCATCTACCACTTCTGGAGAAACCTGATCCTCACCGTCGCTCGCCAACTAGGCCTCTTCATCATCAAACCCTCTCACCTCAAGACCCACTGGTTCAATCGAGGAGGCCTCTCTCCCTTATGCCTCGACGACGTCTTGGTACCTCTCAACTCATCTAATCTATCTTCTTCCGTGTGATTTTCCTAAAAACCCTAAATTGATTAAGGGGGTTTCAGTTTGTGATGTACAATGAAGGTCAAGCTGTGCCTGCTGTTGATGTTGCGGACCCCGCCGCCGGGCGGATGTCCCGGATTTTCAGGAAAGTGACCAGCTTTGCTTCTTCAGCACCGACGCCGCAGGTTCTGATGGCACATGATCGTCTCATTCTTACTCCGATTCTCAAGGTATGGTGAGTTTTTGTTTTAACTGTGAGTGGTGATTTAGTTACTGTGGTGAGTTCTGGGTGTGGTGGTGTAGGATAAAGCTGTTGAAATTGTGGAGGTTTTGTCCGAGTGCCATTGGAATGGTTGGTGCATTGTCACCATGGAGAGGTTCCGTGAATTGTGTGGAGGGACGTTTGAAGGTTCGGTAGTCTTGTCTCACTTGTCGGCCAGGGGAAGGCACGGTATCTCTCGCTTCCCAACAGGGGGGACTTATTACAGGTACATACTTCACATGCTTATGTGTGCGTAATAGAACCTTCGTTTTAACATTTCTTCTTAATTATTGCTGTTCCCAGTCGTAGAATGGATTTGCTTAGTTTATTATGAAATTGGGGAGAAACTTAATGCAACTGTGCCAAGGAAATGCCTCAATACACAAGTAGCAGATAGTGTTGCAATTAAGATACACAAATGATGAATCTCATACAATCATTTTGGTACCTGAACTTCTAAGTGTTGGATGTTGAACTTACTATTTTGCAGTATTGATGCGTGCTATTTCCTCTTTGCAGGGTGTGAAAGTCTCCATTTCAGCGTCTTCTGTTCCTAGTGTTTCAAGTTTAGACCGTGATGTTCTGCACTTGACTTGGACAAGAGAGAGACTTCAACAACAACTTGATGTAATTGACCGAAGATGTGAAACGTAAGTATTACTCACTCTTTAATCTTCCTTTACATGCTGGAATTTCTTGGTTTAGAATCAGAGACCCTAGGTTTTATATCTTAAAAATGCTCTCCATCAGTGTTAGACAATGACCTCAGAGACCCTAGGTTTATATTTTAAGAATGCTCTCCATCAGTGTTAGACAATGACGTAGATGCTAGTTCAAGACACAGATAGCCATAGAGGCACATGCGAACAGTTACTATGCTAATTTTGACTGCAGGGTTAACATGAAATGTATTTACATATCAGGCCTGTGGCTAACTTATTGACAAAGTTTACTGACATTCACCATGGATAGCTATTGGTTGATCATAGTTAAACTAGGTCCAACCATGTAGGACTTTATAGAGCTTATACTGTACGCCTTTTAAATTATAAGTGTGTTTTTATGTGAATAACGGACAATATGGTTCCAAAGAAGTGTGTTTTCATGATGGGGATGATTGCAACTATGTGTAGGTTAAGAAAATCAGCGTTAGCTTGTTTGCATTCTGGAAACAAGAAAGTGGCTCTGAGGCATGCAAGAGAGTTAAAGTTGGCGAATGAGAGTAGAAAAAAATGTGCAACCTTCATGAAAAGAGTGGTGGAAGTTCTTGATTTTATCGCAAATGCTGAAATGACAAAGAAGGTAAGTTTAGGAGCAAAGAGAATCTTTAGATTAGCTTTTAAATAAACGAAGCAATTGAAGTGTGACCTTGTAACCCTCAAGTTAAAGTTCTTTATTGACTTGTCAGGTTTCTGAAGCTATCCAAATTGGAGCTAAAGCTATAAAGGAAAATAAGATTAGTGCGGAAGAAGTTGAAGATAGCCTAGAGGAAATTGAGGAGAGCATTGATACACTAAAGCAATTAGAAAATATTATAGGTAACATTTCTTATTCATTAGAAAATTTAAACTAAAGATCTGTTTGAATTGGTGGGTTGCATTATTTATTGTGGAGGAAAGGATTTTGTTATTATATCAATCTGGGTGTCTTTGGATTTTGCAGAATCAACCCCCCTGTACTCAGTTACAGATGATGAAGAAAATATCGAAGAGGAGTTCAGGAAACTAGAGCTGGATATTGGACATGAAAACCATCATGAACCAATCGTGAAAACTGAGGTTAACAATGCAGTAGAAACAGAGAGTTCTGCTGAAGTGTTGTTAGATTCTTTATCAAATCTCAAGCTTTCAGATGCAAGGATACCAGCAATTCAGGGCACTGCCTCGACAGTAAGAAACAACAAAACAAAAACTTCTGACCTCGCAACTGCTTAACTTATCCTGGATACCAGAATCAATTTACGATGATACGCCAATGTGGTGAGTATAATCATTTCAGTGATTTCACTTTACTAATTTCACAGGGGGGTAGAACAACCATTTCCAAAGTTCTTAACAGTGTTAGTTTTTGTTTATTGAAAATTGAGTAGCGAGCATATAAAATTATATTTAGTACAAGCTTATTCACCGCTGCCTATATTAATTGTTGAATTAAGTAATGTACTTGGGATTTGGGAATTCTTAGCCAGGTGTTGTAAATGGGAATTCTGCATATGTTCTGCATGTGATAATCTACCTTGGTGGAAACCAGGTTCATTCTCATTCTGCTTTCAAGTTAAAATGAATAGCTAAAGTTCTTTGTAACTTGGAATGTTAGTAGCACATGCAGATTGTAGGCAAATATTTTGTATTGTATGGCATTGTATCATGAAAATTTATCGGCATTCACCATGTTTGATGTGGTTGGCTCGTTCCCTTGCTCGTTGCTGTCATTAGTGACTATTATGGATGAAAAAAAAAAGAAGAATAATGCAATCAGTACATCTGGGGTGTACAAAATGGATGAATGCAATGGATCTATAAAACAATGGGAACAGCAAAAAGGAAAGCTAACGGAAGGAATATCATAGATGAGATTGACTTGAGTCACAATTAGAGTGATTATCCGCTGTGAGACTGGAGAGAATTTTCATTGGCAAGGTCGACCATGATGACGTGGTTCTTCAGGAGCACTGGAAAATCTAAACAATTTTTGTTTTAAGAAGTTTTCAATAAGAGAAAAATTCAGCAATAACTTTGTCACGTTGACCTTAAAGTTGTCAGTTAAACAGGAAAAGGTCAGTTTCTGTGGGTTAAAATGCCAATTCTACCCTTTGTTATTGGACCATGTACTTAACTCTTCAGCAAACTATCGGTTTCGTCAGGAAAATTAGACGGAGTTATCTCGTCTAAATCATTGTTCGGTATCACATGCTTTTTAAAATTTAGGGTTTTTCTGTTCACATCGACAGTGTTGGGCTTCGGTGTTGGACCTGCGTTTCTCGCCTTTTTTCTCTCGCCGTCTCCTAAACGTTCGAGATCAATCTTACCCTTCTGCTCTCTCTCTCTCTGTTGCGGTTCTGCCCCGCTTATGTGCCTCTTTCTTTCGATCCTTCTTCAGTCTTCCTCTTGAATCTTCGTTACATATCTGAACTATATCCAGTTTCTTCCAAATTTCTTTATCGAGATTGGCACCGCATCTGACTTAGGGATTGGGTTTGTCAGCAGTAAGTAGAAAGGGAGGTGATTCTGGGTTCCTGGGGAGTGAGAGGTAAGACAATTTCTAATTGATAATCTTTTCTTCCCAATTTTACTGCTATCTGGTTTTCCTTTCTTCTGTTTTTTTTATGGCATATTTTGATACATGTGTTCATTCTATCAAATCTGGAGTGCCTCAATGGTAATGAGACATAAACATTATTTCATGGATTTGTGGTTTGATTAATAGATTCTTTTCAGGTATTTAGATTTGCAGGTTATCTACTTTGCCTTTTTTACCATTATTTTGCCTATTTATGTGACTTCACTGCTTAAATTCTGCATTTGTGTGTTCTGTCATCTTAATTTATCTTGATTTTCAAGCTATGTATAGAACAAAGGCATGGACCACTTTTCATCTAAGTTTATAACTCAATTTACTGATAAACAAACTACAAACTTACAGCATTAGAATTCCATTGTATCACATCTTTTTATTTTGAAAGGAATTATTACATCTTCTTTTTAAACTAAAGGATTTCAAGACTGGTTGATTAATGTGGTGCTTAAAACTATATTGTGATAAACTTTATTGTTTATGGTGGCTAGGTCTGTTCAACTGCCTAAGGTAGTGTTGGCGAGTGAACAAGAACATAATAGGATTGTGCAATCCTAGCTGCTGGTATTCCTTTCTTTTCATATTTTACCTCTAATTATTGGGGAGTAAAATGCAGAAATAGCAGCTGAAAACAATTGAGAATCAGGAAAATTTCATATGAATCATAGAGGGGTTAGGTGCTAGAAAGGATTATGCTTTGTTGGTCAATTTGCATACCATTGATGGGCTGTACAAATTGTATTTGCAGGATATGTATTTGTTATGTCTTTACAGGATGAGGGCTCTGCAATCATGGTACATGTAGAAGAGTAAATGGAATATTTGCCCCTGAAGCCTAAAGGTACGTTTAGTTGAAACGATAATAAACATTCTCTTTTCTCATTGTAACTTATGAGTTCTAATATGAGTGTTCTTTGATATATGGTCAAATAGGTCATACTTCCAAATTGAATTCGTCAAAGTGAAAACAGGTCTGTCCTTTCTTCTTATTGTTTCTGTACAAATTGAGTTCCTAGAAAATTATAAAATTTTATGGAGTTCAATCTGTTAGGAATTTTAATTGCTGCCATTCTTATCACCATGGAGTCAATAGGCTTAAAAAGAAGGAATTGTTATGTCTTAATAGTAACCCGTTTATTTTTTTGTCTTGCTACCTTTCAATAGAATTGGATCCATATCTGAGATTTACTGTTAGTCTGCTTTTCATATAGGAGTTATATCAAATTTGCTACTCATGTTATTTATCTTTGTTCTGAGCATTGGGGAAAAGGTGAGTAGATAGTAAATCTTCTGGCTTTTGGCCAGTTGATGAAGTAATTGTTGAACACTAGCTTTTCATTGTGAACAGTTGATGAAGGAATTGTAACTTATGAGTTCTAATATGAGTGTTCTTTGATATATGGTCAAATAGGTCATACTTCCAAATTGAATTCGTCAAAGTGAAAACAGGTCTGTCCTTTCTTCTTATTGTTTCTGTACAAATTGAGTTCCTAGAAAATTATATAATTTTATGGAGTTCAATCTGTTAGGAATTTTAATTGCTGCCATTCTTATCACCAAGGAGTCAATAGGCTTAAAAAGAAGGAATTGTTATGTCTTAATAGTAACCCGTTTAGTTTTTTGTCTTTCTACCTTTCAATAGAATTGGATCCATATCTGAGATTTACTGCTAGTCTGCTTTTCATATAGGAGTTATATCAAATTTGCTACTCATGTTATTTATCTTTGTTCTGAGCATTGGGGAAAAGGTGAGTAGATAGTAAATCTTCTGGCTTTTGGCCAGTTGATGAAGTAATTGTTGAACACTAGCTTTTCATTGTGCAGTTGGTGAACAGTGTGGTGACAAGTTTTATTTCTATTTTATACTCAGGTATGAATCTTGGTATAATATGATCATTCATAATATACATCCCCTGATTGTCTCAAGCATGATTTATATATGCACTAACTCTACAGCTTTCTTCTGATCTTCACAGTTTTTTTCGATTGTCCTCAGTGATTACTGGAGTTCGCATGCAAAGCGTTGAAATTGACATTGATCAAGAGTTTAAGATTGATCGAGAATTGGTGAGGTTTCTATACTTTAATAATGTCATCAATTTACTATGTAAGTTTCACTACTGAAAAGTCTTATCATTATTAGTGATAGGTCTTGCATATCCGTGGTAGTTTTATTGTTCTCTTTATTTGCATTATGATGAGACTGATTAAGAATTACGTAAAGGTCATTTGAAGGTAGGCCTTTAAAATCCTGTCCCAATTGGTGGGAATAATGTTTAGAAGTGCTCTACATCACACATTTTGAACTTTTGACTGTGTTTACAGAGTTTGCTTATTAAAAATGAAATTCTGTTTGTATTTTTGTTAGTTTGCACAACTCTCTACTTTAGTGCTAAATGTCTTAACACTTTCAGGAAAGCTAATTCATGATCACAAACTGCATATTGAATCAGATTGCAGACTTTGCATTATACATTGCATATCTAAATCTCTTCAAAGTAACTATTTGTTTCACCATCTTACTCATATGACTATATATGTTTACAGAGTATGCATATTTAAGCATGGGTTTACGTATGTTTTCTTTCTTTCATAGTGGTAGAGAATTCAACATAGAACCAGCAGCATCATCAATTGAGATCATCAGCAAGGAGAAAAACAGCTCAAGTGCCAAACCACTTTTTGTATATAGATAAAACTGGAGGAAGCAAATTGTAATGGACATACACTAATACACCTATTAATACACGTCATCAACTATTTTTGGCACGTTCCAGTAGTAATTGTAACAATGTTAGCCTTATACTATGACAATTTTCGAATGCTACTTCTGTATTGGTGGTATTGTTACTAATCTACTTCATCTTCTGTTAATAAATGATCTGCTGTCAGAATGTTGTACCTCATTTAGTGAACATATTAACTACATCCTCTATTTTTAAGTTCAGTTCATAAAAGAAGGCAAACACCACAGGAGATTGAAGAATCTGTGAATGAGGTATTAGATCTAAACTTTGGCTTATCAACTATCTTCTCTTGGATGCTTTTCCTGCCCCTCAACAAGCCCTTTATTTAGATTGCTAAAATCTTACAGCTGGACAGACTGGATCTGTAGAGCTACAATAATAATGTTCATAACTGAAGATCATTGGTTCTATCCAGCATGCCCGTATGATCATGATAAGGAAGAAGCAAAAAAGTGAAACCTTAATCTATCTGGAGCATGACACTCAGCAGGCTATTACAGGTAACACAAAGCAAAATTGACATAACCGCCTAAAACTTTAAAATCACTCAACTAAATACTTCATTGTTTTAGTAATTTTTAAGTAATATTAGTGCTTAACTTTTAGTTTTAGTACTGCCTCTCCCTACTGTAGAGATGAGTTGATGATCTTTTTTGGGTAAATTAGGTCATGCCTATTCGTAATTGTAGATTTGTATTTCATTGATTACAAAGTTACTATTATACAAGCAATGAAGTTCCATGATCATGCACAGATGAATAAGTGAACTTTGTTTTTTGGTCTGAGGATATGAATATCAATGATTCAATATGCACCTGCATGCATACACACACAAATAATGAATATGAAAATTTAAACTTCTTAATATATTTCAATCTGTACATAACATTACAGTACTTATGTACATGTTTTGACTTCTATATTTTCTTCTTAATTGCTTCTTAATTTTTTAGTTTTACTTGGTTTTGTAATTATAGATGTTTTCCCAGATGATGTTTATTTACAACCATCTGATGCTCATTATAAAAAATTTCAGATCCAAGCTACCTTAAGTCTTTCTATAACGCTGCATCAGCCTCTAATAAAATTTCATCGTTATTGGGCATCTATTTTTGTTTCTGTTAAGCTGGATAAAAAATTTTGGTTTGTGTATCATCACTTTTAATTTTCCCAGCTTCCTCTTTTCATTCCTTTATATTTGTAAACATGGAAAACTGTTTCACATTTTGATAATGCAGGGGTTGTGGATCAAGAACAAGGAAGAAGAAGGAAGCCGTTTCCTGGTTGCTGAATTACTGAGGAAGGAATAACAAGAAAGTATATTTATTTTGGTATGCTTTCTCAGTCTTACATTTTATTCTACTTATGGTTACTGTATTAACTGAAGGCTAACTATGTATTATATAATTTTGTTGGCAGGTGTTGGTTGTTGTTGGTGTGTCTATTCAAGGCTGATCTCTTAGAGGATATGCATTTCAGGTTTGGCTTTTTCATTTTCTTGGATATCATTACATGATACAGACGCTGATTTAATTGCACCGGTAATGGTTGATTAGTTTTTTGCTTTGTACAAAAAGGAAAGAAACTGATAACATATGTGGGTAGTGTTACAAATTCACGAGTATGTGTAATTTCTTTTAGCATCATTCAAATTTGGTAGTTTTGATGATGGTCATACAAATTTGGTACATATCATTTTGAATCTAAGAAGAAGCACTTCTTCTTTTAACACTGTTTTCTCTTGTAACCTGTTTGATTTTTTGGTGTAGAAAGAGACCGAAAGAATATGTGAATAACCTGAATCTGCAAGCTGGGAGCATAAAATCATTGTTGTAATTCAGAGAAAGACTGATTAGTCTTCGTATTGCTTCATCTCTCATATATCTCATTTTATGTAAGTAGGTTTAGTTACTTTTTTGTTAATCAAACCATGAAACATTACAATTTTTTATCTTGCAGCAACGCGTGGGTATTTTTCTAGTTTAGCAACTCAAAAGCTTGATGTCAACTTTGTTTCACCTCGCTTCATCCAATATATTGATCTAGTAATTAAGATTGACATTCAAATCTTCCCACCTTCAAATCCAGCAAAAGCATTGAGAATTCCATATCTAAGATAGCATATGCGTACTCCAAAAGATAACATACACTTCTTTGTACAAATTATTGAGCTGATGTGATGTACTTTTTTTTTAAAATTTTGACTCGAACTGATTCCCCCATAAACTAGGATTTAAACATTGTTCATATTCTTTTTCATAATTATTCAATTACCGACGCTTGCTCCTGGAATCATATACATGAAAGAACCCTGCAAAACTAAACTCAATTATAGGAGGTGACCGAAGCATCTCGTTTGGAGGGGATTACAGAGACATGGTCACCTCAATAAACCTCAAGACAAAATAAGCCCTGAAATATTGGAAAAAAGAATGAATGTCATGTAATCCTAATCGTCGCACAATCTTAAGTTGTGAATCTCACCCACTTACAAATCTGCAAAGAACAAAACCTGCCTGCACGTTTACATGAAAAGCACTTCATATTTTATCAGCAAAATTAAAAACCCTTATTTGACTTGTATGACATTCTCTCATTCGTTGGGATCACGAAGGTGTTCCTTGCCACCTCCATGTTTTGCAGTCATTAAAGTGAGCTTTATATTTATATAAGCTCATGCAATACTATCCAATAAGCATTCCAGAGTTCATATTCCTAAGTTTGACATTGTAGCTCTAACAAGTTTCTTAGCTTCTGCCATGGCTTCTTTCCTTCATTCATGGAGCTTCAGCCTCCTGTTAGTGTCATTGACGTTGACAATTATAAGCAGAACAACTTTGGCGGCTTACAAACCCAGCCCATGGCAGCTCGCTCATGCTACTTTTTATGGGGACGAAACTGCCTCTGAGACCATGGGTACGTATTTCATTCACACTTCAAAGTGGTAATTGAGTCATCAAAGTGATAAAAAAAAGTTGATGCATGTGAAACATTACCACGTACACCATAGCCTTATACAAAGTTATATTGTGTTTCTTTTTTCTGTTTTGAAGGTGGAGCTTGTGGATATGGAAACCTGTTCCTCAATGGCTATGGAACAGATACTGTAGCATTGAGCTCAACACTGTTCAACAATGGATACTCTTGTGGAGCTTGTTTCCAGATCAAATGTTATCAGTCTCCCTGGTGCTTTAAAAATGTGCAATTCACTACCGTCACCGCGACCAATCTTTGCCCGCCAAACTGGTCCCAGGACTCCAATGCCGGAGGCTGGTGCAATCCTCCTAGGGCTCACTTCGACATGTCCAAGCCTGCCTTCATGAAGATTGCTCAGTGGAAGGCTGGCATTGTTCCAGTCATGTACCGTAGGTATGCCCTCAGAATTTACTTTAGGCTTTTCTTGGGTTGCAAGGAATTAAATTTTTATATTCCCAAGTTAGTGAACATTAAAAATGACCTAATTTAAAGTTTCTCCTTGTCCAATGCTCATTTATTCTGTGGTTTTTCGTGCAGGGTACCGTGCATGAGGTCTGGGGGGCTCAGATTCTCTTTCCAAGGAAATGGGTACTGGCTCTTGGTCTATGTGATGAATGTGGGAGGAGCTGGTGACATCCAAGACATGTATGTGAAGGGAACCAGAAGTGGGTGGATTAAGATGAGCCATAACTGGGGAGCTTCATACCAGGCTTTTGCAACCTTGAAGGGCCAAGCTCTCTCTTTCAGGGTCACTTCCTACACAACCAAGCAGACCATCATTGCATGGAATGTTGCTCCTTCTAACTGGAATGTGGGTTTGACTTACAAGTCAAATACTAACTTCCACTGATCATGAACAAAACAACAGTGCAATCTTATTAAGATTGTCATTTCTCTCACTTTTTTGTTTTCTCAGTTTGATCCTTCTGATACATATATAACTAGCCCCAAGGCCTTTATATACCGCTTTGGTATGGCAAATTTTCCTTTCAGTAGCTTGTATCTGGTGATAGCGGGAATTTGTAGCTCTAGTGCAAAGAGTATATACCCGCAACGACTCTGAGATCGAATTCTCTAGCTTTCCCAAATAATTTGTATCTAATATCAATTTACAAATATGAATCTTGACGCACAAAAATGAGAGTACTAGAGCTACAACTAGTATGAGTACTACTACAACTGCTTGGTTTCTTTGTTTTTGTGGAAACCAGTGTTTTAAAAATCGGCCGCACAGCCCGCTTTGGTGCTGGGCGGCAGTAGACCTTGGAGTGGAACGACAAATCAGCACTCCTAGACGGAAGAGCCTTTAGGCGGCCTCATGACAAAGTTTTGATCAATCTTGTGATCTAGCAGTACTCAAAACTCTCTGCTAGAGTCAAATCCCACATTTCAGACCAAAAAAAAAAAGAAGAAAAAAAGAGAGAGTCAAATCCCACATATATAAACTAATGTCGACGCAACCTTTGCTGTCAACGAAAGAGAATCGACATAATTATCAGGACCATAACTACTAACCATCTAGATCAAGACCGAAGACACTCCCCACATAAGGAGAAATGGCCACAATCACTTAACCTAAACGAGGAGAGGTCGACTCTGGCACGACCGAGCTGCACCTAACCCTATTGCCGCCGCAGAGCGTTCGACCAGCCAAAACAAAGACAAAAGGAAGCTAACTCCACATCCACATCTTCATCGATGCAACGTTGGCTCGATCAAGGTCGCCAGAAAGAGGAACCCTAGCATGGAGAGTTTCCAAAGTATATTTTTATCTACAATACTAAATCAATGTTAAACTAATAATATAGAACCATTGATTTTTTTGGTGGATGATCACCAAGTATTGTTTTATGTTTTTATTTTTAAATATAACAAAGTAACTCAAATATTATTTTTTTTTTTTATAAAAAAGGTATGATAATAAGCTTCAATCAATTGCATTTATAATTTAAGCAACATCAAGTTTCATATTCCGTTACAACCAAAATTTGAACGAGTCTGGTTACCCTTCTTTTCTTTATCATGAAAATTAAAGTTGAACTAGTTGGAGCACGTCAAATCAATCAATCCCAATCCAAACATGAATGGTTCTGCCATAGGTGTCCAAGCTCTCAGGCTCTCAGCCGCACCCCTATCTAGAGGACTTCATCGCCTCACGTCGGCCTCTCCGCCACCCGTCCTTGGCACCCATAGACTCGCCCATCATAGTACTAATTACCAACTTGGTACCATGATCAGACACGCGTAACAAGCCCACTGCCAGTTCCCATCACCGCGGCCCCACAAAACATACTCGTGTCCAAGTGTAGATGTTCGGTGTGTCGGAACGTGATGTGTATGATACAATACACAAATAAACAGACGATGATGTTAAGACAGTTCTGAATTTTCACGAGACGATATTCATGATGTTAGCTAATTTAAAAAAAATAAAACAATGTTTACCCGGACAGACAGTGACCAAGAAAACAATGTTCAATCACTTTTAGAAGTAAATCTAATGTTTTATCTTAAATAAGTAGATATGCGATTGGTGAAACTCGTCGAGTCATCGTGTGTTCGGATGTGATAAACCTTATTGCTTTTAAATTTTTTTTTCTTCTAGAGATGTATATTGATGTATGATGCTCAAACTGAATTACATTGCGCATTTGCATAATTATCTATCTAAATTAACAAAATATAAAGAAGAAGTCGGTGAACGGCGGTCCTACTATTACAAGTAAAGTCCACCAACATATTAACTAAATTGTGATGATTAGAACTAATCAACACCTTATTGGTGAAAACGTCTTAGCAAACCCAAAGGGTTGGCCAAGAAATCCACAGATTAATGTTTGATCTGATCGGGGGGTTTGAAACTTCTGGTAGAAGAATCGTTAGGACTTCGATACCGACCGACATCTTTGATGTCATCGCCGGCGACACGTGTCGGTTCACTAAATTGGCGCCAAGTGTCCTCGTTGTTAGAGTGGAGCCCACGAGTTGCCAGAAAGAGAATGATGAGCTATCGCTCCCATGATGTGTCCCTACTGCTTTTGGCTGTTTAGTGGAAAAACGTGATTATATAAAAAGGCCGTGTCGGAATAAAAGCGCGGACAGCTGCTCTCACGCGGCTTCGCATTACATCATTTCCTACGTAACCTCAAGCCATCCAAAAATGGGTACAACTATTTCTATATTAGGGTACGTGGAGAAAAAACTAACCAAACAAAATCCCAACACAAAATCTTTTCATTTTCATTTTCATTTTGTTCCTCCTCCCATTTTTGTCTGTCTACAAAAAGATTTCACTTTTCGTATTCTTCATGTAGATATGATATCATCGGTGAATGAGATGAAAAATACATGAAACTATAGAACGACATAACATTGTATCATAACTTAAAAAACTATAAGAGTCGGAGATATATCAGTGTTTCTGCAAGAACCCGCAGGCTCCGCAGAAGCACGGTGGAACACGAACATAAACAGTAAACATCATGGGCAAGAGACAAGCACGTATAGTGGTTCACCATGCCGACGGAGGGCATGGCTACGTCCACTTGGAATTCACTATCGGGAGGCCTCAATGCCTTTTTGTGGGAGAAGAAGATTATTCATTCTACTTAGGGGGAACCCTTCCTTTATAGATTAGGAAGGTTCCCACTTACAACACACTTTCGATGTGGGACACATTACACATATTTCTTATCATGATGCCTCCTTGCCGTGCTTGGACGGAGGACCTCCTGATGTGGTATTGACGATCCGACTCCATGATGATGTAGTTTGCATGTCGGACAACAAGTTCCATGACTGGTCTATGGGCAGAGGAGGTAGTTTACCGAATACCGACAACAAGTCTCCCCAAGTTCCCGCTCAAGACATGTCTTGAGTGGGGACTTAATATTCAAAATGTCCGTAGACCAGTTATTTACATACGGGCACCCGGTGGGCGTGTGTTGAACGAGTCTTGCTCTTCTTGATTTCTTCAAGGGTGAGCTGAGGAGTCCGCCTAGAAGATAAGAAATGCCCCTCCCGGTCCCGGTCGCAAAACTTACTCGGCCGGACGCGGATTGTTGTACCTTCACAATGAACAAATGATTGACACAATTATGGGGCGAGCCAAGTTCGGATATGGCATAATAATTATCGAAAAGCAAATTGGTTCATGCATTTGTGTAACTCTCGGTGGAATGCCAATCTTTCAATCCTGGTGGAATGCCAATCTCCCGGTGGATTGCCTGTCTCCCGGTGGAATACCTCACTCTTGGTGGAATGCCAAAAACATGCATGTTGACTTGTAAGTGGAATATTTATGAATTTTCAGACCAATGGACGGGACTTATCTGTGATAATTGCTGCCGAATGGGTGCATCCAGTAGACCTGGAAGTGTGAACTGTGAACACTCAGTTAGAGTCCGGGAGGGTAGTATCATGTTGCTGTAGGTTTCCCTCTTTCTCACCACACCGCTTTTTTTTGAAACCGGGAGCCCCTTCCTCTTTCTTTCTTTCCCTTTTTTTTCTCTTTCTTCCTTCTTTCTTTCTGCTCATCGGGACCCCTTCCTCTTTCTTTCTTTCCCTTTTTTTCTCTTTCTTCCTTCTTTCTTTCTGCTCATCGGGACCCCCTCCCTCTCTCTTTCTTTCCCTTTTTTTTTTTTCTCTTCTTTTCCCATCTTCCTTTCTTCCCTCTTCTCTTTCTTTTTCCTTCTTTCTGGGAGCCCCCGAGACCTTTTTCCTTCTTTTTCCTTCTTTTTCCTTCCTTCTGCCTCTGCGTCTTCCTTTCTTTCTTCCCCCTTTTTTTTAAACACAGCATCCAGGCTCCCGAATACTGTTGCCGAGCTGGGTGCCCAAAATATACTCGTGGGTGTCCGGACCGACTCCCTCTTCTTTCCCTAGCCGGAGAGCGGGAGACCAGCTGCTGCCGGGCTTGAGGCAAGGTCACCGGGAAGCTGCTGCCGAGCTGCTGCTGAGCTTGAGCCACCGGGAAAGGCGCTGCCGGCGAGCTTGAGCCACCGGGAAGCTACCTGCTGCCGAGGCCACCTGGAGCTGCTGCCGAGCTGCTGGCGCACCCGGGAGATGAACCATCGGGAGAGGAAGAAGACCGGGCAGTGGGAGGAGCAGACCATAGGTGACTTATTGCTACCGGGAAGGGCTTTTCTGGAGACAATGGGTGTCCATAGCAATTGGCCACCCGACCGAGAGCAGAGCACGCCGGCTCCCGGCCCGCTTCCCGGAGGCTGCTTCCCGGAGGCTGAATGCTAGGCAGGCTCCCTCCTGGACGACATCTCATCCTAGGCTGGAGACACTGAGTGGGTGGAGTAGACTGGCCACGGCAAACTCTCCGGGTCCCTCTGAATCGTCTCCGGGTGACGGCTGGAGGCGCCGGTCACAAGTTGTGGGTGCTTGACCTTGGTGACGTCCCGTAGATAAAGAGACTCCGGGCAAGTCACTAGGACTTGACCTGCTGATACATTGGGCCTAGAGGGCTGGACCGGGCTGGACCCTTGCTGGCCCACTGCCTAGCTAGCCCTTTGCTGGGCTTGCGCACCTCCCGATGGACCTGTTGCTCTTATGTACTTGAATAAACTGCCTCTCGGAGGCAGAGCAATGTGACTTTTCGTAATGATTCCCACAGACGTGCTTGTCTCTTGCCCATGATGTTTACTGTTTATGTTCGTGTTCCACCGTGCTTCTGCGGAGCCTGCGGGTTCTTGCAGAAACAATTGGCGCCGTCTGTGGGAATCATTACAAAAGGTCACGTTGCTCCACCCGAGAGACATTCCAATAAGCACATGGAGGTAGACCAACCAACAAACTCATGAAGGAAACTTAGCATATGGTGTCCGGTATACAGGCCCCAGGCCCGGCCCAACCATCAGGCGAAACAGCTTGACCCGCCCGGGAGCCCTTGGTCGTCTTCAAAAAAAAAAAACCCCCTACAGGTCTGTAGGCGAAACCCGGAGATGGACCACCGGGAACCAATAAGTTCAAGCAAGCGCCAGAGCTCTGCCGGCATCCCGAACCTTTGTCCACTCAGTCTGAGGAATGGCTCTCCGGGTTCCCGTTTGGCAGCGTCCGGGTCTTCGTCAAGGAGCGGGTGTGCAGCTGGCTGTACCTCTCCGGGGTCACCTCCACTCGGCGGTCTGGGATTAGCTATCCCGGGCCAAGCTCATTCAGTGCCGGCGAGGAGTGACGCGACGAGAACCATCTGGTAGCGCCCGGGATCCATCGGTAGCGTCGATCAGTCGCCCGGCCGGGAGGGGCACCGCACGAGCTACTCGGTCACAGATCGTCTGGTTTCATATGTAAATCACCATGGCAAATGGGTTCAGCTCCATCAGTTCACCGGGATGCCAGCGTAGGATAACCTTGCGGGATCTGAGAAGAGGGAGAGAAGAGGGGGTTGGTCCGATCTTGGTGTTGATCTGGACACCCAACATCTACTCTGGGCACCCACACTGATATGGGGGGACACCCATCCTCTTGCTCTGGGCACCCAGCCCGGAAGCAGGCTTCGGGAACCCGGAGAGAAAGAAAAGAAAGAGAAGGGGAAGAAAGGAAGAAGCAAATGTTTCGTGTCCCGGATTCAAAAAAAAGGGGCGGGAAAGAAAAAAAAGCAAAAAGGAAGAAAGCTATGGACACCCAAGTCGTCGGGCCCAAGCCATCAGGTGGCATGGCATGACCTGTTCAGGTGCTCTTTACCACCGGGTTGTAACCAAGAGCCCAACTACAACGGCCATAATCGACACTCGGAGATGATTCATCGGGATCGTGGTGAGTTCATGCAATCACCATAATATTTTAGCCATATCAACCGGAGCATCACCGGTGATTTTTACCAACAATGTTCGTCATTTCTCCGACCGGGCAAGTACTTGTCAAGAGAAATATATAGTTCATGTGAAAGGGTGGATCAACCAAGTATTATCGGGGTCCCGTTGGCAGCATTCAGGTGATCAATTTCCAACCGATCGCCTTGAAATTTAGGCACCACAGTCAACTTGGTTAAGTACTCCACTGGCTTCCTAATCCACGGTACCCGTTCAATCTGGCATGTGTGGGTCCTTATTTTTCAATCTGGGAATCTCCAGTCTCAGCAACAAAGCCTTCCGGTGATATTCACAACTAGACACGATACAGGGTAATCTCGATCATGAGTTCATCACGGTCAGTTGGTGTGCATCTAGCTATGCCTCAGTTGGTGTCCTTGCCGGTCTCATCTGCACATGGGCTCAACCCGATCGATTCATCGGGATCCCAGGACAATCAAGCCTCGTGAGCTCTGAGAAGTATGTGATTTTGTGCTCTAGCTTCAGAAGGAAGAGGAAGTTGGTCTGTCCGAAAGGAAGAAATAACGTTGGTCTGGACACCCAATATCTTACTCTAGCCACCCGCACGGCACCTTCAGAAACCTTCTCAGTGATATTCTCATCTGTAAATCTCACCGATGGCACTCACTTTGCTTATTGTTTGCCCGGGAGTTGAGAATGCAACAACTAAACGAAGCTAAGTCCTTTCTTCATATATGATTTTAGCTTCTCGTTTTCGATATGCAGCATTGCAACAACACGGTTATGCTTGTTTTCTCTTTGGTTGTTAGTGAGTCACAAAAACAGCCTATTGCTTTCTCGCACGCATATACTATTTCCATGATGTGATTACACGATAAGTAAGTGACCTATGAGTGCGCACAAGAGGTGTTTATCTCTCATCATGGTACATCACTTACAATTGTTTGACCAGACACGTAGAGGTCTGTGTGATAACCACATGCTGCTACTATGCTTGTAAACTTGTAGTGTTTGAACTTAAAGAGCTACATGCATATTTGTTGTTCGTGAACAAGTTGAGGAGTTAAACATAGTAATATACTCTCCATGCATATCTCCACAACACAGACATCACTTAACACCCTATATTGGTAATCTATGGCATACCATAGATTCAACTGATATACATATGCATCACGTAAGGGTGTCAATAGTGTGCAGCATGTCGTACCATATAAATTATGTATGATTGAGGCATTAGGCTCCGGGAAGCCATGATCGATTTGGTTAACCCTAAATAACGAAACTTTGACTCCCGGATAAAAACTAACGGGAGGAAGCATGCAACAACTGCTTACGAAAATAACGAAACTTTGACTCCCGGATAAGAACTAACGGGAGGAAGCATGCAACAACTGCTTACGAAAATAACGAAATTTTGACTCCCGGATAAGAACTAACGGGTGGAAGCATGCAACAACCGCTTACGAAAATAACGATTCCCGGATAATAACTAACGGGAGACATGCATGAACCAACACACATGTGCATATACCCGAGCAAGAACCAACGGGAAGCATGGGCAAAACAACTAGAGCCATGATAACTGTAATTCCCTTGTACAGCTCCCGAAGAGTGGGAGTTGGGCATGACAATATCATTCCCTTCATACGGAGAATAGTGGCCTGATAACCCACGCGGGGATAATACCCCGCGCTCGAGCAGAAACACACGATATGGAAAGGTTCGCCACCTTTGTCCATCAAAAATAAGACGTGATAACACATCATGAGTCCAAACTTTGGGGGACAGGGCTCAGTTCGCGCGAGGGGCCTGAGCTCGCCCGCGTGTCAACCTTCATGGGCGAGGCGGACGCCACAACAGTCCGCGTGAAAGTACTTCAAGTTGAGTGAATTACACACAGATAAGTCACATTTAATTGCCTCTTATGAATGTACAAATCATGCTTCACGTATGAACTATATAACATGGTCATGATAACTATTGTCCATTCAAACTTTGTGAGTCCCGGATAAGTGTCACCGGGAGAAAGCATGCAACAACTGCCTAGGAGAATCTCGATTCCCGGATAAGAACTAACGGGAAGAAGTATACCAACTGTTTCATGAGATTCTTATACTCGAGCACCACCGGGAAACATACATGAACTAAAATGCATGAACCAATTCGCTTTTCGATAATTATTATGCCATATCCGTACTTGGCTCGCCCCATAATTGTGTCAATCATTTGTTCATTGGGAAGGTACAACAATCCGCGCCCGGCCGAGTAAGTTTTGCGGCCGGGAACCGGGAGGGGCATTTCTTATCTTCTTGGCGGACTCCTCAGCTCCCACTTGAAGAAATCAAGAAGAGCAAGACCCGTTCAACACACGCCCTGAGTACGGACTTGGGGGGACTGGACCGGGTGCCCGTATGTAAATAGCTGGTCTATGGACATTGTGTATATTAAGTCCCCACTCAAGACATGTCTTGAACGAGAACTTGGGGGGACTTGTTGTCGGTATTCGGTAAACTACCTCCTCTGCCCATAGACCAGTCATGGAACTTGTTGTCCGACATGCAAACTACATCATCATGGAGTCGGATCGTCAATACCACATCAGGAGGTCCTCCGTCCAAGCACGGCAAGGAGGCATCATGATAAGAAATATGTGTAATGTGTCCCACATCGAAAGTGTGTTGTAAGTGGGAACCTTCCTAATCTATAAAGGAAGGGTTCCCCCTAAGTAGAATGAATAAGCTTCTTCTCCCACAAAAAGGCATTGAGGCCTCCCGATAGTGAATTCCAAGTGGACGTAGCCATGCCCTCCGTCGGCATGGTGAACCACTATACGTGCTTGTCTCTTGCCCATGATGTTTACTGTTTATGTTCGTGTTCCACCGTGCTTCTGCGGAGCCTGCGGGTTCTTGCAGAAACAATCAGCATGGACGGATCCACGTAGTGGGCTGTCTGGGCTAAAGCCTAGACATAAATCACATATTTAGTAAATAAGTACCCATGAAAACAATGAGAAGCTTTGGTTCAGTTGGCAACCTCACCAAATCATATCTTAGAGCAGACCTGAATATTTTTAGTAATTTTTCTCACTTTGGTACCACAAACAATACAATTCTTCTTCCTTCTTCAGTCACAATATTTTCTTACTCTTTTTTACCCATTTTTTATTTTTCTCTCTTCAAATAAGAAATTCAAAAAAAAAAATTCTCATATAGTTCTTGCAATTATGATAGTGTTTCTTAAGAAAAAAAATTCATTCGATAAGTTTTCAGTGGGTTATAAACCTAAAAAAAAAAAGTGCTTCTAACTAGCCTAAACAACTTCTGAATCCTTGATCCGCCACTGTATATCAATTGAAATCCTGTCGTCAAACTATTACGATCAGGATTCGGTAAATGAAATCATTTTCACCATCTTTATCTACAATGACGTTACAAAGATGGGAATGCAGGTAGGTTAAGAAGAGGGATAATAGATTAGTTTATTACCGGTTTTTCTTCTGGTGCTTGGAGCCTTGGGCCAATCATATGTAATCATATATGATATACCTCAGTTACCACTCGTGTGGGAAACTTCTGAAGACGCAGACGTCACCTATATATGGTATATAAATCATCTTGGAAAATATTGGTTGATGTTAACTCTACCATTTTAGTAATATTTTCCAGTCAAAGCTAGCTTGACCTTCCTTGGCAAGGTACAATTTTACTAGGGACACCTGGAATCACATTATTGTTTCTTTAGTACATTCTCCTGTGACCTGTGACAGTGAAGCTTTGCAGATAGAAGAAGAAGAAGAAGAAGGGTAATCTGGGAATTGTAGGTAGGTGAGGATGAAGATGAGAAGGTTGGGTATAAACTATACAGCAGTAAAGCAGTAGCTACAGCTGCTATATAGTCAGTCATGCATACAAAGAGAAGGAGAAGGTTGGATAGACAAAATATCTTAGAAACTTACTTACCATCTTTTACCTTATCATTCAAGCAAGAACCCCAAAAGCCACTCTCATCTTTGCACTTCGCTACTACAGCTTAGCTTAGAGCTTTTATTAGACTATAAATACCAGACTGTTCATTCATCTTCTCTACTTTGATTCTGATTCTGATACCCAACTACACTAATTAAAGGCCCTTTGCCTTTGTCAACAACATTTCGATTCAGTTTCTTCCATTGAAGGAGTGCTTGAAGCTCGATTATATGGCGTCAGATGAGAGTATGACACTTAGGTCTTGTATCGAGTATGATGATGATGATACAGATGAAGGGTATGATCATGATCAGCCTCATCCTCACTTGTCTAGGTTGTCCATGTGTACCAGCAATTCCATGTATGGTGAAGATCAGATGATGAGTGATGAACATGAAGGCGCTGGCAATGGCAATTCCATGTACTACCAGGGGCAACAAGAGAATGGTATGAGTATGTACATGTCACTGTTGTCCATAGACAGCTTTGATGGGGATGTTGATGAAGAAGAGGAAACATCCAACAAGAAGAGGCTCAATTCTCAACTGGTACTGGCAGCTGAGATGTCAACGGAGGACGATTCCGACAAGGAACCGGGGTGTTACTCGCTTCCGGCGACACCCCCTAGGCGGAGGAGGGATCTGGCTGCTGGTGGTGGTGGTGCAGGGAGGATGCTTTTTAGCAAGGTGCATCCCAGTTCTATGGTGGAGAAAGAGTATGCGAGCGAAAATGAAGCTCAAAAGGCTACGAGTGATGACTGCAGGAGGAGCAGGAGGAGGAGCAGGAGGAGGATGATGAGGAACAGATCATCATGGTTATCACCATCACCATTCCGCCATGGAGCTAAGACGGCAATGGACAACGATGATGGTGAAGATCATGACAAGGAGGAGGAGGAGAACATGAACATGTGTGGTGATCACTGTCACAGCTTCAGCGGAGAGAGTGAGGGTACTGGGATGGTGATGATAGCAAGGCCTAAAGGAGGGAAGAGGTCGCTCTGCATGGACATGGAGGAAGTGAAGGCTTGCAGAGACCTTGGATTCGAGTTGGAGCACGACCGCATGCTGCAGCAGCAGGAGATGATGCCCTCTCGAATTTCTCTATCAGCCTCCACCCTTGAAACTAACTACACTACCAGCAGCGGTGGCAATTCCCCCATTGCCAACTGGCGCATTTCCAGTCCCGGTATGCCTCGCCTTCCATGTCTATCTGTTCTGCCATCATATATTCCATCTTCCTCATTCACCATTTGGCCATTGCAAGCCAATTCATTCATGATGTTCATAATTAATTTTTGCATATCAAGATCTAAACTGGTAGCAAATATCTGCTTCAGGAGACCATCCGCAAGATGTCAAGGCTCGCCTAAAGGTCTGGGCGCAGGCAGTAGCTCTGGCATCTGCATCACCCACAAGGCACTCGAGCTGAGCAGTGGTGTTGGCTTCTAACAGTTTAGTCTTTTGGGTTAATTAGCTTAAAACAGAGAGTTTGGGATAACTCAGATTGGGGATTTTGATTCCAGAGAGGACTGAAGAGAGGAGCTTCTTTAATCCGCGTTTCCTAATACTACTAGTCTACTACTATTACTACTGAGCATTTTTTTTTTGTGGGAATATATTGAGATTTCTGATGTTTGGTTGATGAATTCTTTACCAGTTCACCAGCGCCTCGAATTCTCGACGTTGTGAGTACAGCACAACTGAAGATTCAAGATTGGATAGACCTCATTCTGTACATAATATGTAAAAATATTGAAGTTTCAATTTCATGTATGCATCTAGAAAGCTGTTTCCTATTGGTATTGTTAGTATCAGGTTGATGTTATTAGTTTTGAGAATCTTGGCAGACTGCTCCATTACTCCCATGTATGATTTCACAAAGTTGGGGGTATAAAACGGAGAGTAGCTTCTCCTATCTCTGTCCTCGCAAATACTAGAAACCGCATTTTTGGTTTCTGGCATAATCTGACTATCTGACTCTGGGGTAGAAGTTTTTCAACTACTGGGATTTTTAGTTGTTTAGTTGATGTTCCTTTACTGTATTTGTGCGGTACCTCTTCAGATTCTTGGCTTTGTAAATACAATGCAACTGAAGATAGACTCGAGCTACATGCACTTCATTCTGTAAGATGTGTAATCTATTTCCCACTGTACTAATTTTAAACATGCATCATCAGTGCTCTATATGTATATGCAGTTCTTAGAAGTGATTATAATGCCATGAATGAGATACCCTAAGAAGCCGAGGTCAGAGAACGAATGAAGAATCATAAATACATGGATGAAACTCGGTGCATGGGACTAAATAAGGGACACTGTTTTAAGTCCTAATTTTGATCTCAAAAAACAACTCTATTAAGTTTTATTGGCTTCAGTTAAGCTCAATATACACGCTGGAAGATTTAGTCCAGGAAACTAGTAAATTGAACCCTATCTATATCAGAGCACAATCTGTTTTCAGTGGACAAATTGAAACCACATTATGAAGCTGGAACATGTTATAGGCATCAGCAAGGCACTTGGCAGATTTAGCATGGTAATAGACAACTTTGCAGACTGAGAATATGTCAATGTCGTAGAAGATATATCCTCTCTGCAGAGCAAAAGAGTCATTTCAGTCTCTCACAAAGTGAAATGGAGAGAAGAAAAGCATTTCCTAAATTGAATGTGGTATCTTCTACTCGGTTCCAGACTGTTAGATAACCAACAAACTCAAAGCTAAACAAGACCAACAAAGTGTATCAAGCTAATACAGTCCCATTTGAGGTTCCCGATCATGCATGTGGAGAGGCAAAAAACTGCAGAAGAGAAACCAATGCAGCTGCACCCAGCACCTTACATTTCAACAAACTGGGGAGTGGGAGTGACAGTTACAATTTCAGAACCTTCTCTGAAGATAATCTCTGATATATTAGATAACCGCAAGACCTGAAACCTTAAAGTGATAGGGAATGGACCAAAAATGGATCAAGCTTGACCAAACAAGTCGGTTGAAAGCTAGTAAACTGAGTTGACACATGAAAATACTTTTCCTTGGTAACTTCAGATTATATGCTTACATTAGGCTTGCGTCCAAAATGAATAACTTCCTTTGAATTATCCTTCTTATATAAACCCTACACGCTTCATCATAAACTCTAAGCCAACATGGCTTTGGGCATTAAAAGAATCGCCATTGTCAAAAAGACCAAGAACTTAAGTTGGCAAATCTCCAACTGTGACTATGAGAATCTACCAAGGAATGGGCTCTTGATCAAAGCTCTCAGTGTTCTGAAGATTTAACTCACACCAGAAGGAGCTTTTGGTCAGAAGGTCACTGATTGTGGCCTTACTGATTGAAAAGAGAATATACAAGAATTAAGTACTAATTAATCGAGAATGCAAAAAAGGTGCACCAGTTAGTAGCAGCATTAACATGATCCTATTCGACCTCCTAAATATGGTAAGGTTCTATTCAGACAAAATTAACTCCTGGAGACGAGCAACCAGCATGCATTATATTGTAGTAAATGAATTTTTACAATATCCAGACACTACAATAGTTTGAAAGATTATTCGCACTCACTTGAAGTTAAGATTGTGACAGGTGCTATCACAGGGGAATGCACAGTCAATAGCTTTAACCATCCTTCGATTGAAGTACCAGTCTCCAACAGACAGTGCAATTGCCTGCACAAAAAAGAATTGTAAATAATTTCATGCAATCCCAAAGAAATTTATCTCACAATAAATGACAGAATATGTGCAGTATGTATCTTGATTGAAGTCAGTACTTCTTCGTGCTACTTCTATACTGTATTTTATTGTACTATAATCTAGCCACAGTTAGCCCTTTATTCTTTTCATTGGAAGATGAATTAAGCCTTTGAATTGGAACCCGTCTTTGCAACATGTACTCTAGAATAGATGAAAGTGTTTCAACCTTATCATAATAGTTCTTGCAGTTGGATAGTACAATGTTCAGTGTTATTGTTCCCCCACCTTCCAAAACCTCAGACATCCAACCATGTTCCCACATTCTCTCCACTACCTAGTTTTACAGTCTTTAATGTAGTGTAGCTGCACTATTATTTGCAACTAACATTACTGAAAGATTTCTGCCTATTACTGAAATATTTTAATAGAAACCACCCCCTATGAAAAATCATACACTTCACATGTTATACCTATAATACATGTTATACCTATAATACAAGTATACAGCCATCACAATCATTTTCTGAAAGCAATAGATTTTTCAAAGGGAATACCTGGTTGTCAAGAAGAGGAGAATCATCAGCAAACCAGGTGTCTTGTCTCTCAGACTGGCAGTGAGCAAAGCAAGAGTTTATGAATAAACCATTTTCACTGGACATTGAAAAATCTTTCACGGCATTGAGCATTTGATTCCTGAAATCTGCTTTATAAGGGATACGAGAACATCATTAGGAAGCAACTCTTTGTGTGTGCTCGTGTCTGTTACAAGAATACATGCCAGCAGAATCAATCAAAGAAAACAAAACAAGCTTTAAATATGAAGATTACCTTGGAGAAACTGGATCTGGGATGAATTACATTCTGCATGGTTTGATTTGCATTCATTCCATAAACCATGAGGATCAGCAGATGGAGGGGCTAAACTAGCTTGGAGCTGAAGAAAACATATAAAAAGCATTTGCACCGAATTATTAATAAATTAGTTTATCTATTGATCCGGTGAGAGATTACATAGATGAATCAATATTTATGAGAGCCTGCCTAGAAAAAATAAGAAGGACAATGACAGCTGAACTCGCATTACAGGGTTTCTGTCAGTCTAAGATCGGGTGGTAACTCATTGATAGTACCTAGATGAATCAATATTTATGAGAGCCTGCCTAGAAAACATAAGAAGAAGAACAATGATAACTGAACTCGCCTTAGAGGGTTTCTGTCAGTCTAAGATTGGATGGTAACTCATTGATTGTACCTATTTTGAATTTTAAAGTATGATTCTTAAAAGCATGCACAAGCAGTACACTGTGCAGTCAATGTTACAGGAGGCATAGATACATATATTCAAGTAGTACTTCCATACCCTCTGATGTGATATCATACAAAAAGTAAATTGTCAATATAATGATAAGAAAAAAAATAAGAAATTACCTGCCAAGCATCATAGGCTGCATTCACAAGAAACATTGGTGTCTTAACATTTGCAACCAAATTCTGAGGAAAGAAGCACTGAGACAGAGAAATAGAAAGTTAGGTCCTTTAATTACCATTTTTGCGATTACATGACAACAAAGAGAATACAGTATAGAGAATTACAGAAGTTGGATCTAGGTGGTTGATACAAGTCTTCGGAAGATTCTTTTGCACTTCCTAAAATTCATGACATATATAAATATCAAATGTTAGATAAACAAAGAGATATAACACTTATCATAAACCCATAATGTGACAGTTTGATTGAGATAATATATATATACCTATATATATATATACCTATATATATATATATAAAGCTTTCTTTTTCCAAGAGAATGGGTAAGACCTCAAATACAAACTTTATTCTTTTCAGGTCAGAACGAAACCTAAATTTCTACTTTAAACTTGACCCTGATCAAACATGAACGTAAAAGCATCTTAACACTACCTGCAAGCTAACTACTCCTGCATACAAATTCCTTAGAGTGTGCCCACCAGATACATCAATTCTACAAAATAAAAAAAATCAGAACCAGCAATCAAAGACTTATTACTTGATGAAAGATTGCACATGTATAAAAGCCATGAACTGCTTACGCATCAAGGAACATCCCGGCATCACTCAGACATTTCACTGTGGTAGTGGTTGGAAACAAGTCCCGGAACTCATCACAATGTAGTATCGATGCCAGACCCCCAGCGGAACATCCAGAAAGAAGAGCCTGAAATTGTTAGTTGTAAGAAGGTACACAACAATATCGAAGCCCAGTTACATTAATGCTCTAGTTCAGAGAAAGACCTGGTTAGCATTCTGCATTCCCTTGGACATTAACTCTTCCATAGCAACTGACCAAATCTTTTGCCCTCGAAAATTAAGTTGAGCAGCCTGAAAATGAAGAATCACTCAACAAATCAACATTGAATAAATAACACTGAGGTTTTCATACACTTAATAGGTTTCAGGAGAATGGTCAACGGATATGGTTTGTAATTGAGCTAGAGATAATTCATCACTGAAGGCATTATCCTTAGTTTCTTGTCTAACAGCTAATAGGCCAACAGGTCACACCACTTAACTGCAATGTTGTGTTGAGAATTGTATAGAGTGAAGCTAAAAGGTAAAAACATGCCTGCCAGCCACCAAACTAAACCAGAAATTTCACCATATGTGTAAAGATTTTTATGATTGTGTGACCAGTAAAACCTCAATAAAAGTTCATGCCCATTAAACAGGAAATGATTAAGAGAAACTAGTATTGTAAACATCCAAAGGATGATCAGGGACCAACCTCATTCTGGCTGTCTCCAGTAAAAGATGCCCCATCACAGTATCGTAGCTTGACCCTGTTCCAGTTGAAGAAATCTGCAACCATGGGAACCAGCCAATGCAAATTATCAGACCTTTCACAATTGCAACCATTCATATCAATCAAAACAGGAGGAGCAAAAAAAATCTTTATTTGATATATGAATGGAGTGCACAAAGAATACTCCATACCGGGGTTTTCTTCAGGTTTATTGCTCAAAATTCCTGTGAAGGGCAATTGCTTTTCCATGAACTTGGATGAACCACGGCGAGTGGTCTTGCGGTAAACACAGTTTCTAATAGTATTACACCACCCCCCACCCTGCAAAACGCAACCAAACCATAAAAAGTAAGAAATTGACACAATGATAAAGCAGCATTCACATGAATATGAACTGAAATAGCAAATGGTCTAACCCAACCCACCTCCAACTGAATGAGCCAGCTGTTTGCACCCGATCCAGACCCACGATCCAGATGGTAACCCGGCGGCGTTCCATCCAAACAAACTGTTACAATTCAATCATGTAAACTTGATGACCTTGATATTTTAATATTCTATCTATGATACACACATTCATTTTCTACATTATTCTCAGATAAGCGAACACAATGTATATACTAAGATAAAGGCAAGAAGAGACGGACCAGCTCCTTTAGAAGCAGCGTTGTCAATAAGAGTGAGAGCAACCAAGAGAGGCTGAGGCTGTGTCGGTGAGGCTGAGGCTGAGGCTAAGACATGTTCGTCTTCAAACAAGACTACATCTTTCTCAATAATACTCACTGGTTCGTTCAAACTCAAAGCACCCACATACACATTCAGATTGACAAAGACAGCTGCCAATGCCACCACCACCAACACTGTACACCCATCCAGCTTCAGCTTCAGCTGAAACTTGTTCATCTTCCTCCTCCTCTCTGTCTCTCACTGATGATGAAGTGAAGGAGAGTGAAGACTTCGGTCCCCTGACAAGACTCGTGTCTTCAAATCTATCTATGTTAAAGATCCCACTTGCACCTGTTTTTGTCCCCCCACTTTACTTCTACTTCCATTTCCTTTTTTGTCTTTTTCTTATTTCTCAAATTTCCTTTATTCTTTGAGTTGCCTACTAGTTTGTTTTTCCACGACCTTTCATTTTCACCACCTTAGGGATATATTCCTGAAAATTTTGAGCTTTTCCTTTTTCCTTTCTTCATGCTTTCTTGGGTACCCTGGGAGAGTTGGGAATGAGTCCTTGACACAACAAGGATGGAACAAAAGCGACCAAGTTACTTGACCAAGAAAGCTTTGCCAGGGAATGACTATCTTGTGCTATAACCCGGGTGACATTGTGAAATTTCCATATACATCACAACCTATGAGTTCCTACATATATCATTGACATTTCTAGTGCCATCTAATAAGGCTTCCGCCATTTGCTTTGGAGAACTGGCAAATCCCTTTTCCTAGACATCTTGAGTTTTTCATCAGAAGGAACGAGACTAGTGAAATATACATATAACACTTCAGCTATTGTTTACTTTTATTCAGGGAACAATATTTTGGGTCTTATTATACAACAACAACGTCCTTGAGAATGATTGTGAAAGAATGTTCTATAGCTGTTTGAATTAATTTACAAAAGGATCCTATCTCACCTGGGAAAACTAATCTCAGGAAGTCTACCCCCGGTTTTGAGCTCAATCTATGAAATAATTATATCATGGAAAATTGCTCCATCTTGGAAGTTATTTAAAAAAAATGATTAAAATAGTTAATAAAAGATATGTATATAAGCCCTTTCCTCGTCAAGGCAATCCACTCGACAACGTTTCACCACCATCATCGCCAAATTGATGACGCTCGTATACTTCAAGTAATAGTTCCCTGCATGGGACAACAGCCCCAAGCTTGATGCAAGCCAGAAAGGCACCTGCAAGCTTGCGATGAAGACTGTACGCCTCATCTGGCGGTGGGGTGAGCCTATGCTGTAGCATGGTTGCCCCAAGGTTTGAAATGCTTTGGGTTATATTGGATGTCCGGAAATCATAGCCACCAGGCTTTGCAAATGGCAATCCCACAACAAAACCTGCTTGGACATGAGCCTCTAACATTACCTCTGATTCCATTCCTGCGAGGAATCCAAGTCTCTTGGACATTTCAATGACTGTATATCTGTCACCATTTGCACAGGCAACAACCTGATCAAACATGCATCAGAAAGGGTCTTTAGCTACATGTAGCTCATTTGAAAAGGAATACAACTTCAAATAAACAACTATTATTGAACCATATATACAACCAAGAAGGCTTAATCCCACAACTATAACTTAGTTGGTATCAAAAGTAAAAGGGTTTGCTTCATGATATACGATTTTCCATGAGCAGGTTTCAAATGATGTTAGCCCTCTCATAATTGGTGGAGAAGAGAGGCCTGCAATATGTTGCTCAGCTGACATTATCATACCAAATGTTGAAAGTATAATTGTAGGAACCTTTATCGGTAAACAGATAAAAGCAGAGAAAAAAAAAGCCGGCTAAATTCCAAGTAAAGAGATCTCACCATTCTTAGATAGTCATCGACAAAAGTCTTGGGATAATCCCTAGCTGCTCCAAAGTCTATCAGATTAATTGTATTTGTAGCCTCGTCATACAAGAAATTACTCCAATTAGGATCAGTCTGCATTGCATCAAGTGCAATAAAAGAAAGAAAAGATGAGAGCCTAAAACAAGGAAAGAACACACGACAAGATTAACTTCAGAATTTGTAGAGAAAAAAGTAACCATAAACATAGAACAAAGTACAACTGACGAATGATGAGCAGCAAGGACACCCCTGAGATGCTAAACTCACTGACTAATGCTAAACTCACTGACTAAACAATAAAGTATTTCATATATATGAACTCCACTACACTGTCAGTTGTACAACTGGAGCCTGCCTGTGATCGAGACTATTCGAGCGAGAGAACTGTGTCCACATCAGAGAGTTTTAAGTAACATATATTTAGTTTATTACATCTGCACCTTAAGATTAAAACTATTGTCAGATGCAAAACTGGTATTTTTGGGAGATATCCTCATCAGAGGCTTGACAATAGGACTGGTGACCCATATCTGTCACTGAGGCAGGCCTTTTCAGTCCAAAGAGAGAAGCAGAACCTCCATTCTGTGGTTTTCCAAAACCGTGGGGAAGGCTATAAATTTCATTTCCAATTTACCAAATAGGCAAAGGAATCTTGTAGCCGTCCTGGGTGCGCAAGCCTAAGTTTTTTTTAATCTTTCTATCTAACTTCTCTGCAATTACAGCAAACCTTAACCCTCTTCTTATTTACCCTAATCTTTGCTCATTACCTAAAATTTTGCCATCTAGAGTCTGCAGTAATCAAAGCCAATACTTATCTTGTTGTCTTACATCAATTTTATATAAAGAACTAATCCAAGTGAAATCGAAGTAGACCAAGAATGAAATGAGCACCTTCATTTTATATAAGAAGGGATTCTTAATTGGTCCAGCTCCTAACTTGACTACATCGAAATTTTTGGTTCCATATTGATCTAAGACAAGGGAAGGTGGGTGTTCCTCAGGACTACAACAGGCTTTAGATAGTTTAAATAACTTAAGAAAATTAAACTGATTTCGGGTTTCTATATTGAAGAGAAACTAGAGACGTACAATATTGATCACTGTGATAGATGTTTACATGGACATATGAGGCACGAAACCATTCACCCTAACAACAGTGTTTTAATTTTTAAAGTTTGTTTGGTTTACTATAATATATATACACACACACACACACACACACACGGAAAGGATATGGAGCGCATGTCCGCAGTGCATACGAAGCTCCGTTCGCCACCCTCCGGCGCCGTCGACGGCGCGCCTCCACCCCAGTAGACTCCAGCAGCGTCCCCGATCACTTTCCCTCCTCGGCAATCCCCAGCGAGGCCGCCGAATTCCAGTTTCCGGCGAGATCGACTTTATTTGAAGTTTTGGGTGATCTCGCCGAAAAACTGGAATTCGGCGGACTCGTCGGGGAGGGAAAGTGATCGGGGATGCGCTGGAGTCCACTGGGGTGGAGGGGCGCCGTCGTCGACCCCGGACGGTGGCAAACAGAGCTCTGTGTACACTTACGCACGTGCGCTTCATATCCGGCCTCTATATATATATATATATATTCACACAGGATTCACCCAACCTCAAGGATCTCAGAAGAATATACTCATTAGAGTGTTGAATTTTATTTTCTTAACCAACTCCAAAATGGCAATCAAGAAAGTTGACTGATACTGAAAACAAGACTATTAACTACCGTGCATCATTCCATTGGACCAAAAAGGCTTCATTAACAAACCTGAGTGATTGACTTGAGAGGCTTAATTTTGGAACTCTAAAGAGGAGGATGTTTCTTTTCTAATCAAAATATAGTGCTGCATCAATAGTGTTAACATTTGCAGATTTATTCAACTATAGGGATTGCTACTGCAAACTAATCTTAAGGTTACATGAAGACTAAATTGAAAGCTTAAAAGGATACTTACGATGAAAAAGCTCACAATAAATACACAAGGGACAAAAAATGTAAATTAAACATGTAATAAATGATATGTGTGTGTGCCTAAGTGCAGACAGCAAAAAACACATGCCTGCATGAAGCGGAAAACAAATAATTCCTTCAAAGTGAGTTCTAGCAACTTTCTTCCAACATAGTTACGAGTTTCCTGGTTCAATAATGCCACTTTATCAATAGGTATTCCTGTAGCAAGTGAGAACAAAAGAAAAAAACATGAGTTCACTCCATTGGTCCACAACTAACTTTAATTGTTCACACCAGAATAAGTCTTGGATAACAATTGTTCTAATTACATAACATCATATAATATTCAACGACTAAACACAAATGACATTATACTTGCCAGAAACAAGCTCAGTAGTTAGAACTCTTTTTCTTGATATATCATCCACGACCAATGGAACATAGAACCCTTGTGCATCAGAGAGCAAAGCACGAAACCGTTTTTGACTTTCTGCCTCCAATTCGTAATTGCATTCACGAGATAATTCTTCTTTGGCCACCTATAAAAGATGAAGCAAATATGCAGCTCAAAATCAACTGTAGAAAACATTTATATCAGATCTGTGGACTCCATTTGTTATCACTCGTAACTTAATTTCCCTCCCAAAACATCCACTATGGAATAATTCCGTACTCCATGGGGAATGACGAGCCAGAGAACAGAGGAATATACGTTCATAGAGGAATATACGTCCAAAAATTATTTTACAATCTTGATAATTAGAATAGTGCTCGGGAGTGATTTAAAAAAAAATAAAAAACAGAGTAGAGTCCTTAATTTAAATTGTTTGTTGTATAGTAACAACATCACTGCGTTCGTGGATATTTTCAGATATTTTTTTAGATACCGAGTTAATTTTAGCAGATTTTTAGTAGATGACCCACAACCACAACCGGAGGGTTTTTTTTTTCTCCGGTAGGGCATTTCCACAGCGGACCACGGCCATCGCCGTCAGATTCGTTTGGCCATATGCTTCGACCGGCCTCTCTCTCTCTCTCTCTCTCTCTCTCTCCACGTATGCCTCATTGGCCCTTCGTTCCCTTTCACGGCAACTCTCATCTCCGCCTCTTGTACCTCCGAGATCACTTCTGCTTTATCACCCCTTCCGACGCCGTTGATTCACTCCTCGATGTCACTCACTCCCCACCCTTGCCTCTTAGCTTCACAAACCCCTAGCCTCCTAGATCGCCAAAAAAAAAACATAGATGATCATGGACTCATGGTTCATGGCATCATCAACTCATAAAAGATCATCTACAGGGAAACAAAATCTAAAAGTAGAAGCAGCTTTTTGAGATTATACAAGATTATATCATAATAATCAAAAATGCTATTTAATAATTTACTTGTATATCCTCTGTAATAAAGTGATTGTCCATAGAAGATCAGTAAAGGGTATTTAGCTATTTAAAATGATTTTTAGAAGATTATGAATTAAAGTAATTATCTTAGAAAAATATAAAATCACATGATGCATTCTGGTTCTGGACCGTTTCTTTTTGCACTGTTTGATCATCACGACGATGAAGTTGCCGGGAAGGAAAGTTGGGAGGCGAGAGTCTTGAAGAGGCGGAGATCGGCGAAGGCGAGGCGCTGAGGAACCACGTGGTAAGGCAGCAAGAACGGGTCTGCGACGGGGTGGTGATTTCCGGCATGAAGACGGTGGCGCTGAGTGGGAGGGAGCGCGGATTCACCGTCGTGATGATGTTGACCCAGCTCCCGAAGTCGCTTGAGCCAATTAGAGCGTCGACAATGTTGTTTATTAGCTGCGCCATCGCTCGTGTTGTCGGAGAAGGAGGCGGCGGCGGCAATAGAGAAAAGGTGGGGGCGGTGATGGTGAAAGAGGTGGAGGCGGCGATGGTGAGGGAGGTTGAGGCGGTGACGGTGGAGGAGGTGAAGGTGATGGCGGTGGTGGTTGTGGTGAGGAAGTTGGGGGTGAGGCGGAGGGGTCGGCGGTGGAAGGATTGAAGAGGGTGAGAGCGTCAGTGGTGATGAGGAGAAGGTGGTGGATGGTGGTGATTGGGCGCCATGGGAGTGAGTTTTTCTGGTCGAACTTGGGAGGAAGGGGTGGAGAGGCTGGGTTTTGGGTTTTTACTGTATTCTGGGTTTTTAGATTTTACTGTAGTTCCATTTTTTTATCGCTAACCCCGTTTGTTTTTCTGTTAATATAGATGGGACCCACATGAGTGGTTCAAGTACACCATGGTGCACTGAATCCGCTCCGTTCTGATATATCAAAATTACATATACAAAAGCCTTTGACGCCATTTTCTTATATATCTCTCCTACTTGCTGTTCCTCTCTAATTTTATATTAATTGTAATTATAGCAACCATAAAGCTTCTTCTTCTTTGGTCTACAGTTCTTCTGACATCTACAGCTCACCAGAAACATATGCAGCACTATCTTGTGTTGACTTATATCAGGCATAGATTAAACATTCAAAACATATAGCTTTCAAAGGCCTTTCAATGATCAAACTGATATAAGGAGGAGCAGGTTAGCATGTGAATGCATGAATAATTGACAAAAAAAACTTACCTTCATAGCACTTTCAAGGTAAAGTCCTTTTGGAATTAGATTAGTGTAATCTAGAAGAAGCTTAACATTCTCGAGGTCACTGCTAATGCTATCTGCTACACCAGGGTACTGAATTTTAATAGCAACATCCATGCCATCCTTTGTGACAGCTCGGTGCACCTGCAGTTGTTCTATAATTAGAGTGGTACAGTCTAAGATAGAAATACATCGATAAATGCAGCAGTTCCGTCATAGATAATGTAGTTAAGCACAACGATGTCATATAATCCAAGTACTCGATTATTAATTTAATTTCCAAACAAAGGCAACCTGTCTGATAAAAGGGTTCGTAAAAGGAATCTAAGCTATGATAACATAGCTTTAAGCATTAAGCATTGTCTAGTCTGCCTCACCTGGCCTATGCTTGCAGAAGCCAAAGGCTCATAATCGAAACTTGTTAATTTCGATGACCAACCAGGTCCCAACTCAGCATCCAAAACCTGATTGAGCTGGGCCCGTGGCATCACATCTGCACCTTGACGGACAATATCGAGAGCTGCCAATATCTACACGCCAACGAACACATTTACAAACTGAACTAACACATGTAAGTAACCAATGTACAAAAAACAGAATATGAATTAGAATAGTTACAGGAGCGGGCACAAGCGATTCGTCCTGAATGCTCAACATCTGTCCCAATTTGAGAGCAGCTCCTCGCATTCTACAAAGCGCAAGAGCCAAGCGTTCTGCATTCTGCGGAGACAAAAATGGAGAAACAACAGATTGGTTGCCTGCTGAGCTCAGCGGTGTGCCGTAAATGAGTCTCTTGGTAGACTCTTGAAGCGTTCCCCAGGCAAGCCCAGCTCCAAGACCAGCAAACCTTCCACCAAAATACACAAAATCAATCAATCAATCAAAACACAACGTCAGAGAACTGAGACTGGAGAGAGAGTGGAGAGACTCACCCCAGCGCTCTGGAGAAAGGAGTGGACGGAACTCGTCTCTCTCTCGGCTTCCGCCTCGGCGGCGCCCGAGGATGTGGTTCCGGTGATTGCGATTGCGTTTGGGGTTCTAACTGTTGTTGAGCACTGGAACCAATCACCTCGACCTCCACCGCGGACAACGCGGCATTGTTTTCCGGCGTTGGAAGAGGCTGCTCCGGCTGCCGCTGAGGAGGAGGAGGTTCGTCGTGGGTGAAGTAGACGACGGAATCGGGATTGTTAGCAGCGGAATCGGCGTTGTTAGGGTTAGAAGGAATATTGTGGGTGGATTGGGAGTGGAGGGTGCCTTTGGTGAGGCCGGAGAGGTCGGTGGCGGAAACGACGGCGTTTTTGAGGAGGGCTTGGAAATCGCCGTTCTTGGCGCTCTGGAGAGTCGGAGATCGCTTGGCGAATTCCTTGGCGATAAGAGAGAAGCCCTGCGCCAGTCTCCCGATGTCCTTGGCTTTCCTCCCGCCCACTACCATTTCTGTTTTCTTTTCTTGTTATGATTTGGACCAAAGGTGGTTTCTTTCCCAGCTTATACCTTGGGGAAGGGGAAAGACAATTCAGTTTGCCCTTCCTTGGATTTTACAACAATCAAATCTAAAGACCCAGTTTCTTTCCACCCATAAAAAAAAGTTCAACCCAACGATCTTGGGTCTTCGTTGGTCAGACCCATGCCCATGCCCATGCCCATGCCGAGGTCACCATTTTTAATCACCCGGGCCTTCCCAAGCCAGCTCAGCTCAATCCCAGGTCCACAACGACGTCAGCCACATTATTTGCTAGACGCAAAAACCATACGCGTCCACCACACGAACCAATGGAAGACGTCCAGGTGCCATGCACACACGAGATTTTGTCTCGTAGCGAGTGGGTCTTGAGCACGTGTCATCACCAGGTGACTACAATGAAATTCAGTCATTTGATCTTCACTGTTTGTCTTGATTATTAAAGTGAATCAACGGCCATCAATTATACACTGGGTTACAATTGTATAATTCATCAACGGCTTGAAAACTTTTTTTATATATTACAACGGTAACTTGAGTTACTCTGGTTACCTCGAAAAAAAATCTTATAAATATCAAACTGTTACAGGATATTTCATATGTGTGCCTTGGTCTTATGTCATCAAGATATGTAGTTGGAATAAGACTATTTATTTCTTATCATTACCATATTGGTACTACCCTATATAAATAGCTCCTATCAATGAATACGATGATGATTCTCTATTCTCTTGTTATCTCTCATTCTCTACAGTTTATATTTCATCACGTTATCATGCACTTTGTTCTAACCTTAGAGTTAATAGCCCACCATTTGTTTTTCGAAACCCTAAAAAGCGTTTTTCGGCTCCTATGTCCGACCGCCGTCACCACCTGTTTTCCCGGCCACCGTCCGACATCATCGGCTGCCAATCCCTTGGCCGCCGCCCGCCGACGATTCTTGGTTTCCTCATACTACAATTTTTGACTTCTTCAAGTGTTTGAAGTTTCGAAAGGTATGTTTTGAAACCCTAAACTTTCCCAAGTTCAATAACTCGGAGAGGATAAAGTCATTTCTTCCCTTCTCCATCTTCATTCTATGCGTGGGATTTTGTGCATGCAGGTACCAAAATCCCGAAATTTTATTCGCGGGTCAAGAGTGTGTTTGATCAGTCTTGTTTCCTTATCCGGGCTGTGTGTGATCAACCCCAACCTTTCTCCGGATTGTGTGTGATCAATCTGAAGGACAAACCATTAAAAATATCGTTTGTGACCTCTATCGAGTCTTATAACTGCTTGGTTTTGTATGCAAAAGCAATGTAACATTCTGCTCATTTACGTTTTTGACATACTCGATGCCTAAGGCAAATCTTCGCTAGGTATTTGTGGAACCTTTCATTGAAAAGGATTAAACCATATATTTTGACCCCAAGGCTAACAAGTCTAAATGTCGAGATTTCACATCTCATGCGCTCAAACATCTCATGCACTTAAAGTTTTGAGGTGCCACATCGACAACAGCCTTCATCGGCAATATGTGCAAAAATTAATGACCACAAAGTGCTATGGAATGCACTCATTGAGCGTTTCTTGAAACATTCATGTAACTCTACTTGTTGAGTTATTAGTCAAGTGGATTGCTTACCACCTTATTTGACTACATATCGTCGATGATATTCCGTGGCATCTTGATACATAATCTTTAGCGGAATTGCATAAACGCTAATGAGATAAACGTATTAGCCTGTGCACGTGGGATTAACCCCTAGTATGGTAAAGGCAATGTGGGTCATGGCCACGGTAAAGAAGCCGCGCCGAAGTTTAGAAAAGAGGGGGAGGTGCCGCATAATCACGACACTCTCGGTCTAGACACCAATCTGTCAAAACTACTCATGTCAGCTAGAACAATGCAACCATGTGGATCTCCAAATCACTGGTTGAGGAGTTGTCGAGCTCATCCTCAAATCATGAATGCATACAAAAAGGTACAGAAAATCAATATGAGGACAAGAATGTCATCCTCATGATCGCGGATTTCAAAGATTCGGATCCAGCTCTAGCTACCCCTGACTTTGACGTCATTGGCTAGACATTGATTTTCTTTCTAAGCTATATGTAATAAGACGTCGTATCAATGTCCTTTGTTTATTCGAGACCTCGATCGATATATACTCGCATTAGCAATAATGAATGTCTTGAGAATTTTTTCGAAGTTATGAAATTATTCTCCTCTTATGGTTCGTATTGATTTACAAACAAGATGTACATTTTTACATTGTCCTTAGAAGCATGGCATATTTACAATCTACATGGTTAGATTGTGCCGTTTTGGTCTCTTCCAAGTGAAGATGACGCACGGCTTTGCATCCTCAAGGAGGATCGCTAACGTGTTTTCAGTTAAGTCTTCTACCCTATAGCGAATTTTTCATCATCAATTATTCAACCAGGCTCATCCAAGCTCAGTATGACGTCTTAGAATTGTCTGAAATTAAGGAGATAGTGGTTTCAGGTGTACCTCACACTAACCACCCTCCATGGACATGTCTGGTCATACTGACTTGGAGTTATTGAAAGTTTTTGATTTTGGATCCCCATACGCTATTAAACTAATTTCCGTCTTGTAAAAGACGTTGAAGACTTATCAAAACCGGACAAGTATCATCATGATCGAATCCTCTAGGTTCTTTGAGTTAGTTTTCGCTAACTACTCATAGAATTTACGACTTTAGAAAAACCAAAATGACTTGATTTTGATCATATACACATCATTTTGGCTTCGGCTTATGCTCACATGCCATCGGCAAGCTTCAAAGGTTTGTCAATGCCAAATCTGTGAAAAACAGCAATCTATCCCTTCTGGACAGTCAACTTCGTTTGAGCTTTGTGAACAGCTCCGGACAAACCAAACAATATCATTGAAAAGCTCTACGAGTCTAGTTTTCAGAACTTTTTGCAGTTCTTCTATATCTATTTTAACGAAGACATTATGGCTGTTTTAGTGCGCAAAAGTCATCCTACGCGGAAATTTTTATGTACTCTCGGGATAGCAGCTTTTTGTAGCTTTTCTTTCAATCCTTTAAAATGGTTCAAGTTGAACTATTTACTCTCCTATCTACTCCTTTTTGTAGATATGCCTCATAGAGACATTGAGTATCTCGCAGATAGTGGAACTACCCACAACATTCTAAAGAATCGGCAACTATCTCTGGATTTTGTGCCTTGTAAATCTTTTATGACTACAATGATTGAATTATACCGGTCATTCAGGGACGCGGTTTAGCTTGAATCTTGATGCCTCATGCCACCATGATCAACGTCACAGAGGCCCTCTATGCATTGAGAGGCAACGAACCATTTTTTAAAAAAAAAAATTTAAAAACTTTTTATTAATAACTCACACACCCTACATATGTCAATGAGGTTTGAACCCATGACCTCAAAGCTGTCAGTTAAACACCTTAACCAACCAAGTCACGGCTCATGTTGAGCTTTAAAGACATTCATGATAATAGTTTTCATTTGAAAACACATTGTGAGAATGAACAAGAGTTCTTTTGTGTATACCGTCTCATGAATACAGACTTAAATACATCTTAGAGAAGTTTATGAGTCAATCTAGTGGACTGTATGTCACTGTGATTCGAATATTGAATCACATGTTGTCGCCAAACATGATATTTGAGACACTTACTCATATAGGCTTTGGTTTGACCAAATCGATCATCTTGGAAGAGATATAATGGTCCAAATTTTGAGAAATTCTCATGGACATCCATTCTTCCGCACAAAACGAAGACATTCGGGATCTAGCTTCTCCATGAAGCATGATGGTGACGTTATAGTTGTAAATGGTGGCACCTTGGGAACATTGACGTCACCCGAACAAGGCTCCAACTTCCCGGAGGCCGTCCAGTTAATTCCTCTAGCAATTGAGGTGCACCGGCCATCCCTCGATGTCACATTGGCCCCCTGCAATGCTCATTGCTCGTTTTGAAAGCCTATTTTTTAGCTAAATTAGTAGTTGCTCATTTTGAAAGCCTATTTTTTAGCTAAATTAGGAGTGAGACCCTCCCACGCTAAATGACACAAAAGTGAATATTCCATTCTTACATCAAACTATGTCGATAGATACAACCAACTTGCGAACACATTTTTATGCTTTAGGGTGTTGGTTGAAGTGTTAACACACTGGTCACGTGTTACACTATTATCTACTGCTTATGCTACTTATACTTCTACGGGCTCACTACCCATTCTTTAAAGAAGTTTATCGGGATATAAGTTGAAGTGTTATGTATCCCGTGTTCACAGGCAATATGGTCTCACCGAGGCTACGACTAAGCAACTTTAGCTTGTCGCTCGAACATTATTGATGCACACCAATCTTTCTATTGCGTCTTGGGGCTATGTAATATTTATATGCAGCTTTACTATTTATCTACGACCCACCATCATTAAATATTTTTGTACTACAAATCGTGACTGTGTACAAGGATTGACCCAAAATTGCAATGCTTGAGCTCGGCAGGATTGAAACGGATCTCCAATCCTTGAGCTCGGCTAGATGTTATTTCTAGGTACCAAATCGTAATGCCACTACACAATGATAGATCATTTGAGATGAATAAGTTTAGGTCTGATACGAACCTCCACCTATAATCCGCTTATATAGAAATCTTGTCAGGCGATCTCATTCATTACTAAATTGCATATTGTCACTTTGATGAGACAATATTCCCGCCGTTAGGGGGAGATAATAACACAAGTGTTCAAGTGGAATAACGTGAATTGTCGTGGGTTGTCCCCACTAAGTCTCATCTTGATCCCAAATGCTTAAAGTGTTAAAGTGACGAGATCACATGCTGCAAATATGTCTGCAAGGATTGATTTCCTATCAAGAGGACATGGCGCAACCAAAAGAAAGTTAGTCTTGACGCCATCACCATGGATGGTGATATGGTGACGCCATATAGTGGCAAAATTGGTGTCACAAGGCCAGGTGGTTCCCCAAAAGGAGGGAGGCCGTTAGGTTTGATACTTTCTCACACTAGAAAGAAAGCGAGCTTGGCACAATTTGATCCATTGATCAGTGATACTCAAATTCGTCTTATGAAGTCTGAATTGTGATTATCATTGAGGGATGCATCAATGTCAAATTCAATCCATATAGAGATCTCTACAAGTATTACACTAGTCTACATGAGGACGTGGGATAATGAGTCTACTATCGAACCACCCTTCGTTGATAGATATCAACTTAGTTGATTAGCCTAATGGAAAGATGCGATCCAGCATTAACAAAGATATAGGTCCTTGGGCAGGTGATGCCGACATCACAAGTGTAAACCCTATCAAATATGTCTTTGTTAGATAGCGTAGTGAGAATAAGAGTTTAGACTTACCTTATGGCGCAAGGTCTCTCACTAACACGCACATGGATCAACTACGATGAGATATACTCTCGCAATGGATGTCATTGCACTCCACTACTTTGTCAGTTTGGTAGTTTCCAAATAATTGAACATACAGCCTATGAATATGGTCATAATAACATCTCTACAGGATCAAAGATATATATAAAGATCTTAAATGAACTTCATTCATCCGAATCAAGTGGCTCCATACCACAAGAGCACGTGTTTGCAAAAGGAAGTTTGAAACGCACACTAAGTAACTACTTGATTTGGAAGGGATATGGTGAATTATGCCTTTGCGTGTTCATTCCGGATTTACATGGACTCTTGATTGAATAAGAGCTGCCAATATGTATCAAACATCCGAAGTTAGAATGAAAAAGATCTTGGGAAGACACGGTCTCGAAAAGGTACTTGATGTCTGTGTTGATGATGATTTTTTATCAATCGGCTTAGGCGCTCTAACGAAAAAGTGAGGCCTACATATACCCTATGATTAGTCATAGTCTATACTCTAAAGAGAGATCTGTTATTTTTTCTAAAGAAAGATGACAAATATGTGTTAAGAGATGAAATTCTCATCTAAGTACAATAAGACGCATTAATGTACTCAACACAATAAGAAAGACTTTACATCTCATTCGCTATGAAAAGTTGCAAAGCTAAGCGTAGCTATACACCAATGCAACGCCATTGTAATGGTAGTAACTCATTTTTCAATACTTAATGGTATGAAAGGTTAATGCTTATTTTATCCCTACATAAGAAAGACACATCAAAAGCAAAATCAGAATCTGCCAAGTTTCGTAGGTCAAATTCCATGGAACCTACAAGAAATCTAACTCACTGGAAAATGGTGAAACTAGTACCATTGCAAAGGTATATGTGTCTATTTTTGAGGGACACCAACCATTTGATCATACTTATCATATTGAGTGAGTTATGACCGTTTTCGTAAAGTAGGACGAATCTGTCTGAGAATCTGATTTTGACAAAACATTCAACTTCGACTGGACTTTGTGAATAGATCCTGACAAAACAAAATGTGTGTAATATACGGTTGTAAAGCTAAATGAGTCTAGTTTCCAAAATCGTTTACGGTTTGTTCATACGTATTTCCTAGAGGAAGTTACGATTTTTCTAGTACCCCATGGTCATGCTGCGGGGAAATCTGATTTCCAGCGTGCATTTATGTTTTGAGTTCACAAGCGGCCTTCTCCTCAAGATCTAAGTGTAAAAGATCATGTTTGAGGAGAATACAACATGATCTAGTTAATCATTGCCTAATGCCACATTTGAAGACATGATTTAAGAGCATTGTAATGCTAAGTTATCGAAACTTCTATGGTTAGTAAAAATCAGGAAGAGCCCTATGATCGATTGGTGTAAAGATCAGGGGGATGTGCAAACTTCAAGGGGAGTCCAACATATACATACATGATGCTAGCTCATCCTAGAGTACCTTCAATTTGGTGTAGTATGCAGTAACAAACAATTGACCTTGTTCAATCTTGTATATGTCTCTCTAAATTTGAAATATGTGAAGAGCATTACCTAATGAGAATTTTCTCGCAGGTCTTCTCAAAAGCCATAAGGAGTATCACATATGAAAGGATGGAATCAGAGATGTCGTTGAGAGTTAAAAATTCATGGTAAGACCATGTCGTTGCATATTTGCCATAGGGCATGTTCATCAGAATCTACAAAAGGTTCCTTGATCTTTCTAGTAATAAAACTGATCTTGTTTTTGGCACTGAGAGAGACTCTACCAAGAATTATAAATATCACCATTCAATTTTTTTGAGACAAGAAGAAGACGAGGATGGTCTGAATGATGAAGAAAAAAGGGGTGCTTGGAATCATCAACAGAAGAAACATTCTCGTCATCAGTTGCCATGGAGATAGGTGAAAACGAGAAAAAAAGGCTGGTAAAAAAGTTGGGAAGAAGATTGCAAAGAACGAGAGCTAGGGATTCAAAACTTGCTCTGATACCATATAGAAAAAATGTATTGAGCCAGAATAAACTTCTTGTATTGAGTAAGAGAGATATATATACAGAGTACATGATTTACAGTAAAGTAATCTCCATAGAGTTAGGAGACTGAGAAAGGAAATAATCTTATTCTAATTGATACATAATCAATATAGTTTGATACACAAGATATTCTAACAGATATTTTTAAATCAACACAAATATACTTTCCAACAAGTATGTGATCTTATGATGCTACAAAACATGTTTCTAGTGCTCATTCAAACTAGTCAACACCACAACTCCACACTTTTACGTTTGATACTTTTAATTTTTATGTTGGATAACTGATGGCAAACAATGTATTTTTTTTATGCTTGAAGTTTATGTGAATGTACATACATCGTGATCGGATATTACAAAATGTCAAACAAAACTTATAATATAAAATTTTGATTGTAAGCAATTGTTAGAATAAATTGTATATAAAATCATATTTGAGATAAGATGTTAGTGGATATTAAAAGTAGGGCTGTGTTGGAGTTCAAAAAATAATAATTGCTGGAAATCGACACCCCAAACATTGAAGTTTATGTGAATGTACGTAATAGTGGTCGGAGATTACAAAATGCCAAACAAAAATTACAATCTAGAATTTGGATTGTAAGCAATTGTTAGCATAAATTGTATATAAAATCATATTTGAGATAAGATGTTGGTGAATATTAAAAGTATGGCTGTGTTGGAGTTTTAAAAATAATAATTGCTAGGAATCGACACCCCAAGCATTGAAGTTTATGTGAATGTACGTAATCATGGTCGGAGATTACAAAATGCCAAACAAAAATTACAATCCAGAATTTGGATTGTAAGCTATTGTTAGCATAAATTGTATATAAAATCAAATTTGAGATAAGATGTTGGTGGAGTTTATGTGAATGTACGTAATCGTGGTCGGAGATTACAAAATGCCAAAAAAAAAATTACAATCTAGATTTTGGATTGTAAGCAATTGTTAGCATAAATTGTATATAAAATCATATTTGAGATAAGATGTTGGTGGATATTAAAAGTAGGGCTGTTTTGGAGTTTAAAAAATAATAATTGCTGGGAATCGACACTCCAAGCATTGAAGTTTATGTGAATATACGTAATCGTGATCGAAGATTACAAAATGCCAAACAAAACTTACAATCTAGAATTTGGATTGTAAGCAATTGTTAGAATAAATTGTATATAAAATCATATTTGAGATAAGATGTTAGTGGATATTAAAAGTAGGGTTGTGTTGGAGTTCTAAAAATAATAATTGCTAGGAATCGATACCCCAACCGTTTATTACATTCAGTGTTATATTTTGAAATCGAGCCCCACTATGAACCCAAACTGTTAGGACCTGCTTTGATTCTCATTTCTTTTAGGTGTCTAAACAAAACAAAACTGTAGAAAAATAATTAAACATACTGTAACTATACTTCATGATTATGTAATTTGTAGAAGACTAAAACTAAAATGCAGCAATTTTGAACTTTGAGAATTAAATACATGTATGTTTTATGAATGATCATTTCAAAACATCACTTAAACACATACTGAACTAAAATAGTCAACTAAAAACTTCAAAATTGTTATCAAAATTATGTTTGAGCTAAAAAACCACGTGACCTAGTTTACTTAACTGAATAAAAAACCATCAGTTGTTATTTGAGAAATGATATGTTACTTTTGATGTCAAGACCCACCCCGAGTTTCACCCTGAAATCCCGAAGTAAATCTTGCGGGGACTACCTCCAAGGAAAAGTTACCAAGAAGTCAGCATAACTTCCCTTGAAAATGGACAACCCTTCCTTATAATACCTGCAAACACTTCAAAAGATTCTACCTAGAACCCTCTACTCTTGTAGGCTTCATGCTCCCCAAATCACAACATCTCCCAAATCATTCACTAACTTTAAAAAGAAAATCTCACAACCAACAACCACAGTTCAGAGCAACTCCATTTGAGAGGAAAAGGACTAGAAGTATAAAAATGAGCGGAAACTATACTATTGACTATGTCTTTTCTTCATGTACGCCCGACCTCAACTATACTAACCTGCAAACTGGGCATTTTTAACACGAATGGCCCAGGGGAAAACATTTAAAAATGTTAGAGTGAGTGGAGAAACATGAATTTAATGGAAATATTTATGCTTTCCCAATAAAAATTTCCATAGAAAATATGCTGCATGTGACAGCTCAAAGCTTTCTACTCACAAACAGGCAATTACATGACTAGCTTCAGCCAGTCTCCAAAATTCAATAAAATGGAGCCTCTCAGGCTAAAATATATATATCAAATTATGTATGTATTTACACTCGTCCATACTCCATGTTTCTACCTGTTACGTCCCGAGCCGGGAAGTGGTCGCGGGGCGGAACGAAGTAGAATTCCTGAGGGGCTTTCACTCGGTACCTGCACAAATAACAGCGTAACGGGGTCGGGACTGGGGTGGCCCAGTCTTCGACTCTCCGATGCTTAAGTGAGCTGCGTGCACTTGTACGGGTAGAGGAATGAAAGTGAGAGAGAGAGTATGTATCTGAGATGTAAGTGTGTAGATGTGTGTACCTTGAGCTTGTTTTATAGGCTAAGCTTGTGTACCTTGAGCTTGTTTCCAATGTGGGACTCTTTGCCCTCCTTTGGAGTGCCTCCTCTTTTGGGGGTGTTTTGCCGCTAGAGTGACTTTGGCAAGTGGTTTGTTACCGACCCTTCCTTCCTTGGATGTCTGTGAAGGGCCCACCAGGGCTATCTCGACCAGGTAATTGTACCGTATTCTCGGCTTAGCCAAGTGTTTTAGCTATGTACTAACACTCCCTATATAAATTAATAATAATCTATATAGGGCTACTACGCTCACGTCCAACGCTCACGTCACGCCTTAATGCGGTGATACACTACACCATTAAGGTGGATAGACGGGTGTATAAATATGTGCTCATACCTCCTATATGAATTAAACACTCATATAGGGCTACTACGCTTGCGTCCAACGCTCACGTCACACCATAATGCGGTTATATACTACACCATTAAGGTGGACAAACACATATTGCTAGCTAGCATTTATATACATACTTTCCTTATAAATATATTATAATTTACCGAAAATCTCATTTTCGGTAACTCACCACAAAGAATAAAATAGTCAAGTAAAATGACGTCAAATACTCTAACAAAATAAATTACTCAACAATAAACAATTTCATGCACATTATTTAAGCCAAGAGTCCACTCACAACTTTAGGCATAAGCCCGACGAAATTCAATTCGCCACTCAAGTGAGGTTTCCTCAAATCCTGGCACAATAATCATGCTTAGGACCAAACTTCAATTTCAGAAAATAATAATACTTAAATATATAACTCAAAATTCTTCCGTCTAATCCACTACCCTTTCCAGGGTTAAGCTTATCGAATTTATACCAAACTCCAATCACAACTTCAATTCATTTATTTCAACATTCTAAACAATAATAAAGGAAATCTAACGGTCGGATTCTATCCCATTAACCACCAAATTCTCCAACCTTTCAAAAATCCAAAACCTATTCAAAACTCCTCTAAAAATTGTAAACTTCATACCATTAACCTCCCCTTAATATTTCACATCTAAAACCATAAAACCCCCCAAACAGCAACGACCGGAGGCCGACTCCGGCGACCTCCAATGGCTACCAAATTTTGACAGCATCTTCCTCTCAACTCCTTCTACAACTTTCCTAACTAGCACAAACACCAATTCCAAGCCTAACTATGCCAATCGAACAAAAACAGTAATTAGAACTCTAGAATTTCAATCACCAATTTCTCCTTACCTAGCTCAAGAGGGAGAGAATCCTTTGGATGGATTAATGCACGGGAGGAGGGTTTTCTTTTAAGCCTAGCAGCTCTGGCTATGGCGGTCAGAGGAGGAAGTTCCGGCCACAGAACACCATGGATAGCCAAACCTTTCGGTTGCGTTTTCTCCCTCACGGCGGCGCTAGGGAGGCTGCCACCGGTCTAGGATGGGAGCTGGGTCGGAGACCGACCGTTTGGGATCGGTGCGGCGGCGAACGTTGGCCGGACGTCGGCGGACAGGCAAGAAGAAAATCCGGTAAGGAGAAGGCTCGGGAGCGGGAGCGGGAGAGAGAGAGAGAGAGAGAGAGAGAGAGAGAGAGAGAGAGAGAGAGAGAGAGAGAGAGAGAGAGAGAGAGAGAGAGTGGGATTTGACCACAACAATGGCCCGGTCCAACTTAACATCAACCAAAAAAAAATAAAACCCAACTCTAAAATTTAACACCCCAAAATAATACCCCACTAAAACTTACCTTTTTAATTGATAACTTTTCCATGCTAACTCCGATTTTAACGCATAGCATGTCTACAAACTCGTAATAACATCCTCAATGACTTTCATGAAGAAAGTTTTCTCAAATTCCAAACGGAAGCAAAAGTCAACTTTTGGAGTCTTAAATAGTAAACGGCTACTTAAACGGTAAAAGACCAAAATAATACCTAAGTAAATAACCGTAAAATAACTTAAGAACCGGGGCGTGACAATTCTCCCCTCCTTATAAAAATTTCGTCCTCGAAATTTACATAACTGTCAATCACAGAGATAGGAATATTGCTTCCCCATTTGCTCTTCCGATTCCCAAGTAGCTTCCTCTACTTGATGACTTCTCCAAAGCACCTTAACAAGTGGGATTGTCTTGTTCCTCAATACTTGCTCCTTTCGGTCAAGAATATGTACCAGTTCCTCTTCATAAGTCAAATCCTTTTGCAAACTAATCGGCTTCTCTTGCAACACATGAGAGGGATCGGCAATATACTTGCGAAGCATGGATACATGAAAACATTATGTATCCTGGATAATTATGGAGGCAAAAGTAACCGATAAGCAAGTGAGCCAACTCGTTCTATTATCTCATAAGGACCAATATACCTCGGACTCAGCTTCCCACGCTTACCAAAACGTACTATTCCTTTCCAAGGAGATAGTTTCAAGAACATCCAATCACCCACTTGAAACTTATGGTCCTTCTTACGGACATCTTTATAACTCTTTTGTCTACTTTGAGCTACTTGAGTCTATCTCTGGCTACTTTAATCTTTTCATTTATATCCTGAATTATTTTAAATCTTCTCAAAGACTCTAAATCCTTCATTGAACTACCACTAATGTTTACACGTAAGTGAGTTCAGAGATACCTGCTTTAGAGTACGAGTACTCGTAGGTATGCACACTCTTTCCTAAGCAATGGAAATAGCTAACCTAATAAAGCTCATAAATTTGCTATCATTATCGGGTTCAAATCTCCTAATGTCACACAACAACCTAGTCATTACGCTACTCACAAACTCGACGATGAAGCCCACTTGTTAGGAAACTAAAATTCACGTATTCCCGCATGTTCATAGGGATCAAAATTAAGACCCACTAATTGAACAGATTTAAGGACGCACACACCACAGAACTGCAACAATCACTTCTAATACCGAGATACTTCGCGGAGTCAAAGCTCACACAAAACCGCAAGACATCCCTCTTTTACTTAAGCGATTAGTCCAACAAGAGTTTAAACTCAATTGCCGGAATGAAGTTATGTAGTGATCAATAACTACGTCACTTAGGTCTCTCCACCAAAATTATGATATTATCCTTTTTGCGCATATCTGTAGACATGTAAAATTTAACAAAATAATTGGGTTTATAAGTGATGGCTCGCAAGAAGTCAGGCGAAGTGAACTGGACTTTGCATAGAAATAAATAAAGGCGAGGCGGACTGAACTTCGCGTAGAAATAAATGAAGGTGAGGCAAACCGGACTTCGCGAGGCGAACTGCGCTTCGCGAGGCGAGCTAGACTTCGCGAGGCAAAACGGACTTCGCGTAAAAGTAAACAGAGGCAAGGCGAAATGACTTCGCGCCTGTAGATTTACATGAAGGCGAGGCGAGATGGCTCCGCGCACATAGATTTACATGAAGGCGAGGCGAGATGACTTCACGCTTATAGATTTACATGAAGGCGAGGCGAGATGACCCCGCGTAGGGAACCTCGCAAAGGAGCTAAATGACAGAGTTCGCATGCATGTGGGGATATACGTCCAAGATAAGTCACCCGCAAAGTGGGACCAGAAATCACTGCTTGCTTGGAAATCAAGGTTCCTCACAAGATACCTTCCATATCCACGAGATGGCTCGCCCCTTGCTAAGGATCTTGATCAAAACATGACATTAAATCCAAAGCGATCCGGGCATATCTAAATCTTAAGATTTGATTGATTTGATTATGTTAAAATCAGCAAGTAAATCAATCAGTCAAGATTCATTGATTTGATTAAGGAAATATTATTGATTCAGAATCTTCATTACTTACCTTAAGTGGAGGCATGTTAACACTATAAATACCCCATCTCATATCAAGAGGAAGGGGAGCAAACCAGAGGGGGAGCAAAACCAAGGAGCATAAAACAAAAGCAGCGGACTAGAGAGAGAGAGAAAAAAATCCCTCTCGCGAGCTTAGAAGTCTCCCCAAAATCGTTGAAGAACTATCAAGCTCCCCAAGTAGTCAGTTCTTCACTAAATCCTTGAAGAACTATCAAGCTCCCTAAACAGCCAGTTCTTCACCAAATATTTGTTACGTGATCAACCCGCGTAACCCTCAAGAACAAGTGCTTGTCACCCTTGAGTTAAACCTAAATTCGGAGATAGAATCAGAGGAATTCACAAAGATTGTAACCCGCATTCACATTGATTAAATTAAATTATTCTTTGTACACGTGTTGTTCTGTTATTTGTTACAGATATTTTCGTGTTTACAATATCATCAGGCAATTTATCGGAAATCAAGTTCTTTCCTGATTCTTCTATCCCAAAAATCTTTGTACTATAAATTGGAAGATAAACTGAAGCCTGACTATCTTGTGGAAACAAGATATTCCTCCTTGCTTTCCATACACAAAACTGACTATAAATGCAAACGATACTTTAGCACAGCCATTACAGGCTGTTTGGCTTAACATTGAAAATCACCTTCCTTAAGTATGGGCAGAATTTACATCTCCAGCCATGCTACTTATTCGGGTGCAACCGCGACCCCAAGTGCAACAATTAAAGGCACAAGGTTCACTCTAGCCGTTCCACAAGAATGATTCTAAATGTCAAAACCTTTGGACCAAACAAACACACTTTTTTTCTACCTCTAATAACAATTAATCTGATAGCAGAATACGATGTGAAAATCAGATATGCACAAGTCTCCTACACTTTCCAGGCGCCACGACTTCCCACCAAAAGATTCTCCTATAACCGAGCTTGGAGCACCAAATTAATCATCGAATATATAAAAAAAATTTAATTTTCCATAACAAGCCCACTACTATACTTTGTGGTTCACCATTTAACGAAAACTATAAGTTCAAGTAAGAAACAAGACTTATGGCTAATCTCAGCGCAAGCTCTAGAATACATAACTTAAAATTTATGAAAGACAAATCTCACAACTTTGAGCTCAAAAGCTCCATAAATCACCGATGTCCACTAGAGCCTGATTCGAAAACACACTAGAAACCAACCTTTAATAATGGTTTCAACTAATCACCTTGACACTAATGGATGAACATACAACCAAAAAGCGAAGACCTCCTAAATCAAACTTGGATCAATAAGTGGTCCCACCACAATACAATCCCGAGAAGAGACGTCGTTCAACCAATCCATATGTCTATTAATCACCATATTAAAACTCTTAATAAACCTTGACTCAAAATGCTTATTGAGTCACCGGGGAAAACCCTCTTCCATAAGGCTACACAAAAATATACCTACAACGACATAAACCATCTATTCAACATCACCACGCGACTCTCAAACTACCACATAGGACTTACGGCTCCAAGATTCATTGCTTAATTGAACTCCAGCTCACTTGGGATCATGACTGGATTTACCCATGATCCATGTCTATGACACAACAACCAATTTATCATTTGCCTCAAAACACTCAACAAATCTGGAAACCAAACTTCAACACCTAAAATTCAGAAAAAATCTATAATGGCCCCACGATTAAAATAATATAACCAACATCTCACTCCACGATTACAAACTTGGTTGAAACTCAAAACATTTAGTGCCACCATTCAATTTCTAATATTTCCCAACTGTGGCACAACAACAAGTTGTCACAACGCACTAACCAATGACTTTTGTAAAACCAACAATCCAAGGAAAAACAATCCAAGTCATTACACTTAATGCTTTAACCAACTTCAACTAACCTACAATAGATACTCAAATCATCAGAAATCTTATTAATCATCGACTACTATTATCCGTCATTTTCAAAATATATTACCACTATCAGCTTAATAAAAATGCTCTAAGGATAAAAACATATCCATGATTAGAGTTGTAGGAACCAGGATATGTGCTGATATAACCAGCATTATCCCAAAATGTTCTAAACTGCTTTCTGTTGCGGATCAACATAGTCGGCAAATTGGCCTTCAATCATGACTTATCTAAATTGACATTTAGCTTTTTATGTAGCAATGCCTTTCAACCCAAACACTAGCCACAAATCCCATGTGACTAAGTCGCTCAAGAAAATAGAGTCATCAACAACTCGCATAGGTACCTCTTTGAATTACTATGGGTACCTCACCACATCACTTCAACCAACCTTTACATCTAAAGAAAACACCACTACTTCAACTTTCTTTCTAACTCTTTTTCCCAAGAATCACGTAACTCGATGCCAAAATTTTCTATCGGACTACAACAACTCCTTACTCGCCCACCAAAAATAGAAACTCCCAAGGCATAAATTGAAACATTTCGCCTACCACAGATTCACACAAATTGCCCAACATAGCACCTTAATCATTACCCAATCAATCATTGATCAAAAGAAAGGAATGATGTCGTGCTTATGAGTTCTCAACTGGAGTTCCCAACTCGCAATTGAACTCTAACAATTTATGATATCAACTCGATAACCCTTGGAAAAGGCGTAATCCTTACACCTTTTCATTACTCAAAGCAGAATGATTTACTTAAGAGGTCGGCGTATGGAGGCATAGTCTCTGAGAAAGGAGATATTTAGTAGTCTCTATACAAGACTAACAAAACTATCACACATACCTAATAACACATAGCATCCAAAGCATAAAATGTTAGTGATTCCGCCGCGGTCAGATCACCACTCTATAGGAACTACGTTCTTCTTAGGTAAATATGATAGTACTAAAGAGGCAGGAAATGAAGCCTAAAGCTCTGATACCAACTGTCAAGACCCACCCCGATTTTCACCCTGAAACACGAAGTAAATCCTGTGGGGACCACCTCCAAGGAAAAGTTACCAAGAAGTCAGCATAACCTCCCTTGAAAATGGACAATCATTCCTTATAATACCTGTAAACACTTCAAAAGATTCTATATAAAACTCTCTACTCCTGGAGCCTTCATGCTCCCCAAATCACAACATCTCCCAAATCATTCACTAACTTTAAAAAGAAAATCTCACAACCAACAACCACAGTTCAGAGCAACTCTATTTGAGAGGAAAATGACTAGAAGTATAAAAATGAGCGAAAACTATACTATTGACTATGTTTTTTTTTCATGTATGCCCGACCTCAACTATACTAACTTGCAAACTGGGCATTTTTAAAATGAAGGGCTCAGGGGAAAACATTTAAAAACGTTACAGTGAGTGGACAAACATGAATTTAATGGAAATATTTATGCTTTCCCAGTTAAAATTTCCATAGAAAATATGCTGCATGTGACAGCTCAAAGCTTTCTACTCACTACCAGAAGAAAGACTTTAGCCGACGAAAATAAAAAAACCAGGCCGACGAATTATTTTTTCGTCGGCTAAAGTGAACTTTAGCCGACGAAATTTCCCTTCGTCGGCTAATTCAAAATTTTCGTCGGCTATGGTCAACTTTAGCCGACGAAATTAAGATTTCGTCGTCTGAATAATTTTTTTCGTCGGCTATAGTATGTGAACTTTAGCCGACGAAATTTTTGAAAGTTTAGACGATGAAAAATATAATTTCGTCGGCTGAAGTGCCTTAATTTCGTCGGCTAAAGTGTCTTATATTTGCAGATCTAGACAACAACTCATCTGGGAAAAAAAAACTATACGTAGAACCTTCAAACGCAAAAAAGTCGTGAAATAAGATATGACCAGAATGGTGAAATACGTCTACAGTTAAAAAATCACGGTATTCTGGTCAAGTCTCGGTGCCGATAGTTGCGGTCAATGCAATTTACCCTTATTATTCACTATGTTGCAGATTTGGTTTTTGGTGTCCGATTGACTATTGTGATACCTTTCCGGATGTATGAGCCTCTAACGCCATGATGTATGAGCCTTTTTGGCCATCCGAGTCCATTTAGGGTTTCAAAATGCAGTTTTCTTATTTCCGATTAGAGTTGACCGTTTCGATCGAGCCCTTAACATTGTCGAATCTAGTTGAATTTTTTACCATAAACATCTTTCGTCATAATGATCATATCGGACGGTCGAATTTTGGTTTGTAAATTTTAGTCATCGGAATCACAACGTGTCTACTATTTACCGTTATTATGGGGAGCCCTATCGTCGGAAGGTAAATGTCTCAAAATTTTTATATGGGCAGTTGCGTCTCATCTACGTGAGAGTTTTTTGTGTGGAAGGTTTGACCAAACCACGTAATATAGAGGGAGATATGAGCGTTTTCGTGTGATAAGTGACAATGGATTAGGGTTATCCATTTCGATCGAGTCCTTAACGTTGTCGGATCCAGTTGAATTTTTGACCATAGACATCTTTCGTCATAATGATCATATCTGACGGTTGAATTTTGGTTTGTGAATTTTAGTCATCGGAATCACAACGTGTCTACTAATGTTGTATAACTTGTTTAGTAGGTTATACAATTTTGTGAACCAACTCTATATAGGAAGCAAAATTATCAAAAATCTCATAAAGGTTCATAAAGGTGAAATACGGCTATGGTTCAAAAATCACGTAAATCGGGTAAAGTCTCGGTGCCGATAGTAGCAGTCAACCCTATTTACCGTTATTATTCCCTGTGGGGAGCCCTATCGTCGGAAAGCAAATGTCTCAAAATTTTTATATAGGCGGTTGCGTCTCATCTGTGTGAAAGTTTTTCGTGTGGAAGGTTTGACCAAACTACGTAATATAAAGGGAGATATGAGCGTTTTCGTGAATTTATAGACTTTAGCCGACGAGATATTAAAAAAGTCGTCGGCTAAGGTCAAAAATTTTTGGGTGGTAAAATTTTTTAAAGGACTTTAGCGGACGAAAATATTTGAAAAGTCGTCGGCTAAGGTCAAAAATTTTTGGGCGGTAAAAATTTTCAAAGGACTTTAGCCGACGAAAATATATGAAGAGTCGTCGGCTAAAGTCGAACAATTTTCAAAATTTTCAACCAAAATTTTCAAAAGAGTTTAGCCGACGAAAATAAAGAATTTCGTCGGCTAAAGTTCTTTATATAGGAGTTTTACCGGAGGTGGATGGTAAGAAGTCTGTTTCGTCTGCCGAATTTTCTTCTCCACCTAGCTCCGCCGTCAAGCCACTGGAGACCGCCACACTTGTCCCAAAAGCTTCGCTGTCGTCTCTACTTCATTGCTGGACAGGTGGTGCATCGAGTGCATCGAGTGGCGCCGCCGTGAGGGATAAATCGAGCTCCAAAACTCCGCCGGTTCGGATTCGGTGTCGATCGAATTTCTCCTTCCTTAGGTCACCATTTGGTGAGTTCTATATATGGATAAGTTGAGTTTGATTAGTCCTACATTCCCCTAGAATTTGGTAGCTCGATTCGGTGTGTGTGAGGAGAATCGCAGATTTGAAGTTTTTAGGGTTTAAAATTGGGGATTTTTATGTTTTGATTCAATTGACCTGTTTAGGCTTAGAATTGGGCTTCGACTTCTTCTAGAAAGTTGTTTGAAATGTTGAGAGGAAGATTCTGTCAAATTTTGGTGGTGATTGGAGGTGGCCGAAAGTTTCTACAGTTTTTTTTTTCAAAAACCAGCAACTTTAGCCGACGATATTTAAAGGTTTAGCCGACGATATTTAAAGGTTTATTCGTCGGCTATAGTATTTTTAAATTTTTTTAATAAGGTTTAACCGACGAATTATGGCATATTTCGTCGGCTATAGTTATTTTTAAATTTTTTTTATAACGTTTAGCTGACGAAACAGACTATATTTCGTCGGCTATAGTTATTTTTTTAAATTTTTTATAAGGTTTAGCCGACGAAACATACTATATTTTGTCGGCTATAGTCTGGGAAAAATTTTTTTATTACAGACTTTAGCCGACGAATATCTTAATTGTTTCATCGGCTAAAGTCTGAGAAAAAAACCGACGACATGTTATTCGTCGGCTAAACGCGGGACTTTAGCCGACGAAAAAAAAAATTTCGTCGGCTAAAGTCATCACAGACGAGCTTTTCCCGACGAAATCTGAGCCGACGATATGAATTAAGGTCTTAGCCGACGAATTAAGCTAACAGGCCGACGAAAATTTTTCGTCAGCTAAAGTGCTTGTCCTGGTAGTGACTCACAAACAGGCAATTACATGACTAGCTTCGGCCAGTCTCCAAAATTCAATAAAATGGAGCCTCTCAGGCTAAAATATATATATATATATATATATATCAAAATATGTATGTATTTACACTCGCCCATACTCCCTATATAAATTGATAATAATCTATATAGGGTTACTACGCTCGCGTCTAACGCTCACGTCACGCCTTAATGCGGTGATACACTACGCCATTAAGGTGGACAGACAAGTGTATAAATATGTGTCCATATCCCCTATATGAATTAAATACTCATATAGGGCTACTACGCTTGCGTCCAACGCTCACGTCACACCATAATGCGGTTATATACTACACCATTAAGGTGGACAGACATATATTGCTAGCTAGCATTTATATACATACTCTCCTCATAAATATATTACAATTTACCGAAAATCTCATTTTCGGTAAATAAAATAGTCAAGTAAAATGACGTCAAATGCTCCAACAAAATAAATTACTCAACAATAAACAATTTCATGCACATTATTTAAACCAAGAGTCCACTTACAACTTTAGGCATAAGCCCGACGAAATCCAATTTGCCACTTGTTTCTACCTGTTACGTCCCGAGCCGGGAAGTGGTCGCGGGGCGGAACGAAGTAGAATTCCTGAGAGGCTTTCACTCGGTACCTGCACAAATAACAACGTTACGGGGTCGGGACTGGGGTGGCCCAGTCTTCGACTCTCCGATGCTTAAGTGAGCTGCGTGCACTTGTACGGGTAGAGGAATGAAAGTGAGAGAGATATATCTGAGACGTGAGTCAGTAGATGTGTGTACCTTGAGCTTGTTTTATAGGCTAAGCTTGTGTACCTTGAGCTTGTTTCCAATGTGGGACTCTTTGCCCTCCTTTGGAGTGCCTCCTCTTTTGGGGGTGTTTTGCCGCTAGAGTGACTTCGGCAAGCGGTTTGTTACCGGCCCTTCCTTCCTTGGATGTCTGTGAAGGGCCCACCAGGGCTATCTCGACCGGGTAATTGTACTGTATTCTCAGCTTAGCCAAGTATTTTGGCTATGTACTAACAAGTCCCCAAGTCCCCAGTCCGAGAGAGTTCTTGGGTGGGGAGTTATTCTAGAGATGCTGAGGATAGGTTTTACCCGGGAGTAGGAGGCATGGTGCCGAGTCCCGAAGTCCCCACGTGAGAGTCGCGAGGTGACGGGGGTGATGTTCCGGAAACCTGTTGGCAAGAAGAGTTTAATGTTGCTCTAGCGAGTCAGTCCGCGCTTAGTTGGGGAATGTCGCGAGGTGGCCAGTCAGTCCGCGCTTGGTTGGGGACTGTGGCTATGTGGCGAGGCAGTCCGCGCTTGATTGGGGACTGTCGCGAGGTGGCTAGTCAGTCCGCGCTTGGTTGGGGACTGTGGCTATGTGGCGAGGCAGTCCGCGCTTGATTGGGGACTGTCGCGAAGTGGCCAGTCAGTCCGCGCTTGATTGGGGACTGAGGCTATGTGGCGAGGCAGTCCGCGCTTGATTGGGGACTGTCGCGAAGTGGCCAGTCAGTCCGCGCTTGGTTGGGGACTGTGGCTATGTGGCGAGGCAGTCCGCGCTTGATTGGGGACTGTCGCGAAGTGGTGTTGCGGGCCGCTACGTGACGAGTCAGTCCACGCTTGATTGGGGAGACTCGCAACTGAGCGTTGCAGGCCGTTGCCTTGACAAGGCAGTCCACACTTTTTTTTTTTGGAAGCGAGGCAGTCCGCGCTTGGTTGGGGACTGTCGCGAGGTGGCGTTGCGGGCCGCTACGTGGTGAGTCAGTCCGCGCTTGATTGGGGAGACTCGCTACTGAGCGTTGCGGGCCGTTGCCTTGATCTCTGAGAGGGGATCATCCAGATGCAGGGGCTTCCTCCCGTAACCTGTCAACCAAATAGATAAGTGTCAGTGGGTTTAGGGTTTTAGGGGATCGACGAACCTCAGATTTGGAAAGCATCCCATTTCACCCTCGATCGAGTGGGCGCGAGCGCTTGGCTGTTTGCAACCAGCTTCATTGCTACTACGCGGATCCACTGTTTCACGGTATGAATTGGTGGTGTTCTTTGTTTTTGGATTTATCGGGGGTGAATGAGGCGGTTCATATATCTGTGATGTTGGTAGGAAGTTTAAAGTAAGAGTTTTGTTGTCAGGCTGGCTAGGGTTAAGGGGTGGCTAGGGGAACCGCGTTAGCCGCGTGGTAGGCCGCTATGGGGCGGATAGGTGGCGTTGTGTGGAAATGAAGTGTAGCATGTTTACATGGCAAAGCATTTCATAGCATTTAGAGTGAGCCGCTATCTTCAAACATGGCGTTAACGAGCCGTTGATAAGTTGCCTCCGCATTCTTGAGGCCAAAGGGCATGACCTCGTAACAGTACAATCCTTTATCGGTGACAAAGGTTGTGTGGGCTTGGTCGGCGGGGTGCATTTTGATTTGGTTGTAGCCTGAGTATGCGTCAAGGAAGCTGAGTGTTTTGAAGCCAGCTGTGGAATCAACCAGCTAGTCGACTCGTGGCAAGGGGAAGCTGTCCATAGGGCAGGCCTTGTTAAGGTTCGTGTAGTCAACACACATGCGCCACTTGCCGTTAGGCTTGGGGACCATGACGACGTTGGAGACCCATGTCGGGTAGGAAACTTCCCGGATGAATTTGATTTCCTTGAGCCGTTGAACCTCGGCTTGGATAGCTCGATACTTGTCTGGGTGGAAGGCGCGTCTCTTTTGTTTGACAGGGGGGTGGTCTTTGATGATGTTGAGTTTGTGGGTGATGATGTCAGGGGAGATCCCCGGCATGTCGGTGTAGGACCAAGCGAAGACTGCTTGTTTCTCTTGGAGGAAAGTAATGAGCTTGTGGCGGAGTTCCGGGCTGAGACTTGAGCCAATGCGGACTTTCCTTTCCGGGGCAGTGGGGGACAGGGATATCCATTCCGTGTCTTCAGTTGGATTAGGTCGTGGGGCCCTCTTTTTTCCTGTCCCCTCTGGGTCGTCTCGCGGGTCATCTATGGGTTCCGAGGGGCTGAGAGGCAGCATCTCATAGGCGTTGCGCCCCTGTTGGATGACGTTAAGATGGCAGTGCTCAATGGCTGCTCGGTCCCCTTGAACTGTCAAGATGCCACCTGGGGTAGGAACTTTCATGAGGAGCATGTGGCCGGCTACGAAGCATTGCAGTCCCCACAGGATGTCCCGGCCTAAGATAAGGTTATAGGATGAGGGACAGTCGACTATGAGGAAGCGAGCTGTAATGGAGGAGCGGCAAGGAGTAGTTCCTACCACCACGGTTAGGCGGTCTGAGCCTAGCGGTTGTACTATGTCACCAGAGAAGATGACCAAGGGGTCGTGGTTGTTATATAGTTTGGCGCGGTCCCGCCGAAGTCCCTTGTAACAATCAGAGAACATGACACTTATAGCGGCCCTGGTATCCACTAAGGCTCTGTGGCACCTGTAATGATCCACATGCACATTGATTATTAAAGGCTCACAGTGGTGACGATGTGTGGTATCCTCATCCCTGCGGAATGTCACTTGATCCCACGCTGATGGGGTGATCGTGACACCGCGTTGGATGTTAAGGATGTCTGAGGGTGCCGTGTATTGCCGTGTTACAGAAGACTGGCGTTGGGGGAACCGTGGAGCTCCGCCATGCAGGGTTAGGATCTGGCCATGAGCACAATTACTCTGGACTATGGCGTCACTGTGGCCAGTGGAACTGTGTTGCGAGGAGAGCATGTCGGAGTGGAGATAGGGGTCCCTCGTGCCTTTACACTTTTCCGTCTTCAGTGATTTGGTGGAAATGGGGATGGGTTGGGGAGATGGATTAGGTTGATGTGGCAGGGGGGAGTCATTGAGGATTGGAGATGGCTGGGGGGCCGGGAGTGGAAATGAGGGATGGGTAAGGGGATGGGATATGTATACGATCTGGTTAGGCTCTCCCGAGAATACGGGACCAGTCTGGCCATGGAGAGAATCCGGGGTCCCGGCAATTCGTGCCGCGCGGTCCAAGCTATCGTTGTACACGGTACAATGCTCTAACGTGGCGCGGAGCAAGGATTGCTCTTTTTGCAACTCAACAATGCGTACCCGGTACGCTTCCGCTTCTGCCCTTTCCTTCGCCGCTTGCTCGCGGAACGAATGGAAGTCTCGGTTGAGGAGTTCAAGGGTTGTGGCGAGGTCGGGATGGCTAATGGAGGCTGGGCTGCTGGTTTGGGGAAGGGATGTGTTGGGTTTAAGTTCCACTTGAGTGTCAGGGTCCACGGGGTCATTAATAATCTCCACCATGGTGCTGAGTTCCGAGGCAAGTGGGAGTTCCACAAGATAGGGCCCCTCCTTCTAGCGCCAATTGTTTCTACCTGTTACGTCCCGGGCCGGGAAGTGCTCGCGGGGCGGAACGAAGTAGAATTCCTGAGAGGCTTTCACTCGGTACTTGCACAAATAACAGCGTTATGGGGTCGGGACTGGGGTGGCCCAGTCTTCGACTCTCCGATGCTTAAGTGAGCTGCGTGCACTTGTACGGGTAGAGGAATGAAAGTGAGAGAGATATATCTGAGACGTGAGTCAGTAGATGTGTGTACCTTGAGCTTGTTTTATAGGCTAAGCTTGTGTACCTTGAGCTTGTTTCCAATGTGGGACTCTTTGCCCTCCTTTGGAGTGCCTCCTCTTTTGGGGGTGTTTTGCCGCTAGAGTGACTTCGGCAAGCGGTTTGTTACCGGCCCTTCCTTCCTTGGATGTCTATGAAGGGCCCACCAGGGCTATCTCGACCGGGTAATTGTACCGTATTCTCGGCTTAGCCAAGTATTTTGGCTATGTACTAACACCACTCAAGTGAGGTCTCCTCAAATCCTGGCACAATAATCATGCTTAGGACCAAACTTCAATTTCAGAAAATAATAATACTTATATATATAACTTACAACTCTTCCGCCTAATCCACTACACTTTCCAGGGTTAAGCTTATCAGATTTATACCAAACTCCAATCACAATTTCAATTCATTTATTTCAACATTCTAAACAATAATAAGAGAAATCCAACGGTCGGATTCTACCCCATTAACCACCAAATTCACCAATCTTTCAAAAATATAAAACCTATTTAAAACTCTTCCAAAAATTCTAAACTTCATACCATTAACCTCCCCTTAATATTTCACATCTAACACCATAAAAACCCCCCAAACAGCGGCGGCTGAAGGCCGACTCCGGCGACCTCCAATGACTACTAAATTTTGACAGCATCTTCCTCTCAACTCCCTCTACAACTTTCTTAACTAGCACAAACACCAATTCCAAGCCTAACTACGCCAATCGAACAAAAACAATAATTAGAACCCTAGAATTTCAATCACCGATTTCTCTTTACCTAGCTCAAGAAGGAGCGAATCCTTTTGGAGGGATGAATGCACTGGAGGAAGGCTTCCTTTTGAGCCTAGCAGCTCCGGCTATGGCCGCCGGAGGAGGAAGTTCCGGCGACGGAACACCATAGACAACCGAATATTTTGGTTGCGTTTTCTCCCTCACGGCGGCGCTAGGGAGGTTGCCACCGGTCTAGGATGGGAGCTAGGTCGGAAGCCGACCGTTTGAGACCAGTGCGGCGGTGAACGGTGGCTGGATGGCGGCGGACGGGCGAGAAGAAAATCTGGTAGGGAGAAGGCTCGGGAGAGAGAGATAGAGAGAGAGTGTGTGTGTGTGTGTGGGCTTTGACCACAACAATGGCCCGGTCCTACTTAACATCAACCAAAAAAAAATAAAACCCAACTCCAAAATTTAACACCCCAAAATAATACCCCACTAAAACTTTCATTTTTAATTGATAACTTTTCCATGTTAACTCCGATTTTAATGCATAGCATATCTACGAACTCGTAATAACATTCTCAATGACTTTCATGAAGAAAGTTTTCCCAAATTCCAAATGGAAGCAAAAGTCATCTTTTGGAGTCTTAAATAGTAAACAGCTACTTAAAACAGTAAAAGACCAAAATAATACCAAAGTAAATAACTGTAAAATAACTTAAGAACCGGGGCGTGACATTTGATCTAAAACCAGAAACCATTATCGATGATCGTGTATCAATACTAAAGCATTTAGATCATGTATACATCTATATTGTTATGTTTAATCTTGAATATCGAGAAAATTAATGTTCTTTATAGGTCTAATTTAGTAATTTTGAAACAGATCAAAAAGAAATATTGTAATTTCAGAGATTTTTGTTTGAAAATAAAATAAAAACGTAAGACCCACCCAATGACATATAATCCGAGCCCAATAACAAACTTAACGCATCAGAAGTAAAATATAAAACCTAAACACACTCGAAACGCGCCTCTTCTTCTTCCTCTTCAGTCCTCGACACCGAAAATCCCAAGCTCTTTGTACTCTTCTTCTTCAGGTAAACTCTATATTTCCTCACTACTCTCCTCGTTGCTTCTGATTCTGGGTTGTGTTCATTTTCTAGTTTCCCTTTTGGATATGATTTTTCCTGTGATGGTCTTTAGATTTTGGTATTACTTGAGATGGATCGGTGTAAACAAACGACGTGAATTTGTATTTGGTGCAGAGCGAGAGATCCAGTTGTTCAGCTTGAGAAGAGCTTTCCATTGCAGCACTCACAACCTATGCGGATAGCTAATTGGTGAATTACACCCTCATTATGACATTTGCCAAGAAATATGGTGATAGTTGTTCACATCCCTTTAATCCCTTAATTAGCGAATGTTAGATGATTTAATATATATATATATATATATATATATATATATATTGTCACACCCCGAGTCTTAAATTTTTACCTTATTTACTAGCATGGTATTAATAAGAGTTTTACCGTCTTCGTCAATAAGTTTATAGTTTAATTGGTTTTGTCACACCCCAGTCCTTAAGTTATTTTATGGTTATTTACTTTGGTATTATTTTAGTCTTTTACCGTATTAAGTAACCGTTTACTGTTAAGGACCTTAAAGTTGACTTTTTCTTCCATTTGGAATTTGGGAAAACTTTCTTCAGGAAAGTCGTAAAGGATGTTATTACGAGTTTGTAGACATGCTATGTGTTAAAATCGGAGTTAGCATGGTAAAGTTATCAATTAAATGGTAAAGTTTTGAGTTGGTAAAAAGGGGTAAAATTTGTAGTGGGTATATTTTGTTGGGTATAAGTGATGGACCGGGTAGGGGGAAGCAGCCCGAGCCCATTTCCTTTCTTCTCTTTTCTTTTTCTTTCTCTACCTTCTCCCTTTCTCCCAAGCTCCCCCAGCCTTCTCTCACCGGAAACTTCAGCCACCAGCTGCTGCCGTCCAGCCAACAACCGGCCGCCGCTCCAACCCAGTTTGAATCCCCGCCACCTCCTCTCTCTCCCCGGCCTAGTGTCTGAGCCGATAGTGCCGCCGGAGAGGAGAAAAACCCGCCGGAACGCCGACTGCCTCTTCGCCGTAGCTCCGACCTCCGGCCATCATAGGCCGAGATTTTTGGCTCAACTTGTAGCCCTCATCTAGGTGAGTAATCCCTCCAAATGAATAGGCTTAATTCGATCTTGTTGTTGAGAAATGTATAATTGAAGTTCTAGTGCTCAATTTAAGGTTTTGGTCCGATTAACCTAGTTATGCTTAGAATTGGATTTTGTGCTAGTTAAGAAAGTTGTTGTGCGAGTTGAGATGAGTGTTGTGCTAAAATTTGAGAAGCATTGGAGGTCGCCGGAGAACGGCTGCCGGCCGCCGCCCCTTAGGGGCTGTTTTTCATGTTTTTTTATTTATTTTAAAGATGGTATTAAGGAGAGGAATTTAATGAAGTGTAGTTTGGAATTTTTGGAGGAGTTTTGTTAGTGTTGGGGATTTTTCCATGGTTAAGGATTTTTGGTGGTGATTAGATTGGAATATCGATAGTTTAGTTAGCAAGTTTTAAATTGCGTATAAGGTTAATTTTTGGTTATCGGTGATGGTGGTGAATTTTGAGTTATAATGGATTAAATATAAGGAAAATGGGCAAGGAAGAAGATTGATTTTAGACCCTTAATTTTATGGAATTATTTATTGAAGTTTTAAAGTTGTATGAGAATTAATATTAATTATTGTTCAGGCCGTGAGGAGGATCATTTGGAGGAATCCTTGGGCCGTCGGCATACATAGCCGAGCATTGTGAGTGAACCTTTGATTTAAATGTCATGCATGCACTAAAGTTATTTAATTTCTAAGGCATATGTGAAATTTAGTATTTTCTTGGGATTAATGAGTTCCATATATTTAGTTAGGAACTCTCCTGCTCATTTTATTTGACATATGAGACATGTCAATTGATCTTTTATATTTAGTATTTTATTACACCCTAAAAGGGTTGATTGATATTGACTATTGCTAGCTAACATTATTTAGCGGTCATCATCATATGTGAGTAGAGCACTTAGCGTGGGACGCTATTGTAGTCTTACCAGCGGTCCTCATCACATGAGAGTTGAGTGCTTAGCGTGGGACGCTATTATCGCCTGGGAGGCAACCGATCGGTTTATATGAATATATATATTATTGTTAGCTAGCCATTACTTAGCGGTCCTCATCATATGAGAGTTGAGCGCTTAGCGTGAGACGCTATTATAATCTATTTAGCGGTCCTCATCATATGTGAGTAGAGCGCTTAGCGTGGGACGCTATTATAGTCTGGGAGGCTGACCATTATGGGGAAACATTTTTCCCCGTTTGTTTTGATTTATTGAGAACCAATGAGATCAGTTCATTAATTTTGGTCTTTAATTATTTTCAGGAAGATTTCCAAGAGTGGCATGCATAAGAATTTTTCTCAATGGAAAATATGAGAAAAGCATAAATTTTGATTTCAAGGCTTTATCATTAAGTTAGTATTTTTACTATGTATTTTTGTCCACTCACTCTAACGTTTTAAATGTTTCTCCCCTATGCCTTTCGTTTTAAATGCCCAGTCTCTAGAGTTCTGTTCGGCGAGGGTAGGAGGCGAGTCATATATTTCACCACTTCCAGTTTTCTCTCGTAGGTTACCGGATTAAACTACTGGTGTACTTTTCTTGTTTCTTTCATATTAGTAGCTCTGACAACCATGAGATAATGTATCAATTTGTGTTTATGGGATATTGTTGCATGAGAAATTTAATTGGTGAAATTGTTGGAACTATATGGATCTTGAGGTGGTGGATGTTTAATTAGGGGAGCGGGTGGCTCCAGGAGTTGTGGTTTTACTTGATTTAGAAGTGTTTATTGGGTTTTGGTGATTTTTCTTTCAGGTAGGGTTACTCATTTTCAAAGGAGGTTATGACAAAAATTTTGGTAAAATTTCCCTTAAGGTGGGTCCCGCAGGGTTTATTCCGGATTTCAAGGGGAAATCCGGGGTAGGTTCTGACAGGTCCCCAGAAGGGTTTTGGGGGACGATTATTTTGAAGAAATTATTCGTAGGAGAAAAACGTGACGTCGGTAAAAATGGTAAATTTTAGCTAGTAAAAAGTAATTTTTATTAGTGTATTTTTATTGGGGTGTTTTATGTTTTGGAGTGGGGTGTTTTAAGTGTGGACCGGGCCTTATTTTGGGGCCAAGCCCAGACTTTTTTTTCTCTCTTCCGTCACTTCTCTCTCTTCCTCCCGATTTCTTCCCGAGTTCTCTCCCATGCCGGAATTTCCAACCGCCCGTCCGGCCACAGTTCGCCGTCACACCGGTCCCAAACGGTCGGCCATCTCCCCCTCTTCCTTCTTGGATCGGTGGCAGCCTCCCTAGCGCCGCCGTAAAGGAAACAATCGACCCTGAAAGGTCTGACTGTCCAAAACTTCCCGTCGCCGGAACTCGCTCCTCTGGCCACCATAACCGGAGCCATTTGGCTCATTTGGAAGCCCTCCGCCCGTGTAACAATCTCTTCAAAGGATTCGCTCCCTCTTGAGCTAGGTAAGGAGAATCAGTGAGAGGAAGTTCTAGGGTTTTTCGTAATGTTTTCGTTCGATTAGCATAGTTAGGCTTGAAATCGGTGTTTGTGCTAGTTAGAAAAGTTGTAGAGGGAGTTGAGAGGAAGATGCTGTCAAAATTTCGTAGGCATTGGAGGTCGCCGGAGTCGGCCTCCGGCCGCCGCTGTTTGGGGGTTTTTATGGTTTTAAATGGGTGTTGTTAAGGGGAGTTTATTGATGTGAATTTTGGAATTTTTGGAAGAGTTTTGGATAGGTTTGGAAATTTTTAAAGATTGGTAATTTTGACGGATTAATAGGGTAGAATCCGGCCATTGGTTTAATATTATTTAGACTGTGGAATGGTGCGTTAAGGCTGCTGTTATTTTTCCGGTGAAGTTTGGATAATATTGAGTTAAGAATGGCGAAGTTGGGCAAGGATGAGCGTGGTTAAGGCTCACAGTTAATTTTGCATATTTTAAATAAATATTGGATTTTTAAGTTGGGAAATTAATTATATATTTGGAACAGGACGTGAGGAGGCTCTAGCGGAAGAGGCCTCGGACCGACATCAGGCTTATGCCTAATTTGTGATTTGACCTTTGTTTTGAATATTATGCATCCAAAAAGATTTATTGATGAATATTTTCTTTTGTTGGAGAATAACCGAAATTGAGAATTTCGGTGAGTATATATTTATATATGAATGATTATGAGGATAGTATGTATATAAATAAATGCTAGCTAGCTATACGTGTTTTTTCGCCATAATGAGGTAAAATACTATTATGATGTAACGTGAGTGTTAGACACAATTGTCGTAGCCCTATATGAATATAATAATGATTCATATAGGGAATATGCACGTATATATACACCCGTCTTTTCCGCATAATGAGGTAAAATTCCATTATGGCGTGACGTGAGCGTTAGACGCAAGCGTAGTAGCCTTGTATGAATTTCTATTTTCTTATATTTCTTCATAAGAAATCATACAAGGAGTATGACGAGTGTAAATACATATATATATATATATATATATATTTTAGCCTGAGAGGCTGTATTTTATTAAGTTTTAGGGACTAGCCCGGAGCTAGTCATGTATTTGCCAGTTTTTAAGCTGTCGCGTGCAGCATAATTTCTATGGAAATTAAATTGGGGAAGCATAATTATTTCTTTTGAATTTATTTTATTCACTCACTCTAACGTTTTCAAATGTTTTCCCCTAGGCTCTTCGTTTTTAAAATGTCTAGTCCACAGAGTGCGGGTCGGTACTAGTAGAAGGAGACGAGGCATAGTTACCTATATATCAGCCACTTTTCATCAATAGGTTACCTGCTTAACCTACTAGGGTAGTTTCCTGCTTCCGTTGGTTTTAGTAGCTCTGAATACCTTTAGGATTATTGTATAACATTCTCGGTGGTGTGCTAAGATATATGTTGTGGTATTTGAATATTTATGGGTTGAAATGGTGAATGGTTAACTTGTTATAAAGGGCTGTTCATTTTCAAGGGAGGTTTGCCGAGTTGTTTGGTAAATTTTCCTTGGAGGTGGACCCCGCAAGACATACCTTGAATTTCATGGTGAAATTCGGGGTGGATCTTGACATATATATATATATATATATATAGTTTCACAAATTAAGTCATAAATTTGGATGAATATGTAAGATTTGAGAAGCTCTTGTAGCATGTTGTGGTTATGGTGGGAAATACAATTACAACCTACATGAGAAGTGTGGGACGAAGAAGACAATATATCAAAAGCAAATAGGTCGTAATCGCTAACTCATGCAATGATCCAATTAACAACTATGATTAACTAGAGTGGCACACATTTCATCTAGGTCGCCAATAGATGAATATTCCAACAAATTGTGAATGACTGTTTTTATGATTCACCAAACTCTTTGTTGCCAAAAGAAAGAACAAAAGAACCATTTGCGGATATTACTTAGAGCTTCATGTAGTTTTCAAATATCATGCAGAGTTGTTTTCTCTTCATAGTATGTGATCTTGTGATGCCACAAAACATGTTTCTAATGCTCATTCAAACTAGTCAACACCACAACTCCACATTTTTACGTTTGATACTTTTAATTTTCATGTTGGATAAATGATGGCAAACAATGTATTTTTTTTATGCTTGAAGTTTATGTGAATGTACATACATCGTGATCGGATATTACAAAATGTCAAACAAAACTTACAATTTAGAATTTGGATTGTAAGCAATTGTTGGCATAAATTGTATATAAAAGCATATTTGAGATAAGATGTTGGTGGATATTAAAAGTAGGACTGTGTTCGAGTTCAAAAAATAATAATTGCTGGAAATTGACACCCTAACCGTTTATAATATTCGGTGTTTTATTTTGAGATTGGGTCCCACTATGAACCGGAACTGTTAGGACTCGCTTTGGTTCTCATTTCTTTTAGCTGTCTAAACAAAACAAAACAAAACAGTAGAAAACTAAACATATTGCAACTATGCTTCATGATTATGCAATCTGTTGGAGACCAAAACTGAAATGCAGCAATTTTGAACTTTGAGAAATAAATACATTTATGTTTTATGAATCATCATCATTTCAAAGCATCACTTAAACACATACTAAACTAAAAACTTCAAAATTGTTATCAAAATTATGTTTAAGTAAGAAAAACCATGTGTCCTAGTTTACTTTACTGAATAAAAAACAATCAGTTGTCATTTTTGAAATAATATGTTACTTTTGATCTAAAACCAGAAACCATTATTGATGATCTTGTATCAATACTAAAGCTTTTAGATCATGTATACATCGATATCGTTTATGTTTCAATCTTGGAGTTAATATTTTTGTCTTGCTCTTTATAGGTCTATTTTAGTAATTTTTGAAACAGAGCAAAGAGAAATATTGTGATTTCAAAGGTTTTTGTTTGAAATGAAAAATGTAGGACCCACCCAATCACATATAACCCGAGCCCAATACCAAATCTAATGTAACAGATGTTGGATCACCTCCATGTACCTAAGCATAATGAAATTATCCTCTCAGCCTGCTTGAGTGATCAATATGATATTTGAAGAGATGAAAAGAATGTTCATGATGTTCATTATGTGTGTACTTTGCCAGCAGACTAGGGATGGCAATGGGTAAGGTAGGGTTAGAGGATTTAACATTAGACCAACAATCAATTGACTGTGTTTGACCTGTTAATTGAATCTAATAATTTTACCAGCCGGTTCTAGGCACCTCATTAGTGATATATCATATCTAATTGAAATGATGACTTATTGTTGACAGGGAAGCTCTTTAGCTCCTGCACTCTCTTCTAGGATAAAGAGGGTGTTCTAGATGTCAAGTGAGGGCCAAAACTTGCTTCATGAGGTGAATGATACATAATAAGGTTTATTTTTTTTGCTGCCCTATGTTGCATTATCTGTTTTTCTTCCTGTTCATGTACTTACATGCGAAGGCCCAACATTTGAGTCTTTCTTTAAATCATTCTCAGGGTAATCCCATTCTTAACCTGTTGGAGTTGCCTTTATCAAGAATTGATAAGACTTCAATAATAGAAACCTTAGTCATAAGAAATCTAGTATCATTTAGAATTGACTTCTTTATTGCTTTGATCGAAATTTCAGTTATTAGTGAAATTACATTTCCTTATTGGTTCTATCTGCAGAAGAAAAGAAACTATTCCTAAGAGCTGTTGCATATAGGGAATTGAGCAAGATGATTAACCCTTGGGTTCCTTGGTGGTTGAAGCCTTCTGCTTGGACAATATCTTTCAGCAAAGAAGGAACTCAACTAATCCAACTGCAGAATGTCTAGTAGGTGTTATAGCTTTGGTAAAGGAAATAGGTGACTTTGAACTTGCAAATATGTATTGTAGTCATTTTAGATTAATAACTTATTGGTGTTATAGCTTAAATGTCTACATAGGACAACTAACTCTTTGTAAATATTGTTGGTTTTGGCAATGAGAATGAATTTAGATTTCTAAATTAGTTTGTGCAAATGCTTTGGTGACCTCCAAATCAAAATCAGACAACAGATATCTCATGAACTTTGACGTCTTACATTTTTGAAACGACTTTTATAAGTCGTCTTAAAGTAAAAGAAGACAATAGTGTATGTCGTCTGAGTTTTGAGGTTTTAAACCATTGTAACGACATAAAAGCATAGTAGTACTAGAATACAGACGACTGATAAATTAAGAGGATAGATAAAAAAGTCATTCTGATGTCATATAAGTGACGTTAGAATAAATTTGAGACGACAGACGGATGAAATTATTTGCTGATTAATTCTTCTTTCAACGAGAGAAAACTGTCGTTGTAACTATTTCTAAAGACATATTCATTTTTTGTGTTACGAACCTGGATTCTTAACATGCCTTCACTTTTGGCATGTAATGAAGATACTGAATCAATGATATTTCCTTAATGGTGATAATCGAATCAGTGAATCTTGATTGATTGATTTACTTGCCATAATCAAATCAATCAATCTTAATCGATTGATTTAGTTGCCCAAATCGCTTTGGATTGAATGTCCTGTTTTGACCAAGACCCTTAGTAAGGGGCGAACCATCTCGCGGACACGGAAGGAAGGTGCGCGGAACCTTGATTTCCAAGCAAGCAGTGATTTCTGGTCCCACCTCGCGGACGACTTATCTTGAATGTACATCTCCGCATGCATGCGAACTCTGCTGTCTAGCTCCTTTGTGAAGTTCCCTACGCAGGGCCATCTCGCCTCGCCTTTATGTCAATCTACGCGCGCGGAGCCATCTCGCATCGCCTTCATGTATATCTACGTGCGCGGAGTCATCTCGCCTCGCCTTCATGTATATCTACGCGCGCGAAGTCATTTCGCCTCGCCTTCATGTACATCTACGCGCGCGAAGTCGTTTCGCCTCTCCTTACGGAGCGAAGTCATTTTGCCTCGCCTCCGTTTACCTCTACGCGAAGCCCATTTCATCTCGCCTTCGTTTATCTCTACGTGAAGTCCGTTTCGTCTCCATTAACTTCTACGTGAAGTCCGTTTCACCTCGCCTTCATTTATCTCTACGCGAAGTCCGTTTCGCCTGCGAACTCTACTATCTAGCTCGTCTGACCCCTGGCGAACCATCACCAATTATTTTTGGGGATGTCCGACTTCTTGGTTTTGATAATTAATTTAATTTAATTGATATTTGCTCGTCAATAGACACTTTATAATTGATTTTAATCGGGATTTAAGGTTTTGTTGTCGGATGACCATTCCCACGTTGCCACATGTCATTTTTGACCGATTATTATTGTCGTTAAATTTTATATGTCTACAGTATATATTCGACCCTCAACCTCATAGTAAAGGGTCCCCGACCAACACAAACAACACTTCAATATAAACACCAAATTCTCTACGAATTCTCTACAATATTGATCTTTTCATTCATGTTCTAACCTAATTTTTTCCCCCTTCTTTCTATCGCTTTCTTAGCTTTCTGCAATTTATTTTCATGCAATCTTGTAATACCCCATATTTTCATATCAATTTCCTTATATTATTTCCAAAATTAATGAAGGATTATTTATGGAAATTCTTATTTGGTTGTGTGAAGTTGAAGTTTGGGGAGTATTTTTAAGGTGCTTAATTTGGCTTTTAAGAGGCCAAAAGTTGACTTTCTTTTCTGTAAGTTATTTGTGAAAACATCCTTCTTGAAAGTTGTAGAGTTTATCGATGCGAGTTTGTAGACACGGGGCATGCGTAAAACGGATGTCGTGTGAGAAATTTTTGGTCAGTAGAAGTTCGTGGCTTTACGGGGTTTTGGGTTAAATAAGGAAAAGTTAGGGTTTCCATTTCATTTTCCGGAAACCCACTCTTTTTCTCTCTTCCTTCTCTATCGCGCCTCACCCTCACTATCTGAGTTTCCCTTCTGACCCGACCCGAACCCGACCGACCCAACCCGACTTTTCCGGCCACCTCCGACCGACCTAGATGTCGGCACCGGTCAGGTTTTCTTTCTCTCCTTGGCTTGTTCCTCCCTGTGTAGGTGGGTGAGGACGACTTGACCCGGAATTGAGAGAATAAAACGCCATAGAGATGGTGGCGGACCCGACTTCGACCCGACGACTTTCCGGCCGTGTACGGCGGCGACTGGAGGTGAGGCTGCCCATTCCTTGAAGCATTCTTCCTTCTAAGCACGTTTCAAGCTACTATTCACCTCGTTTTGAGGTCTAGAAGTCAATTCAAGGCCGCCTTGGCAGCCAATTTTGTTGTCGACGATTCCGGCCGATTCCAGCTGAATTGGTTCAAACGTCAGGTATAAAAGATGATTCCCTTGCTTCAATATTCAAGTTTGATGTTGGGAGTTTAGGGTTTAGGGTGGCGCGTGGGGCGTGGGGTCCACTCACCGCCGCCTGTGGCGGCGCGTGGCGGCGCGTCCAGTAGTTTCTATGGTGTTTTGTGATGTTGGTTAGGTAGTACTCTTCGATACGAACGTGTTGATATGTGGGTTATAGGTTTTGGTTACCATTATTGCATGCTAGGGTTTCCCCTTGGTGCTAAGTTTTGTTTGGTTTCGTTTGGGTAAATCCGAACATGAAAATCTAGTTAGTAGTTCTATAGGATGTGTAGGACGTTTCAGCGACCTTTTAGAGGTCAAAGAGGAGGATTTGTCTCGGGTGACAAGCTTGTGGGTTAGGACATGAGTTTCGGTTCGAGTCGGATATTGTTGTTTTTGATAGTTACTAAGGTTAACGTTTTGTTAATAGGTGATTTGTGGAGTGTGGTTTTAAGCTATATGCTTGTGTTGTGCGTGTGAAGACGCAGCTGGATTTGAGGTGAGTAAAATCTCACCAAGGTTCACTTTGTGAGCTATTTATTTATGATTATTATGATGATGATTATGATGATTATGATGATGATAATGCTGATGAAAATGTTGATGATGATGATAATGATGTTGATGATTTAGAAAAATTATGTTTTTCTTTTGTTTGTTTTAAAATATATGAGCTTGATCACCAACGACTTATGGTAAGTGAAAACAAGTTTTCTGTTAAAAATATAATCTTTCAAATGGACTTCTGATCATGTGTGTGTGCCTTAGTGATGATTGTGTACATTAGTTGTGGAATGGTACCTTAGTGGTGATGGTGATTGTGTGCATTAGTTGTGAAATTGTGCCTTAGTGGTGATTGTGTGCAGTAGTTGTGGATGTGTGTGCTTAGTGGTGATTGTGTGCATTAGATAAGGTGCCTTCGTGGTGGTCCGAGAACCAAGTCTTGGCCGGGTAATTGGTTACTATCAGTATTGAGCTCTAGTCTGTCTGTCGGTATTTCATGGGGGATGACTAAGTGTTGATTAACCCATGAGTACGCGTTTGTTTGGTTACTTATGAGGAATGACCAAGTGTTGCGAACTCATAAGTAAGAGTAGAGAAATGATTGTGTGATTTTAATAGAATTCTTGAACTATGCTTTTGCAGGATTCATTATGATTTTGAGTGATTTGAATTGTTGTGTTTTCTTAATTATTTCTTTGAATTCTCTTGCCTTTAGGCGATTCATGAACTAAGTTGCTAATGCAAGAATTACCAGTTTTATCTTTTGTAAATTTGTTGGATTGGTAGAATTAATTATTGTTCTTATTTGTTCATGTGTTTGACTTGAATGGTAGAAGTATTGAGACGTAGAGGTCTAGAAGCTGCTTGTTAGGAGTTAAATATTTTTATTATTGATTTTCAATTTGTAGTGAGCTCTTTTGAGTGTAACCTTTACTTGACTTCTCAAGTTGTAAACATCGAATTGTATTATATGACCCCTTTTTATTTTTGTTCTCATGCCTTGAATTTGGACTTTTTATTTATCCGAAATTTGGGGTGTGACAAATCTACTCTTCCTCGTCTTTAAAATATATGCAATTTAATTTTTTTACTACTTCAGTTAATTTCCGTTCTTTAAGTTTCATGCAATTTAGATTTTGTTCTTTTACTTTCCGCACTTTATTTCTCGCAAACTTATAAAAAAATCACAATAAAAAAAGAGCAGCATCGGTGAAAATGCCGAAAGTTCTTGCAACAAAGGCAAAAGAACCTAAAGGCTGATACAGTTCCTTCCTTGGGCTACAATCACTTGGAAGAAGTCAGATCAGGGGCAAGAAATTTAATCAAAAATCTCGTTTGGCCAACAGGCCGCGAGTTGGCACATCTGTGTATATCAGAAGGACGATTACGCTTCAAGTCCCTCGGCCATCGTTTTGGCCGAAACCATTTTTGAGCAAACATCTTTTGGCACGTCTAGTGGTACGCCAATGTATTATGTGTTTTCACAAATGAGTTTCTACGAGCCGAATTTAAACGGCTCAAGTTCAATATATGGTGTCGATGGGAGATACAGTTATGCTACATACACAAGTTTTATGGATTTCAATACCCATGCAACATCGAATTTGCAAACGCTAACGATACAACCCTAATTTTTTGGAATCACCAACATAATTGTTGGAAATTTTTGGAGGCTATACAAAAGAACAAGGAGTTTTTGCATGAAAGCTTCCAAAAGAGCCGAGAAGAGTTGAATGAAAGCTTCCAAAAAAGTCAAGAAGAGTTGAATGAATATTTTCAAAGGTGTAAAGAAAAACTCGAAGAGGATTGGCGAAAGCATGAGGTAGAGCGCATGGAGAGAAGGAGAAAATATGAAGAAGAATATCGAGCACGACAACATGCATATATAATTTCAATGGTCTCTCATCCACCTCATCCATATATCCAATGTCAAGAGAAAAATATCAATACAGTTGTGAAAGATACACCCAAGCGTGATGATCCACAATCGTCTGAATTGAATATTAATGTCAACACTAATTAGTCAGGTGATATAGAAGATTTTCAATTAGTTGAAGAAATTGAACATTTTGATTTGGTTGTCGAAGTAAAGCCGACTTAGAAAAATCACAACCGGCTCAATTTAAAGTAGAAGCCGAAGTTGATAATTTAAGCGCATATGTGTATGAAAATTCGGCCATAATGGCCGAAGATCAAGAACCTACTGCATGGGGTTGGAATTTGATGATTCACGGCCTGCAAAATATTAGACAAAAGGCCGAAAACAAAGAAGGTTCAAAATTTGGAATTCAACATTGTTGGCCACCTCCATAACAATCACAAAAATTATTATTGCATGGCCGAGATTTTTTCTATAATCATGGCCTTGGATGTTGCTTTCTTCTTTTTGCCACTAGTTCCTTAACCATTCACCATGATCCAATGGTCAAGGAACTGGAGAGGCTATGTTTGTAACCAATTTTGGTAAATCAGCCCTTGAAATATTGACTAATTGATAAGGAAAATTTTATGCTTTATTAGCAATACTACGCTAATAAGTAACATACAAGACTTGTCACACAACAGTGCATAATAACATGATTGTAAATTTTAAAAATGATTCGTACAATGTTCCAGATTTCTTTTCCATGAAACTGGTACAATGTTGTAGACAATATTGTGTTGTGTGAATGAAGATAATAATGAGGCACATTTCCCTTATAACCCAACTCTAGATTGACTTATAACTGGTTTTTGTTACATAACACAGAAACAAATAATATATTGTTGTGTGAAGGTATAAAATTTATACTATCACACAATACTTTTTATAAATCTGTTGTATGATATACCTCTCAGGCGAGGCCGTGCACTTTTGTTCTTCAAATTGACTCTTACATCCTCTCAAAACATAATTTTTTTGTGAAAGATATCTTAGAGGTTTTGATTCAACAACGAAACACTCAAACCTGCTATGTGAGAGTATAGTATTTTTAGCAGTCACACAACGACTTTTCAGTTTCTGTTGTATGATATATTTTCATGTCATGATGTCACTCTCTTACATTTGACAATACTACTTTAAGTTCTTTATCCCACAACAATCAACCAAGATATGTTGTGTGACGGTATAATTTTTAGTATATCACACAATCGTTTTGATATCATGTTGTGTGTATCACAACCCCTAACCCCCAAAATACCCTAATCTCTAACCCCAAGTTTCCTACCGTAATACCACAACAATTGTCTTCATATGCTGATGGGTGATGAAAAGGCAAAAACGTTGAATTTATAATTGACCGAGTCGATTGATACCCAAACTTTACCCGACAATGTGTTAATTTTGTTACACTGCTATACTTTACTATCATAATCATATATAACGGTTGTATTTTCATGATCTTAATCATAAACATATGAATCTCAATCCACGTACGAATGAGGTACAACATTTTTACTATGTTACACATAATGTGTCATAACATATACTGTGCATCTTATATAAACGTATGTTTCTCTAAAGAGAGACGATTGAGGAAACAAAATTTTGAAAATCGAACTATATAGACATGTTCACAATATTGAAGCATGACTGTGGTAGAAACCTCATCAATTTACGGTATTATATGAGTGCCGATCAACGCAGTCAACCCTTGTTACCCTTAGGTTTCTCTATGAGGAGTCAAAGCATCGAGATGTACTTGCTATCAACTTTTTACATGAGTTCATACCCAATAACTCAATGAGGCTACAAGTGTTGGCAAAACCAAAAAAAATAAGTAACGATATTGTGATTTCGTGTAATTAGGATGGTCGATTTATAGCTGACCATAAGCCTCCCCATATTTAGACAACTCTTAGTGCTTTTCTGCGTTGTGTGAGTGAAAACTAGAATTATTTTGAAGAGTGACTTGTAAAAGTGAAAAGTAGGGGGAAGAGTGACATAACCCCTAACCCCTAAAATACCATAATCATTAAGCCAAATTTCTTATTGTAGTCCCACAATAGTTGTCTTCTATGTTGATGTTGATGAAAAAACAAACACGTTGAATTTATGGTTGACCGAGTCGATCGATACCCAAACGTTATCGAAAATTTGTAAATTTTGTTACACTGTTATACTTCACTATCATAATCATATCTAACGGTCATATTTTCATGATCTTAATCAAAGACATATGAATCACAATTAACCTACCAATGATGTATAACATGTTTACTATGTTGCACATAATGTGTCATAACTTGTGTTATACATCTTATATAAATGTATGTTTCTCTAGAGAGAGACGATTGAGGAAACAAAATTTTAAAAATCGAACCGTATATACATGTTCACGATATTGAAGCATGTATGTGATATAAACCTCATCAATTTTCGGTATTATATAGGTACCGATTGACATGGTCAACTCAAATTACACTTACGTTTCACTATAGGGAGCCAAACTATCAAGATATAATTGTCATCAAATTTTAACATGAGTTCATGTACAATAACATTATGAGTCTACGAATGTCGACAAAACCAAGAAATGAGTAACGATATTGTAGTTCGGCGTGTTCTCGTGTAATAATGATGATCGGTTTATCATTGACCACAAGATTCCCATATTTATACAACTCTTAGTGTTTTTCTGCGTTGTGTGAGTAAAAACTATAGTTATTTTGAAGAGTGACTTGTAAGTGCAAGTGTAAGTGTGAAACTAGCGGGAAATATACCGCTCCTATAAATTTGGTTGGATATTTAAGTTTTTATTCAGACAACACAATATTCTCATACACTGTGTGATTGTAAGATTGAAATGTAGCAGCGAGAAATCTATCGCTCTTTTAAATTTAGTGATGCCTATGTTTGCTTTTTTATGAGACGACAAACCTGAATTTTATGGTGTGTGATTTTATAAATCGGGTATTTAAAAAAAAGTGACACTTACACAAAAGGGCACTACCTTGCCTCAAAACCTAAAAAGACTCGACAGTTGCACAGAAATAAACAAAGTCTCAAAAACTAACGCTCATCTCCCAACTCGCGCCTCTCCTCTCTCTCTTCGAGCTCAGCATTTTCTCCCCTCTTCTCACTCGATTTCCTTGATCGAACTAAACCAAAGCCTCTCTGTCTCTGGACCTCAATTAGGGATCTCGATTCTGGCTTGGTCCCATCGATCGGATTCTCTTGGAGCTTCTGAATCTCGTCGTGGAGTTCGATTTAGGAGTTGGTGAAGCGCTCTGGTTGGTCCGGGTAGTTGAGACTTTGGAGGAGGCGTATAATCGTTGAGTGAATCCAACTAAAAAATGAGACATACTAATGGTTGACAAATTCAAGGAAGAATTCCTATGAATTTCGTGAGGTTACTCTAAATTTCTTTACTTTGAGTATATTTTACTATTGTAGCTGCTGTCTGAGTTTCATTTCTTTTCTCTAAGATCAGAAGGGAATGACCCACTGGTACTCTGGTAGTGACACCTGCTAAACCAAAACATGGAGTAAGTGGGGTCTGTGCAATTTTCAAAATGGCTGCAATGATTATTTATTGAAGTTGGTACCTAGCTGGTTACCTGTAAATTTTTCACTCGCAAAACCAAGCATGCCTTAGCTGTATTATTTCATTTTTTTTTTCTGCAGCTATCAACCCCATATTCATGAGTCTGATGTTACAGCTTCCATTACCAAAGGTGCCCTCTTTTTCTCTTTTTATGTATGATTTTGGATGGTCTATAATTTTGGTTTTGATAAATTGAAGTTGTTTTTGCGTTTGTTTTTCAGGTAGCAGTAGTGTCAGTGTTCCAGAACCTGTTTGGAGCTCATGGACGGTACTTTCCTGCATGCCCTTTGTTTTGGGTTCTTGGGCTTCGATGTTTTGCTATTGCGTTTTCAGTTTAGACTTGATAATGTGTTTGATCAGATTGGGAAAAACTGATCTTTTGATTGTTTTGGGATACCCTTTATTTCACTCATCTTCATTTTGATGAATGTGATATACGTACTGGTTTATTTGATAGGTGTTTTACTTGTAATGTAGTTAATGCCAGAGTCATATTTTGATGAACACACTGTGTCTGTGAATTGGCTATCTAGTGTTTGATCATACTATTGTTTCTGCATACCCTTTATTTTACTGATTCATTCTGATGAATGTAAATTTAAACAATAGAGTATTGGGTTTATTTGATAGCTGTTGAGATTGCAGCTGCATAATCTACCTTGTCCTTCGGGATATGATTTTTTGGAAGCTCTATGGAGCGACCTAAGGTAGATCAGTCTTTTCAATTGATTAATTCTTTTTTTCCTTGGACTCGTTATGTACTTAAAGCTCTTATTGTGTGATTATTCTCCCTTATTGATCACTGATTGATGTCCTTAGTATCTGAGATAGAGACAGCATAGACCACTAATTGATGTCCTTACCATCTTCAACATTGCACATACTATATGCAAGGATGTTTCACTGACAGAAAAGTTGTATCGATATTATAAGAACCTCGAATAATAGTAAAAATCAAATAATATATGTCCTGGAATTGCTAATATAACCTGACATATGAATGATATGATGTGTCCATTTATTAAGAATGATATGATGTGAGTGAAAGTGTACCCTCCATCTTGTAATCATAATGCGTATATTCATTTATTAATAATTTTTTTAACTTTTTAATCCTTTTTGAGATCATAACCTAAAATTTTCCATTTCAGGTTTCAATTTTCAGGAGTACAAAATTGCAAAGCAAAACCGGAGTAGACCATTATGAAGCACTGATTGATCTTTCAGCTAAAAGGTATCTGTGGCCAGCAGTCCTGGTGTAAATATTTGGATTCTGGCAACCATGTTTGGAGGTGTTATGGCAGCTAAAAGTATAACTATTGATCTTTCGATTTGTCTTACACAAGGTTATTGATCTCTGACTGCTGTTATTCGTGGTTCTCGTTACTCTCAGTAGCTAAAATTTGTGACTGTGAAAGCCATGTCAGGCTATGGTAGTTTTGACTCAAGTACGAACTGGATCTTATTTAGGTTTTTCTTCTGTTTAAGGAAATATAGTTGTTACTTGTTACAGTAGCTTTGCTGACAATCTCGCATTGAGTAATTGAAATTTGGCTAGGACCTTGTGTGTTTATCATTAGTGCTGGAATAATGGCAGTTTATTTTTTTTCTTTTCCCTGCTTAGATTCCCTTACATCTTATTTCATGCCTATGGGATGCATATCTTGCTGGAGGAGATGCATTGCCAGATTTCCTTGTGTACATTTTTTGCCAGTTTTCTTTTAATGATAAGATTTACATAGGTACGGTTTCCGCATACATGTTTATGTATATTAGTTGTAAGCCTTTGATATAAGGAAAATCTGTCTATCTTTTAATTGTGTCTACTGTTAGGATTTAGTAAGAAAGAGTGTCTGGATTTATTTGTCTATCAATAAAGAGTTTTACCACTTACTGTCACTAAAGCATGTTGTTATCTGGTAAACTCGTGATAGTATACATTGTTGACATTCTAAAATCATTTTGCTGTTGTTTGTCAGTTGCTATTGGTGGACTTGAGGTGTCGGTGATTCAGCCTCAATTAAGAAAACAAGCCCCAGTTAAGCATGCAAGTATGTATATAGCAGTTGAGTTATATATTTAGCAACATGCTTTGAATTATGTGCTTCACAAACATTAGTGATAGATACATTGATTATATATGGAGGATATGAATGGAGGATATACATTGATTATATACGTTGATTATATATACATTAGTGATAGATACATTAACATGCTTCTCATGTTACTTTTTTTTGGATGATATGAATTGAGTTAATTCACAAACAGTAGTGATAGATACTTAATGTTAACAATGCATCGGATACTTTATATCATATTTTGGTTGTTTGAATGTTAACAATGCTTTGGATGGTTTGGAAATATACTTGTAATACTGCTCATTAGGTATATTTGGTATTAGGGCATCAATAGAGCACATCATACAACTAAATGATGATAATTCAACGTTGTATGAAATGCATCATCATTCAACAAGTCAATGACAATCCAACGTTGTCTGAGTAAATGATCCTACAACCATATTCTAACATGTGTGAGTATTAATCACACAATGCCTATTAGCAAAAACCCTGTCTGCTATTTACCAATCAAACAACTATGAAACTTAAAAAACTTGTTGTATGAAGATTGTTTCTCGTTATTAATTGTTATCTTTCAATTGAGCATGATTTACCTTAGCAGAATCATGTGTTTTTGTTATTTTTGTATTGATCTTGTTGTAGATTTTTCACTGACATTATTAACGCCTTTTCTTCATATCAACAGACAGGAAAGTCAAAGCATTTTGGCTTCATCGAGTTTGAGGACCCAGGGGTGGGTTATGTTTCATAATGATTTTTTTTATAGTTTCTAAATAACTTTTCTTTTTCTTAACATTATGTTACCTTGCATGCAAGTGGCCAAAATTGTAGCTGAAACTATGCATAATTATTTGTTGTTCGAATGCCTTCTGCAAACCAAACTTATTCCTCCACAGGATGTTCACCCAAAGTTGTAAGTTTTTAATTAAGATATTGTAGTTAGGTTGGAATCAAATGTTAGTCAAGTTGTTTGGTGGCTTGAATTTTTTGGCCAAATAACTTGGTGCATTCAAAATGAACCAAATGATTTTGGAGGGCGCTTGAAGTGGACGAGGATACTCACTCACTCGTAATTTATTTAAGCCAGTAAAAGTTATTGTTGGCATCCATAGACATTTATACCATATAGTTTAGGCTAATGATAAATGTGGAATAGGCCACCTGTCAAATTAATGCTCTAGTTGCGGTTTGTCAATTAGCCTGTAGCTGCTAAGTGTATGTGTCTTGTTTGTTTATTAGGTGGAAGAATAGCAAAATCCGAGCCAAACCCCTGAACTGGGTTCAAATTGAGCGCAAGAGGCATGACAAGGTATCCATTGCATACATGAAGAATATCCTGTTGCAACATTTACATTACCAAACAAGCCTGCCACATATTCAACTTTCTCATTGTGGGGTGATGATTTTTCAGGAAAGGACAGCTGAAGAGCACAAAAAGCTGGTGGAGAAAGTTAAGAAGAGAGATCTGAAGCGTCAAAAGAGAATTGAGGCTGCTGTTACTGAGTACAAGTGCCCAGAAATTGTAAGAATTAAGTCTCTTGTGTTATCTAGGATTGCAGCTATTGTGCTTTATTTAACACCAGTCTGCAATTCTTTGTTATGTTACTCATCCTTTTTTCTGATTCTATGTAGGTCACTAATGATCAGCCTGCTCCAAAGAAGAAGAAGTTGCGCCTAAAGTAGGTGGCATTTAATTCCCATCCCTTCTATGTCACATGGATTTGATTGGGGTGGGATGAAGCACTCTAGTTATCATATCCACCCCCTTAACTAGAAAAAAGGTTTTGGTCTTGAGCTTTTATCTTACATGTACCGGTTTGTAGCTTTATGATTTCTTTCATTTTCTATTTAATGTAGTGCATCACAATGGACAAGTTTATATAAAGTATCTTTAGTTTTAAAGGTACCCCATGTAGAGAAATATTGTTCTGGACCCTTGATATGATTTAAGGAGGCAGCCTTGGCTGCAATCTATAGCTCTTCATGAAAATCTTGAGCTTCAGTTTTTAGTAGTATGAAAGCCTGGCTAGTAACTCTGAGTGAAGTTGAATCATAATTTTTTCTATCCAAGTTAAAATTGCCCTCTTGCTGTAAAGTTGTGTGGTAACACTAACATGAGTTCCATCCAAAACATTACGATCTTTGGACCACAAAGCCAAGTCAGATGCGCACTAATATGGGTCTGAACTCTGAGGTACATTGCAAGTAGAAGATTGATCAGGACAAATACATTTACACCATCACCTCTGAACAGTGAGACAATCTTGTCGAAGGGAAGCTGATGAATCAAATGAAAGCTATGTTTTTCAGATGCTGACGATCTTGTGACTTTGCTATTTTCTTGACTGGATTTTCATCTCTTCTCAAGCAGTAGTCTATGCTTGAAGGGACCAAGGGGCATGGGACTTGCCATAAGAGTTCGAACACAAAGCGTGCTGAAATCTCGTGTACCCTGCAGAGGGCTTGAGCTGAATATCGATAAGATGTTCTTGTGCATGGAACGTCGCTGCTGCAAGCAAGATGGAACAGGCTGCACTGAACAAGTCCCAATTACTGGGTCACATTTTCACTCCAGAGATTACTACAGCAGTACAGCTCTTGTTTGGTTCTTGCAGGACTTCTTGTCACAATAGTACTGGTCAATCATTATAGGAACCTTCACATTCGAAACTAGGATATTGGAAAACGATACATTCTTCACAGACCCAATGCCTCCCTGCATAAGGGCTTGATCAGAAAAGAGAGCAGGTGTTTAAGATTCTTATATATTTGTTAGCTTAGTGATTATTCCTTGTGAAGAGTGTTCTGAAATGCAAAATGTTACCGACACTTCTATTTGTTGTATCTTTTCCGAGTCCTCCTAGACTGTGAAATGAGAGAAATTTTGGGCAGAATCAGTACTCTGAACCATAAGGGCATAACCCAAGCCCAATATCAAAACCCAAAGAGAACGAAAACCCACATAAAACAGAAAACCTAACACACACATAACGCGCCTCTTCTTCTCTTCTTCTCTTCTTCCTCCTCTTCAGTCCTCGACACCGAGAGCTCTCTGCACTCTCCTTCTTCAGGTAAACTCTATATTTCCTCACTATCTCCTCGTTGCTTGTGATTCTGGGTTGTGTTCCTTTTCTATTTTCTCTTTTGGGTATGATTTTTCCTGTGCTGGTCTTTAGATTTTGGTATTGGATTGACGTGGTTTGTATTTGGTTGCAGAGCGAGAGATGGGGGCGAAGGCGAAAAAGGCCATGAAAAAGCAACTGAGCAAAGCAGTCTCTGCTTCTGCTCAGAAAGCGCTTTCTGCTGCTTCTGCTCAAAAACCAGTTCCTACTTCCTCTACTGCTGCTCCTGATTTCTTGGTAATCCCCATCATCTTTGTTAGTTACTTTCGAGTATCGCTCATTTTGTGTGTGTTGATAGCCGTTTTCTTATCTGTTGTTTATTTTTTTGATGAGGAAAGCCATTGGAAGGCGGTCCTGCGCGTAAGCTCCCAGAAGAGAAGCTTAAGGAATATGTTTCCAGGGTTGTATACATCAGTCGGATACCACACGGCTTCTATGAAACTGAAATGCAAGGTACAATGGGGTTATGGAATCTGATGAATCAAGAATATATATTAGAGTAATGTTTGACGAAGGTTATAGAATTGAGTTTTTCGGCTAATTTTGCTATGTTTTTGCAGGGTTTTTTGGGCAGTTTGGTGTAATCAACAGATTAAGAATCGTACGCAACAAAAAGGTAAGTGATTCAGTTGATGACTTAAACATTGAGTTTGTGGTAGCACTTGTCAATGGGTTTGTCTGTGAATCACTTGTCTGATTTTATCTGATTGTTTAACCAGAGGCATATGACATGTTCTAGGGTAAATTAGGATTTATATTCTGTGTTAAGAAATCTATTTCAAGTGTAAATGTAGTCCTGAGTTAATGAGCAAGTTGCCCCCTGAGCATAATCACAGCTTCTGCTTTCCTGCTAGAAGCTTGAGCTTTTACAAACTAAAGATTGTTTCTCATTATTAATTGTTATTTTTCGATTGAGCATGATTTACCTGAGTAGAAACACGCTTTTTGTTCTTTTTGTATTGATCTTGTTGTAGATTTTGTAGTGACATTATTAACGTTTTTTCTTCATATGAACAGACAGGAAAGTCAAAGCATTTTGGCTTCATCGAGTTTGAGGACCCATGGGTGGGTTATGTTTCATTGTGATTTTATTTTTAGTTTCTAAATTTTGCTTTTTCTTAATGTTATGTTACCTTGCATGCAGGTGGCCAAAATCGTAGCTGAAACTATGCATAATTATTTGTTGTTTGAATGCCTTTTGCAAACCAAACTTATTCCTCCACAGGAAGTTCACCCAAAGTTGTAAGTTTCTAATAAGATATTGTAGCTTGGTTGGAATCAAATGTTAGTCAAGTTGTTTGGTGGCTTGAATTTTTTGGCCAAATAACTTCATATAACTTGGTGCATTCAAAATGAACCAAATGATTTTGGAGGGCGCTTGAAGTGGACAAGTATACTCACTCACTCGTATCTTATGTATGCCAGTAAAAGTTATTTTTGGCATCCATAGACATTTATACCATATAGTTTAGGCTAATGATCAGTGTGAAATAGGCCACCTGGCAAATCAATGCTCTAGTTGTGGGTTGTCAATTAGCCTGTAGGTGCTAAGTGTATGTGTCTTGTTTGTTTATTAGGTGGAAGAATAGCAAAATCCGAGCCAAACCCTTGAACTGGGTTCAAATTGAGCGCAAGAGGCATGACAAGGTATCCATTGCATACATGAAGAATGTCCTGTGGCAACATTTACATTACCAAACAAGCCTGCCATGTTTTCAACTTTCTCATTGTGTGGTGATGATTTTTCAGGAAAGGACAGCTGAAGAGCACAAAAAGCTGGTGGAGAAAGTTAAGAAGAGAGATCTGAAGCGTCAAAAGAGAATTGAGGCTGCGGGTATTGAGTACAAGTGCCCAGAAATTGTAAGAATTAAGTCTCTTGTGTTATCTAGGATTGCAGCTATTGTGCTTTATTTAACACCAGTCTGCAATTCTTTGTTCTGTTACTCATCCTTTTTTTCAATTCTGTGTAGGTCACTAATGATCAGCCTGCTCCAAAGAAGAAGAAGTTGAGCCTAAATTAGGTTGCTTTTAATGTCACGTGTATTTGTCCCTTCTAGTTATCATATCCACCCCCTTAACTAGAAAAAGAAGGCTTGCGGATACCTGGAGGTTTTGGTCTTGAGCTTTTATCTTACATGTACCGGTTTGAAGCTTTATGATTTTTTTTTTTTTTCTACTTAATGTAGTGTATGACAATGGACAAGTTTATATAAAGTATCTTTAGTTTTAAAGGTATCCCATGTAGAGAAATATTGTTCTGGACCCTTGATGTGATTTAAGGAGGCAGCCTTGGCTGCAATCTATAGCTCTTCGTGAAAATCTTGAGCTTCGGTTTTTAGAAGTTTGAAAGGCTGGCTAGTAACTGATTGAAGTTGAATCATAAGATTTTTTGTCCGAGTTAAAAATGCTCTCTTGCTGTAAAGTTTTGTGGTACTCCTGCTTACAAACACTTCTCTGTGATACTTCCATGAGTTCCATCCAAAACATTACGATCTTTGGACACCACAAAGCCAGGTCAGATAAGATGCACTGATAAGGGTCTTAACTCTGAGGTACATTGCAAGTACAAGATTGATCAGGACAAATACAGATACTGGTTTACACCATCACATCTGAACATTGAGAAAATCTAGTTGAAGGGAAGCTGATGAAGCAAATGAAAGCTATATTTTTCAGATGCTGATGATCATGTGACTTGGCTATTTTCTTGACTGGATTTTCTTATCTTCTCAAGCAGTCTCGTCTATACTTGAAGGGACCAAAGGGGCTTGTGACTACACAAAGCGTACTGAAATCTCGTGTACCCTGCATAGGGCGAATATCGATAAGATGTTCCTGTGCATAGAACGTCACTGCTGCAAGCTAGATGAACAGGCTGCACTGAATAAGTCCCAATTACTGGGTCACATTTTCACTCCTGAGATTACTACAGCTCTTGTTTGGTTCTTGCAGAACTTCTTGTCACAATAGTACTGGTCTATTATTACAGGAACCGTCACATTCAACACTTCACATTCACATTTAAAACTTCGATATTGGAAAACGATACATTCTTCACAAACCCAATGCCTCCCTGCATAAGGGCTTGATCAGGATTGAGAGCAGGTGTTTAAGATTCTTATATATTTGTTAATTTAGTGATTAATACCTTGCCATGTTTCGATTTGGACTTCTGAAGTCCTCCTGAAGAGTGTTCTGAAATGCAATGTTATTGACACTTCTATTGGAGACACAAGCAACAGTTCTATCTTTTCCAAGTCCTAGACTGTGAAACGAGAGAAATTTTGTGCAGAATCAGAAATCAGATGCATACTAAAAATTGGGAAGACCGTGATCATTTCGGGATTTAGTTTTCTATATGTGAATGACAGTAAATATACAATTATGCCATGGCCAGGGCCACAATTGATATGATGAACATGACCATTGGAGCTGCCAGTTTGTATGGATACACAGTCATCTCCTGGTAAAAGAGAAACAACTTTAGAGTTCAATAATTTGGATCAAGTGTCGCAATGTTACGTTGCACGTTGTTGTTATTTTCTCTGTGCTTACTTTTTAGAAGTTATAGTTGAATAGTTCAGTGATAGTTTATGGTTTAAAAGAGTTTCACGTATCTTTTGCTATACAAGTCCAACTGTCCAGATGCGCAACACAATAGAAATGGCACTGACTAGTTTATGGGTGAAGTTACTGCCACAACCAATAGTAGAATGATGAATTTCGACTTTTTGGGTGTTCTGCAAGTGAATCCCATCAGTAATAAGGCTATTCTCTGGTGAAGATATGGTAGTGTTGGCAACTTTGATCCCTCCAGAGCTGTCAAATTTCAAATGGCACTAAGGGCTATTTATGATTCTAATATCTCGTACCATGAGATCATAGCTTGAATAGAATCTCATTTGAAGCCTGCATCTCAATTTGTACAAAGAAGCAAGTTATCAAATAAGCATGCCATTAAGGTACAAATAGTATTTTGGCTTTTTAGAACAAGTAAAGAAGATTTACAGTGGGTTTGAATTTGGGATATGTTTATTGGACTTCTTCCGCAAGTAATATACTGAAGAGGAAGAGGAAGAGGAAGAGGAAATACTAGTCCACCAGTCAGAGGCTCAGAGCCCCGGCCATCAACAACTCCGACGCCCTGGATGGTGAAGTTATGAACCCATATGATGTTTATGCTTTGAAATAAAAGCTGGACTTTGACCATGAACCAAATTTTGGAGGAGCCATTAGAGTTCCATCTGTGTTTGGTGCAAAATAACAGTAATAATCAGCTTCTTTCTTTTGTTTCCATGTTAATATTGGCAACAAAGTTATGACGAGAAAACAATTTCATTAACCTGAACCTGAAGCTAGAACAAGGTCAGGCATACACGGGTTGAAGAGTTATTGCCTTGATGAGGAACTTGAATCTTGAAGGTATTTCTATACTAGCCCCATTCACTTTGCAGGCAGCTTTCCATGCCCGCTATGAGCGCCTGATTGTTGACATGCATTGATTTCGACATTTAGAAGATATTCTACCAGAAAACACACAAAGACACATGCCATTAGCACATACAGCTATACAAGTATTTTTTTTGTTTGTTTGTTTGTTTACCTTAGAATCGTCAGGAGACACCATCACCCTTGGCACCAGAAGACAAGACAGAGAAGGAAATCTGAGGAACTGGAGTTGCAGCAGGACAAGGCAAATGTGAATCATGAGTGTTAATACCACCTATTTCCAAAAAAAGTGTTATTACCACCTTTTTATGCCTAAAGAGGTTTGCTCTTCTTGGTTTGATGCCTTCTTACCTGAATGGTGTTGAGGAGCAGGACAAGGCGAATACAAGTGTTGCTTGGACTAGTCGGTGCCAGTTATTTTTTTTTATACAATAAGATGAAATTTGTATCAAATAACTATCTGTTTGTAAGCTCTGATCTAGTCAAGTTTTTTATACATTGGTCTTGAACTGTATTAGCTCTCTCTTTGAATGACTAGCAATTCTTATGTAACATCAGAGCTAATGAAGATAGATCCTTTGAACTCTTAGTTTTTATGCTGCATTTAATATCGTCATTTCTTATTTACAAATTACAATCAGACTGCATGCTTCTTAACCGATATATAAGAATCTGTGTATAGCTAACCATTCCCTTCAATCCTCCAGTAGATATTTAAAGTATGAAAATTAAGAACTAGGGTTTTAGTTCATGCAGACGAATGAGAGTCGATGACTCGAGCACTGACCAATTTCTTCAGTGAGGGCTGTATATAATAGTGACGACCAAGTTAAAAACTTAACCTCTATAGCAGAAGAATAATGCTGCAGAGGGATGGCAAAAAGGTAGAAGAAGAAGACTACTGCAGTAACGAAAGTGGTGAATCACTCTTTTCTTTTTGTTTGAGGCACGAAGAAAAGGAGTGGCAGATATTTTAGATACAAGTTGTAGAAGCCCAGAAGCCATGGGAATTTCACATGAACTGAACATATCCACATAGAGCTATTGAACGTAATACACCAAAGAGGATGATTTTCAATGAAATCAAAAGTTTCCATGATAAAATCGACAAAGAGCCTACTTGAGATACTCCTCTAGCTTCTGGAGCCCTACGCTGGTTCATAGAGGCCTACCATGTGCCCATCAATACATCGTAACGCAGCAACCTGAAAACATACACTGTCACAATGTTAGATTGCTTCATTCCACCACTCCAACAAATAGAAGACTAAAATCCGCGAAAGGGTGTCTTCAGAGTAATGTAGCAGGCATGACCTTGCCATGGATTTCGTATTTGATAGGACCATCTAACTCAGCTCCTAGCGCCATCAGCTTTGTCACTGTTTGGTTAATGTCCGGCACCGTGAAAGATACAAGTGAAGAGTAGCCCTTCTGCATGACATGGTTACTGTTTAAACCTTGATTAGCATCATCTGCCACTATATAAATCATAACCAAACCCCAAATAGTTCAGATTGCAAACAATAAACCAAATAGAGCTCTCACAGACATTTCGTCGAACAAGTGGTGTGCATTGACAGCGAGTTTTAGAGAGAAGAAAAGGAGGGAATTACTTGGGGGATTGCATGAGGGCGAGCCTGAGTGGGCCGGAATGAAGCTCGGCCCAGCGGAGAGTGCAGACATTGACGGTGAAATCCAAGCCTTCCGAGTAGAACCGAGCGGCTTTTGGGACTTCCTTGTGCAGTTGCAGTATCCACCTAAACGACGCCATTTCTTTCCGTCTGTTGCTGCTTTTGGAGAGACTAGAATAATACGTCGTAGCTTTGCCAGCTGAAAACGACATTTTTTAACCGTCGTCGCATGTGGCTATATAAGCTCTCAAGTCTGAAACGACAACAAGTCAACAACCTCAACTTGAGAAAAAAAAAATGTTGCCGGGACGTTTTAACTCTTGAAATCTCATAATGAAATGATAATTTACTATAAACAAAGAATAATAAGTCAATTGTAGTCTTAAACACATCTACTATCACTAAACAAATACAAAACGAGAAATTTTATTCACACATTGAAAATTATTATATACACATCTTTTTTTTCATGCATTGAAAATTAGATTTTGTAGGTATCACTACAAGAAGAAAGGCTTTAGCCGACGAAAAAAAAAAAACCAGGCCGACAAATCAATTTTTCGTCGGCTAAAGTACGAAATTTTCCTTCGTCGGCTAAATTATATTTTCGTCGGCTATAGTCATCTTTAGCCGACGAAATTAAAATTTCGTCGGCTAAAGAATTTATTTTCGTCGGCTAAAGTTTGTGACTTTAGCCGACGACTTTAAACTTTCTTTAGCCGACGAACTTTTAATTTCGTCGGCTAAAGATGACTATAGCCGACGAAAATATAATTTCGTCGGCTAAAGTTCTTTATATTCGCAGATCTGAACAGCAGCTCATCTGAGAAAAAAAAACGGGAGAAGAAAAAACGGGATAAAAAGTTTGGGTGTTGTTGAAATCTGTCCATAATTAAGAAGTGGAGCTATATATAGGTACGTACATGTGTATATATGTTGATTTTGAATTTTATTTGAGTTATTGATCGATTTTGAGTGTGATTGAATTGATAGATTATATATATATATATATATATGTGTTGATCGATTTGGTTGATGATTTGATAATATATATATATATATATATATATATATGAAATTGTTGTTAATTATAAGTAGCTAATAGATATATGTTAGTACATAGCCATAATACTTGGCTAAGCCGAGAATACGGTACAATTACCCGGTCGAGATAGCCCTGGTGGGCCCTTCACAGACATCCAAGGAAGGAAGGGCCGGTAACATGACCGCTTGCCAAAGTCACTCTAGCGGCAAAACACCCCCAAAAGAGGAGACACTCCAAAGGAGGGCAAAGAGTCCCACATTGGAAACAAGCTCAAGGTACACAAGCTTAGCCTATAAAACAAGCTCAAGGTACACACATCTATACTCTCTCACATACTCATATATATATATTCTCTCATACTTTCATTCCTCTACCCGTACAAGTACACATAGCTCACTTAAGTATCGGAGAGTCGAAGACTGGGCCACCCCAGTCCCGACCCCGTGACGCTGTCATTTGTGCAGGTACCGAGTGGAAGCCCCTCAAGAATTCTACTTCGTTCCGCCCCGTGACCACTTCCCGGCTCGGGACGTAACAGGTAGAAACAATTGGCGCTAGAAGGAGGGGCCCTATCATGTGGAACTCCCACTTGCCTCGGAACTCAGCACCATGGTGACTATTGATGACCCCGTGGACCCTGGCACTCAAGTAGAACCTCAATCCGGCGACACATCCCTTCCCCAAACCAGCAGCCCAGCCCCCATTAACCATTCCGACCCCGCCACAGCCCTTGAAATCCTTAAGCGGGACTTCCATGCATTCCGCGAGCAGACGGCAAAAGAAAGGGCAGAAACGAAAGCGTACAGAGTACGCATAGCTGAGTTGGAGAAAGAGCAGTTCTTGCTCCGCGCCACGTTAGAGCATTGTACGGTGTACAACGATAGCTTGGACCGCGCGGCACGAATTGCCGGGGACCCCAGATTCTCTCCAAAGCCAGACTGGTTCCATACTCCCGGGAGGGCCTAGCCAGATTGTATACATGTCCCATCCCCTAACCCACCCCTCATTTCCACTCCTGGCCCCCCAACCATCAATCCTCAATGACTCCCCTCTGCCACATCAACCTAATCCATCCGCCCCACCAATCTCCACTTCCACCACTGCTAACTCTCCCAACCCACCTCTTGACATGCCAACCCGCCTACTGCTCCAACTTAGCCAAACTGTCATGCAGTTAGCTTCACGGGTTGAAGGTGTCGAGAGTCGCGGGGCTCAGCGACCCTTATTCTCTGGTTTCGGACATCGCTCAAGCCCCTTCACACCCCGAGTTTAGATGGAGAAGCGGCCTCCGGGAGCCAAGCCCTTCAAGATGGATAAGTATAAAGGCACAGGAGACCCTCATCTCCACCTCGAGACGTTCTTCTCGCTTTGTAGCTCCTCTGGCTACAGCGACGCCATAGCATGCCACGCCTTCCAAGAGACCCTCTCGGAAGAGGCACTCAGTTGGTTCCTCAACCTGCCACCCAACTCCATAGACAGCTTCGACCAACTCTCGGAACGTTTCCTCAACCGTTTCATACTGCACACCAGCATCTACCGCACTGTAGACGCCCTGTTCCACATCAAGCAGAAAGAGGGCGAAGGCCTCCATGAACTGCTGTCCCAGTGGCAATCTGCCACGGCGAGGTGCCACAACTTAGAACCTCGCGTGGCGGAGCAGGCTTTCCGTCAGGCCCTCCTCCCTGGCAGTTTCCTGATGGAGATCAACAAGAACCCTCCAGGATCCTATGATGCCTTGATGGACCTGGCGGTACGGTGGGCCCGTGCTGAATTTGCCACTTTCGGACGTCCCGCCCATGCCACGCTAGCTCTCACTGCCCCGGCACCAGATGAGCACTTTGGCCGCGGGCAAGAGAAAGAACAATCACATGGCCCATCCCGAGAACAGGGGCGTGGCTCCGACCGTCGCCATGGGGGACAGAGAAACCGCGACCACCCTTACAAGTCAAGGGACCAGAGCCCCTCACAGCAACAGCGTCGTTCCTCCCCGCCACCTCATTATGAAGTCCACACTACCCTGACCACTACATATGAGGACATATGGGCCAGGCACAAAGATCTCATCCCCTACCTCCCAAAAGCAAGTTCCCAAAAAAGCCCCGGCGAGCCACCGGCAACAGGTACTGCGCTTACCATGACAATAATGGCCACACAACAGAGCAGTGCAATGGCCTCCGCAATGCAATCGAGCATCTGATCCAGAAGGGGCAACTACACCAATACTGTGCTCCCGCCACAGGAGCCAACGCCATTGAAGTGCATGGCCAGATCCTAACCTTGCAGGGTGGAGCCCCACGGTTCCCCCCACGCCAACCTTCTGCGAAACGACAATGCACGGCACCCTCAGAAATCCTAGACATCCAACGCGGTGTCGCGATCACCCCATCAGCATGGGATCAAGTGACATTTCGCAACGATGAGGATACCCTGCATTGCCACCACAACGAGCCATTCATCATCAATGTGCAGGTGGACCATTACAGATGACACAGAGCTCTAGTGGACATAGGTGCCGCCGTAAGCGTCATGTTTTCTGACTACTACCAAGGACTCCGGCGGGACCGCACTAAGCTGTACAACAACCACGACCCATTTGTCAGCTTCTCTGGCGAAACAGTACAGCCGTTAGGCTCAGACCGCCTAACTGTGTCAGTAGGAACAGCTCCTTGCCGTTCCTCCATTACGGCCCGCTTCCTCATTGTCGACTGCCCCTCATCATACAATCTCATCTTAGGGCGGGACATCCTCTGGGGGTTGCAGTGCTTCATAGCTGGCCACATGCTTCTCATGAAGGTTCCTACCCCTGGCGGCACCCTAACAATTAAAGGGGATCGAGCAGCCATTGAACACGGCCATCTTAACGCCATCCAACAGCGGAAAGGAGCCCATGAGATGCTGCCTCTCAACCCTCCGGAACCCATAGATGATCCCCGGGACGACACAAAGGGGTGCAGAACAGAGAGCTGCGCGACCTAGTCCTACAAACGCTCGCTATCACCTACCTTAGACCAATTTTTACCTTGGCCTCGAAAGCCGGTACTTCATTGTTACTTGTGTATATACAATAGCCCAGTAGCGGCTTCACCTATGTATACTTTGCCCGCTAGCGGCTACATGTAAGTACAGTGAAGTGTTTTGTCACTCACATGCCATATTTTACCCCCGTAACACGGGCCACAAAACAAACAATAAGTATACAGCAAGACAAACACAAAGGCTACACATAACGCTAAAATATCAACCTGGATTCCCAGGCAAATTAGCATAAATTGGTTACAATGGCTAACCACGCCACATACATTGTTCCAAAACAAAGCCCTACAAGCTATCAAAATGTACAGGCATTTCTCACTCCCTCCCAGCGGATGAGTCGCCAGACTTGTTTGAGCTCCCATTCGACCCGCCACCGCGGCCACGACCCTGGCCCACAATTCCCGCTACCCTCTGCCCAGTCGACTGCTTCAACGGGTCCCGGGATAAAAAGGAAGGCCTCACAGCTGCGGTGGGGCGGATAAGTGAACTACCGGGAGCCACCTCAGGACCGGGGCGTCCCCTCACGGGAGTCTTTTGAACTCCCGCGCGTGCCACCAACCCCGGAGCCCGGGGGTCGCGAGCCGCAACGCAGACGAAGCCACCTGCGACACTACTGCTTGGACAGACATAGACCCCTCGGGACCAGTAGCCCTCACAGATGATGCAGCTACCATAGCAGGAGGTCGCGGATCACCCGCAACAGATATCCCTTTCTGCCCAGCAGAAGTTGCGCGCCACGCCTCGTGTTGCTTCGCCAGAGACTGCGAGATCTCGGCTTGCTTCTTCTGCTCGGGCGTCATTTGCTCCCACGCCACCGTTGCAGCATTTTTCTCTGCATACCATTTGCGCATGGCAGCCTCATTAATCCACCTGGCTTGGCAGCCCAGCCGGCTCAACTCATCCTGCCCTTTGGTGTAGGCACTTTTCAGCTGCCGCTTGTACACTTCACCCTCCCGGAACAGCCTTTGCCCCGCCATGGCAGCTCGCTCGCACTTGGATTTCCAGGACACCTCCAAATCCGCAAGTACTTGCGTCAACTTGGCCACCTCAGCTTCTAAGGACGTTGCCTTAGCAGCCGCCACTTCCAAAACCTCTATCTGCTCGTCCTTCCTCCTCACAACTTCCTTCAGCTCCGCCACCTGAGCCTGGAAGACAGCGGTATTCTGATCCGCTTGAGCCAGCTGCTCTGCAAGGTTCCGCTCAGCCTCAGCTAGCTGCTCTGCAAGGCCACGGTTACGTTCCTCGGCCTCCCTCAATTGCTGGCTCTTCGCCTCAGAATCATCCTGCCAGTGGGAGGCCGCCCGTTCACTCGCGGCGTACATCAGCAAAGTCGCCTGCAGTCACAGCAATGCATAAACCCCAAGTTCAAACCAGTGAAACACAAAAAGCATATAAACACTTACCCGAGTCAGTTTCTCCTTGGCGAGAGCCATTCCTGCCGGCGGATCCACATCCTCTAATACATGCATGTCACGAGCACGGTGACGCATGTCGTAAGCCATTTGAGCCAAGTATGGCTGAGCCTCCCCCGTCCCCTCCAAGGCTTGAGCAACCTCAGCTAGGCTTGCAGATCTCCCAGACCGGCTGTCCCTTCGCGACCTCTTTGATGGGCCCTCGCGAGCCGGGTCAACCCTCTCCTTCCTCTTTCGAGTCCGGGCCGCGACTACCTCTTCCTCGCGGTCCGCAACCTCCTCCACAACAGGCTCCTGCGCCTGGTCGGGTTCGCCCTCGCGATCACCCTCTACCGGTACCTCCTCCCCCTCCAACTCCACATCCTGGACACCTAGGCCCATCGCTTCCGCCACCAACGGAGGTACGTAGGCGTAGTCATCATCCGCCAGGTTCAGCTTTAGAAAGTCATCACAGTCATCCAGCTCCACCTCCCTTCCCTCCCCCGTCTCCAAGTCAATGTCATACTGCTTGGCGTGATCAGCCTCAGCCAGCAGCCCATCTAACACGTCCTCATCCGACACTTTGTCGTAAGGACCTTCCTTCTTCCGCGAGCCCCCGTCGCGTGGCATCGTCACTGCAACAAACAAACAAAGTCAGACAACGACTCGCAACCTTACAACAAGTAGTGCAACTACTAAAATACAGACCCGAAACCCGGGCGTAGCCGAAGTGGCTGTATATGCCAAGGCGGCATATCCGATATGAGCTCCTACATTCGAAAGCCCATATCACTCGGCGAATCCGCCACTCCATCAACTCAGTCAAGTTGTACTATTGCGGCACTGCAAAAAGCTAGTTGTCAGCAGTGAGAAGACAAACAAAACAAAACAACACAAGGCAAGAGCACGGTACCTATTCTCTGGAAGCTCCCTGGGACCCGGAAAGGATGCCCGTGCCACTCCTGCCACTGTCCCCCAACAAGGAAGCATCTGTGCCTCCAGGTTTCACTTGTTGAGGTGGGCAAATCTTCCACCAAAACCTTGAACTTCCCCCGTGACTTCATCGTCACGCAGCCCCGGCTGCCCTTCTTTGCGCACCACCCCATATGCCAGCACGCATTGAACTCGTCACAGTTCGGGAACTCCTGCTTCAACAGGCGGAATAGCACGCCCGTTCCCAATATTTGCTTCAACATATTGGGGGTAACTTGCGCCGGGGCGACATGCAGACACGCTAACGTGTACTGCACAAAGGGGGGCAACGAGAACATCAACCCGCACTTCAGTTGGTACTCGTACACCAACGTAAAGTTACCCGGGGGATCTCAAAACTTCACCCCCCGGCCCAGCGGCCGCAACAAAACCTCCTCCGGGATGCTCCAATTTTGGCGAAGCACTTCAAGCTCCGACGACGTCAAACTCTCGCCAGGGGTTTCCCAGAACGAGTCATCCTCCTCATGCGATGTCATCATGATCAACTCCTCTACCTCCTGCAATAGAGGGTCATACGTGGACACATGAAACCCGGCATCCACCACAGGAATGCCTTCCCCCAAGTCAAGGGCAACTTCTGCCATAAGGTTAGCCAATCCCTCCTCCATCCGGTACAAAGTGTCCGAATCAGCACTAAGCGAACTAGAGACCTCCATGATCTCTTCGCTGGACACCTACACCGGATCTGCCATACCCCGCTACCTTAACCCTAACCAGCCTGACAACAAATCCCTCACCCTAGAATTCCTACCAACACCATAAAAATGTGAACAATCCCACACCCCAAATAACCCGAAACAACGCCGCCACCACATACAAAATCAAAGACAGAGGAAACGATGAGTTCATACCTGGAAATACTGGGTTCGCGTAGTGACAGTGAAGCAGATTACAATCGGCTGAGCGCTCGCACCCAATCGATCGAGGATGAAATTGAACGTTTCCCAGTCTGAAACTTGTAGAATAGCCGAAACCCTAAACCACAAATCGCGCCTCCACAGTTTCCAGTTTCAAAACACGAATTCCCTCTTCAGTTCTCTCCAACCCTATTTATAGGCATCCCCCTGGACCCCACAAAACTGAGCGGTCAGGGTAAAGCCACGTCACTGTTGGCCACTCCCAAAAAAAAAATTGAGAGTGGACTGCCTCACCAAGGTAACGGCCCGCAACGCTCAATAGCGAGTCTCCCAAACCAAGCGCGGACTGACTCGCCACGCAGCGGCCGCAACGCCACATAGCCTCAGTCCCCAAAAAGCGCGGACTGACTGGCCACTTCGCGACAGTCCCCAATCAAGCGCGGACTGCCTCGCCATATAGCCTCAATCCCCAATCAAGCGCGGACTGACTGACCACTTCGCGACAGTCCCCAAACAAGCGCGGACTGCCTCGCCATATAGCCACGGTCCCCAATCAAGCGCGGACTGACTGGCCACCTCGCGACAGTCCCCAACCAAGTGCGGACTGCCTCGCTAGAGCAACATTAAACTTTTCTTCTTGCCAACAGGTTTCCGGAACATCACCCCCGTCACCTCGCGACTCTCGCGTGGGGACTTGGGGACTCGGCACCATGCCTCCTACTCCCGGGTAAAATCTATCCTCGACATCTCTAGAATAACTCCCCACCCAAGAACTCTCTCGGACTGAGGACTTGGGGACTTGTTAGTACATAGCCAAAATACTTGGCTAAGCCGAGAATACGGTACAATTACCCAGTCGAGATAGCCCTGGTGGGCCCTTCACAGACATCCAAGGAAGGAAGGGACGGTAACAAACCGCTTGCCAAAGTCACTCTAGCGGCAAAACACCCCCAAAAGAGGAGACACTCCAAAGGAGGGCAAAGAGTCCCACATTGGAAACAAGCTCAAGGTACACAAGCTTAGCCTATAAAACAAGCTCAAGGTACACACATCTATACTCTCTCACATACTCATATATATATATTCTCTCCTACTTTCATTCCTCTACCCGTACAAGTGCACATAGCTCACTTAAGCATCGGAGAGTCGAAGACTGGGCCACCCCAGTCCCGACCCCGTGACGCTGCCATTTGTACAGGTACCGAGTGGAAGCCCCTCAAGAATTCTACTTCGTTCCGCCCCGCGACCACTTCCCGGCTCGGGACGTAACAGGTAGAAGCAATATATATATATATATATATATATATATATATGTTAATTAATTTATAATATTGTGTTGATGGTATGAAGTTGTTGATGATGATTTTGTGATGATGTTGATATATATAATATTGTTATCTAATTATTAATTAAGTATATCTATATATATATGTGTTAATTAATTTGTTATCAATTAGTTGTAATACGTACGTAGAATATATATAAAGAATTAAAATTTTATATATGACATAGAATTTAATTAATAATTAGCTAGCGTTATACATATATATTTTGTTATATTTTCAGGATATAGATAAGAGTTGGATTCCGCTTCCAAAATGGGACAAAAGATATGGTAAAGGAATTATGAGTTTTTTGGAATATGCGCTGGCTAATATTGCTAACGGGAATACAATTTTCTATTGCCCGTGCACGAAATGTCAGTGTCGCAACGATATGCATCGATTTGCGATTGACAAAGTATGGCAGCACCTGAAGAGTAACGGGTTTTGGAAGAAGTACACATGTTGGTTATATCACGGTGAAACATCATCTGGGGGTCCGCATGATCATGGCCAATTTTTTGAGACGGGCAGTACATCCAACGATCCAACAACGGTCTTCATCAACGACATGTTTCCTTATGAGAGCGGTGTATGCGCTCAAGGACAGTATATGCCTGACCCGGTGCAGCCCTTCCCTAGAGCTGTCAACACTGCTGGTATCGACAAGTATAACAAACTGCTTGCTTTCCAACAGACCCTTGTGTACCCCGGTTGTCAGAAGACCGTTCTTGAAAGGGTGATGGACGTAATGAAGATTAAAGTTGAGACTAAATCGACTGTGAAAGCTGTTAATGATTATCTACAGTACACTGCTTTGATGCTGCCTCACGGTCATCGTCTTCCTACCACTCATCATAAGGTCCGATGTATCCTGAAAGATCTTGGGCTTTCCTACATCAAGATCCATGCATGCAGATATGACTGCGTTCTCTTTTGGGGTAAAGATCCAGAAGGGAATGACCTTGGTGGCCTTGACGCATGTCCGGTATGTCACACTGACAGATATAAGCTGACTCCTGCAGGCAACAGGAAACATGTAAAGGTACTTCGGTATTTCCCTTTGAGGGATAGGTTGGAGCGGTTGTATATGTCTTCACACACGGCCGAAGCTATGAGATGGCAAGCTGATAGGGAATTGCATGACGAAGATACCCTTATACACCTTGCTGACGGGGAGGCTTGGAAGCATATAGACAGAGAGTTTCCTCATTTTGCGTCAGAGGTCTGAAATGTGAGGCTCGGGCTCTCATCCGACGGGTTCAACCCTTTTGGCAACATGAGTCTTCAATACAGTGTATGGCCGGTGATTTTGGTACCGTAGAACCTTCTCCCATGGATGTGCATGAAGAAGTAATACAATATGTTGAGTTTGTTGATTCCGGGGCCCGGTTATCCGGGGAAGTGTCTCGATGTGTATTTGAGACCTTTAATTGAAGAGCTTAAATTTTTGTGGGATGTTGGTCATCCCACTTATGACAAGTACACGCACGAGATGTTCCAAATGCATGTCATGGTTGTTAGTACCATTAGTGATTTTCCTGCCCGTGGGATGTTGTTGGGCAACGTTGTTAGGGGATACAAGGCTTGTCCAGAGTGCCTTAGCGATGAGGGGAGCAGCAGTCATTGTAACAAGATATGCGGATTGGGTCACCGTGCTTTCCTTCCATATAATCACGAATGGCGGTTCGATGACAAGGCATTTGATGAGACCGTAGAACACGGTGTGCCTCCCAGAAGATGGACGGGGAAAGAAATTTTAGCAGTGCTTAATGAGTACAATTTTGGGCAGCTCAGCAATCATCCCAACATTGTGGCGACAATACCTGAAAGACCCGACAGGTACAAATTCTGGACACATAAGAGCATATTCTGGGAACTCCCATACTGGAGTAAGTTGTTGATCAGGCACTACCTAAATGTGATGCACATAGAAAAGAATGTTTGCGACAGTGTGGTGGGCACAGTGCTGAACTTGGAGGGGAAGACGAAAGACGGTCCTAAGGCACGCATTGATCTAAAAAAATGCATACTAAGAAGACATTTGTGGTTGAAAGAAGGGAAGAAAAAGATGTCTCAAGCTCCTTACACCGTGAAGCCTGACCAGAAGAACCTAATTTTCAGGTGGATGAGTTGTGTGAAGTATCCTTCAGGCTATGCAGGAAATATAGCCCGGTGTGTGAACTTCCGGGACAATAAGATGTACGGGTTGAAGAGTCATGACTGTCATATCCTGCTACAACGTCTCTTCCCTGTTTTCATTCGACCGTTCCTTCCCCGTCAAGTGGTGGAGCCGTTAGTAGCGTTGGCAAGATTTTTCCAGAAGTTATGCACACGGGAAGTGAAAAAATCTAACCTCCGGAAAATGCAAGAGGACATCATTTATATCATGTGTAAATTTGAGAGGATATTTCCTCCAAATTTTTTTGACATCATGCCTCACCTGATGATCCATCTTCCCGAGCAATTGTTGCTTACCGGTCTAGTACACTACACTTGGATGTATCCCATGGAAATGTACGTTTTTTACACCTGAATTCCTCAATATATATACATGTTCAATAATCATAACATTTTGCAACTTGATTTACAGACAACTTGGAGACTACAAAGATTATGTGGCTAATAAATCCGCTCATGAAGGATGTATAGCTGAAGCATATATTGCGCACGAGTGCGTCACCTACATGAAGTTGTATTTAGGAGCGTTGAAGGAAACTCCGCAAACCATGCCGGTAGATGTACCGAAGTTCAATCTTTCCATAGTCTCTAGTGATGTTGAAGTGTATGAAATTTTGTCAGACTCCTACAAGTTGCAACCACATGAGCTAGTCATTGTCCACTGGTGGGTATTGATTAACTGTCCAAAAGTTGAATACTGGAAAGACATCCATCTATATTGTCCAGACATTCAAGGTGATCTCGAGTACCACAAGGGAGTTCGCAGATTATTTTGGCGGCTGGGTACGTAATTTAATTTTTCTGTACGGGTTTATGTTTATTGCATAATTATCCATATTTACAGTTGAGATGGTTGGTTGCAGATGAACCATATTCAATTTAATGGTCACCCAAATTGGTTGCACGAACTAAGACTTCTAGCGATGAAGCCGATAATGTCAAGAGTTTATCCGATGTGCAAGGTGAATGGCATGCAATTTATATGCGAACAAAGAGACAGCAGAAGGAGAACACAGAATTCTCGGGTCATGGCACATGGTGGGCGGAATGGAGTTGACTATTACGGTGTTCTCCATTCAGTGGTGGAACTCGTTTATGGGCAAGGCATGACAGTGCACCTCTTCAAGTGTAGATGGTTTGATACTAGGCCGCAGAGCATGAAGACCGATCAGTACGGAATATTATCGGTGAACACTGCTACAAGTTCTTACGAAGATGACCCGTTCGTTTTTGCCACATCGGTAAAACAAGTGTTTTATCTTGATGACCTTGCTAAGGGTGACGCGTGGAAAGTAGTCAACTTTGTGCACCTCGAAACATTTACCGGGCGGCTACACTTGGAGAGGCCGAAGACGAGGAAGAGGATGTTGCGTATCAAGAGCCCAACGCAATAGGTATTCCTAACTCCTCTACCGTTCGCCTTAATAATTTTAAAGCGGGTCGTTCGGTGCGAATTCGTGATGAAGAGCCAAGGCTTGTTGATGTTGATCCAAATCAAGAAACAGACGAAGACTCTGGCGATGAGGAAAGGCATATTTTACCAGAAATTAATTCTGACACCGAAGAAGACTCATCGGATGATTCCGATTACGAGCCTTAGTTTTAATTTAGAGGACGAAATCCATTAATTTGTATAATTTTTCAAAGACCTTTTCTTTTATAGTTTACACATGTTGAATTCATATTTCAGTTATTTTATATGAATTTTGGTGATACATGATGAACAGGAAGTTAGTATGGTTTACTAATATCGTCTGTTTTTTTTAATGTATTTTTTTCCTTTAGCCGATGAAATACACTATAATTCGTCGGCTAAGATGGTTTTTGCCGACGAATAACCTACATATTCGTCGGTTATTCCGGTATTTTTAAGTTTTTAATTACATACTATAGCCGACGAAAAAACCCTTAATTCGTCGGCTAAAGTTTTTTATTTTTTTTAAAAATAAGTTTTAGCCGACGAAAAAAGCCTTAATTTCGTCGGCCATAGATGTTTTTTATTTTTTTATTACACACTTTAGCCGACGAAATACACTATAATTCGTCGGCTAAGATGGTTTTTGCCGACGAATAACCTAATATTTCGTCGGCTATAGTTATTTTTTAATTTTTTAATTACATACTATAGCCGACGAATACGTTAGGGTATTCGTCGGCTAAACCCTAAAATTTTTCTATTACCTACTATAGCCCTATGTTCGGTGGTTATTTTGCGTAAAATTTTTATACGACTTGTTGCGTGTCATCGGTTTAAAACTATTTTCAGTTGGAGGTCCGGCCAAAATACGTAATTTAGACGGTCGAACGACCTTTTCCGTGCGTTTAGGGGTTTGACTTACGAGATTGACCGTCCGGATCGAGCCCTTATTCTTTTCGGATCAAGTTGAATTTTTTCCCATACATGTATTTTATCATGATGGTCAGATCTGACGGCCGGATTTCCTTTTCTCAAGTTTGATCATCACAATCACAACATGCGTACTAATGTTGTATAACTTGTTTACCTAGTGTTAAGTAAATGTTCCGTTTCAAAAACAAATTATGCGTAGAACCTTCAAACGTAAAAAAGTTGTGAAATAAGACATGACCATAATGGTGAAATACGTCTACGTTTGAAAAATCACGGTATTCCGGTCATGTCTCGGTGCCGATAGTTGCGGTCAATGCAATTTTCCATTCTTTCTCCCTATGGGTAGCCCTATGTTCGGTGGTTATTTTGCTTAAAATTTTTATACGACTTGTTGCGTGTCATCGGTTTAAAACTATTTTCAGTTGGAGGTCCGGCCAAAATACGTAATTTAGACGGTCGAACGACCTTTTCCGTGCGTTTAGGGGTTTGACTTACGAGATTGACCGTCCGGATCGAGCCCTTATTCTTTTCGAATCAAGTTGAATTTTTTTCATACATGTATTTTATCATGATGGTCAGATCTGACGGCCAAATTTCTGTTTCTCAAGTTTGATCATCACAATCACAACATGTAAAATGTATAAAGGTTTAGCCGACGAATTTCAAAGGTTTAGCCGACGAATTTCAAAGGTTTAGCCGACGAATTTATAAAGTTTAGCCGACGAATTTCAAAGGTTTACCCGACGAGTTTCAAAGGTTTAGCCGACGAATTTCAAAGGTTTAGCCGACGAATTTATAAAGTTTAGCCGACGAATTTCAAAGGTTTAGCTGACGAATTTATAAAGTTTAGCTGACGAATTTCAAAGTTTTAGCCGACGAGTTTCAAAGGTTTAGCCGACGAATTGGTGTATAGCCGACGAAATTGGTATCTTTAGCCGACGAATAAATTATTTCGTCGGCTAAAGTTTTCGGGTTTAACTGCGAAACCCTAGCCTCCTCCCTCCTCCCTTCTAATTATCTCCGCCTCCAGCTCCCTCCTCCCTCCCGGTCTCCTCCCTCCTCCCTCCTCCGTCCCGGTCTCCTCCCTCTTCCGTCCCGGTCTCCTCCCTCCTCCCTCCCTCCTGGTCTCCTCCCTCCTCCCTCTCCCTCTGCCGGTCTCCTCCCTCCTCCCTCCCTCTCCCGTCTCCGCCTCCTCCCTCCTCCCTCCTCCCTCCTCCCTCCCTCCTCCCTCCCTCTCCCGTATCCGCCTCCTCCCGTTTCCTCCCTCCCTCTCCCGGTCCCGGTCTCCTCCCTCCTCCCTCCCTCTCTCGTCTCCGCCTCCTCCCTCCTCCCTCCCTCCCTCCCTCTCCCGGTCTCCACCTCCACCTCCTCCCTCCTCCCTCGCTCTCCCGGTCTCCAAGGTTAGCGTTTTTCTTCTTTTTTACTTTTGATTTCGAATTTATTTTTAGGCCATGTTTTATGTTTTATGTATTGTCTAATTTGCCTAATTTATGTTTAGGAGATAAATTATCGTTATTTTTGAATAAGTATAATTTTAAACATATATATATTTCACATTATATTAAGTTATTAAATTTAAGCATGAACATAATGAAAACACAGAATTCAAAAATATTTTTTATACAATAAAGACAAAATAATCTAAAGCCTTAGATTTGAGAAGGATAAGCTTGAATTTTTACTTTTTCAATGTTGCCTTAGCCCTGATTCAAATTAATATTTTAAATAAGATGAACGGATTTTTTCGATCGAAGAAGAGTTCGAAGGGGCAAAGGTCCGAATCGTCTGAGGGAACCTCTAGCAACCCCCAAACGACGTTTCAGGGCCAGATGACAGCCAGACGTGCGAGCCTTCTGGAGACGGCGCAGAGGCAGCTGGAGGTGCCCCTTTCATCGAGGCAGGCGGCCGTCCCTCGTTCCTCGAGGCAGCTGTGGCCTCAGACCCAGACGGAGGTGTCTGCACCCCGTATGCCTGAGATACACCGGGCGCCCACTCCGGGTCCTACTTCTTCGGATAGTGGGTCATCTGGGGTACAGATGCCGCCGCCTCATCTGTTCCTTCCGCGGATGATACCGGCCTTACCTGTAGTCGATGGCTCAGGGACACCGATTTATCCACTGCCCCCGCCAGTGGCTCCATCAGCGGCGTACCGGTTCGTGCCTTTTGATACGCCTCTTATTTCTGCGAGGGTATCATCATCGGCGACAGAGATGGAATCCGCCGCGAGCGCCTCAGGTAATCAGTGATGCATGATTATTTTTAAAGGGTCTCCGATTTTAATAATCAATTTGGTTTATCATGTGATAGGCACCGTCGGAGCGAAGCCGACAAATAAGAAGAGAGGCCCCGTCACAGGGAAGGCTCTCGAGAAGATCGTGGGTACCGTGGGGAGGATCGTCATCAATACTGACGGGGATGGCCACATAGTATCGGGCGGGAAGTCGAGGACGTACACCGGCCGCGTGGGAGCGCTCATTAGGGATAGAGTCCCTATGTTGTGGTCAGACTGGGGCGAGGTCCCGCAGGAGGTTAAGGACATGGTCCACAACGCGATGTCGGTGAGTTTACAAAATAATATTATGTATTACATTGTTGATTTCTCGAAAAACTAAACTAATAAACGGTTAAATGCAGGTGTGGTTTGAGGTTCCCGAGCACCTGAGGGACAGCTAGGCCGACGTTGTGCATGGGGGAAGGTACGTTGGGAAGTTAATGAAAAACAAAATTGTATGTGATATTAATAATATTTCTAATATTTTTGTTGTATCTGTAGGTACAAGGAGTGGAAGAACGAGTTGCGGACTCATTGAACTACGCACGGGAACGCACGTTCTGGTACCCCTGCTGAGTTCCAGTACAGGGAGTACGAGTGGCGTTGGCTTCTGACATCATAATTCAACAACCCTCGTAAACAGGTATTTAAATAAATTAGTTAGTTAATTTATCATTAAGTACGTGCGTTGTAAAATATTTTACTAATAGTTTACTTTTTTCTTTGAAGGCGGTTTCCCGGGTGAACGCTCAGACCCGGCAACGCAACACAAGGAACCATCATGCCGGTTCTAGACCGTTCGCTGTCTTCATGGACGAGGCGGCCAGGAAACATCCAGAGGTCAACCAGTACGTCTATACGTACGAGAGGGCATATCCTGACTCCCAGGAGGATATTGTAAGTCATCTTACGTTTTTAAATTTTTAAATTTATGTCAAAATGTTAATTAATAATTTTTTTCCTATCCATATAGGCGAAGGTGAGGGAGGCTAGTGACGAGGTGATGAGTGCTATAGTGAGGGAGACATGGCCGGACACGCAGGAGGAAGAGATGTCCGAAGCCATGTCCCGGATCGACACTACGGATCTGACGATTGGGGCGAGGATCATGGGCACAGCCTTCCCACCGAGAGCAAACAACTTCTACTGCCGGGGTCTAGGAAAGAGAGGCGAGGGGGTCCTGAAGACCACTCTAGTATTTCAACGAAAGGCAGCCTCGACCAGCAGCAGGACCACGTCCACGATCACCAGGACGACTCAGCTAGAGTTGGAAGTTCAGAGACTACGAGAACAGCAAGCTGCTCAGGCTGCCTATAATGCCGTGCAGGCAGCCTATGTTGCCGAGATACATGCCATCCAGCAGGCCCAGCAGCAGCAGATGTTCCAGTACATGCAGGACTTTACAGCTGCCCAGTTTCAGGGACTTCCGCCTCCGCCCATGCCTCTGCCCATGCCGCTACCCCAGCCGCCGCAACCTCCGCAGCTGCCCCCAGAAGCGGATATTAATTTAGACGATATAGATTTTCTGTAGTTGATGAATTATATACTTTTATGTGCTTGTTGTTGGTTATATGGAATTGTTTTGGTGTATTTTGCAGCTTGCTTGGAATGGTAATTCAGAAATTTTGGGGGTTTTTTTTTTACTGGAATGGACTTATAGCTGACGAAAAAAGCCTTAATTCGTCGGCTAAAGTTTTTTTTTTTTAAAATAAGTTTTAGCCGACGAAATATGCTTTATTTCGTCGGCTAAATCCCTATAAAGCCGATGAAATATACTATATTTCGTCGGCCGTAGATGTTTTTTATTTTTTTTATTACAAACTTTAGCCGACGAATATTTTAAATTATTCGTCGGCTAAAGTTTGGAAGATAACCGACGACAAAAAATGTCGTCAGCTAAAGTCTGGACTATAGCAGACGACATTATTTCGTCGGCTAAACTCTGGACTATAGCCGACGAAATAATGTCGTCGGCTAAAGTTTGGACTATAGCAGACGACATTATTTCGTCGGCTAAACTCTGGACTATAGCCGACGACTTCTACGTGTGTCGTTGGCTAAAGTCATCTCAGACGACCCTTTCCCGACGACACTATAGTCGATGAAGGTTCGTCACATACGAAAATTTTTGTATACATTTCAACTCTGGTAGTCTGGTACATAGAATTTCTTCATTTCTTTCCGACTTCGAACTCCATCATCAAATATATAATTCCAAGAAGGCATGTCAAAAATCCTCTCTCTAAGTTAAGAGCTCCTCTCTCTAGAATAGAGAGTTCACTACCAGGACAAGTACTTTAGCCGACGAAAAATTTTCGTCGGCCTGTTAAAAAAATTCGTCGACTATAGTGTCGTCGGGAAAGGGTCGTCTGTGATGACTTTAGCCGACGACACACGTAGAAGTCGTCGGCTATAGTCCAGAGTTTAGCCGACGAAATAATGTCGTTTGCTATAGTCCAGACTTTAGCCGACGACATTATTTCGTCGGCTATAGTCCATACTTTAGCCGACGAAATTTTTGGTCGGCTATAGTCCATACTTTAGCCGACGACATTTTTTGTTGTCGGTTATCTTCCAAACTTTAGCCGACGAATAATTTAAAATATTCATCGGCTAAAGGTTGTAACAAAAAAATAAAAAACATCTATGGCCGACGAAATATAGTATATTTCGTCGGCTTTATAGGGATTTAGCCGACGAATTAAAGCATATTTCGTCGGCTAAAACTTATTTTAAAAAAAAAAAACTTTAGCCGACGAATTAAGGCTTTTTTCGTCGGCTATAAGTCCATTCCAGTAAAAAAAAAACCCCCGAAATTTCTGAATTATCATTCCAAGCAAGCTGCAAAATACACCAAAACAATTCCATATAACCAACAACAAGCACATAAAAGTATATAATTCATCAACTACATAAATTCTATATTGTCTAAATTAATATCCGCTTCTGGGGACTGCTGCGGAGGTTGCGGCGGTTGGGGTAGCGGCATGGGCGGAGGCATGGGCGGAGGCCGAAGTCCCTGAAGCTGGGCAGCTGTAAAGTCCTGCATGTACTGGAACATCTGTTGCTGCTGGGCCTGTTGGATGACATGTATCTAGGCAACATAGGCTGCCTGCGCGGCATTATAGGCTGCCTGCGAGGCATTATAGGCAGCTTGAGCAGCTTGCTGTTCTCGTAGTCTCTGAACTTCCGACTCTAGCTGAGTCGTCCTAGTCATCGTGGACGTGGTCCTGCTGCTGGTCGAGGCTACCTTTCGTTGAAATCCTGGAGTGGTTTTCAGGACCCCCTCGCCTTTCTTTCCTAGACCCCGGCAGTAGAAGTTGTTTGCTCTCGGTGGGAAGGTTGTGCCCATGATCCTCTCCCCAATCGTCGGATCCGAAGTGTCGATCTGGGACATGGCTTCGGACATCTCTTCCTCCTGCGTGTCCGGCCATGTCTCCCTCACTAAGGCACTCATCACCTCGTCACTAGCCTCCCTCACCTTCGCCTATATGGATAGGAAAAAAATTATTAATTAACATTTTTACATAAATTTAAAAATTTAAAAACATAAGATGACTTACAATATCCTCCTGGGAGTCAGGATATGCCCTCTCGTACGTATAGACGTACTGGTTGACCTCTGGATGTTCCCTGGCCGCCTCGTCCATGAAGACAGCGAACGGTCTAGAACCGGCATGATGGTTCCTTGTGTTGCGTTGCCGGTTCTGAGCGTTCACCCGGGAAACCGCCTTCAAAGAAAAAAGTAAACTATTAGTAAAATATTTTACAACGCACGTACTTAATGATAAATTAACTAACTAATTTATTTAAATACCTGTTTACGAGGGTTGTTGAATTATGATGTCAGAAGCCAACGCCACTCGTACTCCCTGTACTGGAACTCAGCAGGGGTACCAGAACGTGCGTTCCCGTGCGTAGTTCAATGAGTCCGCAACTCGTTCTTCCACTCCTTGTACCTACAGATACAACAAAAATATTAGAAATATTATTAATATCACATACAATTTTGTTTTTCATTAACTTCCCAACGTACCTTCCCCCATGCACAACGTCGGCCCAGCTGTCCCTCAGGTGCTCGGGAACCTCAAACCACACCTGCATTTAACCGTTTATTAGTTTAGCATTTCGAGAAATCAACAATGTAATACATAATATTATTTTGTAAACTCACCGACATCGCGTTGTGGACCATGTCCTTAACCTCCTGCGGGACCTCGCCCCAGTCTGACCACAACATAGGGACTCTATCCCTAATGAGAGTTCCCACGCGGCCGGAGTACGTCCTCGACTTCCCGCCCGATACTATGTGGTCATCCCCGTCAGTATTGATGACGATCCTCCCCACGGTACCCACGATCTTCTCGAGAGCCTTCCCTGTGACGGGGCCTCTCTTCTTCTTTGTGCCTATCACATGATAAACCAAATTGATTATTAAAATCGGAGACCCTTTAAAAATAATCATGCATCACTGATTACCTGAGGAGCTCGTGGCGGATTCCGTCTCTGTCGCCGATGATGATACCCTCGCAGAAATAAGTGGCGTATCAAAAGGCACGAACCGGTACGCCGCTGATGGAGCCACTGGCGGGGGCAGTGGATAAATCGGCGTCCCTGAGCCATCGACTACAGGTAAGGCCGGTATCATCCGCGGAAGGAACAGATGAAAATTTTACGCAAAATAACCACCGAATATAGGGCTACTCATAGGGGGAAAAATGAAAAATTGCATTGACCGCAACTATCGGCACCGAATATTTACCGGAATAGTGTGATTTTTCAACCGTGGATGTATTTCAACATTCTCGTCATATCTTATTTCATGACTTTTTGGCGTTTGAAGGTTTTACGTATAGTTTGTTTTTGAAACGGAACATTTACATAACACTTGGTAAACAAGTTATACAACATTAGTATGCATGTTGTGATTGTGATGATCAAACTTGAGAAACAGAAATCCGACCGTCAGATCTGACCATCATGATAAAATACATGTATGGGAAAAAATTCAACTTGATCCGAAAAGAATAAGGGCTCGATCCGGACGGTCAATCTCGTAAGTCAAACCCCTAAACGCACGGAAAAGGTCGTTCGACCGTCTAAATTACGTATTTTGGCCGGACCTCCAACTGAAAATAGATTTAAACCGATGACACGCAACAAGTTATATAAAAATTTTACGCAAAATAACCACCGAATATAGGGCTATAGTAGGTAATAGAAAAATTTTAGGATTTAGCCGACGAATACCCTAACGTATTCGTCGGCTATAGTATGTAATTAAAAAATTAAAAAATAACTATAGCCGACGAAATATTAGGTTATTCGTCGGCAAAAACCATCTTAGCCGACGAATTATAGTGTATTTCGTCGGCTAAATGAAAAAAATACATTAAAAAAAACAGACGATATTAGTAAACCATACTAACTTCCTGTCATCTTTAGTCGACGAAATTTTAATTTCGTCGGCTATAGTAATCTTTTGCCGACGAAATTATCTTTTCGTCGGCTAAACTTTTAAAAATTTCATCGGTGAAAGTTTAAAAAGTTCGTCGGCTAAACTTTTAAAAATTTCGTCGGCTAAAGTTCACAAACTATAGCCGACGAAAAAAATTATTCAGTCGACGAAATATTAATTTCGTCGGCTAAAGTTGACCATAGCCGACGAAAAAAAATTCGTCGGCTAAAGCCCACTTTAGCCGACGAAAAAAAAATTCGTCGGCCTGGTTTTTTTATTTTCGTCGGCTAAAGTCTTTCTTCTGGTAGTGGTTCCCCCACTCGTCTGTAGTGGCTCCAAGAGTTTCTACTCGTTTCCCCTCTCTTTCCAGAGTTCTGTTGTTCTTATCTTATTCTCCTTTGCCTTACTATGTCCCTCCTTCTTCCCTGAACTGCTTTAATACTAGCCACAAGCTCCCAACACGTCCAATCTAATTACTAGATCTGTCGAGACCTCTAATCACCATTTATCCCAAATCTTCCCAAGTGCGACTTTCCGGGCATGTTAAGACACCATTTATTCTAGTGTCTAGCTGAGCTGGGTGAATCGTAGTCTCACTAAATATCTTCTAATCCTGGATTTGCGACACCTTAACACGGTTTCTCTTCCCCCAACCCTATCTGCTCTGTGTCAATCTCCCCTGACATCCCCGTCGGAGAAACTCTAACTTCTGCATTAACTATAGTCCCCTCTTTTCCGACGAAACCCTGTTCCCCACAGCTCTATCTGATATGACTCCAACAGTGAGCCATCTCTATTTAAGCAGGCATTCTAAGAGTTCTCATAACTCATCCCAGAGCCAATTTTCTGATTCCTCACATTTTCACCATCTTGCTCCTTTCAAAGCTCTTAAACCTTCCAATCCTGTGAAAACCAAAGCGGATAAGGAAAATCCAACTTCCATGGAAAATAACCCCAGCCAAAACCCTCTCCCACAACCCCTGGTCATTGATCTAAACCAATCTGAGCCTCAACTTGAACAACCTTTAACCCTGCTGGGGTTTTTGGTAGCGAACAAGTACCTCAATGTTGGTACTGTGGTTCGGATGCTCATTAGATCTTGGTCTTAGTTCGGAGATGTGCACGTGGAAGCTATCAGAGACAACAACACCTACACCATCACTACAATGGAGGGAGGTGCAGATCAGAGGATTCTCGAAGGAAGTCCTTGGAATGTTATGGGACATACCATAACGACCCACATGTGGCCTCTGGAGGCTAGGTTGGATGATGTTCCGATCCATATGCTCTCAATTTGGGTCCAGATGCATGGTCTGACAAGAGGCAAATGACGCTGGAGAACACCAGATGTATTGGAGCTCTTGTTGGAGAGATATTGGAAGCTGATGATCCAAATGATCCATTATGTTGGAAGGGTTTCCAAAGAGCTCGTGTCAGAGTGGATTCTAGGCAACCTCTTGTTCCAGGATGGACTATCCAGGAAGGTTCCATGGATCCCAAGTGGATCGAGTTTAGGTATGAAAGAATGTCTATGTTTTCCTTCAGGTGCGGTCGGATGGGGCACACAGAGAGAGGATGCATCAACCCTGAGCACCGAATGATGGAAAAGCTAGGAGTCTGGATGATGACGTCTGCTGCTTGAAAAATCTCTCGAAACATGCCGGAATCGAATAAAGGTGGAGATCCCTTCTAGAGGCAATGCTTTCAAAACCGTAAGAACAGATGGTCAGGAAGGCAGGATATCCCAAAAGTTCCCATCTTACTCCTTGGTCAACACAAGTCTGGCTCACAAGACTTTAGAGCAGAAACAATGTCCACTCCGAACTTCATCAGTCCCATGTTGTCAAATGACCAACAAAGAAGAAGCAGAGGACAATTAGTGATTTATGAGGTGTCGGCTGAGACTGCTATTCATCAGATCAGAAGTAGTCCCGTCGGCGGTGATCAGAAAAATGAGCTCTCGAGCCGGGACAAAGGAAAAAATAAGGTGGAGGACAAAGAGGAAAAAGGGAAGGCAAAGGCAAACCAATCGGCATGTAACCCTAACTGGCCCCGATCGAATATTCCAAGGCTTGGTCTCGATGGGGATCTACATATGGGATCGACCCAACTGGTCTTCAACAATGCCACTCGTCAATTTATTCTGATTGGATCCATAACGTCGGAAGATCAACGAATCACAGCAAGGGGATACAACTCCTCAGTCTCGCCGGGTTTCAATAGGTTGCATGCAGAGAGGAGAGAAGGAAGTTTGGTGCAGGAGGGCTCAAGGAGCAGCCAAGCCCACTTTCTAGAGGTCCATTCTGGGACACCAATGGCAGCTAGTTTCAGTTCTAGTGTGATTCGATCTCATCTAAAGGAGACGGGCTACACTTCTTTTATTCCTAGTTCAGGCCCATCTCAATCCCATTCTCCAATTACAACTCATATAACCCAACCTATCCACACATATGTCTCTGACAGAACCATTTCCCTTCACCGTTCTATTCGAACCCAGCAGTTGCCTCTTGAGAATTATGAGGAAGATGATCCTTATTTAACCATTGATCGAACACCTCTGATATGGTTCTCATCCCCCACAGCTAGAAAACAGATTCCCTCCTTCATAAACCTTTCTCTGCTCCTCCATCCCCCACCAAAATATCTCCTTCCAACCCCAATTCTCCTTCTCCTTCACAATCCCCTCAAGGAAGTTCGGTGTCCGTTATTGCAAGATTCTTAGATCGTTTGGAGGCTCAAGCGTCAAGCAGAGGAGGTAAACTCTCCCATTCCAAAGAAAGGAAGGAAGAATGAGGGTTCTCATTATGGGATTCAAGGATTTAAAGGAGATAAAGATCAATATGGGGTGTCTCATCATTCGAGTCTGAATCGTCCCCAGAATGGAGGGAAAAGGAATTCTGGTAAGCAGAGAGGCCGAGGAAGAAGCAGGGGCCGAGGCAGATCTGGGAGAGGTCGGGGACGAAGAGATTTGTCTCCGGCTCCATTTGGGGGCTTTATCTCTCCAATGCAGAGAGAAGTGGTCTTGAGAGAGACTCTTTCAACCCCTCAAGGTCTTCTAGTGGCATGACAAATTATGTGTGAGAATTTGCAAAGGCTGGGTACCAATTTGGATATGAGCTATCAAAGTCAAATGAGTGTTCAACTCCCCTCTGACTATGCTCCTTGGGAGATGAGCTCAATGCATAACAACCTTCAGGTAATGGCTCTTCCTCCCCTGCTGGAATCCATCTCGATTATTCATGACCCAATAGCTCCTCATGTTGAAGAAATTCAACATTCTATCCTAGTTGATCCCCAAATCCAAGTATAGCTGAGCCCTGCACAATTCACTGTGGACAACCTCCTAGAGCTGACTAAGTCTGAAGCTCTACTGAAAAATGGCATTGGTGGCTGGCCAGACGCAGCCACGAACCAAAAATGAAGCTGCTTTCCTGGAATTTTCAGGGTCTCGGGTTGACCTGACAGGTAAGAATCTGAGAAAATTGAGGAAAACTCACAGCCCTGAGCTTCTATTTCTTATGGAGACCCATCAACAGGAATCCACTCTCAAGTTTTGAAAAAATTCTTTGCAATATGATAAGATGTGGTGAATCCTACTGCAACGAGTAATGGAGGTCTTGCTTTGTTTTGGGACAAATCGGTCCAAGTCTCTTGCATAACTAGTACGGATAATTTTATCAATGCTTCGGTTTTTTTTGTTTCGGATCAGATTAGGTGTAATGTTTCATGTATGTATGGCAATCCGCATGGAAATCAGAAAAAAGCCTTTTGGCGTTCAGTGTATTCAATGTTTGTTCCCAGATCTTTGCCTTGGGTTTGTGTTGGAGACTTTAATGAGATATTGTGGATGCATGAGAAATGGGGAGGCCTCCCTCAACAACTTTGGCGAGTGGAACTTTTTCAGCGTTTCATTTCGCAAGCAGACTTGAGTGATTTGGGTTTTCAAGGGCCAAGATTCATCTGGTTTTGCATTCAGAATGGTAGGGTTAGGATTAAGGAAAGGCTAGATCGCGGTTTTGCAAACCTGGCTTGGAGTGTGTCCTTTCCTCATTCCCAAGTGATGCATCGCTTCCTAAACTGGCTTCAGACCACAGACTAATCTTATTGGATACAAATTCGTCAGGCTCTTTCATGCCAAGGATTTTTAGGTTTGAATATATGTGGATTTCTCACTCTCATTGTTATGAGATTGTTCGTAAAAATTGGAATTATGATTTCTCAGGGTCTGCATGGGCAGGTTGGTTGAGAAATTTTTCTAGATGCAAGAATGCCTTGAATGAGTGGTCAAAAGATGTGTTCCCAAATTTTGGGAAGAAGGTTACTAAGAACATAATGCATATCCAAACCCTATTAGAGGATGAAAAGGAGGATATTGGGCAGCTGCTAACCTCGAAAACAGATCAAACTGCTTCTTATTGGGCAATGGAGGAAATGTTCTGGAAACAAAGATCGCGCATCAGTTGGTTAGCTCATGGAGATATGAATACCCACTTCTTCCACCAAACAACAACTTCAAATAGAAGGAGGAACAAAATCTTGCAGATCAGGGATGACAATGGGAATTGGATAACGACTGAGCCTGAGATTGTGGCTCATTTCACTGAGTACTTCCAAAATATGTATACTGCAACTGATTTTTCAAATGTTGAGGAAGTTTTGAGTTTTGTGGAAAACAAGGTCACCCCCGAGATCAATGAATCTCTAATGCTAGATGTAACGATGGAGGAGGTCAAGGCTGTAGTGTTTGATCTGGGGGCCCTTAAAGCTCGGGGTCCAGATGGTTCTCGGGCTCATTCTATCAGGCTCACTAGGAAATTGTAAAGGAGATAATTGTTTAAGCAACTTCCCAAACCTGGACAAGTGCTAAAATGTCTCCTCATTTCAACTGTACTTACTTGGCTCTTATTCCTAAAGTTGATAATCCAGAGGTGGCTTCCCAATTCAGACCTATTGCTCTCTGCAACTTTGGATATAAGATTCTGACAAAAATCATCTCCAACAGACTGAAGTTGTTTATGCCGGACCTTATCACAGAGAATCAATCGGCCTTTGTCTCTGGTCGTCAGATTCAAGACAACATCCTAGTGGCGCACAAATGTTTTCACAGGCTTAAGATGCTAAGAATGGGTACAAATGGGGAATTAGTGCTCAAGTTAGACATGAACAAGGCTTATGACAGGGTTGACTGGCATTTTCTTGAAAAGGTTCTCTTGAAAATGGGGTTTCAACTAAGCTGGGTAAGGATTGTTATGGATTGTGTCTCCTCAGTTTCTATGGCTTCGATTATCAACGGCTCCCCAGGGAAGAGATTTCAGCCTTCACGAGGGTTACGTCAAGGGGATCCTCTCTCTCCCTTCCTGTTCTTATTCATCAACGACGTGCTTTCCTCCATGATCAACAAGATGTGTGATCAGAATCTTTTCTTTGCAGATGATTTCTTGTTCTTCTTAAAGGCTTCTCTGTATAACTGTGAAGCTCTCTCTGATACGCTTCACCTCTACTGCACGGCTTTAGGTCAATCTATAAATGTGAATAAATCTTCTCTTTATTTCAGCCCTAACACCAGACAGGAGATAGTACATCTTTTGAGCTTAGTCTTGAATATGAAGGTTGTGGATGATCAAGGGATGTATCTAGGCCTCCCAACAGTTTGGGGGAGATCTAAGGTGGCTGCGCTCAAGTATGTTAAGGAGAAGATAAACAAGAGAATAGTGGGTTGGAACTCTTCTTCTCTAACTCAAGCTGGGAAAGAAATTATGATTAAGGCTGTAGCCTTTGCAGTGCCGGCCTACCCCATGATGGTGTTCAAGTTCCCAAATTCAGTATGCAATCAGATTTCTTCGTTGCTTTCCAAATTTTGGTGGGGGTAATTCAGACTCATCAGGGGTACATTGGAAGAAATGGGAGGCTATGGGCTGTGACAAGGGTGTGGGAGGCATGGGGTTCAGAAACTTGATGGATTTCAACATTTCCTTGCTAGCTAAGCAATGTTGGCGGCTTCATGCAGACCCAAGGGCTCTATGGGCTAGAGTTCTGAAGAGCTTGTATTTTCCTAATTGTCAAATGTTACAAGCTGTAAGAGGGAGCTCTCTTTCATGGGCATGGTCTAGCTTACTAGAGGGATGCAACTTTCTCCAAAAAGGGCTTGTATGGCAGATTGGATTAGGGGTTAATGTGGACCTTTGGAAGGATAATTGGATTCCTAGGCTGCCCTTGATGAACCTTCGCCATTATGACTTGCATCCTGAGATTTTCACTCCGGTAGTTCCGATTATCGATAGAGCTTCGGATTCTTGGAACTTGGAGGCAATTTCTCCCTCTATTCCTTTGGAGGCTAGACATGCTGTCATTACAACTCAGTTTGGTTCAGCTTCAGATCATAACAGAAAATTATGGGCTCACTCTTCTTCAGGTGAATAGTCGATCAAATCTGGTTATGCAGTTCAAATTGCTTCAATGAGGTTAGCCACAAGTTCAAATCCTATTCAATCCCACTCGGTCCCAGGTAGAGTTTGGTCATGGATTTGGAAAGTTAAAACGTTGCCAAAAATCAGACATTTTCTCTGGAGAGCCGTGTCGAACTATTTGGCAACGAATGAGAGGAGAGTCCATAGACATTTGGCTGCTAACCCTCTGTGCCCTCTCTGTGATGCTAATCCGGAAACGATTGAGCATTGTCTATTGTTGTGCCCTCTGGTTAGGCAGGTTTGGTGTGCACATCCTCTCTCTTATTTTGTAGATTCTCGATCTATTTCTTCTCTGGACAGATGGATTGATGGTGTCTTTATGGATAAGGATGATCACTGTGACTTTGGTGCTGATTTTGAAACAACTGTGTCCTTCCTCCTGTGGAATATCTGGAAGACAAGATGTAATCTGGTCTTCAACAAGGCTGCATTCGATCCTGTTCAAACTGCCTCAACTGCATTTTGGTTGGCTCAAGAGTTTCTGCTCATTCCTCAGAAACTTTACAAGTCTTTGGATTCCCCGATCTTGAATCCGAATGGAGTGGTCCAGTATTGGATCAATCCAAAATTGGGGATGATTAAGATCAACACAGATGCTGCCTGGAACAAAGATTCGGCAGAATGTGGCCTTGCAGCTGTTGCTCGAAATTCTTTAGGAAAAATTGTTGGTGGAATGCACAACTATGGTTATGCAATCTCTATTATGGCTGCTGAGGCTTTAGCTATCAAGTTTGGTCTTAGCCTATCCTCTTCTCTCTCTCTTTCTTCTTTTCAATTGGAATCGGACTCTTTAGTCCTCATTTCAACTCTTTCAAATCCTTTATCTACTGTTGATTGGACAACTGCTCGTTCGATAGCTTGGATCTAGGAAAATTTAAATTTGTTTCAACAGGTTAACTGGCGTTGGGCCAGTAGGAAGACAAATGAGGCTGTTGATTAGGTGGCTTCTCTTGCGCTGCGCAGGGTGTGTCCTATGGATTGGGTCTCCAATCCTCCCACCTCCCTAATGCGTATTCTTCTCTTTGATGCTGTTTCTTCTCCTCCTTAGGTTTGTCAGTTTTTTAGGGTAGTGTAGCCCCTCTTTTGTCTGTTTGGAAGATTTGAGCTTGCCTTCTTTTGCTTTGTTCTTCTGGGTTTTATAGTATTGTTCTCTTCTCAAAAATAAAAAATAAAAAAATCAAATATATAATTCCTAAATGGACCACGTCTGAAGCCACCCAGCTTTGCTGCTGCTATTACTACTTGGTTGCAAAGCTGAGACAATGAACCAATTTGCATATTCTATGAGGCAAGAGGATATGTCATGCATGTTGCCGATAACACATCATATATAGTTATTCCATTTCCATGTCTATTAGAGGAACTATTCCTTCTCCACAAACCCACTTACACTATTGAGTCATGACATGATCATATCCTATTGATTCCTATATTCCATATGAACAGCTACTACCATGTATCTGCTTTGCCTAACTTTTCTTTACCAATTTGAAAAGAAAAAAAAAACCTCGTGTATATATGTATATATCAAAGTGCATTTCAACACCATTGTGGTTCAACATGGTGAAAGAGTCCTCCTGTGAATTACTTTAGATTCTTCACACTTTTATGTCGATATACAAGATCAAATGACTCGTAGACGCTTGAACTTATTATAATGCATGTCTAAGATTGCACCGAGCAAATTAATTAGAAAGCGATGAATCATTTCCGCTACAACAAGCATGCATGCATGCATAATGAGTCGGTTTAGCATTTCTGGAATTTCTATTTCTGTATCATATGATTCATCAACACCCATGACTCACTAATCCTCCATGAAAATGACAGCTACCTTATAAAAGGAAGCAAGAACGTTCAAGATGATGGGATAGCCTTAACAATTCCGATTCCTACCACATGAGCTAAGAGAATATAAATATATATATGCTCACCACCTCAGAGATTGCGAGCATCACCAATTGCACATTCCCATTTTCTCCTCTCTATATATATAGGCGCTTCCTGAAAGGAACTATTTCATGCGTGTATTGAAGCTAGCTCTTATAGTCACTCTGGTTTAACTTGGAGGTAGTCGATCTGTTTATCATTTTTGATTATGATGCAGTACTTACAGTTTCCTTAATGTGTAGAGCCTTTTTACTTCAGGTACTATATTCTTGAAGATGGATGTTGCTGGGAAGTCTAGCGGTGCCAAATATGAGTACTTGCTTTTTGGTATGATCCAAAGACAACGCGCATATATCTTCATTCCAAGAGGAACTAGTATTAAGCGTGTTTTGTCTATACTGAAATTCCACTTTGAATTTCTGATGAACTGTGAAAATGATTCCTTCAAGCGTTTTGATAATCGATTTCCCAACATGTTTCTTACAGATTTAGATGATACTCTGTACCCCATGAGCTCTGGTCTCAACTCAGCCTGCCGGAAGAATATTGAAGGTACGATGACCAATGACGATACGCTGTTAGTATCGATTTACTTCGTGATGTTTATGACTACTATAGTTGAGATTACTGAGCTAGGTTGAAATTGTTTGATTGTAGAGTACATGCTGCAACACTTGGATATTGATGAAAGTGAGGTGCCAAGGATCTGCCTGGAATTGTACAGAGAACATGGGACTACCATGGCCGGTCTAAAGGTACACATTAACAGATATCATGCTGTCCTTGATCAATCGGAGTTCATTCTGTCAATCTTGCTCGCCGGATTCTCATACTTACTTCTGATCTATTCATCCATATGCAGGCTCTTGGTCATGAATTTGATGGTGATGAGTTTCATGCATATGTCCATGGAAGACTGCCCTATGATGCATTGAAGCCTGACCTAGTGCTGAGAAACCTTCTCTTATCTATGCCACAGAGAAAAATAGTTAGTCAAGAGATATTCTCATCATTAATATTATTTACTAACAGTGTTAGTTTAGAGGAATTACCTGCATCTTGCGCATAGATTATCAAAAGTCTAATAACTGATCTTGTTTCTGCTACTGTTTTCAGATCTTCACTAACGCTGACAAAGCACATGCAGCTGAAGTTCTCAGCAGGTTGTGCTTGGAAGATTGTTTTGAAGGCATTATATGCTTCGAAACACTGAACCCTCCTCATCCTCAACCGGTTGATTTCATTACAGCACCAGATGATTGCACTGGAAATAATCTGAATTCCAAGTCACCTATTCTTTGCAAACCCTCTGTTGAAGCAATTGAAGCTGCCATACGTATTGCAAATGTTGATCCACAAAAAACTGTAAGAACTATTGAGTACATTCCTTGCCTCAACCTGGAAAGATCTAATACATTTGTATCCTCTTCCCTTTCATCAAACTTAATTTCCCCATATAGTTTTTCTTCAACTTTATGGAAATTTTGTAACCAAGGGTTCTTTTGCTCTTCTGTTCTCAGCTTTTCTTTGATGACAGTGCTCGAAATATAGCAAGTGGGAAGGCAGCAGGACTTCATACAGTTATTGTAAGTGCTGTGCAACTAACGAACTAGTACAGATACATGAACCACTTCAAAGGAAAAATATAGCATATCCATGACATATGAAGAACAACATGATTTCCTAATCGGCAAAAAAAAAAAAAAAGATAAACATGATTTTCTGATGATTTTCTTCACTATGATCATTAAAACAAAAAGCTTATATGAACTTTAGTCAAATTTCACACCAGTGGGATTACTATGGCAGGTTGGGAGTTCAGAGCTAGTGCCTGGTGCAGATTATGTGCTGCGTAGCATACATAACATCAGAGAAGCAATACCTGAGATATGGGAAGGGGAAGAAGGGCAACAACTAGAGCAATTCATCCAGTCTACTGCAGTTGAAACAGTGGTCCTTGCATAGGCATTCCCTGATGTAACTGTTTCAGTCACCATTGTGGCGCAAATTGCAGAAAATGAAGTCTGGCGGTATTTTGGTGCAATGAAGTGAATTAACTATGCACAAGAATCGCCTTAAAGTTAATATACTATGTAACACAATAGCAAATACCACGAATAATTGAATCCATGTAGTTTTCTTTTAAAACGAAAATGACAAGTATGTCTGACTTAAGGAAGCACAAAAGAATACATTATGCATCTTCTTCTCCAGCTCATGTATTGCCAATTTAAAAATCTCGGCAAAAATGCAGTACCGGTAAAATGTCACAACCGTCGAGTATTACATTCATATAAGAACAACAGTGGAATGAACAAACTGGAAAACTGTATTCCACAGTTGAACTTAAGAAGAATCAACAGATGAGTTATCCATCCATAACCAACTCTCCACAGTTTACAATTCTGCAGGGCAAGCGAGGGACATCTGACCTACTTGTCTCTTGGGATTCGAGTTTCCGCACAACATCCATTCCCTCAATAATGTGTCCGAACACAACGTGACGATCATCCAACCATGGAGTCTACATGATGCACATTGAAATCAATTCACAATGATGATTTAAGACAACCAAATAACTAACTAAACCACAATCAAATAACTAACATAACTAAAGATGATACATGTGCATGTCTGTCTTCTGGAAAAAAGGACACACACTGTTACACTCTATTAACAGACAAAATATATCTGCACTAAGTCAAGTTACTTGATGGAAACAAAGGCAAAAAAGGCTTCTCTACAAAAGTAGTTCAATCAATAGAGCAGTTGCATTTACACCATTTCAGTTATTGTTGTAAAATAGTTTGCTCAGTTCATACATGGACAACACATCTGGGGTCTGAAGAAAAAAGTTAAGAGAATAAAAGCATCCAATCAAATATGCGATGGTGCAACCATAACTTACCTTCACTGTGCAGATAAAAAATTGACTCCCATTAGTACCAGGGCCTGCGTTAGCCATGCTCACTACACCAGGCCCGACATGCTTCACTGCAAACAATACACACAATCAAAAACAACTTTCAGTTCAGAGAATCGCATATCTGATATAAAATTTTAATTTTAATATGAATAGTAATATCCTCTATTGACAAGTACATACAAGCAAAGTTCTCATCTTCAAATTTGGAACCGTAGATACTGATCCCTCCGGTTCCCTGCAGCCAATAAAACCATTAAACTCACATTCTTCCTGTAAGCAAACCAACTACTACTGTGAGGTTTCTGACGAAACACAAAAACTACTACCACCAGCCACAAAAGCTACTACCATCACCTACAAAAACTACTACTGTGAGGTTTTCGACGAAACACAAAAACTACTACCACCAGACACAAAAGCTACTACCACCAGTTACAAAAGCTACTACCACCACCTACAAAAGCTACTACTGTGAGGTTTCCGGCTAACACAAAAAATACTACTACCAGCCACAAAAGCTACTACTATCATCTACAAAAACTACTACCACCACCTAAAGCCAGATTACAAGTCGTCTGGCGGCCATCAGATCAACACATGCCATGGCATGCAGCCTCTAGCTCATTGAAAAGCACCAAAATCCTCAACAGAAACACAAAACACTCCATTCATCAACAGAAACACACCAAAATCCTCAACAGAAACACAAGCACTCGGCAAGTCCGCGGTTCAGGTGCCGGCAACCCGATTCCTGCGCCCGACCCGCCAGGATCCGACGGTGACACTCCACCAGCGCCCGCTGTAGCCGATCGTACTCCACGAACCCTGTCGTCGCTCCCTTCGAGGCTTCCGACGACATCGTTTTGGTCCTCTTCTCTTTCTTCAACAGAAACACAAGCACTCGGCAAGTCCGCGGTTCAGGTGCCTGCAACCCGATTCCTGCGCCCGACCCGCCAGGATTCGACGGTGACACTCCACCAGCGCCTGCTGCAGCCAATCGCACTCCACGAACCCCGTCGTCGCTCCCTTCAAGGCTTCCGACGACATCGTTTTGGTCCTCTTCTTCTCTTTCTTCTTCAGCTCGTTACCGGAGACCGAAGCTTCGACTCGGATTGGAAGACGATTAGAGATTTGTGCCACGTCACTGCTTTGAAATGCAGGAGAGAGAGAGAGAGAGAGAGAGAGAGAGAGAGAGAGAGATATCAACAGGGAATTGGTAGAGCCGTTTTTTTTTTTGTAGGGAGTGATTGGGAGGGTATTTTTGGTATGAAATGAAAGTAAGATGACGAATCTGACCTTTAAAGTGGACTTATATGGGTAAAAAAATTAAGGTGGACTTATGAAGGAACAAATGTTAGAAAGTAGACTTTTATGAAATTTTCTAAAAATTGATCAACCCTGGTAGCAATACAGTTGGTGATATATGGTAAAAAAGAAAAAAGAAAAAAGAAAAAGAATAGGTGGAATGCACCCTCCAGTTTTCCAATGGTCGGGGTTTGCAATCCTAAATTATGCAAGATTTCATAATTTCTTTGGAGATGCTGTTACAATGTTGAAATGATTGCTCTCGCAGCTCAACACTAGTGGGGAGATAGCATCTGATCCTTTCGTAGGCCAGAAAGTACAAACAACTACTACTCTTTCATACTTGGTTGATGTAAAGCCGAAGATGTTGTTGCCGGTTATGCTAGTTGAGGGTAGACTGTGCAAGGAGATCAAAATAAACCTAGCTTGCATCCGGGAAGAAGCACTGAAAATGACTCGCGGAACTCTTTTACTCATAAGTGACACACCCACTGCATTTGATTTACAATAGAAACTATACATATTAATACTGGAAATTTTGGAATGTGGCTTTTTGTAATCTTTCTCTGATTGAGTTCCACTTGTACTGTCCTAGATCGGATGATTATATGGGGACTGAAGAATTGCATGGAGTTGTGAATTAATGTGTATACGTATACATTCTGGAAGCATGAATTTGAGCATCTAGTTGATAGCCAAACTTTTCATGCCACATCTAGTTGAGCATCTTGTACTGTCCTCCACACAATCTGTTTCACTTCTTAACTTAATCGATTCCGGCCAGGTGCTTTTCACGAATGTGGATATACCTTAAGTTATCGCCTATATACAAAGTCATCAGCAAGAAACAAATTTTTAGGAAAATCGAAATAGAGTAAGGCTATGATTGAGTTTTGATATTGGTTGCCCATAGATGGTGAAGAATTAGCCGAATGACTAGTAATAGTTCTAGTAAAAAACTGCATCATCTGATAACTAAAACATAAGGACGATCATCTGAACAAGAATTATGTTTTTAGATGCCAGAAGCTATTCTTAGCATGATATCGAGAAATCTCATTGCTAATGGTAAAACAACCATGAAACATATGCTTGCGTGTTCGTCCCAACACAAAAAGTTTAAGCTGATCATCAGTCTTCATGTAAAATGGGGTTGAAGAAGAAAGGTTCAGAGCACAAACGTATGTAAGTTTAGACTCGTGCATAGAAAGGTTTCGAGCCTTCGAGCTTTCAGTTTAAACTGAGCTGGTGAACTCGGAGGCTAAAATTCTTCATGAGCTAGTCTCCCACAAGGACTATGGTCATGAGGAGCTTATCAGAATTCTAACTACTATGAGCAAGCCACAGTTGAGAGCAACTCTCAAAAGCTATAACGACCAGTTTGGCAATCCTATTAACAAGGACCTCAAGAACAAGCCAAAGGATGAATACCTTGCTTTGCTGAGAGCCACCATAAAATGCTTGACTTTCCCCGAGAAGTGTTTCGAGAAGACTCTTCGTCTGTCCATGAAAGGCCTCGGAACTGATGAAGAGACTGACCAGAATGGTAGCCACTCGAGCCGAGGTTGACATGAAGCACATAAAGGAACAGTACCAGCGGAAGAATAATGTTTCTTTGGTTGATGACATCAAAGGTGATACTTCTGGTGACTATCTGAGGATCTTGCTTGCCTTAGTCAATTGATCTCCCTCATCACTCACTCTCATCCATCACTATCAACTATGCATGTATCAGATAAAAAACTTTCTGTTGAAGTTTCAGGCTAAGCTAGTCTTGATCCTCTAGCTTCAAAGCAATCATTCCAGTTCAGTAGCTTAGAATAGGCTTTGATAACAATTTGTGATCGAAATGAACTCGCCATGTTCCTAAAAGAGGTGATGATCATTGTGTTCTTCCTTCTTCCCTATCCCTATCCCTTTAAAGCCTATAGGTTGGGCGCTAGCGCTACACTAATATAACAGTAAGGCTCTTCCGCTGAGCGAATGCCTACCCTTCTCGCATCTACTTAAGTAACTTACGCTTACCAAGCTTAGTCCTACTAATATAGGTTTGAGCACAGGTCATGCCTCAATCTGGTGGGAGGCGTGAGCAGAAAGGCAACGGGAAGACCTTGAACACACTTAAAGGTTAGGTTACCACCTCATGCCTCTACAGAAGAGGTGTACTTTGTACCGCCTGGGCGCCTGGAGGTCATATAGATCGAAACCCAGAGCGATAACAAAGAAAGTTCTACCTACCCACAGCTACAACTACTAGCGCTTCAAAAGGCATAGATTCTAAGGGTGCTACCATGAAAGCCTATTTTTAGGTCGAGTCTGAAACTTAGGTTTCTGAGCAAATTTTTGTTTAAAATCTTGTGATTCTGAAACCTACTCTGATGTATAACAACTTGAAAGAAAAAGGATGGTTTAAATCCATCCAAAAGTGAATGAAACACAATTTGGCTTTGAAAGAATTAGGACATTGAAGAGAATCCACTCGATCAGTTTATAGCTAGAGCTATAGTCCTCTACAAGACTACAACGGTACAACCCCAAATTCAACAAACCACAGCTACAAACCGCATAAAATGTGTGCCTCAACTTGATTGATTGCAAAAAGGCTAGAAATCACATCAAGAGCAAACCTCTCATATAGCTTCCACAGGTTAAATGCAGGTGAATACAAGCGTTTGGAAATGCAGGCAACTCAAATAATGGTAGTATGAGCAAGAAAAAGACGCCACAAAGGAAAACAATTGTAATTTGGGTTGATTTCATTTAATATGAGATATAGCAGACCCACAGAATTCATCTACTGTTGAAGCAAAGCTGAAATTGTTAAGAGTGTGGATCCATCCCATCTTTTTGGAAAGCAACTGTGCCTAAATATATACGATCTTTCTTCTTTAAAAAGGAAAAAAAATTAAAACTAATTTGATACAAATTTCAAAAGAGAGAATTTCTATCCAGTTCTTTTATGCGCTTCGTTTCCACCAAGTGTCTGGATTATAGCTTCCAAAAGTTTGATATCCTTATCACGCTTAGAGATTTCTTGTTGCTTTGCACGCAACTCCTCCATGTGCAGCTCAAATACCTCTGAGCCAGTAATTAAAAACATAAGAAGACTTTCAGGAAAGACCACAACTATCCAGTGAAATAAACCTCATAAAGCCAGGGCCAACTTTTGTCAAGTCACAACCAAAATTATGGAAAAAGATACCATTGGAATACCAAAGACGTCCCCAAGAGAAATTGTTATATGTGATAATAAGAAGAAATTTGATATTGATAAGTAAATGATGTTACGATCTCTCAAAATTTCTTTATATATCATTAATGTTAGTTGGTGATAGCAAAAGCAATATTAACTTAGTTTTTGAGTCAAACAAAAATAAGGTAAATAATGTCGGACAGCTTCTATGAGCCTAAATATGAATTCGTAGCTAGATTTTAAACGTAAAACGAGAGATATAGGGATGGCACATACTTGAGGTGTTCTCGAGCTCTTTTGTAACTTCCTGTGCTCGTAACTCAGCAGCCTTCTCTGCTGCCTCAGCCTGGCGTTTTTCTGAACGAGCACGTGCAGCAGCTGTAATGGCAGCATCAAGTTCTCGTTCCAAAGTTTCAACCCTTTGTTCAAGAACCTAGACAGGAAAAAGAAGTATTGTTACGGAAGAAATGCCAATTCCAACAGAAAAAATAGCATTAGTTATACTTTTTCTTTTGGGGGTGAATAAATAGGTATTACTACTGAAAAAGAGTATTAAGACATTGCATTGAAAAATATAATATAGTTCACAAAAGCGTCATGCTATAAAGTAAAGACTTCTTTCCATTAGGTACAGTGAGGGATTTGAAACCCAGACCATAGACTAACATAGGTGCGTGAAAACTTATAGGACCACTTTCGTCAAGCCGGACTGACTATAAGTTTTGAATGGGTTAATAATTTCTTGCAAGCAGGGTGCCCCATACACTTCAGCCGGTTTTTGGTGTTGTACAAAAGCTAATTTCACTTTGTATTATTTTATTCGTACGATTAGTCACAATTCATTACCAGAAAAGAAGATCATATGATGCAGGAAATGGATAGTATATTTGCAGAAAGCAATCAGCTAGATACCCTCCATCATGTTCATCAAATTCATATCCACAATCAGATTATTCTGAAATGCCTTAAGTACTTAAGAAATGCACTCTGGCAAAATTTCCTTACCAATCTAAGGTACTTATAGCATCGCTCTGGCTTAATTCTGTTTGTCACATGTGTAAATAAGCAGATTACTATGAGAGGACAAGTGTATTATTGTTCTGCAATGACTTGTATATACGAGAATACGACCACAAATGAGAGCTTAAATCACAATCCAAAATTCAGGACATCGACTTTATCGGCATATACTGTTGCTATCAAACACTAGAGTTTTATTCTTGACATGCATCACGTATCTATAAATAATCATTCATCCAACCTACAATGTTCCCCAAAAGTATCTAGAGGATAAATATTGACAGAAGAAGGTAAATGTGCTATCACAGAAAGTCATTTAATTGCATACAGAAATGGAAACCCCATTTCAAATACATGGATTCAGGAAAATACCTTAATGGTACGAGCTTGATCAGAACAAAGTGAGGCTTTGGTGAAGGTCTCTTCATCGACAAAGACAGCCTTCTTGAGGAGCAGCTTCTGGAGTGACTCCAAATTGAGAGCCATCTCGGTCAGATTGGCTATGGCTCCCCCAAATCTCTCGCTTCCTTTGCCCTTGTCCTCCATTGCAACTGTTGCTTACGTCGTCAAGGCTTAACTTCCTCCTGTGTTTGCTACAGCTCACAGCAGCTGGCCTGATCAAATTTCAACAACGGCTCATCAGAAACTTCAAAAAATGAAAATCGGCCCAATTTAATCTCAAGTTCACAACAAGAATCTGCAATGAACATCAATTTCAACTCATCCAAAACAAAATTCTGATCAGTCCACTCCAAGCCAAGAAACTGGGAATTCAGATTAACAAGTAAAGATTGTGCAGTAGAGATGATTCTACAAGAACAAATCCTCATCCTAGCACTGAATTGATGTTAATTAACACTTGGGACTACATCAATTTCAACGACTTGTATGGGAAACAAGCTTTCAACTAATACAGACCAAGGAAATTACCGGAAAAAAGGATCCGATCGTGGATCAACAACTATGGTGCAACAGAGTTGATAGCTTGATGTTGCTGCTTCGCCTTCTCCTAATTTGCTAGCCTTATATCTTAAACGAAGCTTTAATAATAAACCATTTCCGTTTTTTTTTTTTTTAATAATAATTTTCTCGGTAAATATATATTCTTGTTTGTGGAGGGCTGAAGTCGCAGAAGACGAAGAAGATGGGGAAGAATTTCAGAAAGAGAAGCGCTCCCACCGACGATCCTGAGAAGCTCAGCGACGACGAGCAAGAAAGGAGGTATAGTGTTACTGGAAAAACACGATTGAATTTTGAAACTGTAAATTTAGCTAAATTGAATGATGAAATTGAAGGTTGGCGCTGGAGGAGGTGAAGTTTCTGCAGAAGCAGAGGCAGAGGAAGTGTGGGATCCCTGCCCTAACTTGTGGTTTCGACTCAGAGTCTGTTGCCGGTTCCAAGGACAAGAACGGTGACGGCGAAGGCGGCGACGGGGAGAATGATGATTGGGCTCTTACTCAGACCTTTGCTGAGGAAGCTGACGTTCCCACTGAAGATCCGAATATGTAATCTCTCTCTCTCTATTCTGCTATTTTGTATTTGCTGATTGTGTTGTGATGTCTGATGAGGCAAAATTGAGGGAGTATTGTGATTGTTTTCGACAGGTTGAGTTTTATTGATGGAGAGATGGCAAAGAAGAAGGGCAAGAGAGTGGAAGTGCCGCCGGAGGAAGTCGAGAATGAGTTACAGCGAGCCGAGGATGAGTTGTATAAGATACCTGATCATCTTAAAGTGAGTCGCCTCCCCGGCACTCTTGTTGCAGATTCGGTCTTGGTGGTGTCTAGAGCTCCTTTTGCTTTGTTTTTAACGCCGACTGTTGTTTCTTTGCAGGTGAAAAAGCGAAACTCGGAAGAGAGCTCCACTCAGTGGACTACTGGGATAGCTGAGGTTCAGCTCCCCATCGAGTAAGGCCCTTTGTTCATTTTAGTTTGTTATGATAAATGTGTTTGAGATTTGTAGTCGCGCGCACTTTATGAATTCCTTCATTCATGAGAAGGATTATTGATAGTTTCTAAGTTTATAATGTAGTCACTAATTCTGTGTTCATGTTACTAAAGAAGTATGCCTGCACATTATTGTATTGCCACACTGTGGAATGGTACCAATGGCCCTTTTGTTTCCTGTGGCTCCATCAAATACTAGAATTGTTGCTGACCTTTAGTTGCATGTTTTTCCGTTTCTACTGCTTGCAGATATAAGCTGAGAAATATTGAGGAAACTGAGGCTGCAAAGAAGTTTTTGCATGAGAAGCGGCTTGTGGGACAGACAAAATCAGAGTTTAGCATCCCCTCAAGTTACAGTGCTGATTATTTCCAGCGTGGCAGGGATTATGCTGAAAAACTTAGAAGAGGTTGGTTAACTTTTCTCCTTCATTCCATGAAAAAATAATAGGTTACCTAAAATTGGCATGTCCAACCAAGATGGGAATTCAAGGGCTATGCTAGTCATAGTTTATTTTGCTAGTCTATATTTTCACCCTATCATCCTCGTCATAAATTGTCTGGTGTTTTCTGGTTTCTTTTGCCTTAGAAAAGTCTGTTGCCATTTACTAACAACAGATAAACTTACAGAACATCCTGAGCTCTACAAAGACAAAAGTTCACAAGACAATGGCAGTGTTCCCAAACAAAATGATACTGGCACAGACACAGCAGGACAAAGGCAAGCTGCGACAGATGAGTTCATGCTTGAGCGCTTCCGCAAAAGAGAGCGCCACCGTGGAATGCGGAGATAAGTTGCACGTACTACAATCTCCAATATGAATGGAACTTTATCCGAAAAGAGTCAAGAGTGGGTTCTGAACTTGTCATTCTTTGGGTATGTGAAGTATGCATTTTATGCCACAATTACTCATGTTGCTCAAGACCATTACATCTAATTAAGTTTTTGATATAATTTCGAAATCCAGGCTTCTTTCATGATAGTGTTGAACCTGGATGGCCCTTTCCTGGTAGGCGTGCTTGCGCTTTCTGGTTTCTTCTGTTCATATTGAGTATCAGGTCTTGCACTGAGAAATTGTGGTTGCGTTCTCATCAACAATTGTTGCAAGCATTGACCTTGATTTTCTGTTTTTATGGCATCCTAATGCTTCAATTCTCTATTCAATTCCATGATATATCTGTACGAAAGTGTAATTACCATGTTCTCCACTGCATAATATGCTTAAGGAAGAAGAATGCATTGGTTGCCATCCTAATTGTCATTGTTCTTAAAGTGATCTTTTAAGTATGTTTTACAAGTAAACTGGACAAATATTGTTTACCTCGCTGACTTTCTATGATGGAAACGTATAATGGAGATCACTCCTGAGCTCATTTCTCTACAGGTTCTTTCTTCTTGGTCCAACTGTTTAATACTTGCCAATTATATGCATATCGTATACCATGTGGCTTTTAGAGATGTAAATGCCACACTGTTATCCTTTCCAGTGTTGGACTTCATATTGGCATTGAATCTTTAGGGTTTAGGTGTATAGGACTATACTCATCAGTCATAACTCAATGAAACAGGTGAATTTTGATGTACTGTTACTTGACGAGGATGAGAAGGCTACTGTGCCATAAAACCATATTGTGCTACTTGACAGAAAATTCTACATTGCTTGAAAGATAGATGATTTGGGTATGTGCAGTCTTTAGCAGCAGAAGGGTGTGTGTGTGTGTGTGTGGGGGGGGGGGGGGGGGGGGGGGGGGGTTGTTCTGTTTTAAGAAAAAGAAGAAACCCACTCCAGAGTCCAGAGTGTTAAGTATAGAATCTAAAATCCTCATTGTTTAGATAGTTAGTGACTTAGTGTCGAGAGATATATAGTAAGAGTCGAGAGATATCCCATAATGCCCTAAGCTGGTATGGAGAAGTAGGGAGACTGAGGTTTTTGACTGCCAAGTACTGTAGCTAATTGTTCTTTCTCCCTTCAAAAGCTTTCCTCAATTGATCTAGTTTGCCATAGATCATCTAACTATTGACTAAATGTCAGTTTTTTGTAATTAAGCTCCCCATATTAAAAGAAGGAATTCACCAATCATCTAGGGATATTGGAAGTTTTTAATCATGTATTCTGTGGATGTCACATTGCAGCCTCCATACTTGCAGCACCACCTTTAAATATTCAGGTACGGAGGTACCTATTTCACCAGCCTTTTCTTTCAAAGAAATGGATGCTTGAAATAAAAGCTTCTACTCTACAGCCTTACGGGCTAGTACTGTTGCTAAACTAAGGGTGATTGAAGCTGCAATTTTTATATTTTTTTTTTTGGGAAAACAGAAATGCCATGCTATGGTCTGAAACTTGAATCCATCCTCAAATTCCTCTCTTAAGTAGTTTAGCTTGGTATGAAGAAGATATAGCTGCCAAGGAATTGTCGCTAAAAATAGGAAACCACAAAAGCTGCAATATTGGAAACCACTTTGCAGAATAGATTGAATGGGGATGGTGCCTTTTGGCCTTCTGCAACTGTTGGATGTGTTGTGTTTCATTGCTGGCTTTTCATATCATATTGAGCATGTTGGGATTGTTGGCTCTGCACAGCAGGTTAAACTGATGGCCAAACAAAAGGGTGTTGAGTTACTTCAGCAATTGCAAGTCGGTAATGTTGATTTAGAGTGATTGTCTACTTGGACTCTGGCAGTGCAAAGCCATTTCAGAGACTGAACTGGATCTTTCATAACCTGTTGGGATTGTCACAGAAGTAGAGATGGCATTAAAACCCATGGGTATGGGTAAACATGGGTAAAATATGTATTGGGTTTAAATTATGGGTAATGGATATACCCATTTTCAACCGTGGGTGGGTAGGGTATTTAAAAAAAAAAACTCATGGGTGTGATGAACTGGGTATGGGTAATACCCGTGGGTACCCAGATAACACCTTAAAACCCTAAAATCTCTCCTCTGTTCTCTTCTTGCTGCTTTCTAGTTCCCAAACTCCTCTTCTTCAAATCTCCAATCCAAGCTCAGTCTCATACTAACCGATTGCCGGCTCCGAGTCCACAACTCAGATTCACTTCTGCACCTCCTCCTTCGTCTCTCACCTTCACAACCAGACTAGACGAATCGAATCCAAAACGAGCTCTGCTGATCATCAGGTTTCCAGGTTTGCTTTTGAAATTTGGCTCGATTTTGTTCGTATAGGTTTGTTAGCTTTATACGAGTGGTGATACATCAACTAATCTACCATCCAGGTCTAGCTCCTGCTAAGCAAGTTTATTGGGTTACATGAACTTGGAATTCTTTTTGTTGTGAAATAGCTGTTCCAAATTTTGCTTCAAGATACTTGCTTTCGTGTTTACCAATAGCAGAGTTCTGAGTTCTGAGTTTTGCTTAAATCAGTAAATGGAAATGTGTTAATTTTGTAATGTTGTAGTTTGATCTATGTGTTGTTTGTCGGTCCAAAATGCATCCTGTATTTCACAATTCGTAGCAATCAGAACAGCTACGACTTTCTATAAAAATATGACCATGGAGATACCATTAGTCGGTAACTTGGTATATATAGTTGTGTTTTGATTCCCCCAGTATTAGACATTGTTCTTCTTGATCAATTTATTCTGTAATTGAGTTTGTAACAGGACCATAGAAATTAGAATCCAAATCGGCATGAAAGTACTACCAAGAGATGATCCCTTCATCGAGATATTTTAGCTATCAGTTTGTGCAAATGAAATCGTGTATCAAAATTATACAATATCAATTGAACCTATGCTTCTTAAGTCACAAAAATTGGTCTTCTTTCTTTACGGGAGGACTGTACTGGTGAATTATATTGTTGATTATAAAAGTTGCCTTTTATGTTCCTTGTGGCTAACAACAATGTTGTTATTAGTTAGCAACAACAATTAGGAGTAATGGAGACTAAATAATTTTGTGCTGAAGGGCTTCACAAAAATAGAAGACGAGATGCCCTAGTCAAGCCAAAGTCATTTGGAATTCGTTATGTCATGCTATGTCTTTTTACAAACGCACAATTATTTCTGTACTTGATGTGTAAGTAACTATGTAGTAGAATAATGTCAATTTAAGAATACGATTTTTAATTCATATCGTCATCCATGATCTTAAACTTGAGCTAAATGGAATGGACACAAGCTGAGTTGGACATACATACTTGTTCTACATTTTCCAAAAAGAGCATCCATCAACTATACTCGGACATTCTTCATTATTTCATTTTACATGTCTAATAGTTATATGATAAGTTTATTGATAAAAATCGAGCATTTTGAGCTATCATTCAATATTATGAAGCTTGTTAATGGAATAAAAGCTATATATGGTTTTTTATTTTTAGGTTAGATATATGGGCATAGATCATGTTGTTAGCATAGGCCATGTTGGTATGAACTAGTTATGCTCTTTATAATATCTATTTTGTGGCTGATGTTTGTGTTTATGTTTTCGATTGCGATTGATGTTATATTGTGAATGTGATTTTTTTGATGTGATATAGAGATTTGAGCAGATAGTTTGCTGGTTATGTTGTTAGAGGTTTAGACGTCTCATGTATGACCATTGTGATATTTATTTGCTGGTGATTTTAGTGTCTCATTCAGCCTCATGTACAGCGTCTTTGTTGTCTTGTTCAGCCTCATGTCCAGAGTCTTTGTTGCCTAGCTTTAAGAGGTTGATCATTGAATAAGCTAAAGGATGTGCATAGTGTTGAAAGATTTTTCCATATTCTTGCAATAGTTTGGAAGTTAAGTCCTCCAACTTGTAATATCAAAATTCTTATAGTAGTTTTCCTGCAACTTTGTTTTATATATATTGTCATCAGGATGGCCCTGATGATAGTGATAAGACGATGACCACAACCAACTTGTTATTTCCGAAGATTTGCCAAATTAAGTTGGCTATATCTAAGTGGCTTCAGTTCGATATTTCTAAAGTGGTAGAAATGGCAAAGAAAATGGAAGAAAAATTTGAGAAGTATTGGGGTGTGATCGAAACAGTTGTCGTTGCCACTATTCTAGATCCTCGGTATAAGCTCAAGTTGATTGAGTTTTACTTCAAGCAAGTTTATCCTCGTAGGGTTGCGTTGGAAGTTGACAGAGTCAAGAAGTTTGCATATGACTTGGTCAAGGAGTATAGTTATTGTGCTATATCTCATGCATTTGAGAACTCATCTTTAATTGAAAGTATAATGCCGAGTGATAATGATTTAGGGGATGATGACATGGATGCTTATGATGCCTTTGTTTCTGGCTCTAGTAAGGATACTGCCAAGTCTGACTTGGAGAGGTATTTGGATGAGACTGTTTTGCCGAGGGTAAATGATAAGGAGTTTGATGTATTATACTGGTGGAAGACAAATGGGATGAAATATCCAACTTTGTATAAGGTTGCTCGTGACATTTTAGCCATTCCGGTATCTACAGTTGCCTCAGAGTCAGCATTTAGTACTGGTGGCCGGATTGTGAGCCCACATCGGAACCGACTTCATTCAAACACATTAGAGGCATTGATGTGTGGTCGAGATTGGTTGTGGAGTGAGTTACGAGATGCGCCTAGCACATTAGAGGATGATATTGATGTTGATGAGGAGTCTTGCCATGATAGTGATATTGAATTTACTACACATCAAACAGATGATACTAATACACGTAGAAGGAGAGCAGCTAGAACACGTTCTTCTTCTTTGTTTTAGTAGAGGCCTCATTTATTTATTTTGGTTTAGTGATTAACATGAAACATGTTTATTTTGTAGGATATTTTCATTATGTCAAGTATTATATATAGTTATGTATTGAATCTATTTGGTTCATGTATTTAAAGTTTTAAACAGTCCAAATGAGATCAAATTATTTGTTTGATTTATGAGAAACAATAAGCATGATCAATGTTGTCATTGTTGTGTATATACTGGAATTGATTGATTTAGCTAATAACTTCTTAATAGAAATGAGTAAAGGGTGTGGGTATAAGTTTTACCCATTTAAAATGGATGGGTAATTACCCAAACCCAATATTTTGTAAATGGGTATTACCCGCAAATTTTTCTTGAGTGGGTATAAACCCACGGGTATTACCCAATGAGTTTAAATGCCAACCATCTTTGATATTCAAGCATGTTTCAAGACCAATTTAGGATTAGGATTGTAAGTGTCACACTCCTAGAACCACCAACTATTTTGCTCACAGATTAGCTAGCCTAGCTAGTGAGTTCCAACGTCTGTGTTGGGTACACTTATTTTTGATTGTGTTTAATGATCAATGAAAATTCACCTTGCGTAAAAAAAAAAAAGAGGCTCAAATAGAATTACCTTATTGCCATAATGATGTAAAACCTACCAAGTTGGCGATCCAGTTACTATTTGCCTAATTTGAAAGACACTGAGGGTTCCTCTATTTACTATAATCACAATTCAACAACAATATATGAAAGAAAAGGTTTTGATCATCAAACCACATGTGATCCCTCTGAAGGGATCCAAAGGCACTCATACCTGATATTGGATTACTGAGAAACTAAACAGGCAAAGCATTGCCCACTGTACATAAATACAAGCATTACAAGCATTTCTGGGGGATTTACTTATCAATCCTAAGGTTGTTACATAAGTGCCCGAGTTCAGGCCTCGCGTTCATCCACGATTTAAATTTTATCTCAGCTGGTTTAGTGCAGTAGAGGTAGGACCTAAACGTGATCAGGAAAAAGTAACTCCTGCATTATGGAAAATGATGATGGTTAAATGGATATATAAACATTTGAATTGGATACTAGTCAGTAACGTGATATTGGGAAATTAACCCGGAAATGCTCTTCATGTCTGTTAACAAACAAAATATATATTTAACTAACTTGCATCCTACTTTTAAAAATTTGTTTCAAGCTAGAAGAGCTTGAATACAACCAACGACTATTTATGCAAAACGTTGAAGTGAATGAAAACAGTACAAATGGTTGGCTAAACCTTCTGAAGCGTAATGTAGAAGGAAGTGAAAGCAAACATGATCCGTAAAAGACAAGCAGGAGGTTAAAACTTCTAGCTATCAAAACTTAAACTAGTGCAAAATAACAAAGACACGCCTCGTTCAGAACATAGATATGTCCCCAATCATCTTACATGGCATGGACAAGAATGACACAATAGTTGTAGAATTGCAACTCACTAACAGTCTAACACTGTGGTCAATGTCGTGAAGCGTAATTACCAATTCATAAACATATAACAAGTTGAACTTATGCATCAATCATGTTTACCAGTGGTCTTTTAAACTCCATGTAAACAAATAAAACGGAGCCACATAACAAGCAATTTAGGAAGGAGAAATAAATACCAAGGCACATAAAATTTACCTTTGAGCTTTAATACCCATGTCCATGAGGTTTGCTCGTTGCTCATCATCACCATCAGAGAACTTCTCAAGTTCCTTACTATAATAAAGAATATCATCCCGTAAATGCCCTGCACCTGCACACCTTTTAATTGAAAGAATAAAGTCAGAACAATTGTGTATAATAAGCTAAATACTAGCAGCTTAAAAATCATTTAAGGAGAAGCAACTCTGAAAATAGTAGACCAAGAGAAAAAAACAAATGCATTAATAATAAAACATAACACAACCATCAATCATGGATTATCCTTTCTCTTAAGTCATAGACGAAACAGAAAAGATTTCAGTTTTCTACAGTATCACTCTTCATTTTTAGTTTAATGTTTTATAGATGCTTAGACAAGCAGATAGTACTAACATCCAGAGATAAACTCCACCATGGAATCTATAACAGATAACATACCTTTCAATAACACTGTCAACGTCTGCTTTGCTCTTGGGACCATAAACAAGAACCCTTGTAAGGCTTAGTATGTCACGGTAGTCACCCATTCTCGGAACTTCACCAGGAGCTCGAGAAGGCAAGTCCTCTTCAGCTGTATACGATGGATTTGTTCTAACCAAAGCTTGTAGATCCTTTGGTATAAAATTTGTTTCTGCACCAAGTCTGACACAAGTGATAGCCATTGCATATGAAACTCCTCCAAATCCCGTATGTGATACAAAAAGGTAAGATCCTGCAGAGCTACAGTCAAAAATCATTTGTATCAAATTTTAATATTTAATATAATGAGAAACATATTCAGAAATCAAATATCAACACAAGGGATGAAAAGAATCATGCTCACTACAAACCTAATGAATGACAGTCACATGTCGGACACCCACTAACATGCTGAATTTATACAACAAAAACAAGAAAAAAGATATTAATTGTGCAACTTCATGACAGAAATGGGCCATCACTAATAGATCTTTTACTCCTGCTTTTAATTAAAAATAATAATTAGAAAAGCCACCCTCATCCCAAAATTCTATCTAAAGAACAGGTCCTTAACTAGGCAAGTTTGTGGGGAAACACACTAATCCTGAGGCACGGAAATTTTACTGGAAGATGGTCAAGAACATTATACTTGGAAGCTGCATATTGTCGATTAAACTGGTGGTAGTTCACATTTACATACTTGGTAACATCTTTGACAAATACTTCATAACATGGTACAAAAATTTACTGATACAGTGCGTGCCAGGGATGAATACTTACTCATTGACGTAGTATTGGATTGCATCCACATCCGAAGCTAAAGCCTCTCTCTCTCTAGTTAATGGAATTCTCCTATACGAAATATTGTAACCCTCATCTTTCAAAGAAGCATATACTTCAGCTGGAGTCTTCACATCATCTGCAAAGATGTTTTCCAAGTATCCTATGACACTGGATTGGTTTAACGAAGGGTTAAACTCCTCACGGTGTAAAAGCATAGGGCTACCAGATCGTCTGACTTCGGATAATATATCTTGTTTGAGTCGTGCTTCCATGTGTTCTACCTGCATAAAGTTGCAACAGTCTAACATTGGAGAACAAATTTTGGTTAATCACTTGAACTTCAACACTTGAGTGATGACATACCACTGGGCCAGTGATTCCCACATGTTTGAGTGTATCAACAGGTTTATTTAGCTCCCGCAATACAAATGGGGTGCCATTAATGTAAACCACTGCTTCTTCTCTCAGATCGGTTAAAACCACTTTCGCAGGAGCAGATCCTTGAGCTTCAGGCTTGGCACCTAAATATGCTAACATCTCTTTTGCACCAGGAATTGTAGGCGTAGCCATGCTATACACAGGATATCCATCCACCTGATTCAAATACAAGTTCTAAGGTAAGATGAATAGCAAAACCTCATCACATTGTCATGAGTGTACCAATTTACGTCTACCTTATCATGAATTCATAACCGCCTTCATAGATTTTTATACAGAGACTTATGCATGTCTCCAAAATTAAATAACAGTAAGTGGAATGGAATAATAAAATTGCAATAGCTTGTTTCATGCAATCTAATTCATGTACCATATTCGCTTGTTCATGTAGCTTAGCAAAAAGCTCTTTGAATGATGAGCATTGTCAATAAGAAACAAAATATAATTTAAGGACGGAGCCATAAGCAAGAAGTAAATGTCGTGGACTGAAAGTTCACAGCTACAAGGTACAAGAGACAAACAGAGGAGAGTACAACAGGACTCTCTTAAATGAAAAAGGCAAACTGTAAGATATCACAATTCTTTTCTTCTTCTTTTTTTGGGTATTCTTAGGAGACTAGATACAACTCATACAAGTAATGTAAAGTGAGAACCAAAATGCAAACATCAGTGCACCAAGCAGTCCATGGAAAAACATTAGACTATGGGGCATTTTCAAATGTTATTAAACGAAGGCCACAGGCTAACGGTTAACTCCACCTCCCCCTCCTAAACCCAAAAGAGCATAGATATCTCCAACGGGATGATTGCTTTCTTGTTGGCCCATCCCTCCAGGATGTTTCCCTGAGAGCAACCAAAAACAGATTATAGGGCACAGCCCCCGTATCCCAAACACATTCACCTCTGATTATTTTGATTATGGTGCAAAAGATGTGGTCCATATTTACACAATTACCCTCGAATAAGAAAATATGGACCAACCAGGAGATAACACTGAAATGCCCTTTCTTTCTGAGATTTAGTCTATAAGGTCAAAGATAAACTAACAGTTGCCTGACAGACAGGCAAGACCTGCTTCCTATATATAATAGATATACACCCTCTTGAAGGGCAGTACATTGAGTGTAAAGCAACAATAGAACATACATACTGCAGTTCAAGGAAGATTCACTCATTTAAGAAATCTACTGAAAGATCATGGTGTCATCCTTTCCAACTCTACCATATCTGGTTTTTACTGGGTCCATATTTGTGTTGGCAAATTCCATGTGTATTACTAAGATTGGTCAAAGGAGAACACCAACAGGAACTACTTTCCTCAGGGATTTTGCTAAACTGTGACATTGGAATATAGCTGTTTTTAGTTTCTTGGAGTTGTGGACTTATGTTTTCTGTTGTCTATGTTTATACCAGGTTTCCTCAGTTCTAGCTTTCTGAACATACTGTATGTCTTTTTTTTAACAAACAAACAAACAGGCAAACTGGCCGTCTTTCAGACATCTCTAAAAATCTCTAAAAACCAAATCAAATAATGCTATTAATTTGTCAAAAACATTTCAGATTCCATCACATCTGTAGCCTTACCAACGGCACTGAGAATTAAATGACTATAGAAATGCATGCATACCTTATAAACATGTGGTGCACCATGAATTTGTATGTGGCTAGAAGTCCTCTGACCAGGAAAGAAATACATTTTAAGTATGGAACCTTTCCCCAGAACAGAGCCACTACGGTTCTTGATAATAGCCTCCATAACAGCATCTCCATGTTGGGCCTCATGAGGTGCTCTCAATTCCTCCTGCGTTCCAAAACAAAAATGTGCAAGCAGTTATAGGTCCATGCCAAGTTCTACGTTTCCCTGGAAAATGAAGGAATTTAAGTCACAAGTTGAAGGGACTTACAGGGACAGTTAAAAATCTTCCAGGTCTTAATTTTATGCTCCATTTCATTGCTTGAACCTCCGGTCTCTGATGCAACCAATTCTTAAATGTCATCCTAGATTCTCCTTGCCCACAAAATCCATCAAATGCTACACTTCCTAAGTATGCTGCAAAAGCAATTAAACGGAAGTAGCGCTCCAAGTACTCAGCACCACGATTTAATGCCACTCTCCTTACCCTTTGCTCGACATGTTGTTGATTGAATACCCTTCTATATTGCAAGACGGCTTGGCGTATGTTCTGTAGAGCAGAACATCTATCAATAATAGCATCTAAGGCTTCCCGGCATTCAACCCCATTATCAAACAATCTTGTTATCTTCCACAACAGGAGGATGTCATTCATGCCAAACACACGGCCTTTCTCCTTGTCAGTTCTTACATTTGTAACACTGGAGGGTGATGCGGTACTAGTACCTCCTGTTTCTTCACCACTTCAGCTACCACCGTCTACCTCTTCACTGGGGATATTGTCGACAAGGATTTTGATAGGTCTCCCATAGTCAATTCGAAGTTTCAAAAGGCAAGCAATTACAGTTACTGTGGTTGTCCTTCCTCGACCCATCTGTCAATATTAAAGAGGAGGCAAAAGTAAGGGGAAATGGGGAGAAAGCGAAATACAGTAGATTGGTAGTAGAAATCTACACAAATTAGGAAAATATCAGATATGAACCTGGCAATTGAAAACAAAAGCAGTGGCCTTTGTTGAAGAAGCAATATTCATAGCCAACTTGTCAAAGTCGGAACTTTTTGGTGCTTTACCATCAGTGATGGGTACACGAGCATACTTTATGGGAAAACCATCTCTCTCCAAGCTTTTGAAAACCTCAAGTGGGGTCTGAATAGCCCCAGAATCTACATGTTCCCAAGCATCAAAAATTTGTCCGTCATCTGTTTCATGAATAACCATTATAGCACCCTTATAATGTTCAGCTTCACGCAGGATATCTTCTTTAAGTCGAGCTTCCATCCTCTCCACTCTCTCACGATCAATGCCCTGCAAGCAGTGACAAAGTTATGGTATAATCATATTTCATTAGGGAACTGAGTAAAACAAAAGGAAAATATTAAAAGAGCCAATCCTATGTACAATGACAGTTGTAATCAAAACTTTGATGGATCCTAGATAATGTCAAGGCAACGACACCTTAATGAATGTGCTTCATTTAATGACCGTATTGTATTTGCGTTATGACAAAGAAAAACGTCCTTTCAGCACTCGAGTTGAATACTATAATCTGTAATCTGTAACGTTCCAGTGCAAAACCAGATCATCATCACCCACAAGTTTCATCATGTTTCTTAAATTTGGACATCAAAAATTCAAAACACATGGGTGCAACCATGCGATGTACGCTGGACAGTAGACTGACTGCCTGTGTACATGAGTTGTCTCTATGTTTAAACTAGAAGTATGTGAACATAGATCAGAAGAGTTATATAAATCTGGAAGCAAGCCTACCTTAGTGCATTGATATTTGTATTGTGAGGATCTAAATAACAAATAATTAGATAAAATTTAAAAATTTACCGTGTACTCAAGCATATTTTTGTATGGTCTTTCAACCTCTCGGAGTACAAATGGTTTTCCATTGATATAGATAACAGGTTCTTCTCTCATATTGTGCCAAAAAATTGGGCGACCACCTTTGGAACCACCAATCCTTTGGATGACTGACCGAATACCATCAATTGTTGGGTTTGCAACTCCATAAACTGGAAATCCAGGGACCTCTCGGAAATTAGGAGCACCATCCACGCACTCGGGTAAATTTGTGTTTTGACAACCAGGACAGTGGTCACTTTTCAGAACCGTTTGGCTACCAAGGACCTCACCCTTTCTCAAGGCAGCAACTACACCCATCTCAGAAGGGCGGTTATCAGCAGATTCATCAATCTTCATCAGTGATGGTTTCAATGTTGCATATCCAAGTGCACCCATTGGATCTCTTCTCAGCAACCTGCAACCAGGATCAATTGAAGCAAAAGAATAGCCAGATGTCTTCTTTAATTTTGTATTTCATGGAAAAATAATATATGAATTTGGAAGCACCCTGTGAGAATAAATCAGTACTTAACCCTAAAAAAGCCAAGTTGTTCATCTTTGACTTCTGCGCTATATAACCGTTAATACTATTCAACTCAGTTTGAACTATTATTACCATGTAGAAAGTATAGTTTTCGTATCACTAAACCCATGCCTACAAATCTCATTTGTGCCTTACTTCAGGCTTAAGGTACAGCAGAGATGTAAATATATTAAATAGATATCCTAAACACCCATGAACTTTACCTGCGAATAATGCTGTACAGTTCAGGTCGAGCTTTCATCCAGTCAGCAAAGCTGCTATGATCAGAGGAACTAGACCGGAGGGAATGAATGTACACAGCAAAACATATAAGGAAGTAATATCGTTCCAAATACTCCACGAAAAAAGAAAGTGACGCCTCCCTTTTCATCTCATCTGGTTGACGCACGATGCTATTGCGATAAGTGGCAATTGCTTCGCGTAGGTTCTGTACATAAAATATAGAAAAAATTTCCAATGAAATAGTATTGATAGGTTAAATCTAAAACAAAGAACATGGAGAAAATACTTTAAGAGTATAAAGCAATAAGTTCATGCATTTCAAAAAATTAAATCAAGTTATTGCATGTCAACATCCTTATTGATGACATTCCAAAAGTTTGTAAAGTATGTAACTTTTTTACCTGCATAGAGGAACACTTGTCGATGACTTTGTCCACTTGTCTCTTCCCTTCAACACCACCCTAAAGGCATGCGTTTTTAATTAACAAAATACTCAACAATATTTAACCATTTTGAAAAAAAAAAAAAAAAAACTTTTTATTAATAACTCACAACTCACACACCCTACATATGTCAGTGAGGTTTGAACCCATAACCTCAAAGTTGTCAGTTAAACACTTTAACCAACCAAGCCACAGCTCACCGACACAACAATATTTAACCATCTTATACAGTTGTATAACTATAAACAACAAAAGAATATAGCAAATACCTCTAGTACCCGAATCAAGCTTCTTATGACTGCGTATTCTCCTCTTCGGATTGCATTTTCTGAGTTTGGAAGATTGTCAGCGACAATCACACTGGAGTCAGAAACTTTCCCGATTGAGTTCGTTCTTGGAATACCTATTCATGTTAAAATTCAATGTTTTAAAATCCCCTGAAAAGATAACCAACTGCACATCCAAACCAATGAAGGACCTGGACTTGAACTCCCTCAAATAGAAAACACTAAGCACCATGTGTTAAACTCTTAAACCATTAAAGCAGCAAAACACGGTTGCTCTTTAGCGTGTTCATACCAAACTTCATGGAAAGCATACGAAAATAATTTCGCTCGGCTACTTTTGAAGGTAATAGTAGATAGAGTTTGTTACTAAATTATACCTTGTGACTACACTTTCCTTTTCTCCTATGGATGATGCCTATGAGCCCCGGATTTCAGAGAAAACAAACAGGGGCCTGAAAAGTGTCTCTATTTAGCCTAGAGCACACAGAAATAAGCAACTTGCCTATCGATTTTAGGAGAACATAAGATTTACTGTCTCTCAAAGCGCCCTGAAACCATGCAAAAATATCCAGTACAAGCACTCCAAAAGGCAGCAACTAGTCTTATCTCCATGCTGCACCACTCTAGCTAATCAGGTTTGTCTATCTTCCTTGTTGTGTTGTTATTTAAGTAACGTAGGGTTTACTTCTCCAGCATCTTTCAATCTTAGATTGAATTGATTGTCCAATTAATAAGGGAGCTGAAATTTACACACCCTTTTTTGCAACCCACACACCCTTTGTGCTATTTTTACCAAATCACCTCATACTTTTCCTCAAATCCTCTCTATTATCCCTTTTATGAAAATCAATCAGGAACAATGTGGTCCCTTATGCTTTTCTTATCAGCTAATATACAATCAAATCTTAAAGCTTCAAGTTCTCTGCTTTGACTACTAAAAATGAAAGATGAAATCATTTAATGCTGGAGATAATAATGAGATGCTTTTATGCAAACCCAGAAAAATATGGAAGCAAATAAGCAGAAGTACCAGTACAAATTCTGGGTTTAGAATGAACTAACTAGAGGCAGAAGTGGAGGCAGGATATATAGAAGCTATTGCTACGATCCTGATGGAGAAGAAGGCAAGGAAGTCCATAAGGTTAAAGCTCTAGTGTGGGGGATCACACTGTTCAAAAGCCATAGCAATTTGGTGGGTTATGAACTTATGAATGGTCTTATTTATCCTCAGCCTTCACCAATGGAGAAAGAAGCCTTGGTTGCAGGCTTGACTAGACAAACAAGATGATGAAATATTCCCAGGCAGACGTTTGCTATTGGAGAACCTGAGATATGTGGAGAGAGAGGGTAGTTTTGCATGTTAAGGTATTAAAAACTACATAACACGTGTGGGTTGTAAAAAAGGGTGTTGTGGGTAGAAAAGTAGATTATCAATATGAGGTCCTACTTTTATCAGTAGAAGACACTGAGATCAACCAAGTTAACATGCTTTTAGCAACAGAATTCCTTCCAAAGACCAAAATTAAGTCGATGTCTATCTTTACTGAAGATATATGCTTTTTCTCTTTTCTTGATAACAATTCAGACTTTTATGAAAGAAAAAAGAAAGGATATCAAAGAGGAACAATAATCAGCAATAGGACACTCTAAATGAAAAGAGCAAGATGCCTACCGGAAGCTCCTATACGGTTGAGGTATATCAGGGTAGCAATGACCATCCCCGTTGTAGTTCGCCCCCGTCCCATTTGACAATTAAAAATTATTTCTGCATTTATGTCAGCTTGAGAAATTTTATGAACCTGAATACAAAGAATAATGAATAAATAAAGAACACACATTAGGCAACATAATTGTGGAAGGTGTTTATAGTCCATCCCAATTGATTCAGGTCTGGTCCATGTTTACCTGACCTGATCAAAATTGTGCTACATGTAATGTTCAACAATTACGAGATGAAACTCACCAGAATATCAAAATCCAGCTCCTTGGGTGATTTTTCATCAGTTACAGGAACACGCTCATAATCAACCAGGTATCCTATGACTTGCAATTCCTCGTAAACCTACATAATGCAAAATTTTAAGCAATAATGATATACTGGTCGATTAAATTTGTGCCCCCATTTCTCTACTATGATAGTTGTTGCAGATGGGGGTACCTCTAGTGGTGTCTTCACAGAATCACGTGACACTGGTTCCCATTGATCGACCATCTGACCATCTGGCAATTCATCCGTGACAAGGATCTTATTTCCATATCTGCTATGTGCAAATCAAGTATAATTTAATAGAAAGCAGAAGTGTCAAGATGGTATGGAAGGATACATGTGCATAACTTGTAACAATTGAGAGGAATATACAGGAGACAACAAGAGGAGATACCTTGCAGCTTCAACTAAGATGTCTTCTTTCAGCCGGGCTTCCATTTGTTCAACCCTAGCCCGGTTAATTCCCTGATTTTGTTTATAAAGGCAACAATCAATTCAAGAGCATACAAATATGTAGCTAATTATACTTATATTGCCAAAACAAACATGTGCTGATATATTTCATATATTCATATAACGGTATAATTTCACCAGATAACTGCATATATTGTTGTGTTTTGGCTCGTTGATGAAATCTAGACCGTAGGATTTAATAGTTAAAACAGGTGGCTTATTTATTAAGTATTCTTAGGCATTAAGAATTCTTAGGCATTAAGTATTCTTAGGCATTAAGAATACTAGTTGTATAAATAGGAGGCTTGTGGATGAACAAAGAGTAGAGGAGAGGAAAAACACAGAAAGGTGATAGAGAGATAAGAACTAGACAGGGAGGGAGTTTTAGGTGCTGCAACAAGTTCTTGTACTACCTAATTTCTTCAATAGTGCTGATGAATCTCTCAGGAGATATCACTAAGTGGACGTAGGTCAAAGTTAGACAGAACCACTATAAAACTGCTGTGTGTTTTTTCTGTTTTCTGCATTCATCTTATATTGCTGTGCATATTGCTAAGTCCTAAGTAAAGATCTTAAAGGCGCTTACCACAATAAGTGGTATCAGAGCCTGGTTTAGGGTTTTCGCAATGGCAAACAACAAGGAAGGAGTTGAAAACGTGAGACTGTCTATCAAGCAATTTAATGGCAAGGACAACTTCACGTTTTGGCAGAGGAAGATGAAGAACATCCTGATCCAGCAGAAAGTCCATGTAGCCTTAAAAGAAAAGCCTACAACCATGAAGGATGAGGATTGGGAGGAGAAGTGTGAGATAGCAAAGAGCTCCATTGAGCTACATCTAGCGGATAATGTCCTGCTTCACATCGGAGAGAAGATGACAGCAAAGGAGGCATGGGACAAGCTAGAAAGCACCTATATGGGTAAAACCATTAGCAACAAGTTGCTCTTGAAGGAACAGCTCTTTAGTCTCAAGATGGAGGAAGGAGATGATCTTCATGATCATATATCCAAGTTTCAGAACTGTATAATAAACTTGGAGAAGGTTGGATCAAAGATGGATGATGAAGACACAGCTATGATGCTATTACAGTCGCTGCCACCATCATTCAAGCACTTCAAAACCACCATGATATTCAACAATGAGACCATCACACTTGCCAAAGTGTGTGAAAATCTGGAACAGTATGTCAAGATGCAGAGAGAAGAAGATAACTCTCAACCAAGAGGACTTTATGTCAAAGGCAAGGAGAGAGGAAGGTCCAAGAGTAGAGGTGGATTTGAAGAAAGAGGCAGGTCTAAATCCAAGGGAAAAGGCAAGGAAAAGAAGAATGGTTGCTTCGTGTGTGGTTCACCTGACCACTGGAAAAGAAATTGCAAACAATGGAAGGAGAAGAAGGCGCAGATGCTTGGAGAACACTCTCAGTCAGCCAATGTCGTTATTGGAGATAATAGCGATGATGGAGAGCTTCTCGCAATCTCAACCAGCTCCGGCGTGCCTAGACATTGGACCTTGGACACGGCCTGCACATTCCATATGTGTGCACACAGAGATTGGTTCGACACATATGAGGAGAGGGACACCGGATCAGTTTTGATGGGGAACGATTCGCCAAGCAGAATCATGGGAATCGGCACAGTAAAGATCACCATGTATGATGGAGTTGTCAGAACATTGGGAAGGGTCAGACATGTTCCACACTTGAGCAGAAATCTGATTTCTCTAAGTCTGTTGGATAGAGAAGGATTGTGGCTTAAAGGTAACAACGGAGTGCTCAAGGTTGGAAAGGGTCAGCTGGTCTACACGAAGGGTGTATTGCAACTAGATAACATGTATAAACTTACGGGTTCTACAGTAGTAGGTGGAGCAGCAGTTTGTACAGAAGAAGACAAGACTGAGCTTTGGCACAAAAGGCTGGGACACATGAGTCAAAGAGGGCTGCAAGAATTACACAAGAAGAATCAGCTGGAAGGTGTAATGAGCTGCAATCTTGAATTTTGCAAGTACTGCACACTCGGAAAACAGACCAAGGTATCATTTAATGTTGGCAGCAGTGAGAACAAATCCAAAGGAATATTGGATTATATACATACAGATGTATGGGGGCCTGTATCAACTAAGTCGATGGGTGGAGCAAGATATTTTGTCTCCTACATAGATGATTTTTCGAGGAAGGTTTGGGTGTACTTTATGAAGACAAAAGATGAGGTTTTCCCTACGTTCAAGGAGTGGAAGGCTGAAGTTGAGAACCAAACATGCAAAAAAATCAAAGTGTTGAGAAGCGACAATGGAGGTGATTACAGGGATAATCGGTTCCTACAGCTGTGCAAGGATGAAGGCATCACAAGACACTTTACTATTAAGAAGACTCCGCAACAAAACGGTGTCGCAGAGAGAATGAACAGAACTCTCTTGGACAAAGAAAGAAGCATGAGATTTAATGCAGGGCTGCCTGAAGAGTTTTGGGCAGAATCGCTTAACCATGCATGTTATTTGGTTAATCGATCACCTTCAAGGGCTATTAACTTAAAGTGTGCAGAGGAGGTATGGTCTGGAAAACCTGTTGATTATTCTAACTTAAGAGTGTTTGGCTGCAGTGCTTATGCACATATTCCCAAGGATGAAAGAACCAAGCTGGAACCGAAGTCACTTGAATGCGTGTTTATCGGCTTTCAGAAAGGAGTCAAAGGTTATAAATTATGGGATATAGTCAATGAGAAAAAGGTGATCAGCAGAGATGTTGTTTTCGATGAGAAGACTATGCCATTGAACAAGGAAGCTAATAGTAAGAAGGAGAAGACGACTGTTGATGAAGAAGAAGCAATCGAAATTTCATTAGCTAAACGATCAGTAGAAGATTCTCAAGCTCAGGTGGAGCAAATTGAGCAAGAAGGGAATGATCAGGTAGCTATTGAGGAACCAGAGCAGCAGCAACAGTCACCAGTTAGGGCTCAGGTGGAGCAGTCCCCACAAAGGGGTCAGAAGCCTCCCAACCCACAAGCACTTGAGCCAGTAAGAAGAGTCATAGAACTTGACAAACCAAAGAGGAATCCAAGAAAGATACAGCGGTATGGATTCGAACCAGAAGAAGAAGTGAGTCAAGCTCTGACCATAAGTCAAGGAGATCCAACTACTTATGAAGAAGCTATAGAAAGCGCAGAAAGGGAAGGTTGGATTGGTGCTATGGCTGAAGAGATGGAATCTTTGCATAAGAATTCCGTGTGGGAGTTAGTTCCTAAACCCAAAGAAAGAAAACTTGTTGGCTGCAAGTGGGTGTTTAGGAAGAAAGAAGGAATACATGATGATGATGCTATAAAGTACAGAGCACGTTTAGTGGCAAAGGGGTATTCGCAGAAAGAAGGAGTGGACTATGACGAGATTTTCTCTCCAGTCGTCAAACACACTTCAATAAGGTTGTTGATGTCTATGGCAGCCCAGTATGATATGGAGATTGAACAGATGGATGTAAAGACTGCGTTTCTTCATGGGGACCTCGAAGAAGACATTTATATGTCGCAGCCAGAGGGTTTTGTTGAAACAGGGAAAGAAAATCTAGTTTGACGATTAAAGAAGTCTTTATATGGACTTAAGCAATCGCCAAGGCAGTGGTATAAGCGTTTCGACACATACATGCTGAAAATAGGCTACACAAGGTGTCAATATGATTGCTGGGTTTACTACCATGTATTCGAGGATGGGGAAGTAATTCTACTACTGTTATATGTAGATGACATGCTAATTGCATGTAGAGATATGTTGCAGATTCAGAAACTTAAGAAGAAGTTGGGAGCTGAATTTGACATGAAGGATCTTGGAGCTGCACAAAAGATTCTTGGCATTGAAATAAGGAGGGACGGGAACGCAGGCAAAATATGGCTGTCACAAGAGAAGTACATTATGAAGGTACTTGAACGCTTCAACATGGCTGAAGCTAAAGTTGTTTCTATCCCATTAGCTGCACATTTTCGGTTAAGTGCAGAGCAAAGGCCATCAAATCAGAAGGAGATTGATATGATGAAGAATGTTCCATATGCAAGTGCAGTAGGTTGTCTCATGTATGCAATGATTTGCACAAGACCAGATTTAGCTCAAGCAATGAGCGTTGTCTCTAAGTACATGTCAAATCCGGGTAAGCGCCATTGGGAAGCAGTAAAGTGGATTTTCAAGTACTTGAAGAATACCAGGCAGCTTGGAATTATGTTTGAAAGAAGACAAGGAGAAGCATGTGTGGCTGGTTTTGTGGATTCAGATTTTGCAGGAGACTTGGATAGAAGAAGGTCCACAACAGGTTATGTTTTCACTTGTGGTGGAGGACCAGTGAGCTGGAAAGCAACTCTTCAAGCAGTTACAGCTCTTTCTACTACTGAGGCAGAGTATATGGCATTAACAGAAGCTTCAAAAGAAGCTATTTGGTTGAATGGGCTGGCAGGTCAGCTGGGTGTTCACCAAGAAGGTGTGGTAGTGAAGTGTGACAGTCAAAGTGCCATACATTTGGCAAAGAATCAGGTGTTTCATGCAAGGACGAAGCACATTGATGTTCGCTATCACAGGATCAGAGATTGGGTAGAAGCTGGAGTTGTTATTGTGGAGAAGGTTCACACAGATGACAATGCAGCTGATTTTCTAACGAAGCCAGTTTCTGTAGAGAAGTTCAAGCGCTGCTTGAACTTGCTCAGTATTACAACTTGCTAAGTTGTGGTGGAGCACCTCCTCACTTGAGGTGCAATGAGGCAGGAAGTATTCTGCCAAGGTGAAGGCTCTTGGAGGTTTGTTCGGGGTTACTTCAAGAGGTTCAAGACATCCTGAAGGTAGCAGCAATCTGTTTGGTATCAACTCACCAAGGTGGAGATTGTTGTGTTTTGGCTCGTTGATGAAATCTAGACCGTAGGATTTAATAGTTAAAACAGGTGGCTTATTTATTAAGTATTCTTAGGCATTAAGAATTCTTAGGCATTAAGAATTCTTAGGCATTAAGTATTCTTAGGCATTAAGTATTCTTAGGCATTAAGAATACTAGTTGTATAAATAGGAGGCTTGTGGATGAACAAAGAGTAGAGGAGAGGAAAAACACAGAAAGGTGATAGAGAGATAAAAACTAGACAGGGAGGGAGTTTTAGGTGCTGCAACAAGTTCTTGTACTACCTAATTTCTTCAATAGTGCTGATGAATCTCTCAGGAGATATCACTAAGTGGACGTAGGTCAAAGTTAGACCGAACCACTATAAAACTGCTGTGTGTTTTTTCTGTTTTCTGCATTCATCTTATATTGCTGTGCATATTGCTAAGTCCTAAGTAAAGATCTTAAAGGCGCTTACCACAATATATATATGTATACTTGCATACATTTATGCATAGTACATTAGCAATGATGCAGGTATATAAAAAAACCTCATATGCAACCCAAAAAAAAAAACACACACACACACAAACCAAGATAACCCTTTCGTATCCTCTCAATTAAACACAGTATTAGACTCATGAGAAGCTCACTGAACAAACAGAAATAAAAATATATATACTAAGGAATTTAAGACAAATTAGACTGTATGAATATTATCTAATGCTAAAATGCCATAATTCATTCTGTAATAAATTCAAATACATGGCAGATTTGCTATCTGAAGGTAATATACATTAGAAACCATACCGTATATTCAAGGTTGGAGAAGGGTCTTTCCACGTCACGCAACACAAAAGGGCGCCCATTAATGTAAACAAGCTGTTTAAAGAAAAGAATATATTATTAAGGATTTTTAATATTGGCTGTCGTATATCAAGTATGAAGAAAGAAAATCACAACATAACATATCGCAAGCATGTAAGAGTAAGTTAATAGACCAGATTAAGGGGTGGGGACTAGAGTACTTTAGAGTTTAGACTAGTCCTATGTGGGGCAGAGTTTGGAGTACACTAATAGTCCAAAAGAAAACAAGCAACATAAATAGATACATACACAAGAGGCTTGAGGGGTTCGATCATCAACATCAATAACTTCTGCTCTGGTAGTATGTAGATGTTCAAGGTTGACACAGTATACATAACACAAAGGTTGGCATTCCCAATTTGAGATGTATAATCTCAACAAAACTCCATGTTTATAATCAATGAAAAAAGAAAAAGAAAAAAAATACTCACATTTTCCTAATTAAATATGGTCCTAGATAACTACAGTGAATACAAAAATACAAAGCCAAAGAGAAAGCAAACATATAGTGAAAGGTATAAATCTGATTTACCGGTTCCTCGCGAAGGTTAATCCAAAGAACTTGAGCTTGCTTCCCATCAGTTTGCTGAGCTCCAATATGCTTAAGAACATTCTGAATTCCATCAATTGTTGGAATTGCAACCCCATGAACTCGTAACTTGTTGGCCTATTAACCACCAAAAAAAAAAAATTCAGGAAAACGGATCAAAAAAATGAAAAGTAATGCAACTAATTCCAACTTTTCTGCATTCAGAATGCACTGGTAGAACTATGCACCTCACAATGGACATGTGTGAAGTATGCACCACATAAACCTGATAATACAAGATGCATATCTGTACTAGAATGTGAAATTCCCATGATGAACTAATAAGTTAATCTAAGAAACAAGCAAGAATGAAGTAAAATAAAAAAACCAAAACAAAAACATGCACTATCAGCAACAAGGTAGCTATGGCAATTGGGTAAAAGTAAAAAGCACCTGACGGTAATTGGGAGCACCATCAATGTGGGGAGAGAGGCGTTTATTCTGGCAGCCAGGAAAGTGGTCACTTTTGAGAATGGTCTTCTTCCCAAGTACAGACCCTCCTCTCTGCTTCATTACCTGCTCCGGCTCCTTAGGAATAGACATGGCTCATTCACCAGCTGGGCCTATAAAGCAAGCAGCTTTACATGAAACTATCAACACCCAAGACCAAAGACTTGAACTTTGATTGGAAATCGAATTGGGGAAGAGAACCCAGAAAAGAAAAAGGCAAAAGGGGAAGGAAACAAAGAAACCCAGAGAGATAAGAATTGGTAATTTTCGGTTGGCGTTTATGAGGTGGGTGTGTGTGGACTGTATCTCTCTCTATTGACTGAAACTTGAAGATGTATTGTTTCAGAGCTGAAGTTGAAGTTGAGTTGTTTGTCGATGTTGCTGCTGACACTGAAACGTGAAAGGAGTGTGGTCTCTTCCTGGATTGGGTATATGCGTCTGTTTCAAACTTGTTGTCCAGTAAGCATAATCGGTTATTCCTTTTTCTTATTTTGGTCATTGGTTTTTTTTCTTTTTTTCTTTTTCTATCAAGCTTCTGATTTTTCACCGTTTGTATATTAGAAAGATCTACTGTTTGAGACCATTATGGTAGTTTTATCTCCTCCCAAAATATGTCTGTTCAATCAAAACATGAATAGATTGCTTCCTATGATTGAGCTGGCAAAACAATCACAAAAATATGAAATTGAACAAAATTAAGCCTTTTCAAAAGAAGAAAACTTGGGTATAGGAAGTCCAATTGATGAGAAAGAGTGGAGAATTTGGTTAAGATCAAGTGTGTAGAGGTGAGAAAGTTGATTCCTTGTCATCTAATCAATGTAATCATTGTGTTTTGGATATAGTCCATCTAAATTGTTAACAACAACAAAAATTAACAAGAGGTACTAAATATCACTATCTTATGTGTTCTGTTGAAAATGATAACAATCATGATTGATATTGACAACCGAGAAATATAAATTACGATAAGAAAATATACCGGTGCACTACTGGAACTCATCCCCAACGTACTCCCATTTTTATGAATAAATGTCAACTCTAATTGATTTCCCCATGCCACTCACTTCTACTGAGAAACTCTTGAGAAATGAAGCAATCTCCAAAATCTCATTTAAATGAATGAGTCAAGACTAAGAGTTGATGTAATTTTGGAAGAAGTTTGGGCAAATTTATAAGATGTTAAGTGATATAGTCAATGAAATAGACTTGAATACTCGATAATCTCTTTACAGTTTAACATGTTTATGAGTATCGACTTAATGGATATGCAAGACTGCAAAGAGATTATCAAGTATAGTACTGATTGTCCAAGATTTGGTGATTCACCGAATATCAATTTTTTGCTTCTAGACATTAATTTCAGGCTGTTGCACAATCATGATTAATTCATAACATACCTAAGACTTTTCTTCCACAATCACAATCCATGAATAATTAACATGACGAGGCTGTCCAAAAATCTGAAAAGAAGCAAGAGGATGGGTTCAGTTTATAGTGACCCTCTTGTCACATTTGCAAGAAAAATTGATGCTTTTCTTCATTATTATTGTTTTGGGTCGATTTTAGCTCTATATTTTAGCTCTATCTTGGCGTGTTAGTTTTGCAATAATAAACAACAAGTATTAAAAATGGACTTCATGATTGCATCTGATTACAATTGTGAAGCATGTGATACTTGCATATATATATCAGCCCCCTTCCATTGAGGGATCGCTATTTTTGGTCACTTTCTAGGGATAGGGCATTACACCACTTCCCAATTGAATTTTTATATCCCCACCATTCATATCTTAGGTCTATATGAGTAGATCACCTCTACAAAATTTCATATGATTTGGTGATCGTTAAGGCTTTCAAAAGTTTGATTTAGTTTTAATGATCTTGAACGGTCCAGCTTATGTCAAACTAAAACCGTTGAAGGTCATTAAAACTAAATTGAACTTTTGAAAGCCTTAACGATCACCAAATCATATGAAATTTTGTAGAGGTGATCTACTCATATAGACCTAAGATATGAACGGTGGAGATGTAAAATTATAATCGGGAAGTTGGTGTCATATCCCTATAAATGGCTTAAAATAGGGATCCCTCATTGGAAGGGTCATATATATATATATATATATATATATATATATATATATATATATATTGGTGTGTGGGAAACGAAAAGATACACATGTATTATTTAATATAGGCAAGTCACAAACAATTAAGTTATCAAAGAAACAATACCAGATAAAAGTTTATGGCTGGAAATAACAGAGGGTGCATGTTCATCATGCCATTTCGAGTTGTTGGTGAAATCAATCAGAGTTCACACTTGATCACGTCTCTCTTTTTTTAAGCTTAGTCTTTCTAAAAACACATTATTTTGATGCTAAGTAGGAAAGGTCTTTTCTAATTTTAACACATTTTTCTAATGCTAAGTGGAAATAGTCTTTCTATTAACACATTTTCTAATGCTAAGTAGGACCAATTATTCTTTACAAATGGACTAGATCGTTATCAATAAAATCTTTCTTTCTAATGTTCGTCAAGAAAAATGATTTAGAAACATGTATATAATATTGAAAGCTTGCAATTGATCAGATAAAGAAGTATTATACCTTAGAAGAAAGAACACAAGTATGAATGATTGGAGCTCTTTCTTTGCCTACTCTCGGCCGTTTAGAAGAGTGTTAACATGCAACACCTCATGATTTTCTATGCTCATGGAAAAGTATATCTGTTTGGGCTTAAGAGAGCGATTGAATACAATCTTCAATAAGGCTTTAAGTATTGACAAAGAAGGTTGGCCGGTCCTTATAAAAAGATGTTTAATCACTTTTCACGTTAGTGTGCAGAAAATATATGGGTTAGTTCGGTAAAAGTTAATATGTAGAGGTGTGAGTGACAGAGAAATACATATATCATATAAAACAATATATAACCACCTTTACTAAAACTTGTTGAATTACAACAAAGTTTTGACTAGCTGGCGTTACTAAAAAGTAAGCATCTTTTTTAAGAGTGGGTAAATTCAATTAGGAATCTATTGAATTGTTTTGTATTTTAAGTTGTTTAAAATCTAAATGTATTTAATTACAATTTGAAAAAGTCTTTTTGTCAGGACCCATTCTAGATTTCATCATGAAATCCTAAATGAACCATGCGGGAACCGCCTCCAAATGAGATGCTACCGGAAATTCGGCATAATCTCACTTGAAAATTGACAACCATTCCTAAAAACACCTGCAAACACATTTTTAAAATCATAATCCAACCTTCTACTCCTGGAGTCTTCCTGCTCCACAAGTTCATCACATCTCCCACAATAATAACAAATAGTAATCTAGAAGAATCTCACTTCCAACAACAACGACATTCAATAAGTTTACTAACTGGATTATCAGAGCATATCTAATAATAAAAGAAAAATTATGAATAAAGAATAAGCAGGAGCAGCCACTGACTATTTGACTATGTCTCGACTCCATGTATGCTCGACCTCAAATAAACTTAGCCTGCAAATTAGGCATTTGAAACCGAAGGGCCCAGGGGAAACTTTAAAAACTTAGTTGCACGCGACTTTGATAAACCATATAACTTTAAATCCAGAATCACATAAGAATAGACTAACCAGCCCCGCTAGTTAATCAAATACTGAAATCTCGTAAGAAGAGAGAAACCAGCCCTGCTGGTTAATCAATTACATAAATGAGAAAATAAAACAAGGGGAAGAAATATCACCATGTAAGAGGAGGCTCTCAGGCTTGGGTCGGAGCCTCCCAGGCTCTAGTAGCGTCCCACGCTAAGCGCTTGACTCACCTACTGTTAAGACACACCCGGAATTTGTCACGCCCCGACTCTTAAATTTTTACCTTATTTACTAGCATGGTGTTAATAAAAGTTTTACCGTATTCGTAAATAAGTTCATAGTTTCAAATGTCCCTAGAGGGGTGTTGATGGATAATTATTTTGAAGGAATTATTCGTTGTAGAAATATTTATCGACGGTAAAATGATAAATTTTAGCAAGAAAAAAGGTAAGTTTTATTAGGGTGTTATTTTGGGGTGTTAAATTTTTGGAATTGGGTTATATTCTTGGTTTGGACCGGGTAGGGCAAAAACCCAAATTCTTTTTCTCTTCTCTCTCCTCCCTCCCGATTCTCTCTCCCTCTCCCTCTGCCCGGAACTTCTTTCCGACCGTTCGCCGCTGTCCGGCCGCCTCAGACCGCCTCACCGGTCCCAAACGGACGGTCGTTCACCCAGCCATCTTCCTGGACCAGTGACAGCCTCTCTAGCGCCGTCGTGAGAGAGAAAACGCAAACGAAAGGTTCGGCTGCCGTGGTGGTTTTCTCGTCGTAGCTCCCTCCTCCGGCCACCATAGCCGGAGCGGCTTGGCTCGTTGGAAAGCCCTTCTCCCGTATAGCAACCCCTCCAAAGGATTCGCTCCCTCTTGAGCTAGGTAAGGAGAATCAGTGAGTTGAAGTTCTAGGGCTCAAATCACTGTTTTGGTTCGATTACCCTATATAGGCTTGGAATTAGTGTTTGTGCTAGTTAGGGAACTTGTTGTACGTGTTAAGAGAAAGGTTGTGCTAAATTTTGGTAGGCATTAGAGGTCACCGGAGTCGGCCGCCACTACCGGCGGAGCCGCCGCTGTTAGGGGGATTTTTATGGTTTTAGATGTGGAATATTAAGGGGAGGTTAATGATGTGAATTTTAGAATTTTTGAAGGAATTTTGGATAGGTTTGGGATTTTTTAAAGTTTGGTATTTTGGCCTTTAATTTGGATAGAATCCGGCCGTTAGATTATTGTTGTTTTGGATGTAGAAGGTTGGTTTAAGGCCGCCAGTATTTGTGGTGAAGTTTGGGCCGTATCGATTTTAAGATTGGCGAAGTTGGGCAAGGACGAGAGTAAATAAGGCCACATTTAATTTAGCCTATTTTTATATAAGCGTTGGTATATAGTTGAAGATTAATTTATGTGTTTGAAACATGACGTGAGGAGGCTCGAGCAGAAGAGGCCTCAAACCGACATCAGGCTTAGGCCTAATTTGTGAGTGGACTTTTGTTTTAAGTAATATGCATGCTTTGGTTATGGGTTGAACAATTTCTTTTGTTAAGGTCATTTTATTTTATTGGTTTATTTATTTTGAAGAGCTACTGAAAAGAGGATTTTTCAGTAAATTATAAATAATTTTATGAGGAGAATATGTATATAAATGCTAGCTAGCCATATGTGTCTATCCCCCTTAATGAAGTAGTATATAACCGCATTATAGTGTGATGCGTGCGTTAGACGCAAGCGTAGTAGCCATATATGAGTGTTTAATTCATATAGGGGGTATGGGCACATATTTATACACTCGTCCGTCCACTTTAATAGCGTAGTGTAGCACCGCATTAAGGCGTGACGTGAGCGTTCGACACGAGCGTAGTAGCCCTATATAAATTATTTTAAATTTATAAAATAATTATATAGGAAATATGGACGTGTGTAAATACATACATATATTGGTATATATTTTTGAGATAAAAGATTTATCGTGTGGAGAACGCATTCGTTTTCTTTGAAATTTAAATTGGGAAAACATAAATATTGTTATTACTTTCGTTATTTATTCTTTTATTTTGTCCACTCACTCTAACGTTTTTCAAATGTTTTTTCCTGGGCCCTTCATTTTAAAAATGTCTAGTCTGCAGAGTCCGGGTTGATACTAGTAGGAGGCGAGGCATAGTTACCAACTTCTCCACCACATTTCACCAGTAGCTTACCTGATAAACCTACCATTGTATTTTCCTACTTTCTTTAGTTTTCTTTAGTAGCTTTGACTACCCTTAGGGTTAGCGAATATTTTAATGGTGGTGTGCTGAGATTCATGTTATTTTATTTGGATATTTATGGATAAATTGGATGTTGGTTGTTTCGTCTAGGAGGGTAAATTCTTGAATTTTCTGGATTAAGGTTGTCCATTTTCAAATGAGGTTTACCGAGTTCTTCAGTAAATTTTCCTTGGAGGTGGACCCCGCAAGAGTTCGGGGGTGGGTCTTGACAAAATTTCACCCTGAAACTCGAAGTAAGTCTTAACAGGGCGACGAAAATTTTTCGTCGGCTAAACTGCCTGTTCTGGTAGTGAAGAATATATTAGTAGGTTTAACAGGTAACCTACTGATGAAGTGTGGTGAAGAAGTGGGTAACTATGTCTCGCCTTCTACTAGTGTCAACTCGGACTCTGCAGACTGTGCATTTTAAAATGAAGGCCCAAGGGGAAAACATTTAAAAAACGTTAGATTGAGTGGACAAAATAAAAGAATAAATAAAGAAAGTAATAACAATATTTATGCTTTCCCAATTTAAATTTCAAAGAAAACGAATGCGTGCTCCACTCGATAAATCTTTTATCTCAAAAATATATACCGATATATGTATGTATTTACACACGTCCATACTCCATGTGTAATTATTTTATAGATTTAAAATAATTTATATAGGGCTATTACGCTCACATTGAACGCTCACATCACGCCTTAATGCGGTGCTATACTACGCCATTAAGGTGGACGGACGGGTGTATAAATATGTGCCTATACCCCTTATATGAATTAAACACTCATATAAGGCGACTACGCTTGCGTCTAATGCTCACGTCACACCATAATGCGGTTATATACTACGTCATTAAGGTGGACAGACACATATGGCTAGCTAGCATTTATATACATACTCTCCTCATAAAAATATTTAGAATTTACCGAAAAATCCCCTTTTCGCTATCTCTTCAAAATAAATAAAACCAACAAAATAAAATGACATCAACAAAAGAAATTGTTCAGCTCAGAACCATAGCATGTATATTATTTAAAACAATAGTCCACTCACAAATTAGGCCTAAGCCTGATGTCGGTTTGAGACCTCTTCTGCTTGAGCCTCTTCAGGTCCTGATCTAAAAACATAATTAAATCCTCAACTATATACCAATGCTTATATAAAAATAGGTAAAATTAATTATGAGTTTTGCACACTCATCCATACCTACCGTCTTATTCTTAAATTCGCTTCGATCCATATTTCACCACAATTACCGACATCCTTAATATCATCCTCTACAGTCCTAACGATATTTAACTAACAGCTGTATTCTATCTCATTAACTGCCAAATTTCAAAAAATCCAAAGCCTTAGAAAAATCCAAAGCCTATCCAAAACTCCTCCAAAAACTCCAAACTACACATCAATAAACTCCCCTTAACAATACTAGAATGGTAGCTGTTGTTGTAAGCAAATTCCATCGAGATAGGTTTTTATCCCAACTCCTCCTAAACTGCAAGGCACAAGATCTCAACATATCCTCCAAAGTTTGAATAGTCCTCTCCGATTGCCCATCGGTTTGAGGATGAAAAGCAGTTCTGAAGTGCAATCGGGTGCCTAAACCTGCCTGAAGAGCTCCCCAGAATTTAGAAGCAAATCTAGGATCCCAATTCGACATTATTGATTCAGGTACACCATGAAGTCTCACAATCTCATTCACATAAAGCTCAGCCAATTTGTCCAGTGTATACTTCTTTCCCACGGGCAAGAAATGTGTAGATCTGGTGAGTCTATCTACAATCACCCAAATACTGTCATGCCCCTCACGAGTATGAGGTAAATTGAAAACAAAATCCATGGTGATGTGGTCCCACTTCAACATTGGAATAGACAACGGCTCAAGCAAACGAGAAGGTTTCTGCCTTTCAGTTTTCACTTGCTGACAGATCAAACACCTACTCACAAAAGCTGCAATTTCTCTCTTCATGTTTGGCCACCAATAATAATCCTTCAAAGTTCGATACATTTTTGTACTACCCAGATGAGCAGCATATGCAGAACTATGAGCTTCCTCCATTATCTCTTTCTTTAATTCTTCATTCCTCTTTGGAACACAAAGCCTATTTTTGAACAATAAAGTTCAATCTCTTCTTACCGAAAACTCCACGGCAGCTCCACTCAATGCTCTTTCTATCAACTGAATTATGGAATGATCATTATATTAAGCCTCCCGCACTTTATCAACCAAAACAGGCCTCACATGGAAACTAGCTACCAAGGCACTAACATCATTCACCGCTAAATCCACCCATGTAGCTCGCAACTCATAAAGAAGTGAAACTTGAATCATCCTCATGTGAGACAAAGATATGGTGGGGTTTCGACTAAGAGCATCAGCTACCACATTAGCTTTTCCAGGATAATACTCAATAGTGCAATCATAATCATTGATTAACTCCATCCACCTTCTCTTCCTCATATTTAACTTTCTTTGAGTGAACACATACCGAAGACTCTTGTGATCGGTAAAAATCTGACACTTGGCTCCATAAAGATAATGTCTCCACAACTTGAGAGTAAAAACTACCGCTGCAAGCTCTAGATCATGAGTGAGATAATTCGCCTCATGCGGCTTCAATTGCTTAGAAACGTAGGCAATAACTCGATCATGCTGCATCAATACCTCGCCTAGACCTCATCTAGAAGCATCACAATAAACCACATACTCCCCACTATCATCCGGAAGTGCCAAAACAAGAGCACTAGTCAAGCGATTCTTTAATTCTTGAAAACTTTGCTCACACTGATCGGACCATTCAAACTTCACTCCATTCTTGGTCAATCTTGTAACTGAAGTATCAATCTTTGAAAAATCTTGTACAAAGCGTCGATAATAACCTGCTAACCCCAAGAAACTACGAATCTCCGACACAGTGGTGGGTCTTCTCCAATTTGACACTGCTTCCACCTTTTGGGAATCCACACTAACATCTTCTGCCAAAACCACATGACCCCAGAACTCCACTTTATCCAGCCAAAATTCACACTTGCTGAACTTAGCATACAACTGAGCATTTCTCAAAGTCTACAATATGATTCTTAGATGTTTGGCATGCTCCTCCTCACTTTTTGAGTATACCAAAATGTCATTTATGAATACGATCACAAAACGATCAAGATATGGACTAAACACCTTATTCATGAGATCCATGAAAGCAACGGGTGCATTAGTAAGTCCAAAAGGCATCACCACAAACTCATAATGACCATAGCGTGATCTGAAAGCAGTCTTGGCTATGTCACTCTTCCGGATCCGCAACTGATGATAACCAGATCTCAAGTCAATCTTTGAGAAAACAGAAGCACCCCTCAACTGATCAAATAAATCATCAATGCGAGGCAATGGAAATTTATTCTTTACTGTGACATGATTTAGCTTCCTATAATCAATGCATAGTCTCATGGTGTCATCTTTCTTCTTAACAAACAACACCGGAGCACCCCATGGAGAAATGCTAGGCCAAACAAAACCCTTTTCTACCAACTCCTGCAGTTGAGTCTTCAACTCTTTCAATTCGGTTGGAGCCATTCTGTAAGGTGCCTGTGAGATAGGCATAGTTTCGGGAAGTAACTCAATAGAAAAATCTATCCCCCTTATAGGAGGCAAACCAGGCAACTCCTCGGGAAAAACATCCGGAAACTCTCTTACTACAGGAATATCCTCTACTTCCAACACTCCCTCACTTGTATCCACAATGTGAGCTAAATATGCCTGACAGCCTTTATTTAACAATTTCCTCGCAGCAACAGCTGATATCAAGCAACTCGAAATAACATCTCTTTCCCCTTGAAATGCAACCTCAAATCCATCTGGACTTCGAAGCACCACTTCTTTTCGGAAATAATCTACCATAGCTCTATACGCCTCTAAAAAGTCCATTCCCAAGATCACATCAAACTCCACAATATCTAAAGGATTAGATCAGCCTTAAACTTAGTTCCTTCCACCAATACTTCACAACCACTAAACACCCAATTTATTCTCATCACCTCACCGGAGGGTAGAGACACATGTCACTCGCCTGGAAGACACGATGACGGCACATTGGCGTGGAGGACAAATCTACAAGACATAAATGAATGTGTGGCTCCGGGATCAATTAAAGTAAAAGCTGGCTGATCAAAAATTAATAACGTACCAATGATGATATCTGGAGAAGTATGACCCTCCTATTAGATCATAGCATGAAGTCTAGCGCGAGTCATGGGACGTCCACGCTGACCACTACTCTGTTGAGATCCACCTCTGGCTGCTGAACTGTCATGAATACCACTATTGGAGCCTCTGGCTGAAGACTGACCGATTGGCTAAGTAGGGGTGGGGGTGGTCCTCTAAGCCAATAAGGGACAATCTCTCCTGAAATGATCTTGACCACCACACTAATAGCACTCAGAAGACTGTTGCTAACCAAAATAAAAAATCTGACCACCAGATGCCCTACCCTGGAAACTACCAGCACCAAACTGACCAATCTGCTGTCTACCCAACTGGCTCCGGAAAGGTCTCTTGTGACGCCCCTAGCTCTAAACCGAGAACTAGAACTCAATCCCCCACTACTGTCACTACTCGCTGAAGATCCAAAAGCAGATGATGAAGCAGCCTTCTTGGATGGACCCTGACTGAGGCCACTGAAATCTCAGGGCCGAGCACTATATTTTCCCCTAGTCTCAATGGTCATGGCTGCACTAACCGCATCAAGAAAGGTCGAGTAAATAACACTTGTCATCTTATCTGCATACACTCCACCAAGTGCCCTAATGAACATATCAATCCTGGTCCTCTCATCAGGAACCAAATATGGCACATGATAGCTTAAGGTAGTGAACATCTGCTCAAACTTTTTGACACCCTCATCATCTCTCTTCTTCATGTTTAGAAAAACCGTCAGAATCCTACTACAATGAGCATTACTGAAATACTGACCCAAAACGAGCGTCTTAAACTGCTCCCAAGTCATATCCTAAGCACCACCATTATTTCTGCTAGCGAGGGTCCACCAATGATGCGCTGAATCATCAAGAAAAGTCACTACCATCTTCACTTTCCTTTCTTCCGACAATTCAGTGCTCTCAAAAGCCTTTTCCATCTTATCTACCTAAGTGTATGCATCAAGGGGTCCCTTGGCCCCCTTGAACTCAATTGCCTCAGCATCGAAAACATCCTTCTTCTTCACAGACCGAGGGTGCTAAACCCTATCTAAAACACCTCTCAACATGTTCTCAATGGAATCAACTAATCCTCTAACTTCATCACCCTCGTTCGCGTTGGTTGAGGTAGCCTCACGGGGTCGGAGTCTAGGAGGCATAGTACCTGAGGATGGAGATATTTAGTAGTCTGTATACAAGACTAACAGAACTATCACACATACCCAATAAGACATAGCATTCAAAGCATAAACTGCTAGAGAATCCGCCACGGTCACATCACCACTATATAGGCACTACGTGTTACTTAGGCAAATATGATAGAAATAAGGAGGCATGAAATAAAACCTAAAGCTCTGAAACCAACTGTCAAGACCCACCATGAATTTCACCCTGAAACCCGAAGTAAGTCTTCCGGGGTCCACCTCTAAGGAAAATTTACTGAAAAACTCGGCAAACCTCCCTTGAAAATAGACAACCATAACCCAGAAAATTCAAGAATTACCCTCTTATAACGAATCAACCAATCTCCAATTCATCTCATAAATATTCAAATAATATAACAAACATCAACCTTCGAGAATTCGAAAAATATAACATAAGTCTTAGCACACCACCGAAAAAGTATACGCTAACCCCAAGGGTAATCAGAGCTACTAAAAACTAGAGGAGGCAAGAAAATACACTGGTAGGTTAAATAGGTAACCTACTGGTGACAAGTGGTGGAGAAGTGAGTAACTATGCCTCGCCTCCTACTAGTGTCAACCTGAACTTTGCAGACTGGACATTTTTAAAACCGAAGGGCCCAGAGAAAAACATTCTCAAACGTTAGAGTGAGTGGACAAAAATAAAAGAATAAATAAATAAAATAATTAACAAGATTTATGCTTTCCCAATTTAATTTCTAAAGAAATCAAACGCATGCTCCAAGCGATAAATCTTTTATCTCATAAATATCGAGCATCTTCAGCTCAAAAATATATACCAATAAATGTATGTATTTACACACGTCCATACTCCCTATATAATTATTTGATAGATTTAAAATAATTTATATAGGGTTACTACGCTCGTGTCTAACGCCCACGTCACGCCTTAATACGGTGCTACACTACGTCATTACGGTGGACGGACGAGTGTATAGATATGTGCTCATAACCCCTATATGAATTAAACACTAATATAGGGCTACTACGCTTGCGTCTAATGCTCACGTCACACCATAATGTGGTTATATACTACGCCATTACGGTGGATAGACACATATGGCTAGCTAGCATTTATATACATACTCTCCACATACAAATATTTCTAATTTACCGAAAAATCTCTTTTTCGGTAACTCTTCAAAATAAATAAAATCATCAAAATAAAATGACTTCAAATGCTCCAACAAAAGAAATTGTTCAACCCATAACCAAAGCATGCATATTACTTAAAACAAAAGTCCACTCACAAATTAGACCTAAGCCTGATGTCGGTCCGAGGCCTTTTCAGCTTGAGTCTTCTCATGTCGTGTTTCAAAAACATAAATTAATCCCCAACTATATACAAACGCTTATACAAAAATAGACAAAATTAAATGTGAGCCTTATCCACTCTCATCCTTGCCCAACTTCGCCATTCTTAAATCGATACGGTCTAAACTTCACCACAAATACCGGCAGCCTTAAACCAACCTTCTACAGCCTAAACAACATTAATCTAAAGGCCGGATTCTATCCAAATTAACGGCCAAAATACCAAACTTTGAAAAATCTCAAACCTATCTATAATTCCTCCAAAAATTCCAAAATTCACATCATTAAACTCCCCTTAATATTACACATCTAAAACCATGAAAATCCCCCTAACAGCGGCGGCCGGCGGCCGACTCCGGCAACCTCCAATGCCTACCAAAATTTAGCACAACTTTCCTCTCAACAGGCACAACAACTTCCCTAACTAACACAAACACTAATTTCAAGCCTAGATAGGGTAATCGAACTAAAACAGTGAATTGAACCCTAGAGTTTCAATTAATGATTTCTCCTTACCTTGCAAGAATCACACCAAAACCTTTCGAGGGATTCGCCCAGCAGCTCCGGCTATGGCGGCCGGAGGAGGGAGTTCCTGCAACGGAGAGCTACGGGCAGTCAGACCTTTCAGGCGTGGTTTCTCTATCACGGCGGCGCTAAGGAGGCTGCCACTGGTCCAGGGAGAAGGCTGGGTCGAAGGCTGACCGATTGAGACCGGTGTGGCGGTCAGCGGTGGCCGGATGGCGGTGGACGGGCGTGGGAGACGTCTGGCAGGGAGAGAGAGAGAGTGAGATAGTTGGGAGGGAGGAGAGAGAAGAGAGAGAGAGAGAGAAATGGTTTGGGCCTCTCTTCCAACCTGGTCCAACACCACTAAATAAAAACCCAACTCCAAAAATTAACACCCCAAAAATAATACCATAATAAAACTTACCTTTTTACTATCTAAAATTTACTATTTTTACCATCTTCAAATATTTCTCCTACGAACAATTTCTCTGAAATAATCGTCTCTCAACACCCCTCTAGGGACCTTTAAAACTATAAACTCATTTACGAATATGATAACATTCTTATTAATACCAAGTTAGTAAATAAGGTAAAAATTAAGAGTTGAGATGTGACAATTGTGATACTGATAGAGTGCAGAAGGGTATGTTATATCACTAATAGAGTGCAGAAAATTGTCTATGAAGGTTGTTACCAGAAATAATACACCAACTAAAATATATCGTCATCGGCTATTGCATGCTAAACCATGATGATTTAGTAGAGTTGGCATGTCTGAACCAAGACAAAGGAAAAAGGATAATTTTATGAAGCTATATGCAATAATTGGACATGTTTTCTTGGCATTATCTACTCTCTTAGAGTTATAGCATATGTATCTTTATAAGATAAACATGTTTGTTAATTGTACAATTTGATTATAAGGACGTGAATTCGATCCCTGCAAAAGTTTTTATTCAATTCATATTTACAAGATACTATTTGCAAGTGAGCTGCTTGCACTGTTCCTACACTGTTCATCAGCAAGGGGACAAAAAAACGGCGCGGGGTGTGTGAGACGAGAAGAGGGAGGCGAGGTGAGGTGAGTAAAGCGGGGCGAGGCCAGATTACTTAGGCGGGGCGAATTAGTAGGAGTTAATGAGGCGAGGGGTCCGCTAGCACAGAAGGGCGCGAACTGAAAAAAAATGACATAGGCGCGGAATCCCTCAACTCGCGGGGCCAGTGAACTGAGGCGGGGCGGGTTAGTAGAAGTTAATGAGGCGAGACCAAAATATTGAGGTGGAGCGAGGCGCGAAGTCTGCTCGCACAGAAGGGCGCGAACTAAAATTATTGTCATAGGCACGGCGTCAAAATTTTTTATTTTTTTTTAAATTGACATTTACAATAAATTTCCGAGTGACCTACTTACTATGTTCCTACACTGTTCATCAGCAAAAGACAAAAAAGTAAGTCGAACAAGGCGTGCAGGTTGCGGGGTGAGGAGTTAATGAGGCAAGTGAAGCGGGGCGGGTTATTAGGAGTTCATGAGGCAAGGAGTCCGCTAGCACAGAAGGGCGCGAACTGAAAAAAAAAGGCATAGGCGCGGAGTCAAAAAAAAATTAAATTGACATTTACAATAAATGTGGCAATACGCGGATAGTGAGGCGGAGTCACTCGCCTCGTGAGGCCAAATTGGCGGGGCGGGTTAGTGGGAGTTAATGAGGCGAGGCTAGAATACTGAGGCGGAGCGAAGCGCGGAGTCCGCTCCCACAGAAGGGTGCGAACTGAAAAAAATTGTCACAGGGCGCGGTGTCAAATTTTTTTTTTTTTTAAATTGACATTTACAATAAATTTCCAAGTGACCCGCCTTAGTCCGCAGGGCAATGCAAGACGAATGAGGCGAGGAGAAGACGTGGAGAGGCGAGACGGTTGATGCGTGGTGTGGGGAGACAAGTCAGGCGTGGTGAGTAGCACGCGGGGTTATGCGAGGTGAAAACGAGTTAGACGAGATAATGTGAAGTAAGCTAATGACGCCGAGTAAGTTAATGAGGCGGGACGAGGCGTCAAGCAGATGACGCGAGACGAGTAAAGCGTGTGCGACGAGGTAAGTGAAGTAGGACGTCTGAAGGGAGGGAAACAAGGCATGTGAGTGGATCGAGTGAGGCGAGGCAAGGTGAGTAAGGGAAGGCTAGTTTACTGAGGTGGGGCCGGTAAGAAGAAGTTCATGAGGCGAGGCCAAATTTTTGAGGCGGGACGAGAGGCGAGGCTCGGAGTAAGTTAGCAAAGAAGGGCGCGAACTTGAAAAATTATTTAAAAAATTGACATAAGCGCGAGGCTAGATTGGCGGGGCAGGTTAGTAGGAGTGAATGAGGCACGGCCATAATAGTGAAGTGGTGTGAGGCGCGGGGTCAAAAAAAAAGGACGTCGAACGAGACGAGATGCGTTAGACCAGAAGAGAGAGGCGGGGCGAGGCCAGTGAAGCGGGGCGAGGCCAAATTACTGAGGCGGGGCTGGTTAGTAGGAGTTAATGTGGCGAGGCTAGAATAGTGAGGCGAGGCGCAGAGTCCGCTGGCACAGAAAAGCGTGAACGGGAAAAAATTATAAAAATTGACATAGGCGCGGAGTCAAAAAAAAATTTAAAATGACATTTACAATAAATTTCCGAGTGACCTGCTTGCAATGTTCCTACACTGTTCATCAAGACGTGTGAAGCGGATGAAATGCGTTAGACGAGAAGAGAGAGGCGAAGCGAGGTGAGGCCGGATTACTGAGGCGGGGCGGGTTAGTGGGAATTAATGAAGCGAGACGAGGAGCCCGCTAGCTCAGAAGGGCGCGAGCTAAAAAAATTGACATAGGCGCGGAGTCATTCACCTCGCAAGGCCAAATTACTGAGGCGGGAGGAGTTAGTAGGAGTTACTGAGGCGAGGTGAAGCGAGGCCAGAACAATGAGGTGGGGTGAGGCGCGGAGTCCACTAGCACAGAAAGGCGTGAGCTGAAAAAAATTGACATAGGCGCGGGGTCAAAAAAAAGAAATAAATTGACATTTACAATAAATTTCCGAGTGAGACGAAATAATGCGACCCAAGCTAATGAAACAGAACAAAAAAGAGGAGCGAGTGAACCGAGACAAGTAAAGCGTGTGAGGCGAGGCAAGTGAGGCAGGAGACGTGAAGGAAAGGAAAGGAAGCGAAGCGCATGAGAAGAAGGAAGCGAAACGCAAAGGGCCGCCCAAATCAAAATAAATATAAATAGTGGACAATAATGAAATACATAAATTAAATTAAATAATTTCACCCTCTCTGTACCTAATCAGTGCGGCGCGAGGAGGGGGCGTGGGGTCGCGGGGTGATGCCAGGACAGTGAGGCGACACGCGTGATACTGGGCGAGGTCAGATGAGTAAGGCGAGGCGAGGAGCCCGCGGGGAAAAAGGGCGAGGTGCTTCGAGTGAGGTTTGGCGAGAGACGATTGAAGCGGGGCGAAACCTGATTACTGGGGCAGGGTGAGGCGAGGTTAGAGTAAGAAGGCGGGGCGAGTAGCGAGGCGAGGCGAGGAAAGCGCGGGGTAAGACGTGACGAGACCTGCTTGCACTGTTCATCAGGAAAGAGACAAAATAGAGCGAGGCGAGGAGGTGGTGTGATGAGTCGAGTGAATGAAGCGGGGCGAGTTAATGAGGCGAGGTGACGCAAGGCCAGAATAGTGAGGCGAGGTGATGCGCAGAGCGTGAGAGGCGTGTTAGGCGAATGTAAAGCGAGGTGGGGGCGAGGAGACCGCCAGGTTGTGAGAGGCGATGAGAGGCGTGTTAGGCGAATGAAGCGAGATGGATTAGTATGGGCGAGACCGAGCATCAACCGGGGCGAGTGAGATAGGTGACGGGAGGAATGTTAGTTGAGGCGGGGTGAAGCAAATCGAAGTTAGTTCGAATGAGACAAGGAGGCCGAGCAATAATACAAGTAAGGCAACATTATGTGAGGGGAGTAGCACGTGTGGCCAGAATACTGAGGCAGGGTTGGTGAGAAGGAGTCAAAATTTTTAAAAAAATGTCATAGGCGCGGAGTCAAAAAAAAAATTTTAAATTGACATTTACAATTAATTTCCGAGTAGCCTGCTTGCAATGTTCCTACACTGTTCATCAGCAATATTTTCCTGTCCATACATATGATGACACGACCCACCCCGAATTTCACCCTGAAACCCGGAGTAACTCGTGCGGGGACCACCTCCAAGAAAAGATATTACCGAGAAATCGGCATAACCTCCCTTGAAAATGGACAACCCTTCCTAACGAAAACCTGCAAACACTTCCAAAATTTTTTAATCCAACCTTAACTCCGGGAGCCTACGTGCTCCCCAAAAGCAACTACTCCCAACAACACAACATTAACCAACATCAAATAACATTATCCAAAAGATAACATAAATCCTCCAATAAATATTCTAAAACGACAACAAGTCTTCACCCACAACCGAAATAATATACATTAAACCCAAGTATTCAGAGCCACTAAACACAAGCGGAAATTGAAACCACAAGTAGGTTAAACAGATAACCTACTGATGAAAAGTGGTGGAAAAGCGGGTGACTATGCCTCGTCTCCTACTGGATCCAACCCGAACTCTGCAGACTGGGCAATTTAAAACGAAGGGCCCAGGGGAAAACATTTAATAACGTTAGAGTGAGTGGACAAAAATAAATTAAAATATTTATGTTTCCCCAAAACAATTTTCAAGGAAAATCGAATGCATGCTGCAAGCGATAAAACTTTTGTCTCGTAAATATCGAGCCTCTCAGACTCTATAATATATGTATGTATTCACACACGTCCATACTCCCTATATAGATTCATGGGTCTATATAGGGCTACTACGCTCGCGTCCAACGCTCACGTCACGCCTTAATGCGGTGCTACACTACGCCATCAAGGTGGACAGACGGGTGTATAAATATGTGTCCATACTCCCTATATGAATTAAACACTCAAATAGGGCTACTACGCTTACGTCCCACGCTCACGTCACGCCTTAATGCGGCTATATGCTACACCATTAAGGTGGACAGACACATATGGCTAGCTAGCATTTTCTATACATACTATCTCATAAATACATATTTATATCCACCGAAAATCTCATTTTCGGTATCTCTCCAAGAGAAAATAAAAACGTCAAAATTAAATGACGTCAAAATTCCAACAAAAGGAAAATGTTCAATCATGAACCATAGCATGCATATTATTTAAAAATAAACGTCCACTCACAATTTAGGCCTAAGCCTGATGTCGATCTGGGGCCTCGTCTGCTCGAGCCTCCTCACGTCCTGTTCCAAATATAATATTAATTTCCCAACCAATAATCCAATATTTAATGAAAATAGGCAAAATTACCCGAGAGCCATAATTACGCTCATCATTGCCTAAATTCGATATTCTTAAATCGGAACGATCCGAACTTAATTATCATCCTCAAAAGTCGTAAAAACAACTTTCCCAAAATACGACTTAAATCCTACGGTCGGATTCTACATTAATTACCCGCCAAAAATACTAACTTCGGAAAATCATAAACCTATCCAAAACTCATCCAAAAATTCCATAACTCACTTCAATAAACTCCCCTTAATATTCCAAATTTAACCACATTAAAATCTCCCAACCGGCGGCGGCGCCGCCGGCGGCTCCGCCGGCAGCGGCGGCCGGAGGCCAATTCCGGCGACCTCCAAAACCTATGAAATTTGGACAGAATAATCTCCTCAACAAGCTCTACAACTTTCATGACCAACACACCACCAAATTCCAAGCCTAACTAGCCTAATCGAACGAAAACAACTTAAAAGCCCTAGAAATTATAACTCCACATTTCTCCTTACCTAGCTCAAGAGGGAGTGAGCTGTTTGGAGGGCTTGTTGCACGGGAGGAGGGCTACAAAACCGTACCAAGCTTGCTCGGATTGGTGGCCGGAGGAGGAAGTTCCGACGAAAAAACTTCCCGGCGTTTCCGGCGGGTTTTCGGCGTTTCCGGCGGGTTAGAAGCTCGGGGGCTAGGCCGGGGAGGAAGAGGAGGAGACGGGGGTCCGAACCGGGGTGGAGCGGCGGCCGGTGGCTGGCCAGACGGCGGCAGACGGTGGCTGGGCAGTCCGGCAGGGGAGAGAACACGGGGGAGGAGAGGAAATCGGGGAGAGAGAAAGAGAAAGAGAAAGGGAAAAATGGCTTTGGGCCTCCCCCAAAACCGGTCCAACCATTTTAATCAACCCAAACCCAAAAATAAAACACCCCGAAAAATAATACCCGAATAAAAATTACCTTTTACTAGCTAAAATTTACTATTTTTACCGTCGTCGTATTTTCCTCATACGAATAATCCTCTGCACATAATCGTCCCCGAAACCCCTCTAGGGACCAATTAAACTATTAACTCAATGATCGAGACGGTAAGATTCTTATTATAATCACGCTAGTAAATAAGGTAAAAATATACGGGTCGGGATGTGACAATTCTCCCCTCCTTATAAAAATTTCGTCCTCGAAATTAACATACCTGTCATCCGAAGAGATAGGGATATTGCTGCATCATTTGCTCCTCTGATTCCCAAGTAGCTTCTTCTACTTGATGACTTCTCCAAAGCACCTTGACAAGCGGGATTGTCTTGTTCCTAAGCACTTGCTCCTTTCGGTCGAGGATCTGAACTGGCTCCTCTTCATAGGACAAATCTCTCGTCAAACTAATCGGCTGCTCTTGCAGCACATGAGAAGGATCGGCAATATACTTACGAAGCATGGATACATGAAACACATTATGTATCCTAGCTAACTCTGGAGGCAAGGCTAATCGATAAGCAAGTGAGCCAACTCGCTCAATAATCTCATAAGGGCCAAAATACCTCGGGCTAAGCTTCCCACGCTTCCCGAAGCGCACAACCCCTTTCCAAGGAGATAATTTCAGAAACACCCAATCACCCACTTGAAATTCTAGATCTCTCCTACGGACATCCGCATAACTCTTCTGTCTACTCTGAGCAGTCTTGAGTCTATCTCTAACCACTTTAATCTTCTCATTCGTAACATGGATTAACTCTGGGCCACAAAGCTCTTTTTCCCCCACTTCATTCCAACACAAAGGCGTGCGACACTGCCTCCCATAAAGAGCCTCAAAGGGCGCCATACCAATGCTAGAATGATAGCTATTATTATAGGCAAATTCCATCAAAGATAGGTTTTTATCCCAATTACCTCTGAACTGCATGGCACAAGCCCTCAACATATCCTCCAAAGTCTGAATAGTCCTCTCGGACTGCCCATCAGTCTGAGGATGAAAGGCAGTGCTGAAGAGTAATTGGGTACCTAAAGCTGCCTGAAGAGCTCCCCAGAATTTAGAAGCAAAACGAGGATCCCGATCTGACACTATTGATTCAGGAACACCATGAAGCCTCACAATTTCGTTCACATAAAGCTCCGCCAATTTATCCAATTTATACTTCTTTCCCACTGGCAAGAAATGTGCAGACTTGGTGAGTCTATCCACAATCACCCAAATACCGTCATGCCCTTCACGGGTACGAGGTAAACTAAAAACAAAATCCATGGTGATGTGGTCCCACTTCCACACCGGAATAGGCAACGGCTCGAGCAACCCAGAAGGCTTCTGCCTTTCAGCCTTGACTTGCTGACAAATTAGACATCTACTCACATAAGCTGCAATTTCCCTCTTCATGTTTGGCCACCAATAATAATCCTTCAAAATCCGATACATTTTTGTGCTACCCGGATGAGCAGCATATGCAGAGCTATGAGCTTCCTCCATAATCTCACTCTTCAACTCTTCATTTCTTTTTGGAACACATAGCCGGTTCTTAAACATTAGAGTCCCATCTCTTCTAACTGAAAAATGGTCGGCTGCGACTCCATTCGATGCTCTTTCCATCAGTTGAACTATGGAAGGATCATTATACTGTGCTTCCCGCACTCTATCAACCAATACTGGCCTCACATGAAAACTGGCTATCAAAGCACCAACCTCATCTACTGATAAATCCACTCCTGTAGCTCGCAACTCACAAAGAAGCGGAACACGAACCATCTTTAGATGAGATAAAGATATGGATGGATTTCGACTAAGAGCATCAGCTACCACATTAGCTTTTCCAGGATGATACTCAATAGTGCAATCATAATCATTGATTAACTCCATCCACCTTCTCTGTCTCATATTAAGCTCTCTTTGAGTGAACACATACCGAAGACTCTTGTGATCGGTAAATATCTGACACTTGGCTCCATAAAGATAGTGTCTCCACAACTTGAGAGCAAAAACTACCGCTGCAAGCTCCAGATCATGAGTAGGATAATTCCCCTCATGCGGCTTCAATTGCCTAGAAGCGTAGGCAATAACTCGGTCATGCTGCATCAAAACTCCACCTAGACCACGTCTAGAAGCATCACAATAGACCACATATTCTCCACTATCATCCGGAAGTGCCAAAACAGGAGCACTTGTCAAGCAATTCTTCAATTCTTGAAAACTTTGCTCGCACTGATCTGACCATTCAAACTTAACTCCCTTCCTGGTCAACTTTGTGAGAGGAGCAGCAATCTTTGAAAAATCTTTCACAAAGCGCCGATAATAGCCTGCTAATCCCAAGAAACTACGAATCTCCGTCACAGTGGTGGGTCTTCTCCAATTCGACACTGCTTCCACCTTTTGGGGATCCACACTAACTCCTTCTGCAGAAATCACATGACCCAAGAACCCCACTTTATCTAGCCAAAACTCACACTTGCTAAACTTAGCAAACAACTGTGATTTTTCCAAAGTCCGCAATATTATTCTTAGATGCTTGGCATGCTCCTTCTCATTTCTTGAGTAAACCAAGATATCATCTATGAATACGATCACGAAACGATCAAGATATGGACTAAACACCCTATTCATGAGATCCATGAATGCCGCGGGTGCATTAGTAAGTCCAAAAGGCATCACCACAAACTCATAATGACCATATCGTGACCGAAAAGCGGTCTTGGCTATATCCCCCTCTCGGATCCGCAACTGATGATAACCCGATCTCAAATCAATCTTGGAGAAAACAGAAGCACCTCTCAACTGATCAAACAAATCATCGATCCGAGGCAATGGATATTTATTCTTCACTGTGACCTGATTCAACTTTCTATAATCAATGCATAGTCTCATGGTGCCGTCTTTTTTCTTAACAAACAACACCGGAGCACCCCATGGAGACATGCTAGGCCGAATAAAACCCTTATCTACCAACTCCTGCAATTGAGTCTTCAACTCTTTCAATTCCGCTGGAGCCATTCTGTAAGGCGCCTGAGAGACAGGCATAGTTCCGGGAAGTAATTCTATAGAGAAGTCTATCTCCCTTGCAGGAGGCAAACCAGGCAACTCCTCAGGAAAAACATTCGGAAACTCTCTTACTACAGGAATATCTTCTAATCCCACAACTCCCATGCTTGTATCCACCACATGAGCTAAAAATGCCTGACAGCCTTTACTCAACAATTTCCTTGCAGCAACAGCGGAAATTATGCAACTAAAAATAACGTCTCTTTCCCCTTGGAAAGTAACCTCAAACCATCTGGACTTCGAAGCACCACTACTTTTTGAAAACAATCTACCATAGCTCTGTATGCTTCCAAAAAGTCCATTCCCAAAATCACATCAAACTCCACTATATCTAAAGGAATTAAATCAGCCTCGAAATTAACTCCTTCCACTACCACTTCACAGCCACTAAATACCCAATTTATTCTCATTGCCTCACCGGAGGGTAGAGACACATGCCACTCGCCTGGAAGAGACGATGATGGCACATTGGCATGGAGGGCGAATCGACTAGACATGAATGAATGAGTGGCTCCGGGATCAATTAAAGTAAAAGCAGGCTGACCAAAAATTAATAACGTACCAATGATGACATCTGGAGAAGTACGACCCTCCTGCTGGGTCATAGCATGCAGTCTAGCGCGAGTCATGGGACGTCCACGCTGACCACTTCCCCGCTGAGAGCCACCTCTGATCGACGCACTGCCCTGGGCACCACTACTAGAGCCTCTAGCTGAAGACTGACCAACAGGCTGAGTTGGGGTGGAAGTGGTCCTCTGAGCCAACAATGGGCAATCTCTCTTGATGTGGTCCTGACCACCACACTCAAAGCACCCAGAAAACTGCTGCTGTTGCCCATAAGAAAAAGTCTGGCTACCGGATGACCCACCATGGAAACTGCCACCCGAACCATACTGCCCAGACTGCTGCCTACCCAACTGGCTCCTAGCAGGTCTCCTGTGACGTCCTCTAACTCTAAACCGAGAATGAGAACCTGATCCCCCACTACTGCCACTACCAGCTGATGAACCTGAAGCGGATGATGAAGCAGCTTTCTTGGATGGACCCTGACTGGGGCCACCGAAATCTCGTGGCCGAGCACTATAAATCCCCATAGACTCAATGGCCATGGCTGCATGAACAGCGTCATAGAAAGTCGGGTAATAAACACCCGTCATCTTTTCTGCAAACACTCCACCAAGTGCCCCAATGAACATCTCCATCCTGGTCCTCTCATCAGGAACCAAATATGACACATGATAGCTCAGGGAAGTGAATCTCTCCTGGAACTCTATAACACCCTCATCATCCCTCTTCTTCATATTCAGGAAATCCGACTGAATTCTGCTGCGATGGGCAGGACTGAAATATTGCCCCAAGAAAAGCGTCTTAAACTGCTCCCATGACATATTCAGCGCATCCTCAACATTCCTGCTGGCAAGAGACCACCAATGATGTGCTGAATCATCCAGGAAAGTTACTGCCATCTTCACCTTCCTTTCTTCTGGCAACTCTACGATCGCAAAAGCCTTTTCCATTTTATCCACCCAAGTATAAGCATCAAGGGGTCCCTTGGCACCCTTGAACTCTCTGGCTCCAGCTTCAAAAACTTCTCTCCTATTCACAGTAGGAGGGCGTGGAGCTCGTTCCATGACATTCCTTAGCATATTCCCAATATCATCAACCAGTCCCCTGACCTCATTGCCCTCATCGGCATTGGTCGAAGTAGCCACACGGGGTTGTCGTGGGCGCCTAGGAGGCATAGCACCTGAGGAAAAAGAAATTTAGTAGCCCATAAACAAGACTAACACAACTATCACACATACCCAATAACACATAGCATCAAAAGCATAAAATGCCGATGAATCCGCCGCGGTCGGATCATCACTCTATAGACACTACGTGCTACTTAGGCAAATATGATAGTGACAAGGAAGCAGGAAAAAGAAACCTAAAGCTCTGATACCAACTGACACGACCCACCCCGAATTTCACCCTGAAACCCGGAGTAACTCGTGCGGGGACCACCTCCAAGAAAAGATATTACCGAGAAATCGGCATAACCTCCCTTGAAAATGGACAACCCTTCCTAACGAAAACCTGCAAACACTTCCAAAATTTTTTAATCCAACCTTAACTCCGGGAGCCTACGTGCTCCCCAAAAGCAACTACTCCCAACAACACAACATTAACCAACATCAAATAACATTATCCAAAAGATAACATAAATCCTCCAATAAATATTCTAAAACGACAACAAGTCTTCACCCACAACCGAAATAATATACATTAAACCCAAGTATTCAGAGCCACTAAACACAAGCGGAAATTGAAACCACAAGTAGGTTAAACAGATAACCTACTGATGAAAAGTGGTGGAAAAGCGGGTGACTATGCCTCGTCTCCTACTGGATCCAACCCGAACTCTGCAGACTGGGCAATTTAAAACGAAGGGCCCAGGGGAAAACATTTAATAACGTTAGAGTGAGTGGACAAAAATAAATTAAAATATTTATGTTTCCCCAAAACAATTTTCAAGGAAAATCGAATGCATGCTGCAAGCGATAAAACTTTTGTCTCGTAAATATCGAGCCTCTCAGACTCTATAATATATGTATGTATTCACACACGTCCATACTCCCTATATAGATTCATGGGTCTATATAGGGCTACTACGCTCGCGTCCAACGCTCACGTCACGCCTTAATGCGGTGCTACACTACGCCATCAAGGTGGACAGACGGGTGTATAAATATGTGTCCATACTCCCTATATGAATTAAACACTCAAATAGGGCTACTACGCTTACGTCCCACGCTCACGTCACGCCTTAATGCGGCTATATGCTACACCATTAAGGTGGACAGACACATATGGCTAGCTAGCATTTTCTATACATACTATCTCATAAATACATATTTATATCCACCGAAAATCTCATTTTCGGTATCTCTCCAAGAGAAAATAAAAACGTCAAAATTAAATGACGTCAAAATTCCAACAAAAGGAAAATGTTCAATCATGAACCATAGCATACATATTATTTAAAAATAAACGTCCACTCACAATTTAGGCCTAAGCCTGATGTCGATCTGGGGCCTCGTCTGCTCGAGCCTCCTCACGTCCTGTTCCAAATATAATATTAATTTCCCAACCAATAATCCAATATTTAATGAAAATAGGCAAAATTACCCGAGAGCCATAATTACGCTCATCATTGCCTAAATTCGATATTCTTAAATCGGAACGATCCGAACTTAATTATCATCCTCAAAAGTCGTAAAAACAACTTTCCCAAAATACGACTTAAATCCTACGGTCGGATTCTACATTAATTACCCGCCAAAAATACTAACTTCGGAAAATCATAAACCTATCCAAAACTCATCCAAAAATTCCATAACTCACTTCAATAAACTCCCCTTAATATTCCAAATTTAACCACATTAAAATCTCCCAACCGGCGGCGGCGCCGCCGGCGGCTCCGCCGGCAGCGGCGGCCGGAGGCCAATTCCGGCGACCTCCAAAACCTATGAAATTTGGACAGAATAATCTCCTCAACAAGCTCTACAACTTTCATGACCAACACACCACCAAATTCCAAGCCTAACTAGCCTAATCGAACGAAAACAACTTAAAAGCCCTAGAAATTATAACTCCACATTTCTCCTTACCTAGCTCAAGAGGGAGTGAGCTGTTTGGAGGGCTTGTTGCACGGGAGGAGGGCTACAAAACCGTACCAAGCTTGCTCGGATTGGTGGCCGGAGGAGGAAGTTCCGACGAAAAAACTTCCCGGCGTTTCCGGCGGGTTTTCGGCGTTTCCGGCGGGTTAGAAGCTCGGGGGCTAGGCCGGGGAGGAAGAGGAGGAGACGGGGGTCCGAACCGGGGTGGAGCGGCGGCCGGTGGCTGGCCAGACGGCGGCAGACGGTGGCTGGGCAGTCCGGCAGGGGAGAGAACACGGGGGAGGAGAGGAAATCGGGGAGAGAGAAAGAGAAAGAGAAAGGGAAAAATGGCTTTGGGCCTCCCCCAAAACCGGTCCAACCATTTTAATCAACCCAAACCCAAAAATAAAACACCCCGAAAAATAATACCCGAATAAAAATTACCTTTTACTAGCTAAAATTTACTATTTTTACCGTCGTCGTATTTTCCTCATACGAATAATCCTCTGCACATAATCGTCCCCGAAACCCCTCTAGGGACCAATTAAACTATTAACTCAATGATCGAGACGGTAAGATTCTTATTATAATCACGCTAGTAAATAAGGTAAAAATATACGGGTCGGGATGTGACATATGATCCATACAAGTTAGCTAATGAGATGCGAGACAAGGAGATCATTTAAAAAAAAACCAGCTTACTGAGGCGGGGTTGGTGAGAAGGAGTTCATGAGGCGAGGCGCGGAGTCCGCTAACACAGAAGGGCGCGAACGGAAAAAAATAAAAAAAAAAATTGACATAGGCGCAGAATCACTCGCCTCGCATGGCCAGAATGTCGGGGCGGGTTAGTAGGAGTTTATGAGGCGAGGTGAAGCGAGGCCAGAATACTGAGACGGGGCGAGGCGCGGCGTCAAAATTGTTTTTTAAAATTGACATTTATAATAAATTTCCGAGTAAGACGAAATAATACGACTCAATCTAACCACCACAACCACCACCAACTTTTCTAGCTACCACCACCACCAATATTACCATTCACCAATCACCATTCATCACTCTTCTTGACGGTTAGCTGACATTTTAGACGACCCTGAAACCGATTCCAGCGTCTATCCAGTGCTAGAAGTACAAAAAGAACAAATGGGTTTAGTGAGTACTGGTCCAAATTGATCGTCTGATGGAATTGTTGGTCAAAACTTTGCAGAAAGTTATGAACTTGCTGCAAAATTTGACGCCGGGAGAGGAATTGGGAGGAAGGAGTGTACGGACAGGTGTTGGAGAAGATGGGTGAGGGGCTGAGGACGCGCGTGAGGGTTTGTTATTGTGATTAGGTTTTTTGTATTTGTTTAAGTGGATGGGTTTGCTGCAGCCTTATCTAGTTACTCCATTCTAGAATTTTTGTTTTCTTTGTTTTATCTAATGGTTACTCTTAAGAGTTAGGATTAATTTATTATTAGGGGTCTATCAAATTATACATTGCTAGCTTAAGCTCATGTTCATGAGAATGAGAACGAGCATGAGGATGATGTTCTGGTGATTAAATAGATTAGTGTTTATTTTTATTTGAGTTATTGATTGTGGAACGATAACTTTAAAAAATGCGGTTATTGAGATCTCCGAATTTACTTACTTAATCTCACTCTATTATGAATTATTAAATGACATATTTATTATCTTACACAATGACGATTAAAGACATTAATTAAACAAAAAGTAATACATTTATTCTCTCTAAACTTTCTATCTAATTCAATAAGAATAGATTGAATTTTATTATTTTCCTCATTGGTTTTTATTTTCTAGTTTTACCACATACTTATTAAAGCATTTATATATTTATATTATCATACATGTCACATGCATATACAAAAGTGAAAAAATATTTTTACAAAAATTATGATCTATCAATTATTAAAAAAAAATAAGTATTAAAATAATTTATCATCATGAGGTATAAAAACAAAACATATAAACTTACAAAAAAAATAGTATATGTAAAATAGAAATACAAAAGTAATGATGAAACATAATGAAGCTCACTCCCAAAAGATGTGGCTGACACAGGCTTGACCTTGATTCGCAAGAAACCTTCACATCTAGGGCACACTGGGTCTCATATCTAGCCGGAAAACTTCTCATAACATTCCCCAATCCACCATCACCATATTCTCACCTGTTATTCCTCTTCCCTGCATCACGCCGGGAAACTACTTAATGAATATCAGACTGGCTACATCTCTGACCGGTTAATTAACATTAATGGATTTTTTTTTGGGTCGTACTGTGTCGGTATCAAGCGTGGGAAGATGATTCCCAGTGTGCCCTTCTGATGTGAAGTAGTGATAAGCTATGAAATATGGGGAGCTCTTTTAGTAAGGAGTCTTAAGTTGAGGATTTTTCAGTTTATGGTTTAAAATACTCATTTTTCGATCACATTTTGACATCTTATCCGTTCAGTTTTTATATATGAGTAGATCATTTATACAAATTTTCAACCAAATTGGTATTCGTTAAAATAATAAACTAGATCAAATTAATGGACGAACCAAATCTGTCAAATATGAACCGTTCAAGTTCATAATTGATAAATCACACTTATGAATGTCTTAACAATTTTCATTATAGCTGAAAATTTAGAGAAATAATCTACTCATAAATACTTATAACCGAACGGTCAAGATGTGGATATAAGATCGAAAGGTGGGATAAGCCGAAAAGTCCTCCATTTAAGAGTCTTCATTAGAAGGGCCTATAACACTTTTTAAGTGAAAACAGATCAAAGAAACCTGAACATGGTTACAGTTTTGCTGGCTGTGTATATGCTTCAAGTTTCTTCTTAATTCTCATTCTGACACACTGGCCGAGAGTTGGCATAAACTAGACAAGCAGGTTAACGTTTTCTTAATCCAGCTATACTAATCTGCTTAAGCCAAATTGGAGATTCATCATGGAACACCATCCATCCCTTTTGAGTCCTGTTTGTGGATTTGATAGACCTGCAAATAATGCAGACATGTTTTCAGAGATGCTTAATCACTAGACCCGGTTAACAAGTTACAAGTCCCCCAACTTGCTCCATTGATATCCCATTTCGAACTCTGTACTTGCATGAGAGATTGAGAGGGAGAGAAAATTTCCAATTTGTTGGCGAATCACTGATGAATAACTGGTTCTCACTTCTGTGCTCTCTTAATGCTTTCTATGAAAGAGCTTTATCTCTGGGCTGATTTTGAGATCCCATGAATTGAATTGCTTTCTTGTATATAACAAAGAATGTACACTCCAAATATGTAACACAGCATGTACACTAGAAACTAAACGCAAATGCTAAAGAAGCCTAAGAACATTTAACTCCTATACTCTCATCGTCGTAATTGTATCCAAGCCTTCCAATTTTCACCACAGAAGAAAGCTCCTTCGGCAACTTTGCACTCGTTTGATAACGCTTTCGATCTTCATTTGAGACCTTTTTTTTTTCAGTTAAAGATTGAGAGGGAATTAGCACAGTAACGTTGCAAGGGAGATGACACAAGTGAAGGCGAGATATTATACTGCCCATGCCATAAACTTTATAGAACAGAAACCAGCATCAAATTTGAACTGTTTTAGTTTCGTCTCGTATTCTACTTCCACTCTTCATCCATCTCATCTCCCTCTTTCTCCCCATACGTTTTCCCTCTTTAACTAAAAGAAAATAAAAATAAATCTCACTTTCAAGACTTCCATCAGAAGAAAGCAACCTCATGATGGCTCCTTGGTGCTGCACTCTTTCAAGTCAAGAAAGCAATATAGTACTGCATTCTTTCATGAGAGCAACCTGTAGTAGTACACACTTGCTCCAATCTCTTGAGCCATTAACAACATGAACAGAAAATAAGGGACTGCGGTATAGATCCTGCTCATTCTTTTCTCTCTTTTTTTTTTGCTATGTTCTAACTTTTGAACTTCTCTTTAGTTAACCATAGGAAGAAATATATACAGACGAAGAAAAGTAGGAAATTAGAAAGAAAATGGGAGTCCGTATAACTGCCCAGAAAAGTACTAAAAGGCCTACGGATTTTATGTACATGGTCCTTTGGGGATAGAGGAAACCAACCTCTCTTACCAAAGAAATGACAAAATCAAACCAATTACTTATTGACTAACAATAAAATTATATCAGCGAACGTCAGGAGGGCCAGTCAAATTATTACCAAAGGAGCAGCTTTCAACCTTAGCAACCACCTCATCCTTGCAAGGCCCAGCATTTTGCGTTACTGGAACTGAGTTTTTGCATCCTTGACAAACAAAACTGGCAGGGACCGAGTCTGAGTCTGGGATTCCAGAACATCGAGTGTGCCGCCAGACACCACAAAGATCACAAGCCATCATTCTCTCTCCGTCATCATCCTTTGCCCCACAGCTGCACTCCACTGTCCACCTCTCCATCCCTCTCTCCATACTGAACTTACTCCATCCACTCTTTGCATTGCAGCGCCCTCTCACTCGAACATATTCTGCTGACCCTAACAACTTCTTGACCCGGGTGGATTCATCAACACCACCATAGTCAACCAACTCTTCGGCTTGAAACCTTTTCAACACCAAATATACATCTTGAAAAGCTTTTGATGCTGCAACCTTGAGATCGGATACAGTAGCATTGGTTAGAACAATCAGTTCTGGAGGGGGGTCCAGGGTGGAATATTCTTCAGACTCGTCTGTAAATTCAACTCTACATAAGAGACATGTAAGCGATGGATCTTTAATGGACATCCTTTCGGGCTTGTAGTCCTTTACAAACTGCTTGCAGTCAAGTAGCTTTTCAGCACAGCAGACGGCAAGGTCCCTTGTTTCCTGAGGCACATCTTTCATCATAGTTTGGGGGTGGAGCATCGACTCATATAAGAAGCGTATGTCCAGTACAAGATTTTCTTCTGATAGGCTTCTAGAGGTGGAAGAGTCGTTTGATGCGCTTCCAGCCTCGAGTCTGCAAATGTTCAGCAGGTTACAAACTTAGTAACCAGAGGTGCAGAACAATTGGAATATAAAATGAACTATTTAGACAATCTTGCTTTAGCTGTTACAATCTGTTAGACAGTGATTGTCCATAGAGAGTTAAAGACAATATAAGAGAAATAATGGAGGCTTGAGCTATTAGACAGTTCCCTCTTTCTAATAAACAACTCTGCCAAATTCAAATTTACAACTTCTTTATAAATATGTATTTGACGACTTAAAAAAAAAAAAAGTGTATTTGAACAGGCAACTGTTATTAACAATCCCAAAAGTCAACCTACACTTATCCTTTCACCTCCCTTTTGGAATTTCTCCACTCCGTGTATCTGGATATCTACATATTTAGTAAGTGAACAAGCTATTTTCAGACCCAAAAATAGTCCCCCCTTACAAGTTTGGTAAAAGGCATCATTCTGGGCCTAAGTGAACTCAAACAGCCGAGATCCAGAGTAAAGAAGAAAAAAAAAAAATATTGCTGCTAAAGAACCGTACTTGTAATCTTATACAAGCTTAATCACATGCAAATTTGGTGTTTCAAGACATTTGGATCTTTACTCCTCTTAGACTCTTGGAATTTACACATCCTTTTTACCGTTTATACTAGAAATTCCCTAAATCTGCTTCCCACAACCTTGCTTGAATCAAGGGCCTCTCCTTCTGAACCCGATAATCATTAGGAGTCCAACTCTAACATATAGGAAGGTAATACAGTGAGGTAGATCAGATGAACCCAGTCCTCATTGTTAAAAGCTATAATTCATCTCTCCCAACTGCGAAGAGAGATTGCATAAACCTGTGAGGTAAGTCACCTATCCTGTACTGCACTGTTTGTGCTTGCTAAGTAAAACCATTAGAAATGCTAAACATAGAAGACAAATCTAGCATATCTAACAAATACCTAGATGATTGTCGCTTGAGAAATATTGTTTACCTTGAACTAGATATACGTGTGATTCGCATAAGACAAGAAAGGTTTTCCACTCTATAGAGTAGCAATAACAAAACTAAAATACAAAAGTGATTATAGTATAAGTAGCGCCAAAACTAATACAGATGACTTGACAATTGCCCTAACGTCGTTTCAAGGCTAGAAGGCTCAAAATAATCATCACTTCGATTGAAACTGTGTAGTGCATTCACTAGTGGAATGATAACAAAGGATTGATATGTAAAAAAGATAAAAATAAAATCCTTTGTCATGCAAAATTGTATTCAATTTCTAATCGAATGAACGAACTAATGATTGTATTTGGCTTAGCAGCCTTAGCTGACAGGTCACAAAATAATACTTAATTCCTACATAAATGTATCAAGTTTACTATCCTCAGATAAAGAAGGCTGAGCCTAAAACGTGGCAGGATTAAGTTGACAGTAGAAAGAACCGGATTATGTTTGAAAATTGAAACTTCCTACCCAAGGTTCCTTTGAAATTTTTCTCACGCATTTTTTTATCATCACCGTTTTAACAGACATCTTGGCATCACTCTCTTTATCTGGAGTCACTGTCTGGTTCCTGTATCTTCTCCTTCTCTCTTCAGTACCCTCTCTCTTCCCTCTCTTTCCTCTCACAAACAAACCAGAAAATTATATGTTGCATGAACATCAACATAGTTTGAATTCTGCTGATTCACTGAGTGAAGAATTGAAAATTCATTGCATGGATCTCTGGATATCACAGACTCAGAGAATGGGTAACCTCATGTTCTATGTGCTAAACTTATGTCAATAACAGAAAGTCAATAGATCTAATTTAATGTTCATAACTCAATTCTGCTAAAACCCCACTGTATGTTTCACGTCAAACTATTTCTGTAGGAACTTCTTCATAGGTTTTCTGGCCAATACAGATTATTTCCACGGATGTTAATACTTATCTTTGTTCATAGTATTACATATAAATATATAATGCAGAAAGGAGCCCCCGAGGTGGTTCTTACTCAGTAGGAGACAGAGGGAGACAGTGAATTTGGTTAAAAATAAAAATAGTTCTATTAGTGTGGGGAGCTTTGAAAATCATTAGATTGATAAAGGGGTGAGGATCTTTTAATGCAAGAAAATGCAAATAATTAAGGACAGAAAAGCCAAATTCCTCCCATAACACTGGCAATATGAATTTGATTTCAAGTGATAGAAAACTAAACAAAAGATAAAATGGAAAAGGGCACAACTATTGAGGCTCAATATACTACTAACCTGTATTCAAAATCACCATCAGCATTGCGTCTCGAATTAACGAAGATCCCTTCTGCTACTATTTTCCCTCCAAGTTCGTTGAGGCTATAATCCAGGAGATCGGGTGGTTGTCCCTTGTAAATAGCTTTCCTAAGATTACGCTGATTTACCCAATTTGGCCCAGTAACTGCACGCAGCACCTTGACCATGGCTTCTTCTACACAATCAACATCACTCTTCGTCCAAGAATACAGAACTCCGGAAGCTCGTCGCTTCTTGCTCATGGCATCATCACCCCTTGAAGAACTCTTGGGAGCATCATGGATCAATTTAATCAAGAAACTAAAGAGATCTCTTATATTCAAAAGCTCACGTTCTGATAGGGACTGGTATCTCAAGATGATATCACGGATGCAAGATGGAAATCGACGTTGCGCAAGAAAGGTGGACAGGGGTAAGGTAGAGAGTTTTTCAACAGCCAAATTATAGGCATCAAGAGTGAGAGCAAAACTACCAGTAGCAAATTCATAACCCCAGTCACCATACCAGGGATGTCCTTTGATGATTGCATGAAGTAGCCGATATTCCAGCCCATACTTCTTCGACACATCCATTACACTGACCATTCTGTTCATGTGTGGAAAATGACAAATTGGAGTTTATTGTTATGCAAGATAGGCAATAATAAAACAAAAGAGGGCACTGATAAACGATCATCATAAACAAAGCTAGTGAAAAAAATAAGAACACAGAATTTGAGTAAGAGCAAAGCAAAATAAAGGCCTATCCCAGAATATTTGTTTTATGTAGAACAAAAGAGTAAGGACGATATATGTAAATTGAAACCCCTAATCAAACTAGTCCATGTAGTGTGTAGTATTTATCTCCCACGATTACACATTTCAACTCCTAATAGTGTATATCATCCAAAGCCCCACTCATCTAGCCTAGCTAATATACTACTCATAAAAACGAAAAAAATAAATAAATAAAAAATAAGTAAGTCTAGGAACAAAACCAAACCTCACTCCAAGAATTTTACAGAGCCGGTCCCAAAAGTCCATGATATGGCATCCAGAAAGCATCCTCGAGCCACCTTCCCTTCCATTTACCCTGAGAAGGTGTCCAAAACCATTTGAATGGACTACTCCATGCAGAAGATGGGTTGTGTTTTCTAATTGGTTGTACACCCAATCTTCAACATCATCTGTACTTGCATCAAGGTTGCAAGATTTGCACCTGAAACCATGACACATTTCAGCAACATAAGAAATCAAAGATCACTCAACCGAATTAACAGCAGTAGAAGAATAGACAACTATATATTAGTGTGAAACATTTTTAGTAAACTGATGCACCTAGCTGTACATGAAAACACCTCTTAGTTTAATAGTCTTAATTATGTTTGTATCTATTTAAAAATACTCGGTGCTCACATTGGGTTTATTATAAAATTTCTTATATTTTTATGACAGAACTGGCTTTCTTGAGCAGCCATAATCACATTTATACCAAACTTAATACCATATAGCGATATACAGAAACCAGTTGATCTCGTATGATATACAAGGCTCTATAAGAATAATATATTCTATTAGAAGACAACAGAAATATGGATTTATATATAAATGCATATAGATAACAAACAATAACCAACCAAATGATATTGGTGAATTAAGAACATGCATAAATCAATTAAAAACACAGTGGAAGCAGACATCAGAAAATGTAAAAACACGTTACATGAATACTTAGGTACCAACTGAATTTTTTTGAAGTTAGGACTTCGGAAGTGACGGATTTGCTCTCATGCTCAAGGCCCCATGCAGTCCTCACATGTAATACTGTACCAGTTCTACTTATTTGTACTCTCAATACAAGTTTTAATATAAAAAACATTCATTTTCTTTGCGAGTGATGGGAGGTCTAGTTGAGTCAGATAAAACTTTATCAAGTTCTTTCAGTTCATATGTCCTTTATTAATTTTCCTTGAATTCCCTAAAACATTTCTACATACATTCTTATATGTATGTCATCTGCTTGGCATTGGTACTAGAATCTATGCAACAAAAGCCAACAAAAATCAGATAACCCATGCTTATAATAGCTATACATTATATTATCAGAAATAAAGGCATATATGAAGTATAAAATTTCAAGTCCTCACTTGGATTCGTAGATATGCACAACATCTCCACAGCACATACAAGGCTTGTGATACCCGCCAATGGAATTACCATCAGCCTTAATTATAAAGTGATAACGTTTCCCGCAAACTGGATGACCACTCCATCCTAAATGTTTGAGAAAGTTTGATCAAAACACACATACAAGTAGTTATGTTCTTACAACACATGAGATGATTATGTCCATGATGCCTAATCATAAAACCAAAACCATTGAATTAATTCCCTACTTTGGTCGACAGAATAGTCTGGACAACAAGATAAAACAAGAAGCTCTCTTTAATGTCAGGAGCATGATAGGTAGGTAATATAATTGGTCAAGACTCCTTTATCATGCATTTCTACTCGAGCAGCACAAAAGACCAAGGAAAAACAGATTACAGCCTCTGTCCTAAGCTCATCATTAAATGTAGTTAAGAAACCATTGTGCAAATTCAACAGCCCCTAGGGTGACGCATTCAAGTCCTCAGTCCACTACATCCTATCAAATCAACTTATGAAGAACACACGTCATCATTCAACTTTACTAAGCCTTAAACATTAACTTAAAAGTGCAAGTTTCAAACTCAGAACGGCCGATTCCACTGATGGAATAGCTGTCAAGCAACAACAGCTATCAGCTCTTGTCATGGACTCTTTGTCATGACCTGTGTAAAGCACCAAACACCAACTTGGTGCTTATTCCGTCAGTCCACAAGTAAAATCACCGTGCCGTACTACCGGCACAAGAGGACAACTACTCAAACATCACCGGGACCCCGAATAATCAACAATTTGCCTAATCCTAATCAGGAATTTACAGTTCTATTATTAACATTTAGCCAGAAATGGATCGTATCCTACATTTTAATATGAATTAATAGAAACAAATATAAACACTCTCCAGGCAAAAAAGCATAGAACTCGGGTGAGTCAACTCACCGACAACTCGGCACTGATCACAATAGACGTTTCGAGATCTGGCGACGTCCTCCTCGACGATATCGAGGCACACGAAGGGCGAATCGGGACCGTCCGCCGAGGCCGCGGTCGCCGGGAGCTGATCGGCAGCATCGCCGACCCTGAAGAGGATATGCCACGTCATCAGGTGAGGGAAGAGGGACGACGGCGGAGGAACCAGCGCATGGTTAGAGAGAAACTCCCTGACGACGGTCCTGAAAGGTCCAGTAGCCTCCGCCAACGAGGACGGGAAGGTGAAGAAGTCGTTGAGATCCGCCGTGATACGCCTCTTCATCCGCTTCTGAGGTCGCTCATTCACCACCATCACGGCGGCGCGTGATCACCGATATCCTAGAAGGTTCCGGATCGAGCCAGACTCTCCCGAATGTTTAGGGCTTCAAAGAAATCAAATTCACTTTCATCTCTCTGTAAATTCTTTCTTCTTTTTTTTAATTTTTGAAAATAATTTGAATTTAAAAGAGAGGATCGTGTGGTTGCTGTGAAATTTGTAGAGCTAGCGATCAAAATTTGTTCAAGAAAAAAGAGGAAAAAGGGGAATTTCTTTATTTCCGTGCCGAGTCATATACACCACGTGCCGTTCTTCTTCCTTGTCTAGGAATTAATGTACAATTAAAATAGAGCCCTCTCAACTGTTTAGATATTTCACTTTGGTACCTGGTAAAAAAGATAATTTCTTATGCATCCCTAACACTGTAGATATTTTCGTTTTTGTACCCAACTGTTAAAACTTGTGTATTTTCTGAGCTTAGGGCTGTTAATTCTGACACTCGGAACTATATTTCTCTCATTCGTCGATGCATGTTTGATCAAGGGCAGTTGTTCACTCTATATATGTGTCCGATGTCTTTCATGCATCGTCGTCTCCCCTCGAGCACAAGCTTTGTCATTTCAATCCTTCTCAGTAACCTCCACCACCAACATTCCTTGCTCTCCGCTCTCTCTGCCTCTTCCCAACCTTTACGTTTTGTTATGGCCTAAATTGAGATGTCATTTCATTTTCTAATTATAGTGACTACTAAAAACAGTACAAGGCATTTAATGGTTACTCTTCTTTAGGACTAGTTGAGTGACTTTTTTTTCTTTGGGAGGAGAGGCTGTCCTTGTTTGTTGGGTGACTAGAAAGATACCCACGCCTTGGCGCGGTGTTTAGATACCGTCGTCTCTTCTCGTCATTCCTCACCTCGCCTCGCCTATCCTTTCCTCGGCTCGCCTCGCCATTCCTCGCCTCGCCTATACTTTCCTCGGCTCGCCTCGCTTCCTCTCTTCTCGCCTATCCTCTCCTTTCCTCGCCTCGCCTCTGTTAATATATGCCCACGAAACCTGTTATGCTGGGTTATGGTTTCCTGTTGGGCTTAGTATATAGGGTTTAGTATATAAACGACCAAAACCTAATTGTATTCTGGCATTCAGTGTTTTCCTCAAGATAATAAAACTGTTCTCCTTCTGCCCGTGGACGTAGCTAACACATCGTTAGTGAACCACGTAAATCTGTGTTCTTTCTTACATTCGTTACAACAGCCTCGCTTCCTCTCTTCTCGCCTCGCCTATACTTTCCTCGCCTCGCCTCGCTTCCTCTCTTCTCGCCTATCCTCTCCTTTCCTCGCCTCGCCTATTCTCTCCTCGCCTCCGCTCGCTTCCTCTCTTCTCGGTTCGCCTCGACTATCCTCACATCTCCTTGCCTATCCTTTTCTCACCTCGCTTCCTCTCTTCCCGGTTCGCCTCGCCTCGCCTATCCTTTCCTCGGCTCGCTTCGCCATTCCTCGCCTCGCCTATCCTTTCCTCGGCTCCCTCGCCATTCCTCGCCTCGCCTATACTTTCCTCGCCTTGCCATTCCTCGCCTCGGCTATCCTTTCCTCGCTCGCCTCGCCTCGCCTCCTCTCTTCTTAGTTCGCCTCGCCTCGCCTATCCTTTCCTCAGCTCGCCTCGCCTATCCTCTCCTTTCCTCGCCTCGCCTATTCTCTTCTCGGTTCGCCTCGCTTCCTCTCTTCTCGGTTCGCCTCGCTTATCCTCACCTCTCCTCGCCTATCCTTTCCTCGCCTCGCTTCCTCTCTTCCCGGCTCGCCTCGCCTCCTCTCTTCTCGATTCGCCTCGCTTCCTCTCTTCTCGCCTATCCTCGTCTCGCCTCGCTTCCTCTCTTCTCGCCTATCCTCGTCTCGCCTCGCTTAATCTCTTCTCGCCTCGCCTATCCTTTCCTTGCCTCCCCTCGCCTATCCTTTCCTCGCCTCGCCTATCCTATGTTCGCCTCGCCTCCTCTCTTCTCGGTTTGCGATATAAAAATCTAGAGAGATTACTATTTTTTTGCGCGAACTCTCTAGATGTTTCTATTTCTTCGCCCAAGCGAAGTGTGCAGAGTCCACTGGGAGATCATTATTTTTTTTTGGGCGAAATTTCTCTCAATCTCTCTAGATTTTCCTATCTCTTTGGCGAGATCAATACTTTATTTATTTATTTTGGATGAACTCTCTCCTCTCTCTATTTTTGCAAATGTATGCGCGCACTGTTTCTTATTTTATGTTTTTTTTTAACGAACTCTTTCTCAGTCTCTCTAGATTTTTCTATTTATCCGCCCCAGAGAATGGCTCAGCCTCCGCTTGGATATCATTGTCTCTTAATTTTTTTTTGGACGAACTCTCTCTCAATCTATCTAGATTCTTTTGAGTGAGATATTTTTTTTTGGACAAACACTTTATCACTCTCTCTTGATTTTTCTATTTCTCCGCCCTAGGGAAGGGCGCGGAGTCCGCTGGAAGATCATTTTTTTTGGGCGAACTCTCTCTCAATCTATCTAGATTTTGTTCACAAATCACTGTTTATAAGCTTATGAACAGTGATTTTGATTGTTGTTTATGCGCGGATTCCACTGTTTACAAATCATTGTTCTCTGGCGAGATCACAAAGCAAAGTTTACTTGCTTGTGAACAGTCACTTACAACACACAAAACACTGTTCATAAGCTTATGAACAGTAGCTTGCAACACACAAAAACACTGTTTCATAAGCTTAGGAACAGTACCACGCGAATCATTGTTCATAAGCCTGTAAACAGTGCCCGCGAACAGCTCGCACTACACACAAACCACTATTCATAAGCTCATGAACAGTGCCCCGCGAACCACTGTTCATAAACCTGTGAACAGTGCCCGCGAACATCCTGCACCACTCACAAAAACACAGTTCATAAGCTTATGAACAGTGTTTATGAACAGTCGACCAAGCTTTAGTATATAGTAAATTTCATATTTCCATTATAATTGAATAAGTTGCACTTGCTCAAGTATTTTTTTCCCAATTAACAGAAAATAAATAGAAATCTAGACTGCTCAATTTAACAATTTTCGGAACATAGACGACAACAAGTTGTAGATACAGGAAGAAATGGAATGCCATTGAAGGATAATAGTAAAAAGGAACAAGTAGTTTAACCTTACTTGAGATAACAAAACATTATAATACAATAGAAAGTTAGTTGAAAGTATTATTTATTAACAGCAGATTACTTATCCTCACGGGTCAAAATCAAAAAACTGTACCATAATCAGGTTGGAACGCTAAGGGCACGCTCTATGTCCTCCAATGATCGCCCTTTAGTTTCAACGACATTACCAGCTATGTACAAGACAGCAAGCAGACAAACAGCAGAGAATCCCAGATACACCGAGCTGATCCCGAACTTGGTTACAAAGCTCAAGAAATACAGGCCAATGACGAAGTTTGATATCTGATGATACAGAATGAAAATTCAGTTCATAAGTGAGATAACAGATGTCTTCATTCAGTTTTTATCGCAAAGTAATTAGCCCTGAGTAAAAAAGGCACACATACATAACCAACTGCAGCTTTTGCAGTCAAGTTTTTTTTGTTCCAATAATTAATTTTTTTCAATAATTTAAGTATCCACCAAATGCAAAATTTGCTATTCTAATAAAAAAAGCCAAAGTACAACATTCACAAAACAAAATTTATCCCAGTAAGATATTGATTAGTACAACATTCACAAAACAAAATTTATCCCAGTAAGATATTGATTAGTAAGGTACCATCTCACTTCAAAAAAATATATGCATTTTCTATTGCCACTTACCCAGTGCATGCCCAATGACAAAGAAACTGCTTTTGCTCTGATTCTTGAAGCAAATATCTCTGGCAGAAGAAGAGCGGGCACAGGGCCAGCACCAAGCGAAAAGGACAATACATAGCTGTTGATCAAAATAAGAACAGTGTTGAGATACAAACATGAACATCTAAAATGGAAGAGTACGGTTATTTTTTTCTTTTTTTACAAAAAAACTCTAACTTACAGAACAGTCCCAGCAACAGCAAGGGTGCCAGAATATGGAGCCAAAACACTCCAAGTAAACGACAAAGCAAGCAGCAACATTGAAGCAGCCTACAAACAAACAAACAAACAACAATAAAACGAAAAGACAATTGATCAGTAAACATAAGCAAACAGAAACGTTTTTCATTCAAATTTAAATAATTGACACAGCCAAAGCAAGTTTTATTGCATTGGACAGTGAAATCTTATATAACAGACTATTTGACAGACAGACCTAAATTCCCTTATTTTCCTTCATGGATCCACTTTTATCAGCCAGATCAGTTACAGCGATTTAATTAATAAGTACCAAAATGTTTAGAGAAAAATACACAATATTCTTATATCTATTAGATCACAGTTGGATGAATTATTGAACCATAAAGTTTAAAGGGTGACTTTCAATGGGATCCTGAAAACTGACAGCTCGAAATCATTAACCAACATTGGAAGCATCTAGATATTCCTTTACTTGTGTATCAAGTAAAAATGGCGTTCATTTACTTCATATAAAACAAATCTTTGATGAAGATAATATTACCATTCCTCCAAAACTTATCAGGAGAAGACTTTTCCTTCCTTGTCTGTCCATCAGTGACGATGCAACAGCTGTGCCTGTTAAGAGATAATCCAGAGTTTGAGAAAACACTATGACAGCATAATAATTTTTCCAATCTTCGAAACTAACCAAAGACATTTGCTGCTCCAACGAGAGCACTTGCTGCAACATCTGATGTTATGCCAGCACTGCGGAAGACAGAACTGGAATAATAAACCACAGCATTTATCCCAGCTAACTGTTGGAACAAGAAAAGTGCCGCACCAACACTAACAACTGTACAAACACATAGATGTCAAGAAAGGAAAAGAAATGTATGACAGAACATGAATTCTAAGAACTAGGCAAACCTTTCCAATAGCGGCTACTAAACAGATCAAACCAGCCTGCTTCGGGTTCAGTAGATCCATGACTTGCTGATGTTAAGTCATGCATCACCTCAGTTACTCTCTCTTTTCCGTATAATGTTTTTATAACCTTTTCAGCTTGGGAAGTTTTCCCTTGCTGCAAAATAAAGCACTGATAAGCACTTCTACTGAAAATGCCCAATTACAGCTGAAAAACATGGTAAAAATTCAGATACGACAACTTTGCACATATATGTTTATTAAATAAACTTGCAAACCTGTAAGAGCCATCTAGGACTTTCAGGCGAAACAGCCATTCCTAAAGCCAATAGAACAGAGGGAACTATTGCAATACCAAACATTGTCCTCCACCTATAAAGAAAAAGTAGGGTTAATTGAGAGAGAGAGAGAGAGAGAGAGAGAGAGACCAAACATAAGAAAACAAAGAGAACTGTTTTACTAAGGTTCTTAGACATGGTTTGGTATACTCAATTCTCATGAATATAGAACATAGTGTATAGTTCATTCACTCACTGATGACATTACATGAGCTATGTATTAAATAATAAAAGATCATTATTATTTTATAAACATCGATATCTCAATCATAAAAGTTTAATTGGCAATCAATATACAATTACAGAATATTCTGTATTGATCTCAGCTTCGGAAAAAAATAAATATATTTTTCTATTGTTTTCAGGTTTCTGCCAACTGTCTCACATAAATGCTATATCGAACTGCAATATGTATTTATAATTCATTTCAGGCATTATTGCCAAATTACCCCAAGTTTAGCAGAAATTCTCTACTTTCCTGTCATTTTGAAATAAACTATCATTCAACATCTCCATCGATCAGCATTTCCCATCCAATTTTTTGTCCCTTTGGTGGTAAAGCATGTTTAGGGAAAATTGAGAATTGAGGATGCCACACTTGCCTAATCTTATGAATGCAAATCTTAAAAACTGAAAAAAGTAATCTCAATATTGAATAAGTACCTACAGTCTACCATATGCGCTAGGCCTAATATGCGCCACCAATCTCACATAAATGCAATGTCTCCACTTCTGGTATTATCTCCAAATTACCCCAACTTTGGCAATTTCCTGTTTTCGTGCCATAAATTGTGGAGTTGCCAAACTCCACCAATTTCAGCATTTCCTATCAATTTTCCATCCATTTATGTGACATGGCATCCTTGGAGCCCGTTCATTGACTATGAAAATCCCACATATGCCTCATGTGGTAATTCCAACATTTAAAACTCCATAAAGTAACTTTGAATATTAAAAAATAAAAAGATCAAAATGGTTCATGGACTTTCCCAATCAACTCCAGCTTCATCTCCTTACCAAATGAACTCTTTCTAATGCCACCAATAAAGAGGTCATCTCTCTTACCTCTTCGTAATTAGGCTTCTTCTAAAACCAAAATCCCAACTCACCTTAGAAGTAAATTGAACAGCAAAATTTCTTATAATGTGTCTTCTGTTCTACGGGAATGATGTTTCTGAATAGACTTTTATGCTGTAACTATTTTAATTCACTGTAATTGTTTTGTTTTAGGCTAATGTATCGGAAAGGCAAACAGATGTCCGATCCTCTATCGCATGCTGTAACTATTTTAATTCACTGTAATTGTTTTGTTTTAGGCTAATGTATCGGAAAGGCAAACAGATGTCCGATCCTCTATCGCATGCGCATGCGCATGCACAAATTATTTACAAGGAGCAGAGAATAAAAAGAAGATGATACCAGAGCGGATTTGCTGATAAAGGTAATCCAGCCACCAGTGCTCCAAGGATTCCAAGACATATAAAAAGCTGGTTTACAGATCCAAGTGCACCTCGAATTTCAGTTGGAGAGATCTAACCAAGAGAACATAGTGTCAGTCAGTCAGTATATAAAAAACAAGAATTGGATATCAATATATAGGAATTAACATTACCTCAGAAATATAAAGTGGGACAATAGCTGATGAGATGCCGATTCCAATTCCAGCAAGTAAGCGACCAATTATCATTTGCTCCACACTCTGGGCTGTAGCACTGAAATTTTTTTTTTTTTTTTAAAAAAATCAGTTTCTAATGTTTTTATCTGACATCATAACTCATAATCCAAGAGAAAATACAGACCATAAAAATGCTCCAATCGTTAGTGGAATCGCATCAAGTTGGAAAGTCCTAGCTCTCCCAAACTTGTCAGCCAATGTTCCACCAGTGAAAGATCCAACTGTGGCACCAGCTAGAAGTGTGCTAACAACCCACCCTGCAGAAGGCATAAGGTGGAAACAATGAACTATCGATTCTTGAGAGCAATCACAATTAAAACCATCTTAGTTGCAGAATCACATTATATGTTGCAATTTGATAAATATACCAAGGCTTTGAAATGACAAGAAAATACATTTGCAAAAAGACTTCCCCAATGTATTATCTCCAATGGAACAAAAGGACAAAAAAACTGTATACATTACCATCCAAGACAGTCTGTTTTTTATTGGCACAGTATTGCAGAATTAAGAAAATTAAGAGCATGTTCTCCATGACACTATAAATCAGAAATATAAAAGACTTTAAGAAGAAAAAGAAACAAGGTAAATATGAAAAAGGTTTAGTGATTTTTAAGCTGTTTTATTAGATTTAAAACAAACAGAAATATCGGACATGCCTTTTAATCCAACGTTTTCAGCAATACCAAGATCCTTTGACAGGTACTCAAGAGCACCATTTACCACCCTGCAGAGAATACAGCAGAAGCCACCATAAGACTCGCATGCGACGAAGTTATACCGCTGAACTATTGTAGAAAGAGAAGGCTTCGGTCCTATAATATAATCAGCTCCGACTCCATGGCAAAAATAGAACAGGAAAGAGAATACTTAACAGTCATGACTGCATACATATCTTCTGACCACATAGATTTGAATGCACAATGCATAGATATCATCTGAGCAGAGCAATTTGAATAAATAATGTAAATGAACCAGTAATTAAGTATGGCCAAATTATGTATGATAGTAGAGCAAATCTTTCCTTTGCCAATTCAAATCTTACCCGAGATGATAACCAAATAAAATGGCTCCAAGACAGGCAACACCAACATATGGCAAAACTGTTCCAGAAGATTTGACCTGAGGCGTGGGAGGAACAAGATTCTCCATGTCCCCATCTGCAGATAAACATTATGAAGTACGGGTAAGAACAGAAACAATTCAAAACCAAAGCATAAAATGTTCAGTTGGGTATCAAAATCCAGTTGCTAAATTGCCGCATTCCACAAACAATACTATACAGCTCCTGTTGACCAAACTGAAGTCCAAGGAAATTCGACATCATCCAAGAAAAATCCCGATCAACAACGCATTATATAGAGTTGACTTTTTTTAGTTTAAAATATTTGTTCTGCCAAAGAATGGTGGTGCAATGACGAAAACACGAGCAAGCATAAACAATGTGGAAAAGCTAATCTCATGTCATTAAAGAAACCCAAATCGAAAAATTTGATCATCGGCCAAAATAGGGCTCAACTAGCCAAAGAAGTATATAGTTTAAGTAGCGAAAACAAGTTTGAATAATAAACGTACCAGAAGCCTGAGCCCTGAGTGATCTGGGTTTCAAGGAGTTCATGGAAATCCCATCAAACCCGATTCCAGGACGTGCAAGCTTGGCTCCCATAGCAGAAGTGAGCACAGTGGCCTTATCAGTCATACACAGACTTGTTCTTCTGAAATCACCAAAACCCAACACCCTTCTTTGCTGTTGGACTTTGACCCCAAAAACTAACTTCTCCCTAATCGAACCATACGTTGACGCTTGCATTTTATCTGGTCATTAATTAAAAAAATCCCCATTAATTAAAAAACAAAATATCTGATCCCAATGCAGAAACTCTCAATTTTAGGTAGAAACTAAATTGTATTAAGATTTCATGTTACCTGGGCTGAATGATTATTCGGAATTGAATTCTTCCTGAGTGTGGGGGATCAGAAAAATCAGAGTGATCGACAAAGAAGGAGCGGCGGAAGCGAAGATTGAAGAATGTGGGAGTGGTTAACCTTTGAGACAGACAGAGAGAGAGAGAGAGAGAGAGAGAGAGAAGTGAAAACTGTGAAAGGCGAGCGGTGCCTTGGGCTCTTGTTCTTCTTCTTGGTCTCTCAGTCGGAGTCCGACTCTACTTGCTTCTTATTTCATTTTTTTTATATTTGCTCTGATCTCTGTTTTGATAACTACAAGAGAGAGAGGGAGATCGGGACCCAAATCTGATTAATTAAGTTAGATTTTAAGGGTTTTTTTGTATTATTATTAAAGTGAGGCAGTAAGCTTCTTCTGTTAAATCGGACTCATCGATTTTTCTCTTCGATTAAAGTGATAAGCTTAACAACAACAACAACAACAGAACAAGAAAAACAAATTATTAAACTCGATTCATTTCATTGATACCGCTTGAGGAGAGAAAGTTCCTTACATATAAGTGGGCAAATGACCACTACTACTAGAATGCCAACAAACTAGGCACTGCCTAGAGAGATAAAACATAAGATACAGACTATTACTGGGAGTTGAGTTGCTGCAATTGTGAACTGAGTTGCTACAACTGGGAACTGAGTTGCTGCCACAAGAAGACGCAATTGTACATGAGGGATCACATGATGAAGGTAGATTGGGCTGATGGGCTTGAAGGATTGGGCTGAGGATTAGAAGTGATCCTAACAAGTCCTCCCCCCATAAGAACAAGCTTGTCCTCAAGCTTGAAAGTCTGAAACCTACGAACCATGGCATGAGCTTCCTCCCAAGTCGCATCTTCCAGAGGCAGTCCTTGCCAAGCCATCAACCATTTTGTAATTGGGCGCCGATGCTTGGTGAAGATAGCCATGTCGAGCACATGCTCTGGTTTCCACTCAATGATGCCATAATCATCAAATTGAGGCAGTGTAGAAGCAACCGGTGTGTGATCACCAATGCGGCGTTTAAGAAGAGACACATGAAAAATGGGGTGCAACTTGCAATTGTCTGGTAGAAGGAGCTTGTAGGCAACTGAACCAACCTTTGCAACAATCTGGAAAGGTCCATAAAAGCGAGGGGCAAGCTTCTGTGAAGGGCGGCTTACCAAAGATTGTTGCCGATAGGGGTGCAATTTCAGAAACACCCAGTCACCAATCTCAAATGACTGATCATTGTGTTTCTTATCAGCTTGTTGCTTCATCTGATTCTGAGCTAAGGTGAGATGATCTTTGAGGTTGCACAATAACTCATCGCAGTCTTGCAAAGCCACACCCACCGCATGATTGGTCGTAGTGCCCGGAATGTAACGCTGGATCGAAGGAGGTGGAACCCCATAGACTGCCTGAAAGGGGGACATTTTGATGGCTGAATGGAAAGTGGAGTTGTACCACCATTCGGCACAGTGTAGTAGATCAACCCAGGAGTTCGGTCGGTTACTAACAAAACATCGCAAATAATGTTCCAAGGTGCGGTTAAGTACCTCAGATTGACCGTCACTCTGGGGATGGTAAGCAGAGCTCTGGCAAAGTTTAGTGCCCTGAAACTTGAAAAAATGCTCCCAGAAATTAGAGATAAACACCCTGTCCCGATTAGTCTTGGGCATGCCATGGAGCCGAAATATCTCTTTGGTGAACACCTCGGCGACTTGAGCAGCAGTATAGGGATGATTGATTGGCACAAAATGTCCATATTTGGACAACCGATCAACAACTACCAAAATAGAGGTCTTTCCATCAGAGGCCGGTAACCCATCGACGAAATCCATAGCAATATCCGTCCAAATTGTGTTAGGAATAGGAAGTGGTTGGAGAAGACCAGAAGGGTGGCGGTGCTCCGAATTGACTCGCTGACACTGATCACATAATGCCACATACTTCTTAACATCCCAGCGAACTCCAGGCCACGCAAAATTGCGTGTCAATCTCTTTAAAGTTCTGAGGAAACCGGAATGACCGGCTGTGAGAGTATCATGGAACTCAAATAAGATCTTAGGACGCCAATCGGAAGTAGCATGGACAAAAACCCTGTCTTTATACATGAGGTGACCAGTAGCCAATGAAAATCGTGCCGGTGTAGGACCACCTGTTTCCAAGGCACTGATGATGGCGCTCGTATCCGGGTCTGAGCGACAAGCCTGGTCAATTGCCGGAAGGCAATCAAAGATGAGAGCTGAGATGCCCTGAATACTGAGAAATTCTACACGGCGGGACAATGTATCAGCCACAGCGTTCAACGTACCCGCTCGGTATTGGACTGCATAATCGAAGCCCAAGAATTTAGAGATCCACTTATGTTGTGCCGTAGTGTGAATCCGTTGTTGAAACATGTGTACCAAAGGCTGGTGATCAGTGATGATGGTGAAGTGATGGCCCAAAAGATACTGACGCCATTTAGAAACCGCATTGAGCACTGCCAACATCTCCTTCTCATATGTAGAGAGCAATTGGAGAAAGAGTCTGGTTGAGGAATTCAATGGGGTGCTTGCTTTGAGAGAGCACAGCACCGATCCCCAATCCGCTGGCATCGGTTTCGATGAAGAACTCTTCACCAAAGTTGGGAAGAGCCAGTACCGGAGCTGTGGTGATGGCGGCTTTGAGATTGACGAAGGCTTGCTCGGAGGCTGGCGACCATGCAAAGCTCTCTTTCTTGAGCATATCAGTGAGAGGGTGTGCGATGAGGCTGAAGTGACAAAGCGGCAGTAGTACCTCACTAAGCCTAGAAATCCTCTCAATGCTTTAATTGTCTTGGGCTTGGGCCAGTTGATGATGCAGCTGATTTTTTCCGGGTCCATAGAGACACCTTGGGCTTAGACTATATGACCCAAATAGTGCACACTTAATTGAGCAAACTCACACTTGGACAACTTAACAAACAATTGGTAAGATCGCAAGATGCGCAAAACCATTTCCAAAAGTATCAGATGCGATTCAAAATCCTTGCTATACACCAATATGTCATCAAAAAATATGAGCACGCCTTTGCGAAGGAGTGGACGGAATGTACCGTTAATGAGGGCTTGAAATGTGGATGGAGCATTCGAGAGACCAAAGGGCATCACCACAAATTCGTAGTGTCCATCATGTGTTCGGAATGCGGTCTTGTAGATGTCGGCCTCATGCATCCGAACTTGATGATAGCCGGACCGGAGGTTAAGCTTGGAATAAACGGAGGATCCATGTAGCTCGGCAAATAACTCATCGGCCACGAGGATTGGAAAACGATCTTTGACTGTGACCGCATTCAACTCCCGGTAATCCACACAAAAACGACAATTGTCATCTTTCTTGTGAACAAGAAGCACTGGTGACAAGAAAGGGCTCGAACTCGGCTGAATGATGCCTTGAGCTAGCATGGTGGTGACTTGGGCCTCGAGTTCAGACTTTTGAGAGTGACCATAAGTATATGGGCGAACATTAATCGGCCCACAGTTAGGAAGGAGTGGAATCCTATAGTCGATGGTTCTGTGAGGAGGGAGGCCCACTGGAGCGTCAAAAAGAGACCCAAACTGCTGGAGAAGGAGGGTAATCTCTGGTTTGTGCACCGGTGGCACATCTTCGATCAAAACGGCGAGGGGAGGAGGAAAAGACTCAAGTTGCTTGTGTGGGATGAGATCAAAGATGTCAGCGGCATTGATGTAAGCCTCTGGGTTGGAGGTTTCGCCTCACAGAACATGGCGCTGGCCATCCACCATAAAGACCATAAGTTTGTCGCGGAAGTGCCAACCAATAAAACCCAAGGTTTCAAACCATTGTACCCCCAACACAAGGTCGCAGCCAACCACCGGAAGCAAAAGGAAGGAGTCGGTGAAACTATAGGCTTGGGCTTGTACCATGACGTTGTGTACAACACCAGAAGGAGTGAGTAAATGGCCAGATGCAGCTGTGAATCGAAGAGGCCCTGCGGGAGCAATTGGCAGCCCCAATTTGTTGATGACGGCCAGGTTGAGGAAGTTCATTGCGGCCCCGCAATCAATGAAGATGTTGATGGTTACATTGCCGATGGAACCCTTGAAACTCATCATATTGGAGAGCTTGGTGTTGGTGATGGCGTGAAGTGGGTAAATGGGCTTGGAGGACTCGAGGGCAGGCTCCTCAGTGAGCAACAGTGGGTCGGGTTCAACCTCCGGGTGCTCGTCTGGTGTCTGGGCGAAGTCGAAGATGGCCATAAATGGCCATTTGCACACATGGGTGGCTGAATATTGCTCATCGCAATTAAAAAAAAGGTTTTTGGCTCGCCTTTCTCGATGTTCAACAATAGAAAGAAGGTAGAAGGGGGAACGGAAGTTGGTGTTTTATGGTGGAATGGGAAGGTGTGGTTTGGTGGTGGAAGGTGTCGGGTTTGCTGAGGGTAGGCGGGGCAGGGGGTAGGTGTGAAGTGGGAAGGGTGGGTGTGTGGAAACGGTTGGGGAGTGGGTTGGAGAAAGTGTGGGGTCTGTAAGGTTGAGAATGGCGGAGCTCGGCGTTGCGTGCCTCAAACAAACAGGCAAGGCGTTGTGCCTCGTCAAGGGTGGTAGGATTTGACACTTGGATGTCTTGCTAAAGCTCGAGGCGCAGACCCCCAATGAAGATGTGAACAAGTTCACTGTCGGGTCAATCCGGAGTGCGACAAGATAGCTTGGTGAAAGCAAGAATGAAATCATCGACAGACCCCACTTGTTGTAGGTGGGAGAGGGCGCTCTTGAAGTTGGATGGGGTGCCATCGCTGAAACGAGAGATGAGGGCTGCCACAAACTCGTCTTATGTCAGGTTGGGGTGGCGGAGCTCAAGCACTCATACAAACTGAAGCATCATTGCCAAAGTGTAACGCTGCTGTTTGAACTCGGTCGAAGGGCTAGACCTGATGAACCCACAAGTAGCGATCTGCCAAGGTTATCCAGCCGACCACGTCTTCGCCATTGAAGAGTGGTAATTCGACTCGCGGAGGTCGATAGTGGTGGTGTTCGGGAAGGAGATTTGGCTGAGGGGGAAAATAGGTGCGGTTCGGAGGATTCGGTGGTGGTGGATTGTAGTTGTTGTTTTGTTGGTAAAGGGATGGATGGGGTGAAGAGATGGTCAAGTATTGTGGTGGAATGGAACTCATGTGAGGGTGTTGAGAGGTGTTATAAGTGAGTTGGGGAGGTGTGAATAAAGTGGGTGTGGGTTGAAGGAGAGTGAGGTTAGGTGTAGTTGGCACCGGAGAGAAGGATCCAAAGGTCAGTGGGTGCGATGGGGGTGTTGGTGGTGAGTAAGGCTCCAAACTATGGATGATGGGGGCGACCGACTGGGCAGCAGTAGCGGATTGTGGTGTTGTTGAGGGGAAGTGGTTTTCCCACCGATTGAGAATGATGTTTTGGATAACAACGAACTAGTGATTCATGTGAGTTTGGCTGCGTACTATCGCCGCGATGGCGTGCTGCACATCATCATATTGAGATTGAAGGCCATCGACGATAGCCTGAAAGGTGGCTAAGTGGTCGGTGGAAAGAGGTACGGTCGAGCGGTTTGGTTGTTGGATGTTGTCGTTGCAAGGTGGTGGGATGGGTGGGACTATGACAAATGTGGGGTGGGTGGAGGATGGGTTTGAAACTTGGAGGTTCCTCATCGGAGACCCTCCAGACTCTGGCTCTGGATACCAGATGATAAGCTCAAGAACAACAGAAAAGGGAAAATAAATAATTAAACTGGATTCATTTCATTGATATCATCTTCAGGAGAGGAAGTTCCTTACATATAGGTGGGCAAAGGACCACTACTACTAGAATGCCAACAAACTAGGCACTGCCTAGAGAGACAAAACATAAGATGCAGACTATTACTGGGAGCTGAGTTACTGCAACTGGGAATTGAGTTGCTCCACAAGAAGACGCAACTATACATGAGGGATCACATGATGAAGGTAGATTGGGTTGATGGGATGATGGGCTTGAAGAATTGGGCTGAGGGTTAGGAGTGATCCTAACATAGAGTCTCAATCACAATTCCAAAAAAGAAAAAAACAGCCTCAATCTAGACTTTTTGCTTAGGCAGTAAGGTTCAAACCTCTGTTGCACGGAAACGCCAAAAAGGTCGCGTTTCCCGTTTCTGAAACGTTTCGGAAACGAAACGCACGGAAACGCGGCGGAAACGCGTTTCCTGAAAAGCAGTATTTGGAAACGCAGAGGAAACGCGTTTCTACTTCGATGGAAACGCGGGTTTGTAATTACCTTGGAAACGTGGGGGCAAGAAAGACTATTTACCAACTTGAAAGGATTAGGTCGTCCTTCGCTGGAATTGCTGCTCTTTGTCTTCGGCTGCGTCTTCGTCTCCTCTTCATCAACACTGTACTACTCTGGTCTTCGTCAGGTCTTCATCAAGACTTAACACAACTCTGGTCTTCGTCCTCGTCTGGTCTTCATCTCCTCTTTGTCCTCGTCCTTCGCTGGAATTGCTGCTCTCTGTCCTCGTCTGGTCTTCATCTCCTCTTCGTCCTCGTCCTCGTCCTTCGCTGGTATTGCTGCGGACTCTTCCTCTAAAAAATAAAAGAAGAAGAAGAAGAAGCGCGCGCTCTCTCTCTCTCTCTCGTTGCAGCAATCGGGTAAATAGGCTTCCTTCAAATTTCGATTCATTCTCATCCTTTATTGTCATCGTCTCTTTTGCTTGCCAGCTCTGCTTTCATTGTGTTCGATTCATTCAAATTTGACATGTTATTTCTTAGAATAGTTATGGATTGTTGATGAAGAATGTTTATGGATTGTTGTCTTGTTGATGCTTTATAGATGGTTATGGTTGGTTAGGTTGTTAGAGTTGCTATGCATTGTTGATGCCTTATAGATGTGGAACAGTTCAAGTTCTTAGGAGCTAGTTGATTGGTATGGATAATTGATGCCTTTTCTGGAAGTCACTTAGCTGTTTAATTATTAGCTATAATTAAAAGCTAATAATTATAGGGAGGGAGGAAGAGATGAGAGGAATTGATAAGCATGTTGTCTCTGTCCTGTTTGCTGCTGCTATTTGATTACCTTTCACTTGATGAGCCATTGTTGGAGTCGGTCTTGTTTGAAGATGATGAGTTTGAAGAGGAAAACATTGAGGATGATGATGTTGTTGAAGCTTAATTTGACTTATTTGTATTTTAATTTGAGTATTTGAATATGGATCTTTTCTCAAACATTTGTTTGGTTTGGATTTGGATTGACTATGTGATGAAGAATCTTTGTTATTTGTATTGTAATTTGATTATGCATGTTTGTTTGGATTTAGATTGATGTTTTTTATTAAGAAACTATTTTTTTGATGGTATTTTTTCAATTATATTTATTATAATAAATATTATATTTATTTTAATTTTGACGTTTCCTTCACGTTTTGTATCAGACTATATTTGATTTTGACGTTTCCGCGTATCGGATCGTACCGGAAACGGAAACCCGTTTCCGTTTCCGTGCAACATAGGTTCAAACCATTTAGCCATATCACCTGACGACTTTTTCAACTTATGTTTCTTTTAATGTGTTTTGGCATGGACAATTTGTCGAGATGACTAAATTATTAAATGTATAGCACCTAGTGTTGGGTTCGGTTAAGAAATGTACTGAATAAAAACTTTCACTTCAGTTCGGTTATGTTTCTAAGTGTACCCAAAACCAAATCGATCGAACCGATTCAGTTTGGTTAGATTCAAGTACGAATCTTTTTAAAAAAATTATTTGTATATTAACTTTTAACCAGGAGCTTCTTTTTCTACATATTGACATGACGTTTGGTCTAATATTAGAAAAACTTAATAACAAAAAGAAAAATAAAAAAAATCTACAACGTGAAGCTCTTGGGAGCTCTTTAGTTTATCCAAGTGGAACACTGGGAACACATAAATAAACCGGCTGTCCATGATGAGATGAGCTTTATTTGCAAGTTTATCTGCTAGGAAATTTGTCTCACATGAATATGTCTGAAAATCACGCTAAAGAATTGAGAGCCAGTGTTAAATATCATGAATAACACTCTGAATACGATACGAGTAGTAGAACGGATCTTGAAAATAATCAATTAAAATTTTGGAGTCCCTTTTGACGATAATATGAGAGCAATCATTAAGGAGTGCATTGTGTAAACGTTAGCGAAGAGGAGATGGTTCAACAACCAACACACCAGTGAAAGTCAACAAAATTCAAGACTGCAATTAGAGAATCATGATAACGATGTCACTCTACCTTGTATAATAGAACCATCAAAAGTTAATTTTCATTTGATGTTTTTTTAAGAAAATTTTTACTTCATAACATCATTGGGATAAATCATTTGACCATGAAAAACTTAGCCAAGGGAGAATGGCCTAGATTTATATCTAGGATTGGTACAAATATAATTGAGTAGGTAAAAGTTGGAATGATGAAAGCCGCCTTGTTTCTATCATGCCAAATCGACCAACAAATATGAGAAGAGCATTTTACAGGGCTCACTTCTAAGTTCCAAAAGAATAACAAAGATGTAGCAACAATGAGACAACAAAGCCTTACCAATTATTCATAAAAAAATAAAATAAAATAAAATAAAGCCCTACCAATTATGATTAAGGGCAAAGACAGAAAATAATATCAAACATGAGCTTCAAAAGAGCATTGAAGGAAGATATGTGTGTAAGACTCATGACGAGCATCACAAAGATGATAGGAACTCAGTCTTAGTCCGGCGTTCTACCTAGGCGTGCTCCCACAATCACCAACTCAGTCTCCAAAAGCCTCTGTCAGCCGTCGCTGCAACCGCCTGCTTTAACCATGTGCAAGTCACTTCAGTTCAAATCCAAAACAGACTGCCTCTGTCGTCGCTCCACTAGCCGAAAAGAACCAACGACGTCGTTATCGCTTTCCAGATTGTTTTGTCCGCTTATTACATTGCCCCCACGCACATCGTATCCTCCCATGTAAGGATGCCGACTTTGCTCTTCCATAAACTAGGTTCACGACACAACCACCGCGCGACCTTAGATGCCCAAAACAAGGCTGGATTCTGCCTCCTATCGACGACCACAATGTTAGATACCACCATGCGCAAGCGGAAACTAAGGTCATCGTCGCACTCCTTCACAAAACTCTAAGTTTCGGTTTTCTCAAATGTTGGAGAAGAGGGAGCGATTGGATGCTTTTTGGTACAATGAGATTGGCTTTGTTTGTTTTATTATACTCATATCTTGTTCATAGTGAAGACAATATCTTCTATGGATGTTAATCTAACTCTTCGTATAGTTATTTGAGCAACAAGTGTAATGGGTGATCTTCGAATTCCCTACCTTTTCCTTGTATTATCGTATGAAATTTTGATCACAAGAATAAATATTTTTTTCCTCTAAAAAAAAATAAACAACTCTATAGTTGCATGTTACTTTTAGACAAGTGGTGTAAAAAAGCCAAGAAGTTTATAAAAGGTAATAAGGACAATTAGAAAATTGGATTCTTTTTTTTTTTTTTTTTCAAGATGTGATGTTTGGATCTATGACCATGAAAATGAAAGTATTATTTTTATTTTATTTGAGTCATGTCAGTACACCATTCAATTTGAAAAGAAAGAAATACGAGTGTACAACTACGACATGATGGTTGTTGGAAGTATTAGGTTGATCTCTTTGTTAAATAAATTCATCGACATACTCGCTAGCAACACAATAGAACTTGATCATGGACTTGGTGTGAAGACTGACACGCCAAGACAATGTTGTATGCAATTAGTCTTCTCAGCATCACAATTCTTGCTGCATAGATCAAACCTCCCTCCTGTAAGGCCTTTACATTTCACCCCCAAGCAATTGTAGAAGTTAATGTTGCAATTCTTGATGCATTGGTCTCGTGGTCCAATATGTTGGCCCTCGACTTGTGTTGCCGGCAACAATGTCATAGCAACTGTCATCATAACAAGTATCATCACACCTAACATCTTATGCAGAGAAGTTGTCATTTGCATAAACTAGATAGTGCTAGCAGTACTCACTTTGTAGTTAGAGAGAGTTGTGTTGGCCTTTGATTTAGTAAATAAGGGGAGATGTTGGATTTGAGCTTTATCAGGTACAATATATATAACAAAATCAATTAGGCCCCTGGTCCATATACATTGCATGATTTGTATACAAATGTATGTTGTCAAATTGATTTTTGGTCATGTTAGAAAATAAATCTTGTGTATATCCTCTATTAGGAATGTGTTTGTTTGTGAATATATGTTTCCCAATATAATTCATAATTTTAGGATAATTTCCTAGTTAGACTCCATTGCTGATTGTATATGTAATCACGTTTGTATCAATGAAATCATTTTGGCCAAAATGTAATCTTTTCAATCTCAAAAGGCAAGCGTTTTCATGTTTTTAAGCATATCAAGTCCCACTATATGCATTAACATAAACATTTACCATCAATGCTATCATGCAATGTACATATATAGACTTTGAGAAAAACACAAAAATAGAAATAATATCTTCATTATGCAATTTGACACAACACAAAATCAATGAATCCTGGAAACCTTCTATATATTAAGAGATCATATTCGAAAAGAGAGATGAGCGGTGCCTTGGGCTCTTGTTGTTGTACGTTCTTCTAGGTCTCTTAGTCGGAGTCCGAAATTATTTGCTTCTAATTTCATTTTTTTATATTTGCTCTTTGTTTTGATAACTACAAGAGTGAGAGAGTGAGAGACACCGGACCTAAATGTGATTAATTAAGTTAGATTTTAAGGTTCTTTTTTTTTTATTGAAGTGAGGTAGTAAGCTTCTTTGGTTAAATCAAACTCATCAACTACCCAGTAAGCTTATTCGGTTAAATCAGACTCATCGACTACCCATCGGTTAGAGTCCCCATCTATACTTTTTGCTTATAGGCAGCAAGGTTCAAAATATTTGGGCATATCGCGGGCCTAACGACTTTTACAACTTTAATTTGGGCTTACGTTTCTTTCAATGTGCTTTGACATGGACAATTTGTCGAGATGATTAAATTAACTATCAAATGTATTGCACCTAGGGTTGGGTTCGGTTAAGAAATGTACTGAACAAAAACTTTCACTTCAGTTCGGTTATGTTTCTAAGTGTACCCAAAACCAAATCAATCGAACCGGTTCAGTTTGGTTAGATTCAAGTTCAAATCTTTAAAAATAAATTATTTGTATATTAACTTTTACCAGAAATGAGGAGCTTCTTTTTCCACATATTGACATGACGTTTGGTCGAATATAAAAAAATTAATAACAAAATAAAAATAAGAAAAACTACAACGTGAAGCTCTTGGGAGCCCTTTAGTTGATCCAAGTGGAACGCTAAGAAAAAAGGATGGAAGAGACTTAAACCAAACCGACTGTCCATGATGAGATAAGCTTTATTTGTAAGTTTATTTGCTAGGAAATTCACTTTGTTATTGTTAGTATATAGCCAAAATACTTGGCTATGCCGAGAATACGGTACAATTACCCGGTCGAGATAGCCCTGGTGGGCCCTTCATAGACATCCAAAGAAGGAAGGGCCGGTAGCAAACCGCTTGCCAAAGTCACTCTAGCGGCAAAACACCCTCAAAAGAGGAGACACTCCAAAGGAGGGCAAAAAGTCCCACATTGGAAACAAGCTCAAGGTACACAAGCTTAGCCTATAAAACAAGCTCAAGGTACACACATCTATACTCTCACATACTCATATATGTATTCTCTCCTACTTTCATTCCTCTACCCGTACAAGTGCTCATAACTCACTTAAGCATCAGAGAGACGAAGACTGGGCCACCCCAGTCCCGACCCCGTGACACTGTCATTTGTGCAGGTACCGAGTGAAAGCCTCTCAGGAATTCTACTTCGTTCTGCAGCACGACCACTTCCCGGCTCGGGACGTAACATGTAGAAACAATTGGCGCTAGAAGGAGGGTCCCTATCTTGTGGAACTCCCACTTGCCTCGGAACTCGGCACCATGGTGATTATTAATGACCCCGTGGACCCTGGCACTCAAGTGGAATTTAAACCCAACACATCCCTTTCCCACACCAGCAGCCCAGCCCCCATTAGCCATCCCGACCCCGCCACAGCCCTTGAACTCCTCAAGCGAGACTTCCATTCGTTTCGCGAGCAAGCGGCGAAGGAAAGGGCAGAAGCGGAAGCGTGCCGGGTACGCATTGCTGAGTTGGAGAAAGAGCAATCCTTGCTCTGCGCCACGTTAGAGCATCGTAACGTGTACAACGATCGCTCAGGCTGCGCGGCGCGAATTGCCGGGACCCCGGATTCCCTTCAAGACCAGACTGGTCCCGTACTCTCGGGAGAGCCTAACCAGATCGTATACATATCCCATCCCCTTGCCCATCCCTCATTTCCACTCCCGGCCCCCCAGCCATCTCCAATCCTCAATGACTCCCCCTGCCACATCAACCTAATTCATCTCCCCAACCCATCCCCATTTCCACCAAATCACTGAAGACGGAGAAGTGTAAAGGCACGAGGGACCCCTATCTCCACTCCGACATGCTCTTCTCGCAATACAGTTCCACTGGCCACAGCGACGCCATAGTCCAGAGTAATTGTGCTCATGGCCAGATCCTAACCCTGCATGGCGGAGCTCCACGGTTCCCCCAACGCTAGTCTTCTGTAACACGGCAATACACGGCACCCTCAGACATCCTTAACATCCAACGCGGTGTCACGATCACCCCATCAGCATGGGATCAAGTGAAATTCCGCAGAGATGAGGATACCACACATCGCCACCACTGTGAGCCTTTAATAATCAATGTGCAGGTGGATCATTACAGGTGCCACAGAGCCTTAGTGGATACCGGGGCCGCTGTAAGTGTCATGTTCTCTAATTGTTACAAGGGACTTCGGCGGGACAGCGCCAAACTGTATAACAACCACGACCCCTTGGTCAGCTTCTCTGGTGACATAGTGCAACCGGTAGGCTCAGACCGCCTAACCGTGGCGGTAGGAACTACTCCTTGCCGCTCCTCCATTACAGCTCGCTTCCTCATAGTTAACTGTCCCTCGTCCTATAACCTTATATTAGGCCGGGACATCCTGTGGGGACTGCAATGCTTCGTAGCCGGCCACATGCTCCTCATGAAAGTCCTTATCCCATGTGGCATCTTGACAGTTCAAGGGGACCGAGTAGCCATTGAGCACTGCCATCTTAACGCCATCCAACAGGGGCGCAACGCCTATGAGATGCTGCCTCTCAGGCCCTCGGAACCCATAGATGACCCGCGAGACGACCCAGAGGGGACAGGAAAAAAGAGGGCCCCACTACCTAATCCAACTGAAGACACGGAATGGATATCCCTGTCCCCCATTGCCCCGGAAAGGAAAGTCCGCATTGGCTCAAGTCTCAGCCCGGACCTCCGCCACAAGCTCATTACTTTCCTCTAAGAAAAACAAGCAGTCTTCGCTTGGTCCTACACCGACATGCCGGGGATCTCCCCTGACATCATCACCCACAAACTCAATATCCTCCAAGACCACCCCCCTGTCAAACAAAAGAGACGCGCCTTCCACCCAGACAAGTATCGAGCTATCCAAGCCGAGGTTCAACGGCTCAAGGAAATCAAATTCATCCGGGAAGTTTCCTACCCGACATGGGTCTCCAACGTCGTCATGGTCCCCAAGCCTAACGGCAAGTGGTGCATGTGTGTTGACTACACGAACCTTAACAAGGCCTGCCCTATGGACAGCTTCCCCTTGCCACGAGTCGACCAACTGGTTGATTCCACAACTGGCTTCAAAACACTCAGCTTCCTTGATGCATACTCAGGCTACAACCAAATCAAAATGCACCCCGCCGACCAAGCCCACACAACCTTTGTCACCGATAAAGGATTGTACTGTTACGAGGTCATGCCCTTTGGCCTCAAGAATGCGGGGGCAACTTATCAACGGCTCATTAACGTCATGTTTGAAGATGAAATTGGTGAGATTATGGAAGTGTATGTCGATGACATGTTGGTCAAGAGCAAGACAGAAGATGACCACATTGCCAACCTCGACAGAGTAGTCACTAAGCTCCTCGAACACGGGATGCGTCTCAACCCTCAAAAATGCATCCTTGCTGTGGGAGGCGGCAAATTCCTTGGCTTCATGGTCAGTGAAAGAGGCATTGAGGCCAACCCAGAAAAAGTCCAAGCCATCCTAGACATGACTGCTCCGACGTCCCGGAGCGAGGTCCAGTGCCTTACCGGACGCCTAGTTGCCCTAGCACGCTTTATTTCCCGCCTTACAGACAAGTGCAACCCCTTCTTTCAACTGCTCAAGGCACAGCATAAAAAAGAAATCACTTGGGGCCCGGAACATGACGAAGCCTTCAACAGCATAAGGGCATACCTCGCCACTGTCCCTCTCCTCTCCAAGCCAATTCCCGGAGAAGTGCTTTATTTATACTTGGCTGTTTCTGCCACGGCCGTCAGTGCAGCGCTCACACGCCATGACCACGATCAAGAACTCCCAGTATACTATTGTGGCAGAGGATTCGCGGATCCAGAAACTCGCTATCCAGACATAGAAAAACTTACTCTCGCCCTCATCACTGCCGCCAGGAAACTCAGACCGTACTTCCAAGCCCACACAATCCATGTACTCACAAACCAGCCTTTACGGCAAATATTGCAGAAACCTGAAACCTCAGGCCGCATGGTCAAATGGGCAGTTGAGTTGGGAGAGTTTGACTTGCACTACAAGCCGCGAGTGGCCATCAAAGGGCAGGCAGCTGCAGACTTCATTGCTGAGTTCCTCCCATTGGCTGATAGCAGTCCCCACCCAGACACCCCCGCCAAGGATGCCATCTGGGAACTCCAAGTGGATGGATCCTCCAACAGCAAACTCAGCGGAGCAAGAATCATCATCACGGACCCCGAGGGTCACTCGTATGAATATGCCCTCCGGTTCGAATTCAAAGCCTCCAACAACATTGCTGAGTATGAAGCTCTTATCGCAGGCATTCAACTTTGCCGAGAGCTCAGAGCCCGACACCTCCACATTTTCAGTGATTCCCAACTTGTTGTCAGTCAGGTGGCAGGGGACTTCAAAGCTAACCAGCACAACTTGGGATCCTATAAAAGTCTCGCGGGGGCACTTCTGCAAAACTTCACCTCATACAAACTCACCCAAATCCCGCGAGCCAAAAACTCCAAAGCTGACGCCCTCGCAAGACTCGCCACGACTCCTCCCGAGTCCACGCCCTCGGATGTCCACATCGAAACACTGGATAAGCCAAGTATCTCAAGAGCCTATTCAGAAATTTTTGCCCTTGAGCCCAGGGAGCAGCCCTCATGGATGGACCCATTCATTGCTTTTCTCTCGGACGACACCCTGCCCCAAGACAAGCATGAAGCACAGCGGCTACGCCGCAAAGCCTCCCTTTACTTGCTCAGAGGTGGAAAGCTGTACCGCCGAGGCCAATCATGTCCCCTACTACGGTGCCTACCCACAACAGAAGGGCACAAAGTGCTGAAATCGCTCCACATTGGCATTTGTGGGAACCATGCAGGAGCCCGGAACCTCATGTTCAAAACGCTTCGCGTGGGGTATTATTGGCCAACCCTAGAGCGTGATGCTAAAGCGGTCGTTCAAACATGCCTTCAGTGCCACAAATTTGCAGATTTTGCACATCATCCCCCGGTACCCCTCTCTATCATCATCTCGCCGGTCCCTTTTAGCCAATGGGGACTCGATTTCATCGGCCAACTCCCCACAGCCCCGGGACAGTTCAAGTACGTCATTGTCATTGTGGATTACAACACAAAATGGATCGAGGCAGAGCCCCTCGCCACAATCACCACTGAAAAAGTAATCAACTTTCTTTGGCGAAACCTCTACTGCCGTTTTGGAGTACCCCAAACCATCATTACTGACAATGGCACCCAGTTCGACAATGACACATTCCGGGGATTCTTGTCTGATCAAGGCACAACAATCTTTTACACCTCCCCAGCACATCCCCAAACCAATGGCCAGGTAGAAGCTATCAACAAGCTCATCAAGCAAAACCTGAAGAAACGCTTGGATGAGGCCAAGGGTTTATGGGTAGTCCCCATACCTCTTGGCTTACGGCACCGAAGCGGTGGTACCAGTGGAAATGGAGGTCCCAAGTGAACGAATCACAACTTACGACCCCGAGACAAATGCGACAGGGCTACGACTCAATATGGACCTCTTAGAGGAACGCCGAGACAAGGCATACCTCAGAGTCATCAACAACAAACAGAAAATAGCTCGATACTACAACAAAAAAGTCGTATCTCGCCCCCTGAAGATAGGCGACTGGGTCATGAAAGAGGTCATTCCCCACCCTACTGGTCTCAAGGCAAAGTGGGAAGGCCCACTCGAGATAGTTGACGCTCCGGGACCCGCCACATTCTATCTCTGAGATTGTGATGGTCGCGTGCTGCCCCGCCCCTGGAACGCTCGCCACCTCCATCTCTATCCCAGTTAATTACATTGTATATATTTTAGCCCAGTAGCGGCACCAACAATGTACACTTCGCCCATTAGCGGCTCACTCTAAATGCCATGAAGTGCTTTGCCATGTAAACATGCTACACTTCATTTCCACACAACGCCACCTATCCGCCCCATAGCGGCCCACCACGTGGCTAACGTGGTTCCCCTGGCCACCCCTTAACCCTAGCCAGCCTGACAACAAAACTCTTACTCTAGGCTTCCTACCAACATCACAAACATATGAACCGCCTCATTCACCCCCGATCAATCCAAAAACAAAGAACGCCACCAATTCATACCGTGAAACAGTGGATCCGCGTAGTAGCAATGAAGCTGGTTACAAACAGCCAAGCGCTCGCGCCCACTCGATCGAGGGTGAAGTGGGACGCTTTCCAAATCTGAGGTTTGTCGATCCCCTAAAACCCTAAACCCTCTGACACTTATCTCTCCTTGGTTGACAGGTTACGGGAGGAAGCCCCTGCATCTGGATGATCCCCTCTTAGAGATCAAGGCAACGGCCCACAACGCTCAATAGCGAGTCTCCCCAATCAAGCGCGGACTGACTCGCCACATAGCCACAGTCCCCAACCAAGCGCAGACTGACTGGCCATTTCGTGACAGTCCCCAATCAAGCGCGGACTGACTCACCAAGGCAATGGCCCGCAACGCTCAGTAGCGAGTCTCCCTAATCAAGCGCGGACTGACTCGCCACGCAGCGGCCGCAACGCCACTTCGCGACAGTCCCCAATCAAGCGCGGACTGCCTCGCCACATAGCCACAGTCCCCAATCAAGCGCGGACTGACTGGCCACTTCGCGACAGTCCCCAATCAAGCGCGGACTGCCTCGCCACAGTCCCCAATCAAGCGCGGACTGACTGGCCACTTCGCGACAGTCCCCAATCAAGCGCGGACTGACTGGCCACTTCGCGACAGTCCCCAATCAAGCGCGGACTGCCTCGCCACATGGCCACAATCCCCAATCAAGCGCGGACTGACTGGCCACTTCGCGACAGTCCCCAATCAAGCGCGGACTGCCTCGCCACATGGCCACAGTCCCCAATCAAGCGCGGACTGACTGGCCACTTCGCGACAGTCCCCAATCAAGCGCGGACTGCCTCGCCACATAGCTACAGTCCCCAATCAAGCGCTGACTGACTGGCCACTTCGCGACAGTCCCCAATCAAGCGCGGACTGCCTCGCCATAGTCCCCAATCAAGCGCGGACTGACTGGCCACTTCGCGACAGTCCCCAATCAAGCGCGGACTGCCTCGCCACATAGCCACACTCCCCAATCAAGCGCGGACTGACTTGCCACTTCGCGACAGTCCCCAATCAAGCGTGGACTGCCTCGCCACATGGCCACAGTCCCCAATCAAGCGTGGACTGACTGGCCACTTCGCGACAGTCCCCAATCAAGCGCGGACTGCCTCGCCACATGGCCACAGTCCCCAATCAAGCGCGGACTGACTGGCCACTTCGCGACAGTCCCCAATCAAGCGCGGACTGCCTCGCCACATGGCCACAGTCCCCAATCAAGCGCGGACTGACTGGCCACTTCGCGACAGTCCCCAATCAAGCGCGGACTGCCTCGCCACATGGCCACAGTCCCCAATCAAGCGCGGACTGACTGACCACTTCGCGACAGTCCCCAATCAAGCGCGGACTGCCTCGCCACATAGCCACAGTCCCCAATCAAGCGCGGACTGACTGACCACTTCGCGACAGTCCCCGACCAAGCGCGGACTGACTCGCTAGAGCAACATTAAACTTTTCTTCTTGCCAAAAGGTTTCTGGAACATCACCCCCGTCACCTCGCGACTCTCGCGTGGGGACTTGGGGACTCGGCACCATGCCTCCTACTCCTGGGTAAAACATATCATCGGCATCTCTAGAATAACTCCCCACCCAAGAACTCTCTCGGACTGGAGACTTGGGGACTTGTTAGTACATAGCCAAAATACTTGGCTAAGCCGAGAATACGGTACAATTACCCGGTCGAGATAGCTCTGGTGGGCCCTTCACAGACATCCAAAGAAGGAAGGGCCGGTAGCAAACCGCTTGCCAAAGTCACTCTAGCGGCAAAACACCCCCAAAAGAGGAGACACTCCAAAGGAGGGCAAAGAGTCCCACATTGGAAACAAGCTCAAGGTACACAAGCTTAGCCTATAAAACAAGCTCAAGGTACACACATCTATACTCTCACATACTCATATATGTATTCTCTCTTACTTTCATTCCTCTACCCGTACAAGTGCTCATAGCTCACTTAAGCATCGGAGAGTCGAAGACTGGGCCACCCCAGTCCCGACCCCGTGACGCTGTCATTTGTACAGGTATCGAGTGAAAGCATCTCAGGAATTCTACTTCATTCCGCCCCGCGACCACTTCCCGGCTCGGGACGTAACAGGTAGAAACAGTTATATCCTCATTCGTGTGAAATAAACAGAAATATTTTCTTTTGAGGATGAAATTCTTGTAAATTAAGGCATGTGATTAAGTAAATAATAATGTGGACTTGTTTCCATTTTAATGTGAAGTTGTCGAAAACTATGTGATCGATTAAGGGCATAATAGTCAGATTGGTGTTTTTAAATGGGTTCGAGATGTTTCGATGAGCATTCGGATATCTCGAGCTTTTCTAGAACTTGGGGGGAAGATAAAAAGGGGGCACACTGACATTCTCGTCTTTATCTCCCTCACTGACATCCTCCAAAGAACACCGACTTGGGGGTTCTTTCTTTCTAGTACAAAGGGGACTAGATTCGAATGGAGGAGATCGGTTCACTGCCAGATATTCATCTCCTTACGATTCATGTCTTTCCCGTCTCCAAGCAAGCATTGACAGTGGTGAACGACAAGTTCTAGGTATCGATTATAACAGAGACTCAAGTATTGATTTAGGGAATGTTGTGATTTTAATTCTCTGATTATCAATACTTCCAAGAAGGATAACTGGACATTATTCCTTAGCATACAAATTATTTTGTGGGTTTGGTTAATTTTTTTCAATTTCACCCTAAATTTGGGATAAATCTCAGTGAGGGTTGTTACAGCTTCAGATGAACATGTCTGAAAATCACGCTAAAGAATTGAGAGGTCATATGTTAAATGTCATGAACCGCCGAATACAATACGAGAAGTAGAACAGATCTTGAAAATAGTCAATTAAAATTTTAGAGTCCCTTTCCACGATAATATGAGAGCGAGCAATCATTAAGGAGTGCAATGTGTAAACGTTCGCGAAGAGGAGAAGGTTCAACAATCAACACACCAGTGAAAGTCAATAAAATTCAAGATTGCAATTATAGCAAGAGAATCATGGATAACGAAGTCAATAGTTACTCTGTCTTGTCTAATAAAACGATCATAAGTTAATTTTCATTTGATTTTTTTAAGACAATTTTTACCTCATAACATTCTTGGGACAAGTCATTTGATCATGAAGGCTTAGCCAAGGAAGAATCAGCTGGTTTGATCCTCGATGCTGACCCTAAAAGTGCAAGGACGGGCGGTTGGTGATGCGTTGTCGGCGCCGATCGATGTCTGGTCGTGTGGATCTAAGCAAAGGGCGTTAGAGATCTTGCTCGAGTGGGTTGACGTTTGCTTTGCTCTTTTGGGTTTTCAACGCTGCTCAGGTACAATGGTTGTGGACTTTATTTTGGATCGGGCGGTGGTTTGATTAACGAAGTCTTGTCGTTGATTCTCTCCAATGGGAGAGATTTTGGTTGTCGGTGACTTGGACCTGGTAAGCCGGCGGCTGCTTGGGTTAGAGACTTTCTCAACGGCAGGAGTTTTTGGTGATTTGGACTTGACGAACCAGTGACGGCGGCGAAGGTTGTTGTCATGATGTTTTGGGGAATCTGGCTCTCTGACTAGGCCTGGGTTCAGTTATTGGGCTTGGTTTTCTTTTTGATTTTGTTTTCTGATAGGTCCTAATGAGTGCGTGTCTACTCTATATGCTTTATGTTGACAACTAGATCCATCTGTACCATAATTGCCTGCTAAGGTAGAGGTAGGAGACTAGATGCATAAATGCATAAGGAGCGAGTATGTAAAGTACTCATTCTAGGGCTTGCTAAAAGTGAGCAAAGCAGTGATTTTATTACTCTGTTATTACATAGGTTAGGTCGGTTATCCGTTTTTTGCTTATGTATGGCATCTAGATTATAGATGATTTTGCTATTGATCTATTTTTATCAATATAATATATATTGATTAAAAAAACAAAAAAGAATGAGCAGAATTATATATAGGATTGGTACAAATATAATTAAGGCAAAATTTTGCTCTATAAACAACACATACATAGGTAAAAGTTGACGGTGATGAATGCCGCCTTGCTTCTATCATGCCAAATTAACCAACAAATCTGAGAAGAGCATTTTACATGGCTCACTTTCAAAAGAATAATAAAGATGTAGCAACAATGAAACAACATAGCCCTAACAATTATGATTAGGGGGAAAGAGGAAGTAACACCAAACATGAGCTCAAAAGAGCATTGAAGGAAGATATGTGTGGAAGCTCATGATGAGCATCACAAAGAGGGCAAGAAGTAGGGATGGTAGGATTAGGGCCGCGTTCGGATCAGATTCATTGTTTTTTTAATAGGATCCGTGATCTGAATAGTTTAATTTTTTCAGATCGGATCCAAATAAAAAAAACCGGTTAGGATTTCGGTTTTTTGTTCGGATCCATAAAGCCTGGAATTTGAGACATGTATATTTCCATGAAAGCAAAGACGTTTCCAAGTTTTTAAAAGTTCAAACCAACTTGGACACAAAATAACATTAAGCATTAAACATTATCTCTATTAGAGGGTATCCAAATTCAGAAATTAAGAGAAGAATGAAATTGCTAAGCGTACCTCTTGGAGAACGCAACTGCAGACGAACTAGAGAAGAAAGGGTCGAGAAGCGAGAGACTAAGACAGGCGACTAGGCTAGAGATTGGCGGTGGAAGCCTCAAAGTTTTGTGTTTTATCCTTTGGACCTTTTCTTACCCTAATTAAGAATCTAACGACCTAAAATAGATATAGTTTAAGCCAACGGTTATTCGGATTTTTGCATTATTTTTTTCAGGATCAGATCCAAACTTGAACTTTGTTAAATGGATCGGATCCATCAAAATGTGCTTTTTCATAATTAGGATCCGATGTGTTTTTTCATAATTAGGATCCGATCTGAACCGCCTTATTCAGATCGGATCGGATCGGCTTAACTTGAATCCAGACTAAACATGCAGCCATAGGTAGGATTGTGAACTGCAAGACGATATGTTGTCGTTTAGGGAAATGACCATTTCATACTAAGAAGCCTCTCTCGTTGCTCATTCTATGATAATAATGTGTAACCCCATTCATTCTAATAGTATACAACTCTGAGAGCCCATTTTATACAAATAAGATTTTTTTTTCCTGGTACTTTGTATATTTTTGTGACTTTTTGCCTTCACCCCCTTAAACATACTTAGATAGAGAAAGTGGAAGAGAGAGAAGACTATGTTGGACCCTCACCAGACGCTAGAAACCGGTCACCGGTCGCTAAACTTCGGCCATCGGATTTCGGTCAGTAGTCGCCGAGCTTTCTCCAGCCGTCACCTGAATTTCGCTGAACTTTGCTGATGTCATCAGGATTTCACCTGACCCTCGACGGAACCTAACTGGAGGTTTTATTAAGGATCAATAAATTGTATTCATGATTTGTTAAACCCTAATAATCAGCTTATTACAACTTTTAGAAAAATTATCTTCAACTGAAAGAAAAAAAAATTGTATTGTCCTTTAGTAAACATTTTACCGACTCCTAATAATAAATCGGTTATTTCCCCTTGATAATCATATTATTGACTACAATAATCAATTTATCAGGAAAAAACACTAGAATTATATCACACCATCGATTCCCCAAAAAATTCATGATGGAGACAAATGAAGCATAGCAAAACTACTACAGAAAAGTCACAAACATCCAGTACCAAAAATTCATCATGGAGACAAATGAATCATAGCAAAACTAATACAGAAAAGTCACAAACGTCTAGTACCATTTTGTCTAGCGCTATAGTCTCTCCTTAGTAAGTGGGAGGTTGTGAGTTCAACTCACACAATTGTAATATTTGAGTTGTTTACCTGATCAAAAAAAAGTCACATACTCACACACTTTTTCAAACCAGATAAATAATTTAAACATACTCTTAGAAAACAAAAATAATTCGTATTTGATTAAGCATAAGCGTAAATAAAGTTGTCATATTTAAGAGATTATTATTGAAATCATATAAGACAAGGGGGTGGGAGGACATGCATAGAACCACACATCACAATATCATGCGAACATGCATATTCTTTGAATAATAATTAGGACTCTCCACTAAAACCACGTATTCTAATATACCACAAATAACAAAAAGTTGCTTGACAGGCTACATTATTTATTTCAACATATAAGTGACATACCAAAAGATAACCCTATTAACGAGAAACACCATACAAATAACCCTATTAACCCATTTCAAATCTAATCCCGTAAAATTTTGCTTCTTTCTACCACTAGGTTGCTTCCATTTTAAAACAAATAACCATTTCACTAAGCCATACAAGACCCAATGAGTATGCAAACGAGAGTAATTCTATTCCTTTATCAGCCATCCATACTTTTCATTTTGATGTATTATGTATTGATTGTTATAGGGATAATTCATAATTTTTTTTTTCTAATTTTTTTTGAGAATGAAGTTACCATTAATTGAAAGAAAACAACTTACAGAACATGGAAACACACGGTGGTGGATTTAATATCCCCACTCTTCTCCCTACTAAAAGAACTATCCACGGTCCATCATTAACCCCTAACAAAGTACTAAAATCTCAAAGAAACTGATGCTCTTCTCATTCAATTTTTTGTTTTTTTTTGAAAATTTTAAAGCTCCATGCATGTGAACGCGCTCAACACTAAAAAAATTGGAACTTTCGTCGGAAAAATAAAAATAAAAATTGGAATTGTCTACATAGAGAAGATTGATGATGGAGAGATGGAGGAATGATTAGCAATATTGTCTAAGCAAGCTTGCTGATAGGTATGATGAGGGGAAAAAGAGAGGGGACTCATCCATCAATATATATCATCATTTGGTTGCTTCTTTAAAAAGTCATAGCATGATTTGATCGACGAGTTCTTGTCCCATATTTTCTTCACGAGATTACCAAAATTGAAGCCCTCTATTGGAGAGGACTACATAGTAAAAAGAGTAAGAGAAAAAAGAAAAAGAAAAAGAATCTGTGGAGTATCTCTATAGAAAAAACAAGATAGTATGTGAAATGTATAATTTCGAAAACATGTGGGGCAAAAATGCAAATAGAAAATCTTAAAAATTTAAACAATTTTCATTTTGTTAATTACAAAACTTTAAACCTAAACCGAAAAAGAAGGATATTTAAATTAAGGGGGAGAGACAAAACTTGTGTGCTGCTGGTTCCTAATTTCATTTCTGTCACTAGAGAGAAACCAACTCGCTTCAACACTCCGTTGGATTTGGCTCCATTATCACCACCAATTCTTCTCCGATTGGATTCACCGAGATTGCTACTGAAGCCGCCACAGCAGCGGAGTTGCAGCAGACGACGAAATCGAATCAAAATGAAGTGAGAGAGAGAGAGAGAAGCCCTAGCCGAAGCGCAGAGAAGGCGATGGAGAACGGTCACGATCGGAAATTCGCAGACAAGTTCTCGGGGCTGGCGATTTCCGGCGCCGGTGATCCTATTGGTGGAGCGAACAACAACCACGGCAACAATGATAGCAGCTTGTTTCAGGTCATAAAGGCGGTGGAAGCTGCGGAGGCGACGATTAAGCAACAGGTGGAGGAGAACATCCGATTGAGGACTGAGCTTCAGAACAAGATTCTTGAGCTCGATAGATTTGTAAGTTCTCAAATTTGTTGTATTTTTTTAGTTATGATTCTAGAAAATTAGTGATGAAATGATAGATTGAAATAGTGAATGGCGGAATTGAGAGTAATGATATAGCTTGTTAAGTTCAGTATCAAAGGATTGCTGCTTTGCTCGTCAAACTGTAACGGTAGTTTTTTTTCTATCGAATTGGATTTTTGGTTGATTTATTATACTGTAATATAATAGTGTAGATGTCCTCTTCGTCAAGTTGGTCCGGTAATAGTATGGTCTCCTCATGCATTTGTTCTTTTTAATAAAACATTGGCAGAAAGTAGAGGAGTCCGAGGTGCAAATGCCGCGTGCCAATGATCCTTGGTCTGAGCGGGTCCAAGGATCGTATGAAGCTCATCAACGAGTTCCCCCTGTCGGTAGTCAAGAAGATAGGAATAGGAGTGCGGTCAATACTTCTGGACTTGATCCATCTGGTGGACTAGTTCTACACCAAGAGAGTTTGAAGCCAAATGCTGATGCTCCTCTACAAAGTAATGCGGAAACCCAGTCCTCAAGCAGCAAGATCAATGGGACCATGAAGGAACTTCCGGGTAGTCAGCAGCCTGCGGATAATGCCGGCTTCTCTCACTTATCTTCACCATCCACAACATCCTTCTCTCCGGGAAGGTATTTCACCTCAATTGTTGATATTGAATCATATTTAAGTTTCTGAATATTTATCTGAACAAATTTAGATGAGCTTTTGTGTTTGCCTTAGGTTTAACACACAAGGAGAATATGATTCAAGGTTCCCTTTTTCTGGACAAGGGTTGATGCCTATAACTGAATTAAATCCTAGAAGCCTCTGGAAGCAGGTATGGCCTATATTTATATTAGATGTTAATTTTCTCATCTTCTATTTTCAGGTATACTTTCTTATTGAACCAATTTACGTTTTGTAGGATCTTATTGTCAAGACTCGTGAGCATGAAGATGAGATCATGCAATTACGGAGACATCTGTCTGATTATTCCATAAAGGTTTAATGCGTATATGACAATTTGACACTGACATGGCATTGGAATATAATTTGATATGTTCCGGACTTATATGCCATTAACTCTTTGTTGATTGAAGTGACTAATATTTAGTACTATGAATCTTTAACAGGAAGCACAAATACGCAACGAAAAATATGTCCTTGAGAAGCGCATTGCTTATATGCGTCTGGTAGGCAGTTTACTTATTATTACAATTTTACATTGTACCTTTTATCTCTTCCCTTCACATGTGTACGTGGGCATGGTATAAGTATAATTTTCTTAGTAATGTGTTTTGTTGCTACTAGGCCTTTGATCAACAGCAACAGGATCTTGTAGATGCTGCATCGAAAGCTCTATCTTACCGACAAGACATAATTGAGGAAAATATACGCCTCACATATGCATTACAGGTGCTTTGCTGATGCTCCATTGTTTCTGCTGCACTCTTGTTATGAAAACCTAAAAACTTGTTAGTTGTCTTGTTTTTTAGTTGAGCTTAATTGAATAATTGTTTGTTTTGATTCTGTTGTGTCAGGATGCACAGCAAGAGAGATCGACATTTGTTTCATCCTTGCTCCCACTTCTTGCAGAGTACTCTTTGCAGCCTCCAGTTCTTGATGCCCAATCAATTGTCAGCAATGTCAAGGTATGTCGGGGAGTTATAATATAATATGTTAAAGACTATTCATATCTCAGGATGAATAACAGGAATATATAGTTGGATCCGTAAATCACTTTTAGATTGTTGAATGTTAAAATATTGCAATATGAATCCTACCAGGCTACCACCATGGTAGCCAGTAAAGGAAATCTTTATAATTACAGACTGCAGGAGTACCTTGTTCTTTATCTCTCTCTCTCTCTCTCTCTCTCTCTCTCCCCCCCCCCCAAAAAAAATTAGAAAACTAAAAAAAGTAAGAAACAAATGGAATTGAGTTCAGTTCCTGATCAAGTCAGATTTATTACTTTGAAATTGCACGCATGTATTTTACTATTTTAGTGTTTGCATCTTCTGTTATTTTACAGGTTCTTTTTAAACATTTGCAAGAAAAGCTCCTTCTTACTGAGGTATGTATTGGAAATTATATAGGCTAAATATTTAACATTGAACCTCCTCTTCAATGCTTTCATAAGTCTTTATGGATCCTTTTTTCCCACAATAATTGATTATTTGGATATGTATATTCCTTTATAACAGGCAAAACTAAAGGAGTCACAGTATCATGTACGACCCTGGAACTCAGAGTTGAATAACTCTAACATTCCCTTGCAGTCGCCTTCACGCTCTTTTGGTGCAGCATTGACAACTTCTGTATGTTCATGTCTTCTTGTTCTTCCTATTAGCACGTCGTAAAAAATTTCTTATGTTCTTATGCATTCAATCAGCACAAAAATGGGCTTGAACTGGTTCCTCAGCAAACATATTCCCAGGGAAAAGTACCAGTTTCAGCTTCGGATGTTCAGACCACCAGGGATTGGGATCCATTGGGTCATGATCAGAGTGCTTTGGATGGTGTTGTCAGTAGGAATGTGGAACCCAATGACCTGGGGAGGTATTCACCTTTTGCTAGCAGGTGAGCCTCGTCAAATGGAGACTGCTTCTGTGAACTGAATACACATTACAACCATCTGCATTTGTTGGTGGGTTCTGATTTCATTGGATTTTTATTGTTCATTGGTCTTGTATTGATGATTATGGTCCAACATGCATCTCCTACTTAAACCTGATGAACGACTCAGTTTTTCAAATTAAATTCATCCATCATATCCATATGTTCGTAGGTGGTTAGAGTATGTCTATCAGTTAGATCCTTATTAGTGCTAATTATGACAGGCTCTGCTATAATTTCATTTATTACTTTGAAAATTTAGTGCCAAGTTGATATTTCTGCTTCCACTCAAACTTCTGAAAGGTCCTTCATAGAATTAATCTTTCCTAACTGTGAAGCTTCTTTCAATCTGGTTAATAAAGAGTGTGGGGGGATGTGAAGGAGGAGGTTCATCAAGAAGTAACAACTCTTTAAATGGTGATAGGAGAGAGTAAAGCTAGTCTACTCTTTTTTGTTTTGTTGGACAATCACTAGGATAGGCTTCATGTGTCGTCTGTTATCAGGAAGAGGCAGAGGCTGATAAATGCAGACAAAAAAACATATTAGTAGATCCCCACCCTGTACCATGAAATCAACATATAAGTGGGAGACTGGAGACTTTAACCTAAGAACTCCTACAATCAAATCTCCTCTTTGTCTTTGACCTCCTTCAATCAGACAATTTTTTTTTTCTTGAATGTTTTTTATTTTTTTATTTTATTTTTCTTTTATGGGTTCCTGTAGGCTAGGCTAACATTATATGTTTCTCTATTAACACTCATCGGTATTTATTTTATATTATATTGGTATTTTCTTGTTCAGTGCTAGTGCATGAAACCAAACTAACACAAAAGACTACAAAAAAGACTAGCCTGAGAAAATTGATAAACACTACGTCAAAAACAGAAAAACTTAGCCACCACAGCCTTCCAGTCTAGGAGGAGAACATTTAGTCCTAAATTTCAACCAAAACTAAAGCCGTTATTAAGAATCTACATTCCTTCCAAAGGTCCTCCAGCCCCACTCCATTATATTTAGATTCATTTATTCCTTTCCATCAAAATTACCCAATTACAAAACACTGCATTCCCAAAGAGCTTTAGCCTTTTTCTCTTTGCCAAAGCCAGTGAGAATTTCACTCGAGGCAAAGCACCCTGCTGGATATGCCTAGCTAACTCAAGCCATTTGGTAACGTTATAAGCCAAACGTCATTTTGGTATGACCTCTATGGTGAGCTTAATCACTCTAGAAATTCAATTTAAGGAATGTGACCCAAGCACAATTGTCTGACATTGAAGAAGCGTCGGTTATGTATCATCACTGAACTGCATCAACCTTTTGGGATATTCCACAACTGGATGGATCCATGGAGCCCACCCTGCCCATGTATGTTGGGTCCTAACAATGTATGAGACCTAGCTCGGTGTAGAGGGGGTTCTGAGAGTTCCGAGGCCAACACAATAATATAAGTTGGGGAATCAGCAAAGATCACTAAATTATTGAGTACTCATGCCTCAATAACCAGTTATGATTTCTTGAAAAGACCTTTTGATGCAGGGCAGAAACTGAAAGTTTCTGTCTTGCGGCTGGATCAGGGGTAAAAACACTTGAGAGCGGAAGTTCTCAACGAAACAAGCAATTGCAGAGAAATACTTGCTGTAGGATTAAAGTAGGAACGATATATTGAGTTCTAGGGCAGAACGTCCCAAAGAAACTCTTATGTATAATTTTATTCAAAATAACAAAGCTAACTTACAAGACTCTCAAAAAGCTATATATATAGGTAATAGCAAACCCTAATAAAAACAGGAACCTAAAAGACTTAAGAATAATAAAACATAATAAAGAAAATAATAAAAGATAATAAACTCCTAATTAATTAAGGAAACTTTGGATGCTCCTGTGAAAGATGAATGCTTCAAACACTCTGTGATAATTAGGAGTTTATTATCTTTTATTATTTTCTTTATTATGTTTTATTATTCTTAAGTCTTTTAGGTTCCTGTTTTTATTAGGGTTTGCTATTACCTATATATATAGCTTTTTGAGAGTCTTGTAAGTTAGCTTTGTTATTTTGAATAAAATTATACATACGAGTTTCTTTGGGACGTTCTGCCCTAGAACTCAATATATCGTTCCTACTTTAATCCTACAGCAAGTATTTCTCTGCAATTGCTTGTTTCGTTGAGAACTTCCGCTCTCAAGTGTTTTTACCCCTGATCCAGCCGCAAGACAGAAACTTTCAGTTTCTGCCCTGCATCACCTTTGGGATTTAGTGTCATGCATAAATTAGCCATAAATCCCTTCAAGTTTGACAGTCGATTTATGGTCTTTACAGGGCCAAGCAGCATCAATCCAACAAACTTTGCATCATATCAGTTCCCAATTGCTTATTCCTCAAAAGCTTACACATTTTATATATTGAATCCAAAAAGATTTCATTCTTCGTCTTCACTTATTCACAAAATGTTGAAATATGAGTGAAACTTTCTCCTCGTTATTTAGAGATGGTTAGTTATTACCTAGAATTAAAGCCGTAGAATGTGTGAATTGCTTTGAATCTCTTGCTCAAGTGTTTCAATGGTTTACTAGGAATTCCACAGCACGAGATACACCTACTCAGCTTGATGTTATCCGCGGTGATGCACCAATAACTCGTTATAGTGAAGAAACCACCAATAAACAGGTCACATTTCGTGATCCTGTTAGGAACACAGAGCTCGATGATCAAGATCCTGAGGGAAACCAACATGAGAGAGAAATGTCAACAAATTGGAGTCCAGGAAACACTCCTTACACAACTGCACCTGATGAGCCTGGTTCCTCCTATCATTTTCTACCGCCAGTTCTTGAAGAGCCGTCTTCTTCATTTTCTGAGGGTCATGATCCATCTGAACTTTGTTTATTCGTCTCAGCATTCAAATGGTTGCTCTAGAACCTAACATGTTACAATTTGCAGCTGCAGATGATGATCCATTACCAGCTATTGAGAACCTTCAAATTTCAGGAGAAGCTTTTCCAGGGAGAGAACTTCAAGCATGCGGGTACTCTATTAATGGGACAACCAGTTGCAATTTTGAGGTGTGGTTTTTGTATATACTTTCAGAACCCTCAACACCCACTTCCTCACCCCAAACACTTCGGTTAAATTATTGTGGGACAATACTAATATGTGTTTTTTTAGTGGGTACGCCATATGGAAGATGGATCAGTTAATTATATCGAAGGTACTGACCTTTTCCTTGTACATTAGATTTGGATGTTGGTTACTTCTGTTTTTCCTTATATCATGTCAATTCTAAGTTTTCCTGAGTTTCTGATGATAGGAGCAAAGCAACCAAACTATCTAATTACTGCTGATGATGTTGATACATATCTTGCTATTGAAGTCCAGCCTCTTGATAACAGGAAGCGCAAGGTACTATCTCAAATTCTCAATTATAGTTACAAGATGTATCTTCATGTCAGGGATTCAGGGTTTTGTCTGGTGAATGTGGGTTGTCCCCACCCCACAAGCTGGCTCTCTGTCTGTTTCTCTTCTCTTTCTCCCTCCTGGCCCCTCTATATCAGTCGGGGTGGGGGAAGAAGGTTTGAGTATCCGTTTCCCTCCTTTTCCTGCTAGGATTGGAAATCCTGTATTTTACATATCCATACGATCGAGTCCTTGGGTTTCCGAAATAGTGTAAAAAGAAGTGCTTCGAATCATTGATAGAAATTCATGAGTTGTCTAATTAGTGTGATGTTCAATCATTGTGCACAGAAAGTTATGATGTATCTATCTGGAATAAATTTGCTAGATTCACCAAGCAGTCATGTTGCGGTTTATCTCCTCTAAAATCATGTGGCACCAAGTATCCCTTTTACGACTTTGAAGGTGTAAAACTGCAATATTTTTGGTGCTATTTTGTCAATAATTTTCAGAAGGGACAAGTTAACCACATTTTCCCCCATTTTATCATCAATATTTCAATTTTCATTGGCAAGATTTCCATTTTGGGCTAAAACTTCTAAATTATCCTCATATTTCTGTATCATGGAATTTTGGTTCTTCCATCACATGTTCAATCATCTGTGTCGTGCTATAAGTGTTCAAGTGATTAAATCAAATACATCTTGAGTCGAAGTGTCTTCGTTGTGACTGTTAATTGTTGTTCATTGGGTAACTTCATGTTGTTTGTAGGGAGAGCTTGTAAAGGTTTTTGCAAATGAGAACAGAAAGATTCCCTGTGGTAAGTATCTTGACTAAGATAAATTGTTATACAAATATACATGCCAGCTTGATCAGTTTCATCTTTCATGTATGATATTTCTTTATGGATTTTCTTTTTGGGTAAAAACCTAAAATGGTACCTGGACTATTGTGAAAGGTATTTTTTGGTACCTACGAATTTTTTTTACTTGAAATGGTACCTCAGTATTGCTCCGTTACCTGATATGGTACCTCCGTTAGTTTTTCCGTTAAGATCGCCTACGTGGCATATATTTGAATGGTATAAATACCCAAAATGGTACCTAAGCTATTGCGAAAGACATTTTTTGGTGCCTATAAACTTTTTTACTCCAAATGAAAATTCTAAATTACTTTTTGATCTATATATATATATAAAAATATATATATATATATATGTATGTAAATTAAACTCATAAATATATTATTAGCATTTTATCCATAAATATTTCTTACATAAAAATAGGTCTATTTATAAAGAAAATCCAATATGTAGTAATGACGTAATATATTTATAATTATTTATAAGCAAATTGCTCATAAGAGAAATATAAATATTATGTTTATAAAGAAAAATATAATATATATATATGAATTATAGTGATAATATGTTTATTATGTTTATGGTTTACCTATCGATCATATATAATCAGATATTGGGGTGTTATTTGAGGTGAAAAAAAATACAGGTATCGAAAAATCCCTTTCACAATAGCTTAGGTACCATTTTGGGTATTTATACCATTCAAATATATGCCACGTAGGCGATCTTAACGGAACAACTAACGGAGGTACCATATCAAGTAACAGAGCAATACTTGAGGTACCATTTCAAGAAAAAAAATTTGTAGGTACCAAAAAGTACCTTTCGCAATAGTTCAGGTACTATTTTAGGTTTTTACTCTTTCTTTTTTGTCTCATACGGGTTGGAAATTAGGACTGATACCCACAGCTGCTGAACGTTCTAATCCATACCCTAAAGGACTTGAATTTTCGACCTACACACACGCACCTACAACAAACACATAATTATAAAGGTAAGATTAATCATGTACTATATATAGGCAAGATTCAACAATGTGTGATTAAAGTGAAGCTTGGATTATCTGAGGCAATGAGGACTTACCTTCCTGTTTTATTACTTATCAACACATGAATATTTTGAAAATGAAAAACAAAAAAGGATTGAGCGCTTGGAGTACCCTTCAACTCTATATTTCAAGGGTGACCATCCCAGCCAACAACAAACTTTTCAGTTAATCAGCCCGTTTTTGCCTTTTCCATATTAGTTCCCTCCAAGGTAGTGTTCTCAAGCCTGAAGTAAAGAGATTGTGAAATTGCTAATGAGAAACTTCTGCCATTTGTCCCTTGTTTGCCCCATGTGTGTCCAAGGTATTGACGAAGATATTAATTACTATCCCACTCCACAACAAAACTTCAGCTAGTTGTTCTATATCCTTATTAATTCCCTGCAAGGCTTTATTAAATGTTAAAGCCTGATACTGAGCGAAAAGAAAAAGAACATATCAACTTGTATCAGAGTGCCCCATATTCCCTCATCCCATGTAGTACAGAAGAGTTTATCATCTGCGGATTATCTCACTGTTTGCAGTGCTTCTACCTGTTGCAATAGTTTGATGAAGACACATATATACATATATCTATTATTGAATGATGTTAATTACTTAAATGGCCAATAGGACTTTGAAAACCAGGTGTTTCCTAGTCTAGTCGGTTCCTGCCTGCAAGATGCAGAATAATTATCACTCAAAAAGGATCTTCTCATCTGATTCTAACATGGTGGAAGAGCAGCCAGCCAATTCATTCCAATCATGTGGTGGGCTTGATCTACTCCTGATCCATATCACCCCAATATTAGTGCATGTCTGGTCTAACATAAGGAGGGCTTTTGTTGGAATGTAAACTCCCACATTGTTAAGTATAAGCCATGTAGTATGATTTGACAACTTCTGGCCTCCACCCAATGGCCCTGGCAAATTGGCTTTGGGTGGCTGCTTTTATCCTATTATGTCTATAAGAAGCCTGGTTTAATACCATGTTATAATTAGTGTAACCTAGAACCAATTTTGGTCCATGGCGATGTCCCAAGAGGTAAAAAAATGTTATGTGTGGTTTGGAACCCCCAAAAGGTGGATACTACAGTCTTCAACTCTACCAACAGGTTTCTCATGGCTCCTTCCATTAGTCTGCTCAACACTTATACTGCAAGTGTGAAAAGAATATTGACAACAGATCACTGTGCGTTGCTTCTTGAGGCCACAAAGTTACTGTTGGTATTCTGTTAATCACTGAGGGAATGTGGCTGATTTCAAACATACCCCTAATTCACTAGCAGTACCTAGTGCTTAACTTTATCCATAATCTCGTCTTTTTTCTTGTTTCAAATGATTACCTTTTTTATCTTTAATATCACGCAACACAAAATCCTGTGGTGGTTATACTCTTTCTTTTTTCTTGTTCACAGATCCTGAAATGCAAGCTGAGTTACAGAAGATTCTTAATCAAGGTCATTCTTCATTTAAAGTATATCAGTCGGTATGTTTATACAAGAAAAACTTTTACGCAGTATTCTTTTTTGTTTAGCTAGTTTTTAGATGGAAGTTTGCATTTCTTTCTTCAACGTGTCTTTTGTTTTTACAGACGGGATATCTTGATATATGGGAACCTGCTATATTGGCCATTAAGAAGGACAGTTACAGCATTAAGTGTACCGGGCCCACTGGTACTGTAATCACTGAAAAGTTTTCGCCAACAACTAGTGTATGATGTCTTACTCGTTAATCTTTACAATGTTCTACATGAATTATGGAGTTGCAATAATTGTTGGGGGTTGGGCATACTCCTCACTACAGTGGACCATTTGCTGATATATAACTATATAATTTTTTTATTTTTTATGATTAATCAAGGATTAGTATCTTCATGATTTGTTGCATGTGGTTCTTACTCTATTTCACCGATCTTTTTTCTCTTGTCTGTTAGGTTGGAATCCCTTATGGAAGCCCTACAGAGTTCGTGCTAACTGATTTTGGTGGTGGTCAGCGTCTCCTAAAAACCGACAATGACCAGGCAGATTATAGCTGGTAAGCAACTAACGTTTCCATGCAGAAGGGAGGGGGAAAAAAAGCATCTTCCACTGTTTTTCTGTAAATATGAAATTGTGTTCCCTTTGATCTACTCCCATACTGTGTAGACCAATCATGGACTTTGAGTAGTCTCAAGTCATGTGTCCAACTTAAGTCTTGGACCTTACTAGTGTTTCGCTATCTTCCTTGTCCTGCGTGTAATTTCATACTCCTATGTTCTACGACCTACGTTTAGTAAGAAAAAGATTTCTTTTACTCAATTGGACAATAGTTACTGCAAATGGGAATTTTATTCATATTTGTTTATGGAAAAAATATTATTATTATTATTATTATTATTTTTAAAAGCCTGCAGATCTACCTTAGCTTATTTCGCTGAAAAAAAATTTCAAAACTTCTTCACCAGCTTTCAGTGTAAACATGGATACACTAGAAATTGCCATGTACCTTATAACTTTTAATGCATTATCGAAGCATGCAGGAAGCAGAGAGTTGTTTATCTGGTACTTGAATAGAGTTATAAACTCACGACCAAAAAAAAAAAAGAATAGAGTTATAAACTTGTTACATTTGCCATACATCCCAATTCACAGTTTTTCTTTGAGCGTGGTTGTTTAACAAAATATTGATTTCATGGGATTTTAAGTAAGTTGGTAGTAGTAATGCGGATGTTTTTTTTATAATTATGTTGATCAAATGTTTTGTTGTGTTATTGTTCTTTTATCGCTTCTGATACAAAAGGCTCTACTTATTTGTTCCTCTTTTCTTTGCAGTTCTAGAGATACAGTTGTGCTCACATTGAGAATGTTTATCCTAAAGGTAAATCATTTCAATCCAATCATCAACTTCTCTAAATGTTTATATGGCATGGAACTCTTGTTTTTGTACATTTTTTTTTCCTTTTGGCCTCTAATTTAGACATGTCAGAATAAGGCATCGCCATGTATTGCATGTGTAGTTGAGTAATCCAGTGTGAGGCTAGAAAAGTGTAATACAGAGAGGATATGAACTAAACATAGCTTTTTTTTTTTTCCAACATTCTCCTTGCTGGATGAAGAAACATTGGCATAGTTGTGTGTCAAACTCCGATGAATGTCTCTTGGTTGAAAGTAAGAGTGGGTAAAATGTAAGGGAGGAGATATGTTATGTGAATAGATTGATATTGAAGAAAAGATGATTGGACGAAGTAAAAAGGAAATAGGTGTGTTGAAAGCAAGTTAGATGAAAGGATAAACAAATTGCTTAGCATTGAGAATAGTGACAACAGTTTTGTGTTAGATGTCTTCCACAGCATGTCTTTTGTACCTCTACCCTCTTTTCATACATGTAATGGATGTATTTTAGGGACTTTGTGGTGTGTAATTTTCTTTTGACTTTCCTTCTAGAAGGTTGAGCCATATTTGAACGATACCTTCATTTTTTGATGCTGTATACTGCTTTAGATCTTTGTGTGCGTCAAATTCTTACTCCTGATGTCTTTGGGGTTATATCCTCTTCACATGGAGTGGACTATAGTAACAGAACTAAACATATGAAGTAAAAGATACTGGGAAGAATTTAAATTTATGTTAGATGCTCTGTAAAATATGTTTGTTGTTTGTTTGTTTGTTTTTTTTTTTTTTAATTTATGGCTTTTGTGTGTATTACCTTACAGAGCATTGAATTATATCTCTTATTAACGCCCTACAGGGGTTTGTGATCTTGTGGTTTTGGTTATGACTGTAACCAAGTTTTGTTTTTCACTTTAGTAAGAGTAAATAATTAAAAGTTAAGAACATATTTTGGTACTCAGTTGGGCTAATGTCATGATAATCTGGTTGTCGTGGCTGATTATGCTGTTTTATTTCCTTATTGGTTGGGATTAGATCATATCCTCACAGAAGTTTGTAATTCAATCAAGTTATTACATGAGGTTTTTTGTTCCATCATCTTCCTTGGCATCAGAGTTCACCCATATTTTGGTTCCTGCAGGCAAGTGAGAGAAAGAAAAGGAAAAAGAGAGGACTTATCTTTTAAATGTGTAGAACTATCTCCTGCTCTTGCGGGGATATATTTTTTCGTTGTTGTTAAGGGGTGTGCATTATATATGTGGGCGTTTAAGCGTGCCTTGGGAATCTCTTGAGAGCCTTGTGAGCTATGTTGAGTATTTGTTACAGTAGGAATGCGTTCTGTGTTGTAAGTTATTGCATGAGATAATTTGTCTTGGTTCTTTTAGTGGGTATATGAGATGGACACTAAATTATTGTTTCAACGAAATGCTTCAATAATAATCATGAAACAGGGAAAATGCAAACCAGGTTGACCTGAAAAAATTCCAACTACCATCTCTTCGATAAAGAATTCAGTTTGTTTACTTCTAGTTGATTGTTCATGAATTGGAGCATTGCACGACATCAACTCTAAACACAACTAGAACTCTCGAAGCTGAAGAATTTTGCAGGTCAGGTTAATATTATAGTACAGTTAAAAGAGTATATTAACATGTTAAATCTCTATTCATACACCCTTTCTATTCTTATTTTTCATTCCTTATATACTAAAAATACAATTATGCCTTCAGTCAATTAATAAACCCCACTAGACATATTAGGGCAATAGAGAGTATGTGACTGGACTCTGGCGGCCGAGACAAGATTCCGGCAACAGGATCCTTGCGCCCCTCACTGCCCCCCAATAAACCCCTCATATTGCTCTCATTAATCTCTGAATCTGGATTCTGGTCATCGGACCCTCTTGCTCTATAATACTCTTTATTAATTAATCTTGTGCTTCAGTAGACCCCCTATTGACCCATAATATACATCATATTGCCCCTTCTTAATAGATCCCGATTCTGGATTCCGGTCATGGGGCACCTATTGCCCTTCAATAGACCCATTAGACCTCATATTACCCTCCAACAGACACCATATTGCCCCCAAATAGACCCATATTACCTAAGTAAATTTGTATAGACTTCTGTATCTATAGTACATACAATGCTTATCGATGGTAAAAGTAAATTCAGGGTGATGAATATGATGTGGTATTTCCTCATAGTAAGGTACTACCGTACTACGTACGATAATACTACCATAATACTACAGTGTTATAGTATTATTATTCATTTCCCCTCTCCCCGGAAATAAGCCCTCACACCAAGATATTACTATTTTTCTTTTGTTTCTTTTTTATAAAGGAAAAAAAAGAACACAAATGTACAGCCCAGATGGAACGTTGGAAAGAAAAACCAGATTGCCGGACTAGGCGAACGATAGAAAGGCCAGCCAAATGATCTGCCACAAGTTAGACTCGTGATAGACATGCCGGAACACTATCAAGTGAAACTCATCAGCCAAATGCTGGATATCTTGGAGCAAGATCACCTGCTGGTAGTGATTTAAAAGAGCAGTGCGAAGACCTTCACGTTAAGGCAGTTGCTTCAAGGACTCCAGCATTACCAAGACACTGGCAGGAACTTGGTCATGTCGTACGTAGAGAGCCATCAAAATTAAGTTTAACATGATCAGTATCAGGTGGATACCAAATATATGCAAAGGAGTCCTGATAGATGCCAGAGTGGTGCGCAGGCTAGCCTGCAGCTACTGTGTTATGGTTGTGCTTCTAGCACTCTATTTTGGTGGACTCTGGCAAAGCTTAGTTTCTGAAATCCAGGAACTAAAAAGCCAGAAGTACGAGACCATGTTGAAAGAAGAATCGGTGCAGGAACTTCTAATGACTAATATATAAGGTGCATAACAATTACAAGAAGTGATCAAAGAGAACACGGTGCTGCTTAGACGACATACTAAATATTGGGACCATCATTAGCTCCATCTGTTCCCCAAACCTAGAGGCAGCACCTCCCTTCCACAGTTCCACTTCCAAGGTCATTGTAGATAAACGAAGAGAGGCAGCCTCATACTGCAGATAAAAGAAATAGGGGAAGCCTTCACCACTAGCTGTGTGCCAATCTTCGATAAAATAGCAACAAAACATGAATTTTGATCCCTGTCAAGGTGTTACAACTTATCTCACTTATTCATCTATTCCTGCACTAAACATCTCTGAGCTTTTCCATTTTATACCGGCTCATATCTTCAGAGTAAATTACACCATCCGGGGATATATGGCGGCATAGACAGAGGAAAAACCGACTCTGAGAAAGGAGATTTAAATTCAGAAAATTTCAAGTAGGTAATAATTAGATATGTAAAGCCCCATATGTTTCTTACCCATTGAAATCCTGCCAACGCCCACCAGACGCCTGCTAAACCAAATCCTCTACTGCTCACAAGCTGGTCGTATGAAAATGAGGAGGGGAGTGCAGTCAGGGTATGGTTAAGCAGACACAATAACTGTAATAAGTTAACTACACAAAAAGAACCAGATCGTACCAGCAATAGAAGTGCACCCAGTGATAAGCATAAGCATCCACACATTGACAGCTAATAAATCCCAGATCTCGTCCAGCCTGAAAGTGAATACTGCAGTTAGAGCCAAATTTTATGCTCACGATATCAAAGAGCTATCTTCATAAATTTACATAACTTGAATCCAGTTTGAACTCCTCATTGTCAGTCATGAGTCATGAATATTCATGAGTCCTGACATTCTGCCCAGGAATTCAGGTGCTCAGAAAGGATGACATAGTTTAGCAAAACTATATATCCTGTTTTAATACATCAACATTTTGAATTAGATAGGCAAAGAATTTTCATCATTCCCAGCTATACATAAATTCCCAAAACACCTTAGATGAGCATGAATGAGCTTTAGGGACATTATCTCAAGAGGCTTATATTTATATGTACTTTCTCAATAGGTAATTTATATGAAGAAGACAATCACTGGGTGATTGGCTAAATGCCCAATATATAAGCGAGAACACTACCATCATAGTGGAGGTGTGCCACAGGCCTGAAAGTGTGTCCCTTTTCCAGCAAAAGCAATACAAAGACAGTTTTCATATGCAATAAAAGTTTCTCACCAGTGACAATTCATGGAAAAGAAGCAAAAAGGAGCTGCATCATCACCATAAATCTGACCTACGATGGTGAATGGCTGGGTCTTAAGATCAGTACACATTCCATAATTGACAAGAAAACTGCCAAGGAGCTCCCTCAGACATTTTACCATCCATACATGCTAAAATCTTATTCATGGATACTGACTACTCGATTCATCAAAATTCCTTGTATGAGAGCTGACATCATTAATATAGGAGATAAAGAGTTTTCATCAATCTTTGGTCCAAAAGACATGGTTTGAAAATGATCAGGAGAATGGAATAGCATTTGCACACAAATATAAGAAATTAAAATTGTGGGCATACAGTACCTCTCATATAGATCATAACAAAAAAAAAGTATGTTGAAACCACGGGTACCTCTCAACTGTATGACATCAAGAAAATTTAAATCAGATGCAAAATTGAAAAGGAACCCTTTGCTTCCTTCAGATCGAAGACATCAGTCCCTGCAATGCTATATATATCATCAACTGAAGCAATGGTGGGTGAGCTAACTTTCCTCAGATTCATTATCGCTCTCGTGTTTGTGAATCCGATTTGCTGGAATCCAAGCACCATCAATGGAATCAAAATTACCAGTCATTCCATCATCCACAAAATCACCAACCTGTTTCACTTTATCCTCCCTTGGCTTCACAGGGTAATTTCCAGTAAAGCAAGCATAACAAAAGTTGGGAGCTTGTGTTCCCAACATCCCCTGCAAGCTACCAAATGGCAAAAAAGCAAGTGAATCGCATCCGATGAAATCCCTAATCTCCTCAACTTTCATCCTGTTTGAAATCAACTCCTCAGAACTAGGGGTGTGGACACCATAATAACAGGAGCCTATAATCGGTGGGCTTGCAATCCTCATGTGAACTTCCTTAGCCCCTGCCTCCTTCAACAACCTAACAATCTTGGAAGACGTAGTTCCCCTCACGATGGAGTCATCCACTACCACAACCCTCTTATCCTTCAACACAGCCCTGACCGGAGAGAGCTTAAGCTTGACGCCAAAATCCCTGATCTTCTGCGACGGCTCAATGAAGGTCCTTCCCACATAGTGTGACCTAATCAAACCCTGCTGAAAAGGCACACCAGCTTTGGCAGCATAACCAAGCGCAGCCACCACACCGGAATCAGGAACTGCTATGACAACATCACACTCAACCGGGGCCTCAGTGGCAAGAATCTCACCAAACACACGCCGAGACTCATACACAGAACGCCCAAAAACAACAGAATTGGGCAGGGAAAAGTATATGTGCTCGAATATACATTGCTTGGGTTCAACATGAGCTATAAGGCAAAGAGACCGATCCCCGTCTTTGTCCACCACCACCACCTCTCCGGGATCCACCTCCCTCACATATGTAGCCTCAATCAAATCAAGCGCACAAGTCTCGGATGCAAAAACAACAGCACCATTGCTCCTCCTGCCCATAACCAAAGGCCAAAACCCGTACGGGTCCCGAACCGCAACAAGCTTGTCTTGGGTGACAAACACCATGGAATAAGCACCCTTAAGCTGCTCACACGCATCGACAATCCTCAAAAGAAAAGGCCTAGCTTTCGAAATGGCAATGAGATGAAGAACCACTTCGGTGTCGGAGCTGGTATTGAAAATGGATCCCTTTTCCTCAAGCATAGCCCTGAGGGCGCCGTAGTTGACCAAGTTGCCATTGTGGGCGACCCCGACGGAGCCGAAGCGATAGCCTGCAACAAAAGGCTGGACATTTTTAAGCATAGACTGACCGGCAGTGGAGTACCTGACGTGGCCGATAGCCAGGTCGCCAGGCAACTGGTCGAGCTTGGACTGATTGAAGACCTCAGAGACCAACCCAACTCCGGTAATGGACTGGAGGAGGTTGTCGTGGACGCAGACAATGCCGGCGCCTTCCTGGCCGCGGTGCTGGAGGGCGTGGAGGGCCAGGTAGCAGAGGCGAGAGGCTTCAGGGTCGCCGTAGATGCCGACGACGCCGCACTCCTCGCGAGGCTTCTCGTCGTCGTCGTATTCGAAGAAGGAGGAAATTGGGGTGTGGGAGTGGGCGGTGAAGGAGGAGGAGGAAGAGGACAGGGAAAGGGAGAAGGGTTTAGGGTTTAGGGTTTTGGTGGGGAAAGAGAAACAAGGAGGAGGGTGGAGAAGGGTGGTGGGTCTGGAGATGGAGGAAGAGATTTTGATGGGGGAGGGTTTGGCGGCGGTGGCTGCCATTGCCATGGGAGAAGAGAAGAGAAGCTAATCGAAGGCAAAATATAAGCACGGTAGCTTTACGTGTTTTGGTAAAGCCCCAAATGCTTGGTTTTGTTCGATTGTTCCAAGAACCTAGTCAATTTGAGTAGTCATTGGGTGCGAAAAAAGGTCAGCACCTTTGATCAACGGGCGTACTGCATCTCATGGTGCGTCGCTATTATTTTGCAACATATGTGTTGGCTAGCAGCTCACTTCTAGCAGTGTTTCTTCCATCACATTTATAAAGAGGCAAATTACGTAGCTAATAAGTTAGTTGGTTATCTCTCTGTTAGTATGGTTTTATTGCTTATCTCTATCTATGTTCCCTCGTTCTATCTGGATCAGTTTAAGAAAAAGTGTTGAGAGACAGAACCAGCTCGAACATAAGCCAACCAAGCTTTTGCTTTAGACCCCAAAATCCTAACAAAAAAATCAGACATATATATTTAAAAAAAAAACGGGCATACTAAACGTCTAAACGCACACATCTTCTTTATCTCTTCTTTGATCAAGTGCGCACGCGTCTTTCTCAGATCAAGGTCTCCTTGCAGCAGCCCTCGACTTCTCTAAGACAAAAGTCATGAAACACTTTTCAGGTAACTCTGTCCTCCTCCTTTAATGAGTCCAATCCCATGGTTTTTGCAATTTCGTCGTTGAGAACTTAAGATCGAGAATGAGAAGGGTTTTGATTTCAATTCGGAAGACTGATTGTGAGATAGGTTTTGGTTTGAGTGTTTGATGTTTGATTTCAATCATAATCTAATCCCTTTTTATTTTTGTTTCCTTTTGTAGTATTGTTTCTCTTCACAAAACAACTATTGACATATGAATGATATAAGGCATGACCTACCTGTATAATATCATATCAGTTGTGGCAAACATGTTTTACCTTATAATTGGAAGTTATCATTGATAAATGATAGTGGTATGATGGTAAGAGAGTATATTCAATTACAATTGTGTTTGTTGTTTTTGTCGGGTTTGATATCGTCATGTTATAGCGATGGTATTAAACTAAAGTAAGGGTTTAAGGAAGCCACAATTTTTTGATAGGGAGCCCCTATTTTTGTTTTCGCTTCGAGCTCCCAAAATCTCAGGGCCGACCCTGTTGAGAGAGGCTTCTTGTTCTAGTTGTTTGTGTGTTTTAAAAAGTAAGCAAAAAAGTCAGCACCTTTGATGTTATTTTTGGTGAAAATTTTGTTTAGAATATGTTTGGATTGATATATTTGGGAATTCAATAACTAGTTGTGGAGGGGAAACGTTTTTTGTTAATGATTCCTCTCGTGGTATATGTTGGCTCTTGATATAAACACAAAATTCATATTTTGTTGTAGGAAAAATGAATTGGTCTACTCATTTCGTTAAAACTCCTTTTTATATAAAGGTGAGATTATAAAAGGTAATTACAATTTACATAATGATAATAATAACTGATTGAGTAATTACATCCGTTTATCACTAATTACATAATTCACTCTCGTCGATTACTTTGACGAAGACACACATATTGTGTGTTTGAATGCGGGTGAATTTCCAGGAATTTAATCAAAAATGAGGAATTCTCAATTTCTTTAGACTCTTTTCACCGTTTGGATTATTATCCTGTGGAATTTGTAATTTCCACAGAAAAATAATCGTGGAATTTGGGAACTTATATTTCCAACTTGAATTCCTCACAAAATAGGCGTCATTTGTGATTTCCCTCAGCTGAGGTTAGTCTAAATATTGATTCTTGTCATTTTAAAATTCTACATCATGAAATCCAAACAATATAATTCTCAATCAATTAAATTTCAATTCATGGAATTATAATTCCCATGACTTTGAAATTTCTGTGGAAAATGGAATTGCCTCATCCAAACACAACGATAAGGTTTTTCCTTCAACACTCCTCCTTGTGCCAAGTCAAAGTTAAAACGGTGCATCAGGTGTTGCCTCGTTAAAAACCTTTTCAAGTACAAAACCCAGTGAGACAAAATAAATATTGGTCGAACAGAAAAAAAAAAAGCACAACGCACCTATGATAGTGTGTAATTTAGACTCCCCCTGAAGTCTGCACACCCCCTTATCTTTACATCAATCAAGGGAGCTAGGAACGTCTTTGCATTCCTATGTTTCTCACATACTTTTCATATATAGCCTTAGGCTGTGATTTTAGAAACAAATTTGTCTTATGCTCCTCATATCTTACTTGATTCACTCGAATCTTGAGGAGAAACTGATGTTTCTCAAAAGGTATCGTCATGTTCCCAATGGTGAATGGATAACCAGATTAGGAATGATCTATTGGTCATAGATACCTGACATTAGTAAAGACCACCAAAGCATCGGTTGGGGTATTGTTCTAGGGGATTGCGGTTCCATCTGCATTTCCTTTCGTCTTTCTATAAGGATGAGATGAACCTAAGTTAATGGTTCATTTAGGTATCAAGATATGTTCTTTATACCTTCCAATGACACATGTTAGCGCTGAGCTAAGTTTAGCTATAAGTTCTTTGAGAATGTTATATCTAGTCGAGTTCATTGGGTTAAGTACAATATTGCGCCTATTGCACTTTAGAGAATGAATTTCAATTCTCAACCCTTCTTTGTCATCTTTCTCTGGACGAAATGAATCTTTCTTTACATCTAAACATCGACCGATCATTGAGAGTGTTAACAGTATGCACTTCGTTCATGTAAATCGCCTGAGAATCATTTGGACATATGCAAGATTGGTGGATTAGTATTCCACAAACTCGTGTTAATCGAGTTTCCCAAGATTATTCATATCAAATCGGATTTTATGTAGCTCGCGGTTTCTTTTACTTCATCAAGAGTACATACTATGTTCCTATCATCAACATAGATAGCTATGATTGCAAAACCAGTACTCGTTTCCTTTTATGAGTACGCATGAGCATAGTTCATCATTTGTATCCCTTCCTAACCAAGTAGTCACTTTTTTATAAAGTGAGCGTTTCAATTCTAATTGCAAACACACTCCGTGTTTTAGAGTTATTTGAGTTGGGTAGAAGAGAGGGTCATTAGGCACTTTCATAAATATTTTCTAATAAAGATCCCCATGGAGATATGCAGTAACCACATCTATGAGGAAGAAGAGAGGTAGAGGTGTTGAGCATGCAGCGTGTGGCTGGTGAGGCTAGCTTAAGGGCGCACTGGGTAAGGGTTCGATGAGCATATGCGCGATTACAAGGCTGGGGCGACGTTAGAGACCTAGGCTAGTGACGGTGGAAAAAATTCTAGGGTTTTTTAAAAAACTCATGAGGCTAGAGCAAGGTGTTGATAATGCGTTGTAGGGAAAACATGAGCATGCAGCGTGTGGTTGGTGAGGCTAGCTTGAGGGCGCGTTGGGTAGGGAGTTCAACGAGCATGTGCGTGCTTGCAAGGCTAGGGCGACGTCGAAGACCTAGGCTAGTGACGACGAAAAAAATTCTAGGTTTTTAAAAACAAAAAACAAAAAAAAACTCACGAGGCTAAAGCAAAGTGTTGATAACATGTTGAGAAATTTTATTCACACACCCTTAAATACTAAATTCACATTCTTTTTTTCATATGTCCAATATCATAGTTTATGGGTATGTTAAATTACCAAAAGGGATATATTTATTTTAAATAAAAAAACTTAATTCCTCAATAACAATTGTAATATGTTGTCTTGTTTCACTTCAATTTCATGATAAGTAATTCAGTAGTGATCAAAAATTTGAACAATTGGCATCTGAGTATTGCCTAGGTCAAGTCCTCGATCAATGATGAGTAATTTCCTTTCGGCATTAGTATATGTTCAACCCAACAAGTACATTCTAAAACAAAACAAAAAAAACAAAAAACCAAACAAGTGAAAACAAATAAAACATTGGTTGGGTCAGCTTTGTATCACTTTAGTGATGACCATGTGATTTACTGAAACTCTTACATAGAGCCTTTGAGGAAAAAATGCTGATACCTCTAATGTAATATGACGATTGTATTTTTTTTCGGAGTAAATGCTTGTGACACCCTGTAGTTTACACCTAAAATCAGTTTTGTCCCTCACTTTTTTTTTTAAACTGGTATACCCCTGTACTTTGAATTCTCGACTGATTTACCCTTTTCCCAGCTGGTTATGACTGTGACATGCTCATTAACAATGCTTGTGAGAGCTTCAATGGTTGGGTTTTAAGAGCAAGGTCTAAGCCCCCTATTACTATGCTAGAAGAGATAAGAGTGAAGGGTTATTTAGACTGTTAATGAGCATGTCACAGTCATAACCAGCTGGGAAAAGGGCAAATCAGTCGAGAATTCAAAGTATAGGGGTATACCAGTTTAAAAAAAAAGTGAGGGACAAAACTGATTTTAGGTGTAAACTACAGGGTGTCACAAGTATTTACTCCTTTTTTTTCTTTCTCAATTGCAGTTCTCACGTATTAAGTGAAAATATATGATGTATTATAAGGTTGGATAGTTTAAGAAGATTGGGGGTTGTATTTCTAGTAAAATGTCAAAATAAAAAAGTAAATAGGTTGTGTATTAAACATGAGATGTGTATCTATCATCTAACATTGTGTGAATAAATTTTTTTTAACATGTTGTAGGGAAAAATGAATTGGTCTACTCATTTCATTAAAACTCCTCTTTGTATAGAGGTGAGTTTACAAAAGGTAATTACAATTTACATAATGATAATAATAACTGATTGAGTAATTACATCTGTTTACCACTAATTACATAATTCACTCTCGTCAGTTACTTTGACGAACACATAAAGTTTTTCCTTCAACACACAAAATTCATATTTATCATTGCTGGTTCATACGTTTGAAGATACAAAGTGCATGATATATGTGGCAAGAGCGAGACAATGGAGTCTCCTCCATAAAGTCTGCATGCAAACTCAAAGTGCACAAGTGTCCTATGTTGCAAAGGATTTCGGAGAGGATACAATACAACTTTTGCATATGAGCACTGTTGGCATATGTTTAAGTTCCACCCAAAATGGAACTTGAAACTCCAAACAACCAGAGAAAAGTCATGCTATGAGCATCATTCATCACTCCATCTACTAGCGTATATTCACAACATATTTAGCTGGTGGTAATGTTGAAGGCAATGAGCCTCCATGCTTGAAGAGGCATATCCGGTTTAGTTAGGAAAAGAAAGATCATGCCGATCTAGAAGCTTAAGCTATCATGCAGACTTTGTTCACAATACGAAAAGGAAACACTTATATATTTAGTGGTTTACAGTGAAATTCATTGTTGAGATTTTAATAACCAATTCTGAAAATTTCTTTATAGCCAATACTAGAATATGTGCCCGCGCCTGGTGTAGGCGCAATTCATTTGGTTAGTGATCACGAAATGAGATAATGATGAAGGGAGACTGAAAAGTAGGAGGAATTGATATTAAGCCTGTCACAATTTTCGTGAACAGATTGTTTCGTCTCGCTTCACGCGGATCGCATCACCCCGTCTCGCATCACCTCGCGTCACTTGCCCCGCATTGCTTTGTCACACCTCACTCCGCAGACTAACTTGCCTCGCTTCACCGCGTTAAATCCGCCTTGTGTCAGTCGTCTTGCTTGTCTTGGCTCACCCCTCGTTTTCCTTGTCTTACCTCGCCTCTTTACTTCCTACGGCTCGTGTTTCGTCTCAATATGTCTCCTCCGTGCCTTGCTTTGTTTTACTAATTTGACTTCGTCTCACTTCACTTGCTTTGCCTTGCCTCCTTTTTCTCATGCGCTCGCTTCTCTCCCATCACTCACTTGCCTCGCTTCACGCTTTACCCGCCTTCCTCCTCGTTTACTTACTCCGTGTCATTAGCTTATTTCACATCATCTCACGTCACTTATGTTCAACTCACCCCACTTTGCATTACCCCGTGGCACCTTGCATCATATTGCCTTACTTGTATTACTGCGCGGCTTCCTTGCCTCATTCGACTCCACCTCGATTTGCCTCGCCTCGCCTCACTCGTCTTCCCTCGCATCAACCCGCGGGAATGTAAATTAGATAAGGATGGGAAATAGAGAGAATACGTGATACAGAACATAGAAACTATAGTATATATTACATTCTATGATACATCACACAGCTAGAGCATACTGATTTGATGTTATATTCTATTTTATATATTTTGATATATACTATACCAAATATTTGATATTACATTCTATCATATATCATACATCTAGGTTAGCAAGGGTACTATTGTTTCTATGTACATGAAGGTCCCTAAAGAGCAGTTCCTATTGATCAAAAAAAGACTGCTTAGTCAAACGGAGACTGATCTTGAGTTTTTTTACAAAGGTCTTTTGCCTTGGATCAGTTGTATACAAAAATTCCTACTTGACTATAAGCTGCTTTTGCACATCAAAAAAATAACAGCTTCATATCAGTAGTCAAAAAGAGTTGCATGATTGATGTTTAATCAATCTTGTGTTTGTCTTCTTCTTGCCGCAGTGGTGATGATGTTGATGTGCCTACTGCTTTGCTGCATTGGAAAACAAAGAATTAGTTTTGTGGAATAAAATATACATGTTTAAACATAGTTTGTTTCATAAACATATATTCATTAAATATGTTTTGGAGCAGAGAAGTCGTTTTTTATATTTTATCCAATTCCTGCTCTTAAAGTTAATGAAGTAAACATGAAGGACATGATAATTTACCTTTTGGTTTTTTTTTTTTGTGTGGTTCTGATTGAACTGATGCTTTCCCATTTCTTTCTGATCTTCTTTTCTTTTCAGACTGAAGGCAAGTTGGAGTTTCCATGATTGAAGGCTAAGCTGTTGGAAATTGTGCTGAATCAGGGTCTAGAAATATGTTTGCCACAACTAATTCACTGTCCCATTTGACTTTTAGCTCAAACAGGTACGTCCCTCCGATTGTGTTGTCAATTTCTTCTGGGATTGTTTGCTCAGTGGGGTAGAATCTTTTTTCAACTAATTCCTTGCAGTTACTGTTGAACAGTTGAATGGCTTGTTTTCCCATTAAGGTCACAGTGGTCTCATCATCATCTTGTTTGATAGTCATGAACACCCTATAACTTTTAGCATTCAAGAGTTAAGATTATACAGAGTTTTATAGACAAAGAAGAATTCATAATTTTAGAATTCACATGTAAACGACAAAGGCTAGGTAATCAGTAGTAATAACTGATACATAGATATAGAAGACAAAAATTCTATATGGTACAGAGTTTATAGATTTTTTTGTTTTTTTTTGTGTGGTTCTGATTGAATAGAGACCACTTTTAGCACTTAAGAGTTAAGATTGTACAGAGTTTCACATACAAAGAAGAATTCATAATTTTAGAATTCACATGTAAACGACAAAGGTTAGGTAATCAGTAGTATTAATTTTCAAAAATTCTATATTATAGGCGTGTTTGATTCTAACTAAACCCTATTTGTTATTTATTGTTTTAATAAATATTTGAAGCAGAAGGATTCTAAAAAAAACATATATGACAAAGTTGCCTTACTATGGTGTGGGTGTTTGAAGGCCATGTTGCCTGCATACATACTTGTTAGAATCATCTTGGTCGATCATCTGTTTGTAACAGTAAGAGTATGAACAACCTTTGTACCACCAATCGTTGTGGTCCGGGAATCGAAGAATGGAAGCTTTGCAGAAGACAGTTTTGTTCTGCTATGCATAAAAGTTTCACTTATATTTCAATTATATATGTATATATATGGTTTTATATTAACTGGTTAATTACCTTGTAATCTTCCGGATTGATTGCATTCAGTTCAGCTACTGTTTTAGCTTGTTTATTTCGTTCTTCGCTGGTTTGGCACTGTGAAGGAGGTGGTTGAATTTCTACTCAGTCTCTGGGTTTGCAAAACCCTGAAAATGTAGTTTGTTATATAATACTCGACAGTGATGGTAAAATTTCAATAGTTGAGAAATAATTTAAATGTGACAAACACATATTAGCTTGAGTATGAATTTTCTACATTGTTATTTCCTAAACTATTCAATTATAATTTTGCAAAACAATATACAAACACATATATATGAATAGACTTTGATTTATTAACTTTCATATGTGTAAAATACATGTTCTCATTCTTTTCAGGTGTAATACAAAGTTTGTAAAATGAAATATGTGTAAGCAAATCAAATATAGTTTTGGGAAATGAATAAAAAAGTTTTACATACATTTAGATTATCTTGTTGAAAAGAAACTAAGGGAAAGAAATATTATGACTTTGAGTGCTTACTCGGCTTTGTAACTTTCTCTGTCAGGGATGCTCGGATCTATGATGACAAATGTGTGGTCACTATTTGATGCAACAGGAACTTTTGCAAGTCAAAAGTAGAATATATTAGCTGTAATTCATTGTTATTGAATATAAATTTAATGTTTTATATAACATTTACCTCCGAATTCACTGAGTCTGAGACTTGTGAAAACACCGAGTGCCGGTGGAGTTGAATTCACCACAGAGCTCAAATTAAATGATCTTGCAATATGTGCCCAAAAAGTGATTCTGAGTTTTTCTCTCCTGAAAATAGAATGCAAGAATTAAAATGTTATTATCATATTATGAACATAACATGTTTGGTGTTAGGAAAGAATAGGGAAAACTGAACCTTAAATTTTCGATAGTGATTTCACATTTTGACTCGAACGCCGTATTATCCTTGATTGATGTTCTGTGCACTGGTATGATTTTCTTGATGCAGCCATAAACATCTTGTTGGAAAAAGAATAATAGTAATTTTAGTTTAAATAATAATTGGATTTAAATGAAAGAGGTATAGATTAATGGTTGTAAAACTTGCCTGCAAGGATGGGCGACTTATTTTTGATCTCAGTAATTAAGTCGCTAAATTGGATCATGCGGAATGAGTGTTGTGGGATTTGGGGGCACGGTGACATCACTTTCCGGAAGGTAGTCGACGCAGTAAATTTCAGCATCATTTGATCATCCACCAGTATGTATCTTTCTGGACCCATTGGTGTTGAAAAACGAAATATATCATACACCTCTCCTTTTTACATTCTTTGAGGAACATACTTATAGTTATTTTCATCTAGTTTAGCGTGAAGTGCATCTCCCTGCATAAGAATGAGTAACCAAATCATAAAGATGATCTAAGAAGCATTGGGATACTGTCTAAATTAAAGGAGGAAAAACTGAACATAAAGCTGTAAGAGCAGTAGCAGAAGATAAAAGCAGAGATAGCAATTTTATATTTGCAACTTTTTGTATCACAATCATTCAACCTCAATTTATTTTGATATAGTCAGGAGCTACAGCTGCTCCAATCATACAAAGTATAAACAAATCAGATACATGAAAACCAACTAAATAGATGGGCTGTAGATTTGTGCATACACAAATACATATACATAGCTTCCACATTAGCACAGTTGGAACAATTTGATTTTGTTTATTTAAAATAGCACCTAAATATCAAATCTAATAACAGGAACTGTAAAGCAAGAAATAAAAAATTAAATCAAAACACATTTCAAAGAGAAGAACTCATCATTTTACTTTGATTTAATATGGAAAATTAGTCCACGCCTCTATAGATGCCCAAAAAATACAATAGTTTGTCGGCTGAATCAAATAGAAAATGAAATTCTATGAAAGAAAAATTGGAACACAGGTTGATTTCAAAATTCTTGACTTGTCATGATATTTACTTTTATGTACTGTATAACATCTCATATACTTATGCTATTCATAATTAGATAAGGAAAAATGGTATGGGAATGTAAATGCAAAAAAAAATTGGATCGGCATACATAGGTTGTATGACTGTAGAGAGTACCACAGTAATAACTGCCCAGAAATACAACCATTTGAAGAATGAGTTTTCCAAGGATGCAATAAAGGGCGACCAACAGAAAATAATTGTTCAAGTAATAGATTTCCGGGCATCAGTCACGGAGATATATTTTTTGTTATAATAGCATAAAATCTGTATTTGTAACTTCAGATTTATATAGAAGTGGAGGAAGGTGGTGGCAAATAAATGGAAAATCATATGGCAGAATATTCTTTTTACAGATGTGCAGTCGGTTGATTTCGTATTTGTAGATGATAATCGAAAGAAGTTGTTCTAATCTAATGCTCGCATGTATGAATGAGAATTACGTAGCCTCCACGATTCGCCTCGCGCGTCTTGCTTCGCGTCGCATCACTCGCACTATGCGGCCTTCTAGAATAACTCACGTCGCCTCACTCTGTGGTCTCCTCACCTCGCCTCACCCCGCCTCTAACCGCGGGCTCCTCGCTCTGGGTCACGCGTGCCACCTCACGTTGTCTTTTTTGTCTTTTTGCTGATGAACAGTGTAGGAACATTGCAAGAAGGTCACTCGAAAATTTATTATAAATGTCTATTTAAAAATAATAATTTTTGACTCCGCGCCTATGTCAATTTTTTTAATTTTTTTCTAGTTCGCGGCCTTCTGTGCGAGCGGACTCGGCACCTCGCCCCGCCTCAGTATTTTGGCCTCGCTTCACCTCGCCTCATTAACTCCTACTAACCCGCCCCGCCAATCTAGCCTCGTGAGGCGAGTGACTCCGCGCCTATGTCAATTTTTTTTTTTAATTTTTTTCAGTTCGCGCCCTTCTGTGCTAGCGGACTCCTCGCCCTGCCTCACTATTCTGGCCTCACCTCATTAACTCCTACTAACCCGCCCCGCCTCACTATTCTGGCCTCGCCTCATTAACTCATACTAACCAGCCTCGCCTTAGTAATCTGGCCTCACCCAGCTTCACTCGCCTCGCCTCCCTCTTCTCACATCGCCCCGCGCCGCCCTATTTTGTCTCCTTGCTGATGAACAGTGCAAGCAGGTCACTCGCAAAGTCTTTTAGCTGATGAACAGTGTAGGAACATTGCAAACAGGTTACTCGGAAATTTATTGTAAATGTCTATTTAAAAAATAATAATTTTTGACTCCGCGCCTATGTCAATTTTTTAAATTTTTTTCCAGTTCGCGACCTTCTGTGCGAGCGGACTCGGCACCTCGCCCCGCCTCAGTATTTTGGCCTCGCTTCACCTCGCCTCATTAACTCCTACTAAGCCGCCCAGCCATTCTGGCCTCGTGAGGCTAGTGACTTCGCGCCTATGTCAATTTTTTTAATTTTTTTTTAGTTCGCGCCACTCTGTGCTAGCGGACTAACCCGCCCCGCCTCACTATTCTGGCCTCGCCTCATTAACTCCTACTAACCCGCCCCGCCTCAGTAATCTGGCCTCGCTTCGCCTCCCTCTTCTCACATCGCCCCGCGCCGCCTTTTTTTTTCTCCTTGCTGATGAACAGTGTAGGAACAGTGCAAGCATGTCACTCGGCACCTCGCCTAGCCTCAGTATTTTGGCCTCGCTTCACCTCGCCTCATTAACTCTTACTAACCCGCCTCGCCAATCTGGCCTCGCGAGGCGAGTGACTCCGCGTCTATGTCAATTTTTTTTAATTTTTTTTTCAGTTCGCGCCCTTCTGTGCTAGCGGACTAACCCGCCTCGCCTCACTATTCTGGCCTCGCCTCATTAACTCCTACTAACCCGCCCCGCCTCAGTAATTTGGCCTCGCCCCGCTTCACTCGCCTCGCCTCACCTCACCTCCCTCTTCTCACATCGCCCCGCGCCGCCCTTTTTTGTCTCCTTGCTGATGAATAGTGTAGGAACAATGCAAGCAGGTCATTCGCAAATAGTATCTTGTAAATGATTCAATACGATCACCATTCACCATGATAATCCAGCTCTTATGCTAATCTAATCCAGTTCTTATGCTAATCTAATCCATATAAGAATCCCAATCCATTCCTATGTTGCTTGCTAAGCGTGGCCAGTGTCGCTGTTGGAGAGGCAAATTTGTCTTCCATTGAACTGAAGGGTTCTTTGCCACAAACCTGGAAGAGTTTATTTGATGGTACTAAAATGTTTGAACACATATGAATCCCATCAAAGCGTTAGTGCCGTCATCTCTTCCGGCACTGGCACCTTATCTATATAAGGATCTTGTGAAAACTACATGTTTGGAGTTGTTGAGTTTCATTTCATGAATTGCTTTTTCTTTAGCAAAGGTTTCGCACCGGACAACAATTGAAATTATCTTAGAGAAAGAGACATCTAAACCTCAGAAGCTTTATAACCCTGCACAAAATGTCTTATGATCCCATTTTCAATGTTGTTGTCACCAATAATACTCTGACCAAACAATACAAATTTCCTTGACCCTGTAGATATTGTCTGAACTCCCTACATTAATAATACACAGACTTCAGGAAGTTTCTTTTTATGTTTTAAATAACAAGCTCAGAGGTAGAGAGGAAGAAAGAAGAGGGTGACACAAATGAACAGAAAAGAAAATTTGACGGGGAATGATGGAGAAGCATAGGTAACTCAGGGGAATTGGTATTTGATTACAAGGGGGCATAGGAAGGTGTGTCTTTTGTTAATCTTGGTACCATGGATTTCAGATGAAAAACGTTGCAATAAGCTAAACTGATAATCTAGACAACACAAACATGACCACCGTAGTGTTTCTACTCGGTGGAAGCGAACATCACCAGTCTGCCACTTCCACCACAAAACATGCAATCATAATCATGTCAAACTGATAACTCAAATATTTGACCCCCAAAACACATAAAAGAAGGTGTGATCCCGTAAATAACATAAACGAAATCAAATCCAACATCCAACATGAAGGACTAAAAAGTTCTCATTGCATCAATAGCACAATACTTTCTTTTCTTAAAAAATGAGAACCAGACAGTAAGCAAACTAATGTATCCCCTTACAAAAATCAGAGCAGTTTGACACCTGCTTCTACCACGTTATCAATGACAGCTTTAACCTTACCATGATATTTCTGTTCTCTCTTCAAGTGGACTGATACAGCAGGGATATTCTTCAGCCGCAGGCGCTCCCCTAATATCTTCCCAATCTTCGCAGCAGCAGCCACATCCCGATGTGATTCCAGGCTCTCTCTCAAAGCCTTTTCTTGTGAGCTTGCAGAAGAGGCAACGGTAGCAGTTGGTGAGTGGACTACCTGGGCACTTACATATTTATTTGTAAAGTGCATTTTTAGCACATAAGGCTTTAAAAACTTTGTGATAGTAGGTGGCCTGACCGGGGGAGGAACAACCATCTCTGTGTGCAAATAAACCAGAATTTCAAATTATACAACTTAACAAGAATTTTGTTTTCAAAATTTCAGGATGCAGGATTACAAGCAAAGCTAACACCCAGAAGGAGGCTACTAAATGAGGCCAGCAATCATTCTAAATTTTAGTTTTTTTCTATTTTAAATATGCATACATGACATATATATGAACAAGGAAAACAATCTTCAACCCTGAAGATATTGTAATTGGCTCCAGAGTATTGGACAACCTAAGAATTTAAACCCCCATTAGTCCATATGATAGAAATCATTTTATAAGATCCTGTTATTGTACTGAAGTTTCATTTTATTTGTTAACAGCGCATGAGCACACATAGATAGAGTAAAAGATTTTACACATGCCCTTGGGATCGGCCAAGTTCCAATCAAATTAGCCTGACCCCTCTTATATAACCTTTAACACATAAAAACACCTGCAATCGAACATTTGGACCTTTTGGTTTCCATGAAAAATCATCATTGCTAACTTCTGGATACATAATATTCTAACATCTATACATAAAAACCTAACTATTTACTTCAACGTACCACTGTCTGATACCCAGGAAAATAAAAGCAAAGAAACAGTCCGACAGTAACTCGAATGACAGAGAAGAAATCCAGCTTGATTTCAGAAACCAACAGAGCCCATGTTTTGTATCAAATGGAAGGAAACTGAAGGAATTAAAGAAAATTGGGATCTGTCAAATTTGGTCGAGTGCTCAAACATAGTGTTAGTATTAAAGCATAGTTTCCCCCAGAAACAATAGCTAGAAAAAGGAAAAAAAAACAAACTCAAACTCAAGTTCTGAGATACATTTGATGTGATGATTACCTAGGCCTTTAGTGCTCTACTACTAGTGTACCAATTACAATGACGCAAGATCAAGATGTTATTGCAGAAATCAAGTTTACAATTAACAGCTACAATTGCGAGGAGGAGACCCAGAAAAGAGCCTAAAACAATATACAATGAATCCCCAAAAGACTAGGGTAGTAATAGGAGCAGAGAAAACCAGAAAAGAGAGAATGAAATCACAAACCTGTGAGAGCTCAAGAGAAGACAACTGAGGAGAACTGAGAACTGAAGCCCCCACTTGAAATACAACTATCAGCAATCACATAATCATAAAAATAGGATCTCAATCAATTGCCAAAATAGAAGTGTAAATTAAGCAATAAAAGGTTCGTTTGGATCAACAGATTGATGTATTACCTTTACAAGTCGATGAGAATGAAGCCGGCTACTGTGAGCGTTGGTAGGGATGGCTGTGTTTTTGTGGGGTTATTCAGTGTAGTTTTCAGAAAAAAAGAGGACAAATTTGGTATTTCACGTGTTTAGCTTCAAAAGAAGAATCCAATCTCTAAACCCTAGTCTCTCTCTTCTTTACCCAAAATTGATACACACAGATACGGCGGCGTCGAACCCGATCGCTCCCTGGCTCTTCTTCTCGTCCGACGAAACCTGCGCTCTCATGCCACCATCCCCAATTCAATCCTGAACTTCACCAGCAGGTCCTTCCCTCTTTCTCTTTTCTCCTCAAGTTTCGCTTTTGTTCTGCTTTCTTAATTTGATATTTGCAGTTACTGTAAAGTTACCGGAATGGCATCGGAAGGCGGGAAGAGCTTTGCGAGGAGAGACCGTCTCCTGGAAATCGAGGCCAAAGCGCGAGCCTGGTGGGACGACAACCATGTCTTCAAGGCCGAAGCTCGTGAGAAGCTTCCAGAACCCGGGGAGAAGTTCTTCGGAAACTTCCCCTTCCCTTACATGAACGGGTTTCTGCATCTCGGACACGCCTTTTCGCTTTCCAAGTTGGAGTTTGCGGCGGCTTATCACCGCTTGAGGGGCGCCAATGTGCTTCTGCCGTTTGCCTTCCACTGCACCGGAATGCCTATCAAGGCCTCTGCCGATAAGCTTGCTAGGGAGATTCAGCTTTTCGGGGAACCTCCGGTGTTTCCTGCCGCTCAGGAGAAGCAGGAGGAGGCTCAGGAGGCGGAACCGGAAGCGGCGAATGCGAATGGGGGTGCTAAGTACAAGGGGAAGAAGTCCAAGGTTGCGGCAAAGTCCGGCGGACAAGTGTACCAGTGGGAAATTATGCGCAGTTTTGGTCTGTCGGACAGTGAGATATCCAAATTCCAGGATCCTTATAAGTGGTTGACGTTTTTTCCGCCATTGGCAGTGGAGGACCTCAAGGCTTTCGGGCTCGGCTGTGACTGGAGACGCTCGTTTATTACGACAGACATGAACCCTTTTTTCGATGCATTTGTCAAGTGGCAGGTTAGGAAACTTAAAGACATGGGGAAGATTGTGAAAGATGTTCGTTATGCTATATACTCTCCATTGGATGGGCAACCGTGTGCAGATCATGATCGAGCCAGTGGTGAAGGAGTTCAGCCCCAAGAATATACTGTCATTAAAATGGAACTGGTGGCACCTTTTCCTTCTAAATTGGCTGTGTTGGAGGGGAAGAAAGTGTTCCTGGCTGCAGCAACTCTAAGACCTGAGACCATGTACGGCCAAACAAATGCATGGGTATTGCCTGATGGGGAGTATGGAGCCTTTGAAATCAATGAAACTGAGGTATTCATTCTTACGGAAAGAGCAGCTCTTAACCTTGCCTATCAAAACTACTCTAGGATCCCACAGAAACCTACTTGCTTGGTTGAACTTACTGGTCAGGATTTGATTGGCCTTCCATTGAAGTCGCCACTCGCATTGAATCAGATTATTTATGCCCTTCCTATGTTGACTGTTCTAACAGACAAAGGTACTGGGATTGTGACCAGTGTACCCTCTGATTCTCCTGATGATTATATGGCCTTGCATGATTTGAAAAAAAAAGATGCTCTCAGGGAGAAATATGGTGTAAAAAATGAGTGGGTTCTTCCCTTTGATGTTATCCCAATCATTGATATTCCAGAATATGGAAATAAAGCTGCAGAAACGGTCTGCGCAAAACTCAATATCAAAAGCCAGAATGAGAAAGAGAAGCTAGCAGAAGCCAAGAAGGAGACTTACTTGAAAGGATTCAATGAAGGAACACTTATCGTGGGGGAATTCAGTGGAAGGAAAGTCCAGGAGGTGAAACCCCTGATAAGAAGCATGCTTATAGAGGCGGGCGAGGCAATTTCGTACAGTGAACCTGAGAAGCGGGTAGTATCGCGATCAGGGGATGAATGTGTTGTGGCACTTACAGATCAGTGGTATATCACATATGGGGAAACCGAATGGAAGAAACTGGCGGAGGAGTGCTTGGCCGGTATGAGTTTGTATTCTGATGAAACACGGCATGGGTTTGAACATACTTTGGGCTGGTTAAATCAGTGGGCATGTTCACGATCTTTTGGGCTTGGTACTCGTATTCCCTGGGATGAAGAATTCTTAGTTGAGTCATTGTCTGATTCAACTATTTACATGGCTTATTACACCATCGCTCAGTTCCTCCACAATGGAGATATGTATGGTTCCAGCAAATCCGCAATTAAACCTGAACAAATGACTGATGAGGTGTGGGATTATATCTTCTGTGATGGTCCAGAACCTAAATCATCTAGCATCTCATCATCAACTCTTCGTAAGATGAAGCATGAGTTTGAGTATTGGTATCCTTTTGATCTTCGAGTGTCTGGCAAAGATCTCATACAAAATCATTTAACCTTCTGCATCTACAACCATACAGCTATTATGTCCAAGAAGCACTGGCCTCGTGGTTTCAGATGCAATGGGCATATCATGCTTAATGCTGAGAAGATGTCCAAGTCTACAGGGAATTTTAGGACACTTCGTCAGGCAATTGAGGAATTTTCTGCTGATGCTACTCGGTTTTCTTTGGCTGATGCTGGAGACGGTGTTGACGATGCAAATTTTGTATTTGAGACTGCCAATGCTGCAATTCTGCGGCTTACTAAAGAGATCTCATGGATGGAAGAAGTTTTGGCTGCAGAATCTTCTTTGAGACCAGGCCCCCCAACTACTTATGCTGACAAGGTCTTTGCAAATGAGATAAATATTGCTGTGAACAGGACTCAGCAGAATTACAGTGATTACATGTTCCGGGATGCCCTGAAGACTGGATTTTATGATCTTCAAACTGCTAGGGATGAGTACCGCTTTTCATGTGGTGCTGGGGGAATGAACCATGATTTGGTGTGGAGATTTATGGATGTGCAGACACGTCTAATCACCCCAATCTGTCCACACTATGGAGAATATGTCTGGAGGGAACTTTTGAAGAAGGAAGGGTTTGTGGTAAATGCAGGATGGCCTGTGGCTGATGCTCCAGACCTAACCCTCCAGAGTGCCAATAAGTATTTGCAGGACTCCATCATTTTAATGAGGAAGCTCCTCCAAAAGCAAGTTTTAGGCTCAAAGAAAGGTAACAAGAAGGGTACCTCAGTTACATCGGTGACAGAAGACAACAAGCTAAGTGGCTTGATTTACGTAAATGAGCACTTTGATGGGTGGAAGGCAGAGTGCTTGAAAATACTCCAGATTAACTTTGACAAAGACAGCCATACCTTTTCTTCAGACAGGGTGATACAAGAGGCTCTGCAAAACAGTTCTATTGGTCAGTCAAAAGATTTTAAACAAATCCAAAAGCTTTGTATGCCTTTCATGAAGTTTAAGAAGGATGCGGCAGTTAAACTTGGGCCTCAGGCCTTAGATTTGAAGCTACCTTTTGGCGAGATTGAGGTCCTGCAAGAGAACTTGGACTTAATTAAGAGACAACTTGGTCTTCAAGAGGTAGAAGTATTGTCTGGTACAGCTCCTGATGCACTTTCTAAAGCTGGTTCTCTTGTCAAACTAATACAGCAGAATCCTCCAACACCAGGAAACCCCACCGCCATCTTCTTGACCCGGTAATTATAAACCTTATGTCACACCTGTATGTTTTTCTAATCTACTTTAGCATACCTTGTGCTGTTACATTATGCAATCTGTTCTGAAGGCAACATTCATTGTGTTACATTATTGAAATTAATTTCGACTGGTGTTTTTCATTTTCATACCTTTTCAACCTTTTATTTACTGTAAATGGATTGAAAGGATAAAAATCAAACCCTCTAACAAAGAAGATTAATAATTGTTCATTTCCCCCATTTGTAATTTCAGCAATGAGGTTGGAAGAAGCAAACCAGTGTGTTGATCACATTCACAGGTGGCAATTTTAATTTTCTGGATTTAGAAAATTAATTTGCCACATTGTACTGCACTGATAGATGCTTTGTCACATTCTGGTTTGTGTATTGTCAGTGTGTTGTACATATTGACATGTTTTATCAATGTGAAGTCAACAGAACTTTGTAGTATGTCACCTGGTGCCCTGCTGATACATATATCTGTAGGGTTGAGTAAAGAGGTTTTGTGGTCAATATGTGTTTTTGTGTTTCTGCCAGCTTTGTATATTGAACTTCAAGAGTTGAACATGCATTGTTCACTGTTTTCATGCTCTGTGCACGTGTGTTTGATTTATAACGCAAGATTTATCAAATTTGCTCTATGCTTTGGAATTGTCAAATGAATGCGATTTTGTTTTATTGGTCTCAAGACTTATGATGTTGTCCCTGATCTCATTCATATGATCCATTACTAGTTACTTTGTTATAGTTCTCTGTACTCGAGTTTTGAATTATTTTGCTTTATGGTGTTTGAATCTTATTCATCTTCTTTATGTATCAATAGGTCAGAAGAACCTCATAACAGTCAATAAACTATTCAGTGGAACTGGAGATGATCTATTTGTACTTTGGTTGGGAAGGAAGTACAGTAATTGCATTTATAGCTGATGGGAGAATTGTTGGTTCAACGAATGAGGACTTACTGATGAACTGGGTCATCTACAAGAGTGTGCTGTGTTGCTTTATTTGAATTTTGAATACCAGGTTTATTTTCCCTTTAATTTCTGAACTATTAAGATTTGTTCCATTGCAGTATGCCAGTATCTTATGGACAAGTTTGTTTCAATTTACAAATCAAGTAAATCTTTTTTCGTTATGTTGTCAACACCATTCTAGGTTTTAATCAAATGATTTAAGCTAGCAGATGATTGTCAACTTTTCAGATGGGTTCTTGATGTACCACTGGTAATAATGGGGAACTGGTATGCCCCCTTGTCCGCATTAGATTTTGAGGATTGCAATTGGTAGAGAATGTGGGTCTCCGTTTTAGACTTTTAGGTACAGATGCAACCAATCATTTCATGCTCAAAGTTGCATAACCTGTCATGCTTGTAATGGTGATACTTTGATCTAGGGAGGTGTAGATGCATAATCAGTCATGCTTGTAATGATGATACTTTGATTTAAGGAGGAAAAGACTCTGTAACTTATTTAAATCACGTTGTAGTTGATGCAGGATACTCTTAGATAGGTGAAGAAGAGTAGAGAAAGTGGGTTTAAGTTTGTACAGTTACAACAATTATTTCATAGTCAAAACTGTAGCAGATATGGTTTTGATATTGAGTATCTTACTTCCGAGGCTTGAGGGAATTTTAGAGTAGCAAGGCCTTCATTCATTCGGTGATTTCTTGAAACATTTTTTTGTTCTTCCCTATGGGAATATTTTTTTCAGTTGGATAAGACTGTCATGCCCTGATCTGAATATGGATGTGCATTTGCCGAACAGCAGCATCACTTTGGTAATGAAGTAGATAGAAAGTGTCATGAAACCACTCCAATTATTACAGTAACTATAGCAACCGTGAGCAAGTTGATGATCACTCAAGTGTCTTTGGATAAGATTTGAGATGTTATTTCGAAATGAGGAGGCTTAGGAATTAGAAAAGTTCACATTGGTTTGCGTTCTTTAACAATGAGATAGTTGCAGCACTCAGTTGGTGGATGGCAAAAGAATGCAGTGGCATAGACAATAAAGTAATGAAATTTGATAGCTGCTGTGTCTTGGTTTGCATAATGGTTGGACTGTTACATCATACTAGTGTGTCGGGAGAACACTATGTTGTTTTAGGGTCAGTTTGGGGTGCTGGAGAGTAGCTTAAATCTATGAAATAAACTTTTTTAAATTTGTTTTGCTTGATGCCCAGTAGGCTTACCTGGCATTCAAAATCTTCGTACAACTATGCCGGCTTGCTCAAGGTGGTTCTTTATAGGCTTGCTCATGGTGGTTCTTTATAGGTTTGCTCCAGTATTTGCTTGCCTATAAATTATAGAAGCTATGGCGTGGCTTGCTTGGCATCCTTGAAGTAATGACTTGAAATAACTAGCTATGTACCAAGGGATATGTGTTTTGGCATGGATACAGCCAGCTTGATATTTTGTTGGAGATGGCTATTGGAATTGGAATCCACTCTTTCTCTTTGGCCAATTCAGTTGTCAAAAACCCATTGAAGGTTTTTGCTTTTTGTTCACTAAATTTATCTTCTGTAGCATTTTGTATGTACTAGTAAGCTTTGATAATTTAGTGTTGCTTGAGGGTTTAGCTTGTTTCTGTATTCTCTGTGAATAGTGGTTTGAATTGGGAACTTAGATATTTGCATTTACAACTTACAAGAATTGACATGGAATGCTTGATGCACCTGATTTGGTGAAGGGAAATTTAAAGTCTTAAAAGATGTAAAATCTCCATCGATCTACAACCATATTATGGCCACTAACATATTTAGCATCATCTGAAGCTAGGTAAAGTGCACCATTGATGTAAAAATTCAATTAGCTTCTCTACATCAGCTCCTTTGATAATTCCGACTCATTTCTTCAAATTACAAATGGGGTTGGAATGGCGACTGGGGTTGAAGTGCTACGGATATTGGAGCTTTAGTTTAAGTGGTTGGCCTAGATCCCATGCTGGCCTAACTCTGCAGCCAGAGACTTGACACTGCCTATAACAGCAAACTTGGGCAGAGAGTGATGAGCTAGCCTTCCCATTAGTGCTGCGATGCTGGCTATGCAGAGAATTGAGCCAGTTTTATGCTGGAACATTACACGGAAGCGTGCTTATTCCTCAAGGTCCACAATGCTTGGGGCAGAGTTACAAGCTACACCTGCATTGCTGTACATAATATCAATTATCAAGCTGGCTGTTCTTAGAGACGGACACAGATGGTGAAATCTGCAACATTGGAAATGTCGAATTCTTTTGTGACATGAAGCTGGCATTAGGACCAAGCTCCTTTGGTGCTTATATCTAATCAAAAAGAGTAGTTGTCAATGGAGACTGTCGGGGGCAAAAGAAAAATCATAGTTGCGTAACGCAAGTTGATGATTTAGAGTTTTGTAACGTAACCTTATTTCACCATCAAAAAAAACGTAACCTTATTTCATGTCGGAAATAAGTGGCGAAAGGGTGGCTAGCCTAAAAGAGTAGTGGAGGTAAGAAAAAAAAAATCAACAAAATTATGTAAATTAAATTGATGATTCAAAGTTCTGTAACGCAAACCTTATCTTGGTCAAGAGTGAGAGGGAAAAAGGTGTTTGGCAACAAAGATTGGTAGAGATGAAAAAAATAAAAATCATCAAAATCGCGTAACGTAAGTTGATGATTCAGAAGTAGTAACTTGACATTATTTCTAGTCGAAAATGAGTGGTGAAAGGATGGTTGGCAACAAATTTTTTTTTTGGTCGTGGACAAATATGCATTAAAGCCCAAGAGGACATAGAGAACAGACCAGGCACAAGGCCCAGCAAAAGGAACAAGCTAGCTTTTATAGTCACAAAGCCCAACTACAGACACGACTAGATAAGCCTAAAAGAAAACGACAACAAAAGAAAGAAAAACAGAGAAGAAGGCAGAAACCAAACGACGTAAAGAGAAAAGAAGACTGCCAGAAGACTACAGTCTTTGCTCTGCCATTGACGTCGGCGGTGGACACGGCAAGCCGTCACGAGAGAGAACATGGACCAGGGAAGACGGGGGCTTATCAATCCAGACATCCGAGCACGTCTTCCTCACGGCAAGTGACGCAACGTGATGGGCTGCGCAATTCGCTTTTCTGGGAATCCAAGACCAAGAGATTAGTCTGCATGGAGGGGGAGCTGCTCGAATCCGAGCAATCACAGGTGAGATTCTCCAATCCCTATCAGAGTTGATACCATTAATGCCTTTAACTAACTCTTCATAGTCCGATTCAATTTGAACAGGGAGGTGAATATACTTCTGTGCAAGAGAGAGAGCAACGATGGCGGCTTTTCCTTCAGCTTCGATTGCCGAACTTGACCGGCAATAATGAGATGCACCATCAACAAGAGCTCCATTGTCATTCTGCACTACAACACCGAGACCAGCCAAGTTGGTTTTGTTATCCCAAGCCGCATCGAAATTGATTTTGATGCCCCCAATGGGTGGCTTTGTCCAAGTGATTTTTGGATTTTGAGGGTTATGGTTTGTGTTAGGGATTTGGGAATGTGGATGATGGGTTATCTGTGGTGTGGTTTGATTGTGAGATGCATGAGGGTTTGAGGGAAGGTTGGCAGGGTATGGATTAGTTAAGGTGTGGTTATGAATTTGAGATGTTTGGATTTGGTGGGATAGATTTGGGGTAGTGCGTGAGTGGGGAATAGAATGGTTTGGGTCTTGCAGGGGGGTGTGATGATTGCTTCTGTTGATGTGTGAGGCTGGATGCTCTAAGATTTGTTGAAGTTGAGTGTTGGTGGAGAGGGGAATTGGTAAGGGATGTAGTAGTTGTGAGAAGGAGAGTGACAGGTTGGTAATGGCTGGGGTTTGTGTGGAACTATAATTTGGATTATGAATGGGGAACCGGGGGGGGGGGGGGGGGTACAAGGAAGGGATGAAGAAGAGTGTGTACAGTAGAAGACATACCTGGTTCATGATGATCACCATGATTGTTTGCTTTCAGAAATTCCACAGCGGCTTTTTCTGCTCGAAATGCAATCAGCAGGGGATGAATAGTGGTGGCCTGGTAAATGGACTGACATCTACTCTTTCAAAGCTCCCAACAGATAAAGAAAATGGTGGTAAGACAATTACTTTGAAGCTTCTTATTAGGGCCTACTAGCTTGAGAATTTGTTCAATCCATCTATCAAAAGATGTAACTCCTTGAACATTGATTTTATAATTTAAAGAGCAAGCAAACCAAGTGCATATAGCAGTAGGGCAGAGTAGGATAATATACTCAATTGTTTCTGAGGCTAGGGCACACCTTTGACAAATGGGGGAGAGGACAATTTTTCTGTGGAATAGATTAGCATAAAAAGAGATTGCATTGCTAACCGCTTGCCATAAAAAAATGTCTGATCTTGGGGAGGGTTTTGATAGACCATATAGCATTCCAAACAATCTGGTTGACCCTGTGAGATGAGTGACTCAACTGTCCAGTGGGCATAGACTTTAAGGAGTGGAATAGATTATACCCGGATTTCACAGAATAACAGCCATTCTTAGTTGCGGGCCAAATCAACTTGTCTTCAACATGCACATCACTAAACATCTATATCTCAATGTCTTGCATATCTCTCTCAGTAACTAGACTATTTATCAGTTGGAGCTACCAAGAATAGGATTCCCAATCAATAAGATCATAAACTTTGGTAGGCACATATTGGGGAACGGGCATAATCAGACGAATGAAACCCAAATCGGAGTTCATGATCCATTTGTCTTTCCAAATGTCAATAGAACGGCCATTTCCAATCATCCACCTAGCTCCTTCTTCAATGAGAGCCTTGCCTTCCAGGAGACTACTCCAAGCCCAAGAAGCTCTGGATCCTTTCCCAGCTTGTAGCACATCTGAATGGGGATAATATAAGCCCTTCATCATCTTTACCCAAAAATATTTTGGTTATGTGTGTAACCTCCAGATTTGCTTTGCTAGGAGTGCAGTGTTGAAATCTTCTAGGTTTTTAAAGCCCATTCCTCCACTTGATTTTGGCAGACCCAGATAATCCCAGCTTTTCCAATGAATTTTGTTTGCATCCTTCTTCTGACCCCACCAGAACTTTGCTATTACAGCATCAATCTCCTTGCAAAGAGTAGTCGAGAATTTGAAGCAGTGCATCGGATAGTTGGGAACCGCCAATGCCACTGATTTGATTAGGACCTCCCTACCCGCTGTAGATAAATTCCCCATCTTCCAACCTTGTAACTTATCTAACAATCTGTCTTTGGTAAATGATATAGAAGCTTTCTTTGAGCGACCCCACACTGTCGGGAGTCCAAGATATTTTCCTAGGTTCAGAGTCAAGGGCACATGTAGGATCTCTCTCAACAATTCCACTAGATTGTCAGGGGTGTTTGGCGTACAAAATAGGCTTGACTTTTCTAGGTTAACCCTTTGACCAGATGCATCACAATAGAGATTTATGATTCTCATCAACTCCTCACAGTCTTCTTCTGTAGCCTTGAGGAAAAAAGTGAGTCATCGGCAAAAAAGAGATGGGTCAGGGGGTGTGACTCTACTTAGATAGATACCATTTAGGGTTCCTTGATCACCAGCTCTTTGAAGGAGAGAAGAGAAGACCTCTATAGTGAAGAGGAAAATGTAAGGAGATATGAGGTCTCCTTGCCTGAGCCCCCTTGAAGGTTTGAAATACTCTCCTGTCTTTCCATTGATGGTTACCGCAAAAGTGACAGATTTGACACAACCCATAATCAATGATACCCACCTTCTTCCAAATCCTAATTTCAACATGATGGCCTCAAGAAAGTCCCACTTAACCCTATCATAAGCCTTGCTCATGTCAAGCTTGAGGGCTAGTTCATGGGTGTCTCCACTTTTTCTCAACTTTAGATAGTGGTAGGCTTCATGGGCAACTAGGATGTTATCCTGGATCTGTCGACCAAGAACAAAAGCTCTTTGGACGGGAGATATAATATCTGGCAGAACAAGCTTGAGACGGTTTGCCAAAACCTTGGAGAGAATCTTATAGGAATAATTACACAGAGATAGGGCGAAATTGACTAACCAATTCTGGGTTCGGCACCTTTGGGATCAGAACAATGTTTGTGCGATTCAGGTCTTCCAGAATTTCTCCCGAGTTGAAAAACTCTTTTGCTGCCCCATCAATAATCTCGTTCACGTTTCTCCAAAAGCTTTGGTAGAATATGCCGTGAAAACCATCTGGGCCTGGGGATTTATGAGCTCCCATTTGAAACGCTGCATCCTTGATCTCTTCAATTGAGATTGGCTGGGTTAGACTGGTATTTGTGTCCTCCGAAATAACTGGATTAATTGCCTCAAGAGCTTCTGTCCAGTTTCTTGGCCCAACTCCAGTAAATAAATTTTGGAAATATCCCTCAAATTCATCTCTAATGCTCTCTTCCTTCTCCAGCCAGGTACTCTCACTAACTTTTAACTTTACCACCTTATTTCTCTGTCTCCGATGGATGGTGGTAAGGTGAAAAAATCTTGAGTTAAAGTCTCCTGTTTTCAGCCATTTAATCCAAGATCTTTGAGCCCAATACTTTTCCTCTTTGTCCTAAAGGGATGCAAGTTTATCGGTGAGGCTGGTAGCAAGTTGACCGGCTTCTGGATCGGGACTTTGCTGTAAAACTTGTTGGCAACAGATTGGGGAGGCAAATAAAAAAAAAATTCCACTTGTTTTAAATGCTCTTCAAAAATGACAAAAACCATTAAACCATTGATAAACCGGCAAGGGACTTTTTCTGGGGTTATGATACAAAATGCCCCTCAGTTAGTTGGAGTCAAGTTTGTACTCCAAAAACTGTGGGGGGACTGCGTGTTAGGCCCTCAACTTTCTTCAATAATGCTACACTTACTAAATTAGCTTGGAAAATTATGAATGATGAGAACAATTGGTGGTCTCAGATTATGAGGAAAAAATATCTTAAACATGCCTCTTTCTTCAATGCTAAGAAAAAGCAGTCTGGCTCCTTAGCCTAGAAAGGCATCCTTAAGAAGAAAAAGTATCTTAAACATGCCTCTTTCTTCAATGCTAAGAAAAAGCACCCTGCTCCTTAGCCTGGAAAGACATCCTTGATGCAAGAGAGCTAATCCTTAAAGGCATAAGATGGATATTGTAGGAGATGGAATGACAGGACCCACCCCGGATTTCACCCTGAAACCCAAGGTGAATCCTGCGGGGTCCACATTCAAGAAAAATTTACCGAAAATTTGGCATAACCTTCCTTGAAAATGGACAACCCTTACCTGAAAAATTCAACTTAACACTTCTATAACCAAACGAACCAGCCTCAACACCTGGAGCCTTCCTGCTCCCCAAGATCAACACATCTCCCAATATAACAATTACTCACTAAACTAATCCCACAACCAAAAGATAACCAACATTAATTCACTAATTGATTATCAGAGCATATCTAGAGTTAAATAAAAAAAAAACAATAAATAAAGAATATGCGGAAGCAGCCTCTGACTATGTCTCGACTCCATGTACGCTCGACCTCACTTAGACTGAGCCTGCAATCTGGGCATTTAAAACCAAAGGGCCTAGGGGAAAGTAATTTAAAAACGTTAGAGTGAGTGGACGAAAATAAACATAAGATAAGAAACCAAAATTTAAATACTTTCCCACTTTCCAATATGCCATAAATTCGTGGCATGCAAATGTTAACAAAAATCTTTCATTAAGAAGATCCCAAGAAGACAGACTAGCCCCGCTAGTCAAATTAATGACAAAGATAAATAATAACCATCATAGAAGAAGGTACCAAAACAAGGAACTAGCCCCGCTAGTCAAATCAACAACGATAAATAAGAAACAGCTATAGCCATACAAGTGAGCCTCCCAAACTCGGTTGCCTCCCACGCAATAATACTCCCATACTCCCTACACCTTCAGGTTATGATAACCGAGAGGAGTAGGGCTTGCGTGATGTCGTCGACTACATCACATCACCCGAAGGCGGAAAGGGCTTGAGTAACCCCACTTAAAACGTGGAAGTTACATCGCCTCGAAAGGCGGAACGACATGCTAGCATGAATAATAACGATCCAACAAGTATGACATAAATAAAGAAATATAAATCCATGTGAGTTTCCCCGAAACTCACAACTTAAGCATAAGTACGATTCTCAACCGTACTCAAAGAATTCAAAGAGTAAAGAAAATAATTAAATTCGATGACGTGTCCCACACGTTAAAATGTTCAATGAAATAATTAATTTAAATAATTTTCACCTTTCGAAAAAAAAACCATGCAATATGCAAATCTGGATATAATCTCAAATCCGGAAATTATAAAGAAAATCTAAACTCAAATCTCAAATTATCAGTCCGAGCTCAAATCCATAAATTATGACCAACATTTAATCCATGCATCAATCTTAAATAATTTCCAAGATCATTTCATATACCGAAGTTATAATATATGCTCGGAAAATAAAATACTAAATTATAAAATCTTGCATGCATAATAATTAAAAACTAAAATGTCCACTCACAGATTTAGGCCTAAGCCTGACGAATTCCGAATCACTACTCAAGCGAGGTTCCCTCGAACCCTGGCACAAATATAAAATTAATTTCCCAACTAAAACTCCAATATTAAAACAAAATAGGCAAAATTAACCGAGAGCCACAACTACGCTCATCATTGCCTAACTTCGATAATCTTACGTCGAAACGATCCGAACTTAAATATCATACTCAGCAGCCGTAAATACAACCTCCCCAAAAATACGACTTAAATCCTACGGCCGGATTCTACATTAATTAACCGCCAAAAATACCACACTTCGGAAATTCATAAACCTATCCAAAACTCATCCAAAAATTCCATAACTCACTTCAATAAACTACCCTTAATATTCCAAATTTAACAACATTAAAATCTCCCAACCAGCGGCCGGCAGCCATTTTCCGGCGACCTCCAATTTCTATGAAATTTTAACAGCATCTTCCTCTCATCATGCTCTACAACTTTCCTAACTAGCACAAACCAAAAATCCAAGCCTAACTAGGTCAAACGAGCAAAAACAACCAAAAATCCCTAAAACTTCCAATTATACAAACTACCCTAACGAGCTCGAAATAGACCGATTCCTTTTGAGGGAATACTCACCTTGATGAGGGCTACAAGTTGAGCCAAAAATCACGGCCTATGGTGGCCGGAGGACGGAGCTCCGGCGAAAAGACTTCCGGCGGTTCCGGCGGCTTTTCTCCTCTTCCGGCTGGTTAGAGGCTCGGGGGCTAGGCCGGGGAGGGAGAGGAGGAGATGGGGGTCCGAACTGGGGTGGAGAGGCGGCCGGTGGCTGGCCGGACGGCGGAAGCTGGCGACCAATCTTTCTGACGATAAAGGCTCGGGAGGAAGAGAGGAGGAAGAGGAAGAAAAAGAGAAGAAAGAAGAGAAGGGAGTGGGCTCGGCCCTTCTCCCCCCTACCCGGTCCATTATTTAACCCAACAACAAAAATACCCACTTAAATATCATCCATTTTTACCCACTCAAAAACTTTACCATTTAATTCATAACTTTATCATGCTAACTCCGATTTTAATGCGTAGCATGTCTACGAACTCGTAACCACATCCTCTACAACTTTCATGAAGAAAGTTTTCTCATAGTAATTTTCCTACAAAACGTCAACCCTATGGTCCTTAAGGATAAATAGTTACTCATCACGGTAAAAATTCGAAGTAATACCAACGGTAAATAACCGTAAAATAACTTAAGAACCGGGATGTGTCATGGAAAGAACATTAAGTTCTGCACCTTTAACTGGGTTTGTGAGATACCTTTAATTCTTCTTCTTCCTGATGACAGAAGAAATATTATTAACATTGATGACTCAGTTGCTGATTATATTTCAAATAAAGCCTGAAATGTACCTAAGCTTTTGCAGGTATTAGATCAAGATATTGTCAATCAAATTACAGGTATTCCTTTACCTGCAATGGACCAACATGATGAGAATATTTGGGGCCCCTCAACAAATGGTAAGTTCTCTATTAAACCTGCAACATGATTGCAATATGATAATTTGGAAAAGCATCATCAATTTGATCTTATCAATAAGATTTGGAAACTTAACATTCCACCTAAAGCTAAAACTTTTGGTTGGCTCTTGATTAGAGAAAGATTAAAAACTAGAGATAGACTCTCAAGATTTGATCTTATTGATGATAATAGTTGCCCGCTTTGTGACAATGACAATGAATTTGCTGATCATTTGTTTGGTTACTGTCAATTTACCACTGAGGTGTGAAGGCTTGCAGGAGTCTCTAGCCCCATTGACTGGCAGGAAAGTTATTTTAAGGTCTTTAGAGAAATGTTCATTAATCAACCTTATGATAAAAATCTTTTTAGAAAAAGTTCTTATTCTTTGTTGGCAAATCTAGAAAGCAAGAAATGACATTGTCTTTAAATATATAATAATTATAACCTCAAAAGCTAGGAAGTCTTGCTCACTAATGATGTTGTTGAGGAGGGAATCAACCTAACCACTCCTACCACCATGAGGTGGTCTCCTCCTCTCAATTCACACATCAAGATCAATTTTGATGGCTCAGTTCAAGGGAGTTCAGCAACAGGAGGATATGTCTTCAAGAACCATGAAGGCAATGTTATTCTTTCTGGAGCTAAAAGATTGGGAAAGACAACTATATCAACTGCTGAAATTGTGGCGCTAAGAGATAACTTAGTCAATGTAAAGGAACAAGGTTACCAGAATATCTAAGTGGAAGGCGACTCAACACTGGTAATAGTTGTTTATGAGAGAATTAGCAATTAGCACCCCTTGAAGACTGCTCAAGATCATTTAAGATATCAAAAACATTGCAAGATCATACTCTTCTATTTCTTTCAACCATGTGTATAGAGAAGCCAACTTTGTGGCGGACGCCATGACTCATGAAAGACACCAACTTTTGGATGGTCACATATGGAGTAATAAAATTTCTAACTCGGTTACTTAAACTTTGTTATTTGATAATTTAAACTTGGGTTGTTCGAAAGATTTCTCTTTGTAATTTTATTTTATTTTCGTATAAAAAAAAAATTCAACGTAGGTTGATGATTCACAAGTTTGTAACGTAACCTTATTTCTAATCGAAATGAAATCGGTAAATTACAATAAAATCAGGTTTAATAACTATTTGGAATCCGGCTTGACCTCTCCACAATAAAATCAGGTAAATTACAATAAAAGGGTTGAGTCTCGTGAAGACTTCATTAGTTCATTTCCACACTTTTCTCTCGGTTTCTTTCACTCTTTCCTCTTCACTGTCTCGGTCACTCTCTCTCACGCGGAGGCGCGTGATTCGCAGTCTCCGGCAGATCATCGCGTTCGGCTCTCGCTGGTCATCTTTCTCACGACGATCATATTCTTTCTCTCAGGTATCATCACGTTCGTCGCGTTCTTCTCTTCTCTTAAATTCTTGTGCATTACTCTCTCAAAAGATTACTTTTCTGTATCTATAGCGAGATATGTGTTTGTAATTGCGAGCTTTGTTTATGAATCTTGTTCTGATTTTCAATTTCATCTCGTTTCGTTTGATTTGAGTGAAATGTGGATTTTTCTTCTTCTTGTTTAAATTCCTCTATCTCTCTCTCTCTCCTTTCTTGATTTTGACAACTTTCTCACTCCAGAATTTTGGATCTTTCAAATTGTGTGTAAAAGCTTTGGGAAATTTCTTAGGGCTTACTATTTTCTTTTGTTTGGTTCTTAGAGTAATGATTTTTCTTTTTATCTCGTATGGTTTAGGGTTTATGTTTGAGAATCTGGTCTCTAGATGCCCGTGCATAAAAGATTTAGGTTATTTTTTAGGGTTTACTTTTTTGTTTTCTTTTTCTTGATTGTTGGACTTGTTAGTTTTTCGATATTATGATAAGGTTGAAACAATGCGGTGAAATAAGAAATTTACTTTATATATATCACGTTGTTGTCTCAGTATATGTGACATAAATTTCATGGTGGATATTGAATAGAGGAGTACTCCGACTCATTTGATGTGATAGATGACTGGAATAATTCATTTTGTTCACGGGTCTTGTGGTTTGAATTTGGTTTAGTAGCTAAAGCTTGAACAGTATTTTTGAAACTCAGTGCAGATGTGGGGTGAAATCTCAAGAACTGAAAGGTCCATAAGTTTAGCAGGATTACTTGGCAGTTTCTTTTTATATTAAGAAAGAAATCAAGGAAATTTGGAGTGCTGGGACTGTCAGAATAGATGCAAAACTACATTCTGTATATTTTGGGACATCAAGACTTTGATTCGTTGCCAAATTTCCTTGAACATTTTTGTTCCAGTGTTTTTATAAGTTGCGTTTTGAAGCGGACAAGCGGTCTTAATGAATTTTAAATATTTTATGGTTGGATTATTGAAATTATTTTATCATTAGATTAGCTTATACTATAGCTCAAGTATTATCATGATTTAAAGTGAATTAAGGAACTCTCTCTGATTCATTTGTTATACCATGTTTGCCATTGTTTTGCTGCATTAGAAAATGGATGTGGGCTCTCAGTTAATCGTAGCTACAACGATATTTTATATTTTCTTGGACGTTAATTGTTCATGTGATTTCAAATTCCTTTGGAACAATTTTTTGTTTTCAGACTTTATTGGAACTTGTAGTTCAAAGCTGGCATAGTAGGTTAAGTGATGTATGTTTATCTGCGATGATTTTCCAACTCCATTCATAGTGTTTCAGTTGATCTGGTGAAATGTATAGCATCATATACGATTGTGGATAGCTAATGAAGGAGCATAGACAGCCTTTTTGTTTTTTGTTTTTTTTTTTTTTTCTGATTTACTTGCTTTGCCATGATCCTGTAGTATAATTTACATATATATTGAGAAAAGAATTTCTGTGTAGGATGAGTTCAAATCGAGGTGGTGGAAATCCCAAAGGAAAGCATGTATCTGAAGTCAATAGCCCTAAGGTTGAGCAGTTGAGTCAGGATATAGGAGAAATTAACCTGGGTTCAACAGAAGATGATGGAAATTGGGAGGAGGTAATTGGCAGGAAATCAAAAAACAGGGCTGGAAGCGCTGCTGCAAAGCCATGGGGTTCTCCAAGTTTTACTTCTAAATTTTGGGGACAGCAAGATGCTCAGAAGCCAAGTATGCGGAGCATTGGTGGATCAGGACGGGCTGCTGGGAACTCCTGGGCATCACAAGCTGTTGATTCTAGAAAACCGGCTGGGAGAGGAAATGGCTGGCAACAATCTACTGCTAGGAGTTATGATAATAGGTGTATGGCCCCACAGCATGCAATTCCTCCCCCACTGGACCATGGATGGAACTGGCAGTCTAGGGCTGATTTTACTCAACCCAATGGTCCAGAAGATAACAAGGACAACTATGCGGCTGCTGTGGATGATGATAAGGATGATATATCTGATGGTGATTCTGATGATGATCTATCTGATGAATTTGACTCAGATGCAAGTGTGAAGAGCCATGGAACTAGAAAGAAGAACCGGTTGCTCAAGAATTTTTTCGAGGTATTGGATAGCTTAACTGTTGCAGAGATAAATGATCCTGTGAGGCAATGGCACTGTCCTGCTTGCCAAAATGGTCCTGGTGCCATTGACTGGTACCGAGGCCTCCAGCCCCTCATGACCCATGCCAAGACCAAAGGTTCAATAAGGGCGAGGCTCCACAGAGAGCTTGCTGAACTTTTGGATGAGGAGTTAAGGAGGAGAGGAACGACAGTTGTGCCTGCTGGTGAATCATTTGGAAAATGGAAAGGTCTAACTGTTGAGGAAAAAGACCATGAAATTGTGTGGCCACCAATGGTTATTATCATGAATACCAGGCTTGAACAGGATGAAAACGATAAGGTAGATTGAGTTTCTCTCGCTTTAAAGTTAGACCAGTTCATTTTATATGGTCAGATTGTTACAAATACACTGTAATGATTGCTGAATGTTCATATATTTGTTGTCATTTTGGTTTTCATTATCCCCTGCTTTGAATTTCAGTGGCTTGGCATGGGTAATCAAGAGCTGCTTGACTACTTTAGCTCGTATGCTGCTGCGAGGGCTAGACACTCTTATGGACCACATGGGCACCGTGGTATGAGCCTCCTAATATTTGAGGCATCTGCAAGAGGTTATTTTGAGGCGGAGCGTCTGCATAGGCATTTTATAGAGCAAAGGACAGACAGGGATGCTTGGGATCGTAGTAGTCGTGTGTTATTTCATCCTGGAGGGCAGCGCCAGCTGTATGGGTACATGGCAAGGAAAGAAGACATGGATCTGTTTAACCAGCATTCCCAAGGTCTCTCTCTCTCTCTCTCTCTCTGTGTGTTGGGCATCCTGTATGTGGATGTTGGACATCTTGACTTTTTTTCTTCTTCAATTTATTGGCCTGTTATATCTTTTGTTACTATTTAGGTAAATCCAAGCTGAAGTTTGAGATGAGGTCATATCAGGAGAAAGTTGTGAATGATCTGAGGCAAATGAGCGAGGACAATCAACAGCTTATCTGGTTGAAGAACAGGGTTGATAAAGAACAAAGGCATGCAAAAGCTCTTGAAGAGTCTCTTGGTATTGTTAGTGAGAAGCTCCGCAAAACAACTAAGGATAATCGAATTGTGATACAGAGGACCCAAGCCCAACAAGAAGAAACTCTGGAAGCGGTAATACTCTCTATGGTGACATATGATTACACCTTAAGGATTGGATTCAAAACTCTGACGTAGTTTAAGTAACAGTTGGCAAAAGACTATCTAGGGGGTTTATGACTTGTGATACTGTGGTTTATGACTTGTATGCTTTGGTAGGGATTTGAAATTGTTTAACCGTTCTTTTGTTTTGTTTGAAATGGTTTCACCAAACTAGTTGCTAGACATAGGCATACAAATCGGCACTGCTCTTTGTCAATAGACTGCTAGTGTGCTATGCATATCAATTTTATTTTCAAGTATTGATTTTAAAAGTTTTAAATGTTTTATTCTTATCCCTTTTGTTGCGGAAGATGCTCTAGTTGTTTTCTACATTTTTTTTTGCTTGTACTTATGTGGTTACTTCTCTGAGTAGATAAAAGAGCAAGAACAATATTTCCAAGACCAAATCAAAATCATTCGTGAATCAAGGGATGCTAAGGAAGAAGGTTTTGAGAGGCTGCAGCAGGAGCAGCGTGAGAAGGTGAAGCAGTCACATGGCCAGCCTTCAAATGACAGGTAAATTGGTTTTGTCAAGGAATATGGTGGATAGCCTTCACATACAGAGGACTGGTATGGTGGTTTTAAATTAAAAAGTCACCTGGTGCTTTGTTTGATTCATGCTCCTTATGGTTGTAGGTCGGTGGAAATTGCAAACTTCATCGAGGCCCAAGATAAGGAGATGGAGGATTTTGTGACAGAGAGGGACATGCTGATGAAAGTTTATGGCGAGAACAAGGCTGCAATGAAGCGGAGGCACTGGGAGGAGGAAGTCGGTCTGGAGAAAGAGTTCAATGACAAATTAACCCAGCTCATGGATAAATACTCCAAGGTTCAGCCCGAAGCATCTGCCAACTTTGAGGGTTGAGGCATAACTGCATTTTAGGGTGGAGGCAGTTTATGAAAACTTTTGTGTTCTGGTTGATGATAGCCTGAGAGTTTTACAGCAAAACGATAGGCTTACGAGCAGCCATTAAAATAGTAGTATGGATATTGTGGCTGCCTTGCGGTGTTGGGTTATAATTATCAATCATGGCATGGTGTTATCTTCTTCCTTGAAATGTTGTGTTTCCCATTTACTTGGTGTTATCTCCCGTAGAAAAATGGATCTCTATGTTTTTGATATACACAAGAGAAGACCGTGCAATGGACTTGGATATGCAGCACATGAATGCTCTTGGACGCTGTACATCAAGCACCTGTTGAAACTAGCCAAGTTTTTCGGCGCAACAAGATTGATACGTTGGATTTTCCGCTTTTGAAAATACCGGACAATTTTATCCTATTTTTTCAACAGTTGATGTTTACAATGCACGTAAAAATGGGGATGCAAGCTACTAGGAACATGAGCCTAGTTGAAAAGTGAAAAAAGTATTAACCTTTTGGTTTATACTTTTAACCCATAGACAACCGCAACAGGTACAGGATTGGTTCCGCGGTTGCGGCAAAGGCCAGAAAGAAACAGATACGTCGGTGTCGTTTGTTGCGTGCACACCACAAAATGGAATCCCGTGTGGCTTGTTCTGTGTGTCAGTGTCACTATCGTTATCTTGTTTTTCCGATTACCAATATTCTCTAATTTTAATAAATTATTAAATTAACGAGTATTCGTAAAGTCATAAATAGGGAGAGACCTTTAAGCTTGCTTCATAAACCAAACCCCGCAGACGACGATGACGACGACGGCGAAGCTCTCGTTTCTGGCTCTCTTCTTACTTCTAGGTGCCGTTTCACAGGTTCGAATCCGATCCTTCGATCTTCTAGCTCACCTGACTCCTCCTTAAACTGTTATTTAAACCACGCAGTCAACTGTTGATTCAGCAAAATTGATGTAACTGATTGAAAGAAATTAGCAGTTAAATCCGAGGCTTATTTACTTTTTTGCAAACTCTACTTACTGATTGTATCTAGAATTTGAATCCGTGTAAGCTGTATTAGGATGAGTAATGAAATCATACGTTGTTGTGTTTCTTGGAGTTGAAATCATTAGTCATAAGAGGAAATTATGTTTTTCTTTTTCTTTATTTGTGATAGGATCTTGTGTTGAAGGTTATATGCGAGTTGGTTGGATGCATTATTTCCTTGACTTGCTTTTACTATGTTCCTCATCATGATAGTTACTATTAACAGTCTAATTGGTTCTTCTGTCCACAGTTTGTTGCAGCAAAACCACTTTCCCAGAGTAAGCTCCAGTCTCCTCTTCTTCAGGTATGTTTTTTCCATCTTGCTTGGTGAGATGTTGGCAGCTTCTCGTCCAGTGCAATTGTAATTTTTTGATATTTTTAAAATTTTGTCTAATGTCACCATTGCCCTGCAGGAGTCAATCATTAAGGAGATAAATGAAAACCCTGAGGCAGGATGGCAAGCTGCTATGAGTCCTCGCTTCTCCAACTACACCGTAAGTCTTTAACTGGTGGCATCTTATGTTTGATAATATACAAGACTTTTCATCTCACAAACTGATATATTGGTTTCTACATTTGACTCCTAGCTCTCACGATTTCCTTTTCATTGCACAGGTTGGTGATTTTATGCACATTCTGGGAGTCAAACAAATACCTAAAAAGGAGTTGCTAGGTGTACCCGTTGTAAGTCATCCAAAAACTTTGAAGTTGCCGAATAGTTTTGATGCAAGAGAGGCTTGGTCTCAGTGTAACACCATTGGAAGAATTCTAGGTTGGTAAATTCTTTCATTTATATGTTTAATCGAGGTCAATTAAATTAAAAACGTAAGGGTCTGATTCTTTGTCATTGTCATTTGTATGTCAAATGCTGGATCAATTTCTCCAATGAAGATCAGGTAACAATTTCGTATACATGTCCATTACATCTCGTCACACAAATGTATTCCAAAAGTTGAAGGAAAATTTTCTTTTTGAATATTTAGGGTCACTGTGGCTCTTGCTGGGCTTTTGCTGCTGTTGAAGCACTATCAGATCGTTTATGCATCCAATTTGGGAAGGTAATCGAAATATTCATTGATAACCTCTTCACTGCTTCTCTTGTTCATTATTCATTGTTTATGTGCATATTACTTCATTTACTTGTGGATTTTGTTCAACTTCAACCTCTTTTTTATTGCAGAACACATCTCTGTCGGTTAATGATCTCTTAGCATGCTGTGGTTTTATGTGTGGAAATGGTTGTGATGGTGGAATTCCAATTTATGCATGGCGTTACTTTGTCCACCACGGTGTTGTCACTGAAAAGGTAGCAAGCTGTTATCAGATTATTACTAGAGTCTGATGTTAATTTTCTTTGATTAGTCTGAAATATATGATCTTATTAGGATGGCTTTATCTTTCATATTTAAATGGAGAAGAACTGAATAAAAAAGTAAGAAAAAAAAGGAAAAAAAGAACGAAGAAGAAGAAGACATGGATACCTTCACCTTTTGATTTAGCATCTACCTGTTGTATATTAATATCAAAAGTCATGTTAGATATATTTCTGATTATAAGCAGTACTGATCCGAACCCTCCCAGAAAAAGCAAAGTCTACCTGGTATGATATCTATTGCGTACCTTAGACGCAAGGCTTTTACGATGAAGGACCGTTTCTAATTTTTCCCGAAAAGCAGTCTTCCAAGTCTTTCTTGTGATAGGAACCTTTTATTAGTTCATACAAGCAGGAATTAATTTTAACTACCATTTGTCGGGTATTTTTCTAGACATAATGGGTCCTGTGTCCCTCTTGATTTCATTACCACTGAAATTGCTCATATGAAATTCAAGGTTCCCTATTTACTTCTCTATTCCAGCATGAGGTCCTCATAATTATTAAATCTGGCAGTGTGACCCATACTTTGATCAAACTGGCTGTTCCCACCCTGGTTGTGAGCCTGCATATCCTACACCAAAGTGCGTTAGGAAGTGTGTAGATGGGAACCAGATGTGGAAGCAGTCAAAGCGTTACAGTGTCAATGCATATAGGATCAATTCTGATCCACACAGTATTATGGCGGAAGTCTATAAGAACGGACCAGTTGAAGTTGCCTTCACCGTTTATGAGGTAAGTTCTTTCATATTTTTGTACTTGAATCCATGAGCTGTTTCGCATATGCATATTAGCAAGACAAGTACTTTGGTGGGTCTTGTCAACTGTCATGTGGATTGATTTACAAGACGGCAACACAAGTACTAATTAGCATTATTCTTGCCAGAATGTGCTGGGTTGATCTGATACTAAAAATAATCCAATCGTTTTACAGGATTTTGCATACTATAAATCTGGAGTTTACAAGCATATTAAAGGTGATGTTCTGGGAGGTCATGCTGTTAAGCTAATTGGGTGGGGCACATCCAGCGCTGGGGAAGACTATTGGGTATGTTTATGTGCTATTATTTTCTGCAACCTTAAAGTTTCTCAGTCTATGTTTTGACCATGTACTCTTTCTTTTGTTTCAGCTTCTTGCAAATCAGTGGAATAGAAGCTGGGGAGATGTATGTTTCCATTTAATAGTTTCACTTTGAAATAGCTATTTATTCTTTGTTCAAATATCCAGGATAACTCATAACTGTGTCGTCTATTGTGAATGTCGTGCAGGACGGTTACTTCATGATCAAAAGAGGAACAAATGAGTGTGGAATCGAAGAAGACGTGGTTGCTGGTTTGCCTTCATCTAAAAATGTTATGAGCGAAGTCTCAAGCATGGGTGCTTTTGGGGATTTTGCTTCAATTTGACTGGCGTAGATTGTACTGTTGATTTCTACTCGTGATATTCATGAAGCAACTAAATGCTGGCTGTGTGCAAGTGTAAACATAGTCTTAGTTGATACATGTCCTGATAGGGGACACTACTTTCCTCAAACAATATGATAATAATGAGCTGATTTCGTATCGGAAATGGCTTGTATACTAGAACATTGATTCAAAGAATGTTAGTTTGGCATCATGATTTCAGTTTTCAGTGGCTAACAATGTCTTTGAAATAGTAACTGTAATCTTGATAAAAGATTTTGTATTTTCTAACCAGGAAAGAAAAAGTGTGACTTTCGGTGTCAGATGGCAAAATGTTCAAGCTATAACTATCAACCTGATATGAAGCCACATTTACCGTAAACTATTTCTTGGAAAGAGAATGGATGATCCTTTGCAAGATTCTTGGGGTTTTCAAGGAGCTCTTGATGATCACAAGCATGCTAAAATTAGTCAGGGCTTCTATGTGTAGAATTGTAGACAGTGAAGAACTCATTATTGAAGTTCCAAATAGAAAAGTTTCAGATACCTACAGTACTTGAGTACTATCGAACTGACTACTGCAACCTGATTGAAGCCAGGCTGAAGAATTACCATCAGCTAACGGGAACAAGAACTATATAGAGCTCAAAACTTTACAATGTTAAAAATATAGATCATTTTCAATTCTTCATCCTTCTACGCTGAACACGTTGAACTCGCTGCTGAAGATCTTTTCTATTCACGCCTCCAAGTACAATAGGTTTCTTTATTTTGCCCCCTAATGTCCATTCCATTTTACAATTTTTGCAGTGATATCTGGGACCAGCTATCCGTTTGGCTTTCAAAACACTGAATTTAGTGTTATTAGATTCACACCTTGGACACTGCAATTTCTGAAGCTTACGAAACCCTGCTCTAATCTGCCGGACGGCATCAATAGTAAGAGGACCTAAAGCTGCACGGAAATATGCTTAAATTGTTATGCAGTAGAGTTTGTAGAGATATACCAAAAGTTCAAATGACATGTCAGAATTATCGTCCAGTGATTGACAGACCTTGAAGCTTTGCCTTGACTTGTTGGATTGCTTCATCTGTAGGAGGTCCTGAAGCTGGACGAAAATAATGTCAGAATTGTTGTTATAGTGAGGATCTCTAACAATCCAGAGTTCCACATTATATGTCAAGTTATTTGGCAAACCTTGAAGTTGTTCGATCATATGTATACATTCACAGACTGCTTCATCAGTAGAACTTAACATATCTGCATTTGATCTGAGTTCCTACAAAATTAAGTAGAATCTTTCAATCGTATGTGATAAACAAGCATCCTGTACAGAACCTTGAACACTGAACAACTATTCTATGAGAAACGTACCAGAAAAATCTGGCTATTTTCTAAAACAGGTTCTTCTTCCTGCATCTGGATTGTTGCTTGGCCAGCTTGCATATTTGGTGGTTCAAATTCCTGAACATGGTTTCTTGCTTGGGCAGGTTGCAAATTTGGCTGTTGTACTTCCTGCACCTGGATTGTTTCTTGGATGGGTCTCAAATTTGGTTGTTGTACTTTCTGCGCATGGTTTCTCAAACTCCGAAGCTCTTGCAACATCTGGGTGTTTGCTTGGGTGAGTTTGAAATTTTGTTTCTCTAGTTTATTGACAATGATTTTCAAGCTATTTAGCTCTTCGAAATCTATCATGTACGATTCAATACGCTGACTTCAGAACAGAATTAAGCAAAACAATAGAGGAAAGAATTACCAGACCAGATTGGAAATAATAATGAGATCCAATTCACCCAAAAAAAGAGAAAATATATGTACATTTCAAAAGGATACTCTTTGTCTGCAACAAGCTTCATGAGTGTCTTGTTTTCCTGAGACATCATTTCAGAGAATCAAAGTGAACAACACCACCAAACAACAATGCTCAAGCAGGAGTTAAACTCTTAAAGTCCACATGAGAGTAAGAGACACAACTAGGAACATATTACCTCGTGTAGGTCTTTAAGGTGTTGCAGCAACCTCGTCCTCTGGGGACCTTCAATTGAAGATCCCTCTGACATATTCCCTCTTGTTCTACTGGTACCTAATAACCCCATCATATTACAAACCTCGCACTATAAAAATCCCAATTTCAAACCAAACCAAAACCCATCAACAAGTAGCACCTAAAAGACCACAAAACCCACAACTCACATTTTCTTATACATTCTATATGAACTTAACCAATTAACAAGGCCATAATCTCAATCAACAAGCGAGACAACAAACCAGAGAAGAATAAGAGATTGATTTACCTCGAGAGGCTTTGATCTCGGTCTCAGAATCAAGAAGGGTGAAATCAGCCATGGCTTCTGTAATGGGTTTGGATGAGATGGAGGGAAAGATGAGAAATTTGATTAACAAAGGATGAACAAGTTTCAAAGGGTAAATACCAACCAGTGTTTAGGCGCCAAGGGGATACAGCATTTCAACGCAGTCGTCGACTTTTACTTTTCGAGGAGGAAACCATCTGGAACCATTTGGTGCAGAACAAGAAGAGGGGGGACTAAATTTGCATACATTTTAAGTATAGGGACAAATTTGAAACTGATGACCACAAATTTGTAATACGAACATATGGACTAGAATGCAATTAAGAACATTTGTGAGTCGTTTTTTTTTTTAAAATAAAAATAGATTTTTAAATAAACTCATACACTCTTACAGTTACGTTTGTAAGTTGAGTCTGAACTGACAACCTCAACATTTTCAGTTGAGCCACTTCACTAACCAGGTAATGGCTCACCTATTTTTATTTTTCTGAAAACTAGTTTTTTGTTAAGCCATCTCCCACCGGAGGCGATATTCCTATATATTTATATATTTATATATATATATATATATATATATATATATATATAGGGTTATTCGATTAAGGGATCCTTTATTTTGGTTTATATGAGGGATGAGGGATTACACCAACTTTTCGATTATATTTTTGAATCTCCACTGTTTAGTTTGTTGGTCCTTATATATAGATCAATTATACAAATTTCAGCCAATTTGGTGATCGTTAAGGTGTCGAACAAGATTAAATCAATGAACGAACCAAATCTGCCAAACATGAACTGTTCATGCTTATAATTATAAATCGTAATTTTGAATGCCTTAACGATTACTAAAATTTCTGAAAATTTGCAGAAGTGATATACTCATATAGAACTATATATTGAACGATGAAGATGTGATTTTGTGATCGAAAAGTTAGTGTAATCTCTCATTCCTCATGTATGTCAAAAAAAATAATCCATTAACGGAAGGGCCAGTGTGTGTGTATATATATGGCTTACCACCCCCTCCCACCGTAAGCCATTTCCCTTGCCCCAAGAATTTCTTTTAACCTGCCTGAGTTTTGTAGGCTGAATTTGGCCTTCAGTTTGCCAACTCTATTGTTTATTACTTTAGCCAAGTTTTGGGGCCGATAAAAACGATTTAGCCAACTTTTGATAGCTGTCGGGCAAAAATTGTGAACAACCGTATATACCCAACATAACTTCACCCTGTCTTATCGACTAAGATAGGGTTTTGATTTTTTATCTGGTTCAACCCATTCAGAATAAAATAAATTAAATTCCTTAATTACAACCCCTGCATTTCAGAGGAATACCCTTTGATTCGATTACAAAGTACCAACGAGAACTGTGCATGTTTGAGGGTGTTTGGACTGGAAGAATTTGACTGGTGGTGTCAGAGATTCTGTTTGGACTTTTGGTTGCATCTAGTGGGTTGCTAGACTGCCTACGTACCCCTTTGTGGGATCAAACCGACCGTAGTTCAAAAGAGGTTTGTAGGCTTTTGGCTTAATGCCGGCTTTTGGTTTTAACAGACAAATTTGGAGTCCGTTAACTGTGTTTCTTGTGGACACTCAATTTGGTAGAGTATCTGTTGGTAATGGCACCCAGAAGAGGTGAGGCAGTGGCGTGACAAAAGGCTTGAATGGCTTTGGGCTCAGTTTTTGATCATGGCGCAGGCGATCTCTGTGTGCAGGCGAACTGCTCCTTCATGCGGACTCCGCGTGTGTGTCAGCGAGCGAACTCTGCGTGTGTGTCTGAGAGTGTATTCCGCGTATGTATCTGTGAGCGGAGTCCGCGCGTATATATGTAGGCGGACTCCGCGTGTTCACTTGTGGGCGGACTCCGCGTGTATGTCAGTAAGCGGACTCTGCGTGCTCACTTTTGAGCGGACTCTGCGTGCATGTCTCCGCGACTTGCTTCATCTTTTGCATGATTGGATCTCACCCTGCTTGCGTCATCATCTCGCCTCACCTGGGCTTCTGAATTAGCTCGTCACCTCTTATGCTTCTGCCTTTGTTTGAATATCAGCTCGCCACCCCTTAGGGTTCCTGCCTTGGCTTGGATGTTGGTTCGCCAACTCTTAGGGTTCCTGTCTTGGCTTGGATGTTGGCTCGCCACCCCTTAGGGTTCCTGCCTTGGCGCGAATGTTGGCTCGCCACCCCTTAGGGTTAAGTAACCTCGCCACCCCTTAGGGTTAAGTAACCTTGCCACCCCTTAGGGTAAAAGTCACCTCGCCACCCCTTAGGGTTAAAGTCACGTCGCTACCCCTTAGGGTTAGGTAACCTGCTTCTGCTTTGGCGGGGTGTCAGTTCGCCTCCGCCTTAGGGCTTCGGGCCCGTCTCGCCAGGGCACGCGGACTCTGGTTCGCAGGACTCTATCATGTTTTCCTTGATCGAGTCGTCTTTTCCTTGATGAAGTTGGTGAGATTGGGCGAACCACATAACTCCAAACGCCTATCCCTGTCTGGTTGGGAGTTGGACTTGAGGAAACTGCTCTTCTATAAATTGAGGTGTCGTCTCCTTCTTTTTGATCTGGACAAGGACTTGTTGAGTCATCAGAGGTGAGTTCCTGCTCTTCGAATCCGCGTTGATTATTTGTTTCCTTCCCCTTGCATGGCTTGTTATGCGAGCTGCATGGCCATATCACTACCAGAAAATGGGTCTTGGGCGACGAAACAAAAAAAACCGGGCGACGATTTTTTTTTTTCGTCGCCTAAGAGGGAACTTAGGCGACGATTTTTTTTTTTCGTCGCCTAAGGAAAAAAAATCGTCGCCTAAGTTTCCTCTTAGGCGACGAAAAAAAAAATCGTCGCCTAAAAATAAATTTCGTCGGCCAAGATAGAAACTAGGGCGACGAAATTTTTTTTCGTCGCCTAAGATATTTATTTCGTCACCTAAGTTTTTTATCCTTAGGCGACGAAACTCAAATATTTCGTCGCCCAAGAGTTTTTAATTCTTAGGCGACGAAACTCAAATATTTCGTCGCCCAAGATTCTTCTATATATTGAGAGGCCGGGATAGAAGAATGAGAACTTTGAAAATTTGAAACATAAATTTCTCTAGTTCTTCAAATCGTTCGGTGTTGTGGAAATCTGTCCATACATAGTTTGTGGAGCTACTCCCAGGTACGTACATATGCATATGCACATATATATATATGCATATATATATTGATTTTCAGTTTTATTTGAGTTGAATTAATGATATATATATATATATATATGCATAGAGTTTGTTCCAAGCTGAGTAAGGGGCCGTTCTGTCATAGATATGGTTCACAGGTTTGTTTAACTGGATCTCAAGATCACAAACTGACCACTCTTCTCGGTGAAGGGGTCGATAGGGGTTCGCCTCCGTGATCACAAACGAGTCCTGCCTGGTTCCTGTAGGGGGTTCGCCCTCCGTGACATTGACACTTGCCTTCTGAAACCACGGAATCCGCTCGAACTAGATATATATAATTAATAATTAGTATGTTGTATTACATTAATATATATATATATATATATATATAAAAGATATGTTCATTAAATATTGATATATATATATATATATGTTATTTTCAGGATATGGATAAGAGTTGGATTTCTCTTCCAAGATATCACAGAAAATATGCTGAAGGAGTTTGGGATTTTATGCAATATGCGCAGGCCAATGCTGACGGGAGTGGCATGTTCTATTGCCCGTGCAAGATGTGTAAGTGTCGCAGTGATATGCATCGATTTCCGTTTGATACAATATGGGACCACCTGAAGAGTAACGGATTCTGGGAACGTTACACATGTTGGATATATCACGGTGAAACCTCATCACGCCCGCATGATCATGGACAGTTTTATGAGACGGGCAGTACATCCAACGATCCAACAACGGCCTGCATCAATGACATGTTTCCTCATGACAGCGGTGTATGCCCTGAACGACAGCACATTCCGCAGGCGCCGATGCAGGCCGTCCCTAGAGGTGTCAACACTGCCGGTATAGCCAAGTACAACAGACTTATTGCTTTCCAACAGACCCCTCTGTGCCCAGGTCATGAGAAGACCGTTCTTCAGTGTGTGATGGAGGTGATGCATATCAAGGTTGACACAAAATCGACCGTGACGGCTGTTGATAGGTATCTACAGTACGCTGCTTCGCTCCTGCCCGACGGTCATCGTCATCCCACCACGCATCATAAGGTCCGTCGTATCTTGAGAGATCTCGGGCTTTCCTACATCAAGATCCATGCATGCAGATATGACTGCGTTCTATTCTGGGGTAAAGATGCAGACGGTAATGACCTTGAAGGCCTTCATCGTTGTCCGGTATGTGGGACCGACAGGTATAAGCGGACTCCCGCAGGCAACAGGAAACCTGTTAAGGTACTTCGCTATTTCCCGTTGAGGGATAGGCTGGAGCGGTTGTACATGTCTTCAAAGACGGCCGAAGCTATGAGATGGCACGCTGTGAGGGAGGTGCATGACGAAGACCTCATGGTACACCCTGCTGACGGGGAGGCGTGGAAGCATATAGACAGGGAGTTTCCTCATTTTGCTTCAGAGGTGAGGAATGTGAGGCTCGGGCTGTCATCCGACGGGTTCAACCCTTTTGGGACCATGAGTCTTTCGTACAGTATATGGCCGGTCATTTTGGTGCCTTACAACCTTCCTCCATGGATGTGCATGAAGAAGGAATACAACATGTTGACCTTGTTGATTCCAGGGCCCGGTTATCCAGGTATCTACTTTCCCTTCATATTGTATATATTGCTGTTGGTTCAATTTTTTCTCCATTTATTGTTTTTGTTCTATATTGTTGGTCATATATAGTCGTTATCTGAATTTGTTGTGGTTGTTGTTGTTGTTATCCAGGGAAGTGTGTCAATGTGTATATGAGACCGCTGATTGAAGAGTGTAAATTGCTTTGGGAGGTTGGTCATCCCACTTATGACTCCCACAAAAAGGAGATGTTCCAGATGCATGCCATGATTGTTGGTACCATCAGTGATTTTCCTGCATGTGGGATGTTGTCTAGCAACGTTGTTAGGGGATACAAGGCTTGTCCTGAGTGCCTTAGCTCCCAGGGGTGCAGCAATCATTGCAACAAGATAGTCCGGATGGGTCACCGTGCTTACCTACCACATGATCACCCCTGGCGGATAGATACTGGGGCATTTGATGGGACCGAAGAGAGAGGTGTGGAGCCGCATAGATGGTCGGGGGAAGAGATTTTAGCAGTGCTGGATGAGTATGATTTTGGGCAGCTCAGCAATCATCCCGATATTGTGGCCAGAATACCTGAAAGACCAGACAGGTACAAATTCTGGACACATAAGAGCATATTTTGGGAACTCCCGTACTGGAGTACGCTGTTGATCAGGCACTACCTAGATGTGATGCACATAGAGAAGAATGTCTGCGACAGTGTGGTAGGTACAGTGCTCAACTTGGAGGGGAAGACGAAAGACGGTCCTAAGGCACGCGTTGATCTTAAGAAAATGGGAATCAGAAAACATCTTTGGCTGAAAGAGGGGAAGAAAAAGATGCCTTGGGCTCCTTACACCGTGAAGCCTGATCAGAAGACCCAGATCTTCAGGTGGATGAGTTGTGTGACGTATCCCTCAGGCGTTGCAGGAAATATAGTCCGGTGTGTGAACTTGCGGGAGAATAAGATATACGGCTTGAAGAGTCATGACTGTCATATTCTGCTACAACGTCTCTTCCCTGTTTTCATTCGACCGTTCCTTCACCGTCAGGTAAATTTGTGGTTAAAATTACGGTTAACCTGTCGTTGTTGGATGTTATATTAAATTTGTGATGTGTGGTTGGCCAGGTTGTGGAGCCGTTAGTAGCGTTGTTAAGATTCTTCATGAAGTTATGCACAAGGGAAGTGAGAAAATCCGATCTCCGGGAAATGCAGGCAGACATCATATACATCATGTGTAAATTCGATAGGATCTTTCCGCCAAATTTTTTCGATATCATGCCTCACCTGATGATCCATCTTCCCCAGCAATTGTTGCTTACCGGTCCAGTACACTTCACTTGGATGTATCCCATGGAAAGGTATGTTTTATTCACTTACATCTCCAGAATACATATATGTACGTACATGTTCAATAACCATAACGTATAGTTTGCAATCTTATATTTACAGGCAACTTGGTGAGTACAAAGATTATGTCACTAATAAATCCGCGCCTGAAGGATGTATAGCTGAAGCATATATTGCGCATGAATGCGTCACCTACATGAAGTTGTATTTAGGAGCGTCGTTGGGAGCTCCGCAAGCCATGGAGGAACATGCGCCGCGGTTCAATCTCTCTATAGTTTCCAGTGATGTCGAAGTTGGTGGAGCACGACTGTCCGCCGAGTATGCATTGTCGGATGAAGAGATAGCCATAGCGCACTGGTGGGTACTAATCAATTGTGAAGAAGTTAAATATTGGAAAGAGTTGCACCTATCTTTTCCGGAAGTTGATGGTGATCTCGAGTACCACAACATGACGTTCGCAAATTATTTTCGCACCTGGGTACGTAATTTAATCTTCCCTGTTATATATATCTAATTATTTTCTATTGCATATATTTTCGGATATTTACAGTTCAATATCCGTTACAGATGGACATGATTAAATCTGATGATAATCCAAACTGGTCGCACGAACTATTACTTCTTGCGATGCAACCGCAACGGGCTAGAGTTTATCCCACTTGCACAGTGAATGGCGTCAAATTTGTATCTGAAGAGAGAGACAGCAGACGAAGAACACAGAATTCTGGGGTGATGGCGCTTGGTCATGGCCTTGACTATTACGGTGTTTTCCATTCAGTGGTCGAACTGGTTTATGCGGAAGGCATGAAAGTGCATCTGTTCAAGTGTAGATGGTTTGATACAGGCGCACAGAGCATGAAGATGGATCAGTACGGCAATTTATCGGTCAACACTGCTACAAGCGCCTACGAAGATGACCCATTTGTTTTTGCGACATCGGTAAAACAAGTGTTTTATCTTGATGACCTTGCCAGGGGTGACGCGTGGAAAATAGCGAACATTATGCATCCTCGAAACATTTACCGGGCGGCTACACTTAGAGTGACCATTCCAGGGCCAGAGGCTGATGCGTATCAGGAGCCGAACGCAGTAGGTACTCATGATATAGCTACTATTCGCGAAAATAATGTTAAACATGGTCGAGTGCTCAGAATTCGTGACGAAGATTCAACCTTTATTGATGTTGATCCAAATGAAGAAACAGACGACGACTCTGACGACGAATTAAGGCATAGATTACCAGATATTAATTCCGATACCGAAGAAGACACATCGGATGACTCAGATTACGAGCCTTAGCTTAGTTATAATTGAGCCTTAGCTTTGTAATTGTTGTCCAAATTAATATAAAGATTTCTGGGAGTATTTGTGAGCCTTCCATACCGAAGAAGACTCATCGGATAACTCAGAATATGTTTGTACTAAAAGAATATGTTTGTACTAAAATAAATAAAGCACATTTAAATTTCATTGTACATGATTTTTTTTTTTAACCTTGGGCGACGAATTTAACAAATATCGTCGCCCAAGTATTATCTTGACCGACGAATTACACTCATTTCGTCGGCCAAGAGTAATCCGAATAATTAAAATAAAATAAAACACATTTAAATTTCACTGTACAGGATTTTTTTTTTACTCTTGGGCGACGAATTTTACAAATATCGTCGCCCAAGTATTATCTTGGCCGACGAATTACCCTAATTTCGTCGGCCAAGATAATCCGAATAATTAAAATAAATAAAGCACATTTAAATTTCATTGTACATGATTTTTTATTTTTACTCTTGGGCGACGAATTTAACAAATATCGTCGCCCAAGTATTATCTTGGCCGACGAATTACCCTAATTTCGTCGGCCAAGATAATCCGAATAATTAAAATAAATAAAGCACATTTAAATTGTAAGGAAATGTTTTTACCAAATTTTTATAGCCCCGTAAGAGTCTCGTCGATTGGAAACTATTCTCAGTTGAAGGTCCGGCCAGATTACGTGATTTGGAGGGTCGAATAGCCGTTTCCGTCCGTTTAGGGGTTTGACCGCGCCGATTGACCGGACGGATCGAGCCCTTATCTTTGTCAGATGGAGTTGAATTTTTTCCCACCTACGTAATTCGTTATGCTGGTCATATCTGACGGTCGGTTTTCAGTTCCTCTTCTCCGATCACCAAACTCACGATCTATGTACTAATGTTGTATAACTTTTTTATATAAGTGTTGAGTTTAAGTTTCGTTTTGAAGACAACGTATACGTAGAGGCCTCAAACGCAAAAAAGTCGTGAAATAAGATATGACCGGAACGGTGAAATACGTCAACCCGTGAAAAATGAAGATATTTCGGTAAAATTTCGGTGCCGGTTGTTCCGGTCAACGAATTTCTCTTATTTCTACCTAGTGGTAGCCCTATCCCGGGTATTTATTTTTTACCAAATTTTTATAGCCCCGTAAGAGTCTCGTCGATTGGAAACTATTCTCAGTTGAAGGTCCGGCCAGATTACGTGATTTGGAGGGTCGAATAGCCGTTTCCGTCCGTTTAGGGGTTTGACCGGACGGATCGAGCCCTTATCTTTGTCAGATGGAGCTGAATTTTTTCCCACCCACGTAATTTGTTATTCTGGTCATATCTGACAGTCGGTTTTGAGTTCCTCTTCTCCGATCACCAAAATCACGATATTCTGAATTTTATGATAGAACTCTTGGCCGACGATTTTCTTCATCTTGGGCGACGAGATTTATAGTGAAGAACATCGTCGCCCAAGTAGAGTATCTTAGGCGACGATTTTCAAAAAACAGGGCGACGACTTCAAAAATCGTCGGCCAAGATTATCTTGGCCGACGATTTTCAAAAAACAGGGCGACGATTTTTACAGAATCGTCGCCCAAGAACGCCAATATAAAAGGCAAAAATTCGGAACCCTAACCATTCGCGCAGCCGCTCACAAATCCAAGCCCTCTCTCTCTCTCTCTCTCTCTCTCTCTCTCTCTCTCTGAAAATCCACCGAAGCCCTCTCTCTCTCCCTCTCTCCGACCCCGACCCCGACCCCGACGCCGACCCCGACCCCGACGCCGACCCACAATTTAAGGTATAACCCTAAAACCCTAAATTGGTTATGTTGATGAAAATTTTAATTGTGATGTAAATTTGTGTAAATTGTGATGTAAATTTGTGTAAATTGTGATGTAAATTTTAATTGTGATGTAAATTTGTGTAAATTTTAATTGTGATGTAAATTTGGGTAAATTTGTGTAAATTATGGTAGGATTTTAGGGTAAATTATGGTAAATTGTGATGTAAATGATAATTGTAAAATATTAGGGTTTACGGTTTAGGGTTTAGGATTTGTGGAAATAATTTGTAAATATATTGTAAATGATAAAATAATTTTTGATTAAATAATTAAATAATATAAATTATAATTGTAAATATATTGTGGAAATTTTGTAAAAAATAATGGATTATTTTTGAGTAAGGATGTAAATATTCGTAAATTAATTTTTGTGATGTAATAATTGCGAATTAATGTAAATAATTTGTTATGTGAATAAAAAAAATAATAAATCCTATAATAACTATTAATTTTTATTTGTGCTATTATTGTTGATAAATTTTTCGAAATTTATGGTTATTTTTTGTTAAATTAATTATAAGACGGTAAAATATTTTTAATAAATTTATGGTTATTTTAAACAGGATGGGCATGAGGAGAACTTCTGGACAACGTTCGGGTGCGAGGAGCCAATATTCCTCGGACGGTACCTCAAACAACCCGTCGGAATCACCGTCGGTCGGGTTTCCGTGGCAGCTGACGACCCGACATGCGGCGCTTAGGGGTGGCGCGAGCGGCTCGCGTTCTGCTGGGCAGTCGGGTCCCGCAGCGACGGCCCCTCGTCATCCAGAGATACTTCCCCGGTCGCGATCCCGCAGGGACGCCCCCACACAGTCGTCCCCGACCGACGGTGATAGCGGGTCATCCGGGGTCCCTACGATGCCGTCCGGCCTCTTCCTTCCTCCGACGATACCGGCGATACCTCGCGTCGATGAGGAGGGTCGACCGATTCGGGAGCAGCTCCCGCATGTGGCACCGCACGAGGCCTATATCTACAGGGAGTTTCCCACGCCTCTTCATCCCGTGAGGGTCTCCGAGCAGGCGGACGGAGACGAATCCGTCGACTCAGCCTCATCCTCATCCTCAGGTAATTTATTATTACTGTTTTGTCGATTTTAATTTTTTTTTTTTGTAAAAATGTATTATTAATATTAAATTTGATTCACAATGTCACAGTCGCCGGAACGAGAAGGCGGAACAGGAGAGGCACCGTCAGCAACAAGGGACTCGATAGGGCGGTCGAGTCCGCTGGACGGATCGCCATCCCGTTTTCCAACGGGAAACCGGTGGACGCCATGTTGGGAAACCGGTACACGCGCGCCGCCCAGACTCCCTATGTTGTGGGGAGTCTGGAGCCAGGTTCCTGATGGAGTGAAGGAGATGCTCCATCAGTCGATGTCGGTGAGTTTACTCGATCAATTACTATTTTTTTAACTAATAAATTATTTAATTATCGAAAAAAATACTAACAAGTGGTAATGCAGCAATGGTTTGTGGTTCCCGAGGAGGGACGTGACTGGGCGGACAAGGCCCATAGGGAGAGATACCTCTATTTAATAATTTATTAAATTTTATTTTTTTAATAATATATTTAATATTTTTTTTTATATGTAGGTTCAAGGAGTGGAAGCACGACCTCCGGTTACACTGGAAGCAGTACGGGAGCGACCGTTCGGGTACCCCGAAGGAGTTCGAGTATCGGGAGTACGAGTGGCGGTGGCTTCTTGTCACGTAGTTCAACGACCCTCACAAACAGGTAATTCGTAAACAAATTTGAATATTTAATTAGTGAATTAATTATAATTGTATGTTTTTAAATATTTACTAACGATAATTTTTTTTTGAAGCACCTCGCCCGGGTGAACGCTGAGAACCGGCAACAGAACACAACCAACCATCGTGCCGGTTCGAGGCCGTTTTCGGCCATCATGGATGACGTGCGGCGAGAGCGGCCAGAGGAGAACCCCTATGTGGGGACCTTTCAGAGGGCATATCCTCATTCTGAGGAGGATCTTGTAAGTTCCTTATATTTTCTAATTTTTAATTTTAATTACATTTTATTAAATGTATATTAATATATTTTTTTAATATATCCAATTAGGCGAGGGTGAGGGAGGCGGAGCAAGAGGTCATGAGAGGCATGGTGAACGACACATGGCCGGGCACGGCAGAGGATGACATGTCAGAGGCCATGTCCAGGATCGACACTTCAGATCCTACCGTTGGGGCGCGGATTATGGCCACTGCCTTCGCGCAGCGTTCCAACACCTACTACTGCCGGGGTATGGGAGGCGCTGGAAAGGGGATCCTGAAGACGACGCCAGGATTTCAGCGCAAGGGAGTCGCCGGAGCCTCAAGCAGCAACAGTCGGCTACAGGATCAGTTCGAATGTCTACAGTCTGAGCTGGAAGACCAAAGAGCGAGGGAGATGGCGGTGATGGCGGAATCATATGCGGCTTCCACGGCTGCGCATATGGAGCGGCTGAATGAAGTCACCAATGCCAACCAGGCGGCTATGAGACAGTGGATGACTGCCTGCATCGCTGCACATGCGGCCGGACTTGATTTTCCGCCCATGCCTACGCCTATACCATTACCTCAGTGGCCCCACCCTCAGCAGCAGCCTCCTCAGCCTGACCAGCCGCCGCCTCAGCCTCAGGACCCTCCGAACGGGAATGATGAGTTAGATTTCGAGTTTCTCCATAGGCAGATGGACTGAATTTTTGTAATAAATTATTTATAAATTTATAAATTTGTGTTATTTTTAATTAAATTTTAGTATTAGAAAAATTTAAAGAAATGCCGAAAAAAAAAATTCCAGCAAAAATTAAAAAAACATTATTTATATATTAAATAGAATTATTTAAATATTTAAAAAAAATTTAAATATATCTTAGGCGACGAAATTTCTAAATCGTCGGTCAAGGACATACCATATAAGACGACGAAAAAAAATTATCGTCACCTAAGATGTAGTGATCTTAGGCGACGAAATATTTAGTTTCGTCGCCCAAGGTTATAAGATCTTAAGCGACGAAAAATTTTTCGTCGGCCAAGGTGTTAAATCTTGGGCGATGAATTTTTTTGGGCGACGAGAAGTAGATTTTAGGCGACGAAATTCGTATCGTCGCCTAAGAATTACTCTTAGGCGACGACGGAATGAATTTTCGTCGCCCAAGTTCTTGGCCGACGCACTTCTGGCGACGACGTCTTGGCCGACGACATGTCGTCGCCTAAGTACTTAGGCGACGAAATTTTTTAACAGGGCGACGATTTTTTTCGTCGCTCAAGATCTATTTTCTGGTAGTGTATGTTTGTTGTAACAAGGGAGAAAGGGGGCGAGGTCGCCTCGCCTTTAGACATGGTGACTACCTCGCAGGGTCACGCGAGGGAGGGAAGAGGACATCGCTTTCAGGCTTCCGGCGGAGTGATACAGAAAGATAAATGCAACTGCAAAAAAGAAAAGAAAGTTAGAATGGGGCTCCACCTTTTGTCTGGCTCGCCGCTTGTCTTCTGCTTTTCTTTCTTCCTCTGTGCTTCGCCTTCTTCTCTCTGTTTCTCTCTCTGGTTTCGCCTTCTTTGCACCTTGTGCTTTCTCTCTGCTTCTCTCTCTCTCTTGTGCGTGGTCCGTGGTTCCCTTTTCTCTTCTCCTTGTGCCTCTTTATATAGAGTGCACGGCTTTGGAAGATGAGTTTGTATTGGACTTTTGTTTGTCCAGCCGTTTGCAAGAGTTGTATTTGAACTCTGAAACATTGTGCATGTTGCACAAGAAAAGTAATTATGCATTTATATATTTTAAAATACTTTTCTTTTCTTTTTTATTTATGCATATTTTTTTTGCCGATCAACAGTCCCCCCTCAAGTTTTGTGTGTGGAACCTGCTTTTCGTGCGCAAAACTTGACCTGAAATTGCTTTCTAACATTCTTTTGATGTCGTGATCTCAGGCAATGGATGCATATGGTCGTATTGCTTACGAGACAGCTTTGGACAAATATGTCAAGGTGGCAGAGAAGAGCATAGAATACATGCGATCAAGGCCGTTGAATTCCATCCGTATTGATGACGCTCCTAGAGACACAGTCACCCTGGTTACAGAAGTTGAGATGAACTCAGGCTCCCTCACATTTCGTCAGGATCTGGAGGATTAAGTGATAAGAACAACCCGTAATTTCTCCCCCGTATTTAAAGGGCATTCTTTGGAGAAGGTGAACAATCGACATGATGGAGTCTCTTTCATTTCTGAGGAGAACTTCTATCCGGTATTTTACAAGCTGCTAAATACCAAAGAGGATTGGTCATCAAGCCTTTGCTTCTGAGGTTGTGCTATATTTGAGATGGGCCTCATGGAGTGGACGGAATTCATTCTAGCCAATTTTGAAGATGTCTTGAATCAAGCTGGTATATATGGTGTCGTTGGCGTCTCTTAGTATCCTTATCATTTTTGTTCCAACGTATGGAAACCATTCTTGGAATTATGGAGTCCTTTGACGAACACTTTACACCATGGGAATGGAGAAATGAGTATATCATTATGTGATCTGAAGATGCTTGGAGGCTTGCCGATTTCAGGGATTCCTTATGAAGAATTTATTCCTGAAAATAAAAGGCTGCAACGAGATGGTCTATACTCTGCCACGCTTTCTGAGCTTTTATACGTTCATTCCCGACTATGTGTCTTGAGTAAACAGAAATTTGTCCGCTGGGGAGATTGGGTTAGACATTTTTATAGAGGGCAACTGCAATATTCAGGTTACGGAGAAGACACTCAGTGCATAAGCCATTTGCAACGTGAAAAATTCATGGATTCCTGGCCTACTTTGATAATTTCGAAGGAAGGGGAGCTGGCTGCGTTCTTAGCTTATTGGCTCAGCAGATTTGTTTTTCCTTCGTATAATTATATAATTAGACCTGAGACCTTTCACATTGCATGTTTAATGGCTCGGGGAATCAGAGTGTCTCTTGCACCAGTAGTGTTGGGCCATATCTATCATAATCTTGGGAAAATCGTGCTTGATCCGCGAGGGCCTGGAGAGTCGCGAAGTTGCTTCCCTGTTCATTTTGTGATTGGTTGGTTGGGAGAGCACTTTGACTGTTTATATAGACGTCATGCTGACAGCGAGATTAGTGAGAACTACCCCCAGTTGAAGAGATATGCAGGAATTAAAGCTCAATATTTCAGTATCACAAGAGCACGACTTGTTTTTAGGATCAAAGACTCTTTAGAGTATCGTCCTAGTCCCTTTATTGAATCAAAGGGTTACTTTTTGATTGACAACGGAAATTTGTCTGAAGAACACTTTGACTGGCTGGTTTGTATACGTTCTTCATTGCTTCCTGTACAAATCGGTGGTGAGCTCTGGTTAGAGCCATATTATCCCAATAGATTCGCTCGTCAATTTGGTTTTGATCAAGGGATTCTGGCCAACAAACTTCAATTTAAAGTTGAGCAGAGGAGCAAATGCGGCGTTGAAGATTTAGCAAAAGCATAATTTAAGCTCCTTAGAACTGATACCGGTTCCCGTTTTTATGTTCCCCGTTCTTCTTATGAGGGGATGTGCACCTGGACTTATTGCAGGTGGTGGATGTCGGCATGTGCCCCCTATCTTGGTCGGTCCGTGTCTTTTGTTTACTTGACTTTGAAGAAGCGTGCTCTTGCCAAGCAGAATAGTATTTTTCCGCCAGAATCCCTTAAAGGTGTATCTGCTGGCGGACCAGGCAAGATATTCTTTCCTGACTTTGGGGAAAGGGATCCCGCTGTTTATTCCGGAAGTGCTTCTTGTTTCAAAAGCAAGAAAACTCATAGGACAAAACTTGATGAGGAAGATCGGGGCAGCAAGCGAGCTTGGTACGATGATCTCGCGGATGACATTGAATCACCGCGAAATAATCATGCCTTGAGGTCCGCATCGAAGCAAGCAGAGGCCGTGCGTAAGGATGCGGGATGCAAGTCACACGTTCAGGCGAATCCGCGCGAGTCCACTTCGCGGGAGAATCCTCGCGAAGCCACTTTGCATGAGAATCCGCGTGAGTCTACCATGCAGGGGAGTGCGCGCCAGTCCGTTTCGCAAGCGAGTTTGGACCAGTCTACTTTGCAGGGACATGTACCAGAGCCACTTATGAAGGATTTGGTATTGAAATCACCCTCTCCTGAACCTAAAAGCTCAGAGCCAATATGTGAGGAGACTTAGTATGATGTGGGGCCGTCATTGATTGGAACGAAGCCAGGATTACTCTTGCTAACATGGAAAGAACCAACTCAGTTGAGGGAGTCAGGACTGGAGGCAGAGAGTTTTAGCACATCACCAAGAGATCATTCTGACTCTAAAAGTGGTAGTACAGAGCCAGTGAATCTTGATGCGTGCGCGCCTGGAGATGAAGGTATTTGTCAGCCAAATGAAACTTCATCTATCTTGCGTATGATCTTTAACTCAGGCCGGAATGAGCGTTGGGGTGATTTTATTATCTTAGAGGTGGAAGACATTTTGTGTAAGATAAGCTTGTCTCAACCACTAGAACTCATTACTGATTGTCGCAGCGAGGTCCAGAAGTCACTTGAGATGTTGGGACCAGTGATTAGGTCCTATGGATCCGGCCAAGACAGATTTGAAAGGTTTGTTGAGCATGTAAGCAAAACCTTTGAATTGGCGGATATGGTCTCCAAAAGCTCACGTGTTGTTGAGGAGTGTTCCAAAATAGATGTCAAACACCTCCATGATTTGATACGCAGCCATGAAGAATGTCATCGTACCAAGGCCATGTTAGACTCGGAATTGTCGGGTCTTAACCAAGAATTTGAGGTTTTGAGGGCCAGCGAAGAGGATGTCATAAAGGCAGAGCGTCAAGCACAACAATTGCGACGAAATTATGAGCTCGCAAGGGAATATCTCGAAGAGAGAATTGCCTTCTTGAAAGACTCTGCTGCTCAACAAAACAGGTGGGATGAAGAACTTCGGCAGGCAAGGATGGAAGCCAAGGAAGACCATCTTGTAGAATTCGAGCTCCTCAAAAGTTCGCATGAAACTAAGGAAGAGGAGTTCAAACGACTAGTCAATTCTTTAAGGACCTTTGGTGAGGCGTAAGCATGAGACCATGTGCGGAGTGCGCGTTTGTCTCGCCTCGTTGTCTTCCCTTTGCATGGCTTGCGAAGTCATTTTTCCTTCATGTGTTCCTTTTTTTTTTTTGCTTTGTTGTTTCTTTTTTACTTCGCTTGGAAGATTTGGTACGATGTAAAAGAATTTGTGTTGAACATCAACTTTTATTATCATGTGTACTCGTCTACAAGGAATGTGTCTTGGCGGGGCGGGATATTTGAGCCCGCGTGTCTTGCTGCCAATATTCTCTTTTTGTCTTGCGGACTTGTACTTGGTGTATGCTCAACTTATGATACCATTATTCAATGATAACGGATTTGTCAAACTAATTTCTTCACCTGTTTACAATCATAAGGGAAAGAGGGGTTAGTTTGAAAATATGGCTGGATCTAGTTTGTCACCAGACTGCCTACGTATCCTGTGAAGGAATCAGGCCAAACGTAGTTCGCCTGATTGATTCAGGATTTGTGTGGTGTTGTGGCTGCATTTAGCTTTTTGGGACTAGACTGCCTACGTACCCCCTTTCGGGGTATCAAGCCGTCGTAGTTCGGGAGGTTTTAGGGCTCTAACTTTTGCCTAGACCGCCCTCCCGGCTTATCAGTCCATCGAGCTTCTTTTTTTTTTGTGGGGTGGCTGCATCTAGCCTTTTGGGACTAGACTGCCTACGTACCCCCTTTCGGGGGATCAAGCCGTCGTAGTTCGAGAGGTTTTAAGGCTCTAACTTTTTCCTGGACCGCCCTCCCGGCTTTTCAGTCCAGCGAGCTTAGAAGGCGTAGAATTTTTTCACAAACTTCCCATTAACACAAGGGTAGATGCAGTCCCCGTCTGCGTTTGAAAGTTCGTATGCGCCTTTAGTGAAGACTTTGGTGACTACATATGGACCTTCCCATTTGGGCTCAAACTTTCCCTTCGACTTCCAGGTGACGATGATGGGCCTTCGGATTGTCAAGACCAAGTCGCCTGTTTTGAATGACCTGAACTTAACTTTCTTGTTGAAAGCCCCTGCAATTTGAGCTTGGTAGATCTCGAGTCTTTGTTGTACTGCAAGTCTCTTCTCATCGAGGGCTTCAAGCTCTGCAAGCCTGATTCGTGTGTTTTCATCTGGATTTGTTAACCTTGGAGCTATCCTTAAAGAAGGCAGTTGGACTTCTAATGGCAGTACTGCTTCAGAGCCGTAGACTAGGTTGAATGGAGTACAACCGGTTGCTGTGCGAACAGTGGTCCGATATGCCCACAATGCCTCGGGGAGGCGATCGTGCCAGTCTCTCTTGTTTGTTGAGACCATCTTCTTTAGGATGTTGCAAAGTACCTTATTGAAGGCCTCTGCCTGACCATTAGCTGTCGGGTTATAGCTGGATGAAAATACATTTTGGATCTTATACTTTTCACACATTGTAACCATGGCTCTGCACTTGAAGTATGTGGCATTGTCGGATATTATTTGGAAGGAACTCCGAAGCGATAGATGATGTGAGTCTTGATGAATTTTGCCACATCCTCTGCTTTTACCGCTTTGAGAGGAATTGCCTCGCTCCATTTAGAAAAGTAGTCTGTTGCAGCCAATATGTATTGATGCAGGCGTGAGGACTTAGGAGCTATAATTCCTACAACGTCCAACCCCCATGTTTCGAAGGGGTATGAGAGAGACGTGGGATGAAGAGGTAATGAAGGCCGGTGTATAAAATCTCCATGTAGCTGGCAGGCCTTGCATGACCGTGCATAATTTACAGAGTCTTGTACCATCGATGGCCACTAATAGCCTATTCTCTTTAACTGGGCTGCTAATTTTGGACCAGCCTGGTGGGCTCCGCATATTCCAGCATGGGCTTCTTTAAGAGCTTCCGCTCCCTCTTCTTTTGAGAGACACCTTAAGAGTATCCCGTCGAAGGACATCTTGTACAAGGTGTCACCAAGGTATGTGTATCGAGGTGTAGTCCGCCTGACGTAGACTCTTTTCTTTGGGTCTGTAGGTAGCGTGCCTGACTGACAATACTTGATCATGTCCATTCGCCAATCAGATTCTTCGACTTCGAACACGGAGACCACATATACCTCGTTGACGCCCTCGGTTCGCTCGAGTAGCGTAGGCAGCAATCGTCGTTCTCCAACCGTGATCTGGATGTCTCTTTAGTCAGGTTGGATCAGTGAAGCTTCCAGGTTAGCCAATGCATCTGCTTTATCATTCTCTGATCTGGGAATATGGCTAATATTTATGCTTCATATTCTGCAACATTATTTGAACATAAAGCCATTAGAAAGAATGAGTAGGGGATTATATATACCGCCAAAAGGTGTGATGAATACGATGCCAGCTCCAGCTCCTTGTTTTCTAGCTGCCCCGTCGAAGTACAACTGCCATGACGAAGTCTCGGCTGAGAAGACGTTTTCATCAGGAAAGTCTTCGGGTAACTCATGGTTATCTAGTACTGGGTGTGCCGCCAAGAAGTCTGCAAGTGCTTGCCCCTTTATTGCTTTTTGGGGTACATACTTTATTTCGAACTCTGAGAGTATCAAAGACCATTTAGCAAGTCTTCCCGAAGGCATAGGCTTTGTCATCAAATACTTCAAAGGATCGGCTCTAGATATCAATGTGACACTATGAGCGAGCATGTAATGCCGTAACTTCTGAACGGCGAAGACTAAAGCCAAGCAAATCTTCTCTATTGGTGTATAGTTGTGTTCAGCTCCTACCAATGTCCGACTTAAGTAGTAGAGAGCGTTTTCTTTCCCCTGATCATTGTTTTGTGCCAGAAATGCCCCCAAAGAGTGATCAAGAGCTGCTATGTAGAGGATTAAAGGTTTCCCTTTTATAGGCGCCATTAGGACCGATGGGTTGAGCAAGTATCACTTGATACTGTCGAATGCATCTTGACACGTTTGATCCCAGATAAAAGGTACATCTTTCTTCATCAGTCTAGAAAATGGCTGGCACCTTCCAGAAAGATTTGATATAAACCTTCTTACGTAGGCAAGTCTGCCTTGCAATCCTCTTAACTCTCGAAGATTTTTTGGTGCTGGCATTTCCCTTATTGCCGTGATTTTGGTAGGGTCGACCTCGATTCCTCGGTATCTAACGACAATGCCGAGGAATTTTCCAGACGTGACCCCGAAGGCACATTTTAAAGGGTTCATCTTCAGTTGGTATCTCCGAAGCCTTTCGAAGACTCTTCTCAGGTCAGCTAGATGGTGTGGCCTTTTTCTTGTTTTGACCACCAAGTCATCGACATAGCATTCAACGGTGTTGTGTAGCATGTCGTTGAAGACGTGAGTCATAGCTCTTTGATAAGTTGCACCTGCATTTTTCAAGCCGAATGGCATTACTGTGTAGCAGTATACTCCTTTTGGTGTACGAAAGGCTGTAAGCTCCTCGTCCTCGGGTGCCATCTTTATTTGATTGTAACCTGAGAAACCATCCATGAAGGACAAAGCGTCGTATCCTGTTGTGGCGTCGACCAATAACTCCGTGATTGGAAGCGAGAACTCATCTTTTGGACAAGCATCGTTGAGGTCCCTATAGTCAACATAGATACGAATTTGCCCGTTCTTTTTCTTGACGGGTACGATGCTGGCAAGCCATGTGGGGTATTTAACTTCTCGAATGAAACCAACGTTGATGAGTTTGTCGACTTCAGATTCGATTTGAACAGCAAGCTCTGAGCGGAAGCGTCGGGGAGCTTGTTTCACCCATGGCTTTTCTTTGGAGACGGCAAGCTTGTGGACAGCTAAACTGGGGTCCAAGCCAGGCATGTCTTGATAGCCCCATGCAAACACGTCCTTGTATTCTTCTAGAAGATTCTTGTAGTGTTGGAATTCTTCCGGAGTCAAAAGAGCGCTTACAAATATAGGTTTCGGGTCTTCATTGGTGCCTAAATTTATTTCTTGGAGCTCATCAACTGTCGCTTGTCCTCCGTCTTCTATCTGAGGCGGGGCAGGTTGGGCACTATCGATGAATTCGTATTCTTCGTCTTCATCTAGATCTTCGGTGGAAGTGCAGTATGTTGATGCAAATCTATCTTCGCTCTCATCCACTTGTTCAGCCATGAGCACCCTTTGCCGTTTGAGCTTCCACTTTTTGTTATTTTGTGATTTGGGATGAATTTCGCCCAATCGCTGAAACACGAAAACTCGAGGTTGGGGCTCTTTTGTAAGGCGTCGAAAAACAGACAGACGAGGCCGACTTTCTTGTATCATGTCTTCATCACGGAACATCGTTTTTTCAAGATCCGTAAAGACACCTGTGTCGGAGGGATCTGTGTCAGGAGCTTCTACCTTAAGCATGCCGTTTACCTGCTTAACCGTGACCTTTAGGGGAATGGCTTTTGGAGCCGTCTTTCTACCTTCGAGGTTGATCTTTAGAGGGGCCGGTGCTTGCTTCTGCTTTCTGCTTTTAAAAGAAACAAACCGTTTAAACCTGCTATGCCCATTGTCGAGTGTTGTAGAGATCACAATACCGCTCTTTGGAATAGACTGGTCAATTTTACGAAGAAGTCGCGCATAGCTTGTCATGAGTGTCTCCATTATGTCCTTGATAGGCGTGATTGCCTTTTGCCCGGGTTCTCGCTGGTCTTTTTTCACATATCTGAAGACCATCTTTGGCTTCGAAACTTCTGGGCTGGGAGCCTTTTCATTTGAGGACAATGTTTGGGGAGCTACTTTGACTCGGGGCTTCCTCGGCACTTCTTGCCTCTTTGCTTCTGGCACGGACATGGGAGCTTCTTTTACGCTAGGGCCATCTGATGGCTTGTAGAATTTAGCACCAGAATAATTTACCTCTTCGCCTTTGAAATGATCTGTGTCTGCTACGACCGTTTTGACCTCTCCGTTTTCTAACCACTTAAAGCACTGGTGTAGTGTGGAAGGGACTACACCATAATTATGGAGCCATGGGCGCCCTAACAATACATTGTAAGAGGTAGGAGCATCAATCACGTGAAACAGGGCTGTTGAGAGCAGCTCTCCGATTTCCATTTGTAGGACAATTGTGCCCATTGCTTTTTGACCAGCTTGGTTGAAACCTTGGATGGTGAGCATGGACAGGGTGAGCTGCTTAGCGTTCATTCCCATGATATGTAGCGTTTTGAGAGGTAGCAAATTCAAAGCCGAGCCACAGTCGAGTAATATTCTGTTGATCGTCATATTACCCACAAGTCCTATGACGTAGAGAGGCCTGTTATGGTGTACTCCTTTTAACAGCAAATCTTTCTCCAAGAACGAAATGCAATTCCTGCAATGAGGACAGACTCTTGTAGTAGCTGTATTGACTTCGACAACATCTTCTTTATACAACTCTGGGCTTAGCAATGCCTCAATCAATGCTTCTCTTGACATACCCAGGACGTCATTCACACTTGAAGATGAGGGGATACATTTTAGGTGTGACAGCACATCGTATTTGCTCTTTTGAGGAGGCTCTTTTGATGTAGTGACCTTTTTTGTATCGTCTTTGACCCTATACTTCGTGGACTGTGATTCGTCCTTCTTTTGAGTTGATGGTGGAAGTACCAAGCTAGAGCGTATCTGGACTTCTTGTACACTTTCAACCTCTGTATCTGAGTTGGGAGGCGAGATGGTATTAATGGTTACCATGCAACATTGAAGCGTGTCACCCTCTTCCTTGGCTTCAGGAGTGCGGACTCCGCCTGTGTGCGGGCTGCGCGTCTGTGCGGACTCCGCGCCTTTCTCAAAGAATTCTTTTGGTAAGAATTCCGCAAGGGTGACTGGAGCTCTTGGCGGCTGCTTGTATTCCTCCGTGTCTTGGACTTGAATGTTCCTTGCGGATCTCCCTTTCTTCTTATTCTTTAAGAATGTTCTCCGCCGGTATTTGTTTGAGGAAGGCGGAGGGGTGTTCACAGTAGAGGGGCGAAGTCGCCTTGTCTTGTTCTCTACTATGTTCCATTCTTCATCAGAATCTTCCGACCCGTCGAAATCCTCCCATACATCGAAGCTTGGTGATGACATGAGCTCGTGTAAGGAAGGAATATTAGGGTTTCCAGGACGAAGCATGTTTGGATGTGCCTCGTCTGTAGAGAGGCGAAGTTGCCTTGTATTGCTCTCTACTATGCTCCCTTCTTCATCTGAACTTTCGAACCCGTCAGAATCCTCCCATATATCGAAGCTTGGTGCTGTCATGAGCTCGTATAAGGACGGAATCTTAGGGTTTCCAGGGCGAGGCATGTCTAGATGTGCTTCGACAATTGTGACCTCGCCATCGACCTCGAAGGCAACCGATATAGTACCATCTGGTCTAGATGAACCAGTTGTTGTTACATTTGTGGTCGTCGTCACGATCTCATTTTTGTTGATCATATCTTGGATTTTGTCCTTAAGAACGTAGCAATCCTTCAACGTATGACCGACTAGGCGGTGGTACCGACAGTATTTTGGATCGTTGGTCTTGTTCATTTCGGTAGGTCGTTTTGATTCAGGAAGCTTGATACTTTCTGATGCAATGAGCTCATCGAAAATCGCCTCAACATCCTCATCATCAAATGAATAAGTGGCATTTTTCTTTTCATTTAGTGTGATCTTGCGAGGTCGATCACTCTGCACCCTGTTGTTGTCATTTTTGTTTTTGACACTGTCGTTTTTCCTTTGGTTATTTTGGGCAGTGTCGTTTTTCCTTTCATTCCTGACGAATGTCGCCATTGTCTCTCCTTTCTTGACGACCGTCTTCTTGGAATCGCTCTTTTTATCTGCAACTTGGATTTTTGCAGATGACTTTTGGCGAGCAACTTGCCTTTCCACATTGCTTGCCTTTGAGACTAGAGCAACGAAAGTTTGAGGCTCTGCTGTACCCACGTACGTTGCTATTTCTGGGAGGAGGTTATTAGCACACATTTGAACAGCGGAGGTCTCAGATAACTTGTCAGGACATTGGAGGTTGAGACTTCTCCACCTTGTGATGAATTCGGTGGAACTTTCTCCAACTCTTTGTCTTGTGTCTGCCAAGTCGATGATGGAGACTTTCTTCTTAGAGCTGACGAATTGTGCCAAAAACGCTCTTTGCATATCATCCCATGTCTGAATGGAACCTGGCTCTAGCTGGGTGTACCATGTAAATGCAGCACCTTTGAGGGACTGCCCAAACTGTCTAACCAAGAAGGCGTCGACTTGTGAAGTTTCACCGCAAGCTGAATAGAAGTGAGCCAAATGCTCTCGAGGGGAGCTATTTATTCCATCGAACTTGTCGAAGGTTGGCCGTTGATATCCCTTGGGGAAAGGTATCGCGTCATAGTGATCTGGATACGGTTTGCGGTACCCAAGGACCGGTGTTGATAGAGACAATTGAAAGTCTCTGATTCCTTCAGCGATCATGTTCCTAATCCCTTCGGGTGAGAGTGGATTCTCATTATTCTTGACGAATAGGGGTTCAGGAGGCCTATTCTCCATGAGTGCAGCACATTTTGCTATAAGCTCAGCAACCTCGGCATCTTTTTCAGCCATTCTCCTTCTTGACTCGCTTTCGATATCCGCTATCCTCTTGGCTTCGATTTCTCTTTCCACTTGCCTTTGTAGAGCATCGCGTTCAAGCTGAGCTAATTTCTTTGTCAGCTCCTCCATCTGCTGTTTTAATTGCTCTTTCGGGCTTGATGAGCTTGCCATGAGAACTTGAACATTACCGGAATCGGAGTCACAGCTCTCACTAGACCTAGCGATTGACGCGTGAAAAAGTCCTTCTGTTGGAGCTGAAGTCTCATATAAGGGATTGCCCGTCCATGAGACAAATGAAGGATCATCTTTTAGAGACGAATACCCTCCTTTTGGCGTAGCACTCGCTGATGATGATTCGAGCATCCTCTTTCTAGCCATATTGCGAGTCATTGGCCCTATGTAGGAATCAGCTTCATAAACGGGGTACTCTTTTGCCTTGGACCCCCTTGGCCTTGCTGGTCCTACTGATGCATCAAGAGCCTTTGAGATTTCCTCCGTCAACTTTTTCGGGTCAAGTTCTTGACTAGTCGTTGTTGATTGTGAGGATGTTGTGGAGTTTTGTGAGCCTTGGAAGGGGAGTCGAGGCTCATGTTCATCCCCTCCCTTGGTGGAAGTCACCATCACGGTCTCCACATTTGGAAGATTAACCTGTATAGAGCCTACCATGATATGGCTTGGTAGGAAGGTCTTCACTTCCTCTTTGGCTGGCTTTGATTGAGCCATTTCTGCCAGAATGGCTTCCATTGCGTTAGCTTGGGCGTTTCTCTTCCTTTGAGCTCTTGCAGCTCGCTTCCTCCGATTTCTCAAATCATTTTTGGAGGCTGCTTTGAAAGTTTGAGTCTTCCCGCGACTCATGCCTAGCTTGTCTTGTTTTGCTTCAAGCTTCGGTTTTGCGCAAGTGACAGGAACGTGGCCGATCATAAATGTCATGCGATGACCAATTCGACTTGGGCGAGCAGCATTTGCTGGGAGCTTGTGGAAGAAAATAGTAACTTGTGGTGCCATTGTTTTGTTTTTCCTCAAACACGCACAACAAGTTAGTGACTCTATAAAAGAGATGAAAAGGAGAATGGGTCCCCAGCGGAGTCGCCAAAAACTATGTCGAGCAAAAATTGTGAACAACCGTATATACCTAACATAACTTTACCCTGTCTTATCGACTAAGATAGAGTTTTGATTTTTTATCTGGTTCGACCCATACATAATAAAATAAATTAAATTCCTTAATTACAACCCCTGCATTTCAGAGGAAAACCCTTTGATTCGATTATAAAGTACCAACGAGAACTGTGCATGTTTGAGGGTGTTTGGACTGGAAGAATTTGACTGGTGGTGTCAGGGATTCTGTTTGGACTTTTGGTTGCATCTAGTGGGTTGCTAGACTGCCTACGTACCCCTTTGTGGGATCAAACCAACCGTAGTTCAAAAGAGGTTTGTAGGCTTTTGGCTTAATGCCGGCTTTTGGTTTTAACTGACAAATTTGGAGTCCGTTAACTGTGTTTCTTGTGGACACTCAATTTGGTAGAGTATCCGTTGGTAATAGCACCCAGAAGAGGTGAGGCAGTGGCGTGACAAAAGGCTTGAATGGCTTTGGGCTCAGTTTTTGATCATGGCACAGGCGATCTCTGTGTGCAGGCGAACTGCTCCTTCATGCGGACTCCGCGTGTGTGTCAGCGAGAGAACTCTACGTGTGTCTGAGAGTGTATTCCGCGTATGTATCTGTGAGCAGAGTCCGCGTGTATATATGTAGGCGGACTCCGCGTGTTCACTTGTGGGCGGACTCCGCGTGTATGTCAGTAAGCGGACTCCGCGTGTTCACTTTTGAGCGGACTCTGCGTGCATGTCTCCGCGACTTGCTTCATCTTTTGCATGATTGGATCTCGCCCTGCTTGCGTCATCATCTCGCCTCGCCTGGGCTTAGAGCTTCTGAATTAGCTCGTCACCTCTTATGCTTCTGCCTTTGTTTGAATATCAGCTCGCCACCCCTTAGGGTTCCTGCCTTGGCTTGGATGTTGGTTCGCCAACCCTTAGGGTTCCTGTCTTTGCTTGGATGTTGGCTCGCCACCCCTTAGGGTTCCTGCCTTGGCGCGAATGTTGGCTCGCCACCTCTTAGGGTTAAGTAACCTCGCCACCCCTTAGGGTAAAAGTCACCTCGCCACCTCTTAGGGTAAAAGTCACCTCGCCACCCTTAGGGTAAAAGCCACCTCGCCACCCCTTAGGGTTAAAGTCACGTCGCTACCCCTTAGGGTTAGGTAACCTGCTTCTGCTTTGGCGGGGTGTCAGTTCGCCTCCTCCTTAGGGCTTCGGGCCCGTCTCGCCAGGGCGCGCGGACTCTGGTTCGCAAGACTCTATCATGTTTTCCTTGATCGAGTCGTCTTTTCCTTGATGAAGTTGGTGAGATTGCGCGAACCACATAACTCCAGATGCCTATCCCTGTCTGGTTGGGAGTTGGACTTGAGGAAATTGCTCTTCTATAAATTGAGGTGTCGTCTCCTTCTTTTTGATTTGAACAAGGACTTGTTGAATCATCAGAGGTGAGTTCCTGCTCTTCGAATCCGCGTTGATTATTGTCCTTGTTCATATTCATGTTCCACCGTGCTTCTGCAGAGCCTGCGGGATCTTGCAGAAACAATTGGCGCCGTCGGTGAGAAATGTTACAAAAAGTCATGTTGTTCTACCACCCGAGAGGTAGGATGGAGGCGAGGCGAGATAGCTCACATGGAGGCGATGCGGGATAGCTCGCATGGAAGCAAGGCAAAGTAGCTTGCGTGTAAGCAAGGAGAAGTGGCTCGAGAGGAAGAGAGGCGAGATACCTCCCTTTGAGTGAGGCGAAGTAGCTCACATGGAGGCGGGGCGGGATAGCTCGCGCGGAAGCAAGGCGAAGTAGCTCGCGAGGAAGCGAGGTGGGATAGCTCGCTAGGCGAGACAAGGTAGCCCGCATGGGAGCAAGGCGAGATAACCCGTCCGGGGTTATTTTTTTCATCAGGATTTCCCCAACAGTAGAATCCCGCCCATAGTTCTTTTGTCCGCGGGATAGTATGTCCAAAAGCAAGCGGGCCCGCCATAGTTCTTTTGTTCACGAGATATGTAGTCCCAAAAGCAGAATCCCGGCCATGGTTCTTTTGTCCGCGGGATAGGAAATCCATCAGCAAGCGGGCCCGCCCATAGTTCTTTTGTTCGCGGGATAGGTAGTCCCAAAAGCAGAATCCCGCCCGTTGTTCTTTTGTTCGCGGGATAGTAAGTCCAACAACAAGGGGCCCGCCCGGGTGCTTTTTGTCTGCGGGACAGTCCAAGAGCAGACCCACAACGGCTCATGTCCGATGCCACCCGCCCATAGTTCTTTTGTCCTCAGGATAGGAGTCCAACAACAAGGGAATCCCGCCCGGTTATTTAGTCAGCGGGATGGGATCATGCAAGAAAAGATGGAAGGAAAATTGTGAGTCCCGGATAATTGTCAACGGGAGGAAGCATGTAACAACTGCTTAGGAAAATTTTGACTACCAGATAATGACTAACGGGAGGAAGCATGCAACAACTGCTTAGGAAAATTTTGATTCCCAGATAATAACTAACGGGAGGAAGCATGCAACAACTTCTTAAGAAAATTTTGATTCCGGATAATAACTAACGGGAGAAAGATTACAACAACTGTTTCATGAGATTCTTATTCCCGAGCAAGAACCAACGGGAAGCATGGGCTAAACAACTAAACGCCATGCACACTGTAAGTCCCTTGTACAGCTCCCGAAGAGTGGGAGTTGGGCATGCCAGTATCATTCCCTTCATACGAAGAATAGTGGCCTGATAACCCACGCGGGGATAATACCCCGCGCTCGAGCGGAATCACATGATATGGAAAGGTTCGCCACCTTCGTCCATCAAAAATAAGATAAGGATAAAACACATCGTGAGTCCAAACTTTGGGGACCGAGCTCAGTTCGCGCGAGGGGACTGAGCTCGCCCAAGTGTCAAACTTCCTGGGCGAGGAGGACGCCACAGCTCGCGTGCACTCATTGTACGCGGAGAGAACTACACTCGCGCCTATTCCTTGTGCGCGGAGCGAACCTAACAGCTCGCGCGGTAGTCAGGTTACGAGCGAGCCACACCGCACTTGTTAGCTCTCCCGTGTGTCAGCCTTCCTGGGCGAGGCGGAGGCCACAGCCAGCGTATACTCCTTGTTCGCGCGAGAGGTCTCACCTCGCGTGGTAATCATCGCTCTCGGAGCGCACTTGTCAGCTCACCCGTGTGTCAGCCTTCCTGGGTGAGGCAGACGCCTCAGCTCGCGTGTACTCCTTGTTCGCGCGAGCGGTCTCAGCTCGCCCGTGTGTAAGCCTTTTTGAGAGCGAACTCCTCCGCTCGCCCGAGTGCATGTCCACCCATGCGGCAGCTCTTTCCACAGATAAGTCCTTCGTTTAATTGCCTCTTATGAAAGTACAAAGCATGTTTCACGTACGAACTATATAACATGGTCTATGATCACTATTGTCCATTCATATTTGTGAGTCCCGGATAAGTGTCACCATGAGGAAGTATGCAACAACTGCTTTGGAGAATCTCGATTCCCAGATAAGAACTAACGGGAAGAAACATACCAACCGTTTCATGAGATTCTCGTATCCGAGCAAGATCCAACGGGAAGCATGCACGAACTAAAATGCATGAACCATTTTGCCTTTTGATAATTATTATGTCATATCCGTACTTGGTTAGCCCCATAATTGTGTCAATCATTTGTTCATTGTGAAGGTACAACAAACCTCGCCCCGCCGAGTCATAGGCGATCTCCACACCTCGCTGAATAGTCTAGGCACGCGGAGTGAACTGATCACCTCGCGTGTATGGCATGTCCGCGAGGCGAACTCCATATCTCTCGGTGAAGTAGAGGCACGCGGAGCGAACGCAGCTCGTGCGACGCCTTGTGCGCGGAGCGATCTGATTCAGCTCGCGTGTATGGCATGTCCGCGAGGCGAACTCCACAGCTCGCGGGGTATTACAGGCAGGCGGAGCGATCGAAGCTCGCGCGTCGCCTTGTGCGCGGAGCGAACTGATTCAGCTCGCGTGTATACATGTCCACGAGGCGAACTCCATAGCTCGCGCGTGGTTCTTGTACGCGGAGCGAACTCAACAACTCGCCAGTGTCACCGAGATCCACCTCGCGTGTGTCACCGAGACCCATCTCGTCAGTGTCGCCAAGATGCACTTGGCGTGTATCACTGATATAGTCACTATAAGCGGAGCGGACTCCTCAGTTCGCGCTAGCGAACTCAGCTTCCAACTCGCCCGAGTGTCAACCCTTCAGCGTGAGGCGGACTCCTCCGCTCGCGGGTGCCTGTTGATAAATAGCTGATCTATGGGCATTTTATATGTTAAGTCCCCACTCAAGACATGTCTTGAGCGGGAACTTGGGGGGACTTGTTGTCGGTAGTCAGTAAACTACCTTCCTCGCCCATATACCGGTCATGGAACTTGTAGACAGACATCCCACCTACCTCGCCATGGAGAAAGATCATCAATGCAGCAACGGGAATGTGCTCCTCCAAGCTCCACAAGAAGGCACCATGATAGAAGTTATATGCATTATGTCCCACATCAGAAACATAATGTAAAAGGGAACCTTCCTTATCTATAGAAGGAAGGCTTCCCCTCTAGATATAGGGATCTGGAAGACAATAGGATCAGATAATAGCCCACCCCGCGAGGGAGATAATATCTCACCCCGCGAGATATAAGGAGGAAGATAATACTCCACCCCGCGATCCGTAGAGTAGATTAACTGTACTCCTCCCCGCGGGGTGGATCCTCCCCCATCCCCCCTTAGTCCAGACCGCGCGGGACTGTTCCTCTTGTACCCCGCGCGAGATGAAAACTATTGTAACCCCTCCATCCCGCGGATATAAACCCCCCCCCCCCCCCCCCCGCGCGGGATAGGTAACCCGCCCCTCCCCCATTTGTAATCCTCCAGACCGCGCGGGATGATTCCTCTTGTAACCCGCGCGGGATGGAACTCTTGTAACACAAAAGGCCTATTGGCCATGATTGTAGAATTTTAAGTGGATGTAGCCGTGCCCTCCGATGGCATGGTGAACCACTATAAATATTGTCCTTGTTCATATTCATGTTCCACCGTGCTTCTGCAGAGCCTGCGGGATCTTGCAGAAATATATATATATATATATATATATATATATATAGGTATTGATAATGACTAATCATCGAAAGCCCAAGCGATATAAAAGTCTTTTCTCATGGTTTCAAACTGATACTCCTCCAAGTGGTAGTGAGAGTGGGAGTGTGAGTGAGAATAGACGTGGGACTGAAAATTCAGTGAATGATGTCCCCAAGGATGTCCCTTTAGTTTCTTCTATATCTATACCAGTAGAAGAGTGTCGTAGTGAAAGAATTGAGGTAGGAGGGTTTGATATTACATCTCTTGAGCATGATCCAGGATTATGACGTCCAATATGTTAGTACCCTTTGAATGACCAGGAGAATGTTAGAAGAACTTATGTGGTCTTAGGACCATATCAACCTCAGTTAAGCAGTTACCCATCTTCTAATGATAAGGCCAAGGTCGAAAATTTAATAACAAGTGGTTTAAAGATTGGCCTTGGCTTGAGTATTCTGTATAGATGGACAAAGCATATTGCTTCCCTTTTTGTAGCATATATTCTAGCTGATCCAAGATTTGTCAACACATCTTCTGTGTCCAATTTGTCTCAGCGGTTAGTTGAATCAAGAAAGTCTGCATTATTTCCTATGATTTATAGGTTGATTTGTCTTGTGTGGACTCTACCAGTTTCTACAGCCACAACAGAGAGAACTTTTTCATCTATGAACATCATAAAAAGTAGACTTCGAAATAAGATGGAAGATGATTTTCTTGATGATTTGATGGTTCTCTACATTGAAAAAGAGTTTGCTGATAGTGTTGATAATGATTTTGTGATTCAGGAGTTTGAAGTTAGTGGAACCCGGAGTAAAACCCAACGGGTACGATTTAGATAGTTATAGGTTATTGTTTGTTATTTTCTTACAATCATTTTCGTTATAGTTTTTAATTTATGAGGTTTTGGTTTTATGTCCCCCTCATATGTTTTTAATATAAAGGCGTGAGGATGAATCTCCCACTAGGTTCCAAATCTCAACAAATATTTTGTAAGTGTGTTATGTGAAAATTAGCCCAACCCACTTTTAATTCCTGGTTCCGTCCCTGAGAGGCTCCAACATCATTTTGATCATCTTCCTTCTCCGAATCCGAGAAGGTTTTGGGGAAAAGTTGTCCATGTGGAAGAATTAACAAAAGGTCTCGGTCGTTGACTGTGGCAACCTTTCAGCTAACCTTTAGTATGTTGTTTTTTTTTATCTTCTTTTTGACCAGGTTGAGCTATCTTACCGTCAGTATGATGACATTGATTCAATAACCGCTAGTCTTCATGCACAGGAGAAGGACCAGAAGTCTCCAATGCCATATGATTTCACAAGTTTGCAGGATGCTTTCGTCATGTATGGTCATTCTTAAAGAGTTCCTCTATGTTCCGCTTGTTAAACAGTTTGATACGTGTTATTTTCTTCTGTCAACAAGACTATCACGTTTCATATACGCATGATGTTCCATCCAAAGAATTAGAAGAATGGAGAAAAAGCTGCATGTCATTGTTTCTCTTATGATATAAAATCCAATGCTTCTAGATGTTCAAATAGAAAACCACTACCGACACAAACCATTGTTACTTGTTAGAGTGATCTTAGCAGGAAAGTACAATAGGTACTACATATTTAGGGTTTGGTTCTAGCTTGGATTAGTTTTTGTTTTGCCTTCATCCTTTTCTCTTTGGCACATTGTTGCCTTACTATCAATATGACAGATATGTTACTTCTTCTGCATTTATCCATTTCAACTTCTGCTTGATTTTTCTGTGACTGTTCTGCCATGTACCTGTTTCTTACTTTTCTCTCACGTACGTTGAACCTGTGTCTGCGATTCCCCAGGGCAAGCGTAAACGTGAGACAAACAGCTTGGAAAATGACACCTGCTCTGAGAATCCTTTAGGTGTCTAGGCCCAATCCTCGAATACTTTTGGTGGTTAGGTGTGATGAGGCATGAAAATCAATTGCTTTTGTTAATGTTGGGTCTTGAGCTAGCTCTTTATTGTACCGGTTGTCTATGGATACCTTGTTCTGTCATCGCTTCGAATCTTCATCTTCATGGCTTGGTTTGTGAACGAGTTCTTTTGTCAAGACTCATCCCGAATTTCACCCTGAAACCCGAGATAAGTCATGCGGGGACCACCTCTAAGGAAAACTTACTAAAGAACTCGGTAAACCTCCCTTGAAAATGGACAACCCTAACCCGGAAAAATTTAAAGAACACTGTCTTAACCAATAATATAAACCTTCAACTTAATCCAAATAACCGAATAAAAATATACACAGTTATTTTTCTGAAAGTATTCAGAGGTATTACAAGAAAGACAACGGAAGCTGCTAAAAATCCTAGTGGGTTAGACAGATAACCTACTGGCGAACAGTAGTGGAAAGATGTGTGACTATGTCTTGTCGCCTCCTTCTAGACCCCACCCGAACTCTGCAGACTGGGCATTTAAAAACGAAAGAAAAGCCCAGGGAAAAATATTTAATTACGTCAGAGTGAGTGGACAAAATAATCTCGACAAGCCATAATATTTCCCCAAGAAAATGATAAAGGAAAACGTTATACAAGCGACAGCTCAAAAACTGGCAAGGACACCACTAATTCCGGCTAGTCTCCAAATCTTAAACGAATACAACCTCTCAGGCTAAAATTATATATATAACAGTATGTATTTACACTCGTCTACTCCTTGTATGCTATCTATGAATAAGCTTGAAAGTAGATAGTCATACCAGGCTACTACGCTCGCGTCTAACGCTCACGTCACCCCATAATGACATTTTTCCTCAGTATGGGGGAAACGACCGAGTATGTATATATATACGTGCTGACTCCTTGTACGAATTCTATAAATGAATGTGAAAACATAGAATAAACTCGAAAAGTAGAAAGTCGTACAAGGCTACTACGCTCGCGTCTAACGCTCACGTCACCTCATAATGACATTTTCCTCATTATGGGGGAAAATCACGTATAGCTAGCTAGCGTTCACTCATATACATACTATCCTAAAAAACGTCAATAAATGAGTATAAACACCGAAATTCTCAATTCCGGTTAAAATCCAACAAATGAAATTATTCAACAATAAAACAATTCAAGCACATTATTTAAATCAAATGTCCATTCACAACTTAGGCCTAAGCCTGATATCGGTCGGAGGTCTCCTCTGGTCGAGCCTCCTCACGTCCTGTTCCAAAACATAAATAAATCCTTAAATAAAACACTGACCCTTAAAGAAAATAGGCATAATTAAATATGAGCTTCTCGCGCTCAACCATGCCTATCGCCCTAAATCTTAACTTCACTACCAACCACAATTCTCCAGAAACACCGACATCCTCAAAAATCACCTTCCAACATCCTAATCATAAAATAATTTAATGACCGGATTTTAACTTATTAATCCGCTAAAAATACCATACTTTAAAAATTTCCAAACATATCCAAAACTCCTCCAAAAATTATAAAACTCATTCCATTAAACTCCTCATTAAATTCTCCACCAAAAACATTTTCTCGGCTGCGGCGGCCGACGACCAGCTCCGGCGACCTCCAATGCTCACCAAAATTTGGCAGCATCTTCCTCTCAACCTCCTCTACAACATTCCTAACTAGCACAAACTCCAATTTTAAGCCTAACCATGTCAATCGAACGAAAACACACATAAAAACCCTAGAATTTCCATTACCGATTTCTCCTTACCTAGCTCTAGATGGAGCGAGCCTTTTGGAGGGATTGAAGCACGGGAGGAGGGCTTTCTTTTGAACCAAGGCTCGCCGGCTATGGCGGCCGGCTGTTCATCCTTCATCTCTAGACACCAATTAATATACCAAATGATGTGGCATAGGACATTATTATCTTTGAATGCCAAGTCATTAACTAGTAATTTCTCAGTTTGCCTTTAGAATGATCCATCACAGTTTGCCTTTAGAATCCCATCTGGTGAACGATTCCAAGATGTCCTAGCAGTCTGTTGTCACATTTTGTACCCTAAACTCAGCAAAGCCTGGTACAACACCCTATTATTACTTTCTTTGCACACACTCCACAACAAGTCAGTAGCTCCTCAAAACCTATCTATAATCTCAACATCGTCGGCTTGTGCATCAAAATAAACATTGCCAACGCTTCTATTAGTTTGCAACACTTGCGTCGTATAGGAGCAGTAACGACATGAATGGAGTGTACTCTCCTGCTCAGCTTCACACAAAACACAGAATTGAGATTCCCAAGGGTTATGGTCATACACGCCAAGCTTGGAAGGGCCAAATCTTTTTCCAATAACCACTACTGGCAGGAACAGTATTCGGCTGGGCAGATTTAACAGAAGATAACCCATCTTTCTGCAATCTCGACACACATAAATCCTCCACTATCCTAGTCCGCAGGCATCTGCTTCCTCCACCGAGAAAGAAAGTACTTCTAACCAAGGCATCATTCCAAGTAACAGAATCAATCATAACATCACTAACCTTAATGGAAGTGCTAACAGTTAAGGAAGCACTGCCGGTGTGTGAGCTTGAATTTTATATGGAGATGGGGTTGTGAGAATTTTGTTCCATTTTACACATTTGATATCGGGAACAACATGATGTCCTCTGAGACATTGAGCTCAATAACCCAGAGATGACAATGTCCTACAATTCCAGTTTACAAGCAGAAACCTTTCAACAGCCCTTGCTTCAAGCCTTCAACAATCTATGCACAAATCTCAACAATTGTTGAAACATTCTTCAATGAAGTTCCAGAGACCACAACTCCACATGTGATACACATTATTTTCTCCGAGTCTCTTCCATCTGTGGTTCACTACCAATGCACTATAACCAATTTTCACAACTTAATAGATATATTGCCATAATCAAATGATGTATAATTTAAGCCTCATCCTTTAGTATATAACAGAATACTAAACCCATACATCCAATCAGGCTAGCGAAAAAAAAAAAAAACTAAAGAAATCAAGATACATAGTTCTACAATCAAGTCCAGAAAAACAGAAAACACGGCTAATTTACAGACAGAAAATGCACCCGTGCAAGTGAATACTCTTTTCCAGCAATCCAAACACCAGTCTGGGACCATTGCACATCCTCCCAGTCAAGATTTTCCTCCAACACCTAAGAAAAAGAAATTCCAGAATTATTAACAATGAGTCTGTATTTAAACTATGTGCACGGCCATTAAATACATTTTCTGCATGCATGTCACAGTGATAAAAGATGGCTATGGTTTAGAAATGCGATTTACACTAAATTCAACATCTTCGAATATTTCTTAAAGTTCTTAAGGTAGCAACCCGTTATTCTATCAAATTTCAAAATGGAGAAATTTTGTTTTGGATGAACGCAGTGCACAAGCTTAAAACTAACAAAACAGAGCAATATGAAGTACCTCCACATGTTCAAGGGGAAGAGGGATCCCAAGTGACCGCGTGACCTTCTGGGGAAGCGGTTTTTTACATCGAGACCATCGAAATACATCTACTACAGTGATCTCAGAATCATTTCGTTCACCATTTGTGGAATTTGAAGTATGATTCTGATTCTTCTCATTCTCACCTTCATGCACCTGAGATAATTGACTGGCTTTGATGATCTTCTCCCCATTAAAACAGAGCTCATACCTTCAGACAACAACTCAGCAGATGAGAAAATGACAACTACATGTAAATAACCAACCAGGTGCTGTCATTCTAGACGATCTAGTGTAAGGCCCTATTCAATCAATATTATTGACACAATACTCTCACTCTTCACACTCCTTTTCTCTTTTAAGAACAAAAATTTCGGTGCACTGGGATTGGGTTGGAACATATAAAAGACTAACGAATAATTGGTATTGAATGGTGAGTTAGGCTGCAGCTTTATGAAGCGGTAAAGTTCACTCTTGAAATTAAAGTATGGGAGGAAGTTGAATAGCTTGCTGAGATGCTCTCTAGTTAAGAAAGAAACGGAATGAGAAAACTTGAAATTCCCTCTTTTACAAGTACAGGATCTTACATGATATGTAGCATGATCAAGATAAAAGATGTAATGAAAGAGATCATGACCAAATCAGCATTTATACCTGCATGAATGAGTTTCTAAATAGAGAACTTCTCCCTTCTTTAAACGTGCAGAAGTATATAGGGTCTTCTTCAAACCCTTGTCAGCAACAATACTTATGCTATACTTGATCCTGAGAACATTTGCAAGCACGATCATAAGCAAGTGCAACAATTATTAATGGAAAGGAATAACTCTGAACATAAGGAAACACAAAACAGCAGAAACATTGTATCTATACGGTACTTGGCTGTTGGGAAGTTTCCAATGACAGAATATTACACAGGCCAACTTAATAAGCTGCATCTTATTAGTAATCACACCAATCTAACCACATATATGCAGGAACTGGAATATGATCATAAATACAGAAAAACAGCAATGACAATGACAGAATATACCAAGATACCACTGCAAATACTTAAATACACAGTTTAAATAATCTGTTCTAAGAGAATAAATGAAAATAAAAATTAGAAAAAGAAACTTTATTGATCACATGCTAATACATAAATCAAATTCAAATGTGCAAGCAAATGAGTAATTCTGAATGCATTCCCCACCAAGGCAACAAACAAAAGTTCTATGAAAGAAATCTGGAAAGTATTCACAACTCAAAACATCAACTAAACTTAAGGGTCCAAACATAAGAGTTCTAGTTTACCAAGGTTCATTGCAGAGGTTGTACTGTATAGTAACTTCTCGAACAAATCTTTGCTGTCGCAATGCATTCTGAAAAATGAAGTCATTTTGTAAGTTAATAAATATGATAGGTTGAAGGCCCACAAGTATATGGTGTTCTAAAGATTAAATGAATAACCGCTACCTATGAAACTATACCATTGTGTCATTACCAGAACACAAGCAGAAAAGCAAAATTCATATGATGTTTGACCTTTAGGCAAAATTTGTTATTATCACATATATAATCCAAATGGGTACAAAGTGAGGTTTCCTAAACATACTTGTGCGATTACAATTCCTTATGGCGACATAAATTTTACTATTTACTCCAAAAGATTCTTGAAAGCATTCAAGATTGGCATCCTGATATACAATCATCTGGTGATTATGGATATTAGTTGAAAAATATTTCTCTTCTATGGAACTAAGGTCTTATCCAGAGAAGGTAGGAAATTTAGGACACGGATGAACATTGTTGTATACAGTCAAGCAAGTTAAGAAGCAAGGTTGTCCTTTTATTTTATATTTCTTTTGGGAAGGGAAACATATTTTATTGACCAAAAGAATACAAACACTGGACCACATCTCCACACGAGAGACACAGCAATATCTTATACGGAAAAAGTCCAAACCAGAAAACCCACAAAAATTACCAAAAGAGAAACAAAAACTCTTATCATCCAGTCCATCATGATACAAGAGAAGCTATAATCTTTGAAAGCCTAAGCAACCGAAGCCAAAGAGCTGAACATCTGACTCTCTCGCAATCCTTTAACCCAGAATCCCCCGAACTAACTCTGCCAACCTGGCCCAAAACTGGGGTCTGCCACACCATTTACGAGGCAGGAATCACTACCACATCACTAAGCATGTGCCCTGAGGGTGTTCGAACAAAAGACCTCATTGGAGCAAACCATGTGCCTGACCATTCCTGCTAACCCATAATTGGTTATCCAAGAACCCATTTTACAGCCAACACAGTGCTACCACCGTCTCATGAGGTCCATTTTTACTTCCTTGGTACTATACCTTTATTTCTAGCGTGCATCGATAATGCAAAACTCATACATCACACTTTTGGAAGTAACTATCCATTAGGTCAGACTTCTGGAGTAATATCTATTATTGTTCAATATATTATCTTTCTATTACCAATTCAAACATGCCACCTTATTATAATCAAACAAAAAGCAGAGAAGAAAAAGGGAGGCATAATTAGATCTCCATAGCAGAAAATGCTATATTCTCTTCATCCTCCAAAGCTTACAAGTACCTCCATTTTGATCCCTCATAAGAAAAGAAATTACACTGACACCACAAAACCAAAAAGGTATGTGTTTCAAAGATGAAAATCTTCAAACCACTATAAGTTATATGTTTCAGAGATGCAAACTTAACTGATGCTGTGGATAATAGCAAGTGCAATGGGACATAAATTTATGACGAAGAAGTTCCGACTAAAGGTGTATATCAAAATCATTTTCTTACATTATGTCTCAAGGACTTAGTAGATGCAGTATGAAAAAAGGACCAGAAATATGAGCCAAAGTATAAATAAAAAGCAACAGCAAACAGAGGAAGTCAGACAGTACCGAAGCTGCAGCCCTTGTAGTCATCGTACGCTCAACAACAACTGGAGCAAGAGTAGGCTCCACTGTAGAAGTATGTGTAAGACAGGGTTCAAGATCAATACTTCCTCCCGCTTTCTGAAAAAAAAAATTACGAAGAAACATCAGTGTAAGAATAGTGTCATTACAATGCACTACATTTCCGGTTCATAGTAATGCATTAGTAAATCAAGCCCATAATTGTGTACTTAGTATCATCAAAATTATATGAAGCACTATGATACACTATCTTTCTTCAAACAAGAAAAACTTTACGCTCATATATATCAGAAAAGGATGATTAATTAACTTTCAAGTTCTAATTACCTTCACAATGCAACAGCGCTCAACACGATAGCTGCAACCAATAGCAGCTCCCCAAGCACGAGATCGAACATTATTTCTCAAGGTTGAAATGTAACCTAATAAAAATGTCAGAATCAGATTCAAACGTAGCTTTTTTTTCTTTTTCTTTTTTTTATTTCTTGCAGTTTTTACTAGTAATAATAAAAAGGAAAAATTAATTAAATTAAAAAAATCTCAAGCCAATCCTCAATTGCTCCCAAAAACCGTGCAATATGATATGCTCAATCCAGTGATCTAATAATCCCATCCAGTTCTAACTACTGTTGCAACCAGCACAAAAGGAATTATGCAAACAAATAGAAGTATGCAACCCAACGTTACAATGCAGTATTCAAAGTAAGAGTGGCATAATTGGATGACTTGGATCTAAATTAATATCAAAACATTGATACAATATGGCTCTGGCATGCAAAAAAGACCAGCCAAAAACAGACTCACAGTCTTGTGGAGGTAGTATGCGAACTGTAGCACGCAACTCCTGGATAGCAGAAGGTGGAGGAGACGCTGTAGGTCGGCAATACCCTGTATGCATAAGAACTGGAAAGCAGCATTGTAATATTAACATGGATATGATCAAATTATGACATATAAACCAAGACTAACTTTCCAACCATAAAGACCACATACCAGCAACAAGATCTGAATCATCAGTGTATATATCTGTTCCCCACAGCTGGCCGCCTCTAACCTGCATACAAATCATTGCAAAGGTAAAGAAATATAACAAAAACAACATAATGAGCTTGCATATAACCACCCAAACCCCCCCCCCCCCCCCCCCCAAGATGTGGAAGGCCCAAAGGCAACACAAAAAAAAAAAATTCAAAAATCAATAAAAGAAACAAAAGTCCCAATTGATCTGTTCCTAGCTCAAGCTTCTTCGCATGACATTGGTTTTTGTGACATTCATATGCGAAATTATTTGGTAGGTATGATTTGAAACAACTATTATTACCCACAGACAAACACACACACACACACACACTTGCACGACCAAGAAAAGCACATGACAGCTTTTGATTCTCATCTAATATGATATAGTGGTGAAACAAGTATTGCTACTATTTCAAATATCTAGACATGTGTTTACATTTGTATGAAGCAAAGGAATTTGCTCATTGACAAAAATCACAAACCAGAAATATATCAAAAGATTTAGACACAAGAGGACAAGAACAGCAGAGTAAATACCAGAGCCAAAATGCATGAGTAATTGCATTGCAAGTCAATTCTATACAAACAAACTGAGATCTTACTTGGCGATTTGTTGCTGTAACATGTTCAGAAGGTATCCGAATTTCAAGTGTTGGACCAGTAACAGAGGTTTCACCATTTTTTTCACCATGAGATGCTTCATGTTCTTTCCATAACTTTATCAATTCTTGCATGCATTCGCCAACTTTATAAACGACAGAAGATATTTCAGATTTACCTGAAAATAGCAGTGTTAGCATATGGCATATGCAAGGAGCAAACCATGTAAACTAATACTGATGTAAAACATACGGCCAATTTGCACAACATGACAACATGATTCTGAGTCTTTTCCCCTGACGGGTGTCTCATCAATAGATAGAAATAGGGGATTTCCCCTTCCTATAGATGCATTCCCTCTCTAACCCAATAGATGGCTAATCATTAACCAGTTTTTGCAAAACATGGAATGCTTATTTATGGGTACTTTGTGATTTGTCTGATCTATCACAAGCCTACCAGAAATTTGCTTTGAATGCTTTTTACTCCCAGAATTCAGTGAAGAAAGGTGTCTCCCAAAAAATAAAAATAAAATATGCCTGATGCCCAGGTTATGCTCTAATCCACTACCGCACAAACCATATTCCACCTATAAACTTTGACAAATCCCTTTTTTCCCCTCCAAAGGATGGCTTTCCATGAAATGCACAATTCAAGAATCAGTGATAGCACATTTGCTTCCAGGAATGTATAAAAAGAGGTAAGAGGACAGTGTAGAAATAAGATTTCTGTACTTTAGCTTCCCACTTTTATACAATTGAGAGGAAGAACTAACATTACGCTACCTACTCTGTATTTGTAGTAAGTATGCATATATGCGTCAGAGTAGAGTGAAGAACAAAAACAAGTGTAATTTCTGTTGAAATCTACAGTACTTCACGAAGAGACAATATCATCTTGCAAGAAAATAGAATGTAACAGCGCACCTTGAGATCTGCAAGATAGAAAACACAGATAATTAATTGTCTTATAGACCAAAGGAACTAGTTTCATGTACATCATGACATCATTATCAATTGATTTGAACATCAAACAGAGTGACAAAGAAATTTTATTGAAAAAGTAAAAGTTAAAATAGCCACTTTTATTATTTAACTTCAACAATGAGTATACCTTTACAGAAAAGTATTCCTTTTATTAAAAGCTCAGAAAACTTAAACTATCTTGTCAGACTACAAAAAATTTAGATAAGACTCCTGATAACAAGGAAACTGTTTGCAGCAGCAAAAAAGTGTGTAGCTTTTATCTACATCTTGCAACTAAATTTTTTAAAGAGAACATTTCAGTCAATTAGAAAATTGTCATCAACATTACTCCAAATATATTACTGCAAAAAATTTGTTAATCTGTATCTATGCTAAAACTTTCTATGAAAAATAAGCATTTTATCTTGTACAAATAAAAAATCTATGTAAGAAAGCTGATTAAACTAGAACGATGCTTCTCAGAATGTGAAACTGAGCATTATGCAAAAAATGTTGCAATAAAAGATTCAAAAACAGAAAAGAGAAATAGTAAACACACCCTTCATTGTCTTGTGTATGTGATCTAAAACGCAGCTCCCGATTTGCCGGGGCAGCCCTTGACCGTTGCATCCTTTTACGCTGCTGAACCGCATAACTATAAACATCCCTTTCTTTGTCTGTGGCTGCTTCACCATCCGCACATCCATCATCTAATTCTTTGTCATAAGTCCTCATGCGCTTTTCTGGTCTATCTCCCTCAGCATCAACATCTCTTTCTTTCCTCCTATCTCTTGATTCCCTATCAGCAGTTCTCCAGCTTTCAAAATCTTTCTGCTTCTTCTGCTCCGGTGGAAGTGTTTCATGCTCTGTCATTCTGATAGACCCATCCCCCGCTTCCTTCTCCGTATTTGAACCATCTTTCTCCACTCCACTCCATGCATCTCTCTTGGTATGATCCCTTTCCCTCTCTTTTAGTATTTCCTTAGCTTTTGCAGTATCCCTCCGCTCTGGCTCCCACCTCTCTGAATCTCTTTCTTCCTTAGCTGAGTCTTTGAAATCACTACTGCTGTTAGCTACAAGCACATTGCTCCTACGGTCACTTCTTTCCTTATCCCTTTCTCCCCAATCCCAATGCTTTAGGTCTTTCCTTTTTCTATCCTTGTCTTTGAACTTATCCTCACCTTTAGAATCATATCTGTTCTCCCCAACATCCTCATGTGCCTCTACATGACCTCGCTCCTCAGTAGTGGGGGTTTCCTTTCCAACGTCAACATGGCTCTGTGAAGTATTGCGATGCCAGGTATCTGTACTTCCTACAGGTGGATCGGAATATATTTTTCCTCTATGGTACTCTTTTGATTCTTTATAATTTAAGTGACTGCTTGCCACACCATACCCTTCCGCTTTAAGGTCAGCCTTACCATCATTATAATTCTCCCTTTCAGATTTCACCTCCTTATTATCATCCCCTCTACTGTCATGTCTTACATCCTTTTCAACCTTCGCATTCGGAGTATCCCTTCTTACCTCACTGTATGGTTCCCTCGTCTCAGTCTTTTTGTCTCGGTTCTCAAACCGAAGATCTCGAGTCTCCTTGGAATCTCTGGACTCCAACTTGTTTTCAGAAGGAATAGGAGGATCTGAAGGCAAATCAATTGCAGCATATGGCCTTCGATATACTGGAAGCAGGGGAGATCTTCTGTCCGCATCACGGGATTCTGTACGAGGAATCTTCGCTAGTCGAGAATCTTGACCCATCTCGTGGGGTTGATGATACTCATTTGAAACTGATGGCGGCAGCTTGGGGCATGCTCCTGAATCTTCGTGAGGGTACTTTGAAGAGGAAGAATGGCCACTCTCTTCATGAGATCTCTTTGGTGCACCACTCATGCTTGAGATCTTATAGTCTTATAAACCCAACCAGTATGCAACACATTAGCGGACAAAATAGAAGCTTCTCCTACCCCTCTTATGATTAGCTGACTGAAATCTGCATAAACAGGTGATGAAACTTTCTTGAGGCGAAAACATTCTCATATATACCCAAAGTATTCAAAATGCAAACATTAGAGAACCCAGCCAGCAAAAACATCTAACCATCAAACATTCCAAAGACATTCAGTGCGCCCAGGCAGCGAAAATGTGTTAAGTCGACACTCCAAATAGATGTTCAGAAAAACTATGACAATAAAACTATCCAAAGACATTCAGACAGCAAAGATATGAAAACTGAACAGTCAAAATGGAAGAATAGTAACTAAAGCTCAAAACAACTATCGCCATAAACTTTCCAAAAATTCATCTGCAAGAGCGTGTAAACTCGAAACTCTAAATAGCTTAACATAACTGATATAAGGAAATATTTATTACCATCAAAATTTCCTTCAGAAGACAAAGAAACAATATGCATAGCAATTCAAAATCCCTCTCTGCTGTTTCATATTTTTATTTTTTTTTTCTTTTCAGCAGGATAACCCATTTATCACAAAAGCGAATAATTCTATAAACAATAAAGTAAATGCAAAGAAACAACTTTTCTTCACTAATACAAAAGACGATATTCCAATTCACTCGAAAAACTTAAGAAAAGGGAAGACAAAGACCCAGCTTCAAAGAACAAATAGGACAAATCATCACCCAATTAATACATCCTCGAAAGCAAAGTAAAAATCCAATCTTTTACCCTCAATCCAGTCAAGTGAGACCAAGTAAAACCATGAACCACACATCTGAGTCCCATACCCCAAATGCGCCTTGTAATTAATCCAAGTCTCAGAATACAACACAAAACGAATAGAAAGAATCAAGCTTTGGCAATGGTGGAGTTTCTTACAATCCAAATAAGATCTCAATTGGGAAAAAGCCTTGCTAGATTAGATTAGCACAAACCCACAAAAGCTCAGCAACAAAAAAAGAATAAAGCTCCAATCTTTGAGACCTCCCAACAAAAATGGATGACAGTTAATTGAACCCTAGAAATCATAAGTGGTGAGGGGGATTCTCCATTTTACCTTAATTCCGACCAGACAGAAGCTTCATTGCTGTGTTTGGTTTGTTGTGGGGGATGAATATGATGGACCCTAATTCGGCTTCTCCTTCTCTTGTTGTTTCTCAATTTCGTATTTAAACAGGGTTGCGTGTACTTGTGTCTGTCGATCAACTAGTAACTGTGACTGACGGCTGTGATATGTTTATCAGACCGTTTTCTTTGTGTGCTTCCTGTGGGGCCCACTTACTATTTCTCTGGACACGACTTGGTTTTTTACCGATACAACTCTCTTCTAGTAAAAACTGCATTTTCACCTATTAATTCGGTCTTTGGTTCCAAATTATCCAATGTAATTTTCTTTGTTAAGATGTAATGATGTATACTTTGTCACACCCTTGTTCTTAAGTAATTTTTACAGTTATTTACTTTGGTATTATTTTGGTCTTTTACTATATTATGTAACCGTTTTTTGTTAAGGATTTTAAAGTTGACTTTTTCTTCCGTTTGAAATTTAAGAAAACTTTCTTCATGAAAGCTGTAGATGACGTGATTACGAGTTCGTAGATATGCTACGCGTTAAAATCGGAGCTAACATGGTAAAGTTATCAATTAAATGGTAAAATTTTTAAGTGGGTAAAAAGAGGTGATATTTAAGTTGGTATTTTTAGTGTTGGTTATATGTGTTGGACCGGGTAGAGGGGAAGGAGCCCGAGCCGGTCTCTTTCTTCTCTTTTCTTTTCTTTTCTTTCTCTTCCTTCTCTTCTTTTCTTCTCCCGTGCTCCTCCCGTCGGAAAACTTCAGCCACGCCGCCCGCCGCCGTCCGGCCACCTGAGACAGCCGGACCGGTCCCGTTCGGACCCCTGTCGCTCCCTCTCTCTCCCTGGGTCGGTGACTGCACGCAGGACGTCGCCGAGCGGGAGGAGACCGCTCTTAGCAGTCCGACTGCCATCTCGCTGGAGCTCCATCCTCCGGCCACCTTAGGCCGAGATGTTTGGCTCAACTTGTAGCTCTCGTCAAGATGAGTATTCCCTCAAAAGTAATCGGTCTATTTCGATCTCGTTAGGGTGGTTTGTATAATTAAAAGTTTTAGGGATTTAAGGATGTTTTGGTTCAATTTCCCTAGATAACGTTAGAATTGGACAAAATGCTAGTTATGAAAGTTGTTGGGTATGATGAGAGGATTGTACTGTTAAAATTTGAGAGACATTGGAGGTCGTCGGAAAACGGCTGCCGGCGGAGCAGGCGGCCGGCGCCACCTCTCAGGGGCTGTTTTACATGTTTTTAAGATGGTATTAAGGAGAGAAATTTAATGAAGTATAGATTGGAATTTTTGGAAGAGTTTTGATAATGTTTGAGATTTTTCCATGGTTAAGGATTTTGGAGGAGATTAGAATGAAATATCGGTAATTTGGTTAGCCGGTTTTAAAATGCTTATAAGGTTAATTTTGGTTATCGGATGGTGGTGAATTGTGAGTTATAATGGAGTATTGATGGAGAAAATGGGCAAGGAAGAAATTGAGTTTAGACCATTAATTTTGTGGATTTAATTATTGAAGTTTTAAGGTCATATGTGAATTAATATTAATTATTGTACAGGCCGTGAGGAGGATCAGTTGGAGGAAGCCTCGGGTTGTCGGCAGACATAGCCGAGCACTGTGAGTGGACATTTGCTTTAAATACCATGCATGCACTAAAGTTATTTAATTTCGAAGATATATTTGAAATTTAGTATTTTCTTGGGATTTATGAGTTTCATCTGTTATTTGGGGAACTCTCTTGCTCATATCATTTGACATGTGGGACATGTCAATTGATCTTTTATATTTGGTATTCTATTACACCCTAAAAGGGTTGACTGATATTATTTATAGCTAGCTAACATTATTTAGCGGTCCTCATCATATGTGAGTAGAGCGTTTAGCGTGGGACGTTATTATAGTCCCACCGGCGGTCCTTATCATATGAGAGTTGAGCGCTTGGCGTGGAACGTCATTATATTTATTTAGCGTTCCTCATCATATGAGAGTAAAGTGCTTGGCGTGGGACGTCATTATATCTATTAAGCGGTCCTCATCATATGTGAGTTGAGTGTTTAGCGTGAGACCCTAGTATAGCCTGGGAGGCAACCGATCGGTATATATATATATATTATTGTTAGCTAGTCATTATTTAGCGGTCCTCATCATATGAGAGTTGAGCGCTTGACGTGGAACGTCATTATATCTATTAAGCGGTCCTCATCATATGTGAGTAGAGTGCTTAGCGTGGGACGCTATTATAGCCTGGGAGGCTCCTTGTTATGGTGGAATATTTTCCCTATTTATTTTGATTTATTGATAACCAATGGGATTGGTTCGTTATTTTGGTTTATAAGTATTTTCGGGAAGAGTTCCAAGAGTGGCATGCATAGATATTTTCTAATGAAAATTATGGGAGAGCATATATTTGATTTCATTGCTCCATATTTCTTTTGTCATTTATTTTTGTCCACTCACTCTAACGTTTTAAATGCTTTTCCCTTGGGTCCTTCGTTTTTAAATGCTCAGTCTGCAGAGTTTGATTCGGCGAGGATAGGAGGCGTGTCATAAATCCCCACATCATCCAGTTTTCCCATATAGGTTACTAGTTAACCTATTGTGTTGTTTATCTCTTTTCTTTCGTTGTAGATGCTCTGATAAATATGGGAATGTTTAAGTGTTATGAGGTGTTGAAAATGATTCATTTGTTTAAGTTTATTTGAGAGAGTATATTTGTGGATGTGGTTTGAGAATTTTAGCAAGTTGGGCTTGGTGATCTTTCTTTCAAGTAGGGTTACCCGTTTTCAAGAGAGGTTCTACCAAGAACTTTGGTAGAATTTTTCTTGAGGTGGGTCCCGCAGAGTTTATCCTGGATTTCGAGGGGAAATCTGGGGTAGGTCCTGACATACTTAACCAATAACATTGAAACACATATAAAATGTGTAATGATTAGGTCAAGTCTATCTACTCGTTGTGTGGCAGAGGGAGGTGTACTGGTTTTTTCTGCCTTGAGCTTAATATCAATTCGATATATTCAAAAAGAAATACTTAAACCGTGTGGAAATCAGATTTTTTTTGGTTTGCATGCATGGCCTTAGGTTACTATCCTTATACGAATCTTAATTAATAATTCTTACTTATTTGTTGACCGTTTTTAGCGCACTCGTCAACAATATTAAATAAAGATAGCTTGATGTAACCTACAAATAATGAATTTAAAGACATGGTCAAATTCTGTAAATTATATTTCGTCCATACAATTGGCTCATAAAGATTTACGTTTAGTTATAATTTAGTAAAAGTCTTATAGCACATTAGTAGGTGCTTGAGTCGGCCGGCTCTTAGGTCTCACCTCAGGTACATGCTTGTCAGTGTCACAACATGAGTTCTTTTTTGTGCAACAACAGATCATTTCTGATCATTTCCATATAAGAGCATCTTTAGCAATGCTAGTAATTTTAAGTTAAATTTTAGACAAATTAGCTAAAATGTCATTTTGGCTAGCCACTTTAGAAATGTGGCTGCATTAATGCTCTATATTTTAGCTAGCATTACATCAACATTATTCTTTAAATAGAAATTAAATAGTTTAAATATATTTATATATCACATAAAATATCTTATAAGGAATGTATAAAATTATAGCTAGCCTCATCTGAGTCATCTCACTCTCTATATTTATCTAGCGAGATAGCTATAAGTCATAATAGCTAAACTTTGGCTAATCTGCTGGAACTCCGAAAATATTAAAAAAAAACTAAACACACTCTCTAAAATAGCTAAAAGCTAAAATAGAGAGTCTGTTAAAGTTAATCTAATAAAACTTGTTTATCATTAAATTTTTAGGGAATTGACATCCACATTCCCCAAATTAAAATCTACGTACACTCCCACTTTCTATTTTTGGTTACTTAAATTTTGTCTTTAGTTACTCAAATTTTGTACTTTTATGAGAATAATGATTAAAAATAGAAAGTGAGAGTGTAGATTTCAATTTGAGGAGTGTGAATTTCACATCCCTATTTTTAAGGTACATACATATATGTCATACTCACTTTGGATTTGTGGTAATGTGGGTTATTTTCTTTGTAATCTCATAGTAGCTCTAAGACTCCAACCACTTTCATATATCTTGTTTATCGTATATTACATGCAAACCACATAGTCATTTAAAAAAACAAAAACAAAAAGTTTTTACTCTTTTTTTTATGAAAAAAAAATTATAAGAAAAAGCCTTTTTAGACGACCATACAAGAAGAATCTGGAAGAATAGTCATTTGAGCGTTTGGGGAAGAGTCCACCAAACCAAAACATTGGCGAGGAAAAATAGCGATCAACCGAAGAAAGAGCATCCGCAAGGAAATTTGCCTCTTTAAAAGTATGCGAGTAGGTTACTCTATCTATCTCTTGAAATTGCATCTATTTCCACCATCAGTTATACTTTGAAAGGCTAGTGTCATCCTTAAAGAGATAGATAACTGTAGAATACAAATAAGCTCAATTATTTGTATCACCTTGCTACAATCAGTTCAGCAAGAACTTGCTAAAAAAGGAAACTGTTCACTTATCCTTCTCCTCAACAGATTCAGCTTGTGAGCCAGTCTGTGACTTGTGAGCCTGTGAAAGTAATACAATTTGTCAGCCGCTCAAGCAAACAATTGATCAACAAAGTTGCAATTATAGTGCTTCTCTCTTTCAATCTTTTTGTCGATTCATAGTGTTTCTCTCTTTCAATCTCTATCTTTTACCTCTGTTAGGGCTTACCACCTAACACTTGGACCTGAAAGGCTAATGTCATCCTTGTTTGTTACGTTGCAACATTATGTTCAACCAACACTTGCCGTACAAAAGAAATTGCTCAGTGTTCTCCTTCTCTCTAAGAAATTCAGTGAATTAACCAGTTCCGCAGAAGTCTATCTATGGTGCAAACGCCCGGTTCATGTATATCTGGGTAAGAAAATCGGCTACCCACATAGCCTACATTGATGAGCGAGCAATGCACCACAGCTTCAACTGCAGCTGTGCCCCAAAGTCAAGGGGTATAGCCCGCTAGCCCTAAATTTCTGCGATGTCTCCAGAACCATGTTAAAACTACCAACCATAAGCCAAAGAGAGGGTGCAGATGCCTCAGTAAGTCCCAGGTTATGTTGTGTGTTCACCTACACTGGATTACACAAACAAGAAAATTACTTTGCTTAATATTATAGCCATGGAGCCCTTCTACATCACTTTCCTTCAGGAAAACAACATGGTGTTTCTTCCACATCACTGAAGCAGTACTCATTCCAAAAGCTTTATCAATAAACTGACTAACATCATCGTTTCAGCAAATAATTAGAAATAGCAATCTTATACTTTTATAACCAAAAGTTTCACATTACAAGCTTGCAATAAGGGCAAAAAAGGATGACACATATGGGACTGTCTCTTAATCAACATTTCATTAGAGCTGCAATGCATTAGGACACTCTGATGCCAGTAAGCTCTACTTGGGCCACTGATTCATTAACGGCATCAATAACATCCATTTTTTGCCCACTCACAGCTTCATCAATTGGACTCTTCTCATAGCTGGAGATAACCACCACAGTTTATAATAAGAAAAGGTACACAAATCTTTATTTCAAAAAAGACGGGCTTTAGTTAACAGGTTACAATGCTTACCTATTCAGGACACCTACAGTAGCTCCTGCCAAGATCAATTTCTTAACCACCTGCAACAGCAAAGACCTTCGATAAAGAACTAAATTAAGTATAGCTGTTTCCAGCAAACAAATATTACCTCAATATGTCCATTCAGGCAGGCCCAATGTAGGGGTGTATTCTTCTCCACATTTGTAGCATTCAGATCCTTACACAAAGTCCCACAAAATTATGATAAGGTAGCAATAATAATAACTCAGAACTAAGAGTTAGAAACCTTTCATTATTTGAAAGAATTCAAAAGAATACAGATAAACCTATCTAAATTTTAATTTTCAAGATACAAACAAAACAGGACAATTATAACTTTTAACAGACTAACTTTTTATCTTTTACTTTCCTAACTGCTTATTTGTTGACCAAAGAAGAAATGTTCATCGATATCAAAGTCTCATCGATATCGATGAACATTTCTTCTTTATTGTTCATCGATAAAAAAGATCGGTTATGATAACAAAGTCTCAAACATATGTGAAAGACACACTAAATTTTCTGATTAGCATTCTTCAAGCATAAGCAATATGAGTTTATATTTTAAAATGAATTCTTAGTGATGAATCCTCAGTGTTCAGCTTTAGTATGAAAGAAATATATCCATCAAGAGTTGTCATAGTTTGTTGCCCAAGTCAATAGAGTAATCAATTGACATCCTAACATATGAAAGCAAAAATGTTCTTCATAGTGTGTTACTAAATCAATTACATGTCATCCAACAAACATAAACACCACATAAATAGTTAACCATTCAATAAACTAATATCATCAGTTCAATCAATCAGAAACTATCAAATTAAAAGAACAAAATGTAAGGCATACACCTTACCACTCCTCTACTGATAAGATACTGCACAACGTCGAGATGACCATTAGCACAAGCCATGTGTAGTGCTGCAATCAAATGTCAACGTAACTGGGTCAAACACAGTCAGACAGGTAACTTTGTATAATGTCAACCATAAGGTATATTATTCATCATCAAATACTCTTTTAAAGGACAAAGAACAAGAAATACATATCACCATCTGAAACTTTAGACTCAACACATAAAAAAGCCTCACATGTCAGGACGTATGTATTTGCGCATGCAGAAATAACTACATGTTATGTTGTTTCTATGCACACAGATTATAATGGACAAAGAAGCGGCTTAATGTAAACCCAATGGAAGGTCATAGGAAGAAAACCAACACTCATATATAAGAATACCTTGGTCAAAGTAGCAACAGACATCAAGGAGCCACATACACTAACATCTGTTTATACACATAATCATGATTCCAAACTGTTCGAAACAGCTTGAGCTAAATTTGTTCAAAGTATAACAAATTCAACAAGTTTTGAGCAAGGACTTGGGAGTTATTGATTATACGAAACGTTGTTCATAAGATCATCCCAGTTGAATCCAAAGTCACATGAAATAAAGTAGTTGAGCAAAATGAGATTATATAACCTGTTCGGCCCTGGGAATCCTTGGAATCAAGAGAAACACCTTGGGATACTAAGGACGTAATATCTTCCATATCATCATATCTTGCGGCCTGCCACATTACCAAGAAAAGAAGAAAGTAAATTCTTCAAGTCAATAAAAACAATTGAATGGTTCAAAACACCAATTTGAAGTCTGAAAAAGGGTACCTCCAGCAAGGCATCAACTTTATCCTCCGACGACATGGTTCCGAGAGAAGAATCCTCAACTCCCATTTTGCACCCTGAAATAAACAACCCAGAAAAAATGAAGGGGTTTGGCTCCACGCTGCATACTTTGGAAGGTTAAGAATTGAAAAGGCGAAATCAAAACCTGAATCGAATCGAAACCCGAAGTCGCTCGGAATTAAGAATTTGGTCTTTACTGCTTAAGAAGAAGAGGGCTCACCGTTTTCTTTTTCCAGCACGTGTCTCTCACGTGACACACGGCTCCGATGTATGAAATTACCTTTGTGACCCCGGCTCTCTAGGTTTACTTGATTTCGAAACTCGGGAGGGAAGGAGAGGTGGAAATGGCGGCCCGGCGGGTGAGGGCGTTCAAGCGGTGGATGAAGCAGGAAGGGATCGAGTGCAGCGACGCCTTGGAGTTAACCGTCTCCGCCGCACAAGGCCTCTCCATCACAGCCCTCGCCGACCTCCGCGTCGGCGACGCCGTGGCCAGAATCCCCAAGGCCGCGTGCCTCACCGTCGTCACCACCTCCGCACGTGACATGATCGACGCCGCCGGCCTCGACGGCAGCCTGGGCCTCGCGGTGGCGATCATGCACGAGCGGAGCCTCGGCGAGCAGTCGCCGTGGGCGCCGTACCTGGCGGCGTTGCCGGAGCGAGAGACGATTCCGTTGGTGTGGACGGCGGAGGAGGCGGAGGAGCTGCTGAGAGGGACGGAGCTGCACGAGACTGTAAAGGAAGACAGGGCAGTGATGCTGGAGGACTGGAAGGAGAGCATCGAGCCTTTACGTGATCAACTTGGGACTCGATTTGAGAGGTTTTTCGGGTTTGAGGACTACTTGGTGGCAAGAACGCTCATTGCCTCCAGGTCTTTCCAGGTTGATGATCACCACCACGGAGTCGGAATGGTTCCTTTGGCTGACATGTAAGCTGTAGTTTGCTTAATTTCTGAAATGATGAATGATTATTGCTGTTAATTCATTGATTAGTTGGTTGGTTCAGATTTAATCACAAAACAGGAGCTGAGGATGTGCACTTGAACACCTCTGCGTCTAGTGGAGACGGTGAATCCGAGGGCAATGAAAGCACAACTTCCAGTGTTGGTCATACTACTGGCGCTACTACTACTGATGATGATGATGATGATGATGATGATGATTTGGAGATGGTTATGGTAAAAGATGTCAAAGTCGGAGCTGAGGTTAGTCACTAGCACTTTTGAATGCCTATCTATATGAAGGAACATTGCAAGCCTCTCTCTTGAGCAGAATGCAAAATAAAAATTCAATTTATCATTCTATATGAGAAATGCATATATATACCATTTGCCTCATCTACGTACACCTAGATTTTCGTTTTACACTGTACGGTGTAGTGCAGTAGTATAAACATTAAACTATCTGGAAGTCCAGACACAACTCACAGATGAAGCTTGATATGAAATGCTTTTTCTCTGAAACTACTTTTGTTTACCCTTGTCTTATGTTATCAGGTCTTCAATACATACGGTTTATTGGGCAATGCTGCACTTCTTCATGGATACGGATTTACAGAGCCAGATAATCCATTTGACATTGTCAATATTGACTTGGAACTTGTACTTCAGTGGGGTGCATCTTTGTTTTCTGGCCAGCATTGTAGAGCGAGGCTATCTTTGTGGAGAAGATTAGGATACTCCGGATGCGCCAGCCACAACTCGGAATATTTTGAGATTTCGTTTAATGGGGAACCTCCAAATGAGCTGCTGTTTCTGTTGTACATTATGTTGTTACAACAGGATGCATATGATAAGATTGATCTGGCTCTAGCAACTGCAGGAAATTCCAATGGGCACATGGACGGCATTTTATCAGATAAAAGTGAAAAATTGTCCGACATCACTGCTGAGTTCAGCGAAGCCGTGTTGCTGACAAATACTATTTGTAATGCTCTCTTGTCCCTTGCAGATATGCGGGAGAGTTTGTATGGTAAAAATTCATTTGAAGATGACATTGAAGCACTGAAAAGGTGTTGTAGTATAAAAGAGAAAAAGCTGCACCATTCGTTGATGCTTCGTATCAGTGAGAGGAAAATTATTCAGAAATTCAGAACATTTGCCTCTTCCAGTTCCCAAGTTAGAACTGGTGAAGCCTCTCCGAGAAAGAAGTTGAAACGGAAATGAAAGACAGGACACTTGTTACAGTATTATCCATGTCATTTCTTCTTTGCATTGTGCAATTTCCTCTCCCCAATTCAACGAATGGAATACACGATGCTTGTGTGCTGCTATAAAAGTGACATTTTTGGTGAGACTATAATGAAGCGAATAGTGGAATGTCAGCATTGTGTGCTCTCAAACCTGATAATTGCAAGTTTTTTGCATGTCCAGCAGCTCATTCTGCAAGTAAACCTTTTTTTTTTTTTTTTGCCCTTTTAACAGATTCACTTTTTAGCATTGTTTTATCTGGTCTAACTGGGAAGCAATTGTGGGATAAGCTTCTAAGGAAAAGGATATTCTTCATTGAAAAGGATTTGCTGTCTTTATCAAGTTTTTCCTCCATTATGAGTGTCAGAACTCAGAAGTTTCGATAGATTGTTGCTGGATATCGTATAAGGCTTCTGCAGCTAATGAGATTTTTATTTCCAAGCCTTCTCAGATGTCCATATTGCTCCTTTGCGTTTTCCAGCTGCCGGTAGAAAAGAGAACAGGCGGAAGAGTGGTGTATCAGGAATTTAGGATAGGAAATAACTGTATGCTTGCACAATTGCCCCTCTGATAATGGAAGGCTTAAAGTGCAATGGGGAACTTTTGAGGCCATAGCATTATTTACATGTCCAATGAAAGAGATCATATATCTTTTTCTGTTCTTTTCAAGCGTGTACAAAACAATGCCTATACAAGAAGGAAGACATACACAATAGTGTACATGGCTATGCATCCATCCTATTCTACATGGCAAGTCTTAAAATAATAGATAGTTACAAAGTTCTTGTGATCTTTATACATCCATGAACATCAACATACAACAGACACGAGCGAGTTAGGTAATCTTGAGATTGTTCCCCAGGTCATAACTACCGATTTTCTTCGAACAAAACCTCGCCCATTTCTACACCTCCATAGGTTCCAGTAGTCCACACAGGACATAATCAATCGACGAAAAAGATAGCATTAAACAGATCGATGGACCTATTGCACCATCAAAATTTTGATCTAGTTGTTGTGACGCTTGATATTAGGGTCGAGTCCCAAAATGTGCTCTGGCATGAAGTCATGCCGAGTCAGAATTCCGACAATTGGAGATCTCTGCAATGTCAAAACAAAAACAGAAACTATCTTAGATGTGTGCTTGCAGAGTTTGATGAGCATCAAAACTTACTGAACTTTAGAAACAATGTAAGAATGGATTTGGAGACAAAAAGGAAATCAACTCAATATATCAAGAGTGAGGAGGAACTTACCCCTTGGCTCTTTGGTACCAAACATAAGTGCCTGAGACCAAGTTGTCGAAACAGAATAGCAGCTTTGGCTAGTGACATTGTCTCGACCACAGTGTATGGGGATGCATTTGTAATAGGATGGAGGTCAACATACATTTCCATATCTTCCTCTTCTATATCAAGATCTTCTACTTTGAGTCCCTTTCCTGATCCAGCCTTAGCAAAATCAAATGGACCAAATCTGCGTAAGATCTCTTCTCCACGAACCCTCTCCTTTGAAAAGACCTTACCATTGAGCAAAGTAAGTAAATGGGACCTTAAAACAAGACCACACAACTCCGGAGTGTCTGAGAAAGGTGGTTCATCAATCACTGGGAATCCATTATGCCCTGTAGTCCTCAGAGCATGCATAATATAGCCTACCTTCTCAACACCAGAAAATGTAACCAATGGACCTGAAACAACATCACTTGTGACCAAATCCTTCATGTAAGGTTCTGCATGAGCCTCCAAATAAGGCAATCCCTTTATCTTAACTATTTGGTCATAAATTCCCTTGTTGAAGTTATCAGCTACAGTTTTTGAAATAAGCAGGACCAACATCACCAGGGGAAGCAACAGCAAGTCATTGGTCAGTTCAAGCAATATGATACATAGGGAAACTGTCATCCGCATAGTGCCACCAAGTAACGAGGCAGCTCCAAGTAGAGCAAAGAGGCCTGTGTCGAGACTGGATATTGATTCAAACAACCTCCCAACAAGACGACCATAGCAAGCTCCGGCTAGTATGACAGGGATGAAAAGCCCAGAGGGAATAGCAATGCCATATGTAATTATTCCAAGGATGAAAACAGCAGCAAAGAAGATGAAAAGAGAGTATATGTGGAATTCTTTTGTTGTATCAGTGCTAAATAGATTACGAATAGCATCATCATTAGTGTTCAAAAAGAGGGAGGCAATGTCATTGTAATAGCCTGTTGGGCAGTTGAAGCTTATATAGTTGCCAGCTTTACCAACAGTAGGACAACTGACAGTCACATCAGTGGGGCATGCGATGCACGTTGCAAACCATGGCAAGCCATAAGAAACGGATGACGTCAATAGGGAAATGGTGATAACAAGCAAGATTTTTGGAGCTGCACCCTTTCTGCAGATTAAGAAAAACCAGAGAAGTTCAACAGAAATGGGAAATAAACAATAATTGTTATTATTTCAGCAACAAATATAGTAGTGTGTTATAAAGTTGCAGATGTCAGAAGACTCAGAACTGAGCTATGAGAACTTACTCATGAATGATGCTGTAAGTTCGGATGACCTTGTCAACAAGATAGTTGTATATGCTTCCAAAAATACCTCCAATAACACCAAGAAGTAATACCGCTAGTATATCCGGAGCGCTATATGTTGCATCAGCTGCACTGACGTCATACATAATCAGACCGCCTTGCCCAAATAGGCCACAGTTTCCTGTATCACAGTACTGTACGAAACATCTCAGTACTATTGCGACTACTGCTGTCGTGAAAAATGTTCTCCAAAGAAGTGCACTCCGCCACCTGAAAAATGTCAGTAAGGAGAACACACAACTCAGAACCCCAATGTTCGCAAACTTGAAGATATGTTTCACCCAAAACTAATACCTTGCACAGTTATAGTACCCAGAATCATGAAACATCATCTCTGCTGTTCATTTTTTAAATCCTTCACATTTTTACGTACTATGTGTTCAGAATAACCATCACTTCATCCACTTGTGTAAGATATATACCAACTTGAAGAGACTAAATTAGTAGAGAGTTTATATTTCTATAAGGCTTGCAAGATTTAAGATTGTAGAAGCGAGAATGCAAAAGTGATGTGAACAAAGCATCGTTATTGAACATGGATATCATTGTAAAACTATACTCATTGAGTTATGAAAGTTTAGGGGGGTTGACTAGTTGGTATGGGCCAACTCAATGCAATTGCAAAGTTTAACCCATTTCTTGCACCATTGTTAGATTCCTATCCTAAGCATCTCCACTCTTCTGTTTTTCATCTGTTTTCTAGTTCATTTATTCTCTATTTTTTTTTTTCTTATTCTTATGAGAGACTGAGAGTACCATGAAGCAGCTTCTTCAAGGGCAAAGAGAACACCGCCAACTGGAGCACGAAAGGCAGCAGCCACACCAGCTGCAGCACCACATGTGATCAAGTCTCGTCGGTCACGATCATTTTTGAAGTATCTTAGCCACGACCAGGTCAAATGATACTTGCGAGAACCTCCCTGCCCAAGCAAAGAGGCTATGCAAGCACCTGTATGTACCATGGGGCCTTCTTTACCAACCACAAATCCAGCAGATACACCAAGAATGGAACCAAAAATCTGCAACAACCCAGAATGATGTCAGATAGAAACTTAAAGAACTGTGCTTCATGTTTATCAAAGAAATTTCAGTCAAGTATATTGAGAACTCGGAGGATCTTTAACACAAAATTAAGAGAGCATAGTTCAGCTGTAAAAGTACATCAACAGAGCAATCATATTAAAGGAAAAATGTTGCAATAATTTTCATCTGATTTTCCTGCAGGCAAATGTGTCTACATGTTTCAACAAATCAACATATTTATACCTTCACAAAAAGGGTGCTTGGAGCCAGTATGGAATATGCATCTATTCCATTTAGATAAGCTTTGACCTCCGGAATACCAGAACCTGCTGCTGCTGGAGCAATGAAAGCACAAAGAGCTGCAGCAGCTGTTGCTAGACCTACATTCATGGAAGCATATACTGCAAAAGCCTTGTAATATCTGCACAGAAACCAATCTAACATCACATTCATATTGATATACCCAGAAGATTGCATAAAAAGGATGAACACGTAACAGATAAACTAATAAAAGTGGTAGAAAACTTGAAACAATGCTTACTCTTCCTTTGCCATGAAACTGCTGGTCAACAGCAACTTGTATCCAGCAATATTCTCGACAGAAATATTATTGAAGAAGCCAACTAGGCCAGTCGCAAGCCCAATGACAAGTGCCAATGCCCACTTTAGCACCACATACTTAAGAATTCGACTCTTATTTGCTGACCTCCAATCCTGCTTGAATATCTCGTTTTCGAAAATCCTGCAAAGTGCTTAAACAAGTCAGCAAGAACTCAACATTCTGAGAAGAATAGCCTTCCACAAAGTTCTCAAGTGCCCAAAGGGATACATATCAAATGTGACTCAATGTCAGGTAGGAAATGAAGAACTTACAGAAACACAACTTTAAATATTGTTTGCACAGGCTAAAGCATTACATATGAGATTATGCCAAAGTCGGCAACATAGCTGAGATCCAATCACAAAATTCACACAAAAACCTTGGGTTTGGGAGCAAGGTTAGATCAAAGGAAACTCGATCAAGAGGAACAAATTAAGATCATGAAACAAATGAATGAAATTGTTCGAAACAACTAAAGCCAAGTAAAGTGCTTACTCATAGTCAAGGCTCTCAATGGGGCAGACATTGGAACCAACGATGGCTATCTGAGATGTTGTGTTGGTGATCCTTCTGGTCAGAAGCGGTTCCTTGTAGCTGTGTGTCCTACTGTTCTCATTATTCTCACCCTCCTTATTCTCTAACAAATCAAAGTTCTCAATGTCAGCAATACCAACATGGACTTGGTTGCTGCTCTCCTTTTCTGGATCCATCAATCAAGCTCCTGCAACCATTCAAGATAACACCTTGTAAAGCAACTAAGATGCTGACATGATTCAAGAAACAAAACCCAACCCAGAAAAGAACATCAAGTACTACTTACAGTTTGATCCAAATGAATGCACAAGCTTTGAGTCAACGATCGAGCTTCAAGTGTTATGGAGACCATGTTTGAGTTTGGCGACAGCTTGCCATAATTATTTGCTGAAAGAGAAATTCGTTTTAACGGTGTCTCAATTTTTGCTCATCGTAAACTCTAGTACTTTAAACATTGGTACCAAGTTTTTAGCTCGATTAAACTTTGTACTTTATGTCGTTACCTCCGTTGTAACGTAGGCCGCCTGGTAATTTTGGAGGGTAGTTTTGTCTTTTTCTGTCTTATTATTATTATTTTTGAACTGGTGGTTCTCTCTCGACTCCGTCTGGCTAGCTCCGGCCACCATCCCTCACAAAACCACCACCAATCTCTTCCTCTTCTTCTTCTATACAAAACCCAGCCCTCAAACCTTATATGAAAGCCAGTTCGAAAGCTAATCGACGGCAAGAAGCACCAGCTGTTCTCTGCCGACACACGACTATTTCGGCCACGAAGTGAGTCCCGACGGGCAGGGTTCTTCTCCGCTTTCCTTCTTCTTTCTTTATGTGCTTTTATTTCCTTCAAATCGAGTCTAATTCGAAAATCCCTCTTTTCTGGGTTTCGAGTTCCTAACTTCGGCGACAACGTTCTTTGGGTTTTTCGGTGAGTCTATCGAACTGTGGCCGTTTAGGTGCTTGTTTATAGTAACACTTGGCTTTAATGACAAAAAAATCACATACCAAATACATTGTGAACCCTTAAATTTGCTCTGATGATTTCAAGCTCCACATTATCAAAACTCAAATAGCTAGCAAATTGGTAAACGAGGCATGATTTTCCAGATGAAATAGAGAATTAGGTCTATCAAATTCAGAGATGGGTTTTAGAAATTTGAGCTCACATGGTGAAATAAGATGGGTGAATACGTAGGTGACAAGGTTTGTCTCAGCAAAGACCAAGAATGAGAACCAGTACAACCATGAGGCAATAATTCTTGTTTCTTGAAATAGAGGCATTCAAAATAGGATCGGAGGTTCTTCGGTGTATGTTTCGACAATCGAGAAGGACGATGAAGAAGAATAGAACGCTAGCTGGAGCTGTTGAAGATGGAAGAAAATTCTTTCAAATTTGGACCCATGAAGGTTAAAAAAATGCATTAATATAATAAAAAGACAAAACTGCCCTTTACAAATTGTCACCTTGGGTAACGGCATAAAGTACCCAAGTTTAGTGAACATGAAAATTTGATGCATCATTATGATGTTTTTGAAATTTAAAATACTAAAATTTATATTGAGTAAAAATTGAGATACGATTAAGATTAAAATGGAACCTGGACTTCCGAGGTACTAGATTTAGATTTCCTAGATTATAAGATAACACGCTACTGTCTTTTTGTCCGATGTAACAGCGCGATCGTCACGTTGGTCAATAATGTTCATGGTGATGGTAATGGACTAATGGTGTATAGTATTATTCTACGTCGTCTATTTTGGAGTATGAGAGTTCAGAGGCGGCGGGAGATTCTATATTTTTGCACTTAAAATATTGGTATCGATGTCGTGGCAGGAATAGGTCTTGGGTCACAGTCATACACACCCATCAACTACAATAAGCACATACATGAGGATGAATGTGAAAAATTGTCTGCAGAGGCATTTGTATTCAAGCGAGAATTCCACATGTTTCTTCTTGTTCATCCCTCTGGTCTTTATAGTTCATAAACCTGGTGTGTGTGAAGAAGTAGTACTCTGTTGGGCGACGACGGACAGTTTAAGAAAGGTATCGCTTTGGAATCGAGCGATTTTGATTGGGTTTCTTGTGATAAAGAGATCTAGCAGAGTCGTTTTCTGGGTAGAGGTTTTTGTGTGTTGATTGTTGGGTGTGAAGGCTTTGTGAAGGATTTGTGGGTTTACTTGGATTGATGGCTGGTATGGAGGAGATGAGTCGGAGGTTGGAGGAATCGTTAGTGTTGACTGATACGGAGTCTCGGGGGGTGCGAATCAGGCCGAGTGCGGTGGCGGCGGCAAGGCGATGCCGATTTGTGCTGGTATGTAAGGTGATTACGCCGCGGCATATCAGAAAACAAAGCTTCATTGAGTTGTTTTCTAGATTATGGAGGGGAGAGGAGGGCGTTACCATTACTGATATGGAAGATAACCGATTTGCTGCTCGGTTTCAAAGTGAGAGAGATATGTGGAAGGTTGTAGACAGAGAGCCTTGGGAGTTTGATAAATCATTGGTTGCCTTGGGAGTCCTTAGAGGCGCAGACTCTGTTGTTGATGTGCCACTGGATACGGCTGGTTTTTGGGTTCAGATTCACAAGGTTCCGTTTAAATATCTTAGTGCTAAGGTAGCTGAAGATATTGGATCTGAGGTGGGGCAAATTATTGACGGGAAACAAGGTAGAGAGGCAGATCGAGTGGGAACTTTTCTCAGGGCCAGGGTGCGGTTGAACTTCGTGCAGCCTTTACTGAGGAAGTCGAAGATTGACTTTCCAGGAGTTGGGTCTAGAGTGGTGGAATTTCAGTATGAAAGATTGCCAGAGTTTTGCCAAGAGTGTGGGATGATTGGTCACCCTACGAGAGTCTGTGATGACTTATTGAAGACAAGGGGGAAGAGGGAGGAGGATAGACCATATCGGCTTGCTCTTCGTGCTGAGCATGACATTCATGGGCAAAGAATTGGGGAGAGAATGTACCGCAGTAGTTTTGGGGATGGTGGAGGTGAGAGTGACCATAGTGATTCGGCTGGTGGCTCCTTCAATTACACTCAGTCTGGAGACGAGGATAATAGACGACAACAAACTGCCGCAAGGGAGAATGGGGGTAGAAGAAGTTTCCAGTCGCTGAGTGATAACTCCTCAACTGTATCATTCCCGCTGCAAATTGAGGGTCCAGGTCAGGATACGGCTTCCTCACCAGTGAAGAAAGGGAGTCACAGTTCTAGAGTTGATATTGTGGAAGTGGAGGAGAAACGATTAGAAGAGCTGGATATGGTTTTGTATACAAGGCCGGCTGTCGATAGGGACTCGGATAAGGTGATAACTATTGGAAATGTTTCTGAAATTTCTGAGTGCACATTGACAAGTGTGGCAGTCCAGGGGATGGTCCAGTCTCCGGTACAAGTTTTAAAGTGTGATGCAGTAAAACGTTTGGGTATGATGTTTAAGTCAGCATTTGGTGATGGTTCTGTGGAAGGTTTTAGTGGTTGTTTTCAAGCTATGGAACATGTAGTTGATACAACTAGTGGTCTTTCTGCTGTTGGGAGGAATAGGAAAGACAGAAGACTTATTTCAGTTTCGGCGAAGCGAAAACTGTTGTTAGCAGGGAAGACAGAGGAGATTGCCCCAATAGACATGAGTGGTAAACGGAAACTGGAATTGAATATTTTCAACGATAATGAGGAACGATCAACAAAGAAGGTGATACTGGAAAATGGTGTCCCTGAAGTGGTGGAAGCAGCGAGGCTGCCCCACCACGAGCAATGAAGATCCTAAGCTGGAACGTCCGAGGGATGAGGGGATCCCGGACGTTGAGGGATTTGAAGGATTTCAATTCTGTCCATAAGCCGGATTTAATCTTTTTGTTGGAGACGAAGATGACTGTGTGTCAAATGGGGAGATTAAAATCTAAGCTTCGAATGGAGGGTGTCCTTTGTGTTCCTAGGGTGGAGGATAATGGGGGTTGTAAAGGTGGGTTGTGCTTGCTTTGGAAGAATTCTGTTTCAGTTTCTTTTTTATCATCAAGTTGTTCTTTTATTGATGTTTTGGTGACTTTGGAAGATGGGTATGTGTTTAGACTTACTGGTTTCTATGGGGACCTGATGGCAAGTCGTAGACATGTTTCTTGGGAGCTGTTGAAGTCTTTATGCCGGGTATGGGAAGGACCGTGGCTGTGTTGTGGAGATTTTAATGAAATTCTTGCATTGCATGAGAAGCTTGGGGGTAATTTACGGTCTCAGAGGCTGATTGATAGTTTTCGAAGAGCGGTGAAAGCTTGTGGGTTATTTGACTTTGCTTTTACAGGGTATGAGTTTACATGGGATAATCGGAGGGAAGGGGTGGCTAATATCAAGGAGAGAATTGATCGGGGTTTTGGTAATTTGGCATTGATCCAGAAGTGGGGGGGCTTCTTGTGTCATCATTTGGTTTCTATGTCATCTGATCATAGCCCTGTTCTGATTGAGGACGAGGCCCCTGATTCTTCAGATAGTGATTTGAGAAGTATGCCCCGGAGGTTTATGTTTGAGGAGATGTGGGTTCGAGAAGAGGAATGTGGGCAGATTATTGGGGAGTGCTGGGAACAGGGGTGGCCTCTTAGGATTAAGGATCGAATGAAGCTGGTTGCAGTGAGGTTAAAGGAGTGGGGGCGAGAGAAGTTTGGTTATGTCCGGAGGAAAATTAGAGATCTTAGAGAAGGTCTAGATATGCTGCAACGAAGGTATCCTTCAGTTGAGGTGTTACAACAAAGAGAAGATGCTGAAAGAGAGTTGGACAAGGTGCTTGAGCGGGAAGAAGTTATGTGGTGTCAATGCTCTCGGGTGAATTGGTTAAAGTGTGGTGACCGTAACACAAAATTTTTCCACAGTTTTGCGAAGCAAAGGGGAGCTATGAATAAGATTGCTGGTGTCTTGGGGGAGGACAACAGATGGAGAACTGGTTATGTTAATGTTGGTTGTGTCTTTGTGGACTATTTCAGACAACTTTTTTCTACAAGAGGGTCTGATATGAGTCATGGGATTTTTGGGGAGGTTGCTGGTAGAGTTACGGTGGAGCAGGGGGTGTCTCTTAACAGACCTTTTTCTAGAGGAGAAATTGAAGTTGCGTTAAAGGATATGGGACCAACAAAATCTCCAGGGCCAGACGGTATGCCGCCTCTTTTCTATCAAAAGTATTGGTCTGTGGTAGGAGATGCGGTGGTTAATAGGTGTTTGGAGTTTCTCAATGGGAATGGCACGGTTAAGGATCTGAATCACACCTTAATCGCTCTGATTCCTAAAATTCCGGCTCCAAAAAAGTTGACTGAGTTTCGACCTATTAGTTTGTGTAATGTCTTCTATAAGTTGATTTCGAAGGCTTTGGCTAATAGATTGAAGGCGATCTTACCGGGTTTGATTGCGGACTACCAAAGCGTGTTTGTGCCAGGGCGTCTAATTTATGACAATGTTATTGCTGCGTTCGAAACAGTGCATAATTTAAAGAGAAGGGGGAAGAAAAGTAGGCAGAAAGCAGTGGTCAAATTAGACATGGCCAAGGCTTATGATAGAGTCGAATGGGAGTTTTTGAGAGGGATGATGCTTGCTATGGGTTTTCCGTCGCGTTTTACCCGGCTTATAATGGAATGTGTGTAGTCGGTTTACTACTCTGTGCTCATCCAAGGCAGACCTTTTGGTAGAATTGTTCCATCCAGAGGAATCCGCCAGGGAGATCCTATTTCCCCATATCTCTTTCTTTTAGTTGCGGAAGGCTTTTCTGCTTTGTTGAAAAAAGCAGAGAGCGAAAAATCTTTGCATGGAGTTTCAATTGCCCGGGGTGCACCATCGGTAACACACCTGTTCTTTGCTGATGACAGCTTGTTGTTTTGTGATGCTTCCGTTCAAGATTGTCTCAAGTTAAAGGAGATTTTTGCGGTGTATGAGAGGGCTTCGGGGCAGAAAATCAGTGTGGAAAAATCTGCTGTTAGTTTCAGTCCACGAACGACGAGGGTAGTGAAGGAAGCTTGTAGTACAGTGTTGGATATGAAAATTGTTCCATGCCATGAACGTTATTTGGGATTGCCTATAGTGACTGGAAGAAATAAAAAGAAAGTCTTCAAGGGTGTGGCTGATCGGGTGTGGCAGAAAATTCAAGGTTGGGAAGGTAAACTGCTTTCCAAGGGTGGTAAGGAGGTGTTGATCAAAGCTGTGGCTCAGTCAATACATACTTATACTATGAGTGTTTTCCAGTTACCAGCAGGGATTTGTAAGGAAATTAACAAGCATCTAGCAAGATACTGGTGGGGCAATTCTGGTGGAAAAGGTATACATTGGAGGAGGTGGGATGCACTTTGTGTGCCGAAGGGAGAAGGTGGCTTGGGTTTTAGGGAGTTTCAGTGTTTTAATCAAGCTTTGGTTGGAAAAATTGGTTGGAGGCTAATTCAAGATGAGGAGTCTTTGGTTGGTCGGATGTTGAAGGCTAAATACTACCCTAATAGTTCTTTTTTGGAGGCTGTTATTGGGAGGAATCCTTCCAGTATTTGGAGGGCTGTGATGTGGGGTAAACAACTTCTAACTAAAGGTCTTCGGTGGAGGGTAAGCAATGGGGCCGATATTCGAGTTTTTCAAGACCCTTGGGTTCCTGGAATACCTGATTTTAGAATTGCATGGAAGAATGGCTGTGATTGGAATATGAGAGTGAATGAGCTGTTTTCGGTGTCCGGTTTGTGGGATATGCATAGGCTGGAGCAAGTAGCTACAATGCAGGAAGTGGAGGCTATACTTAGTATCCCTATTGCACAATCAACGTGTCGGGATAAATTGATTTGGAATCAAAATAAGCAAGGGAAGTTTTCAGTTAAGAGAGCTTATTGGTTGGCGAAGAGTAATCGCTCCACACCGATAGCTTCAGTGTATTGGAAACATCTTTGGAAACTCAAAGTCTCACCGAAGATGAATAATTTTTTATGGAGGTGTTCGATGGGATTTATTCCATGCATGTGGTCGTTGTATCAGAGGTATATTGTTCAAAGTCCTTTATGTCCGAGGTGCCAAGCTGCTGATGATACGCCCTTGCACGCAACCTGGTCTTGTTCGTTTTGTGTTGCGGTGTTGGAGAGGGTGAGTTTCTATTCCAAGCTGGTTTCGGGTATGTTGACCGACTTTTCTGAGTTTTTGAATCATGCTTTCAAAGTTTTAACTGTGGATGAGATGAAATTGCTTGTTATAATGCTTTGGAGCAATTGGAGTGAGAGAAATAGGGTCATACATGGAGAACGGCCTCGACCCCCATCTATTATATATGACCAGTGTGTGTTAATGTGGGAAAGTTTGTTGGCGGTGCAGGATAGTATGCAATCACACTTGAGTAGTGGGGGGTCTATAATTGGTATGGCATGGCAACCTCCTAGCCCGGGTATGTTAAGCTTAAATACTGATGCTTCTGTTATTAATAATGGAGTTAATATTGGTGTGGGAGTTGTTGTGAGGAACCATTTGGGGGATCTGGTGCTAGCGGGAGGAGAAAGAGTCCAAGGCCGTTTTCGACCAAGTGTTGCTGAGTTGTTGGCACTCTGTAAGGGATTGGAATATGTAGTAGAGCATAATTGGTTATTAGAGAAGGTTGAATGTGATTGTTTAGAGGCTGTGAGAGTGGTGAATGATGTTGGTGAGTGTTTTGCTGAAGAGGGGATTTTGGTTGATCGAGTTAGAGTTCTGTTGGTTGCTGTTGGTAGTCCTAAACTCTCTCATGTTTCTAGGACTGCGAATGGTGCGGCTGATGTAGTGGCTAAGTATGTAGCCCGATTAAATGGGCGGTTAGTTTGGTTAGGGGTTGGGCCCGATTGGCTCATGGATGTCATTGTTAGCGACAGACCCGTAACTGTTTCTGGTAGTAGGGAAATGAGTGGGGAAACTTCTTCCTCCACCGATAATTCTCATGTTTTGTAACCTCTTTCTTTCTGAATAAATTCTGTTATTCCTCTCAAAAAAAAGAAAGAAGAAGTAGTACTCTATATTCTTAGCCATGAACTTAATAAAAATCAAAATAGAGACCCTACTAGGTTTCATCTATGAATATTATTGAAGCAACAGTAGGCATGTGAGCATTCAGATAACCCCAAACCACTGAGAATCCCAAGCTGCATTGCAAGTACTATGCTTTATAATAATACATTGGGACATTGGGTTGCCAACTTATGAGTGTCCAACTAGTCGACGTTACTCCAACGTCATTTTCTATTGTAGGTAATATGTGAAAGCAATTGCAATTGAATTTACTATATACTACTAGGAAGATACCCGCGCCTTGTCGCGGTGTATACAGTGCATGGAAAACATTTGTATAATTATAGCTAATATCTCCACATAAAAAATAAAAAAATAAAAAACTTCCAGCGGACTCCGCGTCCATATTCTCGCCTCTTTTGGTGGAGAAATATAAAGAGACATAGAGGATTTGTTCTAAAAACTACTGTTTGCTTCTTCTCTTCTCACCTCTCATCGCTTCACCTATCCTCTTCTCACCATTCCTCGGCTCGTCTCGCCTCATCCTCGCTGTTAATATATGCCTTGAACCAGCCATCTGGGGGTACCAGCTATTCGGGGATCTCGCCATTCCTCGGCTCGCCTCGCCATTCCTCGGTTCGCCTCGCCATTCCTCGCCTCGCCTCGCCATTCCTCTGTTCGCCTCGCCATTCCTCGGTTCGCCTCGCCATTCCTCGCCATTCCATTCCTCGGTTTGCCTCGCTATTCCTCGCCTCGCCATTCCTCGGTTCGCCTCGCCTATCCTCGCCTCGTCTATCCTATGCTTTCCTCACCTCGCCATTCCTCTTCTCGCCTATCCTTTCCTCGGCTCGCCTCCCTTTTTCTCTTCTCGCCAATATTTTCCTCGGCTCGCCTCGCTTCTTCTCTTCTCGCCTATCATCTCCTTTCCTCGCCTATTATCTCCTCGCCTCGCTTCTTCTCTTCCCGGCTCGCCTCGCCCCCTCTCTTCTCGATTCGCCTCGCTTCCTCTCTTCTCGCCTATCCTTTCCTCACCCCCTTAATCTCTTTCCGCCTCGCCTCGTCTCCCCTCGCCTGTCCTCGGTTCGCCTCGCCTCCTCTCTTCTCGGTTCGCGATATAAAAATCTAGAGAAATTACTATTTTTTTGCGCGAACTCTCTCAGTATCTCTAGATGTTTCTATTTCTTCGCCCAAGCGAAGGACGCGGAGTCCGCTGGGAGACCATTTTTTTTGGGCGAAATTTTGCTCAAACTCTCTAGATTTTTCTATCTCTTTGGCGAGATCAATACTTTATTTATTTATTTATTTTGGATGAACTCTCTCCTCTCTCTATTTCTGCAAATGTATGCGCACACTGTTTCTTATTTTATGTTATTTTTTTTGGACGAACTCTTACTCAGTCTCTGTAGATTTTTCTATTTATCCGCCTCAGAGAATGGCACGGACTCCGCTTGGATATCATTGTCTCATTTTTTTTTTGGACGAACTCTCTCTCAATCTCTCTAGATTTTTATATCTTCTAAGCGAGATATTTTTTTTTTGGACAAACTCTTTATCACTCTCTCTAGATTTTTCTATTTCTCCGCCCCAGAGAAGGGCGCGGAGTCCGCTGGAAGATCATTTTTTTGGCGAACTCTCTCTCAATCTCTCTAGATTTTTCTATTTTCCGTCCAATAGAAGGACACGGATTATGTTCACAAATCATTGTTCTCTAGCGAGATCACAAAGCAATGTTTACTTGCTTGTGAACAGTCACTTACAACACACAAAACCACTGTTCATAATCCTGTAAACAGTGCCCGCAAACACACAAAAACACTGTTCATAAGCTTAGGAACAGTGCCACGCGAACCATTGTTCATAAGCCTGTAAACAGTGCCCGCGAACAACCCGCACTACAAACAAAACCACTATTCATAAGCTTAGGAACAATGCCCCGCGAACCACTGTTCATAAGCCTGTAAACAGTGCCCGCGAACAACCCGCACTACAAACAAAACCACTATTCATAAGCTTAGGAACAGTGCCCCGCGAACCACTGTTCATAAGCCTGTGAACAGTGCCCGCGAACAGCCCGCACCACTCACAGAAACACTGTTCATAAGCTTATGAACAGTCGACCAAGCTTTAGTATATAGTAAATTTCCCCTCCACAGTGAAACTGTTCCTTAATTGATTTTTCATCTGAACAGTGTAACTCGGAGTCGAGCTCCTCTAAAGTTAGCAAAGGGTAAAGTTATACCTATTCTCATCATAGTAAGATGTACTACATTTGTGAATCTTGGAGAAGGAATGGGCAACATGAACCAATCAGGTTCTACACTTTTATCTAAACCAAATCTTAGTTTTGACATAGAATGTGATATTATACATGTAAAATATAAAATCTAGTTTAACTAAAAATTACGAGAAGACACTCTCTGTGCATGTGCATACCAGTTTCCTCTTTCACATTAGAACAGAACAAGTAATCCTTAGTTTCTCTCCTTTCAACTCTACAACTCTGCAACAGGTACTTCTTCCCATAGGGCATAACTCCAAACACCATCTTATCTCTTAGAAATGAAGCAAAGTATTGAAGCAACAATATTCATTCTCCTACCAACTTGTCTATAGTACATGCCAATTTTAACTCTAAACAAGTTGGGATCATCAAGTGCCTTTCACCAAACTTGTTCACCAAGTCATTCACACATCATGTGTCAGTGGTCAGTAAAAAGCTCCTAAACGTATTCTTGGTATGTGCATACATATGTAAAGTTCATTCTTCTCGGTATTAGTTTGTAGCCGAATTGCCAAGTTCGATGAGAAGTTTTTGGTATTCCAAATTGTAAACTTCGATTTAAGTACCAAGTATTCGTTCCATTGTTTGTGCCTATATAAACACACTTATTGAAAGGTTGTTTTCATTCATTCACATCTGTTGTGAGATTAGAGTGGAAAGTTTGCATTAGTTGCAGAATTCTGAATAATTCTTGGAATGGAAGCTTTCAAGCCTGGGTTGAAATTGTGTTCATCAACTAAGGAGCTCTCGAGATTTGATGGTGCAAGCACTAGTGAGCAAACAAAGAACAAGAAAAGCATCAAAATTGAAAAAGCATCGTATGACTGCAACTTAGAGATCGAGTCAAGGAACAAGGGTGTTGAAATGACTATGAACAAGTCGCTGGTGCTAGGTTGTTCAAGCAGTGAGGTGAACTTTTCTAAGATCCTATGTTGCACGGACACGGACACGGTGACACGACATGGCGCGACACGCCGACACGTTAAAACTCAAAAACTGAATATCCGACATGGTTTGGGCACGGCAAATAAAATTATATATTTATTATTTTTAATAAATAAAAATATACTACAATATACATTACATTACCAAAATAATGTTCTAAATTCAACTCTTTGCATAACCATAAGAAATAACATTAAAGAGAGTCAAATGCAAATGATAGAAGTACATAATTAATAATATTAGAAGCAGTAGACCTCTAACTTAAAACATAACATTAAAAAAAATCAAATTTGCAGTAGGTTGCTGATAAAATTGGGCAGTAGTTTTTTTTAAAAGTGAACAGTAGCTTTTTAAAAAAGTGAACAGTAGCTTTATTTAGGTATTGGTTTTTTTTTTTCAATTTTAAAAAATTAATAAATGATGATGTGACATGTCGGAGATGATGTGGCGTGTCGGTCAACGTGTCCGAAAAGTCAACATTTTCCGACACGTATTTTGCCGTGTCGGAGTGTCCGACACTCCGACACAACATAGCTAAGATCAAAGGTAAAGCTGTATTGTGTTCCTCTAGTGGAATTGAAGAACTAAATGAGAGAATGAGGATTCTTGAAGAAGAAACTGAAAGTATGAAGCAAGAATTATCTGAGAGTGCAGAAGAACAAAGGAAGTTGATAAATGAGATATATCAGCAGTACATGTGAGAATTCTTCACAGGTAAATTCAGTGGAGGTGATCCCAAATACTGTGTCTGAATCTCATTTGTACCTTCTTTGGTCAGAGTTTCACTGTTATGTAATCGTTTACTATGTAAATCTTCTTCAACAGCTGGATCTGTCAAATTTAAGATGCATATTTCAAACAAAAAAGAACAGGATTTGTCAAAATCAACTGGCATCAATGTGTACGGAACAAAACTGCAGAAAAACTCAAATATGAAATTCATGTATTGAACACAACAGTACCTAAAGTCAAATTTTCATTTTTCAGCTACAGTACAGGCACAAATCTAAGACATCACATTTCTCCTCTGTAACCACCAGAACCATAATAATCTCTTCTAGTGGTGGAAATTAACACGCTTTTCTGCTGCTCTAGTTTTGGGCAATCTTTGATACGATGTCCAAGCCCACCACAATAAGCACAACCTTTAACCCCACTTGCATCAGTAATATCTTCAACATTTTCCATTGGATCATTAAGCTTATTCTTCCAATAGGTGCTACAAATCTAGAAGTGTAGTCTCACTCTGGTTCTTGTTTATAAATGTTGTTGCTATTCCAGTCTTGCCACATCTTGCTGTTCGTCCAATCCTGTGAACATAGTTTTCGATTTTTGCTGGCATGTCATAATTAATGACATGTTGGATATCAGGAAAATCCAAACCGTTTGAAGCAACATCAGTTGCCACTAAGACATCTTTCTTCCCTGCCTTGAAGGAAGAAATGGCATACTCTCTCTCTTCCTGATCCTTCCCTCCATGAATGGCCACTGCTTCCACTCCTTTTAACAGAAGATATTCATGAATATCATCGACATCGGCTTTGTTTTCACAGAAAATTAGAACAGGAGGTGGGGTCTTTTGCAGACATTCAAGAAGGTACACTATCTTGGCTTCTTGCTTCACATACTCAACCTCTTGAATAACATCAAGATTTGCTGCTCCAGCTTGTCCAACGTTGACAGTTACAGGCTTGACCAAAGCACTTCTAGCGAAGTTCTGAATTTTTGCAGGCATGGTGGCTGAAAATAAGAGTGTCTGTCGTTGGGCTTTGAAATGGTCGAAAACTTCTCTTATGTCATCTTCGAATCCCAAATCTACCAATCTGTCAGCCTCATCTAAAGTTAAATATCTACAGAGAAAAAAAGTAGAGCTCAGTATTCTTGTTCTAAAGATGCAATGCAGAACATCTTCAATAGAGAGAGAAGAGCAATCCTATCAAAATGAACATAAACAAAAACTCTGAAACCTGGTGTCTAATTGTATCTAGATGAGGAAAAACACAAAGATAAGCAAAGTAAAGAATATGACACTGATTTTTTACAGCTCCTAAAGCTAATCCTACAGTGTATACATCCATTAACTTAGTGAGGAATGAATAAAGTAAAGTGAATTTCAATGTCGGTGAAGAAAAAGGATAATGAGGCTCCAAACAATACAAGAAAAGAGATAAGACGAAGTTGAAAGTAAGAAAAAAAGAAATCCTTACCTGCAATTATCAAGGTTCATTTTTTTCTTTGCCAGCATATCCTTCAACCTCCCAGGAGTAGCAACAACAATATGAACACCCTTGTGCACGATATCCAACTGTGACTTCATTTCCACTCCACCAATGCATAGCAAAGGCCTGATCTCCGGATACCCAGCCTCTCTCATAGGAGCCAGAAACTGTTCCACTACTAATCTGCAACGGGGGCATTCCATCCTGTGGGTATAGGGTCCGTATAAGTGATTCCCTAAGCCAACTCACGAACGGACATGAGAGTCTTGCGATCAGACAAATGCTCAATCATCTCCTTCTCCTGCTGCACGAGCTGCTCGGTTTGAATAATCTCGGGAGCATCACGCTTCAACTGTGAAGCTTTCACCAGAAGGCTAGGCTTCAACTGTGAAGCTTTCTCCCAATCCTCCTCGACCCAAGAGGCATTCCCCTTCCGGTAATGGATTGTTTAGATAAATATAAAAATAAAACATTTAATGGATTGATAACTAAACGAGGTTTCTTTTGCTCAACCCTGAACTCAACAACAGAGAATAACCATCATCTAATGCCCCTGCATAGCTATTTCAAATTAAGATCTAGAGACCAGTTGTGTTATGACTTGTGTGGAAACCAAAATTTCACATAGAAAATGTGAGATGAAATTCCTAGAATTATATATGTGTAATATATACTAGCATTTCTACACATGCTCGCGCCCGTGCGGAAGTACGGTTTTTGCGAATTTGATAACTATTGTGTAATTTTTCTTAGTTCGATCAATCATTGTGTGAAATTCACAAACAACAGCTCTCTAAAATCTATGTTCGTTTTGAAAGAAAGCTGAACAATAATCAACAATCAAGATTTTTAGAATTACAAATATATAAGAAGCACCCATCAATACATGTCATAATTTGAACATCAGACAACATAAAAATTAAGAAACATGAGAACATGACTTTGTTTTTAGATATGTAAGTAAGTTGAACTCATAAATTGAATCAAAAGAGAATTAATTGTGAACATTTACATGTTCAACATCAATTACTTTTGAGTGAATGAAGTCACAATATCAGCTACTATCACTATCACCAAGACGAAAAGATTGTTTTTGAAACGCAATTGACATTGATCAACACACAATTATTTAATTTTCTCTCATTATTATTATTATTATAATTATTGTTGTTGTTGTTTTTTTTATAATGCAATTTTCTCTCATGTAAAATGTATAGCATTTAACAAAAAAACTGAGTACCCTTAAACAAAAAAAAGACCATAGTACCCTTAATTAATTAAATAAATTAAATAAACCAATATAAGAGAAATAAAAAATCTATTGACTCTATTGTGCAATAAAGAGTTTATGACCGTTGACCAAACTCTGACGTCCGTTAACCGGAGTTCGGCAACCTTTTACTGAAGTCCGACAACCAGTCACCGAACTCTACGATAGGGGGGGTCTATTGGGGGCAATATGAGTTTGTCGAGGAATTTATTAGGGATAGTAGGGGGTTGATCGATGGGTCTATTAAGGTCGGTTAATGGGTTTATTGGGGGCAGTAGGAGATCTATTAAGGACAATAGGCGACTCTATTGGGGGTAGTAATGAGTCTGTCAGGGGATCTATTAGGGGCAATAGGGTATCTATTGGGGCAGTATGTGGTCTGTTACGGGCTCTATAGGGGGCAGTAGGGAGTTTGTCAGAGGTCTATTAAGGGTAGTAGGGGGTCTGTCAAGAGATCTATTGGGGGTAATAGAGTATCTATTGGGGACAATATGTGGTATGTTAGGGGCTCTATTAAGGGCAGTAAGATGGTTTATTAGGGGTGGTAGGGGTTTGTCGTGAGTCTATGGAGGACAATAGGAGATCTATCAAGGGATCTATTGCTTGATAAAAGCTAAACTAATATAGAAGCTTTAGTTTAAAATATGATATCAACACATTACAAAAAATTATATCTCACTTAATCTTACCAAAACAAAGAGACCAAGATGTATAATATCCCTACCAAAATACAAATCAATTAACTATTACTTTTAAGTTTTTTTTTTAGATATGACTATTTCTTTAAAGTTGAAACGCTTAAAGATGTTCTATGATGCTCTCTTTTGATTATGGCCTCTTGCTTTCTTAGCCATATTGCATCAATGTCGATCCTTTGAAATTAGGCTCATATCCCACCTTATCTGATTACTGCTGCATTTAATCTGTCCACAAATCTATATAAACAGCAATATTTAGTAAAAAAATTGAATCTCACATCTTGTCCTCAATTGAACATCATATTTCAGTTAAACCATATATACAATAATTGAACATCATATTTCAGTTAAACCATATATACAATAGACTGAGTAAATTTTGTGATTTCTAGAGAGAGAGAGAGGCGGAAGAATGAAGGCTCTTTTTCCCTCACCTTGGCGGCTGCTCCCGTCCAAATTTCTTGGGTTATGCCTCTTCCGCTCACGGCTCTCATCTAACGAATCCCTCGGTGTGAGGTTGAAGAAATCCTGGTGTGATACGGCAACGAAGAACGTGGCGGAAGAACCATGGTTGCTTGGGGTCGAACTAGTGCGAGTTGGGCTCAAGTTCTTTTTGTGGAATTGGGTCTGAGTCTTAATGTCTGTTTCTACTTGTCCCGTCCCGAGGTCACGAGCCGGAAAGGGGTTGCGAGTAGGGGAGAGGTAGAATCTTTTGGTCCTGCACTTGGTACCTGCACAAGTAACAGCGTCAGGAAGTCGGGACTGGGGTGGCCCAGTGTTCGACTCTCCGATGCTTAAGTTAGCTTTGGGCTACTTGCGTGTACGGGAGTGCTGGAAGAGTTGTCTACCTTTTATGGGAGCTTGTGCCTGTTTTATAGGCCAAGGTTAGGCATTGTGGCATCAATCTCCGATGTGGGACTATTTGTTAACCTTTGTAGTGTCTCCCCTTTTGGGGGTGTTTTGCTGCTAGAGTGATTTTGGCAAGTGGGTTGTTATCGGCCCTTCACTCTTTGGATATCCGTGAAGGGATCACCAGAGCTATCTCGCTTGGAATGATCTTCGGTGACCGGGTACTTACGTTTTATTCTCGGCTCAGCCAAGTATTTTGGCTATGTACTAACAAGTCCCCAAGTCCCCAGTCCGAGAGAGCTCTTGGGTGTGGAGTTATTCTACAGATGCCGAGAATAGGTTTTACCCGGGTGCTGGAGGCATGGTGACGAGTCCCCAAGTCCCCACGCGAGGGTCGCGAGGTGACTGGGGTGAAGTACCGAGTTAAGTTGGCGAGATAAACCGCGCTATTGGCGTGGCAGGCCACTATCGGGTGAGACAGTTCGCGCTAAATGGCGAGACCGTTCGCGCTAGGGGGCCAGGGAGTTCACGCTAGATGGCGTGGCGGGCCGCTACGGGGCGAGACAGTTCGCGCTAGATGGCGAGACTGTTTGCGCTAAGGGCCAGAGAGTACGCGCTAATGGCGTGGCGGGCCGCTACGGGGCGAGAGTTCGTGTTGGTTGGCGAGACAATTCACGCTAGTTGGCGAGAGTACGCGCTAATGGCGTGGCGGGCCGCTACAGGGCGAGAGAGTTCGTGCTGGATGGCGAGACAATTCGCTCTAGTTGGCGAGAGTACGCGCTAATGGCGTTGCGAGCCGCTACCGGGCGAGAGAGTTCACGCTGGATGGCAAGACAGTTTGCGCTAGTTGGCGACAGACTTCGCGCTAGTAGGCGAGAGTACGCGCTAATGGTGTGGCGGGCCGCTACGGGGCGAGAGTACTCGCTAATGGCGTTGCGAGCCACTACCGGGCGAGAGTTTGAGCTAGATGGCGAGACAGTTCGCGCTAGTTGGCGAGAGAGTTCACGCTAGTAGGCGAGAGTACGTGCTAATGGCGTTGCGAGCTGCTACCGGGAGAGAGTTCGCGCTGGTTGGCGAGACAATTCGCGCTAGTTGGTGAGAGTACGCGCTAATGGCATTGCGAGCCGCTACCGGGCGAGAGTTCGCGCTAGCTGGTGAGAGTACGCGCTAATGGCGTTGCGAGCCGCTACCGGGCGAGAGTTCGCGCTGGTTGGCGAGACAATTCGCGCTAGTTGGCGAGAGAGTTCACGCTAGTTGGCGAGAGTACGCGCTAATGGCGTTGCGAGCCGCTACCGGGTGAGAGTTCGCGCTGGTTGGCGAGACAATTCGCGCTTGTTGGCGAGAGTACGCGCTAATGGCGTGGTGGGCAGCTACGGGGTGAGGGTTCGCGCTAATTGGCGAGAGTACGTGCTAATGGCGTTGCGAGCCGCTACCGGGCGAGAGTTCGCGCTGGTTGGCTAGACAATTCGCGCTAGTTGGTGAGAGCACGCGCTAATGGTGTTGCGAGCCGCTACCGGGCGAGAGTTCGAGCTGGTTGGCGAGACAATTCACGCTTGTTGGCGAGAGTACGAGCTAATGGCGTGGCGGGCCACTATGGGGCAAATAGGTTTGTGGCCCTGCGTTGCGGGGACGAAGTGTAGCATGTTGGAATGACAAAGCACTTCATTGCATTTAGATTTAGCCGCTAGCGGGCGAAGTGTACATTGTTGGAGCTGCTACTGGGCTAAGGTACATAAACAATGACGTAACGGCTACGACGCCAAGGTTAGAATTGGTTAACTGGGGTAGAGATGGAGGTGACGAGCGTTCCAAGGGTGGGTTAGTACGCAACCATCACAATCACGGAGATAGAATATGGCGAGTTCAGGAGCGTCAACTATCTCGAGTAGGCCCTCCCATTTTGCTTTGAGTCTAGTATGGTGGGGAATGACCTCTTTCATGACCCAATTGCCTACCTTCAGGGGGCGGGGGACGACTTTTTTGTTATAGTATCGGGCTATTTTCTGTTTGTTATTGATGGTCCTGAGGTATGCCTTGTCACAGCGCTCCTCTAGGAGGTCCATGTTAGGTCGTATCCCTATTGCATTTGTCTCGGGGTCATAGGCTGTGACACATTCGCTCGGGACCTCTATTTCTACCGGTACCACTGCCTCGGTGCCGTAAGCCAAGAGGTATGGGGACTCCCCTGTGGCCGTTGTGGGGGTGGTGCGGAGTGTCCAGAGTACGTCTGGGAGTTTTGCTGCCCACAAACCCTTGGCCTCTTCCAGGCGTTTCTTCAAGTTTTGCTTGATGAGCTTGTTTATAGCTTCTGCCTGGCCATTGGTCTGGGGATGTGCTGGGGAGGCATAAAAGATTGCTATGCCTTGAGCGGACAAGAATCCCCGGGATGTGTCATTGTCAAATTGGGTTCCATTGTCAATAACGACGGCCTGGGGTACTCCAAAGCGGTAGTACAAATTTCACCAAAGGAAGTTGATTACTTTTTCAGTAGTGATTGTGGCGAGGGGCTCTGCCTCAATCCATTTTGTGTTGTAATCCACAATGACAATGGCATACTTGAACTGTCCCGGGGCTGTGGGGAGTTGTCCTATGAAATCGAGTTCCCACTGGTTGAAAGGGACGGGTGAGATGATGACAGAGAGGGGCACTGGGGGGTGACGTGCAAAATCTGCAAATTTGTGGCACTAAAGGCATGTTTGGACGACCGCCTTGGCATCACGTTCTAGGGTTAGCCAATAATACCCCGCGCAAAACATTTTGAACATGAGGTTCCGGGCCCCCGCGTGGTTCCCGCAAATGCCGCTGTGGAGCGATTTCAGCACTTTGTGCCCTTCTGCCGTGGGTAGGCATCACAATAGGGGACATGACTGGCCCCGACGATATAGCTATCCACCTCTGAGTAAGTAAAGTGAGGCTTTGCGGCGTAGCCGCTGTGCTTCATACTTGTCCCGGGGTAGGGTTCCATCCAAAAAGAAAGCGATGAATGGGTCCATCCATGAGGGTTGCTCCATGGGCTCAAGGGAAAAAATTTCTGAATAGGCTCTTGAGATGCTAGGCTTGTTGAGTGTTTCGATGTGCACATCAGGTGGCGTGGACTCGGGAGGGGCCGTGGCGAGTCTCGCAAGGGCGTCGGTCTTGGAGGTTTTTGCTTGCGGGATTTGGGTGAGTTTATATGAGGTGAAGTTTTGCAGAAGAGCCCCCGCGACACTTTTATAGGATCCCAAGTTGTGCTGGTTGGCCTTGAAGTCCCCTGCCACCTGACTGACTACTAGTTGAGAATCATTGAAGATGTGAAGGTGTCGGGCTCCGAGCTCTCGACAGAGTTGAATGCCTGCGATAAGAGCTTCGTATTTAGCGATGTTGTTGGAGGCTTTGAATTCAAACCGGAGGGCATACTCATACGAGTGGCCCTCTGGGTCCGTGATTATGATTCCTGCTCCGCTGAGTCTGTTGTTAGAGGATCCATCAACTTGGAGCTCCCAGATGGCGTCCCCGGCGGGGGCGTCTGGGTGGGGATTGCTATCGGCCAAGGGGATAAATTCAGTAACAAAGTCTGCAGTTGCCCGCCCTTTGATGGTCACTCGCAGCTTGTAGTGCAAGTCAAATTCGCCTAGCTCAACCGCCCATTTTACCATGCGGCCTGAGGTTTCAGGTTTCTGCAATATTTGCCGTAAAGGTTGGTTGGTGAGTACATGGATTGTGTGGGCTTGGAAATATGGCCTTAGTTTCCTGGTGGCAGTGATGAGGGCGAGAGCAAGTTTCTCTATGTCTGGATAGCGAGTCTCTAGATCCGCGAGTCCTCTGCCACAATAGTAAATTGGGAGTTCGTTATCATGAGCATGGCGTGTGAGCGCCGCACTGACGACAGTGGCGAAAACAGCCAAGTACAAGTAAAGCACTTCTCCGAGGATTGGCTTGGATAGGAGAGGGACAGTAGCAAGGTATGCCCTTATGTTGTTGAAGGCATCGTCATGCTCCGGGCCCCAAGTGATATCTTTTTTATGCTGTGCCTTGAGCAGTTGGAAGAAGGGATTGCACCTGTCTGTGAGGCGGGAAATAAAACGTGCCAGGGCTACCAAGCGTCCTGCAAGGCACTGGACCTCGCTCCGAGAGGCCAGGGCAGTCATGTCCAGTACCCAGTATGGCTTGGACTTTTTTCGGGTTGGCCTCAATGCCTCTTTCACTGACCATGAAGCCAAGGAATTTGCCGCCTCCGACGGCAAGGATGCACTTCTAGGGTTGAGACACATCCCGTGTTCTAGGAGCTTAGTGAATACTCTGTTGAGGTTGGCAATGTGGTCGTCCTCTGTCTTGCTCTTGACCAACATGTCGTCGACATATACTTCCATGACCTCGCCAAATTTCATCCTCGAATAGGGCGTTGACCAGTCGTTGATAAGTCGCCCCCGCGTTCTTGAGGCCAAGGGGCATGACCTCGTAACAATACAGTCCCTTGTCGGTGACGAAGGTTGTGTGAGCTTGGTCGGTGGGGTGCATTTTGATTTGGTTGTAGCCCGAGTAGGCATCGAGGAAGCTGAGCGTTTTGAAGCCAGCTATGGAATCAACCAATTGGTCGATTCGTGGCAAGGGGAAGCTGTCCATGGGGCAAGCCTTGTTAAGGTTCGTGTAGTCAACACACATGCGCTACTTGCCGTTAGGCTTAGGGACCATGATGACGTTGGAGACCCATGTCAGGTAAGAAACCTCACGGATGAACTTGATTTCCTTAAGCCGTTGGACCTCGGCTTGGATAGCTCGATACTTGTCTGGGTGGAAGGCACGTCTCTTTTGCTTGACAGGGGGGGTGGTCTTGGAGGATGTTGAGTTTGTGGGTGATGATGTCAGGGGAGATCGCAGGCATGTCAGCATAGGACCAAGCGAAGACTGCTTGTTTTTCTTGGAGGAAAGCAATGAGCTTGTGGCGGAGTTCCGGACCGAGACTTGAGCCAATGCAGACTTTTCTTTCCGGGGCGGTGGGTGACAGGGACACCCATTCTGTGTCTTCCGCTGGATTAGGTCGCGGGGCTCTCTTTTTCCCGCTCCCCTCTAGGTCGTCCCTCTGGTCATCTATGGGTTCCGAGGGGCTGAGAGGCAACATCTCATAGGCTCCGCGCCCCTATTAGATGGCGTTAAGATGGCAATGCTCAATGGCTGCTTGATCCCCTTGAATTGTCAGGATGCCATCTGGGGTAGGAACTTTCATGAGAAGCATGTGACCGGCTATGAAGCACTGCAGCCCCCAAAGGGTGTCCCGGCCTAAGATGAGATTATAGGACGAGGGGCAATTGACAATGAGTAAGAGGGCTGTAAGGGAAGAGCGGCAAGGAGCAGTTCCCACCGACACGGTTAGGCGGTCTGAGCCTAACAGTTGTACTATCTCGCCAGAGAAGCTGACCAGGGGGTCGTGGCTATTGTACAGTTTAGCTCGGTCTCGCCGGAGTCCGTTGTAACAATCAGAAAACATGACGCTTATGGCGGCCCCTGTGTCCACTAATGCTCTATGGCACCTGTAATGATCCACCTGCACATTGATTATGAATGGCTCACAATGGTGGAAATTTATGGTATCCTCACCTCTGCGGAATGTCACTTGATCCCACGTTGATGAGGTGATCGTGACACCGCGTTGGATGTTTAGGATTTCCGAGGGTGTCGTGCATTGCCGTTTTACAGAAGGTTGGCGTGGGGGGAACCGTGGGGCTCCACCATGCAGGGTTAGAATCTGGCCATGTACTTCGATGGTGTTAGCGCCTGTGGCGGGAGCACAATATTGGTGGAGTTGCCTATTCTGGACCATGGCGTCGTTGTAGCCAGTGGAGCTACATAGCGAGAAGAATGTCTCGAGGTGGAGATGGGAGTCCCCTGTGCCTTTATACTTCTCCATCTTGGATGGTTTGGTTTCTTGAGACCGCTTGTCCATCTGCACTTGAGGTGTGAAGGGGCTTGGGCGATGTCCATAGTCAGAGAACAAGGGTCATTGGGCCTCGTGACTCTCGATGCCGTCAATCCGCGAAGCCAACTGTGTGACTGTTTGGCTGAGTTGGAGCAGTAGGCGGGTTGACATGTCAAGAGGTGGGTTAGGGGAGTTGGCAGTAGTTGAAGTGGAGATAGGTTGGGCAGATGGATTAGGCTGATGTGGCAGGGGGGAGTCATTGGGGATTGGAGATGGTTGGGGGCCTGAGAGTGGAAATGAGGGGTGGGCAAGGGGATGAGATACGTATATGATCTGGTTAGGGCCTCCCGGGAGCATAAAACCGGCCTGGCCTTGAGTAGGAGAAGAGGCGGGGTCCAGGGTTCCGGCAACTCGCGTCGCGCAATCCAAGCTGTCGTTGTACACGTTACGATGCTCTAACGTGGCGCGGAGCAAGAATTGTTCTTTCTCCAACTCGGCGATACGTACCCGGTACGCTTCCGCTTCTGCCTTCTCTTTCGCCGCTTCTTTCGCCGCTTGCTCGCGGAACGAATGGAAGTTCCGCTTGAGAACTTCAAGGGCTGTGGCGGGGCCGGGATGGCTAATAGGGGCTGCATTGCCGGTTTGGGGAAGGGATGTGTCGCTGGATTGGAAAAGTTCCTTCTCTATTTGAGTGTCAGGGTCCGCAGGGTCATCAATGATTTCCACCATGGTGCCGAGTCAAATGGGAGTTCCACAAGATAGGGACCCTCCTTTTAGCGCTAATTGTTTCTACCTGTCTCGTCCCGAGGTCAAGAGCCATAAAGGTTTTGCTAGTCGGGGAGAGGTATAATCCTTTGGTCGTGCACTTGGTACCTGCACAAGTAACAGCGTCAGGAAGTCGGGACTGGGGTGGCCCAGTCTTCGACTCTCCGATGCTTAAGTTAGCTTTGGGCTACTTGCGTGTACGGGAGTGCTGGAAGAGTTGTCTACCTTTTATGGGAGCTTGTGCCTGTTTTATAGGCCAAGGTTAGACATTGTGGCCTCAGTCTCCGATGTGGGACTATTTGTTAACCTTTGTAGTGTCTCCCCTTTTGGGGGTGTTTTGCTGCTAGAGTGATTTTGGCAAGTGGGTTGTTATCGGCCCTTCACTCTTTGGATATCCGTGAAGGGCTCACCAGAGCTATCTCGCTTGGAATGATCTTCGGTGACTGGGTACTTACGCCTTATTCTCGGCTCAGCCAAGTATTTTGGCTATGTACTAACAATGTCAAACCTAGATCAACAACATTTGGGCCTCTAAAGTTTTGGATTTAGATTTGGGATCCAGGTGGTTTCAAGATAAAAGTTTGGGACCCAGTGTCAGGATCCACCCCGGATTTCACCCTGAAATCCGAAGTAAACCATGCGGGGATGAGGTTGGTGCTTGGATTTATCAGTGGATGAGGTTGGTGCTTTGATAGCCAGTTTTCATGTGAGGCCAGTTTTGGTTGATAGAGTGCGGGAAGCACAATATAATGATTCTTCCATAGTTCGATTGATGGAAAGAGCTTCGAATGGAGCCGCAGCCGACCATTTTTCAGTTAGAAGAGATGGGACTTTATTGTTTAAGAACCGGCTATGTGTTCCAAAAAGAAATGAAGAGTTGAAGAGTGAGATTATGGAGGAAGCTCATAGCTCTGCATATGCTGCTCATCCGGGTAGCACAAAAATGTATCGGATTTTGAAGGATTATTATTGGTGGCCAAACATGAAGAGGGAAATTGCAGCTTATGTGAGTAGATGTCTGATTTGTCAGCAAGTCAAGGCTGAAAGGCAGAAGCCTTCTGGGTTGCTTGAGCCGTTGCCTATTCCAGTGTGGAAGTGGGACCACATCACCATGGATTTTGTTTTTAGCTTACCTCGTACCCGTGAAGGGCATGATGGCATTTGGGTGATTGTGGATAGACTCACCAAGTCTGCACATTTCTTGCCAGTGGGAAAGAAGTATAATTTGGATAAATTGGCGGAGCTTTATGTGAATGAAATTGTGAGGCTTCATGGTGTTCCTGAATCAATAGTGTCAGATCGGGATCCTCGTTTTGCTTCTAAATTCTGGGGAGCTCTTCAGACAGCTTTAGGTACCTAATTACTCTTCAGTACTGCTTTTCATTCTCAGATTGATGGGCAGTCCGAGAGGACTATTCAGACTTTGGAGGATATGTTGAGGGCTTGTGCCATGCAGTTCAGAGGGAGTTGGGATAAAAACCTATCTTTGATGGAATTTGCCTATAATAATAGCTTTCATTCTAGCATTGGTATGGATCCCTTTGAGGCTCTTTATGGGAGGTAGTGTCGCACGCCTTTGTGTTGGAATGAAGTAGGGGAAAAAAAGCTTTGTGGCCCAGAGTTAATCCATGTTACGAATGAGAAGATTAAAGTGGTTAGAGATAGACTCAAGACTGCTCAGAGTAGGCAGAAGAGTTATGCGGATGTCCGTAGGAGAGATCTTGAATTTCAAGTGGGGGATTGGGTGTTCCTGAAATTATCTCCTTGGAAAGGGGTTGTGCGCTTCGGGAAGCGTGGGAAGCTTAGCCCGAGGTATATTGGCCCTTATGAGATTATAGAGCGAGTTGGCTCACTTGCTTATCGATTAGCCTTGCCTTTAAAGTTAGGTAGGATACATAATGTGTTTCATGTATCCATGCTTCGCAAGTATATTGCCGATCCTTCTCATGTGCTGCAAGACCAGCCGATTAGTTTGACGAGAGATTTGTCCTAGGAAGAGGAGCCGGTTCAGATTCTCGACCGAAAGGAGCAAGTGCTTAGGAACAAGACAATCCCGCTTGTCAAGGTGCTTTGGAGAAGTCATCAAGTAGAAGAAGCTACTTGAGAATCAGAGGAGCAAATGATGCAGCAGTATCCCTATCTCTTCGGATGACAGGTATGTTAATTTCGAGGACGAAATTTTTTTTGAGGGGAGAATTATCACATCCCGACCCTTATAAAATTACCTTATTTGCTAGCGTGATTATAATAAGAATTTGACCGTCTCGATCATTGAGTTAATAGTTTAATTGGTCCCTAGAGGGGTTTCGGGGACGATTATGTGCGGAGGATTATTCGTATGAGGAAAATACGACGACGGTAAAAATAGTAAATTTTAGCTAGTAAAAGGTAATTTTTTATTCGGGTATTATTTTTTTGGGGTGTTTTATTTTTAGTTGGGTTGATAAGGTTGGACCGGTTGGGAGGCCCAACCCATTTTTTTTTCCTCCCATTCTCTTCTTCTCTCTTTTCTCTCCCTTCTCCCTCCCGTGCTCTCTCTCCGCCGGAAGCTCCCAGCCACCAGCTGCCGCCGTCCGGCCAGCCACCGGCCGCCGCTCCACCCCAGTTTGGACCCCCATCTCCTCCTCTCCCTCCCCGGCCTAGCCCCCGAGCCTCTAACCCGCCGGAAGAGGAGAAAACCCGCCGGAAACACCGGGAAGCATTTCGCCGGAACTCCCTCCTCCGGCCACCAATCCGGGCAAGCTTGGTACGGTTTTGTAGCCCTCCTCCCGTGCAGCAACCCCTCCAATCAGCTCACTCCCTCTTGAGCTAGGTAAGGAGAAATGTGGAGTTGAAATTTCTAGGGATTTTAAGTTGTTTTCGTTCGATTAGCCTAGTTAGGCTTGGAATTGGGTGATGTGTTGGTCATAAAAGTTGTAGAGCATGTTGAGGAGATTATTCTGTCAAAATTTCATAGGTTTTGGAGGTCGCTGGAATTGGCCTCCGGCCGCCGCTGGTTAGGAGATTTTTAGGGTTTTAAATGTGGAATATTAAGAGGAGTATATTGGTGTGATTTATGGAATTTTTGGATGAGATTTGGATAGGTTTGTGATTTTCCGAAGTTTGGTATTTTTGGCGGTTAATTAATGTAGAATCCGGCCGTAGGATTTAAGTCGTATTTTGGGGAGGTTGTATTTACGACTGATGAGTATGATATTTAAGTTCGGATCGTTCCGATTTAAGAATATCGAAGTTAGGCAATGATGAGCGTATTTATGGCTCTTGGGTAATTTTGCCTATTTTGATTAAATATTGGATTATTGGTTGGGAAATTAATATTATATTTGGAACAGGACGTGAGGAGGCTCGAGCAGACGAGGCCCCAGATCGACATCAGGCTTAGGCCTAATTTGTGAGTGGACTTTTGTTTTAAATAATATGCATGCTATGGTTCATGAATGAACAATTAATGTCGTGGAGCATTTTGACGTTATTTAATTTTTGACGATTTTTATTTCTCTTGGAGAGATACCAAAAATGAGATTTTCGGTGGATATAAATATGTATTTATGAGAGAGTATGTATAGAAAATGCTAGCTAGCCATATGTGTCTGTCCACCTTAATGGCGCAGCATATAGCCGCATTATGGTGTGACGTGAGCGTTAGACGTAAGCGTAGTAGCCATATTTGAGTGTTTAATTCATATAGGGGGTATGGACACATATTTATACACCCGTCTGTCCACCTTGATGGCGTAGTGTAGCACCGCATTAAGGCATGACGTGAGCGTTAGACACGAGCGTAGTAGCCCTATATAGACCCATGAATTTATATAGGGAGTATGGACGAGTGTAAATACATACGTATATTATAGAGTCTGAGAGGCTCGATATTCTATGAGATAAAAGTTTTATCGCTTGCGGCATGCATTCGATTTTTCCTTAGAAATTAATTTGGGGAAACATAAATATTTTATTTATTATTTTATTTTTGTCCACTCACTCTAACGTTATTAAATGTTTTCCCCTGGACCATTCGTTTTAAATTGCCCAGTCTGCAAGTTCGGATTGGATATAGTAGGAGACGAGGCATAGTCACCCGCATTTCCGCTAATTTTCTTCAGTAGGTTACATGTTTAACCTACTCGTGTTTTCTTGCTTCCGCTAGTGTTTAGTAGCTCTGAATACTTTGAGATTATTGTATATTATGTGTAGAATTTCTGAAGGATAATTATATGATGTTTGGAAGTGTTGAATTAAGAGTGAAATTTGGAATTTTCGAGTTAGGGTTGTCCATCTGCAAGAGAGATTTTCTCAATCTTTTCAGTAAATTTTCCTTGGAGGTGGTCCCCGCACGACTTACTCCGGGTTTCAGGGTGAAATTCGGGGTGGGTCGTGTCAGTTGGTATCAGAGCTATAGGTTTCCTTTTCCTGCTTCCTTGTCATTATCATATTTGCCTAAGTAGCACGTAGTGTCTATAGAGTGATGATCCGACCGCGGCGGATTCATTGTCATTTTATGCTTTTGATGCTATGTGTTATTTGGGTATATGTGATTGTTGTGTTAGTCTTGTTTATGGACTACTAAATTTCTTCTTCCTCATGTACTATGCCTCCTAGGCACCCACGGCAACCCTGTGTGGCTATTTCGACCGATGCCGATGAGGGCAATGAGGTCAGGGGATTGGTTGATGGTATTGGGAATATGCTAAGGGATGTCATGGATCGAGCTCCACAACCTCATACGGTGAAAAGGAGAGAAGTTTATGAGGCTGGAGCAAGAGAGTTCAAGGGTGCCAAAGGACCCCTTGATGCTTATACTTGGGTGGACAAAATGGAAAAGGCTTTTGCGAGCACAGATTTGCCAGAAGAAAGGAAGGTGAAGGTGAAGATGGCAGTGACTTTCCTGGATGATTCAGCACATCATTCGTGGTCGCTCGCTAGCAGGAATGTTGAGGATGCTCTGAATATGTCGTGGGAGCAGTTTAAGACGCTTTTCTTGGGGCAGTATTTCAGTCCTGCCCACCGCAGCAGAATTCAGTCGGATTTTCTGAATATGAAGAAGAGGGTTGATGAGGGTGTTATAGAGTTCCAGGAGAGATTCACTTCCCTGAGTTATCATGTGTCATATCTGGTTCTTGATGAGAGGACCAGGACGGAGATGTTCATTGGAGGTGCAAGAGAGATTTTCTCAATCTTTTCAGTAAATTTTCCTTGGAGGTGGTCCCCGCACGACTTACTCCGGGTTTCAGGGTGTTATAGGGTTGTCCATCTGCAAGGGAGATTTTCTCAATCTTTTCAGTAAATTTTCCTTGGAGGTGGTCCCCGCACGACTTACTCCGGGTTTCAGGGTGAAATTCGGGGTGGGTCGTGTCATAGATAGTCACACCAGACTAATACGATTGAGTCTAACGCTCACGTCGCTCCATATTGGCATTTTTCCTCAGAATGAAGGATAAAGACCGAGTGGTTATAAATACGTGTTTACTCCTTGTACGATTTCTAGGAATGAATGTAAAAACATAGAATAATTTCAACAAGTTGAAAATCGTACAAGGCTACTACGCTCGCGTCTAACGCTCACGTCACCCCAACTGGCATTCGTCCTCAGAATGGGGGCTGCCACGTATATAACTAGCTAGCATTCTCTCTTATACATACTATTCTCGGAATTTTGCCTCGAGTATAATCGCAGAAATTCTCAATTTTGGGAAAATAATCCAACAAAAGAAATTACTTAACAATAAAACAATTCAAACACATTATATAAAACAAAAGTCCACTCACAACTTAGGCCTAAGCCTGACGTCGGTTGGAGGTCTCCTCTGCTCGAGCCTCCTCGCGTCCTGTTCCAAATATAATTAATTCCTTAAAATAAAACACCGACAAAACATGCATAAATAAATATGCTTCGCGCTCAACCAAGCCTAACCCTCCAAAAATCTTAAATCCACTGCCCACCTCAAAACTCCACAAAAATTTACCGACATCCTCAAAAAAAACACTTTTCACCAAATAAAATCCAATGGCCGGATTATTAATTAATAATCCGCCAAAATACTTAACTTCAACAAATCTCAAAACTATCCAAAACTCCTCCAAAAATTCTAAAACTTATTCCATTAAACTCCTCACATTTTTCTCCACCAAAATGATTTTCTCGGCGCCGGCACCGGCTCCGCCGGAGGCGGCGGCTGGCGACCAACTCTGGTGACCTCTGATGGTCACCAAATTTTGGCAGCATCTTCCTCTCAACCTCTTCTACAACATTCCTAACTACCACAAACTCCAATTCTAAGCCTAAGCACATCAATCGAAAGGAAAAACAGGTAAAAATTACCTGAAAAACAGGTAAAAATTAGCCTAAGCACACAAGTTAAGGAGGCTGCCACCGGTTTAGAATTGCAGGTGGGTTGGAGATCGACCGAACGGGACCGGTCCGGCAGCAAACGGAAGCCGGACGGCGGCGAACGGCGTCGGGAAAATTTCTGACAGAAACGGCTAGGGGAGAGAGAAACCGGGAAGAGAGAGAGAGAGCAGAAAGCTGAAACTGGGTTTGGGCCCGATCCGGGTCCAAGTCCCCTTTTAAACCCACAATCCAAAAATTCAACACCCCGAAAATAATACCCCAATAAAATTACCTTTTATTAGCAAAAATTACCATTTTTTTACCGTCGTCAAAAATTCTTCCTTAGAATAATTCCCTCAAAATATTAGTCCCTCAACACCATTTGGGGACTAATTAAATTACACACTTAGTGACGAACACGGTAAAAACTCTTATTACCACTATCTAGTAATAAAGGTAAAAATTAAGGTTCGGGGCGTGACAAGCGCTCATCGTAACCGCTCGGAAGTTGCCAAATGGGCGATAAAACTAGGAGAGTTCGACATACACTACGTGCCGAGAGTAGCCATCAAGGGGCAGGCAGTTACGGATTTTATCTCAGAATTGACCCCCATGAAAGTAGTCGTGGATTGCTCGGAGGTTGAGCGAGAGGTTACGGTGACTCCCCAAGAAGTCAAGCCGTGTTGGAAGTTGTTCATCGACGGCTCCGTCACTAAAGAGAAGAGTGGGGCGGGAATAATCTTGGTTAGCCCGGACGAGTTCGTATACAAGTACGCCATGGAGTTTAATTTCTATACGTCCAATAATGCAGCCGAGTACGAGGCATTGATCGGGGGGCTACAGTTGGCACTAAAGATTGGAGTAAAAAGTGTCGAAGTGTTCAGTGACTCGCAGCTTGTGGTGAACCAAGTCAGCGGGGAATTTAAAGTTAAAGAACCTCACCTGAATTCTTATCGGGCACTCGCGAAGGCCCTCTTGTGCGGATTCGTGTCAGCGACTGTGACTCAGATCCCTAGGAAGGAGAACAGCCATGCCGATGCTTTAGCTCGGCTTGCCACACTGGTACCCGCCAGAATGGGCGCACAAAGGTCAAGGTTGAAATTCTAGACCGGCCGAGTATCGACAAGACGATCACGGAGATATTTGCCATCACTACTGGCCCTAAGGAACCGACATGGATGGACCCCATCATCGAGTTCATCAAAAAGGGTGTCCGCCCAGAGAATAGAAGGCAGGCGAGGAAGTTGCAATCGAGGTGCGCCAGATACACGCTGATCAACGGTAAACTGTACCACAGGGGGTACTGCTTTCCCAACTTAAAATGTGTATCAGTACAAGAAGGTGAAACGATTCTCCGGGACATCCACGAAGGTGTTTGCGGAAATCACTCTGGATCGAGATCCCTATCCTTCAAGGTGTTAAGAACGGGGTATTTTTGGCCCAATATGGGAAGGATGGCAGATCAAGTGTCAGCGAGATGCCATAAATGCCACCAACACGCTAACAAGATCCATTCCCCGTCCATTGCACTCTTGATCCTGCTGTCTCTGTGGCCCTTAGCGCAGTGGGGCTAGACTTGATCGGGAAATTTCCCACCGCTCCCGGACAGTACAAGTATGCCATAGTGGCGGTGGATTACTACACCAAGTGGGTTGAAGCAGAACCGCTTAGTCGAATAACCACCGACAGTGTAATGGGTTTCCTCATGAAAAATATCTACTGCAGGTTCGGAGTCCCGGAGACTATTATAACCGACAATGGTACGCAGTTCAACAACCCGAAGCTCATCGAGTTTGCCAAGGACATGGGAACCCAGATGATGTTTTCATCGGTAGCTCACCCGAAGACTAACGGGCAAGTGGAGGCGGTCAACAAGATTGTAAAGAAACTGCTGAAGAAGAAGTTAGACGATGCTAAAGGATTGTGGGCAGAAATGCTCCCGGAAGCTCTGTGGGTCATTCGAACCACTGCTACTGAGTCAACAGGAGAGACGCCTTTCAGCTTGGCCTTCGGCACGGAGGCTGTCATTCCCATCAAGATGACAGTACCGACTGGAAGAGTCGAGGGATATGATGAGGCAACCAACACAAAGGGGCTATAGTTAAACATGGACCTCATCGAGGAGAAAAGGGACAGGGCCGACCTACACAACCAAGTTTACAAGCAGCGCGTCACCTGGCACTATGACTACAAGGTCAGACCACGCACCTTGGGTCTAGGAGATTGGGTGCTGAAGCGGGTGATAGTGGAGGAGGTCGGCCCTGCAACGTTCTTCTTGAGGGACCGGGATGGCATAGTCACCGGGCACCCGTGGAACAATGAGCACCTTAGGTTCTACCCCGTTTAACCAAGTCAGAGATTGTAAATCATGCCCACCGGGTCTAACTAGGTCAACCCGGGAGGATGCCTTCATTTGTTTTGATAACTATTACAAAAATGAAGAAGCTAAATTCACATCACTGTAGTGAAGTCAAAATTCGTAACACGTAAAACTGTCGGTTTGATACACCGGTAACACAAATAGAGGCACAACACAGAATTCAAAGACGTAAATGGGAGATTCGATATGGACACTTGAATAAATTACGAGTATAACCGGACCTCCGGGTAGAAGCCTACATTTCCTGGAGCAGGCAAAAAGCCATTCCCAAAAAAAAAACATCAAAAATTACAATCCGGTTGCACCCAGTTCAAACCCCTAAACTGAGTCATTCTCGACCGAGTCGACTACATCCTCTTCGTCCTCACTCTCGGACGCATTCACTTCGGCGTCGGTACTGTCAGGATTGGCTTCGGGAGGACCCACCGGGTGGATAGCCTGGGAGTCCTTCGCCTTGGCCTTCTCCTGCGCAACAAGCAGATCTGCAAGCATCCGAGATTTGTCAAGGTACCCATGCTCGCTCCACTCTGTGAACTTCTTGGTGATAGCCTCATCCCAAGCAGACTGAAGAAGATCTTTGAGCTCCTGGGACTCCTTGAAAGCTGCAATGGGAACAAGGCTCTTCGGCTCCGCGATCTCGGATTCTTTCTCACGATGTATATCCTCAAGTAGGCGATACTTGCCAAGCTCCACCCTCAAGGACTCCACTTCAGCTTCGAGTTTCTGGACTCGATCAACTTTGCACTCCATCTCCCGAACATGCAGCTGAAGCATGGCTAGCTTCTCGGCCAAGGCTTTTTTTCCCTTCTCCAAAGACCCCTTCTCGGTTTGGAGGTAGCTCACATGACTATTGAGCTTGGCCACCTGCTCATTCAGTTCGACCGTGTCCTCGCTGGCTTCAATAGAGTACACCGCGAAGAGAGCCTACAAGCAACGGCCAAAGTAAGCAAGTTCCCATGAACTTAAAAAAAAAAAAAAACCATACACCAACCTTCATTAGATGTTCCAGTGTAATCCTTCGGGACTCGGAAGGTGAACCTTCCTTGAATCTCACCTGGTCGAGATCAATCCCCTTCAAGTTGCTGATCATTGCACGGACAAACTTCTCATCCGTGCAACCATACTCATCGAGAACCTGCCTGATCGGGGTCTTCGAAATCTTAGGAACTGGAGGGGCGAGAATAGACAGCGAGGGAGTCGAAACGGGGGCCCCGGGAGCTGCCATATGCTTCTTCGGTTTTGGAGCAGGGATCCCGGATACGTCCTCACTAGTATACTTCACCTGGGACTCGGCACCTTGGGTTTTCCTCGAGTGATGGTGGCGCCTTTTCCTTTCACCCAAAGTATGTCGCGAGGCTGCGGGAGGAGGTACCGGCGGAGTCTCCGTTGACCCATATACTTCGTCCAGAACTTCAAGGACCTTTTGCTTGTCCAGGACCCATACCGTGTGCGTATCCACGTCCAGCTCGGTGCACGAAGCCAGATCACCTTTGATTAGTAGCTTCTTCAAGAGGGCCTGATCCTTCTCCATGTCCAAAGGGTGATTAGGCGAGGAACACGCCTGGGGATTTTTCCTACAAACCAAAGACAATATTAGTTGAGCTGAGCATAACGAGGACTTCAAATGTAAAGCGGAAGTAAAGATGAACCCACCGGGTACTTTACCCATCTCATAGTGCGCGAGAACGGCCCACCGCGTCAAGTGATATGAGCTATGGTCCTCGTCATGGGGCCAGGCCGCGAATATACGGGCGATACGCTCCCGCTCGATTGCGTTCAGTGAGTAGCTCTGATCCCCAATAGCCCGAAAGTAATTGGGCACCGTGAGCCGTCTCGTCTTTCTTTGCCAAGGGCCCCCAACCAGGACCACCTTCGCCCTCCACTCCTTGTTTATCGAAGAATGGAGATTGGTGATGATTGACTCGTAGTCCCGCGCAGTGAAGCCTACGCACCCGGAGCTTCCCGCCTTCTTCGAGTATGACAGTCTGTAGAGCGCGCTGAACTCGTTGATTGTCGGCCACCCCATGTACGAAAGGTAGTACAGACATTCGAGTCCCAGAAGTTGACGCCACTAATTCGGCGGGACCTGGCCGGGAGCAAGCTGCAGCATGCTCAGTATGTACTGCACATATTGGGGTAGCGGTACGGAGAACCCGTTCCTAAACATGTTATCGTGCACCGCCACGTAATTGTCTCTCGGAGCGCACGCTAGTTCTCCCGGGTACAAGCCACGCATAGGGATACCGGAGGGAATGTCCCACTCTTCCCTAAACTGTTCCATCTCCTCGGGCGTGAAACTACATATGGGCTCATCACACACCTTACCGTCGTCCAGACAGTGCAAGACACCTGTGATCGGGATCGCTTCATGCACAGGGCTCTCGGGATTCGAGGTGGAGGATCCGAAATGAGAGTTTTCTCGCCCGACATCTCTGTTAGTTTCCCGCTGTAGGTACCCTTCCCTTCTTTCGACATCATCAGCGGGAGCCCGCCGAGACGAGCCAGAGACGCTGGCATCAGAAGCCCTAGACTCCATTTCCACCCTAGAAAAACCCTATGGACCATTAGATACCTACATCGCGTGCCGCCACCTGGAGGTTTTTGACCCCACCAATCTGAACACGGCGACAGTTCACAATCAACCCAAAAACCCAGGAACACCTAGAAACCCTGAAAAGTCTACCGATCTACAAACTTTACAAGATAAGTTTAGTAACATAACTCAACGCAGGAGAAGGAGAGCTAACCAGATAGTGCAGGCCGGAGACGCGCCAGAGCAGCAAACGGATAGCACCTCACAATCGCAAGATCGGCCGTAGCAGGGAAGCAGAACTCCTTCCAAGCGCAAGACTCCTTTTCTCTTATGAGCTCAGCTCCGCAGCACCCCCTCCGATCTACGTTTCAACGGACAGAAAATGAAAACAGAGAGAGAGCAAAACAGACGAGCGCAGAAGCAGACAGAACGAAAGAAGGATGAAACAGAAGGCAGGGTCAGTGGGGGGACTGAACATATATACGAAGCGGGGGAAAGGACGCCTCGATTTCCCCCCAAATTCATTTACCGCGCACGAGGAAATCGGATCCGTTGCTACCCACTGTAGGATCGTGACACGTGCCCCACTACCGGGTAACTTCTCAAATAAGAGAGGAGTGAAACACTCGCATTAAATGCACATCCCTTCGCCCTTCCCCACAGCGCCACCTAGCGGACATGCAATTAATACCCTGACACACCACCACCAACTCAGGTTACCAACCCAATAACACTACCCGGCAGCAGTCGCCGGTAATCACCGGGCTCCCGTGGAGTTTGCAGATCCCTCCGTTAAACCATCAGGGATGTCGTGGCATCCGGAGACAAGGCGAGTCCCGGATATTCCACAACGGGTTATCCTTAACCATCGCGTGTAAGAACCGTACACGGAGCGGACTTCAGAGCTCGCATGTAAGAACCGTGGGCGGAACGGACCTGATAGCTCGCTTGTAAGAACCGTACGCGGAGCGGATTTCATAGCTCGCGTGTAAGTACAGCACGCAGACTGGACAACATAGCTCGTGTGTAAGAACCGTACGTGAAGCGGACTTCAGAGCTCGCGTGTAAGAACCGTACGCGGAGTGGACCTCATAGCTCGCGTGTAAGTATTACGCGAAGCGAACTCCTCACTTCGCGCGTTCTCCTTGTAAGCGGGACAAGCTGACTCTAACGAAGCGAAGCGCACTCAGCTCGCCTGGTACTGTCATTCTTTCCGCGCGAAGCAAATTCAGCTCGCCTACTAATTTCATTACACATGCGCGGAGCGGACAACATAGCTCACGTCTAAGAACCGTATGCGGAGCGGACTCCTCACTTCACGCGTTCTCCTTGTACGCGGGACGAGCTGACTCCGACGAAGCGAAGTGCACTCAGCTCGCCTGGTACTGTCATTCTATCTGCGCGAAACGACTTCAGCTCGCCTACTAATTTCATTGCACATGCGCGAGGCGAACTCAGGCGCGAGATCCATCACACATACATTCAGCCGAGATCGCTATGGGGCTATTATGTTCCAACCAAATGACCAAATAGCCAGCCTCAGATACGTGTGGGCATCATAGCATGCTCGTTGTGGAATATCCGGGACTCGCCTTGTCTCCGGATGCCACGACATCCCTGATGGATTAACGGATGGATCTGCACACTCCACGGGAGCTCGGTGAATACCAGCGACTACTACAGGGTAGTGTTATTGGGTTGGTAACCTGGGTTGGTGGTGGTGTGTCAGGGTATTAATTGCATGTCCGCCAGGTGGCGTTGTGGGGAGGGGCGAAGGGACGTGCATTTAATGCGAGTCGTTTCACTCCTCTCTTGTTTGAGAAGTTACCTGGTAGTGGGGCACGTGTCACGATCCTACGGTGGGTCGCGACGGATCAGATTTCCTCGTGCACAGTAAATGAATTTGGGGGGGGGGAAATCGAGGCGTCCTTTCCCCCACTTCGTATATATGTTCAGTCCCCCCACTGACCCTGCCTTCTGTTTCATTCTTCTTTCGTTCTGTCTGCTTCTGCGTTCTTTTGTTTTGCTTTCTCTGTTTCATTTTTCGTCCGTTGAAACGTAGATCGGAGGGGGTGCTGCGGAGCTGAGCTCATAAGAGAAAGGGATTCTTGCGCCTGGAGGGAGTTCTGCTTCCCTGCTACGGCCGATCTTGCGATTGTGAGGTGTTGTCCGTTTGCTACTCCGGCGCGTCTCCGGCCTGCACTATCTAGTTAGCTCCCCTTCTCTTATGTTGAGTTATGTTACTGAAGTTATCATGTAGAGTTTGTAGATCGGTAGACTTTCTGGGTTTCTAGGTGTTTTTGGGTTGGTTGTAAACTGTCGCCGTGTTCAGATTGGTGGGGTCAAAAACCTCCCGGCGGTGGCACGCGATGTAGATATCTAATGGTCCATAGGGTTTTTCTAGGGTGGAAATGGAGTCTAGGGCTTCTGATGCCAGCGTCTCTGGCTCGTCTCGGCGGGCTCCCGCTGATGATGTCGAAAGGATGGAAGGGTACCTGCAGCGGGAAACTAACAGAGATGTTGGGCGGGAAAACTCTCATTCCGGATCCTCCACCTCGAATCCTGAGCGCCCTGTGCTCGAAGCGATCCAGATCACAGGTGCCCTGCACTGTCTGGATGACGGTAGGGTGTGCGATGAGCCCATATGTAGTTTCACGCCCGAGGAGATCGAACAGTGTAAGGAAGAGTGGGACATTCCCTCCGGTATCCCTATGCGTGGCTTGTACCCGGGAGAACTAGCATGCGCTCCGAGAGACAATTACGTGGCGGTGCACGATAACATGTTCAGGAACGGGTTCTCCGTACCGCTACCCCAATATGTGCAGTACATACTGAGAATGCTGCAGCTTGCTCCCGGCCAGGTCCCGCCAAATTAGTGGCGTCAACTTCTGGGACTCGGATGTCTGTACTACCTTTCAAACATGGGGTGGCCGACAATCAACGAGTTCCGCGCGCTCTACAGACTGTCATACTCAAAGAAGGCGGGAAGCTCCGGGTGCGTAGGCTTCACGGCGCGGGACTACGAGTCAATCATCACCGATCTCCCTTCTTCGATAAACAAGGAGTGAAAGGCGAAGGTGGTTCTGGTGGGGGGCCCGTGGCAAAGAAAGACGAGACGGTGGGCCGTTCTCGCGTACTGCAAGATGGGTAGAGTACCCGGTGGGTTCATGTTTACTTCCGCTTTATATTTGAAGTCCTCGTTATGCTCAGTTCAACTAATATTGTCTTTGGTTTGTAGGAAAAATCTCCAGGCGTGTTCCTCGCCCTAATCACCCTTTGGACATAGAGAAGGATCAAGCCCTCTTGAAGAAGCTACTGACCAAAGGTGATCTGGCTTCACACACCGAGGTGGACGTGGATATGCACACGGTACGGGTCTTGGACAAGCAAAAGGTCCTTGAAGTTCCGGACGAAGTATACGGGTCAACGGAGACTCTGCCGGTACCTCCTCCCGCAGCCTCGCGGCATACTTTGGGTGAAAAGAAAAGGCGCCACCATCACTCGAGGAAAACCCAAGGTGCCGAGTCCTAGGTGACGTATACCGGTAAGGACGTATCTGGGATCCCCGCTCCAAAACCGAAGAAGCATAAGGCGGCTCCCGAGGCCCCCGTTTCGACTCCCTCGCTGTCTGTTCTCGCCCCTCCCGTTCCTAAGATTTCGAAGATCCCGATCAGGCAAGTTCTCGATGAGTATGGTTGCGCGGATGAGAAGTTCGTCCGTCCAATGATCAACGACTTGAAGGGGATTGATCTCGACCGGGTGAGATTCAAGGAAGGTTCTCCTTCCGAGTCCCGAAAGATTGCACGGGAACATCTAACGAAGGTTGGTGTACGGTTGTTTTTTTTTTCGAATTGTTCTTGGGAACTTGCTTACTATGGGCGTTGCTTGTAGTCTCTCTTTGCGGTGTACTCTATTGACTCCAGCAAGGACACTGCCGAACTGAAAGAGCAGGTGTCCAAGCTCAATGGTCATGTGAGCTACCTCCAGACCCAGAAGGGGTCTCTAGAGAGGGGTAAAAAAGCCTTGGCCAAGAAGCTAGCCATGCTTCAGCTGCATATTCGGGAGGTGGAGAGCAAAGCTGATCGGGTCCTGGAACTAGAAGCTGTAGTGGAGTCCTTGAGGGTGGAGCTTGGCAAGTATCGCCCGTTGGAGGGTATACTTCGTGAGAAAGAATCCGAGATCACGGAGCTGGAGAGCCTTGTTCCCGCGCGCTGCGATCTGGCCGTTGCAGCTTTCAAGGAGTCCCAAGAGCTCAAAGATCTTCTCCAGTCTGCTCGGGATGAGGCTAACACCCAGAAGTTCACGGAGTGGAGTGAGCATGGGTATCTTGACAAATCCCGAATGCTTGCGGATCTGCTTGTTGCGCAGGAGAAGGCCAAGGCAAAGGACTCCCAGGCTATCCACCTAGTGGGTCCTCCCGAAGCCAATCCTGACAATATTGGCACCGAAGTAAATGCGTCCGAGAGTGAGGATGAAAAAGATGCAGTCGACTCGGTCGAGAATGACTTAGTTTAGGGCTTTGAACTAGGTGCAACCGGATTGTAATTTTTGATGTTTTTTTTTGGGAATGGCTTTTTGCCTGCTCCGGGGAATGTACACTTCTGCCCGGAGGTCCGGTTATACTCGTAATTTATTCCAAGTGCCCATGTCGAATCTCCCATTTTCGTCTTTGAATTTGGTGTTGTGCCTCTATTTGTGTTACCGGTGTATTAAACCGACAGTTTTACGTGTTACGAACTTCACTACAGTGATGCGAATTTAACTTCTTCATTTCTGTAATAGTTGTTATCAAAACAAATGAAGACATCCTCCCAGGTTGACCTTGTCAGACCCGGTGGGCATGATTTACAATCCCTGACTTGATTAAACGGGGTAGAACCTAAGGTGCTCATTGTTCCACGGGTGCCCGGTGACTATGACGTCCCTGTCCCTCAGGAAGACCGTTGCAGGGGCGACTGATAGGAGCATAAAATGCGATGATTTTATAGTTTAACCTTTGCATTTAACTTTGCTATTTTCCTATAAAAGATCATTTTAACTTTGTTATTTTCTTAGGTACTTCGTGGAGCAAGATAATGCAAATATGTGTTCAAGTGATGCAAGCAAGGCTTCCAATACGAAGTAGAGATTTGAAGGATGGAGTTTGATCATTCACATGGTCAAAAATATCAAGGAAAGGCGATGGAACCACTTCACCAAAACAGAAGCTGTAAACACAAAAAGCTGAAAACTGGTTTATGCTTATTTTCTCCGGTTTTCAAGACCTATTTCCATGAGGTTTCGAGAATGGTTTCACTGAGATTACTGCCCAGATTTGTAGAGGTGCGTTTTTAGATCAATTTGGACTCAAGAATCATCCAAATCGGTGATGACATCTTGGATTTATGAAGCGTTGAAGTTGGACAGAAAATTAGCAGTTCTGGGAAAGCTGTGCAGCAGTCAAGTTCGAGGCAGTGTTTGGGCTGGATTCTGAGAAGCTGTCTTGGGGGTTTTTGCACGATTTTGAAGAGTGACATCATTAATATAATTCTCTCAAAAGCCAAGTCCAGATTATATATGGAAGACATTCAAAAGATAGCCCAAACATTGATTCTAATCAAAGAAGGAAACATAGTTTGAAAATGAAGCTTTCAAGACTTGGAGACTACTTAAGGCAAAACCCTAATACCATAACGGGAAGGGGGGGTTTCTTTTGGAGGAAAAAGCCAACACACAAGAGAAGAGGGAGCCGTCAAGCAACTCAAGGAGAAGAAGTAAAGTTCAGAGCCCAGAAGAGATTGATCCCTCGACTCAGAAAATCGATCTTTTCCCTTGTTTTTTTATCTTTAGTATTTTCTTTTCTTCCCAAACCTCATGAAATTCTCTGGTGTATTTTCAAAGATGATGAGTAACTAATTTTACCTTAGTTAGGGGCTGTTTCCAAGCCCTAGACATGGTGTAACTATGAAGTTGGCGTTTATTTAATTTGTTCCATGGATTTCGGATATTCATTGGTTTATCGTTATATCATTGATCAACTTTGTATGTTTATTGATGGTGGCCAACATTAGTATGCATGCTAGGTTGTAAAGCTATGAATGTTTTGTATGATCATCATGTCTACTTGCATTCTAGAGTAGCGAGTGAGTGATTTGAGCCCATTCACATAAATCAATGTCTAGGTAGATTAGGACAACATCAGTACCGACATTGCCTAGCCTTATTCATAATCTTCTAGACCTTAATGACTTCTAGGTGAGAGCTGTGCGAGAACATCACTCTAGGCTCCATTCTAGATGCTAAGTTAAGTTGAAAACATCATTCTCTTAACATACCAAGTAAGAAATATTGATAGATTAAGTTCAACACATCATTGGCTTAGCTTGAGTAAGGATATCCGAATGAATTGAACATGTTAGTAAACACATCATAGGTGTAATCATTGTCTAGTGGTGAGGAGTAGTTCCTAACTAGTTTTTGTTATTTGAATTCCAAAACCAAAATCCCGAAATTTAGTTTTCTGTTTTTGACCATTCTGTCCGTCATATTTCTGAATTTTGTTAGCATAGCAAAACTACACAGTTTTCCCCCAAATTTTGTGTGTCTCTTCGTTAGTGTTCCTAGTTTCTCCAGATTTAATTTCATAATTTTTCGCTGAGTCTAGCTATAGTTTTTAATTGCGTCTTTGTCTAGTGTCTGTTCAGTTTTTCAAAGTCATATTTGCAATTGTTAAGTCACAATCCTCTGCGGGAGACACCCTACTTTTCTATACTACCATCGATAACTTTATTGTGATTGCAGGGTTATTTATAAGTCTATTTTAGGCTTATCAGCGACCTCCTCCACTATCTCGTAAGGGCCCTCCCATGTTGGATCAAGGGCCATTGGTTGGGTCATCACCCGCTTCATCACCGAATCACCTAGACCCAAGGCGCGTGGTCTGACCTTGCAGTCATAGTGTCGGGCGATGCGCTACTTGTAAACTTGGTTGTGTAGGTCGGCCCTGTCCCTCTTCTCCACGATGAGGTCCATGTTTAACTGTAGCCCCTCTGTGTTGGTTTGCTCATCGTATCCCTCGACTCTTCCAGTCGGTACCGTCACCTCGATGGGAAGGACAACCTCTGTGCAGAAAGCCAAGCTAAAAGGTGTCTCTCTCGTTGACTCAGTAGCAGTGGTTCGGATGGCCCATAGAGCTTCCGGGAGCATTTCTGCCCACAATCCTTTAGCATCGTCCAACTTCTTCTTCAGCAGTTTCTTTACAATCTTGTTGACCGCCTCCACTTGCCCTTTAGTCTTCAGGTGAGCTACCGATGAAAACACCATCCGGGTTCCCATGTTCTTGGCGAACTCGATGAGCTTCGAGTTGTTGAACTACGTACCATTGTCGGTTATAATAGTCTCCGGGACTCCGAACCTGCAGTAGATATTTTTCATGAGGAAACCCATCACACTGTCGGTGGTTATTCGACTAAGCGGTTTTGCTTCAACCCACTTGATGTAATAATCCACCGCCACTATGGCATACTTGTACTGGGTGCAACCGGATTGTAATTTTTGATGTTTTTTTTTTTTTTTGGAATGGCTTTTTGCCTGCTTCGGGAAATGTAGGCTTCTGCCCGGTGGTCCGGTTATACTCATAATTTATTCAAGTGTCCATGTCGAATCTCCCATTTGCGTCTTTGAATTCTGTGTTGTGCCTCTATTTGTGTTACCGGTGTATCAAAACGACAGTTTTACGTGTTACGAATTTTGACTTCACTACAGTGATGCAAATTTAGCTTCTTCATTTCTGTAATAGTTATCAAAACAAATGAAGGCATCCTCCCGGGTTGACCTAGTCAAACCCGGTGGGCATGATTTACAATCCCTGACTTGGTTAAACGGGGTAGAACCTAAGGTTGTCATTGTTCCACGGGTGCCCGATGACTATGCCGTCCCGGTCCCTCAGGAAGAACGTTGCAGGGCCGACCTCCTCCACTATCTCGTATGGGCCCTCCCATGTTGGATCAAGGGTCATTGGTTGGGTCATCACCCGCTTCATCACCCAATCTCCTAGACCCAAGGTGCGTGGTCTGACCTTGCAGTCATAGTGCCGGGCGACGCGCTGTTTGTAAACTTGGTTGTGTAGGTCGGCCCTGTCCCTCTTCTCCTCGATGAGGTCTATGTTTAACTGTAGCCCCTCTGTGTTGGTTTGCTCATTGTATCCCTCGACTCTTCCAGTTGGTACCGTCACCTCTATGGGAATGACAGCCTCCGTGCCGAAAGCCAAACTGAAAGGCGTCTCTCCCGTTGACTCTATTGCAGTGGTTCAGATGGCCCACAGAGCTTCCGGGAGCATTTCTGCCCACAATCCTTTAGTATCGTCCAACTTCTTCATCAGCAGTTTCTTTACAATCTTGTTGACCGCCTCCACTTGCTCGTTAGTCTTCGGGTGAGCTACAGATGAAAACACCATCCAGGTTTCCATGTCCTTGGTGAACTCGATGAGCTTCGGGTTGTTGAACTATGTACCATTGTCGTTTATAATAGTCTTCAGGATACCGAACCTGCAGTAGATATTTTTCATGAGGAAACCCATCACACTGTCGGTGGTTATTCGACTAAGCGGTTCTGGTTCAACCTACTTGGTGTAGTAATCCACCGCCACTATGGCATACTTGTACTGTTCAGGAGCGGTGGGAAATTTCCCAATCAAGTCTAGACCCCACTGCGCGAAGGGCCACGGAGACAGCAGGATCGAGAGTGCAATGGACGGAGAATGGATCTTGTTAGCGTGTTGGTGTCATTTATGGCATCTCGCTGACACTTGATCCGCCATCCTTCCCATATTGGGCCAAAAATACCCCGTTCTTAACACCTTGAAGGATAGGGATCTCGATCCAGAGTGATTACTGCAAACACCTTCGTGGATGTCCCGGAGAATCGTTTCACCTTCTTGTACTGATACACATTTTAAGTTGGGAAAGCAATACCCCCTGCGGTACAGTTTACCGTTGATCAGCGTGTATCTGGCACACCTCGATTGCAACTTCCTCGCCTGCCTTCTATTCTCTGGGCGGACTCCCTCTTTGATGAACTGAATTATGGGGTCCATCCATGTCGGTTCCTTGGGGCCAGTAGTGATGGCAAATATCTCTGTGATTGTCTTGTCGATACTCGGCCGGTCTAGGATGTCAACCTTGACCTTTTTGCGCCCTTTCTGGCGGGTACCGGTGGCAAGCCGAGCCAAAGCATCAGCATGGCTGTTCTCCGTCCTAGGGATCTGAGCCACAGTTGTTGACACGAATCAGCACAGGAGGGCCTTCGCGAGTGCCCGATAAGAATTCAGGTGAGGTTCTTTAACTTCAAATTCCCCGCTGACTTGGTTCACCACAAGCTGTTAGTCACTAAACACTTTGACACTTTTTGCTCCAATCTCTAGTGCCAACTGTAGCCCCCCGATCAATGCCTCGTACTCGGCTGCATTATTGGACGTGGATAAATTAAACTCCATGGCGTACTTGTATACGAACCCGTCCGGGCTAACCAAGATTATTCCCGCCCCACTCTTCTCTTTAGTGACGGAGCCGTCGATGAACAACTTCCAACACGGCTAGACTTCTTGGGGAGTCACCATAACCTCTCGCTCAACCTCCGAGCAATCCACGACTCCTTTCATGGGGGTCAATTCTGAGATAAAATCCGCAACTGCCTGCCCCTTGATGGCTACTCTCGGCACGTAGTATATGTCGAACTCTCCTAGTTTTATCGCCCATTTGGCCAGTCTCCCTCTCGTCTCTGGCTTCTGGAAAACTTGCTTGAGGGGCAGTTAGTGAACAGGGTGATGGAATGAGCTTGAAAGTAGTGCCGCAGCTTTCGGGCGGTTACGACGAGCGGTAGGGCTAACTTTTCTAAGTCTGGGTACCTGTTTTCAGCCAGCGTATAGCCTTTGCCTACGTAATACACTGGAAGCTCAACGACGTCATCTTTTCTGATCAAAGCCGAGCTTACTGCCGTATTGGATGCTGCCAAATAGAGATATAGCATCTCCCCGGGAATTAGTTTTGAAGGCTTCGACACGGATGCCAAATATTCCTTGATATTCCTGAAAGCCTCATCTTGCTCGGGCCCCCAATTGATCAGCTTGCAGTGCTGACTCTTGAGCAGTTTGAAGAACGGCCCGCACTTGTCCATGAGTCTAGAGACAAACCTAGCGAGAGCCGCCACCTTGCCCGTTAGGGACTGGACGTCGCTCCGGACTTTCAGGACCACCATATCCATTATAGCTTGGACCTTCTCCGGGTTTGCTTCGATCCCCTACCGGCTAATCACGCGGCCCAGGAACTTCCCCTTGACAATCCCAAACAAGCATTTCTCCTGGTTCAATCTCATACGGTACGCGAGTATAATATCAAATGTTGCCTGCAGGTCGCTCACGTGCCTGACCGCAGTGAGACTCTTTACCTGCATGTCGTCCACATATATCTCCATGGTAATACCCAGCTGCTTAGCGAACATTTTGTTCATCAGGCGTTGATAGGTTGCTCCCGCGTTCTTTAACCCGAACGACATCCTCTCGTAGTAGTAGACTCATTTGTCGGTCATGAAGGCGGTATGCTCCTCGTCCGCGAGATCCATCATTATTTGATTGTAGCCCGCGTAAGCGTCCATAAAACTCAGCATTTCGAACCCGGAGGTGGAATCAACGAGTTAATCAATTCGAGGCAAAGGGAAGCTATCTTTGGGGCACGCCCTATTAAGACTGGTGTAGTCCATGCACATCATCCATTGCCCTACCGCCTTCTTGGGGACCATGACCAAGTTTGCCAACCATTGAGGGTATTTGGCTTCCTTGATAAACTCGATATCCAGCAGCCTCTGTACCTCTCCCTTGATGACGTCATACTTGGCTACATCGAACGACCTCCGCTTCTGTCGTACCGGAGGTACGCCTTTACGAATTCCCAACTTGTGCGTGACTATATCACCCGAGATACTGGGCACATCAGCATATGACCACACAAATGCTTTGTTGTTGGCCTTCAGGAAACGCACGAGCTCCTCCCGTACGACAACTGGCAACTCCTTGTGGTTCTTGTTGGGAACTCATCCGAGATGCAGATGAGCTCTGTCTCCTGAACTGATCCATGTCTCTCGGACTCGGTTCCTTCTGCTACAGCATTAATTCTGGGATCCTCATACACATCTGATACGGGTCTACTCGTGATCCCGGAGGACAATACCTCTGCTCTTTTCTTGCCATTATCTCTGTCGATAGAGTAGTATCCTCTCGCAGCCAACTGATCACCCCAGATGGTAACAATTCCCGTTGGGGAGGGTAGCTTCATCATCATCATGTGGCCGGCGATGAATGTCTTGAGTTTCCACAGGGCCGGTCTCCCGAGTATCCTATTTTACGAAGAATCGCAGTCGACAATTATGAAGTCTACCGTTGTCCTCAGCGTGTTCCCCTCTAAACCTCCGAGGATCACAGGTATGTAGTCAGATCCCAGAGGCTGCACTACATCCCCGGAGAAGCTTATCAACGGTTCATTATCCTGCATGAGCTTGCTGCTTCCCCTCTTTAGCGCCCGCCAAGCATTTCGGAACAGCACATTCACGGACGCCCCGGTGTCGATTAGAATTTTCTTGCAGAGATAATGATCCAACTGTGTGGTGATCAGGAATGGATCCTCGTGAGGCAGTCTGGTCCCTTGCTCTTCTTCTTCTTCGAACGTCACTGATTTCCACCTCACGTTGACATTCTGGGGGCCATAGCTTCCTAAGGCGTATATCTCTCGCCCATCTCTGATCCCGGGGCATTGCTTCTTGGCTCTGTTACTCCTACGGTCTATCCGTGCTCCCCCGCGGATCGTGTTGATTGTCCCGTGCACGGATTCTCCCCCTGCTTGCCGCTGACCTGACATGTACTGCTGAAGCTTTCCTGCTTTCAGTTGGCTCTCGATCGTTTTTTTAGCTCAACACAGTTGTTTATCGCGTGCGTCGCGTCCCTGTGGTACCCGCAGTACTTTCTGGTATCCTCTCGGGTCAATCGGGACGGTGGGAACTTTCTGGTTGCCGGTCCCGGGAGCGTTCCCTTGTTCTTGTTCCACACCACTTCCGGGGTTGCTGTTAGTGCGGTGAAGCTTTCTCTGGCTACGGGAATAGCTGCTCTAAACCCACTGTCCTGATAGCTCCCTTTGCTCTTCCCCTGCGGACCCCCCATTTGCTTGCCTTGCTTCTTGCTTCCGTCCTTGAACCTCTTACCTGTGGTGAAAGCTTGTCCCTCTTGGTCCCCTTTCCAGGTTCTTACTTCTTGGATCATCTGTCCTTGGGATTCAGACCTCCTGTTTTCCTTTCGCTTCCCCGTGTGCTGATCCCCATAAGTGTCATGGTCCGCCTGGGCGTGCCTGATCGCCATTTCCATTAGCTCATCATAGCCCCGGTGGTTTTCGATTCGTACCGCATATAAGAACTTCCTCGGCAACAGGGCCTGGACAAAGGCTTCCTCCGCCACCTTCTTGTTGAAACTCCTGACCTTGGCCGTGGCCCCCTGCCAACGATTTACAAAGGGGTGCCCTTGCTTTACCTTGAACAGCTGAGCGATATTCTGCCCGTCCGTACGCAGTATGAATTGGTTCACGAATCTGTCCGCTAGTTTCCGAAAGCAATCTATCGAGCCGGCCAGGAGCTCATAGAACCAGCTCAGTGCCTCTCCCGACAACGTCTCCTGGAACATGTTGCAGCACACGACATCTGAATAGCCCTTTGCATTCATATGTGACTTAAAGCTGTCAAGGAAGAGATGCGGGTCCCCTTCCCCCCCCCCCCCCCGGTAGCTCAACTTAAGAGGTTTGGCTGCGTGAGAATGTAAGGTCTGTGTGATGGCTCTTGTGAATGGCCCCCCTCTTTCTTTGAATCCCACGCCAGGCGAGTTGTGGGCTGCCCATCTTTCTGCTTCATCTACCCTCGTGGTCAGGTTCACCACATTGTCCCGCATGGCCATAAGGGCCGCCTCTACTCCCATTGTTTCCACCCTTCTGCTTTCGACGGGTGTTGGGAGTGGCGGTAGACCTTCTCTTTCCATGGCTTCTGGGAACAAGTTCGCCCTCAGAGTGACCGTCCCGCGGGTGACTGTCGGCGGTGTTATTGGTGAATCTCTGCCCTCGCCCTGCCTCTTGCGGGCAATGGTGGCCGCCCGCTCAATTTCCTAGTCACTCTCCAGTCTTCTTGATAACGCACCCATTATCGTCGCGTTATCTCTCTCCAACTTTTTCTCCTGAGCGGCTGCGTCTAAGCGTTCCCGCGCTCTTTCTCTCTCCATACGGGCCACGTCCGCTCTCAGCCTCTCCACCATATCCTCCATTTCTTCCTACGTGAGATCACGCATCGTTTCGTCCGGGGTCCTTTGCGGATCGTTCGTCGCTGGTGCGCATTCCAGCGTCTCATTCATTCCTCCCGTCCTGGTATCACTTCCCGGTGTCTTATCTCCGCTGAGGCCACTGTGATCTCCCGTCATTGTCTTGCTCCTGACTTCTACTTCATTTGACTCTGTCATCAAGACTGGCTTTTCGTAAGAGTTCCCACAGACGGCGCCAATTGTTTCTGCTGGATCCCGTAGACCTCTTAGAAACTTGTTGCACGTGATCCGTCCTTGGATATGTTCCTTCTTATCTGCAAAAGGAGACCGACCGGGACTTTCCGGTCTTTCTCTCTCTGATGGTAAAGTCAGTTGTGTGGTAGGTGAAGTATTAAATGCTAGGAGATGTTTTCTTACCCTTTTTGTTGACCTCACTTTTGTATTTATAGCCCCGGGTTGACTTATGTCGTCTGTGTTATTCGATGTGGGACAAGTACCCTGTTGAGGTCTGTTATCTTGCCTTCTGTGGAGTCTCCCCCTTCCGGCCCAGACCACTATAGCATCTAGGATGAGGTCTGTTCAAACTGCCTCATGTTGGGCTTCCTAGCGTTGTGGGCCGGGGGAGGTATTTATCGACTATCGACTACAGTTATATTGAGAGATGTGATGATCTTGGGGAGCATGAAGGCTTCAGGTGTTGATGCTAGTTTGTTGGTTATAGAAGTGCAAGTTGGATTTTCAGGTAAGGGTTGTTCATTTTCAAGTAGATTATGCCGAATTTTTGGTAAAATTTCCTTGGAGGTCGACCCCGCAGGATTTATCTCGGGTTTCAGGATGAAATTCGGGGTGGGTCTTGACAACATCTGTGGTAGGAGAAAAAGAAAAGCAAGAATGCACCGCATTGATAGTGACCATCTCGGAGAATGCAGCCCCATCTTGGAAAATGTATGTTGATGACTCGGTATCATGGAGCAAAAGTGGGCAAAGAATAATTCTCATTTGCCCGAACGGATACAGATACAAGTACGCTTTGAAATTTCTGTGTAGAGCATTGAACAACGCAACAGAGTATGAGGCACTCATCGAGAGCCTTCAACTGGCAAGGGATATAGGAGTAAGTAGGCTAGAGGAGTTCGACGATTCACAATTGGTAGTAAACCAGGTGAGCGGACTCTTTGAGGTCAATGAACAACATATGAGTTCGTACTAGGCATTAACCAAGGCCCTCATGCAACAATTCGATACTGTCGTCATCATCCAGATACCGAGGAACATGAATGAGAATGCTGACACCCCGAAACCATAAGAAGAGGTCTCGACAAGACAAAAATAGAAACGGTGGAAAAACCAAGTATCAACAGGACGATCACAGAGATTTTTGCCATCGAGACAGACTTGAGAGCTCCACTAATCCAACTTCTCCACGCAAAGAAGCGCTTGACCATGAATGAGACTGGGAGAGCGAGGTTAAAAGAGAAATTGTTAATAAACTTGTAGTGTTGATGGTGAAATATCCCTCTGCATTTGTAACAAAAAAAAATATCCCTCTACATAGAGTGATCCTCTAATTTTAAAGAAATTAAGCTTCAGTTTGTTAGTTTATTTATTTTTGTTTATCACTCGAACTAAACCGTTATCATAATATACTTACATACTTAACGTATTATTCTCTCAAATAAAATTAGATTTTTTTTTTGAGAAGAAATGAAAAATAATAAAATTAGAAAATAATAAAAGACCACCAAAAGTCCAAAATTGTGGTGGTCATCGTCGGAAAGAAATACCAACCTCGGTCATAAATGAGTAGGGCCTTGGATGAGAATGGATCATCGGTAAATGCCAAAACAACAAAACCACCGAATAAAAATGGAATTTGGCGGTTAGGGTTTTAGGAGAGAGAGAGAGGAAGCCATCTCCTCTTCCAATTTCCATTTCCATTTCCATTTCGGTGACTCTCAGACTCTCACTCTCTCACTGGCCGACCAAACTGACGAGGTAATCGAACCATCCCGCTTCTTCTTGTTTCTGTCGTTTTCGTTTCATCTAGGAATTTGTCGGTCGATGATTCGGTGTTCGTTTGGGTTCTCTGTTCGGTCTTAGGTAGATGTGTGTTCATGCTCACCGGTTAAATCGGTGGCGTTTTGGGATTTCGTAGAATGAGAATTGCCTGAAATTTCGGAAATGTGGGTTTGATATAAACCCTATGTTGTGTTTGGTAACGTTGTTGATACCGAAGGCCGAGTCTGTGTGTTGTTTTGTACGTCGAAAATGAAAAGGCGAAAACAAAAAAGTAGGAAAATTAGCGGAATTTGAGAAAGTAATTATATGAAATTGTCTGTCTCATGTTCATCAGATAAAGTAAAAATTCTGTATTTTTGCGGAAATTTATATCTGAGTGTTTTGTATCTGAGTGTCTGTAATTACTGAAAATCAGCTGAGGAAAGATGTTGTAGTACATCCAAAAAGTTAGCCTTGTCTAAGGCTAGTGTGGTTTTTGTGTTGGTAAAAACTGTTGATTAGTATGTTTCATGTTTCATTGAATGTTTTGTTTTCGGTTGTTTGCGTTAGTTATAGATGAAGGTCTCAAATTTGTCATAGATGTAATGGACATATTAGAAAGGGTGTAGATTTTATACATTTCTATGAAACTCAGGTGGCAAGGCTGAAGTTGAAATGAGTATTGCCATGAGTTATGTCTTTCATACTATTTTGAGTGTCAGTCGGTAAAAATCAGCCTCTTTCACTGAAACCCAGCTACAAGCCGGGCTGCATATATCCAAGAACATAACCCATTTCTTTATCCTACTAGCACTGGTTTTTATCAATGTTGAAAGCCATTGAGCTTAGACTGAAGTCCAGAAATGTATCTCTGGACTAGTGAAATAAACTTCATTCTTTAGTGTGATGATGACTGTGTCATTGGTGGTTTGACAAACGCATGGCCTGAACTATTGGGTAAAAGTTGGCACCTATTCAAATTCAGGCAGGGGCTTTGTAGTCCTTTTCAATATAAAAAAATATATTTTGGAGTTGTAGATGAAGGTTTAGGTTATGAGAACAATTGCATAGACTTGATGGATAATAGGTTCTTAGATGCAGTTGAATAGTAAAATCATGGTTAGGACATTGGTTTTGACATTTGATTGGAGTTTTCATGCTTCTGAATTATTTTCTCTTTGCATCTGCTTTCTCATGCACTGAAGTTGTTGGCGACTGGGGAAGCGTAAAAGATTTTGTCATTTTCATTTAACCAACCTGGATGGCGGGGTGGGGTGTTCGTCGGCGAGTTGCATACCTTCAAGGAAATAATCCTCCTCAAGTTGCATCCAACATCTCTAAGGAAGAAGAGGTTGAAGATTCCAAGGATGAAGTTTTAAGAGCTGTGATGGAGGATTCAAAATATGAAGTTTTAAGAGCTGTTAAAAGTGAACCTCTAGAAGATATGCCAGAACCCAAAAGGAGGAAGTGCCCTGGCCGCAGGTCTAAAGAAGTACAGGCATCATTGTTTGCTAAGAAAAGGCAGCATGTGACCATAGCAGGAAGGGGAAGATGGAATGATGAGAGGTAAAATCTTTAAAAGCAATTTGTTGGTCTCTCTGCTAGTACTGCTCTTTATGTCCTAACAATTCAAAAATTTGTGCAGGTATAAGAGGGCAGAGCAAAGTTTGTTCAATGTTTTGGAGGCTCAAGATGCAACTTTTGCCCACCCAATTTCCAGGACAGATCTGAGATTGGCAGCGCGTAGACAAATTGGTGACACTGGGCTGATTGACCACCTACTGAAGCACATTGATGGTACAATTGCACCATGTGGGAGCAAGCGGCTTCGGCGGTGGTTCAACCACAATGGAATAATGGAATATTGGTTGGAGAGTGCGGAACTGGCTGACATTCGAAAAGAGGCTGGGTATCATCCTTATTGGTTTCCACAAGGCTGTGGCCCCTCTGAGCATTATAATTCTTCTGGAGAACTGAGGCTACTCAAGGCAGAAGTCGATAAAATGAAAAGGTGGATACATACTTCATAAACAAATTTGTGATTCAAAAAACACTTGTCTAATTATATTATACATTATTTTGTGTGCTTGTGTTGAAGTGATATGCAGGAGCTGCTGGTGTCCAAGAAGCAAGAGAACGATCAAAGCAATATGCTGGAGGATTTGGTGAAATGGAAAGCTCAAATTGAGGAAAGCTTGAAACTTAATCTGGGTTCTTGGAAGGGTATACAGGTAAGTCAATACTAAATTATCATCACTTATTAAAGTCTTGTAAGATCACTAGAGAAAAAAAGTTAATAAAGCTTTTGTACGATTCTTTTTCATGTTCTCTGAACTCTATGCTATTGGAATATTTCAGTGGGTGATCTGTTTCTGTAATTGACTTAGTTGAATCTTTTGTTTTTTTTTGTTTTTTGTTTTGTTTTTTTTTTTCATTTTTGGTTACAGGACAAGTTGGGGGAGTTCTTGATATGGAAAGCTTCTGTTGAGCAACAGCTGGTGGAATGTACAAATGTCATGAGTAATATGCAAGTAGAGAAGCAATACACTGCTACCAACCTTGTAGCTTCTGAGCAATGGGAAGATTGGTTGGATAACAGCAATGTGGATAATTACGAGGGAAATGAACTTGTAACTTGGTTTGAGAGTACCACTCCGGTTAACACTGAAGAGGAAGTTATAATCCAAGATCACTGCTCCGCCCCACCAGATGGATCAAAGACTGGTGATAGCTCATCTCAGGACCCTATTTTCACAGCCGGAGAAATGGTTGAACTGGAGAGGTAACGGAATAAACAAGATAAAACATAACTGATACCTTTTTATCATAAAGCTGAAATGTGCTCTCATTCTGCTACCAGGGAGAGAGATGTGCCGAGGCTGGAATGGGAGAAGCAGACTGAACATCAAGCTAATGTGACTCCAAATTCTTCTGCAAGTTCGAAGTCAGATGTTGATAATGTGCATTTGTTTCAGGTGATGTTTACAATAATCGGGCAAGTTTGATCATGCATATGTTGCTTGAAATCAATTCCAAGTTTTATTGGATAACTTTATATATCCCACTGAAAACAATCCTTTTTTGACAGGAAATGTTTCAGGAGTTGTTTAGCTGGAAGTCTCAGATGGAGCAGAAAGTGAGTGAGTTATCGGATTCCGTGAGTGCCCTCAAGCAAACATCAAAACTCTCTACTCCAGCCTTTCAGCTGCCAGAAGACGGGAATCTGAGTATGGACTATTATCCATTTTACAAGTTCTAGAAGAGTCTTAGTTCACATTAGACTAGCACCAGAGAAGATTTAGACTTTGTATAGCTGATGCCTGAAAATCCAGTCCAACTACCAAACCAGTGAGAAACCTGTTTTAACTTTACATGTCGACCCCAAACCCTCAAGCATTTTGCTTTAAGTTAGTGACCGCTGATCTTGAATGTTAATATACCACAGATCTATCTGTGAGGATGCTACAAGAGAAATGACCGACTGGTGGGTATACTTTTGAATATACTTTTGTAACGGGGTCAAGTAGTTATGACAAATCAAATGAAGCATATCTTTATGCTCTGTTCTTTTTTTCCTTTCTTTTTGGAAGTGCTGTTGCTTTCGGAGGTAGAAAGATTATATGGTATTATGGTTGAAATAGTTGATAGGGACAGCTGAAATTGTGTGGATGGTGGGAAAATAGGAAAGACCAGCAGCATTATGAAGTATGAACACTGTTTAAGATTGTAAGTTGAAACATGCTCATGCAGTAAGCACCTGCATCATGATTCATGGACAACCAGACCAGCTCCCTGCAATGGGAAACTCTAGTTAGATATCAAGCACCAAAGCTCCAAAATAGAAATTCTGAGAAACAGTATTGTATTGGCCTCTTAAACATGCAACGGAAAATGGAAGACTAGACTGTGACCTTCCCGTAAAATGTATGTAGTTTATCTCTGAATGTGTTGGAAGTTCCCTCTCAAAACCAAATGTATATGCAGACTCACAGACACACAGAATCAAAACCAAAAGTTCATTTTCCTGCATGAGCTGCCTTGAATTCCATACATCAGATATGCAAAACCGGATACCTCAAAGCCCTCGTTGCGCCAATGTGTGTGATTTCTGGAATCTTGAACTTCACACTTGGCCTGGTTGAGTGCAATATTCTTTTGTCAATCTTCATCACATTCTAGCTTAGTTCTTGCAAGCACTGCTTGGCAAGCAGTACACATAAGCCACATAGCTGTACACGTGCAGCTAAACTAACATGAGTATGGGCCACTGAGCCATTCTCTTCCCCACTCTCAACTTTATCATATATATTAATATATGTGTTAATAAAATTTGCCACTCTCAACTTTATCATATATATTAATATATGTGTTAATAAAATTTGGCTACAATCTTTTATGAACCCCCCCATGTTTATTGCTCCTAATAAAACAGTTTTCAACATTATTACCCCTCAATAAAAGATTTATTAGTTATTACCCCTCAACAAAGCATTTTATTACTTTCTAATAATACATAAACAAATTAATGTCCTCAATAAAACATTCGGCGAGGGTAAGGTATGAACCCCGCAAGGTCTTGCAAGGTTGATGACACATTCAAAAAAGTCTAGTGAGATTCCGGTTCAATTCTGAGAAAATTTATTGCAGCTGAAGTCCGGTGACCTAACTCACCTAAGTCTGGTGAGGTTCTGGTTAAGTCTTCTCTCTTTTCCACTATCTCATTGTATGAATGTATAAGAGGCAATGATAAATAGTCTTAAAATAATTTTGTTTGTTAAGATTTTAGTTTTTTTTTATAATTTTTTTTTTTATCAAGGACGTTAATCATTATATTGAATAAATTTAAGAGTACAACATGAACACGATCCGTTCGTGAGGGCCTCGTACAAAAGTAACCATGTGAAACTACCCAAGAACAAACCTAAGAAAACGACCTTGAGGACGAGATGCATGCGACACGAACAAAACCCTAGATCTAGGTTTTGCCACCGCACAAAGAGTGAAGAAAGGAGAGCTCTCTTCATCTTTTCTACTAATCCTAACATTGTTAAGACTAGTTAAAATTAGTTGATTTGGGCACAAATTATAGACAATCTCTTGGAGTACTTGTTGTAAACTTGTAATGGGAAGTTTACAAATGGAGCGGGATATTTTGAAATTTATCTTTCACCGCGTTTTATTTTGTCTTCCCGCCATTTCACCCAAAACCATTTTACACAAGTGGATATAAAAAAACAAAAAAGAAAAATCCGTCTCAGTTCCATATTCTCATGAGCTATTAGCAAAACGCTTTGTCGAAAATGTCGACGTGGCACATGTTCTCCGACGCCGCCGACAATTTCCGGAGGCGATTCTCCGGTCCGGACCCCAACACCAGGCCTCCGGACGCCGCCTTCTATACCGACAACGAAAATCTCAGCTCAAGCGCTCGCTTGCCTTCCATGGCCGACCTGTTGCTTCAAGGCTGCTCAAAGCTCGCGGCGGAGAGTCAGATGAGTCACGGCGGACTCGGCAGATCCGTCTCCGTCAAGCCGTCTTCGTTAGCCAAAGCGGCTTCTCTTCTGGGGGCCTCCGATTCAGGTTAGGTCACCGAATTGGGATCTCAATTTCACTGAATTTGATTTGTCAATTTCAATTTCTTTATTTATTCATAATTTTCAATTGAAAACACTAGGAATGTGAGAAAAATGAAAGAGACAAAATTGTAGTTGAAAACTAGAGTAGTTTATGAAGTTATAAGTACTCATTAGAAGTCGAATTTTCGATGCTGTGTTGGTGGTGTGCAGGCCGAATGAGAGGTAGTGGAGGAGAGATTAGAGGTGGTGGTTTAGGTGATTCGCTTTTCCAGACTGCCTCTGGGAAGATGGTTAATATATCTTCCAAAGGTCTTGTCAAGGCCAAGAAATTGCTTAGTTTGGAAGATGAGAATGAGGACTGTAGTCTTTTTTCGGGGTTCAACATTGGTGGGGCTAAGGATGCTGCATCGGTTTCAAGGTCTTTGGTGAATCATATGACCGGTTCGGTGCAAAGTGGGTTGACGGATGTGTCCAATCTGAGTTCTGTGCAAGCTGAAGTGCCTAGTTTGGCTTGTACACCTTCATCAGTGAAGTTACATACACCCGGAGGAAGATCTACTTCTGTTTCTACTGATGGATGTATGGCTGGTTCCGTGCAGAGTGGATGTAAGAATGAGTTTGATCAGAGTTTTATGCAATGCAAGATGACAATAAATTCAGTTTCCACACCTTCTTCAGTCCAGTTACATACACCCAGCGGAAGAACTTTGTCCGTTTCAAATGGTGCACACAAGACTGTTTCGGTGCAAAGTAGATTTAAGAATGAGTCAAAGCTAAATCATATGCAACATAAAATGCCTAGTTCGGCTTGTACACCTTCATCTTCCAAACTACTTGCACCCAGAGGAAACTCTGAATGTCTTTCCACTGATCTGAGTTTTATGCAATCCCAGAAGCCTAATTTAGCACCCAAGCCTCCATCAATCAAATTCAATACAGCTGGAGGAAGATCTATATCTGTATCCACTGATGCACTACAACGTGCAAGGAATCTCCTTGGTGACCCAGACTTGGGGACCCTCCTGAATGAGGGGAATTCAGACATGGATCTGACATTTTCAAAAGGTAGTGAACATGATAGTCACACTGCCTCTTCCCACCAGAAAATGCCAAAGTCCAAATTTTTAACAAAGAGTTTTGTATCTCCACTGCAATCATCGACTAATCAAGTGCGGACATCAGCAGTCAAGTCAGATAGTACAAATTGGGGCACTAACCTGATCAGCCAATTTGATGTTGTTGGCAATGAAAATGCCCGCAGGCCAAATGGTGAGTTTCCTTGTGGCAAAAAAACCCTTCAGCAACAAACCTTGTACTCTCACTACAGTAGAGAACAATTATTTGGCAAATGGTAATGGTGAAAGGATTGATCCTGTTGAAAGGTCACTAGCCAAGCCATTGGTGGATATTTCAAATACCATTGGCACCTCTCCTCTGAGTAATATACGAATGGCTGGTGTAAAGAGGAAGCTAGGAGGCAATTCTGTTTCTTCATTCAAGAAGCCTCGCATTTCTAACTTCTCCACCCCATTGCATAGGAATGTTCCACTCGTTCCTAATGGTATACTTCAAGTGTCTTAATTACCTTTGTCTATATTGGTTATCAATGAAAACCATTTTCACTTAACCTTCAATTCCATTAGGTTTGTCTACTTTTCCCTCTGACCATTCAAGTTTCAAAGGAAGGGTTTCTACTCGATATCCTGTCCTGATGCCTAGAATTCCTTTGAAAAAGTATTTTGGAATGCCACCATCAGATCAAACCATGGTATGGAGACTGATAGTTCTGTTATTTTTCACCAACATATTATCTTTGTTTTGCCCACTGATACCTTTTTATGCATCAAAATGAATTTAGGTGGACTGCATGTCAGATCAGGTGAGAAGAGTTACAGCAATTAATGCAGAAAACTACATGTTTCCTGATGAATCTGGCTTAAACTACGTAGGAGCAGAAGCTGTTATGCACATTTTGGCTTCTTCCGGAGCCTCAACACAAAATACTTTCAGAGAGTAAATATCTGTCCTTAAAACACTTCCATTTAAGAATGTTGGCACTCTCTCGATCCCACTCTCCTCTCTCTCTCTCTCTCTCTCTCTCTCTCTCTTTATAAAGGAAAAATAATTAGTGTCTGTTTCTGTTCAATTTCTGATGCCATATTGATGTATGAAAATTTTGGTGAAAAAAGGAGTTATGGAAGTGTTCTTAATTAAAACTGCATGATTTGAAATTACTTACATCTGGAAAATTGTCTATGCAATGGTAGTTTGGATTGGTTAGACTATAAAACATCTTGAAATTCTTGTAAGTGGCCATTCTATGGAACCTGTGCAATTGTTAGATGCATTCTGTATCTTAGATTGTCTATACCATGATTTGACCTTTTGTTGAGATTCTGATAATATTCCTCTATTTAGGTGGGTCATAAATCACTACAAGTGGATTGTCTGGAAACTGGCTTGTTATGAGAGATGCTATCCCACTAAAGCTTTAGGAAAATTTTTGACGCTGCCCAATGTGCTTGAAGAACTGAAGTATAGGTATGTGTACTTATACTATACCTATTTGTTACTCCTGTGGTGGCTTGTGGGGTATCCATGATTAACAATATGTAATGCATTTGTACAGATATGAAAGAGAAGTGAATCATGGTCACCACTCTGCAATTAAGAAAATACTGGAAGGAGATGCGTCACCTTCTTCAATGTTGGTCTTATGCATTTCAGCTATCCGCACAAAACATGGCCCAAATATAGAGACTAGCTCGGGAGCTGAAAATAGTAGTGCTGCAAAAGTTGAACTTACTGATGGGTGGTAAGAAATTAGTCAATTATATTCTCTACGCTTTAAACTATATTGGAGACGGCATGTAAGATTTGTTTTATTTTAATTATTATTATTATTATTATTATTATTATAATTCTGTCTCACAGGTATTCAGTGGATGCTATTCTGGATGCTCTCCTATCAAAGCAGCTCGCTAGTGGAAAATTGTTTGTTGGACAGAAACTTCGGGTATTTAAATGTCGGTCTATTATTTTTAGCATTTCATCTTGATTGAAGCATTGTGTACCAATTTCTGCTTGCTTACATTTTGCTTTTTACTGATGAAGATTTGGGGAGCAGGACTCTGCGGCTGGGTTGGGCCTATTTCACCCCTCGAGGTTGACATTTTGATTTTTCTTTGGAGTGAATTTTGAACTATATTTCCTTGTTAGAGGAATTTCTCAGGTTCCTGGTTCAACTTCAGGTGTCATGAGAAGTTATGTTACGGCTACACATAAATGGCACATATAGAGCTCACTGGGATGATCGAATGGGATTTTGTAAGAACTATTTCTCAGTGTCCAGTTTTGAAAGATGGGGCAGGATCTCTAGCTTGGTCTGTATTTCAAAACTTTAATTGTAGTCAATGGTGTAATCTTTGTTTCTCTTCTTTTTTGTTTTCTTCTTTTTTGGAAATGATTCTATGTTACCCTGCTAAAGTAATTCCTTGGTTCTCTATGCAGACGATCAACAGGCTCAAGGAGAGGGTTCAATTTATTATTGGTAAAGGGTAGATTGTGAAAGGAGCTCATTTCAAATGTATGTAAGTCTCCTTACACCTTTCTGTTTTATGATATTAAACATTACGGCTATTTAGTGATTCTGTATTGTCATTTTCTTTGTTTATGCATGCGTGCATCAGTCTTTATATTGGAAACTAGAGTGCTGACTGATCTCAAAAATAAGATTGCTGGTGTACAATAACTTGAGTTTCCACCTGAATGTGATCATGATAGATAAGAAATGGTTGTTCAAGGCTTCTCCTTTTCAAGTATTTTCTGAAAACTGTTTATTTCAATGCAGTGAAAATGATAGGAGCGGTATAGCACCATTTAGGTTATTAGCTTTTACTGTTCCTCAAAACTTACTAGGCCTACCCGGTTACCCTAGAATGTATATAGCTCACTTAAGATACACTAAGTTGAGCTGGGTTCTTGCAGTTACGTGGTAAAGGTTCATTAGCTATTTATCATTTACTTCCTGGCAATCGTGTTAATGATGCCTCATCTCCTTTCTCCAGCAGATTTTCGTCTAGCATTCAATTGAGAGAAGCTTCAACAGAAAAGAAGGAAAAGCATGCATGGCCAGAAGTAACTAGCTTCCACCGGATCCATTTTTGAATTGGTACTCATATGGTGGCCATTTGTACTTTGGAAGGCATTGCAGATTACTTATTTATATCGCAGTTCAAGCTAAGTAATGCCATCGACTACTCTCTGATGAGTGATGATCGTAGATATGCAGGCTCTTGTACGTCTTGTGAAATAGGAAAGTCTGATATTATATTCTCTACCCAGTGGAGAGAGGCTAACCGCTAACATATATCATGTTCATAAAAATAGAAAGGCTTTAGACTTGAAGGTCTACTTGTCTAAGGTCTATTTATCCATTTTCAGTTATACAAGGTTAAACCTTCACTACTGTACGTGAGATTTGGTGAACTTGCTGATCTACTAGCTAGGTTTCCTATTATTTTTGGGTCAATTCTCACCTTAATTTGTATAGTCCATCTAGGTTTCCTGTAAGATTTAGTAATCCTTACTTGGGGTTATCTATTATGTTTAGGTTAATGTCTGATCTTACCTTAATTTTGGTGTAGTCATTCTAGGTTTCCTGTAAGAAATTGTAATACCTTATTTATTCCTTTAAGACCTTGGGTTTACATGTCTTCCTAAGAAACATAGGACTGTTTGTAACAGTATAAAAAGGAGATAGGTGCTACTCAACATACATCACCAATATATACAAAAATATTAACTTTCGTGTATCTCCACTTGATTATCATATCAAGCTAGAATAATGGTCGGCCAAAGATGATTTCCCCCGAGAGCGTATAATATACGTTCCATGGATAGCCAAGTACCAGATGCACCAAAAAAAGAAAGAAAGGTTATTAAGAGATCCTGAAGAAGAATATGAGCACACTTTGATCATTCAGAATCTTTACGCACCATGTACGTGCTTTGGTAGAGCTTAGTGTTCCTGTAATATATTTCACGAAGCTTCATTCGTATCTTCTTGATACAGAGCTCAAAAATAAAATAAAAAAGAGAAGCTGGGAGGTAATCTTGTCTGCCTCACTGCTCATTTCAGTTGTCTCCAAGGCTGCGATTGAGTTTTTTTCCACGTATTATAACCCATGAATCGAGATCGGTGTTGAATTGTTGGTTGCCTTTGGCTCTTGATTGCACTAGGTACAAATTGCTATTTTTACGACCTTGTGCTTTTAAGCTCGTCAAAATCGCAATCTACACCCATCACAATCAAGAGCCAAAGGCAGTACGTTTCAGCACCGATCTCGATTCATGTTTATACTACATGGAAAAGAATTCAATCCCAGCTTTGGAGACACAGCTGAAAAGAGCACTGAGGTAGACAAGATTACTCCCAGCTTCTCTTTTTTATTTTTGAGCTCTGAAGATACGAATGAAGCTTCGTGAAATATATTACAGGAACACTAAGCTCTACCAAAGCACGTACATGGTGCGTAAAGTTGTTGATGACATATGTTGTATGATCGGGATAGTTATTCTGTTGTCAGAGCAATCTAAGAATTGAAACTGATAATAATTAATACAAATAGGTTAACTCGCAACCTATCGACAATATGGCAGCGGAATGGGTAACTATGCCTCGACTTCTAATACGTCAAACCAACGAATATGCAGACTGGACATTTGAAAACGAAAGGCTAGGGGAGAAGCATTTAAAAACGTTAGTGAATAGACAAAAATAAAATTAAAAAAAATCGAATAATTAAATAAATAAGCAAGAAATCTGATCCAATGCATGCAAGTGTTAATGAAACATTTATTGAGAAACGTCTAAAGAAAACGGGCTAGTCTCAAAATAACAACAAATTAAGGTAAATAATAACTTTTGTAAAAGAAAATATCGAGATGGTGGACTAGCCCCGCTAGTCAAGATCAGAATAATACAATGAGAATTAAAATACTGTTTAAGAAAATTATGTTTCCGTCCTTCTGTTATGTGTCTTGCCCTAATACATGTATGATTGGTTAATCCGGTTTCCTTATTAGAATAGATTACAGTTGATAGATCTTCTAGATCTTTCGGGAGACTCTATGTAATGCCTATAAATAGGCATTACTATCAATGAATGAGGAGACCGTTATTCTCGTTATCTTTTCTCTTTCAACACATTATCAGCACTGTGCTCTAACCCGAGCTTGATAACGAAACCCTAATACCCACCATTTTTGCTCTGGGCACCCACTAAAGTACCGTGGGCACCCTAACTTGACAACAGCTGCCGTCCCCCGCCCCTTGATCTCGGAGCTCCACCGGCGCTCTCCCTCTCCCCAGCCCAGAATTCGGCTTCCTCCACGGATCCCAATCTCCGGTGTGGCTCCATTGACGATTGCCCCAACACAGCGGCCGTCGTACGCTAACCCAGCCTGAACCGAGCTCGCCACCGAGCCGAGCCCCACCTCCGAGCGATGGATTTGCGAGAGTAACTTCGCAGCATGGAAGTAAGCATGAAAATTACAAAGGCAACTTCTCTTACACGGCAAACTAGCAAGTAAGCTTTTATAAAAGTTGTTGCTTTTGAATTTTAATTTCATAGCCGGACTTCGTAGCCTTCTTCTACCCCCACATTTCTTATAACGTGGGTTGATGTCAGGACTTGGGACTCCTCATATCAAAGTTGAAATTTGTGACGGTTTGATAAGTCACGGTATTACGACGAAATATTGTCGTGGTTAATAAAGGGACAAACATCGATATGAGACGGAAATTGTCGCGGTTAACATTGATTTGTGACGGAAATTGTCACGGTTAATATCGATTTGTGACGGTTTACATTGAATTGAGTTACCATAAACCTTGGTCTTGAGTAAATTCAATACTTGGAATTAATTATCGTATATCGATAATAGCCAATCTTCCATCTTGTTGTTTGAAATATTTAACCGAAATATGAGCCCTGAATTTGACATAAAAAAAGGTCACGAATTTCATGTCACGAGTTCTGAAAAGAGGGAGAGGCAACGCCTTGAAACCTATATGTCATAAAAAAAATTGGGCCAGTAAATAAAAGAAAAATTTTGTTATTGATGTGGTTCTACATCTGTTCATTAATTGCAAAGAAGAAATAATATGTTCAATGTATAAGAAATATATGGAATTCTTGAAACAAGAAACTCACTATATGGAAGAAGATGAGATCATTATTCTCACAGTTACGGATTTTAAAAGCAAACGGTATATTGCGGAAGATATGAAGCATATGACTTCGGTTTAATAGTCTAAGTGACTACAAATCCTTTTATTTTTCTAAGTTTTGTGAAGGCATACACCTCACATAATTGACTAAAGTTACTTAGTCGTTAAATTTTGAATTAAATTCATGGTCAAGACCTCGATACAATTGTTGGCAAATATATTCGAATTTCGTCTTGCACATATGGTTCGATCTACATAAGATATATGTTAATGCAATATATCGCATTACAATGTGACACTACATTGGACTACATCGGACCACCAGTTATTATAAGCTGGCGTTTTTAAAGGCTAAATATCATGATGTGACGAAATGCACATCAGTTTTGGATCAAAAGAGGATTTGTAATGTCAAGTGTGGCACAATGCACACTTATACAATTGCAAAGACATTACAAACAAGAGTCGTTTTCTACACTCTTGAGCGGATTCATAATTGCAAAAAGAAAATTGTGTTACGCTAAATGTCATCCAAAAATGGAAGTTGAAAAATCCTCCTCTTTCTCTACAAGATCCAACAGTGAGCCGTTGGCGATGGCGCCACCCCTATATAAGGCTCACGATCTATTTTGTCAAGTTTTGGCATATGCATGTTCTAAGCCTTGTTTTGTCCATCTTTGTAGTATTACATGTCATGGAATGCACTCTAAAGGGTTCCAATACATTTTTTTCAATCTCCATCAAAATTGTTAACATATTTCGGTTTCTATGTCTTACATAAGACTGTTGTCTCTACATTCTGGTATATGAATGTGTTGTAGCGAGATTGAGTGCTTAGCTTATTGCAAGGAATATACAACTATTCATGGATTTAGTGTTTTATAAATCCGTTGTGACTATGATGATTAGATCATCACAAATAATGAAAGAGCGGATTAATGCTCAAGTTTCAATGCCTAATGGCGTTATGATTAAAGTCACACATGCTCTTTATGCATAAGGAAGCAATCGAACCATACTATGACTTAATGATATTCACGCCAACGTTTATCACCTGGAAACACATTATGAGAATTGATGAGAATTTCTTATGTATCACAATAATGAATGCGCAACATTTATGAGTCACTAAGATTTGGTTAATTGAATCGGTTATTGTCACCAATGATGAGAATGAAGACATCGACTCATGTAGGCTTTAACATAAATCGTCCGGGAAAATTTTGGACGTGTTTTGATGATCCGTATACTAAAGAGTAAAGACTCTCACAGACATTCTTTCTTTTAAGCAAAGTAACCATTGAGATCAAAGATCACCAAAATACAACTTGGTGGAGCTATGAGCAATGTTCACGGCCTATGAATGGCATTAAAGCCATTCGCGTCATCCTCCTATACAATGGAGGCACTACTCATGTTTTCATAAGCAAATATGACGCAAAAGAATCCTCCATGATTTCTCATTGGTCATGCTCGTTAATCATTTTGTAAAGCTTATTCTTTAGCAAATATTATGAGCGACACGCTCCTACGCTAAAGAAAATGTGTATAGACTAGCATATAAACAAGATGTTAAGCCGTTGTTCACTAAGTAAGACATTACAATGTCTGTAAGTGATTCTACAAGAATGATACATAAGATGTTGGCTTAATGGCTTCTCATTGTTCACTTTGAGGCATAATGATGTTATGGTAATGTTCACAATGGTTTAACTCAAACCATAATACTTAGATGTTATGGGGAATCTTAACAATGATTGAAAAGTTGAAAAAAAAAACCTAGAATTTCCGGTTTTTTTCAGCTTGCAGACCAGTCATTGTAAAGACCGGTTCACCAAATTTTAGACCGTTTCTTGAGGTTCTGTTTGCGGCCACGGATTTCTAACATCCAAGCCTACGGATTTACAAAATTTTGTGGCATTTGGAGACGTGGAACGTGGTGAACCGCTTAACATAAGTGCTCACGGATGTCCAGCGACTCCGATGGGCGGTTCGGCAAGTTTTAGGCCGGTTCCGTCGTTGAGACTGGCGGTTTTGCAATCCTAACGCCCATGTATACCTGCATACAAAATTTGGTAGCGTTTGGAGCTCTAAAAGATAGTGAACCGTTAAAGGAAGAGTAAAACAGAGGTCCGGTCATGCTAGCAGTCGGTTCAACCGGTTTCTTTTTAACCGGTCCCGGCGGTGAGGCCAGCAGTTTTTTTTTGGACTTGTAAGACCAACGACTACGGGTTGTAGTAGAGTCATAGTTTTACTTATTCATCTTTGCCCACCATCATTCAAATCTTTATGTTACGGTTGTAACGGTATGCATATATGTTAACGGATTGAGTTAACATTCTGCAATCTATATCGTCCACTTGTTGTATGTGCCATATTGCGCCTCCACAAGCACATAATGATGGGTTATTTATGATGAATATTGTCTTTGAATAAGACATGAGCTTCCGACTATAGTCCGCTTATATAAGGACCTTAACAGGCGATCTCTTTTATGTCACTTTGATGAGCCAATCTTCCCGTCGTTAGGGGGAGATAAGAACAAAAATGTTCAAGTAGAACGACTTGGAATTGTCGTGGTTTGTCCCTACTGTGTCTCATCAAGTTCCCTAAAGTGACGAGATCACATATACATGCTGCAAACATGCCTGCAAGGATTGATGTCCAGATAAGGACATGTTGATGTCCGGATAAGAGGACATGTAGTCACCCATAGATGGTGGCATGGTGACACCAAAAATGTGGTAGATGGTGTCGCTAGGCTGTGGCTCCACGGTTTAGGGGGAAACCACTTGGTTCGATACATACTCGCCAAGGAAGAATGCGAGTTTGGCACAACTTGATCATTTGATCAATGATACTCATTCATCTGTTATTTTTGGATTATGGTCATCATTGGGGGACGCCTCAATGTCAATACCAATCCATATAGAGATCTCTACACTTAGAAATTACATCGGTGTACATGATGACGTGGTTTAATGAGTTTGATATCGAATCATACTTCGTTGAGAAAATACCAACGTTGTAGATTGGCCTAAATGGAAAGATGCGATCCAGTTTAAACAAAGAGATAGTGCTTTGGTTAGGTGACACCGACACCCCAAGTGTAAACTCTATCAGTTATGTCTTTGTTAGAAAGCGTAGTGAGAAAAAGAGTTTAGACTCACCTTCTGGCGCAAGGTCTCTCACAAACGCCCTGGAATCGACTACGATGAGATATACTCTCGTAATGGATGTCATTGCACTCCACTACCTTTTCAGTTTGGTAGTTTTCGAAAAACTGAACAAGCAGCTTGTGGTTACCACTCATCTCTGTTGGGAACTAAGAGATGTACAAAAAGATCTTGAATAGATCGGTTTTCACCCAAATCAAGTGGCTCCTGACCACGGAGCGCGTTTGCAAGGTATTTGCTTAGTATCTACTTGATGGGGAACGGATATGAAGAATTATACCTATTTACATGTAAATTCTGGTGAATCGTGATGAACTCTTCTTAAACTAAGAGATACCACTGATCCAAAATTAAGAATGAAAGGATTTTGGGAACACTTGGTCTCGAAAGTGAGGACCGTTATTGATGATGCTTATTCATCTGTCGGCTTAAGGCAATCTAAAGGACGATGAGGTTATGCCTATATGTATCCCTTGATCGGTCGAAGTCTTGGAAGAAATTCTCCATCTAAGTATGGTAGCATATTCATGTACTTGTTACAATATACTAGACTCGACATCTCATTCACTATAAACTTGTAAGGCCAAATTCTCTTTAGTCTTTCAACTCTCTTCCTAGCGGTCGAGCATCTTCGCTCCCTCTTAGATGAGTGTGAAGGAACATCAAGGTAATGGCTGGATGCGCCCATGCAATGCCAATGTAATGGCAGTGATTCCTTCTATGAAAGGTTCAGACTTATTCATCCCTATAGAAAGACATCAAATGTGAAATCAGAATCTGTCCCGTTTCGTAGGTCTACTTCCACAGGACATGCATGATAGCTCACTCGTTGACAAATGGTGAAATTGGTACCATTGGAAAGTTCTATGTGTCTACTTTCCAGGGACACCAACCATTTGATCACATCTATCATATTGAGTGAGTTATGGCTATCTTTGTAAAGTAGGACGGATCTGTCCGAGAATCTGCTTTTGCAGAACAGTCAACTTCGACAGAGCTTTGTGATCAGCTCAAGATGAACTAGGTTATGGACCTTGTATGGTTGGAAAGCTACGTGTGTCTAGTTTCCATAACTTTATGCGGTTTATCCATACCTATTGTATCGAAGACGTTATGACTGTTGAAGTATACGAAGGTCATACCACACGTGAATCTGATTTTCAACGCGAACTTATGTTTTAAGTTGTTAGGCAACCTTTTCCTTAAAGATCAAAGTAATGCTAAGCATAACAAGTCTGATCTAAGGATGTTGTGGCTGGATTTAATGACTAAACCGTTGCCCAATTCTACTTTTGAAGTATGTGAAGTGCATTGGCTTGCGCCGTTTATCTGTACTCCGAGATTGAGTTACTAATCAGGGGGAGTCGTTGTGTAGACATTAGGGGGAGTCTACATGCATCACATGTTATCTTCAATTGTAGTTGGTGCGTTGTGCTCTTTTTCTCTTCGTCCAAGTCTTTTGTTTTACCCACGTGGTTTTTGTTTTACTTGGCAATGTTTTTACCGAGGCAACACCATAAGCACCATATCGTATTAGGGACGCAAAACAAGGGGGAGTGTTTAAGGAAATTATGTTTTCGTCCTTCTGTTATGTGTCTTGCCCTAATACACGTAGAATTAGTTAATCCGGTTTCCTTATTAGAATATATTACAGTTGATAGATCTTCTAGATCCTTCGGGAGACTCTATGTAATACCTATAAATAGGCCTTTCTATCAATGAATGAGGAGACCGTTATTCTCGTTATCTTTTCTCCTTCAACAAATACCACCATACTAGTGAGCCTCATAGGCAAAAGTACTATCATACTTCCAATATCTTCACGTTATGACAATGCAACATAGAGAATACCAGACTTGAGTGATGTTGTTGACTACATCACATCACCCGAAGGCGGAAAGGGCTTGAGTGACCTCACTTACAACATGGAAGCCACGTCGCCTCGAAAGGCAGAACAACATGCTAGCATGAATGATAAAAATCCAACAAGTATGACATAAGAAAGGAAATATAAATCCATGTGAGCTTTCCCGAAACTCATAACTAAAACATAATTACGATTTCTAACTATATTTGGAAAATTTCAAGAGAAAAAAAATTAATTAAATTCAACGACGTGTCCCACACGTTTAAATGCTCAATGAAATAATTAACTCAAACAATCATCATGTTTTGAAAATGTCACACCCCAAATTTCAGATAAATAAAAATCCAAATTCAAGGCATGATAACAAAAATAAAAAGATCAAATAATACAATCCGACGTTTACATAACTTGAGAAATCAAGTAAGATCAAGCTCTAAAGCGCTCACTACAATTTGACAATCAATAATAAAAATATTCAACTCCTAGCAAGCAGCTTCTAGACCTCTACATCTCAATCTTGAAAATCCTCACCTGTAAAATCAACCTCTACACCATGAATTGATGCATCGGGTTGTAAACAACAAACTCGGTAAGCTTTAATAGCTCATATGAGTAAATCTACATTAAAGAACTCAACTCAACATCACATAAAATAAAACCAGTAATTTCTGCATTAGAAACTTAGTTCAGGAATCGTCTAAAAGCAAGAGAATGCAAAAGAGAGTAAATAAGAAAACACAACAATTCACAAACAATCAAAATCATAAATGAATCCTGCAAAAAACATAGTTCAGGAATTCCATTAAAAATCACACTATTAAGATTAAAGAATCTCATGCACTAAGGATAATTCAGGAGATACTCAAAGTAAAGAATTTAAATGACAACACATAAGAACATCACACAATCATTTCTCCACCCTTACTTATGAGTTCGCCAACACATAGTCATCTCCCATAAGTAACCAAACAAACACGTACTCATGGGTTCGTCAACATATAGTCATCCCTCATGAAGTACCGACAGACAGACTAGAGTTTTAAACTAACTGTAACCAATCACCCGGCCAAGGCTTGGTTCCCAGTTCACTAATACCACCATGAAGGCTCCTAATCTAATGCACACAATCACCACTAAGGCACACACATTCACAACTAATGCACACAATCACCACGAAGGCACCATTCGACAACTAATGCACACAATCACCACGAATGCACACAATCACCATGAAGGCAAGAGATTTTCTGCATTTGAAATTTAGTTCAGGAATCGCCTAAAAGCAAGAGAATGCAAAAGAGAGTAAATAAGAAAATACAACAATTCACAAACAATCAAAATCATAAATGAATCCTGCAAAAAACATAGTTCAGGAATTCTACTAAAAATCACACAATTAAGATTAAAGAATCTCATGCATTAAGTATAGTTCAAGAGATACTCAAAGCAATGAATTTAAATGAAAACACATAAAAACATCACATAATCATTTCTTCACCCTTACTTATGAGTTTGTCAACATAGTCATCCCCCATAAGTAACCAAACAAACACGTACTCATGGGTTCGTCAACACATAGTCATCCCCTATGAAGTACCGACAGACATATTAGAGCTCTAAACTGACCGTAACCAATTACCCGGCCAAGGCTTGGTTCCCGGTTTACTGACACCACCATGAAGGCTCCTATCTAATGCACACAATCACCACGAAGACACCATTCCACAACTAATGCACAAAATCACCACGAAGACACACAATTAAAGTACACAACAACCGATCAAAGCACAAGCAATAACCATATTTCAACATCACAATATCACATGATCACATCGTGCTTTTCACACATACACACATGGATATAAATATTTAAAATAAGAATAATCTACCAACTCCAATTATGACTTATGATCAGAAGTCATTTTGAAAGATTATATTATTAACAAAAAACTTGTTTTCACTTACCATGAGCCGTTAACGATCAAACTCATTTATATTTAAAAACAAAATTATTTTCCTTCAAGGACAACTTCACAATTAGCAATAATAAACTGTAAAGTAAACTCGGTTCCTTTATGAACCCATGTGAGATTTACTCACAATATAATAATAGCATATTAACCGTAACCAATCACCCGATTAAAGTTTTGGAACCTGGTTTGACTATCTAAACAACAATTCATAATAGAGTAGAATCATCATAACCGTAACCAATCACCCGATTAAAGACTTGAAACCCGGTTTGACTATCTAAACAACGAATCACAATATAATAGTATCATCATCAACAACACAAAGAGCACATTATAAAAATTATATCCTTCCACATAGATATATTTATATGAACAAACATAGATATTCACACAAGAATAATCTATCAAGAACCAAAAATATTATGATCACATGAACATTAAAAATAATCATATAATAGGAAAACTTGTTTTATCTTACCTATGATCCGTTCGCGATCAAGCTCATATATTTAAAACAAACAATAACATATTCTTTAATTCAACATCATCATCAAAATAACCATAATAATTTGGTCCAAAATGGACTTTGTTGAGATTTACTCACTTAAAATCCCGCTGCGTCTTCACAATAAACTCAAGAGCCAAGCTCAAATATAAACTCCGCAAGCTACCTATTTAACACAAGTTATAACCTTAGTAACCACTTGAACAAAAATAACATTGCACCCTTTACCAAACCTTAGCCTAAAGGTTGCCCAAAGGAGGACAATCCTTCCTCCTAGGTCATTGGACACTCAACAACATATCCATGCTGCCTCCAAGTTCAAACTTCAAAGTTTACAACCTAACAAACAACAATGATTAACATAACACTAGCTAAGTTGCACTACCTAATCAACACTTAGCTTTATCACACAACAACACACTATCAACTATATAGACTGGCTAACATAGCAACCAAACCCCCTCACACTGCCCGGGCGCGCTTCCACGCGCCGCCATAGACGGCTGCGAGTGGGTTCCATGCGCCACCCTACAACTTCACAACATGGCCAAACACCCAACAACAAACTTGAAGATGACAACAAATGAAATACTTTTCTTACCTGAGACTAAGTCCAACTCGGCCTTAAACTGCACGAAACAGCCACCACAAGCTCCAATCTTCACTCTTCAATTTGGGGTTCAAAAACCTAGAAATGAGTTGCAAGGATGGTATGAACGTGCTAGGAAGGAAGAATGCTTCAAGAAATGGGCAGCCTCACCTCCAGTCGCTGCCATACACGACCGGAAACTCTTTGGGTCGAAGTTGGATCTGCCACCCTCATTGTGGCGTTCGATTCTCGCAATCCTACTCGAGTTGACCTCACCCACCTACACAGGGAGGATCACGCTAAGGAGAGGAAGAAAACCTGACCGGTGCCGGCGTCTAGGTCGGTTGGAGGTGGCCGAAAAAGTCGCAACGGGTCGGTCGGGTTCAGGTCAGGTCAGATGGATATCTTTGGTTCTGAAGGTGAGGCGCGAGAGAGAAGAGAGGAAGGAAAAATGGTTTGCGCAACAAAGAAATGGAAACCCTAAACTTTTCCTATTTAACTCATAATCTTGTAAAACCACGAACTTCTGCTGACCATAAATTTCACAAACGAAGTCTGTTTTACGCGTGCCACGTGTCTACGAACTCGTATCGTCGAGCTCTACAACTTTGATGAATGAAGTTTCTCGAGAAACTCAACGAATAAAAAGTCAACTCTATGACCCTTAATTTAAAACTGTTTTGGGTAATTTATGCGTCCAAACCCTTCCGCTCTTCTTTCGAACCTCAGAAACACACTAACTTCTAACTCGAAAATTCCCAATAATATTAGAAACAAATATCGAATTTTCGGGGTATTACAGAAAACTAATTAATGCTCAAATCCTTAATGTAGTTTCAAATCCGGAAATCATAAAGAATATCAAAACTCAAATACCGAAATAATAACTCAAGCTCAAATCCATAAATCATGACAAAGATTAATCCATGCATCAAACTCAAATAAATTCCAAGATCATTTAATAAGCCGAAATTATAATATAAGCTCAGAAAATAGAACGATAATTTCAAAAAAAAAACCATGCATGCATATTCATTTAAAAACAAAGTGTCCACTCACATGTTAATCCTAAGCTTTCCAATGTTCGGAATACTCCTCGAGTGTTGTCTCCAACTATTCAAGTTCTCGAGTCAATCCCACGTCTTAACGGCTCTTAGCCTGATATGCTGCATCGCCGGATTCCAGCGACTTGCTGGAATATTCTGCCAAATTCCGGTCACTTGCCGAAATTTGGCCATAGCCTCCCCTTGTTCTCCAAAACACTAAGTTCTTCAATCCGCTGAAAAAACCAAAAACCCAGTTGCTCCTCGACCTTCTCCTAGTCAGATTTTCACTTATGTTCGTCCAAACACCAACCCAGAAGTTCCTCAGCCGAGAAACCAAACTTTGCCTCGGCTTAACATCACAACAACTGCCTCCAATTCCTCTCGAGACGTGTCTAGGCTCTAAAAGAATATTTCAAGGCCCGTCAGAGTTGTAGATGATCGCTAAATCATGAAGAACGCCGGTCGCCGGAGAACAAACACTGATTTGCCAAAACTTGGCCGAAATCGTTGAGAATTTCTAGAGGACTACCGCGCCTTGTCTCGGTCAATCTCCCTCTAGGGTTCGTGCAAGTATGAACCACGGGCTGGGCTAGAAAGAAGAGAAGAAGATGAGAAGTTTGGTGGTGGTTAGGAGGAAGATGGTGGCGGGATAATGGCTCACCGTCGTGAAACTCGCTCGAGAAGGGAGACATGAGATAGAGAGAGAGAGAGAGAGAGAGAAGAGAGAGAGAATCGGGTTGAGCCCGATATGGGTTTTTTTACTTGGTCAACAACTCTCCTACCCTTTTAAATGGAAATGAACGACCCAGATTTAAAACAAGGAGATCCAACGACTAGAAATTTAACAAGTTTTCTAATTTTCAGAAAAATGATTTTACTTACCGAAACTTTGATAAATTATAGAAAATAACTCGAAGCTCTGAAAAAAATAATCTAAAGACACCGGTGAATTCGTGTCGACGCGTACATCGACACTGTATCCTTAAAAGAAGAATATGAGTTTTCAAGAAAATTTCAAAAATAAACTCAAGCGTTAACTTACTATGTTATCGAGCACGATTAAATTTTTCAGTAACTCGTACAAAACACGGTAAATTGGTGAAGTTAGACATAAGGCATTACAAAAAGCATGCCAAATGTGTTAACTAGAGTCTTTTTGAGTCTATTAGGCAGGGTTTCATACGAGAATTGGTTCATTTTGGAAGCTATAATGTCATACATCAATGTCCAATCATCAAACAACCAGTAAGTGGTTCACAGAAGCTTATTCGATTCATCTGAAGTTGGTTTCATGAAATGTGCCTACTTTGAGGCTAAGTTCTATTCAGTTATTGTTAAGAGTTAAGACCAATACATGTGGTCTTCGTGCCATGTTTTTAATTAAGCATGGGGGCTTCTTCCCTATTTCAAGGTGTTCGACACGAGCTTAAAGCATGTTCTTGTCAGAATATGTTTCATCATCTTCAAAGGCAAGGTGTTCATGTTGAGGACTTTAGTCATCATATTGGTGATTAATTGTACTTCTATATGAATTGTAACGTCCCGTACCCAATTTTACCTATTTACTGGGTATTCTACGAGTTACTGAGGGATTTAACCGTGCTCGGTAACTAAGTAAGTTAACACTCTAGTTTATTTGCGAGTTCTTCTGGAAATGTCAAATTCTTCTTTTAAGGTCTTGGTGTCGTAGTTCGCGTCGACACGGGTTATCCGGTGTTTTCAGTCTATTGTCGGAATTTTGAAGTATTTTCTACGATTTATGGAAGGTATGGTAAAAGAAATTAATTTTCTGAAATTAGAATAGCTCATTTAATTATGGCCGTTTGATCGAGTAGGGTTTCGATCTTGACCGTTGGTTATGTATAAAAAGAAAACAAACGGGTTGACTTTGTCAAACCCGCAATTGGGCGTTGACCCGAGCCAGCTCTCCCTCTTTTCTTCTCCGCCTGCCTCTGCTCTCTCCGGCACGGTGTCGCCGATTCCGGCCACCTCTGGTCACGAAATTACCACCGATCTCTTCCTCTCCTTCTTCTCTACAAGACCCAGTTCATAGATCATCATTGCAACTCGATTCGGTGGTAATCGATTGAAGGGAGCTCGACTGTGTTCACCGGTTTCCAGCGTTTTCCGGCGAGTTAATTGGACGCCGATGGTATGTCTCGGTTCACCTCTCTCTTCTCTTCATCTCTGTGCCTTTGTTTCATAAAATCGGACCCTAATATGAAAATCCCTTTCCCTTCTCTTTTCTGGGTTTTTTTTACGGCGAGTCTCCGGCGAGGACTTCCGATGTCCCTCGTCTGATCAGCGTATTGGAGGACCCCCATAAATTGTTATTCTTCCAATTTGAGTAAGTAGTTCCTACTCTTGTCTACCTTTCAAATTCTTTGGATTTTGGGTTTATCTGTGGAGGCCGACGCCACCATTGTTGGGGGTAGATCGTATTTGGTTAGTGTCTGAGTTTGGAGTGCGTTTCATTTAGGTTACAGAAGCTAAGGGCTGAGGTGAAAAGAAAGAAAAAGGAAAGAAGGGAAGAGGTGCTGCTGGGGAAGGTTTGGGGTGTAGAGAGCAATTACTGCAAATTTACAGAATCGGTAAAGAAGGTAAGATACTACTGATTTTGGTTGGACTATGATGTTTAGTTTGGAGTTGGAATTTTAGTTAATAATGAGTGTTGTATTTATGTGTGGTTAATTAAATTGGTGATGTTGCGGGTTGGCAGATTTGTAGTTGAGGTGGGAAAGATAATTATATGATGGTTGTTTAATCGGAAGTTGGGTTGAAATTGGTGTGGTTAAATGAAAAGAAGACATGTAGTTAGTTTTATCGACCTTTGACTCACGGTTAATAAATTGGTCTAAGATAGGCATTGGGTGTCCATAGTAATTCGACGAATTATTATGAGACAACCTAATGATAAATATAAGTAATGATTACTTTTTCATCGGTTAAGGTTAGGTTGTTAATTGAAGGATGTAAGTAAAGGATTTATTGTTCACTCATACAATTTAGTTTTTATCAAGGACTTGACCGCGTAAGCTTAGAAGTGAAGGAAAGGGGTTGAATCGAAAATTGATCGTTGGGAGAAATTGCCGAGCTCTAGTCTTCGGAGTCTTAGCTTGACAGCTAGTGCAACCGAATCGCGGTGAGTGGACATTTTATTTTTTTTAAAGGAGTATGCATGCATGATTTGTTTAGAAAATCATCATTTATTTTCTGAGTTGAAATTATTATTTCTTCTATGAATGGATTTTGAAAATGATTTGAGTTAATCTATTTTAAGTATGTTAACGTGTGAGACACGTTGAATTTAATTAACTATATTGCTCTTAGAATTTTTCCAAGTACGGTTGAGAATCGTACTTGTATTTATTTATGAGTTTCGGGGAAACTCATATGAATTATATTTTTCCTTATGCCATATTCTTGGAAAATATATGATGTCTATGCTAGTATGTCGTTCCACCTTTCGAGGTGATGTGACACCCATGTTTCAAGTGGGATCACGCAAGCCCTTTCCGCCTTCGGGTGATGTGATGTTGCCGGCGGCATCACGCAAGCCCTGTACCCTCTCCGTCAACTCGACGTGAAGGTACAGGGAGTATGGGAGTACTATGCCTGGGAGGCAATAGAGTCTGGGAGACTCACTTATATGACCATATAAGATATTTTATTGAGTTGTTAATTTGACTAGCGGGGCTAGTCTATTATTTTGGAAGTTTCTTATATGAGGAATCCGTTTATTTTTCTCATTGCTTTATGACTAGCGGGGCTAGTCCATTATTTTGGGAGACTCCCATATGAGAGGTGTATATTCCTTTTTGCAAAGGTCTTTATTGTTGTTTTGACTAGCGAGGCTAGCCCATTATCTTTGACACTTTCTTCAATGAAGGTTATTATTTATCTTTGTCAATATTTTGACTAGCGGGGCTAGTCCTTGTCCTCGGGATTTTTTTTTTCTTTTGAAGGCGTTATCAACACTTGCATGCAATGGATTATTGCTTATCGAAAAATTGGGAAAGTATTGAAAATTACGTTTTGTTAAATTAATTAGCTTATTTATTTTTGTCCACTCACTCTAACGTTTTAAATTACTTTCCCCTGGGCCCTTTGTTTTCAAATGCCCAGTTTGCAGGCTAAGTTAATTTGAGGTCGAGCGTACATGGGGTCAAGGCTTAGTCTAGTAGTCAGAGGCTGATTCCGCTTCATCTTTATTCATGGTCATCAGTTCCTGCTTAGATGTGCTCTGATAACCCGCTAGAAATTTTATGTTGTCCTTGTTGTTTGGTTTAGAAATGTCAAGTTAGATTTTCAAGTAAGGGTAGTCCATTTTCAAGGAAGGTTTAGCCGAATTTTCGGTAAATTTTCCTTGGAGGTGGACCCCGCAGGATTTACCATGGGTTTCAGGTTGAAATCCGGGGTGGGTCCTGTCATGAATTGTCTAGCTACTGCTTATTGTCATTCAAGCTTCAAGACCTATCTCTGAGGTCTGTTTCTACATTTGTTCGAGCTAAGCTTGTTTTAGTTTGGAGTTATTGGTCAAGCCCGTAAGTGGCTTTCGTCGTTACTTATTCAGCATTGGGGCTTATAGGTCTTTTCAGTCAATACGCATGGCTTTTCCTTCAAGACCGGTGGGCTATTTTTCAACGTAGATTTACCTACCCTAGATATGTAGCGTATTGAACCAATTTTGTGGTTTACAACGGATATGATCGAGCATCTCCTGATATATTCGTTATCGAGGCTACACCAAACCTATCTTAGAGATCAAGTGATCTTGAGGCAAATCTGGGTATTTGTCGATTCATTGCTAATTGCTAATTGTTTGGTGATATCTCGTTGCCTACGAGATGAAGATTTGCTAGTGTAATTAAGGCATGGCGTGTGGTCCAATCATAGAAGGATATCATATAATATTGGTTGATTGAGGACATATGGAATACATGCATGACGTCCAGAAGATAAGATTCAATCATAAGGTAGTACACGTCTAAGAAGAGTTATGCTTTGAAGTAACATCTGTACTTAGGAAGATGTTCACGTCTAGAAGGTCTGCTATCTCCAAGGAATCATATTTGAGGTACATATTTTTATCTAGACTTCATATCTAAGTTTGATACGCGGATCGATACCTGTAGTATATTCTTTCTTATCTATCGGGTAATTACTGATTGAAGATTACATAATATCTTTGAGATATTGTTTTATGATTCGATTAAGAAAATATCTCTCTCAATGTGATTAGAGATCTGATTGGTTTGGTATGCAAGTCATTCGTGAACATGCCTTCTATATAAAAGGTTTTTAGCGAATGTGAAAATGAGGCACAATTCAACAAACCCTAGCACACACCTACAAATTGGAAGCCTTTCCACGAGCACCCAATCTACCAAAAAGCTTCTCCATGAGCACCATCAAGCCCGCAAGTCGGCAAAATCCCGCTTCACTCACCAAAAGCCCGTCAATCGGTAAAGACCTAAAGCCTCATCATGAGCACAAGTCCACCCCTATTGTTAGAGATCACATCTCTAGCAAATATCATTTTTATTTTGTTGCTGAGTAAATCCTAAAGATCCATCCTAAGCAGTGGTGTAGCTAGATTCCATAATTAGGAGGGTGTAGCTAGATTCCATAATTAGGAGGGCTAGAATATATTGCATATAAGAGCAATTCTTTTTATCAAAATCTCAATAGGTAACATATATTGCATGTATTGATTTTTTTTTCCTAATCAAATATAAATCGGGCGTAGTTTTCATTTATCACAAGCCAAATTGGTCATTACGTACATTTTTGTTAATTTTCTTTTAGATAAATTATATATAATTATAGTAGTAGATTAATGAATCGATACTGCTTTGTTTCATAAATCTACCAAAATACAAAAGAAACAATAGCATCTTTCAACTTTTTGTTTGTATAGAAAAAGAAAAACGATAGTGTCCTCTTAAAAAAAACAAGAGTAGAACGACACATAGAGAATACAAAGAGAAAATTAAAAAAAGAGTTTATAAAATATATTGTTTTGATCAACTCAAATTTTGTGCAGTTGGTGTAAATTATACATTGTGGGTAATTGAGCCAATGTTTAAACTAATCTTTATCTTTGTTTCTTTGTTTGTCTGACGTAAGGGGTCAACTTCAGACGAAAAAAAAAAAAAATATATAGGGTCAAATGAGAAGAGTTTCTGACACATGAAAACTTGATTTTCAGACACTAAGAGAGGTCAAATGACCATTTTACCCCCCTTTAGCTACGCCCTAACATCAGGATTGACCGTATGTAATATGTGAAACAAATAAATCTCAACTGGTCATCAATTTACCACTCCCAATATTGATATACGGAAGAGTAACCGGATTCCAGATTTATTGGAATAATGGAAAGAGTGATCGTGTTCCAGATTAGTTCATAAACCTACCAGAGAGCTGGAAGTGAAGTCATGCGAAATAGCTTACCAAACCGCTGCGTCAGTGTCACACCCCCTAAACCGGAAATAAGAGACGCACTGCCGCGTAACCAAATTCTGAACCACAAAACGCTCCCGTTTCGGGAAACTAACTTTAATCAAATTCGCTGAACCCGTCACAGCCTCCCAGAAGAGGAAAACAAAAAAATCGAATGGCCTCCCGTGTGCTTCGGAATTCGCGCAGTCTCGCCACTCTTGACTGCTCTCAGTCACTCTTATAATCACTCATGCCAACAACACTCCCTCTCCAATTCCAATGGGCTCTTTCACTTGGGTTGGTGAGTACAACGCCGCCGTCGCCGCCTCCACGCCGACTCCGACGCGGCGGAGCAAGAGGCTCCAGCGCTCCAGGAAGATGGAGTTCCTCACCTGGGGCTCGAGGCCGTTGATTGAGTTTCTCGACTCGATTGGGAAGGACACGACGAGGCAGATCTCTCAATACGACGTCGCTACGATCGTGACGGAGTACGTCAGCCAGAAGCAGCTTCTCCACCCCACGCGGAAGAAGAGGATCGTCTGCGACGAGGCGCTGCTCTCTCTCTTCGGGAGGAAGACGATCGCCAGGATCAAGATCTACGACTTGCTCCAGCCGCATTTCGCCGACAATTTGGAAGACGATTCCGATGACTCGTCCGACGAGTCCAACGACGACGTTTTGGACGACGAGGACGACGAGGAGATTAAGCGGCAGAGGAGGAAGCAGCAGAAGAGGAGATTGGCTCTGCATGCGCCTCCGCCGCCTCCGAAGAGCTGCTACGCCGCGGTGATTCCGGAGAATTTGAAGCTGGTGTACCTGAGGAGGTCGGTGGTGGAGGCTATGGTGAAGCAGGACGAGGCTCAGGTGTTTGAGGATAAAGTCGTCGGGAGCTTTGTGAGGACCAAGACGGATACTCATGACTTTATGCAGACGAATTCTCACCTGCTGATGCAAGTGAAGGCGGTTCTGAAGAAGCCGAATTCGGAATCGCCCTCTGATGGAGGTGATGTTCTTCTTCAGCTTCATGGCGCCGTCAAGGACTCCCCCATTTCCATGCTCTCTGATGATAACTTCTCCCCGGTAGTCCACTCACATTACTATTTTGCTTCGACTTTGTTTCTGTATGAAATTGTTGAACTTGGCTTTTCGAATTGATTTATATCCAGTTTTAGTACTATAGGCAGTAGAATTTGTTCGATACTATTGCTAACTTTAGGTATAGTTTTGTCTGCATGCATGCTTTGTGGTTAGATTTTAACTGAGGGCTGAGGGGGACTAGTTTAACTAATTCTGGTATTCTTTTTCGGAATTTGGAAAAACACTACCTCTTCTCGTTTTGGAAGCAAAGTCAATTCTGAATTATACGCAGTAATGTCTTGGGTAGAATCACATTGGTTTGGTTTTGAGCCTGGCTGAGCAACATATAGTGAACTTGTAGTCAGTTTTAGTGTAATTTATTATCTTTACAGATTTGTCTGACTTTGTTAGTTAAGTTAGCAACTTAGCTGGTTCTGTAGGCCGTTCGCCATTATGGACCATTTGTCTATCTTTCTCCGGGTTTTTCGTTTAACACATATTAAAGGAAATCTGATAAGGGTCACAAATAGTTTCCATTACTGCATGATGTTGTTCAGTTTCGTTATCGCTGGTTCATCAGCAATTTAAAATGATATCATCGCACCCTTTCTACCCAATGACAATCCTTATCAACGGCCGAATCCTTCTGGTCCTGGTAACTGAGATTAGTGTGACTAAGGATGCTCTACTGATTTATGTAATCATGTGTTTGCAGGAAGAATGTGAGGATTTACGTGAAAGAGTTAAAGGTGGTTTGCTGAAGAGACTTACAGTGGTACATATACCTCCCCTCTACACTTTGCCTCTCCACATTTATGAAACGATTTGTTTGTTATGGCAACAGAGATAGTGTTATCAAGCTTATCAAAATTGGCTCCATTTAATATGTTGATTTAATTTTGAATTTTCTATTTTTTCATTGTCTTTAGCAACATATAAAGTAATTTTACCCTCATTGTTACTGAGCCTGCTACATCTTTGATAGGTGGAGCTTCAACAAAAGGTCCAGGTTTTGCATCTGGATATAACAAAGCATGTAAGTATTTGACCAAGTGTTCTGCAAGTTGGTATTGATAGCTGATTTTTTTATAGTCATGTTGATATGTGCCGAAACCCAAAAGAAAGATATCTTTATATGTCCTGGTTAACTGAAGACAAAAGCAGAAGACCAACGACATTAATGAATTAAGATATTGTTTGTGTTAAATGTTTTTAAAAATGTTTCGAACTATGAGTTAATCATGTGTGATTGCTAGAAGCTTTTAGCACCATGCAGCGCTTTGAGATATAAAATAGAGGAACATGATGCTAACACGCAAAAGAAGTTTGCATTTTTGTTTCCACCAGACCATAATTTCTGAAATTAAACTTAAGAGAATGTTACAATGATTCTGGATTTGGTGTCTAGTGTTTTATAGCAGTAAAACACAATTTCCATTTGCACATTCATACAAAAGGTTGAAAAGGTTCTTTAGACACAATGACTAAAAAAAAGAATATTTGCTTGCATCGAAGGGTGGTGGTGTCTAGCTCTCATTAGTGGTATTCTCTGACCTTGCCACAGTGATATGTTTCATATCATATTCATCACCTTCACTAACAGATACGACTCTTATTTATTTAATTTTCATTATGCTGTACTCCACATCATGATCATTGAGGAAAGTTGTTTTCCGCTAACAATCAAATGTTGTCTAAACCCTAAACCCTGATTCCTTATTATTAATGATTGATTGTTTGTGGAACTGTGTATTGTATAAGTTAATGAATGTAGGTGTCTCCCTTGTGGGAAAATTAAAATATGAATGCATTTGATTTGAGGTTGATAGTGTGACCATTTATCTATCTTCTTGTGGATTTGTTTCAGTGGCTTGCGAGGGAACTTCAATTCTTACAGAAAGCAATTGATCGATTTAACGAGAAGGGCTGGCGTCGAGAATATCCTTTGAGTATAACTATTCCATACTTAAATATGTTGAGTATTTTGATTTTAGTGTTGCCCAGTCAAATAAAAGCTCAAAAGGAGGCAAGAGGTTCATGTGAAAGCTACTGCACATTGTTTCCTTGACTTTATTATTCTTTTACGCTGTTTGAGCACTTGGAAAGAAGGCAACTGCTCCAGTCTCCAGATGAGCAAGAACGTCTGTTGAGAGAGGTTCCTGAAGTCATTGCAGAAGAGTTGGAGGTAGAACCAACAGATTCTGCACAGGAAATAGAACAACCAAACCATGGTTCCCCTGGACATATCCTCAGGGGAGATTCAACTCCTAGTTCTGATATACCGGCAGAAGGAACTCTTATCACATGGACCTCAGCCGGCATACATTCTGAAGGTGCGTTGTCAATAAAAACTTGAAAAATCTCCCAAGTTGTCTTTTGTTTCAGTTTTGATTTACACATACAGCTGAACTCAAGTGTTGAAGGAACCCCCATTTTTGTTCTCAATTCTCAAGTCGTCAAATTTCTGATTGTGGAGTTAATTATTTATTTTGTTGTAATTAAGATGTTAAAAATGATGCTATAAGATGTGAACGGGTGAGCCAAACTTGTTCTGTAATCTGTATTTGTGTTTGTATTGCAACTGTGGACATCCAAGCACCTTACAACTTTTTTTTTTTTTTTTAAAAAAAGAAAAAGAAAAAAGAACTGATCCTTATGGTCTTGTGAATTGTTATTTTTGTGCAGCATGTGAGGATGGTAATTCGTTGCAAGACTGGCAGAAGCAACCTGCAGAGTCTGTAAAAATGATACTAGATGAGCCAAAAGTAGAAGACAACAAGGCTTCTCAGCAACTTGTAGATAAGCATGTAGTGACATCTCAGGTGGTTGATTTGAGTGATGACGACGAAAGTGAAGATCAAAGATCTGAAAGAAAGTTTGAGATTCCAATTCACCAGCTGGGCACCTTAATGTGGCATTATTTGGATCCTCAGGGAAATGTACAGGGTCCTTTCTCAATCATTTCGCTAAAGCGCTGGAGTGATTCTGACTACTTTTCTCCAGATTTCAAAGTTTGGAAGACTGGTCAAAGTAGTGATGAAGCCGTATTATTAGCCGACGTTCTTCGTTCGAATTTTCTGAATAAAAGTGTATACCAATAAAATTGTATCCAGTTCATGGTTCAGCTGTAATTATCTTTTCTCCAATGATTGAGGGAATAATTTCAGTGTAGTGTTGATTAGCAGAGGATTACAGTGATTGTTTCCTTGCAATTATGATTGATATTACAACCTTTAGATGTCATCGGTGATGGATTTGGTCGTCAAGGAGTGATTAAGAAATCCCCAATGCGATATTGTACAGTTAATTTCGAAACAGGGAAATAATCATGGATTTTGAAGTTCTGATCTGGGAGATGTTAGAGGAAACAAGGTAAGCAGTTCTGGTGGTGACCTTGGCGACCTTCCCTGGCGTGGTGATGGATGCAAGTAAAATCTTCTCTCTTGAATGGCTTTCTCTTCTTCGAAATGACTATTTCTATTTTCATCTTCATGTTCATATGTTCTAACCGTCGGCTTTGTTGCAGCTGCTGGTGATCCTCCTCTGTTTTCTTGTTCTACTATAGACAGCTTTGAGAAAATTGTAGAAGGGCTGACCAAGGGGCTTGATGATTTGAAATGGCTGTTGATGATGGTAGGTTTAATGATAGCGACCGAAACCGGGCGTTTCAATTAAAAACCCTTTTGTGTCAATTGTAGTATATAGCAAATAAGGGTATTGTTATAAAAGCCGGAGATTGAGGGTACCTTTATAATTTACGTTAGTTACAAAACAAGAGAAAACAAAAGATGATAGTACTAGAGATATGAGGTTTTGTGATTATAAATAAAAGAAAACAAAGAAACAAAATAAAACAGAAAATATCAAATGGATGAGACGCTAGAGACTTGGAAATTCACCACCAAGTATATTTCAAGACATGTTAACAACCAAAGCTTCAATCATTAAGTCGCAAATCGGTATCAATCAAGAACAAACCGTGAACGCACTGCGTAAGTCCTTATTACTTCCCTTGAATACTTAAGCAAGATGAACGCACAATTACTAAGCCTTTAGAATAACCGATCAAGGTATAGACGCTATCCTATCAACAAATTATTCTAAGCATTAAGATCAATGAAAGTTTGATTGAACAAGTATGCAAAACTAGTGTGGAACGCCTACCTAGCATGCAATCCTTTTTATTTGGTTTCACCTATTGTCCTATAGGTTTTACTACTTTGAAACAGACATTTTAACCGTTTAGGAAATTAATCAACCTATTTCTAGCCCCACTCACAAGTTCATAATGTTCTATGTTGCGCATACATGAACATAAACAAGCAAGAGTTCCTCATAAACCAAAACCAAATAAACAATTTAGAAGACTCAATAATTTGAAACCAAGGTTCAAAACAATATATAAAACATTCTTGGGGCTTCAAACCTTGCCCCTAACTAAGAGAAATCAGCCACACATGGCTGCAAAGTCACACAAGGAGAATAAAAGATGACAAAGGAAAGGTAAACCGTGGATGACGGAGAGATCGATCGATGGCTTGGCAGCTTCCTTGTGCGAGTCCACAACTATGGAGGTTCTGATGATGTGAGATCGTTGGCCTCCTCTAATCTTCACGTCCTCCTCCTCTTTTCGTCCTCTCCTTCTTTTCTGCTGTGATTAGGGTTATAAAACCCTCAAAACTCGTCCATGGGCTTGCCAATGTGGTCTGGACCTCGAAATAGAAGTTTTGGTCCAAATCAGAAATTCGGGCAGACTGACCTTCGTCCACTTAAACAGTCATAACTTCTTCTTTAAAATAGGTATTGATGATCCGTAAAAAGTTCTGGAAAGTAGACTCTTGTAGCTTTCCATTGATATATGGCACATCTCCTGGATCGTTGTGAGCGGATCACAATATTCTGTCGAAATTGACTGATGATTTCTGGTAGATTTTCTGATTTCTTTCCTTGCACAACATGGATTCCTTTTCCTTCAAGATTTCTCCTCTTTTGTCTCCTTTGAGCTCCTTGGCTTTATTTATGACCTAAAAACACAAACTTAGTTAATATGAATATTATTAAAAGAATTACATAGCTAAATAGGGTCGGAAATATATTATAAATGTAGTATTTTGTGCTCTTATCATTTAACGATATCAAGCTTGGGTTTGATGTATTGCCTTCTCTCATGAAGTTTTCTCATTGACGCGGCCGTCGTGGTTGTTTTCCTTGAGCTTATGATGCCCGTGGCCAAGTTACTCTTTGGATTCTGTGTTTGAGTTTGATTAGGTCCGGCTCCTGTTAAACGTTGTACTACTTCTCGAAATGTGCTCGTGTCTGCATGAACAAATGTAGTCAAGGGCTTGCAGTCACCTCCTATTTCCAATGTCTCCATCTATCGATCGAGGAATGTTGGACCTCAAATCGATCGATCGATCGAGGAATGCCTGACCTCGAATCGGTCGATTGAGGAACGCCTCCCTCGAATCAATCAATAGAAGCTGAATAATAGAATAGGGGAGGAGAGACGTGGTTAGATTCAGGATGCATATAAGAAAGAAAAGGGAAGAAACTATAAACGGATAGATGGAGAAAGAGAGAGATATGATGATGAAGACTAGAAATGAAGGAAAAGGGTTTGATCTGGCGTACACTCGAAAGCCAGTAAGGTAAAACAAAAGGGTGACCTCAAACTCCATGATTAGTTTTAAGCTTCTAAAAGAATCACTGAATTTTGGGAGGGACAGCCCCATCACAATTACCCTTACCCTCTATGGAAGATTCCCTTTTTTTTATGACCGTCAATGACTCAGTCATGTTGACTATATATTGACTTATTTACCAAATAAAATTGACAGCCATTGTCAACACACCAAGGTTGTTGACTGGCCAAAAGAAAAGGTCAACTCATGATTGATAGTAATTTTTTTTAAAATTTCTTTCATAAATCATATTATCTAATTTCTCGTTTTACGAAAGAAGCCAGAGAAATTGGATAATCTGATTTATGAAAGAAATTTCTCCAACCTCTTTTAGAAATTAAGGGTTTTGGGGTCATCTCATTCGTGGTCTGGATTTTGTAATCAAGGTGTTTATTGTATAATGTTGTCGACATTTAATCATCCTGCTTATTTATTCTAAAAAAAATAAAAATCATCTTGCTCATTTGGTGGGAAGAAAATGTTACGATTACCATCAGAAGAAAAATAAAAAAATAAAGCAAAATTGCTCCCCACTCTTACTTCTCCACCCTCATCCTAGGGGTGACAATTTGAGCCGAGCTAAACCAGCCAACCGAGTTTCGAGCCGAGCCAACGACAATCGGTACTGAGTACGGTATCTCGGCTCGGCTATGGTACACGATTTTGTATACCATCAGTATACCATACAAACCAATATATACGTATACCATCCAATATACGTATATAACAAGGCTTCAAATGCAAAATACATAACATTTTGCAAGACTTGAGACTCAAACCCAACACCTTTTAGGTGGAAAGACTCGCCTCCAACCATTAGAGCAGATACTCTTCTTATTAATATATAGGCAAAAAAGAAAAAGTAGCACCGGAACACAACACATAGGTATGCTCATATGAGGAAAATGTATAGAAATACAAAGACACAAAAGATTTCAAGCGTAGAGATCAATGATATAAATTATCGTACTTGACTCCCTCTCCTATTAAAACTAAGCCACATCAACAAGGTCATGTAATCACAAGGCCAGGACTCATCTCTCTTTTTGAATCTCATCTTTTAATAGAAGGTTTTCAAAATTGTTCAGTTGTTTTGTTTTGTTTTGTTTTTTGATTTTGGTTTTTTTTCAAATTCGTGGGTTTTGTCTGATATCGATATCTCTTAATCAAATTGCATAACCCAGTATTATTTGATCTAGCGGCATAGTCTCCCTTTAAAAAATAGGAGATTGTGAGTTTGACTCACGAACGTGTAATCTGATAAAAAAAAATCAAATTAAAAGCATATTATTTCCATTTTGGTGTTTTTCTCAAGTCTACGTACATTGCATGATAGTATTGATCGTGTTAATGCATATCATGGGACATTTTTCTTTGTTGAGAATGACATATCATGGAAGTCACACCCCAATTTTCGAAGGATAAATTTTCATAAATTTGGGCGTGATATATCTCAAAAACTTAATATCCAAAACCTGCTCAACAACTTCCAAACTAAAAACAAAACTAGAAGTGTACATGTCAACAAACTCATAAATCGAGTTAAACATTAAACCTACTTAATTACATTAACTTCAAAAGTCTAGTAAAAATTAAGTCGCTCCCAAGAGCTTCAAACAACTGTCATAACAAAATAACATAAAGTGCACATAAACTAAAATCCTGTCACTATGCCTCCGCCTCAACCCTGCTGATCAAAATCTGCAGGTCTAACCCCTACACCAGGAAATGGTGCACCGGGTTGTAAGCAACAAACCCGGTAAGCTGAAAAGCCCGTATGAGTAAATCCCAAAATAACTAAATACTTCTACCAACAAAGTAAAACACATGAACAAATGAGAACAATAATTAAATCTACCAATCCAACAAATTTACAAAAAATAAAACTAGTAATTCCTGCATTGGCAGCTTAGTTCAGGAATTCAATTAAAATCACACAATTAAGATTTAAGAATCTCATGCGGATGAGAATAGTTAAGAAGATACTCAAAACAAAGAATTCAATTAACAACACATAAGAACATTACACAATCATTTCTCTACTCTTACATATGAGTTCGCCAACACTTAGTCATCCCCCATAAGTGACCAAACAAACGCGTACTCGTGGGTTCGTCAACACTTAGTCATCCTCCATGAAGTACAGACAAACAGACTAGAGCTCTATACTGACCGTAACCAATCACCAGGCCAAGGCTTGGTTCCCGGTCCACCACGAAGGCTCCTAATCTAATGCACACAATCACCACCAAGACACACACATCCACAACTAATGCACACAATCACCACCAAGGCACACACTGTAATACCCTGGAAATTTGATATTAGTTTCTAATATTATTTGGAAATTTTCGAGTTAGAAGTTAGTGTGTTTTGAGGTTCGAAGAAAGAGCGGAGGTGTTCGAGAGATTTCTTTGTTGAAAATGCTTTGTTTAGAAGTGTCAAAAGTTGACTTTCTTTTCTGTAAGTTATTTGCAAAAACTTCCTTCATGAAAGTTGTAGATCTCATCAATACGAGTTCGTAGAAATATGGCACACATAAATTGGTTGTCGTATGAAGAAGTTATGATCAGAGTAAGTTAGTTTCCGGGTTTGGAAAGTGTATAAGTAGAAAATTGTGTTGGAGATATTATGGGAAACCTAAATCAGTTTTTTCTCTTTCTCTCTCTTCCCTCTCCCGAACTCTCTCTTCTCCAACTGAGTTCTCTCTCATCCGGCCACCAAATTGGACATTGTTGGTTCCGTTGGGTCGACACGGGTCTCCTCTCCACTGCTGGGGCAGTCTTGCTCGCCGTCGCGCCGCGCCGCCTAGAAGCCACCACGAAGCGGCAGAGCTGCTGCTGTTCCGCAGGAAAGTCGGCGATTTCGATGCCGATTCCGGCCAAGCTTAGGTGAGTCTTGCTTTCCTCTCTCTTCTAGAGACGTTTCTACCCTTTGGTGATCTAGAAATCAAGTTTTGGGGCCGGTTTTGTAGGTTTGAATTTTGATTTCAGGGTTGGTATTGCGGGGTGTTTTCCGGCCGATCCTGGCCGAATCGGTTGAAACCTCAGGTATTAAAGTTGTTCTCTATGCTTCAATCTACAAGTTTCATGTTTTAAGTTTCCCTAAATTTTGATGTTTGGGGGAGGCGCGTGAGGCTCACTTGCCGCTGCCTGTGGCGGCGTGTGGGAGCGCGTCCGGGTAGGGTACATGCCTTGGTTGCTGTGTTAGCTAGTCGTTGTAGTTGCTAGTGGGTTGTTGGTGTGTGAAGAATGAGTGTTGTTTAGGTTTTGTATCTTAGGTGCTAAGTTTGTTAATGGTGTTATTTAGGTAACTTGGGAAGTTTGATCTTAGAGGTAGTGTGGTTGTTGTTGAGTGTCCAATGACCTTGGAAGGTCTTGGAGGAAGGATTTACCTTCTTTGGGCAACCCTTAGGTTAAGGGTACTTTAATCCTTGTTGAGATTTTACTAAAGTTTTAATTGTGTAATTTTAGGTGTTTTGTGAAATTGTTGAGTTGGCTTGCTCTTGTGTTTTGCGGAAACGTAGCGGGATATTGAGGTGAGTAAATCTCACCAAGGTTCACTTTTGAACCAAGTTTAATTATGGTCGTTTGTTGATGATAATTGTTATGATGATGATTATGATGATTATAATTTAAAAATTATGTTTTTTTTTGTTTTAAAATATATGAGCTTGATCGCCAACGGCTCATAGGTAAGTTAAAACAAGTTTTCCTATTTTTATAATTATTTTTAAGGTTCATATGATCATAATGTTTTTGGTTACAGATTGATTATTCTTGTGTAATATCTATAATTGTTCATGTAAATATATCTATGTGGAAGAATATAATTTATGATGTGATCTTGTATTGTTGATAATGATGTTGTGATATTGTGATTGTTGGATAAATAGCCAAACCGGGTTCCAAGCCTTTAATCGGGTGATTAGTTGCGGTTATGATGCTATTTATCATTTTTGTGTTTTGATATTAAATAGTCAAACCGGGTTCCAAGCCTTTAATCGGGTGATTGGTTGCGGTTATGATGCTATTTTTTATTTTTGTGATTTATTTTTGTGGGTTCCAAGCCTTTGGCCGGGTGATTGGTTGCGGTTAGAAATTGAGCTCTAGTCCGTCTGTCGGTGTACATCATGGGGGATACCTTATCATATCTGGGACCCATGGGTACACAGTTTTGTTGTTGTAGGTCATGAGGGGTATTTCATCAATACCTGGGACTCATGGGTACATGTTATTTGAAAGAGTGTTGGAATTGTGGATATATTCATTGATGTAAATTGCTTTTGTGAAATTTCTAGATGTGAGAAATATTGTGCTATTTGAGTTTACTCATACGAGCTTTTTAGCTTACCGGGTTTGTTATTTTACAATCCCGGTGCACCAATTCTTGGTGTAGGGGTTTGACCAGCAGGGTTGAGACGGTGGCGTAGTGGCAGAGTCCTTTTTGGTTTTTGTTGTACTATGTATAGTTTTGTTAACTGAGTAGATAAGATTAAACTCATGAGATGGTTTTCATATTTTTGAATTACAAGTTTATGTAAACAAAGAAATGTAATATTTAACTCAGTGATGGGTTGTAGGATATTTACTTTTCTACGATTGAGTTTTAGTTGTGAGATGTTGTTGTTGTTGTTGTTGTTGAAAACATGTTTGGAATTGTAATATTTTAAGTTATATCATGCCAAAAATTTTGAAAATTTCATTCGAAAATTAAGGTGTGACACACACATCCACAACTAATGCACACATCCACCACTAAGGCACCAATTCACAACAAATGCACACATTCACCAGTAGACACTGTCATGAACAGAAGTCCATTCGAAATATTATATTTTAATAGAAAACTTGTTTTCACTTACCATGAGCCGTTGGCGATCAAACTCATATATTTTAAAACAAATAAAAGAAAAAACATAATTTTTTTTTTAAATCATCATCTTCATCATCATCAACATTATCATCATCTTCATCTTCATCATCATCAACATTATAATCAACATTTTCATCATCATTTAATCATCATCATCATCATCATCAACATAATAATAATCATCATCAACATCATAATCATCATCATATAATCAACATAATAATCATCATCATCAACATCATAATCATCATCATATAATCATCATCATCTAATCATCATAATCATCATCTTATAATCATCATAATCACCATAAATAAAAAAGGTCACAAAGTGAACCTTGGTGAGATTTTACTCACATAAATACTCTCGTTGCGTCTTCACAAAAACACAAGGAACAAGCTCACTAACAACTCCACAAACTACCTAATTAACACAATTAATAACCTTAGTAACCATTCAAACTAAAAAGTAACACTTGCCCTCTTATTAACTCAAAAATTAACTTAAGGGTTTGCCCAAAGAAGGACAACCTTCCAAGGTCGTCGAACTTAACGACCCAATACAATTGCCTTTAATCCTCATATCCTAAACTCAAAACTTCTCACAAATCTAGGATTAAACATTAATTCCTAGCATGCAATCCTTGCTCAAAATCTAGAAATTTCACATCTGAACAAGCTTACAACAACGTGAGCTAGCTAACCACAACAACCAACACTACACACTACTAGAAAAAAGCCTTGAGGTGACAAAATTTTTTTGTCACCTAAGAGTTTATGTCGTCATGTAAAGACTTAGCTGACGAAAATTTCGTAACCTAAGAGTCGTCATCTAAGGCCGGTGGTCAGAGCAGTTAGGTGACGAAAATAATAATTTCGTGATCTTAGTCAGTACTAAGATGACGAATAATGTTTCGTTGCCAAAATACTTAGCTGACGAAACATTTTTCGTCACCAAGTTACTTAGATGACGACTATATGTTCGTCACCAAGGTACTTAGCTGACGAAAATATTTTCGTTATTTTCGTCAGCTAAATACCTTGGCAACAAAAATATTTTTGTCACCCAATTTCTTAGCTGACGAACATATAGTGATGGGACTATGTAAACAATATCGCCAATAAATAATAAAATGGAGATTGAACTTACCCAATTAAGAAACTAATCAGGAAAAGTTCTCTTGTGCATCTCTTCAGCTCTATATGGTTGTCTTGCTATGATTGTTTTCTAAATGTTTCTTTTTGTAATAGTCAACCTTAGAGCAGTGGTCCAGCACGCACTAATGAGCTTCACGGAGTTCAGCTTTTGTTAACTTGTACGAATTTGGTAAGTTACCAAATGAACGTACAACTTCTGAAACAACTGAAAGATTGAAGACATTTGTGGACGACTACGCCTCAGTTGTGTTTCTATGATATAAGTCGCAGTAAGTTACACACTCATTTAAGAGGTATACGTTCGCTATTGACCCTTCTGGTTTTCCTCTGTTGCCGACATATTTTTTGTACTCCCCAAGTTGTCTAAAATTTACGCTGTTATTATTGTTCAAACAATAAAATATAAATGTAAACTGACAATAAAAGTGTGCAATGTACCTTTCTTGTGGGAACATCCAAGTGTAGTGTACTGGACCAGTAAGTAGCGCTTGTTCTGGTAGGTGAATCATGAGGTGAATCATGATGTCGAAGAAAGCAGGCGGGAAAATCCGCTCCAACTTGCACATGATGTAGACAATGTCCTTTTTTAATCCAAGAACATCTGACTTTTTTAGCTCTCTAGCACATAATTTCTGAAAGAATCTAGACATCGCTACTAACGGCTCTACCACATCAGGACGCAAATATGGTCGAATTACCACTGGAAAAAGACGTTGTAGCATGATATGACAGTCATGAGTCTTTAATCCAAATAGCTTATTCTCCCCGACTTTTACACATCGAGATATATTTTCTGCATAACCATGAGGATACTTAATAGCTTCAAACCATTTGAAAACTTTCTTCTCATTACCCGGATTAATCCTGTAATGTGCAAGAGGCATTGACCCCGACGCTGTTAGCCACAAGTGAGGGCGTATGTTCATGAGTTGAAGATCTTTGCGCGCCTTCACAGTGTCTTTAGTCTTATCTTTAAACCCGAAAACTGTTCCCACAATGCTGTCACAAATATTCTTCTCTATATGCATGACATCAAGGCAGTGTTGTATTTTCAATTTATTCCAATAAGGTAATTCAAAAAATACACTCTTGTGCGTCCAGTTCTCCAATCTAGAAGGACGTTTTGGATTCCGAGCTAACACGTCAGGATCACTGCTAAGACGTCCGAAATCAAAAGAGTTCAACATGTCCAAAATCCACTCACCAGACCACTCTTGGGGTTTTAAACCAAACTCTTGCTTCCCATCGAATGAAGCCGTATCAAATCGCCATGGATGATCTTTCCGCAGCCATGTACGACTCTCCAAGTAACACACCTTTCCAGCGTGCCAACTAGCATTTAGGTCTCCTAAGCAGATTGGACAAGCCTTGTAACCTTTAGTGGTTTGAGACGACAACATCCCATATCCAGGTTAATCACTAATGGTCCAAACAACTGCTGCTTTCATCCTGAATAAAGTTTGACTATACCAGTCAAAAGTAGGGACACCATTTTCCCATAATTCTTTTAACTCATCAATCAATGGTCTCATGTACACATCAAGACATTTTCCTGGAGAATAACGACCTGGAATTAACAAAGTCAGCATACTGAATTCCTTCTTCATACACATCCATGGAGGTAGGTTGTACACCACAACAATAACATGCCAAATACTATAAGACAAATTCATGTTTCCGGTAGGATTAAACCCATCTGTTGCAAGTCCAAGTCTTACATTTCTAATGTCTGCTGCAAAATCAGGAAATGATCTGTCAAATGATTTTCAAGCCTCCCCATCTGCGGGGTGTCTGAGAGTGTCATCATTTTTCCTCGTTACCCCGTGCCATCTCATCTTTTCTGAAGTGTGTAAAGACATGTACATACGCTTCAACCTAGGAATCAATGGGAAATAACGAAGCACCTTCTTTGGAATCCTTTTCTTCTTACATGAAGAAGATGATGATGACTTCCACCTCGACGCTTTGCACACTGGACAATAATTCAGGTCTTTGTTGACGACTCCATAAAACAAAACGCAGTTTTCTTGCATGCGTCGATATTCTCATAACCGAGACCAAGATCTTTCAACATATTCTGTACCTTATCAAAGCTGTGGGGAAAGTTGTTTTCTGGAGGAAGCAATTTCTTGATATTCACCAAGTTACGGTTAAACGACACATTCGACCAATTGCTGTCAACTTTGGTTTTAATCTATTCAATGATGGCACCCAAGACAGTTACATTACACTCAGGGTACAATGGGGTTTGTGCTTTAGCAAGCAGCCTATTATATTTATCGTAATCATCATTGTCAACATTTTAAAAAGCATGGTCTGCATCAATGGTATCATAAACAACCTCTTCCTCATGTTTTGTAGCAAATGAAGGAAAAGCATCATGTATAATGTTCATAGAAGGATCCACATAAGGGTCGAAACTACTGCTAGATGAGCCAGCTTGCTGAAAATGTCCCGCTCGGATTTCTTCCAAGGTAGGTTCATTATCTAATGTTTCACCGTGTAGACTCCATGTAGTATAACTACGCATAATACGTCTTGTATTCAAGTGTTCGTAGATTTCATAAATCGTCTTCCACTTAGTATTATGACATTCAACACACGGACACCTGTGTACAGTTTTTCCATCAGCATGTTCAAGTACAAATAATAAAAAATCTAGAATTCCTTGTTGGTATTCAGGGTTCCCCCGGTCATACTACATCCATCTCTTGTCCATGTCCTGTCATATATGTAAACAACAAATAAGATATAGTAGTTCAAAAAACACAACAACAAAAACATGTATTTGATCGCTTGATCTTCATCTTATGCCTCCGGTTAGGGTCCTAATCTCATTCAGGAGAACACGATTTTGTTTCTAAGTTTGTAATTCTTGTCTATTCGATTTCGGTGTGGGAAAATTTCGGCAGCATCTCCCTACAGTCCCTCTAGTGCATAAATAACTATACCTAGTAGGCACTCGAGGAGCGGTAACGAGAAACAGTGTCGAAACATATACCCACAACCGAAAACGAAATGACAAGAAAAACAAACTACAAAACAAAATCATGTTCTCCTAAATTGTCCAAAAATGGGACAATTCAAGAATCATTTTGTCAAACACAGTTGTGACAAAATGATTCTCAAACGAGATTTCTAAGGTTCATATTTAGGTGAATGAAAGAATATAATCTTATATTCTTACATTTGATTATCACAAAATAAACATATAACATATACAATCATTTGAATGCACAAAAATTTACTCAAACCAAACAATAAATTAAGTATATTTACATATATCCCTAATAACATAATTAAATAATTTTCTCAAAACCTATTTAATAGTAAAGCATATATTTATAAATACACAAATTAAACTAATTAACTCTAATCAATACACAAATTAGAATAATTAACTTTAAGAATCAACATGCATATATATATATATATGAAAAAAATTCAGTTTACTACCCTGAATTTTAGGTCTAAAATCTGTCTGATACCTGATCTTTTTTTTTTTAAATCAGATTCATACCTAAACTTTTGAAAGAACATCAATCGTGACCAAAATTTGTATCCCGATCTGCACATGACGTAATATGCTGACGTGGAGCAGACAAGATGAGCCCATATTTCAGTTTAAACCCTAATTCTGGTCGAAATGACCAAAACAACCCTTGTTACTGTTTCCCTCCATTACAACCTTGATTAAACTGCCACAGGTAGAAACCTGAAGACCCCAAACATTATCCCTTCTCACTCTCATGAGCTCTCTCCCTCCATTACAGCCCTTTCAAAACTTTCGAACCCAGACACAAAAAACCCAGATTTATATATCAAATTAGTGAATCAACGATTTTGATGGCTGAGCCCGATGAGTGGATACGCCGATTGGAAAACGGACGCGAAGAAATCTCAAACGATGGTCTGTTTTGAATTTGAAATTTGAGATGTCTTGTTTTCTTGAGATGTTTTCTGTTTCGGTTTTTGCACAAAAATTATGAGTTTGTTGATTTGGGGTTTTATTTATTTCTGGGTTTCTGAGAATCTCGTATTGTTTTTGGTTTCTTTATTGTAGTGGCTTTGTTTATTCCTGGGATTTGAGGCTTGTTTATTTCTAGGTTGTCATGTTATGGTTTTGGGTTGGAAACTTCTGATCTGGGGTTACAAGACTTAGAGTTTCCAATTGTTTTTTGTGGTTTTGTGATCTGTTTCATATATATATATATATATATATATATATTCCGGAATTGAATGTGTTGTGAGCTATGGGTTCATGAATGTCTTGGGTTTATCAGATATGGGTCCATAAATGTTTAGTGTGTTGGGTAGGTGAAAAGATATCGACTTGAGCATTGGAACAGATATGATCATATGAGATCTAATCAAATGTTAAAAGGGAATATTATTGCATCACAAGTAGAACTGGTCTCTATATCTATTCATTTCGGTTCATATGCAAATTAAATCATATGCATGGTGTTCAGGGTAAGACCTAAAGAATAATAAATTCACTAGAGTAAGACACAATACTCTAATGTTGTTGGGTTGAAACCATTGAACTAATGTTGTTTGGATATTTATTGTTGTTGTGTGTTATTTATTGGTTTCCATGTGGTTAGTTGTACTGTATTGTCCAGACCAAATACTTGCTTGGAGTCAAGTTGCTGCAAGCAATGTTGTCATACAGGAGCTTCCTGATTCTCCGAAAAAGATAACTGAGCATGGTGTGAAAATTACTGAGCCTCAAGAAGGTGTGCTAACTCAAGCTAGCAGGGCTCCAACCATAGATCCTACTGTTAAGGGAAAGAGGAAGTTGGAGGTTAAGTTGTCTGAAAGTGATAATGATAGCAATGCAGGTTCAAGAGTGCAAGATGTTGATGCAGGTTTATTGGCATATGAAGATGGGTGGGATGAAGAAGATGATGATGATGAATCTAGAGGTGATGCTAAGTTTACTGAAGGTGAGGATAGTGAAGATGATGACTATGATCCTGCCAAAGATGATGATGATGATGTTGCAGCCTATGGAATTGGTGATCACTTCTTGTTTGATTGGTTAACAGAAGCTGAGGTTGATGAAAAAAATGAAGAGGGAGGTTCTTCTGCTGTTGCATCCCAGAAAACTCATACGGTTGAAGGACCTGAGGTTGAAAATAGTGAGGCCATGTATAGGGTTGAAGATTCTGATGAGGAGGTAATTGGTTATGAGTTAAATTTTGATGACGATGGAGAAGGACATCAATGGCCAGAATTCAACCCCAAGACTGACATGAAGAACCCACGGTTCTGCAATGGTATGTTATTTGCTACCCCTAGGATCCTAAGAGCTGGTATAAGGGAAAGAGCAATTCAGAAGGGTTGGGTGCCACTTTGGGATATGAATGACAAGCGTAGGTTGAGGGCTATATGCCAAGCAGAAAATTGTAACTACGAGTGATATGCATCAAAGATGCAACATGAAGATACATTTCAAATAAAAAGGTACTAGCCAAAGCACAGTTGCGTAAGAGTTCTTGAGAACCCCACTGTTAGAACCCCATATCTCATTACAAGGTTTGCTAATATGATACAACTTAATCTTGACATCAAAACAGGTAAAACTTCATTTTCAAAGTTCATTGTTTAGTTTGCTTTTTTTCTTAAGTATAATGTTTTGTGTACCATTGTTTTATTGCAACGGAAGCACTTATGAACTCCATGACAGCTGAGGTGCAAGCTAAGGTGTCATTTCAGCAAGCATACATGACTAAGAGGGCTGTTTTAGAACAACTGGAAATGTCCATGAAAGAACAATATGCTAGGGTGCAAGACTATGCGCATGAGTTGAGAAGGGTGGACCCAGCAACCACTGTTGATATCAAATGTGATTTCAACAACGCTGAAAAGCTGCCAATTTTTAAAAGAATGTATATTTTCTTAAGAGCATTGAAGATGGGGTTTAAGAGTGGTTGCAGACCCATTTTGGGACTAGATGACTGTCATTTGAAAAGTGCATATGGAGGGCAGCTGTTGTGTGCAGTGGGACTTGATGCCAACAACACAACCTATGTAGTGGCTTATGCAATGGTAGAGATGGAGAGTAAAGATAGTTGGATGTGGTTTCTACAATTGTTGGAGAAGGATCTTTATATCACTGGAGAAGGAAATGGATTTACATTCATTTCCGACAAGCAAAAAGGGTTGCTTCCTGCATGTGAACAAGTCCTCCCTCTTACTGATCATAGGTTTTGTGTGAGACACCTATGGACCAACTTTAACAAGTTGTTTCCTGGAAAAGCAATGAAGGACCAACTTTGGGCAATTGCTAAATCAACAACTCTGGCTTATTACTTGAAGGAGATGGTGATGATTAAAGAGATGCAATTAGATGCATATGACCGGTTAACGGGTAAGCGTCTTCAGCTTATGTATGTGTTTAACTGTTAAAAACTTGATTGATAGAGTTTTTTTTCCCTTGATACAGACCCAGATGAACCAACAAGGAACCCTAAACACTGGTGTAGAGCACATTTTAACACAATTCTTAAGTGTGATGTGCTTTTGAACAACTTGTGTGAAACCTTCAATGCATTCATATTACCAGCTAGGTCAAAGCCATCCATTTCTTGCTTTGAGGATATCAGGGGTAAAGTTGATGAAGAGGGTTGCTGCAAGGAAAGAGAAGATGAGCAAAGTCATCGATCCCATTTGCCCCAAGCCTAGGGAGATATTAGAGAAGAACAAGGTTAAGTCTACAACTGATTGTATCCCTAGTGGTACTGGCAACCCAATGATCGAAGTGGATAACATTGGAGGAGGGAGGCATGTGGTTGATCTGCAGAGAAGGAAGTGTGCTTGTAGAAGGTGGGACCTAACTGGTATTCCTTGCAAGCATGTCGTATCTGCTATCAACTTCATGAGGCAAAAGCCCGAAGACTATGTTGATGTCTGCTACCTGACCAAGACATACATGGACATTTACTCGCACACAGTGACGCCTGTCAATGGGATGGACATGTGGATGCCTACAAATGAACAAGCAATCCTCCCACCTCAGTATAATAGACAGCCTGGTAGGCCAAAGACTAAAAGAAACAAAGAAGCATCTGAGAGGAACACCGATAGAGGCCTCAAGCTTGGAAGGGTTCAAAAATATTTGAGGTGTCGCAACTGTGGCACATTGGGTCACAACATCAAGACGTGTCATAGACATCTTCCACCTAAGACATCAGCAGCTCATGGGACTGGGACAAAGAAGAGAAGACTGAACAGTGGAGAAGCACCATCTACTAAGGTATATACTAGTTTTGATTTTTTTTATATACTTAAAATGCATATGAAATGGTATGGTATTGACCAACATACTGCTTGGTGCAGGAAAAGGGTACCAAACCACCACCAAAAACCAAGAATGAGCTTAGGACAAAGGCACAGCTGAGAAAAGCTGCAGCAAAGGTAACTGATTCTCTTTACTGATTTTAGTTGTTGATTGAAGACACATTCTTTGCTCTTAGTTGTCACGCCCCGAACCTTAATTTTTACCTTAAATACTAGCATGGTGGTAATAAGAGTTTTTACCGTGTTCGTCACTAAGTGTTTAATTTAATTAGTCCCTAGAGGGGGGTTGAGGGACTAATATTTTTTTGAAGGAATTATTTGAAGGAAGAAAATGTGACGACGGTGAAAATTGTTAATTTTAGCTAGTAAAAGGTAATTTTTTTAGAGTATTATTTTGGGTGTTAATTTTTGGAATGGGTTTATTATGGAGTTGTGGACCAGGCTTGGTCAAAGCCCGTTTTCTGTTTTTTTTCTTTCTCTCTCTCTTCCTCCCGGTTTCTCCCCCAAGCCCAGTTTTATGCTGCGATTTCCCGGCCGCCGTTCGCCCTAGCTCACCGCACCGGTCCCAAACGGTCGGTCTCCAACCCAGTTGCAATCCTAGACCGGTGGCAACCTCCCTAGCGCCGCCGTGAGGGAGAAAAGCTCGCCGGAAGGTCCGACTGCTGAAAGTCATTTTTCATCGGAACTCCTTCCTCCGGCCGCCATAGCCGGCAAGCCTTGGCTCAAAAGGAAGCCCTCCTCCCGTGCTTCAATCCCTCCAAAGGGCTCGCTCCGTCTCGAGCTAGGTAAGGAGAAATCGGAATTTGAATTTTTTCTAGGGCTTATTGTGTTTTTCGTTCGATTGATGTGCTTAGACTTAGAATTGGAGTTTGTGGTAGTTAGGAATGTTGTAGAGGAGGTTGAGAGGAAGATGCTGCCAAATTTTGGTGACTATAAGAGGTCGCCGGAGCCGAGAAAATGTTTTTGGTGGAGAAAAATATGAGGAGTTTAATGGAATAAGTTTTAGAATTTTTGGAGGAGTTTTGGATAGGTTTGAGATTTGTTGAAGTTTGGTATTTTTGACGGATTATTAATTTATAATCCGGCCATTGGATTTTATTTGGTGGAAGGTGGTTTTGAGGAAGTTGGTTTTTTATGGAGATTTATGGTTGGCAGTGAAGTTAAGATTTAGGACAATAGGCATGGTTGAGCGCTAGAAGCTCATAGTTAATTATGCCTATTTTATTTAAGCGTAGGTGTTTTATTTTAAGGAATTATTTATGTTTGGAATAGGACGCGAGGAGGCTCGAGCAAAGGAGACCTCCGACCGACGTCAGGCTTAGGCCTAAGTTGTGAGTGGACCTTTGATTTAAATAATGTGTTTGAATTGTTTTATTGTTGAGTAATTTCCTTGGTTGGATTTTTTATCCGGAAATTGAGAATTTCGGAGTTTATACTCATTTATTGACGTTTTCGAGAATAGTATGTATGAGAGAGAATGCTAGCTAGCTATACGTGGCAGCCCCCGTTCTGAGGACGAATGCCAGTATGGGGTGACGTGAGCGTTAGACGTGAGCGTAGTAGCCTTGTACGATTTTCTACTTTTTGAGATTATTCTATGTTTTACATTCATTCATAGAAATCGTACAAGGAGTAAGCACGTATTTATATCCACTCGGTCATTACCCCCATTCTGAGGGAAAATGCCAGTATGGGGCGACGTGAGCGTTAGACGCAATCGTATTAGCCTGGTGTGACTATCTATTTTAAAGCTTATTCATAGATAGCATACATGGAGTAGACGAGTGGTTAATACATACTGATATATATTTATAATTTGAGCCTGAGAGGCTGTTTTTGTTTATGATTTGGAGACTAGCCAGAACTAGTCGTTTGCATTGTTAAATTTCTTGGGGAGATATTATTGTTGTTGAGATTATTTTGTCCACTCACTCTGACGTGATGAAATATTTTCCCCTGGGCTTTTCCTTCTTTTTTAAATGCCCAGTCTGCAGAGTTCGGGTGGGGTCTAGAAGGAGGCGACGAGGCATAGTCACTCATTTCTCCACTACTGTTCACCAGTAGGTCATCTGTTTAACCCACTAGGATTTCTAGTAGCTTCCGCTGTATTTCTTGTAGTAGCTCTGAATACTTTCGGAAAAATAACTGTGTATTATTTTATTTGGTTATTTGGATTAAGTTGAAGAATTTATATTATTGGTTAAAAGTGTTCTTTAATTTTTCCGGGTTAGGGTTGTCCATTTTCAAAGGAGGTTTGCTGAGTCCTTCGGTAAGTTTTCCTTGGAGGTGGTCCCCGCAGCACTCACCTCGGGTTTCAGGGTGAAATTCGGGGCGGGTCTTGACAGTTGGTATCAGAGCTCTAGGTTTCATCTTCTGTTTTCTATTCACTATCGTATTTGCCTAAGTAGCCATAGTGTCTATAGAGTGATGATCCGACTGCGGCAGATTCATCGGCAGTTTCTGCTTTTGATACTATATGTTATTGGGTATGTGTGATAGTTCTGTTAGTCTTGTGGACAAACTACTTAATATCTTCTTCCTCAGGTACTATGCCTCCTAGACGCCGACCCCGTGTAGCTAACTCAACCAACGCCAGTGAGGGTGATGAGGTTAGAGGATTGGTTGATTCGTTTGGGAGCATGCTGAGAGGTGTGTTAGATAGAGTACAACAGCCTCGGTCTGTGAAGAAGAAGGATGTCTTCGATGCTGGTGCAATTGAGTTCAAGGGCTCCAAGGGACCCCTTGATGTGCACACTTGGGTAGATAAGATGGAAATGGCTTTTGAGAGCACTGACCTGCCGGAAGAAAAGAAAGTGAAGATGACAGTGACTTTTCTGGATGACTCAGCGCATCACTGGTGGACCCTTGCAAGCAGAAATAGTGCTGGTGCTCAGGACATGACTTGGGAGGAGTTTAAGACGCTCTTCTTGGGTCAGTATTTCGGTCATGCTCAGCGTATCAGGATTCAGTCGAACTTTTTGAACATGAAGAAGGGGGATGATGAGGGTGCCATCGAGTTTGAGCAGAGGTTCACTTCCCTGAGCTACCATGTGCCCTATTTGATTCGTGATGAGAGGACCAGGATTGACATGTTTGTTGGAGCTCTTGGCTGGGTTTATGCAGATAAGATGGTCGGTGGCATTTACCCGACTTTTCTTGATGCGGTTACTGCAGCCATGACCATTGAGACCAGGAGAACTTTTAGTGCACGGCCCAGAGATTTCGGTGGTCCCAGCCAGGGTCCATCGAAGAAGGCCGCTTCCTCATCTGCTTCTAGATCTTTAGCGGGCAGTGGTAGTAGTGGAGGATCAGGTTCTGGTTCTCGGAGTAGATTTGGAGGACGTTTCAGGAGACCTTTCAGGAGCCAGTTGGGTAGGTAGCAGGCCGGTTAGTTTAGTGCTGGTGGTAGTTCCCAAGGGGGATCTTCTGGTGGTCAGGCTTTTTCTTTTGGTCAGCAGCAGTCTTCTGGATGCTTTGAGTGTGGTGGTCTGGATCATTTTAGGAGAGATTGTCCTTTGTTGGCACAGAGGACCGCCCCTTCTCAGCAAGGCGGTCAGTTTTCAGCTAGAGGCTCTAGTGGTGGTTCTCGTGGAGGTTCAGCAACTAGGAATGGTTCTCAGTAGGGGACTGGTCAGCGTGGACGTCCCGCGACCTGCGCTAGACTCCATGCTATGACCCAGCAGGAGGGTCGTACTTCCCCAGATGTCATCATTGGTACGTTGTTAATTTTTGGTCAACCAGCATTTACTTTAATTGACCCTGGAGCTACGCATTCATTTATGTCTAGTAGATTCGCTCTCCATGCCAATGTGCCGTCATCGTCTCTTCCAGGCGAGTGGCATGTATCTCTTCCCTCGGGTGAGGTGATGAGAATAGATTGGGTGTTTAGTGGTTGCGAAGTTTTGGTGGAAAGAACTCAGTTTAAGGCGGATTTAATCCCTTTAGATATAGTGGAGTTTGATGTGATCTTGGGGATGGATTTCTTGGAAACTTATAAAGCTATGGTGGATTGTTTCCGAAAAGAAGTGGTGTTTCGAAGCCCAGATGGATTGGAGGTTGTGTTTCAGGGGGAAAGAGATGTGATTTCGAGTTGCCTGATTTCAGCTGTGGCTGCCAGAAGATTGTTAAATAAAGGCTATCAGGCATTCTTAGCTCTTGTTGTGGATGCAAGTATAGGAGTGTTGGAAGTGGGAGATATTCCTGTAGTAAGAGAATTTCCAGACGTGTTTCCTGAGGATTTGCCTGGTTTGCCTCCTGTAAGGGAGATAGACTTTTCCATTGAGTTGCTTCCTGGATCTATGCCTATCTCTCAGGCACCTTACAGAATGGCTCCAGCGGAATTGAAAGAGTTGAAGACTCAATTGAAAGAATTAGTAGATAAGGGTTTTATTCGGCCTAGCATGTCTCCATGGGGTGCTCCGGTGTTGTTTGTTAAGAAGAAGGACGGCACCATGAGACTATGCATTGATTATAGGAAGCTGAATCAAGTCACAATGAAGAATAGGTACCCGTTGCCTCGCATTGATGATTTGTTCGATCAGTTGAGAGGTGCCTCAGTGTTCTCAAAGATTGATTTGAGATCTGGTTATCATCAGTTGCGGATTCGGGATAGTGACGTAGCCAAGACTGTCTTTCGATCACGCTATGGTCATTATGAGTTTGTGGTAATGCCTTTTGGACTTACTAATGCACCCGCGGCGTTCATGGATCTCATGAATAGGGTGTTTAGTCCATATCTTGACCGCTTCGTGATCGTGTTCATAGATGATATTTTGGTGTACTCAAAAAGTGAGAAGGAGCATGCCAAACATCTAAGATTGATTTTGCGGACTTTGAAGAATGCGCAGTTGTTTGCCAAGTTCAGCAAGTGTGAGGTTTGGCTGGATAAGGTGGGTTTTCTGGGTCATGTAGTTTCAGCTGAAGGTGTTAGTGTGGATCCCCAGAAGGTAGAAGCAGTGTCCAATTGGAAAAGACCCACAACTGTGTCGGAGATTCGTAGTTTCTTGGGGTTAGCAGGTTACTATCGGCGATTTGTGCAAGACTTTTCGAAGATTGCAGCTCCACTAACTAGATTGACCAAAAAGGGAGTCAAGTTCGAATGGTCAGATCAGTGTGAGCAAAGTTTTCAAGAATTAAAGGATCGCTTGACTAGTGCTCCTGTTTTGGCACTTCTAGACGATAGTGGGGAGTATGTGGTGTTTTGTGATGCTTCTAGACGAGGTCTAGGTGGAGTTTTGATGCAGCATGATCGAGTGATTGCCTACGCTTCTAGGCAATTGAAGCCGCATGAGGTGAATTATTCCACTCATGATTTAGAGCTTGCAGCTGTGGTTTTTACTCTCAAGTTATGGAGACACTATCTTTATGGAGCCAAGTGTCAGATTTTTACCGATCATAAGAGTCTTCGGTATGTGTTCACACAAAGGGAGTTGAATATGAGGCAAAGAAGGTGGATGGAGTTGATCAGTGATTATGATTGCACTATAGAGTATCATCCAGGAAAAGCTAATGTGGTAGCTGATGCTCTTAGTCGCAATCCCTCTGTGTCTTTGTTTCACTTGAGGATGGTTCGAGTTCCACTTCTTTGTGAGCTGTAGGCTACAGGGGTGGATTTAGCGGTGGATGAAGTGGGTGCTTTGGTAGCCAGTTTTCATGTGAGGCCAGTTTTGATTGATAAAGTGCAGGAGGCACAGTATAATGATCCTTCCATAGTTCGGTTGATAGAAAGAGCAGAGAATGGAGCCGCCGTAAATTTTTCGGTAAGAAGAGATGGGTCGTTGTTGTTCAAAAGTAGGCTTTGTGTTCCAAAGAGGAATGAAGAGTTAAAGATTGAGATTTTGGAGGAAGCTCATAGTTCTGCGTATGCTGCTCATCCAGGTAGTACAAAGATGTATCAGACTTTGAAGGATTATTATTGGTGGCCTAACATGAAGAGGGAAATTGCAGCTTTTGTGAGTAGGTGTTTGATTTGTCAGCAGGTGAAAGCTGAAAGACAGAAACCTTCAGGTTTGCTTGAGCCGTTGTCTGTTCCAGTGTGGAAGTGGGACCACATCACCCTGGATTTTGTCTTCAGTTTACCTCGTACCCGTGAAGGGCATGACGGTATTTGAGTGATAGTGGATAGACTCACTAAATCTGCTCATTTCTTGCCGGTGGGGAAGAAGTATACACTGGATAAATTTGCTGAGCTGTATGTGAGTGAGATTGTCAGACTTCATGGTGTGCCTGAATCCATAGTGTCAGATCGGGATCCTAGATTTGTTTCTAAATTTTGGAGAGCTCTTCAGGCAGCTTTAAGTACCTGACTACACTTCAGCACTGCTTTTCATCCTCAGACTGATGGGCAATCAGAGAGGACTATCCAAACTTTGGAGGATATGCTGAGAGCTTGTGCCTTGCAGTTTAGGGGGAGTTGGGATAAGAACCTTTCCTTGATGGAGTTTGCCTATAATAACAACTTCCATTCGAGTATCGGTATGGCTCCCTTTGAGGCACTTTATAGGAGACAGTGTTGTACACCATTATGTTGGAATGAAGTCGGAGAAGAGAGCTTTGTGGTCCTGAGATTATCCATGACACAATTGAGAAGATCAAGGTGGTCAGGGATAGACTCAAAGCTGCTCAGAGTTGGCAAAAGAGTTATGCTGATGTCCGCAGGAAGGACCTTGAGTTTCAGGTAGGTGAGTGGGTGTTCCTGAAACTATCTCCTTGGAAAGGGGTAGTACATTTTGGCAAGCGTGGGAAGCTTAGTCCGAGGTATATTGGGCCTTATGAGATAATAGAGCGAGTTGGCTCTCTTGCCTATCAGTTAGCTTTGCCTTCGGAGTTGTCCAGGATACATAATGTGTTTCATGTATCCATGCTTCGCAAGTATATTGCCGATCCTTCTCATGTGCTGGAAGAGCAGCCGATTAGTCTGCAGAAGGATTTGTCCTATGAAGAGGAGCCGGTTCAGATTCTAGATCGGAAGGAGCAAGTGCTTAGGAGCAAGTCAATTCCGCTCGTCAAAGTGCTTTGGAGAAGCCACCAAGTAGAGGAAGCTACTTGGGAGTCAGAGGAGCAGATGAGGCAGCTGTATCCTTATCTCTTTGAGTAGCGAGTTTGTAAATTTCGAGGACGAAATTTTTATAAGGAGGGGAGAATTGTCACGCCCCGAACCTTAATTTTTACTTTAAATACTAGCATGGTGCTAATAAGAGTTTTTACTGTATTCGTCACTAAGTGTTTAATTTAATTAGTCCTCAGAGAGTGGTTGAGGGACTAATATTTTTTTTAAGGAATTATTTGAAGGAAGAAAATGTGACGACGGTAAAAATTGTTAATTTTAGCAAGTAAAATGTAATTTTTTTAGGGTATTATTTTGAGGTGTTAATTTTTGGAATGAGTTTATTATGGAGTTGTGGACCGGGCTTGGTCAAAGCCCGTTTTCTGTTTTTTTTTCTTTCTCTCTCTCTTCCTCCCGGTTTCTCCCCCGAGCCCAGTTTTCTGCCGAGATTTCCCGGCCGCCGTTCGCCGCCATCCGGCCGCCCCAACCCGACACACCGGTCCCAAACGGTCGGTCTCCGACCCAGCTGCAATCCTAGACCGGTGACAGCCTCCCTAGCGCCGCCGTGAGGGAGAAAAGCTCGCCGGAAGGTCCGACTGCCGAAAGCCATTTTTCGTCCGGCGAGCCTTGGCTCAAAAGGAAGCCTTCCTCCCGTGCTTCAATCCCTCCAAAGGGCTCGCTCCGTCTCAAGCTAGGTAAGGAGAAATCGGAATTTGAATTTTTTCTAGGGCTTATTGTGTTTTTCGTTCGATTGATGTGCTTAGACTTAGAATTGGAGTTTGTGGTAGTTAGGAATGTTGTAGAGGAGGTTGGGAGGAAGATGCTGCCAAATTTTGGTGACCATCGGAGGTCACCGGAGTTGGTCGCCGGCGCTGCCGCCGAAAAAATGTTTTTGGTGGAGAAAAATGTGAGGAGTTTAATGGAATAAGTTTTAGAATTTTTGGAGGAGTTTTGGATAGGTTTGAGATTTGTTGAAGTTTGGTATTGTTGGCGGATTATTAATTCATAATCCGCCATTAGATTTTATTTGGTGGAAGGTGGTTTTGAGGAAGTTGGTTTTTTATGGAGATTTGTGGTTGGCAGTGAAGTTAAGATTTAGGACGATAGGCATGGTTGAGCGCTAGAAGCTCATAGTTAATTATGCCTATTTTATTTAAGCGTAGGTGTTTTATTTTAAGGAATTATTTATGTTTGGAACAGGATGCGAGGAGGCTCGAGCAGAGGATCCGACCGACGTCAGGCTTAGGCCTAAGTTGTGAGTGGACCTTTGATTTAAATAATGTGTTTGAATTGTTTTATTGTTGAGAAATTTCCTTGGTTGGATTTTTTATCCGGAAATTGAGAATTTCGGATTGTATACTCATTTATTGACGTTTTCGAGAATAGTATGTATGAGAGAGAATGCTAGCTAGCTATACGTGGCAGCCCCCGTTCTGAGGATGAATGCCAGTATGGGGTGACGTGAGCGTAGTAGCCTTGTACGATTTTCTACTTTTTGAGATTATTCTATGTTTTACATTCATTCATAGAAATCGTACAAGGAGTAAGCACGTATTTATATCCACTCGGTCATTACCCCCATTCTGAGGGAAAATGCCAGTATGGGGCGACGTGAGCGTTAGACGCAATCGTATTAGCCTGGTGTGACTATATATTTTAAAGCTTATTCATAGATAGCATACATGGAGTAGACGAGTGGTTAATACATACTGATATATATTTATAATTTGAGCCTGAGAGGCTGTTTTTGTTTATGATTTGGAGACTAGCCAGAACTAGTCGTTTGCATTGTTAAATTTCTTGGGGAGATATTATTGTTGTTGAGATTATTTTGTCCACTCACTCTGACGTGATGAAATATTTTCCCCTGGGCTTTTCCTTCTTTTTTAAATGCCCAGTCTGCAGAGTTCGGGTGGGGTCTAGAAGGAGGCGACGAGGCATAGTCACTCATTTCTCCACTACTGTTCACCAGTAGGTCATCTGTTTAACCCACTAGGATTTCTAGTAGCTTCCGCTGTATTTCTTGTAGTAGCTCTGAATACTTTCGGAAAAATAACTGTGTATTATTTTATTTGGTTATTTGGATTAAGTTGAAGAATTTATATTATTGGTTAAAAGTGTTCTTTAATTTTTCCGGGTTAGGGTTGTCCATTTTCAAGGGAGGTTTGCTGAGTCCTTCGGTAAGTTTTCCTTGGAGGTGGTCCCCGCAGGACTCACCTCGGGTTTCAGGGTGAAATTCGGGGCGGGTCTTGACATTAGTTGATATGTTTCATGTTATTATTGTAGGATAAAAGAGATGAAAACAGGGCAGCAGAAAAAGCAGTAGCAAAGGCAGCAGGTAAAGGTCCTCCAACTAGGGGTAGACCACCAAAAGCTACTACCATCATTGTTAGAAATGCTTCTGCAAATGCACAACCTTCTCAACCTTCTCAAGCTTCCTCAAGATCGACCGAGGAAAATAGAGGATGAGAAGAGAGGGATAAGCAACCGAGGTCAGGATTAATAGATGTAAAGTTGTATTTTTTGTGCATTTTTTGTGCAACCACGTGCTACGTCACATGGTTGATAGGTCTAATCTTTTGCTTAGATGATTAGAGCAAGAGTTTTATGCAACTTAATCCAAACATTTGTGTTTTGTTAGTTTGGATGTAAACTCACATTATGCATCTATTATATTTGGTTGTTAACTTTGAACAAGTTTCTGGAAATTTATGGTTTTGATGCATTGTTCGATATGAATTCATATTAATTGGAGTTTGATCCATTTTTCTGGAAATTTTTGAGAATTGTTGCTTTGATGGCTTTGACTAGTTTAAGGTTGGTTTAGTTTAGATATTCTGTTAATTTTAGAGGTAGATGTTTAAATGACTAATCTACCCTTTTGTGGGGTGTAGGAGCTGAAATGTGGATCATCTTTGTCTGTTCCACGTCAGCACATGACATCATCTTTAGCTCGAAATTAAATTTTGATCGAGATTGATGTCCTTTTAAAAGTTTAGGTATGAAACTGATTTAAAAAAAAGTTGAGGTATCAAACTGATTTTAGACCTAAAGTTTAGGAGTGTAAACTTAAGTTTACTCTATATATATATATAATCATCAACCTGCATATATATATATATATATATATATATATATATATCAATCAGCTAGCATTAATTAATCATCACCCAATAATGTTAACAACATGCTTGTAACATGAATTCTCGCTGGAAAACTCATCGGAAAACATGAAAAAATATGATGGAGAAAGAGAGAGAAAGAGATTATACCAAACTCAATGCATATGGTAGACAAAGTACTCAAGTTTCAGAGCCCGGCGGGATTTGAAGGGCTTCACACCGGGTATTGAAAATCGAAGGAAATTTTGAGAGAGAATGGAGAATGAAAGATGCAGATCTGGAAACGCATCAGGATGTTATAAAAGTTAAATCCAGTAAGGTGACGAAATTATTTATTTCGTCACCATAGTAACCAGTTAGACGACGAAAACATTCTTCGTCACCTAAGAGAGAACACTTTAGTGACGAAACATTTTTTCGTTACCTAGCCTACCACTTACATGACGAAACGCTTTTTCGTCACCTCAGTTATACAATCTTGGGTGATGAAAAAAAATTTCGTCACCTTGGCTGCCACTTACATGATGAAAGAGTGTTTCATCACCTCAGTGATACAAAATGGGTGACGAAAACCTATTTCGTCACCTTACCTGTAACTTAAATGACGAAACTTTATTTTCGTCACCTAAGATAGAACACCTTTGTGAAGAAAAAATATTTCATCACCTCCTCTATGCCTTAGATGACGAAAATAATATTGGTCACGTTAGAGCTTACTTAGGTGACGACGTTAGTGACGAAATTTGTTTTCGTCACCTTACCTGCCTTAGATGACGAAATATTTTACTGAGGTGACGAAACTGTTTTCGTCACTAAAGTGTTCTCTTAGGTGACGAATTGGAAATATTTCGTCACCTCAAGACATTTTTCTTGTAGTGACACATGCTGCCACGCGTCGCCACGGGCGACGGTGAGTGTGCCCCACGCGCCACCGGCGACCCGCGAACTGGGTCATGGTTCATACACCAAACTCTTCATCTCGACAAGCCTTACAATAGTCTCAACTATCACAAAGTTCAAATAAAACTATAGAAGGTGGAAATTACCTCTCAAGTAAAATGGGTGAGTAAAACCCTAGAATTTCAAATCCTCACCGAAATGAACTAAATGAGTTTCTGGTTTGGATTGAGGTAGAATGTTGACTTTAGAGGATATGTTATCAACCTTTGTTTCTATTTTATCTAACTGGGCTCCTATGGTGACTAGGCTCTGGTTTGTGTAATTATTTTGTTTAATAATTTTTTTAGTTTCTGGGTTAATTTTCTTAGTCTCTAGATCTTCTACAGCAATTTTAAAAGATGAGGCTATGATTGGACGGTTAAGATGATCAATTACTATTGTTTTGACAGGAGGATGACTAGAAAGGACCGAGCTAGTGGAGGTTTTTCATCTTGCTTTTGTTAATGTTTGAATAATTTTTGGATTGTTTAGTTGATCTATATAAAGTCAAGAAAGAATATTTCAGATTTTGTTTCAAGCATAAATGCTTGCCAATCACTAAATAATTGCTTTCGTTGAGTCATAAAAGGGAACTTCATCCTATAGAGGTTTCTCCTAAGGATATTTTCTTTTGAATCAAGATGTTTATCTAATTTAGAATAATTGATTACAAAAGGTTGGGTAAGTGTACTTAATTGAGGATTTAGTGGGGGAGTAACTAAAAAATCAGAAGCAGTGGGAGAAGTTTGATCTTCATCTGTGACTGAAATATTTTGAGTTTCATTTTCTGTATAATTTGGGTAACTAACTTGGGAATTAGTTCTGATGTTTTTAATTTTGAGCTTTTGCAACTCTTCTTCTAATTCTTTAATCCTAATATTTTTAATTTCTTTATCCAAATCATAATCTTGTCTAGACATTGTTTTTGCTGGAGTGGAACCAGCAAATGAATGTCTAGCAGTTGTAAAATAATGTCTGGAGAAATTTCTTATTTCTTGAATCCTTGAGTTTTGACTTATCTTAGAGTTTTGAAAATTAATTCTTACTGTGTCATCATTAAACTGTTAGATATAGTCTAAATCAGCAAGGCTATGTTGCGCATTAGATGGGTGATTCTCACTGTGAGAGACCATTCCTAAGGAAGATGGACGTCTGACCATCTGATTGTGTGTGGAACACTAATATTGACGTTTTTTTGACTACTTTGAATTAAGAAAGTATGATTTTTGGGACTTTTGCTAATAATTTGGAAATTCATATTTGTGCCAGTGACTTTATAATGGATTCTATATATTAAGGGTAAAGGTTGGGTTCCTTCAAGAACATGATAACCTGAAGTTTTAACATTTAAGGTCAAACCTTATAGGATATGAGGGTCACTAAAGCTAATGGTAAAATCTGGAAAACAATTGAAATGATCTGGACCATTAAACAGACTTGATTCAATTAATCCAAAGGTACTGTCATTAAAGTCAGTAAACCTTACATCTCTTAAACATAAGAGAATGGAGGCATTAAGACCTTTTCTAGTTAAAGGTTTAACACCGATTTGGACTAACCCAATATGGAGAAAATTATGACCATCTTTTCTATGTTTCTTAATTGATTCAGGACTAAAAAGTTGGCAAGTTTCATGTTGTTTACTGAGGGCATAAACTTGTTCTACTGATTTAATATCGTGTTCACTTTTGAATGAAGAAAGACTCCATTTCTTCTTATAAATTTCATTACTAGGGACTCTGAGAATATTCCAATCATTCATGTCTATATTATCGTTTGGCTGAAACTCTATTTGTTCTTCGTTGACTATATCTGGGATTCTATTGAGGGATGACCTAGATGAACTAGAAGTGACTGAGTTATATCTAAATAGTCGACTCATTTTGGGAAGAGAAGAGAAAACTGGACCAAAACTTAAAAGGATAGGAGGTTTTAAGAACCTTAGCCTAAGATCCTAAAGACTATTACTCACTCTACGTCGCTCATGCCTCTACTGGGACTTAGTGTTTGGACATAGACTTATTATTTAGTTGGAGAGAATAACAGGCTTAAAAGGAGATAAGGGAAAGAAAATAAAACCAAAATCCTTGAAATTAAAGAACAGGAATCGAAACACTTCACAAAATAAGTAAAGAAAATAGATTAACTTAAGATCCACTCCTAGGCGGTAGTCTGCCACCTGGGGATTGAGAAGTTTAACATAAATAACTTGAGATGAACTCCAGACCCACTCCTAGGCGGTAGTCCGCCACTTGGGGTTGTAGTTTTTAATGGTAATGAATTTTCTTCACTAGTATTGTCGTAGCCTTGTTTGATATTGTTTTCTTCACCCACGATTAATGAATGACAACCATATGCTCTTTATGCATACAATATACTCGTATACTCAACAATATAGTACATAACTGTGCCGGACCCTCAAACTATTCAACACATACAAATCATTCCCAGGTTAGTCTTAGAGCATCTCCAACAATTTCCCCATCTCATTCCTCAAAATGGGGATGGAGAAGAAAGAGAATCACTCATTCCCCAAAATTGTAGTAAAGTCTTTCTTCCCCAAAATTAAATTTTTCTCGTGCTCCAATGAAAAGTTTACATATATAGAATATTTTATTTAGGATTTTATTGTTACAATAAAATATATAATTTTTTTTGTTATAATTAATAATGATGTAACATATTTTATTGTCGGAATCTCCAAAATGAAAAAGCTGTTGGAGTTAGAGTTGGAGCAGGGGTATAATATTTTTTTAGAGATTTTGACTTTTGTTTTCCCATTTTAGAGAAATTTTGGGAAATCTGTTGGAGATGCTCTCAGTATGTTGAGCAAAAAAGAACCCTAAGCTCACAACTCAGAACTCAAATATTGGTATAAGCATAACAACTTTAAAGTGATTAATGACTCCTAGAAAATTAAAATTCCCTAGGAGGATTAAATGAACAACTAAGTTTCAACTATGTATTTAATTGCAATCTTTTCACTCAAAGAATGAAAAAAAGAACTGTACGAATCATTCTTTAGTGAATAAGGATGAAGGCTTAATACAAAACAAAGAATACAATCGGTAGAAAACCATTACAAAGCAGTATAATGGTTCTTAATTACTTAGTTGGGTGTGCTCCCCAACCTGGGTTTGAACCCACGACACTATCAAAAGTGGCAAAGGGAGGGGCTGCAATGCCATGCTGGCTGTCTGGCCCCCCAACAGATAAGTCATTGAGCCTAAGAAGTTTTCAGGATACTGCAATCTTGAATAAAAACAAAAACAAAAATACAGGTAGAGCTCTCGAGTCTTTTGAGAGGGAATAGTAACTTAATCCACTTGAAAATTATCAAAATGTTATGAAATAAAATGAGAAATAAATTCTACCTACCTCCATGTATAATTGTACATCATATACTCATTTACAGATACATAATTCATTTGAAAATTATCAAAATTTTAATAAATAAATTGATAAATTCTACAATACGTACCTCCATGTACACATCATATACTCATTTACAGATGAGAAATTCCATCGAATGATATACAAACTTTTACTCCTTATAAACTTTGGTATATCAAGTTTTGAAAATATTAAAACGGTATCTCATATTTTCATCTCAACCTAAGATTGATATATATATATATATATATATAACCATTAAGATGACTAATTTACCCTTAAGTTCTATTTTTTTCTTAGTTTTTTTTTTTGTTTTCATATCCAAGAAATATTAGAAGGTGTTAGTACATAGCCAAAATACTTGGCTGAGCCGAGAATAAGGAGCAATTACCCGGTCGCCAAAGATCATTCCAGACAAGATAAGTCCCTCACAGATATCCGAGGAGTGAAGGGCCAATAACAAACCGCTTGCCAAAATCATTCTAACGGCAAAACACCCCCAAAAGGGAAGACACCACAAAGACTAGCAAGTAGTCCCACATTGGAGACTAAGGCCAAGGTACCCAAGCTTGGCCTATAAAACAAGCTTAAGCTACCATAAAAGGTACACACTCTCTCTCTTTCACACTCCTCTACCTTGCAAGTGCTCAAAGCTAACTTAAGCATCGGAGAGTCGAAGACTGGGCCATCCCAATCCCGACCCCGTGACGCTGTCACTTGTGCAGGTTCCGAGTGAAAGACCCAAAGAATTCTACTTCGCTCCGCCTCGCGACCCCTTCCCGGCTCGGGACGAAGCAGGTAGAAACAATTGGCGCTAGAAGGAGGGGCCATATCTTGTGGAACTCCCATTTGCCTCGGCAGTCAGCACCATGGTGGAAATCATTGATGACCCCGTGGACCCTAGCACTCAAGTGGAACTTCAACCCGGCGAACCATCCCTTCCCCAAAGCAGCAGCCCAGCCCCTATTAGCCATCCCAACCCCGCCACAGCCCTTGAAATCCTCAAGCGAGACTTCCATTCGTTCCGCGAGCAAGCGGCGAAAGAAAAGGCAGAAGCGGAAGCGTACCGGGTATGCATCGCTGAGTTGGAGAAAGAGCAATTCTTGCTCCGCGCCACGTTAGAGCATCGTAACGTGTACAATGATCGCTCGGATTGCGCGGCGCAAATTGCTAAGACCCCGGATTCCCTTCAAGACCAGACTGGTTCCGTGCTCTCTGGAGGGCCTAACCAGATCGTATACATGTCCCATCCCCTTGCCCACCCCTCATTTCCACTCCCGGCCCCCCAGCCATCTCCAATCCTCAATGACTCCCCCCTGCCACATCAACCTAATCCATCTACCCAACCCATCCCCACTTCCACCAAGTCAATGCAGGTGGAGAAGTGTAAAGGCACGAGGGACCCCTATTTCCACCCTGAGACATTCTTCTCACTATATAGTTCCACTGGCCACAGCGACGCCATAGTCCAGAATGGGCAACTCCACCAATATTGTGCTCGTGGCCAGATTCTAACCCTGCATGGCGGAGCTCCACGGCTCCCCCCACGCCAGCCTTTTGTAAAACGGCAATACACGACACCCTCGAAAATCCTTAACATCCAACGCGGTGTCACGATCACCCCATCAGCGTGGGATTAAGTGACATTCCGCAGAGGTGAGGATACCACAAATCGCCACCACTGTGAGTCATTCATCATCAATGTGCAGGTGGATCATTACAGGTGCCACAGAGCTTTAGTGGATACAGGGGCTGCTGTAAGTGTCATGTTTTCTGATTGTTACAAAGGACTTCGGCGGGACCGCGCTAAGCTGTACAATAACCACGACCCCTTGGTTAGCTTCTCTGGTGACATAGTGCAACCGCTAGGCTCAGACCGCCTAACCGTGACGGTGGGAACTACTCATTGCCGCTCCTCCATTACAACTCGCTTCCTCATAGTTGATTGTCCCTCGTCCTATAATCTTATCTTAGGCCGGGACATCCTTTGGGGGCTGCAGTGCTTCATAGCCGGCCACATGCTCCTCATGAAAGTTCTTACCCCAGGTGGCATCCTGACAGTTCAAGGGGACCAAGCAGCCATTGAACACTGCCATCTTAACGCCATCCAGCAGGGGTGTAGCGCCTATGAGATGTTGTCTCTCAGCCCTTCGGAACCCATAGATGACCCACGGGACGACCTAGAGGGGAGTGGAAAAAGAGGGCCCCGTGACCTAATCCAGCTGAAGACACGGAATGGATATCCCTGTCCCCCACTGCCCCGGAAAGAAAAGTCCTCAGTGGCTCAAGTCTCGGCCCGGAACTCCGCCACAAGCTCATTACTTTCCTCCAAGAAAAACAAGCAGTCTTCGCTTGGTCCTACGCCGACATGCCGGGGATCTCCCCTGACATCATCACCCACAAACTCAACATCCTCCAAGACCACCCCCCTGTCATGCAAAAGAGACGCGCCTTCCACCCAGACAAGTATCGAGCTATCCAAGCTGAGGTTCAACGACTCAAGGAAATCAAATTCATCAGAGAAGTTTCTTACCCGACATGGGTCTCCAACGTCGTCATGGTCCCCAAACCTAACTGCAAGTGGCGCATGTGTGTTGACTACACGAACCTTAACAAGGCTTGCCCCATGGACAGCTTCCCCTTGCCACGAGTCGACTAGTTGGTTGATTCCACAGCTGGCTTCAAAACGCTCAGCTTCCTTGATGCCTACTCGGGCTACAACCAAATCAAAATGCATCCCGCTGACCAAACTCACACAACCTTTGTCACCGATAAAGGATTGTACTGTTACGAGATCATGCCCTTTGGCCTCAAGAATGCGGGGGCAACTTATCAACTGCTCGTTAACGCCATGTTCGAAGATGAAATTGGCGAGATTATGGAAGTGTATGTCGACGACATGTTGGTCAAGAGCAAGACAGAAGATGACCATATTGCCAACCTCGACAGAGTATTCACTAAGCTCCTCGAACACGGGATGCGTCTCAACCCTTAGAAATGCATCCTTGCTGTGGGAGGCGACAAATTCCTTGGCTTTATGGTCAGTGAAAGAGGCATTGAGGCCAACCCAAAAAAAGTCCAAGCCATCCTAGACATGACTGCTCTGACATCCCGGAGCGAGGTCCAGTGCCTTACAGGACGCTTGGTAGCCCTGGCACGCTTTATTTCCCGCCTCACAGACAGGTGCAATCCCTTCTTTTAACTGCTCAAGGCACAGCATAAAAAAGATATCACTTGGGGCCCGAAACATGACGATGCCTTCAACAGCATAAGGGCATACCTCGCCACTGTCCCTCTCCTCTCCAAGCCAATTCCCGGAGAGGTGCTTTATTTATACTTGGCTGTTTCTGCCACAGCCGTCAGTGCGGCGCTCACACGCCATGCCCATGATCACGAACTCCCAGTTTACTATTGTGGCAGAGGACTCGCGGATCCATAGACTCGCTATCCAGACATAGAGAAACTTACTCTCGCCCTCGTCACTGCCGCTAGGAAACTCAGGCCGTATTTCCAAGCCCACACAATCCATGTACTCACCAACCAGCCTTTACGGCAAATATTGCAGAAACCTGAAACCTCAGGCCGCATGATCAAATGGGCAGTTGAGCTGGGAGAATTTGACTTGCACTACAAGCCGCGAGTGGCCATCAAAGGGCAGGCAGCTGCAGACTTCATTGCTGAATTCATCCCATTGGCCGATAACAGTTCCCACCCAGACACCCCCGCAGGGGACGCCATCTGGGAACTCCAAGTGGATGGATCCTCCAACAGCAAACTCAGCGGAGCAGGAATTATCATCACAGACCCAGAGGGTCACTTGTATAAGTATGCCCTCCGGTTCGAATTCAAAGCCTCCAACAATATTGTTGAGTATGAAGCTCTTATCGCAGACATTCAACTTTGCCGAGAGCTCGGAGCCCGACACCTTCACATCTTCAGTGATTCCCAACTCGTTGTCAGTCAGGTGGCAGGGGACTTCAAGGCTAACCAGCACAACTTGGAATCCTATAAAAGTCTCGCGGGGGCATTTCTGCAAAACTTCACCTCATACAAACTCACCCAAATCCCGCGAGCCAAGAACTCCAAGGTTGATGCCCTAACAAGACTCGCCACGGCTCCTCACGAGTCCAACCCCCCGGATGTCTACATCGAAACACTGGACAAGCCTAGTATCTCAAGAGCCTATTCAGAAATTTTTGCCCTTGAGCCTAGGGAGCAGCCCTCATGGATGGATCCATTCATCGCTTTCCTTTCAGATGGCACCCTGCCCCAGGACAAGCATGAAGCACAACGGCTACGTCGCAAAGCCTCCCTTTACTTGCTTAGAGGTAGAAAGCTATACCGCCGAGGCCAGTCATGTCCCCTACTGCGGTGCCTACCCACAGCAGAAGGACACAAAGTGCTGAAATCGCTCCACAGTGGCATTTGTGGGAACCATGCGGGAGCCCGGAACCTCATATTCAAAACGCTTTGCGCGGGGTATTATTGGCCAACCCTAGAGCGTGATACCAAAGCGGTCGTCCAAACGTGCCTTCAGTGCCACAAATTTGCAGATTTTGCACATCACCCCCCGGTACCCCTCTCTATCATCATCTCGCCCGTCCCTTTCAGCCAGTGGGGACTCGATTTCATCGAACAACTCCCCACAGCCCCGGGACAGTTCAAATATGCCATTGTCATTGTGGATTACAACACAAAATGGATTGAGGCAGAGCCCCTCACCACAATCACCACTGAAAAAGTAATCAACTTTCTTTGGCAAAATTTTTACTGTCGCTTTGGAGTGCCCCAAGCCATCATTACTGACAATGGCACCCAGTTCGACAATGACACATTTCGGGGATTCTTGTCCGATCAAGGCACATCAATCTTTTACGCCTCCCCAGCACATCCCCAAACCAATGGCCAGGCAGAAGCTATAAACAAGCTCATCAAGCAAAACCTGAAGAAACGCCTGGATGAGGCCAAGGGTCTGTGGGCAGCAAAGCTCCCGGACGTCCTCTGGACACTCCGCACCACCCCCACAACGGCCACGGGAGAGTCACCATACCTCTTGGCTTACGGCACCGAGGCGGTGGTACCGGTGGAAATGGAGGTCCCGAGTAAACGTATCACAACTTATGACCCCGAGACAAATGCGACATGGCTACGACTTAATATGGATCTCCTAGAGGAACGCCGAGACAAGTCATACCTCAGAGCCATCAATAACAAACAGAAAATAGCCCGGTACTACAACAAAAAAGTCGTCCCTCGCCCCCTGAAGGTAGGCGACTGGGTCATGAAAGAGGTCATTCCCCACCCTACTGGTCTCAAGGAAAATGGGAAGGCCCACTCGAGATAGTTGACGCTCCGGGACCCGCCACATTCTATCTCCGCGATTGTGATGGTCGCGTGCTACCCCACCCCTGGAACGCTCGCCACCTCCATCTCTATCCCAGTTAATTACTTCATTGTTTATGTATTTTAGCCCAGCAGCGGCACCAACAATGTACACTTCGCCCATTAGCGGCTCACTCTAAATGCCATGAAGTGCTTTGTCATTCCAACATGCTACACTTCATTCCCACAAGACAGCGCCACAAACCTATTCGCCCCATAGCGGCCCACCACGCTGCTAACGCGGTTCCTCTGGCCAACTCGCACGACCCGTCTTGCCACCCCTTAACCCTAGCTAGCCCGACAACAAAACTCTTACCCTGGGCTTCCTACCAACATCACAAACATGTGAACCGTCCTATTCACCCCAGATAAATCCAAAGACAAAGAACGCCACCAATTCATACCGTGAAATAGTGGATCCGCGTAGTGGCAATGAAGCTGGTTGCAAACAGCCAAGCGTTCGCGCCCACTCGATCGAGGGTGAAGTGGGACGCTTACCAATCTGAGGTTTGTAGAACCACCGAAACCCTAGAACACAAATTGCGGCTCACCCAATTTTCTGTTTTAAAATAGCGAGTTTCGCCACGCAGCGTCCCGTAACGCCACATAGCGACAGTCTCGTCAACCAAGCGCGGACTGACTCGCCACGCAGAGGCCGCAACGCTCAATTGCGACAGTCTCGCCAACCAAGCGCGGACTGACTCGCCAGGGCAGCGGCCTGCAACGCTCAATAGCGAGTCTCCCCAACTAAGCGCAGACTGACTCACCACGCAGCGGCCGTAACGCTCAATAGCGACAGTGTCGCCAACCAAACGCGGCCTGAATCGCCAGGGCAGCGGCCCGCAATGCTCAATAGCGAGTCTCCCCAACCAAGCGCGGACTAACTCCCCACGCAGCGGCCGCAACGCCCAAAAGCGACAGTCGCCAGCCAAGCGCGGACTGACTCGCTAAGGCAGCGGCCCGTAACGCTCAATAGCGAGTCTCCCCAACCAAGCGCGGACTGACTCCCCACGCAGCGGCCGCAACGCTCAATAGCGACAGTCTCGCCAACCTAGCGCGGACTGACTCGCCAGGGCAGCGACCCGCAACGCTCAATAGCGAGTCTCCCCAACCAAGCGCGGACTGACTCCCCACGCAGTGGCCGCAACTCCCAAAAGCGACAGTAGCCAGCTAAGCGCGAATTGACTCGCCACGCAACGACCGCAACGCTCAATAGCGAGTCTCCCCAACCAAGCGCGGACTGACTCGCCACGAAACGGCCGCAACGCTCAATAGCGAGTCTCCCCAACCAAGCGCGGACTGACTCGCCACGCAGCGACCGCAACGCTCAATAGCGAGTCTCCCCAACCATGCGCGGACTGACTCGCCACGCAGCGGCCGCAACGCTCAATAACGACAGTCTCGTCAACCAAGCGCGGATTGACTCGCCAGGGCAGCGGCCCGCAACGCTCAATAGCGAGTCTCCCCAACCAAGCGCGGACTGACTCCCCACGCAGCGGCCGCAATGCTCAATAGCGACAGTCTCGCCAACCAAGCGCGGACTGACTCGCCAGGGCAGCGGCTCGCAACGCTCAATAGCGAGTCTCCCCAACCAAGCGCGGACTGACTCCCCACGCAGTGGCCGCAACGCCCAAAAGCAACAGTCGCCAGCCAAGCGCGAACTGACTAGCAACGCAGCGGCCGCAACGCTCAATAGCGAGTCTCCCCAACCAAGCGCGGACTGACTCGCCACGCAGCGGCCGCAACGCTCAATAGCGAGTCTCCCTAACCAAGCGCGAACTGACTCGCCACGCAGCGGCCGCAACGCTCAATAGCGACAGTCTCGCCAACGAAGCGCGGACTGACTCGCCACGCAGCGGCCGCAACACTCAATAGCGACAGTCTCGCCAACCAAGCGCGGACTGACTCACCACGCAGCGGCCCACAACGCTCAATAACGAGTCTCGCCAATCAACCGCGAACTGCATTGCCCGGAAACGTTTCTTCTCGCCAAACTTCAAAACATCACCCCCGTCACCTCACGACTCTCACGTGGGGACTTGGGGACTCGACACCATGCCTCCCGCACCCGGGTAAAACCTATTCTCAGCATCTCTAGAATAACTCCCCACCCAAGAACTCTCTCGAACTGGGGACTTGGGGACTTGTTAGTACATAGCCAAAATACTTGGCTGAGCCGAGAATAAGGAGCAATTACCCGGTCGCCGAAGATCATTCCAGACAAGATAAGCCCCTCACGGATATCCGAGAAGTGAAGGGCCGGTAGCAAACCGCTTGCCAAAATCATTCTAACGGCAAAACACCCCCAAAAGGGAAGACACCACAAAGACTAGCAAGTAGTCCCACATTGGAGACTAAGGCCAAGGTACCTAAGCTTGGCCTATAAAACAAGCTTAAGCTACCATAAAAGGTACACACTCTCTCTCTTTCACACTCCTCTACCTTGCAAGTGCTCAAAGCTAACTTAAGCATCGGAGAGTTGAAGACTGGGCCATCCCAGTCCCGACCCCGTGACGCTGTCACTTGTGCAGGTTCCGAGTGAAAGACCCAAAGAATTCTACTTCGCTCCGTCTCGCGACCCCTTCCCGGCTCGGGACGAAGTAGGTAGAAACAGAAGGGGCTTTGGAATTTGATGATTTGGGTTGGCTTTTATAAACTTGAAGAAGATTGAAGAGGGGAAACATACCTAAGTTCAATTCTTGTTGTTTTCGCTAACACTCAAGGATCTTGTTGTTGTTGTTGTTGACATTCAAGAATAATTGAGATGGATAACTGATTATTAGCTAGGAGAAAGTGACGATGAATTTTTTTTCTCTACATTCCTAAAAATATAAAAAGCTAAAAAAAAAAATTGGAATATGAAAACAAAGAAGAAAAACTAAGAAAAAAAAGAATTTAAGGGTAAATTGGTCATCTTTTTTAGGTCTAAGGGCAAATTAGTAATCTTAATAGCTATATATATCAATCTTAAATCGGAATGAAAACATGAGATACCGTTATGATATTTTCAAAACTTAATATACCGAAGTTTATAAGAAGCAAAAGTTCATATATCATTTAGACGAATTTCTCTTTACAGATCTAACAACAAGTTTGTCGTCATTGTGGTAAACAAAGTCATTATTTGGGTAAGTTGTAGTTCTACGAGAGGTACTTCCCTCACATACGACATTTTACAAGTTTAAGAACAAATCGTTGTCAAATCGTTGTTTAATTATATGTATATATACAAAATGCATGTGGTAATTTTGTTGACAAAATTGTAAATTTGGTTCATTTAAATTGTAATTTTGGTTCAATTACATGTAAACTTAGTATGTGAATCGTCACCCTCCCACAGACAACCCCAAATTATTTAATGACTCAAAATAGTTTGCAAGGGTTTGGAATGAGCCAAAAAGCTTCATTCGCCATGCCACCAAATATTTCACAAAATATAACGATAACAAGGCTCTAGCCACATAGTCACATAGCCACCCGGGCCGCTTCAATTTCAATATTCATTCCCCATGTTTTGACAAATTCTATATATGGGGTCGTCTATGGTACCTATATGCATCTTTTACCCTCATTTATTTGAACTAAATTTACAACATTGACAAGGAATTTACCACATTAATTTTACACATTTACATATAATTGAACCAAATTACTATATCCAGAATAATTCCTATGTAAAAAGTCATAAATTGAGTTATTACCGTTAACAAAACTAAATTACATAAGTTCTAACTCAATTTACCTCATTGACAACAAAATTGTTGTCATATTAGTAAATGTGGGTATCACATATATGTAGGCAATGTTCTAAAAATCCCCGCCTAAAGCCGATTAATCCCCGCCTAGGCGCTGGACTGAGACGATGCTTCACCGTTTCCATCTAGAGAGCTAGAAACCGATTAATCTCCCGATTAACCCGCCTAGGCGCTAGTCACCGGTTGTCTGCCCGACTAGCGCCTAACGATTTTTAGAACACTGTATGTAGGTACCTATAAAAATTCCTAAATTCTATATCTATACATTAGCTATTATGCTAGGTAGGAAAGTGAAACTAAATGTAAAATTAATGCTCTAATGTTATCCCAATGTTCTAATTTTTACCTTTAGTTAATTAATGCATGAGAACAGCCGCACCAGCTCTTTATTCAAAAGAAAGTAAGTAGACTTATTGTTATAGATGCTCTAACATTATTTGGCATGGAAAGAATGAATGTTGATCGTAGAGAGTTGACACTCTTTTGGCCACGATCCCCAGCGCGCGGAGCAGAGGTAAATAGCGAAGAAATAGTGAGGGAGATAGTTGCGGGCGTGCCACCTCGCGGATGAGGAAAGAGCTTGTATGCGAGCTTGACTTCTTGATTAGGCGGAAGGGGTTTCCAGGTGCCACCTCAGAGGAGGAATTTACGAGCACAAGGCGATCGATACTCACGGCGGGACGCGAGCAGAACAACAATAGGGAGATCAGAGATCGGGGGTGAGTCCGGGAGGGCTCTGAAACTAAGGCGGCGGCGCACTTAGGGTTAGGGTTTCGAGGAAACTCGAAGGATAACTGGTTTGCAGTTTGTATTTTGTTGAGAGACTTGATTGTGTCGCTTCAACATGGAAGCGAAGGCAGAGCTCCGGGGAGCGTTTGAGGTTCGACTGGGTCGAAAGTTTGTATTGTTTTTGTTTGTTGAGATGTATTGAGAGTTTCCCTTTTCTGTAAACCTTCGAGCCCTTTATCTAATGGTTCAACTTGCGGCAGAAGAAAGATAGCTTAGAATTCAAGTTGGACTTTGAAACCCTAACAGTACAAGGGCACTGTTCCGTCTGCGCGAACCAACCATCCTGTGACACATGTCCAGTTCGCACACTTCATTCTGCATAGGACACTGCCGCTCAATTATAGACTCCTATACGAACTGGAATTAGGAATATCCCCATCCTGCGGGGTCAAAAAGCTTGTCTCCATCTCGCGGGCCTTTCTAGCTCGCGGGCTTTCGAATGGCTTTTTATATTAAAAGGGCCACAAGGATTGGCTCGAAGCATGTCAAAGACTTGTAAAAGTCTTTAACGATTAATATGGTGAGCGCGGACTCCGCTTGTTGCTTCCTCGCGAAGTCTTACGCGAGCCAGCTCGCCTTGATATATTCAGCCTCGCCTAGGACTTTTACGCGAAGTACTATTGCGCCTCACCTACGCGCGAAGTCATTCCGCATGCGAGATCATTAAGTGTGCGAGCGCGAAGCGCGCGAACTCTCTACTCGGCGCGAAGTCATTCTGCACGCGAAATCTGTAAGTTAGCTCACGTGGTCTATTCCGCGCGCGAGCTATGTGTTCTGCGCGAAGTCTTTGCAATTCAACTCGCGTGGCCTCACTGGCGGCCATTACTTGTAAACCCAAAGAATTTGGGCTCGTCGGTGTGACATTGATCAAGAATTAATTAATATTCACATAGACATTTACTATCTAGTAAAATATTAATTTGGGCGTAAACATTGCCCCCAGCCTCGAAGTCATGAAATGTCGAGAATGACTGAAGAGGTTTATGTTCATGCTACGGTATGGCTCGGGGCTCGAGTCATACAGAATGAGTGTGAGTAAACAAGCCTGTGAATAGGCCTTGAAACCCAAGCACCCAGCAAGGCAATGTAGCGAAGCTGCTGTACGGCTCGCCTGGGCACCTAGGACTTGAACTTCGCCTGCATTCGCCTGCTCCACTAAGAAAACATGGTATATTGTGTTTACCGTGAGCCGATGTATCTCGCATGGATGTATCTTGAGCAAATGCATGTAACTTGAGTAGATTCCAAAAATGGCCCTTCGCGAGCTTTTTGCAATGGCGAACCAACTTGGTGATAAACATTGAATGACAATGGCTATGTACTTCGATGCCCCCAGTGCGAACCAATGAAAGAAAAATAAAAGAGTCAGTGAATGGCCGCATAAAGATGGCGAACCAACTTCCATGCACTTCGCTGACCCCTGTGCGAACTAGTGAGAGTCAACCATAGGAGTTGGCGAACGGCAGATGAAAAATTTTTAGAGGCCATGCACTTCGCTGCCCCCTAGTGCGAACCAATGAGAGGCAAACAAAGAAGTCGGCGAACGGTCGCATAAAGCTGGCGAACCAACTTTGAAAACTTGGAGGCCACAAGGATTGGCCTAAATAATGACTAAGACACTTGAAGAAGGTCTAAAGTCTGAAATAACTGGAACACATATCACCCCAATGTGCCCCCCCAGCTTTGATGTCTGTTTGCCGATGCTTGAGAAGAATGAATGACATCAAAAATTTAGCATGCCCCCAGGGAAGGAGTTGTGATACCGATCCCCCCCAGTGAGGAAAGCAGGCTACGAGGTCATGAAAAACACATTGAAAATGCATATTGCAAATCCGCGCGAATCCTGACATGTCTGCATTCAAACTGCCATAACTCTCTCCAGGAATGGCGAAATGACGAACCGTAAAATCCTCTGGAAAATAGACATCCAGGGATTTCTGTTGAAATAAGGCGCGTCAGCTAATTCCTCCTGGATCATTCTAGTGGAGTCTGCAAAGTTGACTGTCCAGTAGTGGCTGCTGCAACGTTTCAGAATTGCAAACTAGTTGTATTGCCTCTCTGACTAGACTTCGCTGGCAGCAATTCAAGGTATATGGAATGCCTGTTGTCGTCAAGCCTTAGGGATAGGCTCCTAAGTAAAGTTCAAGCCTTTCAGAGGCAAGAACGTTGTCTTGCATTTCAGCAAAACCAAAGATCTCTTTTTGTATTTTCTGCTATTTGGTTTTTTTTTGTATTTTCTTTTTCAATGCGAGAAAGGAAAGGAATTGAAAGAAAACGGAAGTAAAAACTGAATTAGAAGCTAGGAGCATAGAAAAGCAAGGGGTTAAAGCTTGATTAGGTACCCGTCGTTAGGCCACGGGGGAGGCCACCAATGCTTCACTCCAAACCTCGGCGTCATCATGTTTCCAACGTGAGACTGTCGCTGTTGAAAATTTCCAAGTGTTGACCAGAGTTGTTCCACGTCAACAACTTGAAAATTTGGGCAAGGTATTTCGTAGGGTACATCTCGTTGCCCCCATGTATCCTTTTCTGTTGACCATGCATGATCTTCAACTACATTATCGTGGATCGTATGATGTTGAGATCTGCCTTTTTGTCAACCATCATGTCATAATGCATGGTCTTATTGGGAATAACCACACACTGACCATGGAAGAGACCCACTTGCTGGTCTCTTTTCACCATATCAATAGTGTCACTAGGATTGAACTCTTGTGGAATATGATTATGAGACAGACGCACCAACATATAGTCTTCATCATATTCATCATAATTTGGCTCTGTGTCAAAAACAAATGCAGAATCAACAAAGGTCGGTGGCTCGACCTTCTTTGCAACCATAGGCATGCATGGGACATGTACGTACTTTGCCCATAAACCAAAGTCCTCTTTAGGCCTCTGAACTTGCATGCAGAGACTCCAAGTATATTGCAATGTGAAACCACTGATTGGCCTAGGGATACCACCACACCATATATAGTTAAGCTTAATATGACCATGGTTTGGCGAAGCGGACTGAGTCATCTTGCTGGTGAACATAAGATTGGCGAGATGAATCATTAGGAGAAGCGGACCTCGCCAGCCTTGACGCCCCGCGTGTACAAGCTGAAAAGGAAACTTAAGAGGCTCAGGTCCAGCTTCATTTCGCTTGTCATGACTTGGTAAAGAAAGCGAGCGAGCTCTGCCTTACCCCCCATGCGGTTGACCTGTGTCCACATATACATCTCGCATAGGAAAGTTGGCGCCTGGGTCACCTTTCATGCGAACTTGTGGTTCGCCATCAGTGTGCGAACCGATTTCTTCTTCTAAGGTCACTATGCCATTTTCGGCATCAGGCGACACTACAGTTGTGTCGCCTGATGCATTTTTTATGTGTCGCCTAGTAGGGTGTCGACACTTAAACCATCAGGCGACACAAATGTTGTGTCGCCTTTAAGAACATCAGGCGACAGAAGACTTTTTTTACTATGTGTCGCCTGATAAAAGATAAGGCGACAGACTATATGTGTCGCCTATAAGAAAATCAGGCGACATAAGCCATTTTGCATTATGTGTCGCCTGATAAAAGTCAAGGCGACATGCTATATGTGTCGCCATATAGCATAAATGTCGACATGCTAGAAGGCGACACATCTTTTTTTTGCCGTGAGGCGACACATCTCTATGTGTCGCCTTATGACTACGAGGGGGAGAGAAAAATGTCTTACAGCGACATATATGTGTAGGGTAATTGAAATAAAGACGACATATAAACATCGTCTGAAAAGTTAGAGGCGACATATATGTGTCGCCTAATAAATGATAAGGCGACAGGCTATATGTGTCACCTAATAGCATAAACGTCGACATGCTAGAAGGCGACACATCCTTTTTTTGCCGTGAGGCGACACATCTCTTTGTGTCGCCTTATAACTGCGAGTGGGAGAGAAAAATGCCTTACAGCGACATATATGCGTAGGGTAAATGAAATAAAGACGACATATATGCGTAGGGTAATTCAACTAGAGGCGACATATACTTGGTTAATTAGAATTTAAACTTTTCCACTCTACATTTATACGTCGTTGAAATGATCATCAGGCGACATATAAGTGATGCCTTCTTTTGATTTAAACTTTGTATTTACGTTACCGATTGTTTTTTATGGCCTCACATTTCTGATATCTTAACTTAACAAAGACAATAGATATGTGTAGCCGATTGTTGCTTTATGGCCTCACATGTCTATTTAAGCTACACATATTTGTAATCCCAAATTCCATTTAATATCTATTGTTTTATTATTTAGGCTACACATATTTGTAGTCCCATGTTCCAATTGACATTCATATCTTCAAAATCAACATCCAAAGTCATTCATTGAAATTTATATTAATCCACCATTGTATCATGTACACAAACTAAAGCTAAACTGCCTAAACATGTTATGATGCCTTCTATAAACATAAAATAGAGGGCAATTGAGTATCTCCAAGTTGGTAGGAACGAAACAGCTAGACCCCTGCCAAGTTGATGGAATTTTGAACAGCAAACGCTCAGGAGGAACATCAACTCTATCGTACAGCTTCAGCAAATCGTGTGCCTGCATATTTAATAAACCAATTGTCTCAGACACCAATTCAAAACACAGTAAGATATTAAGATGCATAAAGAAATGAGTATAATCTGCAAATTTGGGATGCATTCATATTTTGAGATAGACTAGCATCCAAGATACATCATTCATGAACATCTGTAATTATATAATAGATTACCAATGCTTTAGAAGTATCTTTAACAAGAAAAGTTGATATACAAAGAAAAGCCAGTACCTTTCTAATGATACCATGTGTATCATAAGCAAGACATGCGTCCACCTCAGTGGACACTCGGCCAGGGACTAGTTTTGCCAATCAGCACCAACATTGACTAAAGCCTACAGAACCGAAACATAATTCTGAACCACATGATCAAGCTAATAGAGAAATGATGTAGTTACAAGACAACGGACCTTGTTAAAGAAACATGACAATCTCAACTCAGAATTCTCATGCTTATTACACTCGGAATCTGCCAGTGCCATATCCACAGCATTCTACACCAACAGAAAGACCATAGGTGAGTAACTAACACAGCTTCCGCAATAAAGAATTCATTTTGTGAAGAGAAATGCTTACTCTAAATATGGTGTCAGGAAGACTGCAGATACCCAAGAGTAGAGCAGAGCTCACGGTAGCAGCAGTTGGAGGGCAGTTGGAGGAAACCTATTTAAAAACAATCAGTCAACGAATCCTTCAATCAATTGATGAAATGCATGAACATTTCTAGTTGATGAGAAAAGTAAAGAGAAGATCAAATCACCCTCACCAACTCAAACTAGCAAATAAAGTAATCAACCTTTCAACATGCAATTAACAAAATCATAAAAATTTCAGCTTCTACTTGTTTTGAGTAACAATAAGCAGGAAAAAGAAAAATAACAGTGAAAGAAACCTCTCGAAGTCATTGAAAATGACAGTGTCAGGAACGATCTCGCTGAAGCTAGACACGGCGTCCAATTCAGTAGCAGGCCCTGAAAATCAAATCGACTTAGCAACCTAAATAAGAAAAGCATAGTACACCTGTCACACCTCATTTTTCTTTCAGAATTTTTTTTTTTTTTGAGGTGTAACTCATATTTCAATTATGGAATAGAATTTCCAAAATCAAAATATGAAAAAAGTCGGAAAAGAACAACTCAACATCAACTAACTGAGATTTTATTCTTCATTATAAAAAGTAACTTACAAAGATAGACTTAAGAAAGTCTATGTCTTATTCTAAGGAAAACAAACAGCACACATATTTTACAGGAATTCAAAACATCCTTGCATAAAAACCAACTTCAAGCAACTTGTTTATCACCTGCAAAATGTTTAGAGGGATGAGCATAAATAGCCCAATAGGAGGCAAAACCTCATCAAACAATACAATACCAGTCAACATGTATGCATATGTATAAACTGCCCTATATAGTTCACATAGCTAAATACTTCAAGCCTACATGTCCCATACCATGTATTTTACCACTAGGGTGGCTTGGAGTACTTAGATACCTGAACTATCTTCCACTCACTCACATAACCCCTTTTGCTAGTCCTCTTGCCCATTCCCCTTTCACCAATCCTGAATTACCCTTTTTCATAACCTATACTACTTGCGCATCAACATGGGCATACCTGGGATATGGTTCCTGCTGAGGATATGGACTCAACTACACAAAAGTAAAATTTCTAACTTCTTTACCCAATGTGCTTTATGCATAGCACATATACTCCCTTATGCCACAAAAGCAAAACCATTTCCATTATGTACAGAATGTTAAATGGCAGCAGGAAAGCAACTATTTCACAAAGAAATAATTCACATAACAAAATATAAGCAAGTATTGAGGTTCCCCAATTTTCCTCCTACCTTTGCCGGATCTCACTTCAAGTTTCAAGCTCCTAATAAAAGATGAATCATTAGTTAAAAAGTCTAAGCTAAAATGCTGAAACAAGAAATAAAGTACCAAAACAGTATTTTCACAAAAACATGCTTTTCTGTTCACGAACATGAATTTTCTGCACCAGTTACAAACAGACTGAAAACTGTACAAAACTGTTCATAATTTGACTTCAACATCTTCTAATGACTTATAGCAGACAAACAGAAGAAACTATGAGAGTTGGAATCACACAAATCGGACTAATCTACAATTACTTATGAAATTTTGAATTTCAGATACAGCTTCAGTTTTTCTCTAAAATTTGCTGAGTTGTGCTTTTATCTTCAGTTTCCAAAGAAACGTTTTCAAACTCAGAACTCCCAAGTACAGCAGCAGAACATAAACATAGTCTTTGCACTAATAAAGTAAAAAAGCTGATTTGGCTAACTAAGGAATTCAATGATCACAACAACAAAATCAGAACAAAAACACGCAGCTTTTCACAACAAAACCAATGCTTAATTACAACTTTTCAAATCAAAGAAACAATCATACACAAGTCTCAAAGTGATCTCAATCTAATTTCACAAACTAACAACAAACCCAAAATAGAATCACACCTGAGTTATCTCTCCTTCACTCTAAGTATGAGGACTGCTAGATGACCTATGTCTAAAACACTGAACACAGCTCATATTTATGGAATCCCTACTTAGATTAGACTTAGACAACTAATCGAAGATTATCAAATTCAACAGCAATTAACAACAACAGCAGCAGCAGCATCACAGCAAAAGAAGCTCAAATCACCACAACGGAATGAAAATGGAGATCAAAAATTAAAAGAGAAATTTCCAGAAAGGGACCTGGAAGCGATGGGATGCGGCGTCATTGGAATCATCAGAGTCATTGTCGATGAACTCGTAATCGGCAAGTTCATCGTCGCTGTCCATAGAGGTGGTTTTCCCATCGTCGCTATCCATCGTCTCTGTCCATCGTCGCTGTCTCAAAAGAAGAAGAAAGAAGAAAGCAGAGTAGTGAGGAGTGACCAGTTTCGAGAGCGGAAGCGCGAAGTAGAGGAATTGATACTTTTCAGCCCGTCGCCTTCCTCAGTCACGGCGACCCCTGCCTTCGCGCCCCTGCGCTCGAACCCGCTCCCTCGGAACAAGCTCCAGCAGATCCGTCCAAGTCCAGACCGGCGATTCGTGCGCCACCGCTCCAGCTCGATCTCCTTCAGTTTCCGTTGCCGTCGTCTCCTTCACCAAATCCGGCGTTTGCTTCTGAGGAGATCGATGAGAGTGATGGTTGATGGAGGAGGGTGGTCGAGATGGTGAGGGGGACGGTGAGGGCGCGACGACAAGGAGAGCAGCGACGCTGCTCTTCTCCCTTCCTCTCAGATCTCTCTTCGATCTCTCACGACAAAATGAGGGAGTGGGGGAGTGGGTAGGGTTTTAACCCGGATGGACGGCTAAGATTGAAGGATATGGGAAGGTGAGGATGGCGATCCGTGTGATTGGGTAAGGACCAATAAGATTTGTTGGGCTGTGATTAAAAGATTGAATTAAAAAATTAAGAAATAATAATTATCTAATTACCACATTAGTAGGCATGTTGTGATTCCAACATCTACGATTCAAAATACTAAATTTCGACCGTCAGATGTGATCAGCGTATTTAGATAAGGATATGGTTAAAAATTTATTTAATTTTGATAAAGTTTGAGCCTCGATCGATGTGGTCAACATTAACTCAAAATCATGTAATTAAGCGAATAAGCTCTTACCTCCTCCTTCTTGACTAGTTTTGATGGATTCTTTCTTGCACGGACTCTCACATATATGTGATGTAGCAGCTTGAGTAAAATTTCCAGAAATTTTACCTTTTGGGGGTAGAGTTACCCATAGGGATAATAAGCGTAAAAAAGGTTGACCGTCTCGATCGAGATCTAAACATTATCGAAAATAAGTGATTTTTTATGGTAACCATATTTCACTATACCTAACACATCCTACGGACAAATTTGCAAAATTCTATTTACAAGATATAGTTGCTTCACAAATGCATACACTTAGAAAAATCCTACAAAACAAGTTATACCATATTAGTAGACATGTTGTGGTTCCAACGTCTAAAATTCATAATATTAAATTTCGACCGTCAGATGTTATCAACATATTTAAATATGGATATGGTAAAAAATTCACCTAATTTTGATAAAGTTTGGGTCTCGATCGATGTGGTCAACATTAAATCAACATTATCTAATTAAGCGAATGCGCTCTTACCTCCTCCTTCTTGACTAGTTTTGGTGGATTCTTTCATGCACACACTCTCACATAAATGTGATGTAGTAGCTTGAGTAAAATTTCCAGAAATTTTACCTTTCGGGGGTAGAGTTACCCATAGGGGATAAAAAGCGTAAAAAGGGTTGACCGTCTCGATCGAGATCTAAACATTATCGAAAATATGTGATTTTTTTATGGTAACCATATTTCACTATACCTAACACATCCTACGGAGAAATTTGCAAAATTCTATTTACAAGATATAGTTGCTTCACAAATGCATACACAGAAAAAATCCCACAAAACAAGTTATACCACATTAGTAAGCATGTTGTGGTTCCAACGTCTAAAATTCATAATATTAAATTTCGACCGTCAGATGTTATCAACATATTTAAATATGGATATGGTAAAAAATTCACCTAATTTTGATAAAGTTTGGGTCTCGATCGATGTGGTCAACATTAAATCAACATCATCTAATTAAGCGAATACGCTCTTACCTCCTCCTTCTTGACTAGTTTTGGGGGATTCTTTCTTGTACACACTCTCACATAAATGTGATGTAGTAGCTTGAGTAAAATTTCTAGAAATTTTACCTTTCGGGGGTAGAGTTACCCATAGGGGATAATAAGCGTAAAAAGGGTTGACCGTCTCGATCGAGATCTAAACATTATCGAAAATATGTGATTTTTTTATGGTAACCATATTTCACTATACCTAACACATCCTACGGACAAATTTGTAAAATTCTATTTACAAGATATAGTTGCTTCACAAATGCATACACTTAGAAAAATCCCACAAAACAAGTTATACCACATTAGTAGGCATGTTGTGGTTCCAACGTCTAAAATTCATAATATTAAATTTCGACCGTCAGATGTGATCAACATATTTAAATATGGATATGGTAAAAAATTCACCTAATTTTGATAAAGTTTGGGTCTCGATCGATGTGGTCAACATTAAATCAACATCATCTAATTAAGCGAATACGCTCTTACCTCCTCCTTCTTGACTAGTTTTGGAGGATTCTTTCTTGCACACACTCTCACATAAATGTGATGTAGTAGCTTGAGTAAAATTTCCAGAAATTTTACCTTTCGGGGGTAGAGTTACCCATAGGGGATAATAAGCGTAAAAATGGTTGACCGTCTCGATCGAGATCTAAATATTATCGAAAATATGTGATTTTTTTATGGTAACCATATTTCACTATACCTAACACATCCTACAGACGAATTTGCAAAATTCTATTTACAAGATATAGTTGCTTCACAAATTCATACACTTAGAAAATTCAATATCAGGCGACACATAAATGTGGTCATATCAACATAATGAAGTAAAATTTTTTAAGTTGTAAATTCAACAAAATTCAATATCCGGCGACACATAAATGTCGTCATATCAACCTAATGAGATAAAATTTTCACACAAGTTGTCAATTCAACAAAATTCAATATCAGGCGACACATAAATGTCGTCATATCAACATAATTGAGTAAAATCTTCACATAATTTGTAAAATCTGCAAAATTCAATATCAGGCGACACATAAATGTCGTCTTACCAACAAAATGTAGTAAAATTTTCGCACGAGTTGCCAATTCAACAAAATTCAATATTTGGCGACACATAAATGTCATCTTATCAGCAAAATTAAGTGAAATTTCACACAAGTTGTCAATTCAACAAAATTCAATATCAGACGACATATAAATGTCGTCGTATCAACATAACTGAGTAAAATCTTCACATCATATTGTCATATTAACAAAATTCAATATCAGACGACACATAAATGACGTCGTTTCTACATAATTGTGTAAAATTTTCTCACAAGTTATAAATTCAACAAAATTCAATATCAAGCGACACATAAATGTCGTCGTATCAACAAAATGTAGTAAAATTTTCACACAAGTTGTCAATTCAATAAAATTCAATATCAGGCGACACATAAATGTCGGCTTATCAACAAAATGAAGTAAAATTTTCGCACGAGTAGCCAATTAAACAAAATTCAATATCTGACGACACATAAATGTCATCTTATCAGCAAAATGAAGTAAAATTTCACACAAGTTGTCAATTCAACAAAATTCAATATCAGGCGACACATAAATGTCGTTGTATCAACATAATTGAGTAAAATCTTCACATCATATTGTCATATCAACAAAACTCAATATCAGACGACACATAAATGACGTCGTATCTACATAATTGAGTAAAATTTTCTCACAAGTTATAAATTCAACAAAATTCAATATCAGGCGACACATAAATGTCGTCGTATCAACAAAATGTAGTAAAATTTTCACAAACGTTGTCATTTCAACAAAATTCAATATCAGGCGACACATAAATGTCGTCTTACCAACAAAATTTTATTAATTTAATAAAATTTTCGCACGAGTTGCCAATTGGACAAAATTCAATATCTGGCGACACATAAATGTTATCTTATCAGCAAAATGAAGTAAAATTTCACACAAGTTGTCAATTCAACAAAATTCAATATCAGGCGACACATAAATGTCGTTGTATCAACATAATTAAGTAACATCTTCACATCATATTGTCATATTAACAAAATTCAATATCAGACGACACATAAATGACGTCGTTTCTACATAATTGAGTAAAATTTTCTCACAAGTTATAAATTCAACAAAATTCAATATCAAGCGACACATAAATGTCGTCGCATCAACAAAATATAGTAAAATTTTCACACAAGTTGTTAATTGAACAAAATTCAATATCTAGCGACACATAAATGTCATCTTATCAACAAATTGAAGTAAAATTTTCACACAAGTTGTCAATTGAACAAAATTCAATATCAAGCGACACATAAATGTTATCTTATCAGCAAAAAGAAGTAAAATTTCACACAAGTTGTCAATTCAACAAAATTCAATATCAGGCGACACATAAATGTCGTCGTATCAACATAATGGAGTAAAATTTGTCAATTCAACAAAATTCAATATCAGGCGACACATAAATGTCGTCGTATCTACAAAATTGAGTAAGATTTTCTCACAGTTTGTCAATTCAACAAAATTCAATATCAGGCTTCACATATATGTCGTCGTATCTACATAATTGAGTAAAATCTTTAATACAAGTTGTCAATTCAACAAAATTTAATATCAGGCGACACATAAATGTCGTCGTATCTACATAATTGAGTAAAATTTGCTCAGAATTTGACAATTCAACAAAATTCAATATCAGGCGACACATAAATGTCGTCGTATCTACATTTTATGTAAAATTTTCTCACAATTTGTCAATTCAACAAAATTCAATATCAGGCGACACATAAATGTCGTCGTATCTACATCATTGAGTAAAATCTTCATACAAGTTGTCAATTCAACAAAAATCAATATCAGGCGACATATAAATGTCATCTTATCAGCAAAATGAAGTGAAATTTTCACACAAGTTGTCAATTTAATAAAATTCAATATCAAGCGACACATAATTGTCGTCTTATCAACAAAATGGAGTAAAATTTCACACAAGTTGTCAATTCATCAAAAATTCAATATCAGGCGACACATAAATGTCATCTTATCAGCAAAATGAAATAAAATTGGAACAAGTTGTCAATTCAACAAAATTGAATATCAGGCGACACATAAATATCGTCGTATCAACAAAATTGAGTAAAATTTTCACACAAGTTGTCAATTCAACAAAATTCAATATCAGGCTTCACATATATGTCGTCTTATCTATAAAATGAAGTAAAATTTTCACACAAGTTGTCAATTCAACAAAATTCAATATGAGCCGACACATAAATGTCGTCGGATTAACGTGAGTAAAATTTAGACAATTGAGACTAAAGTTGACCACATTCTTCACCGACATATATGTGTCGCCCCGAAAATAGACATTTTTTTCAAAGAAAACTGGTATTGTCTAAGGTCACTTCCAGCGACACATAAAAAAAATGTGTCGCCCCGACACCCCGAACCACACTTAATTTTCTATGTGTCGCCTGATATGTGTAGCCTGATGCATGAAATGGCTTAGTGGGTGGACTGTTCTGTCCTATATTCAAGCTTACCTTCCTGGGGAAGAACGTCAGTCTTTGAGACAGGATTATTATCCAAAATCTCGCCGGCCTCGACCTCAGGTTCTTTGTCCTTGATTGACAAAGTAGTTCCTTCTTTGGACGTCGGTCTGTCCAAAGAAAAATCTTTACCATTAGATTGGCTGCCAGGCAGTTCAATCTTTTCGGCAAGGACATGCCCATTGAAGTCTTCATTGGGCAGTTCAATATTTTTGTCTTGGTCGGCCTGCAAAAGGGCTTTGTCTTGTTTGACTTGTTCAGCTAGGTCAGTGATGCTCTGTTGAGCGGCCAAACCCCTGATTAGGCCATCCAGCTTGTCGAGCGTTTGGAGGATTCACTCCATAAGCTGAACGGAACCTGTGTCTTTGGTCGACTGAGAGCCTACCATGGCGCGGAATCGCAGATTTTCTTGGTTTCCCTATGATGTCTCGCTTGTACTCCCTATCCCACTAGGCGTGCCAATATTTTGGCCACGATCCTCAGCGCACGGAGCAGAGGTAACTAGCGAACAAATAGTGAAGGAGATTGTTGCGGGCGTGCCACCTCGCGGACGAGGAAAGAGCTTGTATGCGAGCTTGACTTCTTGATCAGGCGGAAGGGGTTTCCAAGTGCCACCTCAGAGGAGGAATTTACGAGCACAAGGCGATCGATACTCACGGCAGGACGTGAGCAGAGCAACAATAGGGAGATCAGAGATTGGGGGTGAGTCCGGGAGGGCTCTGAAACTAAGGCGGCGGCGCACTTAGGGTTAGGGTTTTGAGGTAACTCAAAGGATAACTGGTTTGCAGTTTGTATTTTGTTGAGAGATTTAATTGTGTCGCTTCAACAGGGAAGCGCAGGCAGAGCTCCTGGGAGCGTTGGAGGTTCGACTGGGTCGAAGGTTTGTATTGTTTTTGTTTGTTGAGATGTATTGAGAGTTTCCCTTTTCTGTAAACCTTCGAGCCCTTTATATAGTGGTTCGACTTGCGGCAGAAGAAAGATAGTTTAGAATTCAAGTCGGACTCTAAAACCCTAATAGTACAAGGGCACTATACCGTCCGCTCTAACCAACCATCCTATGACACATGTCCAGTTCGCACACTTCATTCTGCATAGGACAGTGCCGCTCAATTATAAACTCCTATGCGAACTGGAATTGGGAATATCCCCATCCCGCGGGGTCAAAAAGCTTGTCTCCATCTCGCGGTCCTTTCTAACTCGTGGGCTTTAGAATGGATTTTTATATTAAAAGGGCCACAGGGATTGGCCTGAAGCATGTTAAAGACTTGTAAAAGTCTTCAACGATTAATGTGGTGCGCGCGGACTCCGCTTGTTGCTTCCTCGCGAAGTCTTAGGCGAGCCAGCTCGCCTTGATATATTTCGCCTCGCCTAGGACTTTTACACAAAGTACTATTGCGCCTCGCCTACGCGCGAAGTCATTCCGCATGCGAGATCATTAAGTGTGCGAGCGCGAAGCACGCGAACTCTCTACTCCGCACGAAGTCATTCCGCACGCGAACTTTGTAAGTTAGCTCACGTGGCCTACCATAGAGTGCCTCATATGGTGCCATGCCGATACTAGAGTGATAACTATTGTTTTAGGCAAACTCAATCAATTGGAGGTGATCCTCCCAACTTCCCTTGAAGTCCATGACACAAGCCTTCAGCATATCTTCTAACACTTGATTCACCCGCTCAGTCTGCCCATCAGTCTGAGGGTGGAATGTTGTACTCATGTCTAAGGTAGTACCCATGGCTTTCTGAAAACTACCCCAAAACTTTGAAGTGAATCGGGGGTCTCGATCAGAAACAATCGAAGTCGGCACTCCATGAAGTCTCACTATTTCCTTCACATACAACTTGCACAAGGCAACAACTGTGTACGTCATTGACACCGGAAGGAAATGTGCTGACTTCGTCAAACGGTCCACAATCACCCATATTGCATCATGTCCATGCTTGGACTTAGGCAGTCCAATCACAAAGACCATGGAAATCTACTCCCACTTCCAAATAGGAATAGGTAATGGCTTCAACATACCTCCAGGCCTCTGATGCTCTACCTTCACCTGCTGACAAGTGAGGCACTTGGACACATACTTTGCTACATCCCTCTTCATCCCATTCCACCAAAACTGCCTACACAAATTTTTATACATCTTGGTACTCCCTGCCAGGGCCTTGCCCTTCCCTTGAACATCTCTCTGCCTCTCAGTCTCATGCAGGGCCTCTTCCTGCTCAACTGCAAGGGCACTCTCAACCGCTTCTGCTAGAGTAGCAAATCGGTGGTAAATCACACCCTTCCGGAGCTCATGCCTCAAACCCCGCATGAACTTCCGTGACAAATCTATTGCATCCATCTCTCTAGCAAAACGATACAGCTGAGAAAACCGAGCCTCATAATCCCTGACACTCATCAAGCCCTGCACTAGAGCTATGAACTCAAGCTCCAACTGCTCCCTCACAGTGTCAGGAAAATACTTCTCCCGAAAGAGCCGAACAAACCCCTCCCAAGTCAAGGCGGTCATATCTCTAGCTCTCTCTACCCCGCTCTACCATACCCGTGCCTCATCCTTGAGAAGAATCGTGGCAATACGCATCTTCTCAACCTCCGTACATGTGATCATGGTGAAGTATGTCTCAATACTCTCTATCCAATGATCAGCCACAAGGTAGTCTGTACCTCCTAGAAAGGAAGGCGCTCCTAACCTGATGATACCCTGAGCTAGCCTGGCCAGATGTAGACCATCATCTACCACAACTGGCACCGGCATCTCCAACACCACTTCCTCCTCAAAGACATCATCCACAGGTGGAGCCCTACCTCTGCCTCTGGCCCTACCTGTCCCTCTGGCCCTACCTCGGCCTCTACCTCTTCCTCTCGGAGGATCCATCACCTAAGGAGCAAGTAAACCTTGGTTAATTTATGCATAAAACTTAAACCAAAGTATAAGTCAAATGCGACATTTATTAACCAAGGCACTAACTCAAGATGGAACACAAAGATTCAAATTCCCCATTAACAGAGTAATCTCTACTCTGTCATCCTATTGACCTAGAGGCGACACATAACCCTTCACATACCCAATGACATATCAATACCGAAGAGTTTATGATGGTGATCCGTTGCAGTCGGACCATCACTCCGAAGTATTGATTATCACCAAATATGTAAACCTACGCTCTGATACCAAACTGTCACACCTCAATTTCCGAAAGATAAAGTTCAAAAATTATGGCATGATCTAACTTAAATATAAATATCCAAACCTGTTTCAATAACAAAACCAAACAACTAGAACTCAATAGAGGGAAAAGTAATATCATACAACCCATCACTGAGTTAAATATTACACTTCCTTATTTACATAAACTTGAAATACGAGAACATGAGAACAATCTCATGAGTTTAATATTTCCTACCTGATTAACAAAACTATACAGAGTACAGCAAAAGCCAAAAAGAACCCTGCCACTAAGCCTCCACCTCAACCTTGCTGATCCTCACCTGCAGGTCTAACCCCTACACCAATAATTGGTGTACCGGGATTGTAAATAACAAACTCGGTAAGCTAAAAGCCCGTATGAGTAAACTCAAAAAAATATCACAACATTTATTACATCCAACATTCCATAAAAGAGATTTGATCAATAATTAAAAACCACAAATCCAACACATTATCAAAGAAATGTACCCATGAGTCCCAGATATTTAATAAATACCTCTCATGACCTACAATAACAAATTGTGTACCCATGGGTCCCAGATACCATAAAGTATCTCTCATGACCTACACTGACAGACGGACTAGAACTCTATTCCTAACCGCAACTAATCACCCGGCCAAAGGCTTGGAACTCAGTTTGACTGTCCAATATCAAAACATAAAAATGATCAATAGCATCTTAACCATAACCAATCACCCGATTAAAGGCTTGGAACCCGGTTTGGCTATTTATCCAACAATCACAATATCACAACATATGATTATATATCCATCACAAGGATATAATTATATGAACAATATATATTATTCCATAAGAATAACCTATCAATAATCAATAACATTATGATCACATGAACCTTAAAAATAATCATAAAATAGGAAAACTTGTTTTATCTTACCTATGAGCCGTTGACGATCAAGCTCATATATTTTAAAACAATTAATAGCATAATATTAATTTTAACATCATAATCATTATCATCATCACATGACCATAATAAAACTTGGTTCAAAAGTGAACCTTGGTGAGATTTACTCACCTTAAAATCCCACTGCAAAGCCCCCAACACAACGAAGGCAAGCCAATCACAAAATCAAAAATCACCTAAAATCACACAATTAAAAACCTTAGAAACGAAAATACTAAAGGATAACACAATACCCTTAAACTAACCCTTAGCCCAAGGTAGAACAACTTCCCAAAGTCATTGAACTCAAAGACACAATTGAGCTGCCTCAAATCTTCAAAACCTAAACTCAAACTTAACCAAGCCAAAACAAATAAACCTAAGTCCTAACATGCAAACCTTGCTCAAAACTTAGCCAAACTACCACTCAATATGATCACATCAGCAAAGACTAACTAACCACAGGAAACTAAGGCCACAACTCAGCCGGACGCGCCACCACAAGCGGCGGCAAGTGAGCCCCACGAGCCACCCCAAAACTTCCGAATTAGGAGAAACTCACAACATGAAACTTGTAGATTGAAGTATGGTGAACAACTTTAATACGTGGGTTTTGACTAGTTCGGCCGGAAAACGCCCCGAAACTCCAAAATAAAACCAAAAACAAAATCTGCAAAACCGGTACCAAAACTTGGTTTTCAGTTTGCCAAACACGTATAAACATCACTAGAGGAAGGAAAGGAGCAAGACTCACCTAACTCTCTCCCGAAACGCTGCCGAAATTGCCGGTTTTCCAGTGATACCGCAGCAGCTCCGCCGCTCCATGGCGACGTGACGGCGGGTGGGACTGCTCCAGAAATGGAGAGGAGGTCCGTGCAGACCGAACGGGACCGGTGGCGACCGGTTTGGTGGCCGGAGAAGGGAGAAATCAATTCGAGAAGATGGGAGAGCGGGAGGAGGTCGGGAGAGGGAGGAGAGAGAAAGTGAAGCTGATTTTAGGTTTCTAAAAATAACTCTCCCACATTTTCCTACTTATACAGTTTCCAAACCCGGAAACTAACTTCCTCTTATCATAACTTTCTCATACTACCTCCGTTTCGGGCGTACCGCATGTCTACGAACTCGTATCGACGAGCTCTACAACTTTCATGAAGGAAGTTTTCGAAGATAACTTACGAAAAAGAAAGTCAACTTTTGAGCCTCTTAAAAGTCAAAGTACCTTACAAATTGCTCCCAGAACTTCAACTTCGCACAAACTAAAGAATTTCCATAAATAATCCTTCATTAAATATGGGAATAACATAAGGAAAGTAAAATGAAAATCTAGGGTGTCACACCCCACTTTTCGAATGAAATTTTTAAAATTTTTGGCATGATATAACTTAAAATATTATAATCCCAAACCTGTTTTCAACGACAACAACAACAACATCCCAACACTAAAACTTAATCGCAGAAAAGTAAATATTACATTTCTTTGTTTACATAAACTTACAATTCAAGAATATGAAAACCATCTCATGAGTTTAATGCTATCTACTCAGTTAACAAAACTATACATAGTACAACAAAAACCAAAAAGGACTCTGCCACTACGCCACCGTCTCAACCCTGCTGGTCCTCACCTGCAGGTCTAACCCCTACACAAAGAAATTGATGCACCAGGATTATAAAATAACAAACCCGGTAAGCTAAAAAGCTCGTATGAGTAAACTCAAATAGCATAATATTTCTCACATCTAGAAATTTCACAAAAGCAATTTATATCAATGAATATATCCACAATTCTAACACTCTTTCAAATAACATGTACCCATGAGTCCCAGGTATTGATGAAATACCCCTCATGACCTACAACAACAAAATTGTGTTCCCATGGGTCCCAGATACGATAAGGTATCCCCCATGATGTACACCGACAGACGGACTAGAGCTCGATTCCTAACCGCAACCAATCACCCGGCCAAAGGCTTGGAACCCGGTTTGACTGTCTAATATCACAACATAAAAATGATAAATAGCATCTTAACCGCAACCAATCACCCGATTAAAAGCTTGGAACCCGGTTTGACTATTTAATATCAAAACACAAAAATGATAAATAGCATCTTAACCGCAACCAATCACCCGATTAAAGGCTTGGAACCCGGTTTGGCTATTTATCCAACAATCACAAGATCACATCATAAATTATATCCTTCCACATTGATATATTTACATGAACAATTATAGATATTTCACATGATTAATCTATCTATAACCAAAAACATTATGATCACATGAACCTTAAAAATAATCATAAAATAGGAAAACTTGTTTTAACTTACCTATGAGCCGTTGGCGATCAAGCTCATATATTTTAAAACAACAAAAACATAATTTTTAAATTATAATCATCATAATCATCATCAAAATCATCAACAAAAATCATTCATCATATCATCATAATCATTATCATCATCATCATCATCCTCCTCATCAAAAACCAATCATCATAATCCTCATCATCAAAATCATTATCAAATATCAATCATCATAATCATTATCCTCATCAAATGACCATAATTAAATTTGGTTCAAAATGAACCTTGGTGAGATTTACTCACCTCAATCTCCCGCTGCATTTCCGCAAAACACAAGAGCAAGCCAACTCAACAATATCACAAATTACCTAAAATTACACCATCAAAACCTTAGTAAATTCTCAACAAGAATTAAAGTACCCTTAACCCAAAGGTTGTCCAAAGATGGGAAATCCTTCCTCCAAGACCTCCCAAGGTCATCGGACACTCAACAACAAACCAATCCTACCTCCAAGAATCAAACTTTCTAAGCTTCCGACCTAATGAACAACATGAACAACTTAGCACCTAAGATGCAAAAACCTAACCAACACTTAGCCTTTACACACAAACAACACCCTAGCAACTACAAGGACTAGCTAACACAACAACCAAGGCTCTCACACTGCCCGGACGCGCTCACACGCGCCACCACAGGCGGCGGCGAGTGAGCACCACGCGCCACCCCATCAAGTTCAAAATCTAAGCAAACTCCCAACAACAAACTTGTAGGTTACATCAAATGGAACACTTTTCGTACCTGTGGCCAAAGCCAATTCGGCCTGAAAGAGGCCGGAAACATCGCCGAAAAGAAACAAAGGGCATTTCGAACTCCAAAGCTCCACGCTTCAAAATGGGCTTCAAGGCTGGTATCATCATGCTTAGAAGGACAAGAACTTCCAGAAATAGGTAGCCTCAAACCTCGATGTTGCCAGAAACGGTCGGAGATTCACCGCCGGCGGCAGCAGTAACTTGCGGGCCTTGCTGCGCCGTGCACAATGCTCCATAGGGTGTGAGGCTGGTATGAATAGAAAGATGGGAGTGAGAGCTTTCCAACGATACCAAGCACACCCAAATCCGTTGCCAGATGGCCGGAAGAAGTTTAGTGGCAAAAATGGAGACGGGAGAGAGAGAGAGAGAGAGAGAGAGAAGAATTTCTGGTTTTTAGGGTTTTCCAAATAATAAAACCCCCAACTTTTCTATTTATAAACTTCCCAAAAACGGAAACTAACTTCCTCTGACTGTAATTTTCTCATACGACATCCGTTTTACGCATGCCGTGTGTCTACGAACTCGTATCGCCAAACTCTACAACTTTCAAGAAGGAAATTTTCGAAGATAACTTAAGGAAAAGAAAGTCAACTTTTGACACTTCTAAACAAAGCATTTTCAACAAAGAAATCTCTCGAACACCTCCGCTCTTCCTTCGAACCTCAAAACACACTAACTTCTAACTCAAAAATTCCCAAATAAAATTAGAAACTAATATCAAATTTCCGGGGTATTACATTCTACCCCCCTTAAAGGAATTTCGTCCCCGAAATTCAAAGATACTAACCCAAAAAAAAACAACTTGGGTACTTAGCAGATAGTGAGGGTGAGGCGCGAGAGAGAAGGAAGAGAGAAAAAGAGAGGGTTTCCAGAAAATGAAATGGAAACCCTAACTTTTCCTTATTTAACCCAAAACCCCGTAAAGCCACGAACTTCCGCTAACCAAAACTTTCTCATACGACATCCGTTTTACGCGTGCCGTGTGTGTACAAACTCACATCAACAAACTCTACAACTTCTAAGAATAAAGTTTTCACAAATAACTTACAGAAAAGAAAGTCAACTTTTGGCCCCTTAAAAGTCAAAGCACCTTAAAAAATATTCCCCAAACTTCAACTTCGCACAACCAAATAAGAATTTCCATAAATAATCCTTCATTAATTTTGGAAATAATTTATAGAAATTGATATGAAAATCTGGGTATTACATACATTGCATGATAGCATTGATGGTAAGTGTTAATGTTAATGCATATAATGAGACGTGATATGAGTTATAAGCATGCAAATGTTTGTTCTTTTAGATTGAAATGATTATAATTTGGCCATAATGATTTTCATTGATACAAACGTGATTACATATACAATGAGCAATGAAGTCTAACAAGGAAACTATCCTACAATTATGAATTATATTGGGAAACATATATCCACGAACAAACACATTCCTAATAGAGAAGATACACAAGATTAACTTTCTAATATAATCTAACATCAATTTGGCAACATACATTTGTATACGAATCATGCATTGCAAATGGACAAGGGGCCGAATTGATTTTGTGAAATATATGTTTATATATATATATATCTATTGTACTTGGTAAAGCTCAAATCCAATACCCATATTCACTGAAGGCCAACCCAACTCTCTCTTTAACTACAAAGTGAGAACTGCTAGCACAATCTAGTATATGCAAATGACAACTACTCTGCATAAGAGTGTGATGATACTTGTTCTAATGACAGTTGCTATGACACTGTTGCCGGCAACACAGATTGAGGGACAACATATCGGACCACGAGACCAATGCATCAAGAATTGCAATACTAACTTCTACAATTGCTTGGGGGTGAAATGTAAAGGACTTACAGGAGGGAGGTTTGATCAATGTAGCAAGAATTGTGATGCTGGGAAGACTAATTGCATACAACATTGCCTTGGCGTATCACTCTTCAAACCAAGTCCATGATCAAGTTCTATTGTGTTGCTGGCGAGTCTGTTGATGAATTTATTTTAATAAAGAGATCGGCCTAATACTTCCAATAACCATCATCCCGTAGTATTTCTTTCTTTTCAAATAGAATGTTGTACTAGCATGCCTCAAATAAAAGAAAAATACTATTTCATTTTCATGGTCATAGATCCAAACATCACATCCTAAACAAAAATAATAAATAAATAAAATGAATATAATTTTCCAAGGGTTGAAAGAGGCCTTTCTTTGTTTAACGACAAAAATTAAATTTTTTTTCCTCATAATGTGGTCCAATAGTAATGGTAATTCAAGACTCATCTTTTATTGTCTTCTAATTTAATATATATATATATATACATATATTTTTTTAAGAATTAACTTAATTAACTATCTCTCTAAATCACTAAAAATCAACTGTTGTTCAATAAAGCAAATAAAAAGCTTAATGAATGTGTGTGTAAAATCCGAGTCTTGTAAGATGCGTTTCCAGCATATTTACATGCCGACTGTTTTGTTTTTGGAGGTGGCATAGCCTATTGGAGGCTCTAGAGTTGAACACTTTGAGTTCGTGGAAGCTCATAGAGAGAAAGACGGTTGACGATTGGTTTGTCAAAGCAAGAGAAAACCAAAATTTGAGGGAGCAGTGTTTTTGCAAATTTAGTATCCGAAGATCAAACAAGAAGAGGATTTAGGCCGATTCACAAGCATATGATAAGCCTGGTCCAAGTCAGCAATTAACGTCCACTTTAAACGGAGAATGTGATATTAGACACGGTTGAGGATGTGTTTAGGAAATCAGAGCATATGATCTCAAATTTTTCTTCCCAAAATACCCTCACATAATTTTAATATCTCTCAATTACCCTCACATAATTCTTAATAGAGAATTAAGTGAGAACTGCTAGCACAATCTAGTTTATGCAAATGACAACTTCTCTACATAAGAGTGTGATGATACTTGTTCTAATGACAGTTGCTATGACACTGTTGCCGGCAACACAGATTGAGGGACAACATATCGGACCACGAGACCAATGCATCAAGAATTGCAATATTAACTTCTACAATTGCTTGGGGGTGAAATGTAAAGGACTTACAGGAGGGAGGTTTGATCAATGTAACAAGAATTGTGATGCTAGGAAGACTAATTGCATACAACATTGCCTTGGCGTATCACTCTTCACACCAAGTCCATGATCAAGTTCTATTGTGTTGCTGGCGAGTCTGTTGATGAATTTATTTTAATAAAGAGATCAGCCTAATAATTCCAATAACCATCATCCCGTAGTGTTTCTTTCTTTTCAAATAGAATGTTGTACTAGCATGCCTCAAATAAAAGAAAAATACTATTTCATTTTCATGGTCATAGATCCAAACATCACATCCTAAAAAAATAAATAAATAAATAAAATGAATATAATTTTCCAAGGGTAGAAAGAGGCCTTTCTTTGTTTAACGACAAAAATTAAAAAAAAAATTTCTCATAATGTGGTCCAATAGTAATGGTAATTCAAGACTCATCTTTTATTGTCTTCTTATTTAATATATATATATAAATATATACATATATTTTTTTAAGAATTAACTTAATTAACTATCTCTCTAAATCACTAAAAATCAACTGTTGTTCAATAAAGCAAATGAAAAGCTTAATGAATGTGTGTGGCAAAATCCGAGTCTTGTAAGATGCGTTTCCAGCATATTTACATGCCGACTGTTTTGTTTTTGGAGGTGGCATAGCCTATTGGAGGCTCTAGAGTTGAACACTTTGTGTCACGCCCCGAACCTTAATTTTTACCTTTATTACTGGCATAGCGGTAATAAGAGTTTTTACCGTGTTCGTCACTAAGTGTGTAATTTAATTAGTTCCCAGATGGTGTTGAGGGACTAATATTTTGAGGGAATTATTTTAAGGAAGAAATTTTGACGACGGTAAAAATGGTAATTTTTGCTAGTAAAAGGTAATTTTATTGGGGTGTTGAATAATTTTGGATTGGGGTTTATTTAGTTGGACCGGGCCTTGTTTTTGGTCAAAGCCCGGATTGTTTTCTCTCTCCCGATTCTCTCTCTTCACCCGGTTTTCCCTTCTCTACACCCAGAAAATTTCCGGCCGACCGTCCGCCACCGTCCGGCCCCCGTTCAAACGGTCTCCCTCCCAGCTACATTTCTAGACCGGTGGCAGCCTCCCTAGCGCTGCCGTGAGGGAGAAACGCCGCCCGAAAGCCCCGGCTGCCGAAACTTATTTCTCGCCGGAACTCCCTCCTCCGGCCGCCATATCCGACGAGCCATAGCCCAAAAGGAAGCCCTCCTCCCGTGCTTCAATCCCTCTAAAGGGCTCGCTCCGTCGTGTGCTAGGTAAGGAGAAATCGGAACTTGAAATTTCTAGGGCTTTTTGTGTATTTCCGTTCGATTGATATGCTTAGGCTTAGAATTGGAGTTTGTGGTAGTTAGGAATGTTGTAGAGGAGGTTGAGAGGAAGATGCTGCCAAAATTTGGTGACCATCGGAGGTCGCCGGAATTGGTCGCCGGTCGCCGCCTCCGGCGGAGCCGCCGCCGAGAAAATATTTTTGGTGGAGAAAAATGTGAGGAGTTTAATGGAATAAGTTTTAGAATTTTTGGAGGAGTTTTGGATAGGTTTAAGATTTGTTGAAGTTTGGTATTTTTGACGGATTATTAATTTAAATCCGGTCATTGGATTTTATTTGGTGGAAGGTGATTTTGAGGAAGTTGGTAAAATTTGTGGAGTTTTGAGGTTGGCAGTGGATTTAAGATTTTGGAGTGTTAGGCTTGGTTGAGCGCGAAGCATATTTAATTATGCAGGTTTTGTCGGTGTTTTATTTTAAGTAATTAATTATGTTTGGAACAGGACGCGAGGAGGCTCGAGCAGAGGAGATCTCCGACCGACGTCAGGCTTAGGCCTAAGTTGTGAGTGGACTTTTGTTTTATATAATGTGTTTGAATTGTTTTATTGTTGAGTAATTTCCTTTGTTGGATATTATATTTTCCCAAAATTGAGAATAGATTTTCTGCGATTATACTCGAGACAAAATTCCGAGAATAGTATGTATGAGAGAGAATGCTAGCTAGCTATATACGTGATAGCCCCCACTCTGAGGACGAATGCCATTTGGGGTGACGTGAGCGTTAGACACGAGCGTAGTAGCCTTGTACGATTTTCTACTTGTTGAATTTATTCTATGTTTTTCCATTCATTCATAGAAATCGTACAAGGAGTGTGCATGTATTTAAACCACTCGGTCTTGTATCCTCCATTCTGAGGAAAAATGCCAGTACGGAGCGACGTGAGCGTTAGACGCAATCGTATTAGCCTGGTGTGACTATCTAATTTAAAGCTTATTCATAGATAGCATACATGGAGCATACGAGTGGTTAATACATACTAAAATATATATATTTATAGATTGAGCCTGAGAGGCTGTCTTTGTTTAAGATTTGGGGACTAGCCAGAACTAGTCGTTTTCATTGATAATTTCTTGGGGAAATATTATTGTTGCTGAGATTATTTTTGTCCACTCACTCTGACGTGAAGAAATATTTTCCCCTGGGCTTTTCCTTCGTTTTTAAATGCCCAGTCTGCAGAGTTCGGGTGGGGTCTAGAAGGAGGCGACGAGGCATAGTCACTCATTTCTCCACTACTGTTCACCAGTAGGTCTTCTGTTAAATCACTAGGATTTCTAGTAGCTTCCGCTGTATTACTTGTAATAGCTCTGAATACTTTCAGAAAAATATCTGTGTATTATTTTATTTGGATTAAGTTGAAGAATTCATTTTATTGGTTAAAAGTGTTCTATAATTTTTCTGGGTTAGGGTTGTCCATTTTCAAGGGAGGTTTGCCGAGTCATTCGGTAAGTTTTCCTTGGAGGTGGTTCCCGCAGGACTCACCTCGGGTTTCAGGGTGAAATTCGGGGCGGGTCCTAACACTTTGAGTTCGTGGGAGCTCATAAAGAGAAAGACGGTTGACGATTGGTTTGTCAAAGCAAGAGAAAACCAAAATTTGAGGGAGCAGTGTTTTTGCAAATTTAGTATCCGAAGATCAAACAAGAAGAGGATTTAGGCCAATTCACAAGCATATGATAAGCCTGGTCCAAGTCAGCAATTAACGTCCACTTTAAACGGAGGATGTGATATTAGACACGGTTGAGGATGTGTTTAGGAAATCAGAGCATATGATCTCAAATTTTTCTTCCCAAAATACCCTCACATAATTTTAATATCTCTCAATTACCCTCACATAATTCTTACGTTCTCTCCCCACAACATGAGATGATGCCGAGTTAAGATGTTAAGCAACATAACTAAATATTTTTATCATTAAAAATGATCATTATTATATGTAGATTGCTAAGAATTTCTTCAATTTTCTAAAAGAACAATAAAGTTGCTAATATAGTAGTTTCTTTTGTAATAGGGGTATTTTAGTAATCAAACTAGTTTTAATTCTGATTTCATACGGTAAGTAAACAACATTAATCGTAATTAATTTTATTCTTATTATGGTTCTTTATGGTAAGTAAATACTAGACTGGAAATGCAATATTCTCATACCGATTTTTTGGTCTCCCATTCTAGGTGATACAGATATATATATTTTTCATTCCAAGTTAGTAAACGTTTCATAATACCAACATAACACACGCATCTAAATTCTCTAATATCGATGTAACATAATTTGTTCACTTAGAAAATGAAAAAGAAAAAGAAAAAAACAAAGAGAGGTTCTAGTTACACCTCCTAGTTTGTTATTTGCACCTCCTTTTATTATTATTATTTTTTCATCAAACAAACAACTAAATTGCTACAACGAGTCATTATAAGTCGAACTCACGATCTCCCACTACTTACAGTGGGGAGACTGATGTCACTAGAGAAAATGGTACTGACTACACCTCCTTTAATTTTTGTAAAAAATTATTTCATAATTTATCCCTTCTAAAAACTGAAAGAAAAAAAAGAACTAGAATTCTTGTTGCATTCTTTGTGTTTCTCCTTAACAATGTTTTTCAACCCAGAAGGCCTACGAGGTCGTTGTTTATGGTTGGCGGTATATAATATTACACGGTATCGACAATGTCAATGACCTGTTGGAGTTTAAGCAAGAGAATTAGAGAAATATCGATTTTTTGCTACCCTATAATGCAGAAATTTCCCTATAATGTATTAATTATGGAGAAACTGTTGGTCCTTCTCTAACAAGGCTAGGGCTTATCGTCTCTCTTTTCGAATCTGATCTCGTAATAGGAGGTTTCTAGGGTTCATTGGTTTTGTGCTGTGTCAAATTGCATAATGAGGATATTATCTCCAATTTGGTATTTTTCTCAAGTCTATATATGTACATTGCATGATAGCATTGATGGTATGTGTTAATGTTAATGCATATAATGAGACGTGATATGAGTTATAAGAATGCAAATGTTTGTTCTTTTAGATTGAAATGATTATAATTTGGCCATAATGATTTTCATTGATACAAACGTGATTACATATACAATGAGCAATGAAGTCTAACTAGGAAACTATGCAAATGTTTGTTCTTTTAGATTGAAATGATTATAATTTGGCCATAATGATTTTCATTGATACAAACGTGATTACATATACAATGAGCAATGAAGTCTAACTAGGAAACTATCCTACAATTATGAATTATATTGGGAAACATATATCCACGGACAAACACATTCCTAATCGAGAAGATACACAAGATTAACTTTCTAATATAATCTAACATCAGTTTGGCAACATACATTTGTATACGAATCATGCATTGCAAATGGACAAGGGGCCGAATTGATTTTGTGAAATATATGTTTATATATATATATATATCTATTGTACTTGGTAAAGCTCAAATCCAATACCCATATTCACTGAAAGCCAACCCAACTCTCTCTTTAACTACAAAGTGAGAACTGCTAGCACAATCTAGTTTATGCAAATGACAACTTCTCTGCATAAGAGTGTGATGATACTTGTTCTAATGATAGTTGCTTTGACACTGTTGCCGGCAACACAGATTGAGGGGCAACATATCGGACCACGAGACCAATGCATCAAGAATTGCAATATTAACTTCTACAATTGCTTGGGGGTGAAATGTAAAGGACTTACAGGAGGGAGGTTTGATCAATGTAGCAAGAATTGTGATGTTGGGAAGACTAATTGCATACAACATTGCCTTGGCGTATCACTCTTCACACCAAGTCCATGATCAAGTTCTATTGTGTTGTTGGCGAGTCTGTTGATGAATTTATTTTAATAAAGAGATCAGCCTAATACTTCCAATAACCATCATCCCGAAGTATTTCTTTCTTTTCAAATAGAATGTTGTACTAGCATGCTTCAAATAAAAGAAAAATACTATTTCATTTTCATGGTCATAGATCCAAACATCACATCCTAAACAAAAATAATAAATAAATAAAATGAATATAATTTTCCAAGGGTTGAAAGAGGCCTTTCTTTGTTTAACGACAAAAATTAATTTTTTTTCCTCATAATGTGGTCCAATAGTAATGGTAATTCAAGACTCATCTTTTATTGTCTTCTTATTTAATATATATATATACATATATTTTTTTAAGAATTAACTTAATTAACTATCTCTCTAAATCACTAAAAATCAACTGTTGTTCAATAAAGCAAATAAAAAGCTTAATGAATGTGTGTGGCAAAATCCGAGTCTTGTAAGATGCGTTTCCAGCATATTTACATGCCGACTGTTTTATTTTTGAAGGTGGCATAGCCTATTGGAGGCTCTAGAGTTGAACACTTTGAGTTCGTGGGAGCTCATAGAGAGAAAGACGGTTGACGATTGGTTTGTCAAAGCAAGAGAAAACCAAAATTTGAGAGAGCAGTGTTTTTGCAAATTTAGTATCCGAAGATCAAACAAGAAGAGGATTTAGGCCGATTCACAAGCATATGATAAGCCTGGTCCAAGTCAGCAATTAACGTCCACTTTAAACGGAGGATGTGATATTTGACACGGTTAAGGATGTGTTTAGGAAATCAGAGAATATGATCTCAAATTTTTCTTCCCAAAATACCCTCACATAATTTTAATATCTCTCAATTACCCTCACATAATTCTTACGTTCTCTCCCCACAACATGAGATGATGCCGAGTTAAGATGTTAAGCAACATAACTAAATATTTTTATCATTAAAAATAATTATTATTATATGTAGATTGCTAAGAATTTCTTCAATTTTCTAAAAGAACAATAAAGTTGCTAATATAGTAGTTTCTTTTGTAATAGGGGTATTTTAGTAATCAAACTAGTTTTAATTCTGATTTCATACGGTAAGTAAACAACATTAATCGTAATTAATTTTATTCTTATTATGGTTCTTTATGGTAAGTAAATACTAGACTGGAAATGCAATATTCTCATACCGATTTTTTGGTCTCCCATTCTAGGTGATACAGATATATATATTTTTCATTCCAAGTTAGTAAACGTTTCATAATACCAACATAACACACGCATCTAAATTCTCTAATATCGATGTAACATAATTTGTTCACTTAGAAAATGAAAAAGAAAAAGAAAAAAACAAAGAGAGGTTCTAGTTACACCTCCTAGTTTGTTATTTGCACCTCCTTTTATTATTATTATTTTTTCATCAAACAAACAATTAAATTGCTACAACGAGTCATTATAAGTCGAACTCACGATCTCCCACTACTTACAGTGGGGAGACTGATGTCACTAAAGAAAATGGTACTGACTACACCTCCTTTAATTTTTGTAAAAAATTATTTCATAATTTATCCCTTCTAAAAACTGAAAGAAAAAAAAGAACTAGAATTCTTGTTGCATTCTTTGTGTTTCTCCTTAACAATGTTTTTCAACCCAGAAGGCCTACGAGGTCGTTGTTTATGGTTGGCGGTATATAATATTACACGGTATCGACAATGTCAATGACCTGTTGGAGTTTAAGCAAGAGAATTAGAGAAATATCGATTTTTTGCTACCCTATAATGCAGAAATTTCCCTATAATGTATTAATTATAGAGAAACTGTTGGTCCTTCTCTAACAAGGCTAGGGCTTATCGTCTCTCTTTTCGAATCTGATCTCGTAATAGGAGGTTTCTAGGGTTCATTGGTTTTGTGCTGTGTCAAATTGCATAATGAGGATATTATCTCCAATTTGGTATTTTTCTCAAGTCTATATATGTACATTGCATGATAGCATTGATGGTATGTGTTAATGTTAATGCATATAATGAGACGTGATATGAGTTATAAGAATGCAAATGTTTGTTCTTTTAGATTGAAATGATTATAATTTGGCCATAATGATTTTCATTGATACAAACGTGATTACATATACAATGAGCAATGAAGTCTAACTAGGAAACTATGCAAATGTTTGTTCTTTTAGATTGAAATGATTATAATTTGGCCATAATGATTTTCATTGATACAAACGTGATTACATATACAATGAGCAATGAAGTCTAACTAGGAAACTATCCTACAATTATGAATTATATTGGGAAACATATATCCACGGACAAACACATTCCTAATCGAGAAGATACACAAGATTAACTTTCTAATATAATCTAACATCAGTTTGGCAACATACATTTGTATACGAATCATGCATTGTAAATGGACAAGGGGCCGAATTGATTTTGTGAAATATATGTTTATATATATATATCTATTGTACTTGGTAAAGCTCAAATCCAATACCCATATTCACTGAAAGCCAACCCAACTCTCTCTTTAACTACAAAGTGAGAACTGCTAGCACAATCTAGTTTATGCAAATGACAACTTCTCTGCATAAGAGTGTGATGATACTTGTTCTAATGATAGTTGCTTTGACACTGTTGCCGGCAACACAGATTGAGGGGCAACATATCGGACCACGAGACCAATGCATCAAGAATTGCAATATTAACTTCTACAATTGCTTGGGGGTGAAATGTAAAGGACTTACAGGAGGGAGGTTTGATCAATGTAGCAAGAATTGTGATGCTGGGAAGACTAATTGCATACAACATTGCCTTGGCGTATCACTCTTCACACCAAGTCCATGATCAAGTTCTATTGTGTTGTTGGCGAGTCTGTTGATGAATTTATTTTAATAAAGAGATCAGCCTAATACTTCCAATAACCATCATCCCGAAGTATTTCTTTCTTTTCAAATAGAATGTTGTACTAGCATGCTTCAAATAAAAGAAAAATACTATTTCATTTTCATGGTCATAGATCCAAACATCACATCCTAAACAAAAATAATAAATAAATAAAATGAATATAATTTTCCAAGGGTTGAAAGAGGCCTTTCTTTGTTTAACGACAAAAATTAATTTTTTTTCCTCATAATGTGGTCCAATAGTAATGGTAATTCAAGACTCATCTTTTATTGTCTTCTTATTTAATATATATATATACATATATTTTTTTAAGAATTAACTTAATTAACTATCTCTCTAAATCACTAAAAATCAACTGTTGTTCAATAAAGCAAATAAAAAGCTTAATGAATGTGTGTGGCAAAATTCGAGTCTTGTAAGATGCGTTTCCAGCATATTTACATGCCGACTGTTTTGTTTTTGGAGGTGGCATAGCCTATTGGAGGCTCTAGAGTTGAACACTTTGAGTTCGTGGGAGCTCATAGAGAGAAAGACGGTTGCCGATTGGTTTGTCAAAGCAAGAGAAAACCAAAATTTGAGGGAGCAGTGTTTTTGCAAATTTAGTAACCGAAGATCAAAGAAGAAGAGGATTTAGGCCGATTCACAAGCATATGATAAGCCTGGTCCAAGTCAGCAATTAACGTCCACTTTAAACGGAGGATGTGATATTAGACACGGTTGAGGATGTGTTTAGGAAATCAGAGCATATGATCTCAAATTTTTCTTCCCAAAATACCCTCACATAATTTTAATATCTCTCAATTACCCTCACATAATTCTTACGTTCTCTCCCCACAACATGAGATGATGCCGAGTTAAGATGTTAAGCAACATAACTAAATATTTTTATCATTAAAAATGATCATTATTATATGTAGATTGCTAAGAATTTCTTCAATTTTCTAAAAGAACAATAAAGTTGCTAATATAGTAGTTTCTTTTGTTATAGGGGTATTTTAGTAATTAAACTAGTTTTAATTATGATCTCATACGGTAAGTAAACAACATTAATCGTAATTAATTTCATTCTTATTATGGTTCTTTATGGTAAGTAAATACTAGACTAGAAATGCAATATTCTCATACCGATTTTTTTGTCTCCCATTCTAGGTGATACAAATATATATATTTTTCATTTCAAGTTAGTAAACATTTCATAATACCAACATAACACACGCATCTAAATTCTCTAATATCGATGTAACATAATTTGTTCACTTAAAAAAAGAAAAAGAAAAAGAAAAAAACAAAGAGAGGTTCTTGTTACACCTCCTAGTTTGCTATTTGCACCTCCTTTTATTATTATTATTTTTTCATCAAACAAACAACTAAATTGCTACAACGAGTCATCATAAGTCGAACTCACGATCTCCCACTACTTACAGTGGGGAGACTGATGTCACTAGAGAAAATGGTACCGACTACACCTCCTTTAATTTTTGTAAAAAATTATTTCATAATTTATCCCTTCTAAAAACTGAAAGAAAAAAAAGAACTAGAATTCTTGTTGCATTCTTTGTGTTTCTCCTTAACAATGTTTTTCAACCCAGAAGGCCTACGAGGTCGTTGTTTATGGTTGGCGGTATATAATATTACATGGTATCGACAATGTCAATGACCTGTTGGAGTTTAAGCAAGAGAATTAGAGAAATATCGATTTTTTGCTACCCTATAATGCAGAAATTTCCCTATAATGTATTAATTATAGAGAAACTGTTGGTCCTTCTCTAACAAGGCTAGGGCTTATCGTCTTTCTTTTCGAATCTGATCTCGTAATAGGAGGTTTCTAGGGTTCATTGGTTTTGTGTTGTGTCAAATTGCATAATGAGGATATTATCTCCATTTTGGTGTTTTTCTCAAGTCTATATATGTACATTGCATGATAGCATTGATTGTATGTGTTAATGTTAATGCATATAATGAGACGTGATATGAGTTATAAGCATGCAAATGCTTGTTCTTTTAGATTGAAATGATTTTAATTTGGCCATAATGATTTTCATTGATACAAACGTGATTACATATACAATGAGCAATGAAGTCTAACTAGGAAACTATCCTACAATTGTGAATTATATTGGGAAACATATATCCACGGACAAACACATTCTAATAGAGAAGATACACAATATTAACTTTCTAATATAATCTAACATCAATTTGGCAACATACATTTGTATACGAATCATGCATTGCAAATGGACAAGGGGCCGAATTGATTTTGTGAAATATATGTTTATATATATATATATCTATTGTACTTGGTAAAGCTCAAATCCAATACCCATATTCACTGAAGGCCAACCCAACTCTCTCTTTAACTACAAAGTGAGAACTGCTAGCACAATCTAGTGTATGCAAATGACAACTTCTCTGCATAAGAGTGTGATGATACTTGTTCTAATGACAGTTGCTATGACACTGTTGCCGGCAACACAGATTGAGGGACAACATATCGGACCACGAGACCAATGCATCAAGAATTGCAATATTAACTTCTACAATTGCTTGGGGGTGAAATGTAAAGGACTTACAAGAGGGAGGTTTGATCAATGTAGCAAGAATTGTGATGCTGGGAAGACTAATTGCATACAACATTGCCTTGGTGTATCACTCTTCACACCAAGTCCATGATCAAGTTCTATTGTGTTGCTGGCGAGTCTGTTGATGAATTTATTTTAATAAAGAGATCAGCCTAATACTTCCAATAACCATCATCCCGTAGTATTTCTTTCTTTTCAAATAGAATGTTGTACTAGCATGCCTCAAATAAAAGAAAAATACTATTTCATTTTCATGGTCATAGATCCAAACATCACATCCTAAACAAAAATAATAAATAAATAAAATGAATATAATTTTCCAAGGGTTGAAAGAGGCCTTTCTTTGTGTAACAACAAAAATTACAATTTTTTTTTCTCATAATGTGGTCCAATAGTATTGGTAATTCAAGACTCATATTTTATTTTCTTCTTATTTAATATATATATATATATACATATATTTTTTTTAGAATTAACTTAATAAAATTTTAAATATTAGTCTAAGTGGTCGTATTCAAATTTTCACTAACTATCTCTCTAAATCACTAAACATCAATTGTTGTTTAATAAAGCAAATAAATAGATGAATGAATGTGAGTGGCAAAATCCGAGTCTTTTAAGATGCGTTTCTAGCGTATTTACATGTAGACTGTTTTGCTTTTGGCGGTGGCATGGCCTATTGGCCTATTGGAGGCTCTAGAGTTAAACACTTTGAGTTCGTGGGAGCTCGTAGAGAGAAAGATGGTTGACGATTGGTTTTTTAAGGCAAGAGAAAAGCAGAATTTGAGGGAGCGGTGTTTTTGCAAATTTAGTAAACGAAGATCGAATAAGAAGAGGATTTGGGCCGATTCACAAGCATATCATAAGCCTGGTCAAAGTCAGCAATTAACGTCCATTTTAAACGGAGAATGAGATATTAGACACGATTGAGGATGCGTTTAGGAAATCAAAGCATATGATCCCATAATACTCTCACATAATTTTAATATCTCTCAATTACCCTCACATAGTTCTTACTTTCTCTCCCCACAACATGAAAGAATGCCGAGTTAAGACGTTAAGCAACGTAACTACTTATTTTTATCTTAAAAAATGATCATTATTATATGCAGATTGCTGAGAATTTCTTCAATTTTCTAAAAGAACAATAAAATTGCTAATATTGTAGTTTCCTTTGTTGAAGAGGTATTTTAATAATCAAATTAGTTTTATTTCCGATTACATATATTTTTCATTCCAAGTTAGTAAATGTGTCATAATACCAACATAACATAAGCATCTAAATTCTCTAATATCGATGTAACATAATTTTTTTCACTAAAAAAAGAAAAAGAAAAAAGCAAAGAGGGGTTCTAGTTACACCTCCTAGTTTGCTATTTGCACCTCCTTTAATTCTTTTTTTTTTATCAAACAAATTAACAACTAAAATTCTACAACGAGTCATCATAAGTCGAACTCACGATCTCCCACTTACAGAGGGGAGACTGATGTCACTAAAACAAATGGTACTGGGCTACACCTCCTTCAATTGTTGTAAAAAATTATTTCATAATTTATATCCCTTCTAAAAACTAAAAGAAAAAAGCAAATAGAATTCTTGTTGCATTCTGTGTGTTTCTCCTTAACAATGTTTTTCAACCCAGAAGGTCTACGAGTGTCACGCCCCAATTTTCGAAGGATAATTTTCAAATTTTTTTGCATGATATATCTTAAAATATTATAATCCCAAAACCTATTTCAACAAACTTTATGGAAAACTAAAACTCAAGCGGAAATGTAAATGACATACAACTCAACACTAAGTTAAATATTACATTTCCTTGTTTACATACTTGAAAGTCGAGAAAATGAAAACACTCTCATGAGCCTACAACTGTCTACCCAAAATATACACAAAGTAAAGAGTACAGCAAAACCCAACAAAACCTTTCCATTAAGCCTCCGCCTCAACCTTGCTGATCCTCACCTGCAGGTCTAACCCCTACACCAAAAATTGGTGCACCGTGTTGTAAAATAACAAACCCGGTAAGCTAAAAAGCTCGTATGAGTAATCTCAAAAATAACACAACACTTCTAACATTCAATTCTATCACAAGAGAAATTTATATCAATAATTAAAATTCACACTTCTAACACATTTACCAAAGACATGTACTCATGAGTCTCAGATATTAAAAATTACCTTTTTATGACCTACAACAACAATTTGTGTACCCATGGGTCCCAGATACCATAAAGTATCTCCCATGACCTACACCGACAGACAGACTAGAGCTCTATTCCTAACCAAAACCAATTACCCGGCCAAAGGCTTAGAACTTAGTTTGACTATCAAATATCAAATCACCAAATAATAATAGCATCAATACTGTAACCAATCACCCGATTGAAGGCTTGGAACCCGGTTTGACTATCTACACAACTTTTCACCAAAAGAGTAGAATCGTCATAACCGCAACCAATCACCCGATTAAAGGCTTGGAACCTAGTTTGATTATCTAAACCACAAATCACAATATAATAAAATCATCATCAATCAACACAAGGAGCACATCAAAAATTATATCCTTCCACATAGATATATTTATACAAACAAACATAGATATCCCCACAAAGATAATCTATCAATAGCCAAAAACATTATGATCACATGAACCTTAAAATAATCATATAATAGGAAACTTGTTTTAACTTACCTATGAGCCGTTGGCGATCAAGCTCATATATTTAAAAAAAAACAAAACCGGAAACTAACTTCCTCTGACCATAATTTTCTCATACGACATCCGTTTTACGCATGCCGCGTGTCTACGAACTCGTATTGCCAAACTCTACAACTTCCATGAATGAAGTTTTCGAAAATATCTTACAAATAAGAAAGTCAACTTTTGACCACTTAAAAGTCAAAACACCTTAATAAAATTGATTCCCGAAACTTCAACTTCGCACACACGAATAAGAATTTCCCACAATTAATCCTTCATTAATTTTGGAAATAATATAAGGAAATTGATATGAAAATCTGGGGCATTACAACGAGGTCATTGCTTATGGTTGACGGTATATAATATTACATGGTATCGACAATGCCAATGACCTGTTGGAGTTTAAGTAAGAGGATTAGAGAAATATAGACCTTTTGCTTCCCTTTAATGCAGAAATTTCCCAATAATGCATTAATTATAGAGAAACTGTTGGAGTTTCTCTAACAAGGCTAGGGTGTATCGTCTCTCTTTTCGAATCCGATCTCATAATAGATGGTTTTTAAGGTTCATTGGTTTTGTGTTGTGTCAAATTGTATAATGAGGATATTATCTCCATTTTGGTATTTTTCTCAAGTCTATACATGTACATTGCATGATAGCATTGTTGGTAATGTTAATGTTAATGCATATAATGAGACGTGATATGAGTTATAAGCATGAAAATGCTTGTTCTTTTGGGCTCTTGCCCTTTCCCATATACCCACCATCCATCACCATTTCATCTACATTCCTTTCTCATTTCATAATTTTGATTGATTTCTTTTGGGAATTAGAAGGACTCATTCAAGGCTTCAAGGCATCATCATTAGAGCATTACCTCTTCATCAATTGGGTAGTTGGGGTAAAAGACTTACTTGGGTTCATACTAGCTCATAGCTTAAAGTGGCCATCTTATATGCTATTGATGATGTATTTGACTATGGGTTATGAGTAATTTGATTTTGGGAGTTAGAGTTGTGAAACCCTAAACTCATTTTGTATAAATGTTGATACTTTAATTGAAATGAATGCAATATCCATTGTGTATATTTTGAATCCGAATGTGTTGGTCCTTAGAATCATGTTTCTAGGCTTTGTCACCCTTTGAGATTATGTTGTGGACAATTTGATGGATAGATTGATAAATTGACAACTTATTAGTCTTGTGCATCTAGGATTTTAGGCATGGTAACCATTAGCTAGCTTAATTGTAGCTAAGCTTGCTTGAGTCTCTATTATCTTGCACTCTAGACCTCTAATTTAGATATTGTGGCCTTAATCGGCGTAGTGCCTAACTTAGAGAGTTGATTATGGCCTTAACCAACATAATCGATACACCGAAAGGATAATTGGTCTAATAACCTTAACCGGTATTAGATACGAGACTTAACACAATAGGATATGCATTTGTGAGATTAGGTAACGATGTTTGCAAAAGAGTTAGTGTGGATAACCCGACACTCCCATCTTCCCATCAATTTTATATTTCAATAGTTAGTAGCTTATTTTCATTTTTTTTGTCGTTAATTTAATTAATTCTCCATTCAATCTCTCTTTATATTTCGACTTATTGTAATTACCTATCACTAGGCATTTAGTTTTGATTAGGTTTTGGTGAGAACTAGAACCGAGCATTACTCAAGCTTGGTGCCTTAAAGTAGCTTTTCTATTTATTTATATTCTTTGTTAGGTGACTTTTGTTCTGATTAGCCTAGGATTGTGGGTTAGCCACTAATCACCATGGTACGATAATTCGGGCACGATATTTCTCTATTTTGACAACAATAAGGTCGCTTGCGTGAATTGTATCATAGTCAACAACGCTTCATTCTTCACCGGCAATCCTCGCCTTTAGATCTCCATTGAAATTTGGGCCAGATTGATGGGAGCGCCGATCTTGATGAGAATGATGATGGCGCCATTGATGGTCTCTTCGATTGGAGGTCAGTCGATGGCGGCGAGGCCGGTCGAGGCGATGCGGGATAGAGCCGTGGAAGCCTCCATTGAGTTAGACAGAGAAATTGAAATGAGGGAGAGAATGGGTGGGTTGTTTATGGATCAATGATCAAAGGCTGATCATGAAATCCTGGATGGTTTGTTTATATCCCACATCTCTAACAAGAATCGACATCCTACTCTGACAAGATATAATATTCCAATCCGAAAATAATCTGCACCACCAAACACATGTTTAGATATTTTTTTGTCTTGTCCTGTTACTAATCTGAGCAAACAAACACAACCTATAGTTATAAGTATGTAGTTTCTTGAAAGTTATCTGCGCATTTGCGCTTTTGTTTCATGACTTTCATTTGATTGTGGATTGTCATTTGATTCTTTCGTACTTATATTTGTATTTGTATTTGTATTTGTATCACATGTGAATAAAAGTAAAAAAAAATAAAACACAATAAGAAAGCAAAAAAAAAAAAAAAACTAATTTCTCCGCCCTCCTAAATGTTAGGATTAGCGTCAGCAGAACGGAAAGATTGTTGTTTACTCTAGTCTCCCCACTTGGAGTCGAGTTCGGGGTGTGATCGTCACAAAAGCAAATCCCACTAAACAAATACAAATCTCTCTCTCTCTCTCTCAACTCTTCGATCTCATCGCCACCTCTCTCTCCCCCAAATCTCAGCAGCTTTGTTAGGGCCGCCGCAGCTGAAGAAGAAGATGGCGCCGCCAGCGCCCGTCGCCGCCGCAGCAGCGGGAGATGGGCAAGTACAAGGCGGACGGCAGCAAGGAGGGTTTGGGCAAAGCATCGGCGGAATAATAAGAATGGCCGTGATTTGGTACTTCGCTTCCAAATTCTTCTCCTCTCCCTCCAAAAAGTCTTCTGATCCTTCTCAGCTCAGCTCCAATATCTTTCCCAAGGGTGAACCACTGGTACTGCTCCTGCTTCTCTTTACTTTTGCCCTAGACTAATTGAAATCCCCGGTTTTGGTTTTGGTTTTGGCTTGGTTTTGTTTAAGAATTGATGTAAATTTATGGTTTATTGGTCTCAGGATATGTGGTTTTATATAACTGACCATGAGAAGTTTAATGAATTCGGGAGCGAAAGGGCGCTTGTATGGCATGAAACTAATATCCCTTATGCCGTCTATGGGCCGGAGAGTACCAGGACTCTGTCTATGAAGTACTATCCATCGGAGGTATTGATTTTCGTCAAATTTAACTGATTCGTTATGTTGTTGTATGTTACATTTGCTAATTTACTGTAGATTAATGAGTTCAGCATTTTGAGGATATGTATATTTGTTGTTCCAGGCATTGAAGCACAATGGGACTCTCTATGCTCATGTGTTCTTTGCCCGCGCCGGTTACCCTGCAGACCCAAATGATCCGGAGTATCTGCCTCTAGCTGCTTTTGGCAGGACGCATGGTAAGATGATGGCCCCGAGTACATTTACGGATTTTCCTTTTTAAGTTCATTGAGGAGTTTTTTAATTCTTTTTAAGGAAAAATCAAATTAACGGATTCTTCGTTTGATAATAAATATGAACATTTATAGGGATCTGATTATTGGTTTTTCTCAGCTATTGTGATAAACTTGCCCAAGTCGAAAGCTAGTAAAAAGAAAAGTTTGCTGGGGGACTCAAAAGACTCTGATGAGGATGTAAAGATTACTGAGGCATGTTTCTTTTTCCTTCCTGTCTCCTAAATTGGGTTATGATTATTATTTCGGAGTGTACTTTGTATGTTGTTTTCCAAAATCGCATTTTCATATTTTCAGTATCATTCCCAACTTTGGCCGTATGAAATCCTCTGGTGAACAAAGTAGTTTATTTTCTTTCTTTCATTGGTTTAAATTATTAGGGCTACGTTCTCTAGCATTAAAAGAACTTGATGATGGTAGCCAGTAGTCTGTTATAATGTACTAGTACGACAGACTGTCTAAGATAATAATAATATTTTTAAAGATACTATTGTGAGTTCAATGTTTTTCCAAACGATAGATTCTATTTGAGAACTACTGGTATGTAGGACTTGAGTCATTTACTGGGAGGTCAAATTTCATCCTTAATGATAGAACATGGATTACCATCTCTTTTCAGTCGTTCTATATCTAAACATCAATTATCTTCAAATCAATGTCCTCTGTGTTCTTTTCCATAGTACTATGTTATCAGGTCCTAATGAAGCCATGTTTGTTGACTCAGGTGGTTGATAATACTCAAGGTGATTCTGAGGATAATGGTCCTGAGGAGTGGGTATCATACTGGAAACCAAATATTACTGTTAATTTGGTTGATGATTTTACCCGGTATGTTTTCTGAAAGTGAAGTGTTGGGTTTTGCAAGCACTTGGCATAATATTTTGTATATCGGTTAGGAACTTGCATCTGAAATTGAAAAGTTAAAATAACCTAGCTTAATTTGTATTCTGTATGTTGTATTGTGCCAAAGATTCTATATCAGTGATAATTTATATCTTCACTATAAATAGAAAATTCCCCAATACAAGTTTGACTGAATGTGCGTATGGAATTTGTTTTATATATGTAGGAGTGGTCGCCATACTTTTATCTTTTATGTATATTTGTATAGCTTGTATCTGATGTGTAGTTTTTTACATTAATATTTTGGTGGCCATCAAATTTCAGGATCTAAAATACGTTCTTGATTTTGTCTTAAATATGAAAGTTTTGGATTCCTTAGAATTGCCATTCATGTTGTTCTATCTTATTATTTACTTGTTGTGTTGCTTTTTCTTGAAAGTTCAAAATACACAATTTATCCTTGTATCTCCTTTGGTGCTCTTGGGTCAAAACTCAACGAATTACCTTTAGAGCTTTCAAACCATGTCATATTGGCTCTTTTGTACATATATGTATGTGTGTGTGTGTGTGTGTGTGTATATATATATATTTTTTATTTTATTTTATAAAAAAACCCGTGTCATCTTGGCTCAAATTGGGGTCTGTCAATTTTGGTAAAAGATGGGCACTCTTTGATAGGACACGAGTTTCGAGACAAGCTATGGTACTGGGATGTATATCCTACTTTTATTTTACATGTACTTGAACAAAAATTACAATGTTATGAATCAAATTTACAACTTTGAGAACAAATTTACCAAATTTATTTACACTATTTACATGAAGTTAAACAAAATTACAACTATGAGAACAATTTTTTTCAAAAAGTTGTAAAATGGTTGTACATTTTGTAATTACAATTATTAGAACAAGATTACAAACAATACGACTCAACATTACCACTTTGACTACAAATATGTTGTCACATTTGTAAATGTAGGTATCACATACGGGTAGGTACCATAGAATTTCCCCACGAGTTTCACCTTTGATTACAGTCAATTTATAGGGACAATAGCAAAATCAGCACCAACTATTAAGGATAGGGAGTAAATTTTTCCAAATATTGGCATGCCTGAATTGGACCAATATGATAGGAAAAGTAAAGGATTATGTTTGTTGAGTTTGCACTTTGAAAATTTATATTATCTTGCTGATAAGCTCTATGCAAAGCATTTATTCGTCAACGGTAAATGACACAATGGACAGTTGGCAAACAGTATTTTCTTTTGTCGTTGCAATTGATAAGGTTCATGCAAATTTTGTCCAGGAAACTCGTTGAAGTGGATAGCACAAAGCAACAAAAGCTTCTTTTGCCACCATTTTATCCAATTTTGGGATGAAATTTCTAATTTTTGCTTTCTGTTTTTCCCTGCAGATACCCTCAGAATGCTGTTCCACCTAATGTTGCTCCTTGTATCCTTCTAATTTTACCATCCTGATCTTTTTCTGATGGAATCTATCATTTTTGTCTTCTAAGCAGTCTGCTGTGTGCTTGCCTTTGGTACTGATTTACAGTAACAATATAGTTCATTCTCTTTGCTGTACGTGCTTTCATGGGAAGAACTATTGTTTCCTGAAATATGTTGGCATCTCTTTGTGAAAAATATTTATCTGACATACCCATTTATTTTATCCAGAGCCTACTGCATCAATTTGGATCGATTTTTCTATTGTGAAATTTCGAGCTGTGACAATACTCTGATTGGATACTTGCACTTGCTATTTTCTTTGATTTCTCCTGAAACGGAAAAGGGAGCAAACACAATCAGAATTATGTGTGCAATGATTAGATATTACATGATTTATAGATCGGTAAATACCCAGGATGCATAGCTTATCCAAATATTGCATGCATGCATACTTAGAAACGTGTACATACATATAATATATATTTCCCGTGGTGACAGTAGTTATGATTTTATAGTTATTTCATGTTCCAAGATTCTACAGGGTGCACACACACGCACAGTACATACACTCACATTTATTACCTATCTTAAAATCAGTCTTCCTTCCCTCATATAGAAACAGGTGTACAAATATATGATTATATCTTTGGGTTTCTTAACTTTAGCTTTGCAGACTTAAATGTGGAGCCTAATTCTGGCAATTACTTTCCAACCATTTACTTCAACGAATTTTGGTTACTTCGAGACAAGTTAATACCGATTAATGAAACAGTGAAAGAATTACCGCTGAATCTGGAAGTAGGTCCCATAAGCATGACCAAGTGGCAACTGTTCCTTCAAATTGATCAGTCTTTCCAAATTCACCGTAGTTATGGAAGCATGCTCGAGGGTGAGGCTGATGAACTGAAGGTATTGCTTCTTTAGTTTACTTGCGATACTTTCTTCAATTTGCATGTAATAAGTTGTTCATTTTTTACTTTCCTCTCTGCTATATTTTTTACAGTGCTGATATTCAATTTAAGAACTGCATTTTTTGGGAGTCTATATATGAAAAAAGACTTGATCCGTACTAGTAAATATAAATGACCCTTTGACATTGTATGCTTTTTAAAGCTATTCGATCCGGGCTATTTTGTCAAACTAATAAATGGAAACAGATAATTGCAAAGTCCCAGTGTCACCGATGCTGCCTCACTTTATTCTTTGCACTGACTTCTATCATCACATGCTTACCATTTCTTAAAGTGTGGGTAATTATATTTATAGTATTCTAGGATGGTTAAATGACCAGTTGTCAAGTGCAAAGTCTGCAAAGTTACCGGGCTGAAATCCATTTCATCAAAGTTAGTAACCTTTCATGGATATAATCTGTTTCTTTTCGAAAAACTAAAATAGAGAATAGGCGGACATCATTATTTGTTATTTTTATGCAGTCTTTCCCTGCTAACAAGTTCCTGTTTTCGTCGAAATGAATCTGCTTAAAATGATAGTTCGTCTTCCGCAAATTTGCATTTGTGAGAATCTTGATCGAGGCTGAGGATGTTGAAGAGCAGTACATTTATATCTTCAAATGATTTCAAATTTCTGTTTAGATGATTTGTAGAGTGTTTAGGGTAATGTAGATTTTCACTAGAGTTTTGTTTAACATGCTTCGTGCTCTGAACCCTATATGTGCTCAGTAACAATCATTGTTTGGATATGATTCCCTTATTCTATCGAATGCTGATCGCTCTGTAATGTTCAACAGAGAGTATTCTTGGAAGGAAATCCTTACCTCTTGGCAATCACAATGGCTGTTTCGTTACTTCATTCAGTGTTTGACTTCTTGGCATTCAAAAACGGTGAGCAATCGTTGTAGCTTGGTCTATTATTTATATAACATATTTTGATAATGCTGTCTTATTATTCTTAAATTTCCCCTACAGATATTCAGTTTTGGAACAAAAATAAGTCTATGGAAGGGCTGTCTGCGAAGTCTGTCGTTGTGAACTTCATAAGCCAGTTCATTATCTTCCTCTATCTACTTGACAATGACACTTCATGGATGATACTTGCAAGCTCTGGAGTTGGCTGCTGCATTGAATTTTGGAAAATTGGAAAGGCCATGCACATAGAGGTATCAGATTAAACTTGCATATTGTCACATTAGGCTTTAAATAGCTTACTTTTATAGGCGTGACTGCGTGACACATTTCTAATAAATTTGTTAATGTCTTCTTCTCTGACTTGATAACATCCCTTTTGGAGTTATATGTTCAAAGGTCATTTAACTAATAAGTGGCAGCATAGATGCTGGTAGAAAGGACGGTATCCTATGAGTAAATTTTCATGAAGATCATGGGTAGCCTCCTAGTAATTCCTGTCACTTTTAAATTGCCTATCAAGGTTCTAGGAGGTTGGAGCTGAACGAGTTAGTTTCAGCTGCGATGATGGTTTAAATGATCACCTAATAGATTGGTGATATTGTTCAAGGACCCAAAAAAGATTAGAAAAGAGTTTTATCATCGGTAACCTTCTAAAACAGGAATAGAGCTTTATTCGAAAAGTGGATGCGCCGGTTCGTTCAACATGAGTGGTTATGTTGGAATATTGTTATAGGTAAATATAGATTGAACTAATGGGTGGCTTTCTGAATTTGATGGAGTCACCTTTCGTATCCTCTGAAGTATATATCTCACGGTTATCCTCATTTCTATGTAAGCATGTGTCTATTTGGTATTTTGAAAATATAACATCCCATATTGATCAGCATAAGAACTTTCCCTGTTTTCTCACTTTTCAATTCCATTCCCTACCCACAAGGTTGGTTATTTTAGGAAACATTCGCCATAGAAAATTTTGAGGGTTTAGGGTGTAGTCTACCACTAAATGTCAGGAGCTGATCCCTAAGCTCCCAGGCCATTTCCTAGTATTTTTGCGTATCTATCTATCAGTGTTGTTTCATGCTCTATTCCTTTTCTGCTGGCCTTTGAAGCTGCCTGTTTGTATGGGCATATCTGTTTGCTGTGGTGTACTGTTTGAGGAGTGCTTATGTGCTAGAAACAGGTTAATGTGACCTGTCTAAGTTTCCATATATTAATTTTTATGTACATCCCTTTGTCTGGTTTTTCCGTATACCATATCAGCAGCATTATGATGTTAACCGCTTATGGTGATGACACGGCATACGTGAAATTCACTAACATGACAGTTATTCATTAATTGATTCTGATCTCTGCTTACAAGCTGTTCACATTCATTCTTTTTCAATTTCCAGATTGATAGAAGTGGGAAGATACCGATGTTGAGGTTCCGTGATCGTGAGTCATATTCAGGGAATAAGACAAAGGAATATGATGATATCGCAATGAAATATTTGACGTATGTGCTCTTGTTCCTTGTTGCATGCTCCTCTATATATTCACTCAAGTACGAGCAGCACAAGAGCTGGTATTCTTGGGTTCTCTCTTCATTCACGAGCTGTGTCTACATGTTCGGTAAGCTCTTAATTCTGCTCCATGCTCATTGTATTCACGGTACATATTGAAAAACTAAACCTATTTTACACGTTGCTATTTTTCTGTTCAATGTTTTTGTTGTCCTTTTACCTCTCATAGTAGATTTTCTCAAAGGCGTATATGAATTATTCTATATGATATAATATTGGGTTATAAATCTTTGTTATGAAGGTTTAGTGATATTTGTCCTTTGTTTCGAATATTATCATTGCAGGTTTTATTATGATGTGCCCTCAATTGTTCATCAACTACAAGCTGAAGTCAGTAGCCCATCTACCCTGGAGACAGATGACTTACAAGTTCCTCAACACCATCATTGATGACCTATTTGCCTTTGTCATAAAAATGCCAATGTTGCATCGCCTTTCTGTGTTCCGTGATGGTGAGATATAATAATAACTTTCGTTAATTATTCAGTGTGTTTAATGTCCTGTGTCCTTATACCATAAATATGTGATTGTGTTTCGTTCTTGAAGTGTTTACTTGTCCGAATCTATTGGCTTATTTAATTAATCACAATGGGTCCCGTAAAATCATGTTCACTTTCCTTTTATTAGATGACATTTTTACCCATGACTAGTAATTCACCACTTCGAGATGATCTCCTAGGTACTTTTGCTTATGATAATTTTGGAATGCTGTGAACTTGTTTGTTTGAAGGACTTACCCATAGTAAATTTTCTTTATGTTATCTCTCTCCCTATTCAGACTATTGAGCTCCAAATTTCATTTTTCATCTTTAATTTCTGATTTTCATTCCTTTTTTGTTTGGCAGATATCATATTTCTGATATACATATACCAGAGATGGGTCTATCCAGTGGACAAAAAACGTGTAAATGAATTTGGATTCAGTGCTGAAGCTGATCAGGTCACCGATCAGGTCATTGAACAGGTCACGGATGGCACAGAGGACACTGCAGTTAAGCCAGAAGAGAAGAAAACCAACTGAGCTGATGTTTAATAGAAATATTGCAGGACATAATGGAACTCACCCTTTTGCTTTAGCTATTTACATTTAGGTCTATTTAGCAAGGATTGGTTGTAGGCTATGCACCCTTGTCATAGCTGAGGGTGAATGCTGAGGGTGTTCTTTACCTGATTTTTTTACCGTCTACAGTCTAGTGTGCTTTGTTGGTCTGGTTGCAGGAAGTTAACTAGGTGATTTCTTCTGTTTCTTTTGTAGTCAGAAACTAGTGATTTTTCACAAGTCCTTTGATAATGCCACAAATTTTGATAATGCCAGGCTGATTTGTAATATTTTTTGTTAAGATTGATACCAATATATTTTTGGCTAGTGCTAAAATTTGGCTATCCAAATATCGTATCAGAATGTTGATATGCTGTTGATCTACTTGATATTGAATTATGATGCGAGTAATTTACTGTTTTCTTTTCTGGTTAGATAGAGACTTTGGCCTTCTTTACTTGCAAAACCGAACAAGTTGATAATATATTCAAACTTCCATAGCGTTTGCCAGGATGTTCACAGTTCGTATTTTCTCGTCTTTCCTCCAAGATGTTTACCCGTTAGGCCGCTACTGGTGAAAAGAAAACCAGAAAATTCAGTAACCAACTCATCAGTTCTTGAAATACAATGAGTGAGAAACAACTAGCGACAATTTACTTAAAATTGATGGTGAACGGGGCAATCAAAATGAGTGAGAAACAATGTAATATTGGAATTAGGCAGGAACCCAGAATGAAGAGGTTTGTGATCATCTGGTTACTTGGAACTGTCATCATTTAGGTATACTAAAACATGTATTCTACTACTCTCCAGTCAGAGGAGTCCAGTGGGAATTGCATGACAACCATTGCTGTTGAATAGCACAAACCAATGAGAAATGTTCCAGAACAACAAACTCCGTCAACAAACATTGTCAAATTCAATTTCCAGGAAGAAAAAAAATAATAAGTAAAGAGTTGTCCAATTCAAATATTTAAAATCAGCACCAGAAAGGATAATCTACAATAAATAAAGAAAAAATTTACATAGAAGCGTATGCAAAAGTTATATACAACCAACCCCTGACGAAATATTCCAGCAGAAAGTGTCTGATGAGAATATGAACACTGAAGATGCCCCACAAACCCATTGCAACTCTCTTCTACTACAATGTCTCATGTTCTATTTTCTTAACCATCGTATTTCAGTAGCCATCTTGCATCTCTTCTTCGTCAGGTAAAATCATGGTTAGGAGAGAATACTTAACTCGTAAAGAAATTTTAGCCTTCTCAACGAGCAGCCTTGCACCCGACACAACCCAATACCCAGGTGAATCCTGTGGTCCTCTAGTCATTTCTGTTGTGTCGACGAACCTCAGTAGTTTAGGTGTCTGTGTGGGTACCGGGGGGCCTCCAGGATACACGGCCGAATTTATGTTCACATCGGCAGGATTAGGGGGCTGTTTTTGAGCAGCAGATGAGAACCGAGTGCTGATAATGGTTGAAATAATACCTGATTTCTGTGTCAAGGCTGGTGAACCGTCCCATTCAGATTGTCTAACATTGGTTGCACCGATAACTTTAGAGAAATGAAGCCGTAAAAATAATACTTTTTTCATCCCCGACTCTCCAATTTCAAAGTGAGCCCCAGTGACAACGTTGAAATCATCAGCCTCAATAGGAGCTGTGCAGACATGAGAGAAGCTCTTCCACTGAACCTTTTCAAAATATCTGCGGTCAGATGAGGGGCGAGAGATATTTCCATTCACTTGATCCTGGAGTTGGAAAGTCTTTGGAAGCGATGAAAGATGCTGCAGGTGGATTGCTAAGCAATTGCTCCTTTTTCCCTCCAAATACAGTCGGAGACCCGTCACTGGTTTCTTTCCCACATCAACCTATCATGTTTTCATCACAAAATTATCGTATGCTAATATAGGCACATATTTGCAGAAACCATAAGCAACCTCCTAAGATGAAATAAATACTGAAAAAGGAAACAAAAATAATTGTTGACCAAAACACCTATAAATATGCCAAAACAAGAAGTTAAATGTGTATTATTTCCTATATCATACCCTAGAAGTTGTTGGATAAGAAATAAAGGGCATAGAGAGGATATCCCCACTTTCTCTTGCCTCTTGGCTTCTAGGTTCAGAAGCTCCCAAGAGGTCATGATCATAGGTCTCCATGTTTTTTACTTGAGTACCAAAGAGGAGTGCTAGGGTCAAGCTCCCTAGATCATAGATTAAATAATTAATCTGGATATTTATAGAATCATAGGTTTTCTCTAGAAGGTGATACTTTTTATTTATTTCTTTTTAAAATTCTTTTTGGTTTTAATATCACCTGAAGACCTCCCTCCTAATCAAGTTTAACTAATGGCCAAAAGTGGAACTTTCTTTCATTGGTTTTAACCCATGAAAGATATATCCACTACAGCATAATTTTTGGTATTTCAAAGGAAAACACAATAATAAGAGCATTACCGGATTTGTGTTAACGTAAAGCTTAGGGCCCATGAAGCTAAACTGTAAAGATGCACTACTTTGTGGCTTCTTCTGAGGACCAAGAGCAAGCTCACCAAACACTGGTGCCCATTGCCTTGGAAGTTGAAAATCTAAAAATTGATGCAGTTCTTCAATTGGCGGTTTGTCTGCACATAGAGCAAATATTACATAAGAATCTACCTTGAAAAGTTGGATGTTTATTAATCTTGGCATGCGTCAGCATCATTCATTTATATTGTACATAGGAAAGAATCAGGCAAATCACTTGAAATAATGAAGAGTCAACTCATATGATTCCTCCTATGAAGCTGAAAATTTATTACTTAATACCCTAACTATCCCTAATTATGGCAGCAAAGTGCAGGGAGAAATCATATTTCTCAAACAAAACTTTTGATATTGGAATTATTTATAGTGATAATGTTATATATACCTAAAAGAGACCGTCTAAAAACCATTGGGTTTGGAATCGATATCTCTACAGTTTCAGTGGTAGAATAATGGATATCTTACACAAATGCATTACATACAACAGTGACACCCCGCCAGACCCGAAAAAGAGTCAAAAGTGTTATATCAAGAGTGGGAGAAGAACTTTAGCCACCGAGAACCAAAAAGAAAAGAGAAACAATATATGATATACATATGTTATATGTATATATACATATATATAGAGTGAGAGAGTGGAAGAAGAATTGAGCTCATAACTAACATGATTTATGCAACTAGTTCCCTAACTGCATATGCAAAGACTCATAATTAAAAGCATAGTAACAAATCAGATGTATTGATGAGAGAATCCATTTGCATCTGATGACCAATAAGTGCATATGAACTGTAAATCACACTTTCATTAGTGTTTCTACATAGTTATAGATGTATAAAACTATTGCTACAATGTAATAAGCTGAATTTGATGAGGGTGGCGCAGCCAAACGATATCAATTGAAGTTCATCTCAACCAACTAATTACTGATGTTCTGCATCCAATCTAAGATCGCCTGGTAGACTGATTCGTTCTTGAAAACAAGATTTGTAAAATGTTTTACACGTGAACTTAACACCATATGTTAAGGGTAAAGTTCTCTAATCAAGATAGAGATATTTTGGTTTGATGACAACTAGAAGAAAAGATGACTGATAAATCCAGTACAGTATATAAACCCAAACAAACACAAAATGCAAAAATTCAGATGACTTCTGTGTGGAACTGGAGAAAAGTGTATCTATATTAGATAGGCTTGTGCAGAGCATGGTATCTACATGTAAGAACAGCTGTTCCTTTATAGCGTTTCCGAAAGCTGTGAGGAGGCAAACCTAATGGTTGTTTACAAAGGTTACGACACAATGAGACAGACTAACACTCCACCTCATTGTGAGTATAAATTATAAACTCACGCATGACACACACTAAACATGTTGTAATTTGGATGTTATTAACTATTTGAACAGACAATGAGAAAATAAAAAACGAAGGAAGAGAAAACCTATAATATCAAGAAACTATTGGATACTTTAAAGGATGATATTGCCCTACTCATGTAATTTGAATAAATTGACTTCATAAGGAGGAGAAATATTCAGCTTACAACGAAGATAGAGGTTAATGGCATGGCTCAAAAATCCACTCCCATGAATTCCACTAAGTAACGATGTGATAGGAACCAATGACATTGAGATCACATCAGGTTCAAGCTGAACTGTTTGAGACCACTCACTGTGGCGTAGATTCTTTTGTAAGCTTCCACCCTTTCTCTTGCACACAAATTTAATATCCTGTGACTGCATTACAAACAGATACCAGCTTCAAATATTACTCTTTCATGACTCAAGAAATTTGAAGACAGGAGACCCAAGAAGTTTGAAGACCATCTACCAAACTATTAATTAAGATGCCAGGAGAACCATAAGTGTTCAAAGTGGGTTCAACTTCATAAAAGTCCAAGGACTTAAAATTCCAGTGTCATATCCTGTTGTTTTAGTTGAATTATATGGTTCTGCTGTACTCAAAATCTTATAACTCAAAGTTCAAGTAAGAAAGGAAACAAAAGTCTACACGAAAAAAGAGAAGATAAACAAAAAAAAACATGTGAGTGAGATGGCAAGTCAAAAAATTATGATTGTGGTAGGGATTGAATCTGTTTGTTTACAGGCTGAAACTTACATAGGACAAAGTTAAATGAAATAGAGATTTGGCGTACCTCAGCAGATGCGTAAGAACTGGATGGAATCGCGTCCATAATACCCTGCCCATGATCCTTGGCGAACTGAAACAAAATCAAAACAGAGGTTACGGTAGCTCTACAATATTCCCCTGGCATAGCCTATCCCAATCATTGAAGATAACAGACACCAATAGTGTGTCATGGATACTACGCTAATCACAATCAAATAGATCAGCGGTTCAAATCAATTATAGAGTTGATAATATTATCCAATCTCTTGTCCATACCATATAAAATGAGCTAAGTTTAGTATCTTTTGGCCCTGGCAGCTACACTAAAATCTCAATATGCCTTGATATCTAACATCCAATGAGGGATAAATCTTAGAAGATTAAGGGTGCATATGGGAGTGCTTCGGAAAAGATCTTTTCATAGCATATAGGAAAATGAAATGTGTTGTTTGAGGTTAAGGAATTTTTCCTAATTTATGCTAAAGACTAAAGACGCATTTGTTTTGTGATGATTTTTTTTCTACGTGCTCACAAATCCCAGTAAGTGCTACTAAGCGTTGTAGCACTGAGATTGGTATTACCATTGTCAACATCTTTGCACTAACTTGTTAAATAAATTTCCTTAACATGGTTAAGACTCAGAAAAGTCATCTAGCAAAACAAACATCAATCTTGTTGAAGTAAAGGGTATTAAGAAGGATGCAATGCTTCAAACCTTGTCCCTATCGTGACCAGTTCCAGTTCCATCTATATACAGCTTGTCAGCCATGTCCTTCAATTTTTTCTGCACATCAGCAGGTTGGACAGGTGATGAGTGCATCTGCTTGGCATAGATAGTATCTTTTCCCCCCATTTTCACCCCAACTATAACATGCGTTCCATACTTGTCAATAAACCTGCAATGAAACAACGATACCATTAAATGCAAGTATGTAACACTAAAAACAGAGCAAAAGGTATGCGAATAGAGGTTAGACCTTGCCAATGCTGCAGGATCCCAGGATGAAGGAACAGCTTGTTTGACATCATCACGCAATGCAACCTGAGATTTTTCGAGAGCAACACTGTAAAGGGTGATGGAAACACCGTCGAAAGCAAGAGTCTTTGTGTTGGCGGCATCCTTCTGCCATCCCCCGGTAAACTCAAACGCAGTGTTGAAATGTCCGGTTGGAATCTTACCCGAAAGGGCCAATTCCTGGTTAAACTGCTCCGACATCTACAAATGGAAATTCACCCCATAAAGTTAAGAATGAAATTAGTACTGATCAGAAATGAAACTTAAACAAAGCCTAGGGTACCTGTTGAAAAGAGAGGACGTCAGAGCCGAACCGCGTGCGCTCGCCCTTATCGCATTTGATGGACTTGGGGACATTGGGAATGCAAATACCGCCGGGAATGGAGATATCACGGAGTTGATCGTCGTCGATGGTGATCAAGCGGGAGTCAACACCGGAAGACTGGCGCTTGCAGTACTTGAGCTTCAAGTCAACGGTGAGATCGTAGCCCAACCCGATGGATTTTATCGCGGCCTCCGCCTCGGCCGCAGCTTTCCGGGTACTCATGCTCTCTGTTTTTCTCTCTCTGGCTTTCTCTCTGACTATGATGATGAGTTGTTTCCTCAGTTTTCCATGGAGGGAGGTTGGAAGAGAGAACAAGGAGGGACTAGTCTGTGGAGGGATTTGTATATTGTGATTAGGAGGTAAAAGGAGAGGGTTTGTGGGGGAGTAAGTCAAAGCGTGAGTGCCGCTGTCTTGTTCTTGGAACCTGCTCTGCTGCTGCTGCTGCTGCTGCTGTCTTGTTCTTGGAACCTCATGGGTTTCCTATTCTTTAGCCTCCTTCTAATCCTACTATTTTTCCCACCTCGATTGACCTCTTAAAGATTTTAGATCCAAGAAAAACTACATGTATGTTGAAGCCAACGTGTTTCCCACAATAATGATAGCTCACCTTGACTCACCAAGGAGGACACGCCTCTAGGGAACTCACATTTTTAGAGTTTAATAAAAGAGAAATTCTTCCGTTGCTTCTAGTGAAAGGCTAATGATAAAAGTTTAATCGAGTGAAGTTATTATAAAATTTATGTCTTTTTTTCTAGATGGTTGAGATTTGAGAAGTTTCTAATTCCTATCACACGGTTTCAAATCCCTGTTAAATTTTAGTGTCATTTTCTTAAGTAGGTAATCATGATTCGTGACTATAAATTTTGGTATCATTGTGTATAAGTGGTCATGTTATTAAAATAATTAAAGAAAAGAATGATATATTCAAATAGGCAATCTAGTGCCTATAATGAAAATAAACCCGAAGCCCTCTCAAATTCAGATTAAAATGATAAAAAAAAAACCCTAGTTGAAATCTAGTAACTCATTTTTGTTTGTCTACAAAACGTCAATGTACCGATTCATTAAGTACACCAATTCGATTCGACTCAGGAAAAAACCAACTTCATATATCGACACAGCTAGATTTACATTAATTTATAGTCATGATTACCTGCTTAAGAAAATGAAAAAAATTTGATTTTGAAGTTTTCGTCTTCTTCTTCTTTTTTTGAAGAACTGATTTTGAAGTTAATAATGTGTTCAAGAGCGGGCATCTTGAAATATATATATATTGGAGCGAGGGCGATTGGGCAGATAGGAAACAGTGGTCAGCGCGCAAAGTTTGAATACTGACCCATTCCGTTCCATTCCAGAGTGCAAAGCAGAGCAAACGAGTCTTCCCTGCTCTCTACCAACCACCATGCTTGTTCCCCATTTCTTTATTATTCTTCCTTCCCCTAACCACCCTTTTGACCCTTTACCCTACTCCCGCCCCAGTCCCCAAACTCCGCCACCCATCGTCGCTTCTGCTTCTAAACCTCTCCTACTCGCTTCATCTTCATCTTTCTCACTTCTCCCGATCAACAACGATACTTGCTTCGGTTCGGCGCCATGGGAGGACTTTCTTCCAAGAGTTCCCACAAGCCGGTCAACGCCTGGGCCGCCGACAACCGCCGCCAAGCGGGTGATGATTACAAGCTGAGAAGCTCCAAGAGGACCACTACTTCTGCTACTGCTGAGGTGGCTCCGCCGCCGGCCGTGGATATGGACCCTGCTCCGCAGCCTCCTAGATACTCCCTAGACGGTCCTGCACTTGTCTATGAAGGAGGTGATGCTACTGATGACTTGTACGACGGGATTCCGCGATATAAATCCGGCTCTTTCCGCAAGGCCAAGGTTCGTGCATGACACTGTCTTTCTAACCCTGCTTATATATTGATCATTTTTCAAAATTACGTCATACTAATATCATTGATAATAAAACTTGCAGGTGTCTGAGGTGGGATCACGGATAGGGAGAGGGGCAGTGTCAGTGTTGGACACGCTTGGGAGCAGCATGACCAATTTGAATTCCGCCACTGGTTTCAATTCAGCGCCGCCAGCCAAGGGGAATGAGATTGCTATTATAGCATTCGAGATTGCCAACACTGTTGTTAAGGGTTACAATCTTATGCAATCTATTTCGACCAGAAGTATTAGGACTTTAAAAGAAGTGGTGTTTCCTTCTGAAGGTGTGCAGTATTTAGTATCCAAAGATACGGATGAGCTTTTGAGGATTGTTGCAGCTGATAAAAGGTGGATGCTCAATCTAGTTGCGAATACTTGCCACCTCATTTTGTTGTGCAAATCAGTGACCTTCACATGTTTTTAGTTTGTTTTTCATGTTTAATTCGTTCACTAAACTTTACTCTTTGATTTGATAGAGAGGAGTTAAAAATTTTCTCGGGGGAGGTGGTTCGTTTTGGAAATCGATGTAAAGATCCTCAGTGGCACAACTTGGACAGATATTTTGAGAAGTAATATACTTCGGGACTATATACCTGCTGACATTTGTTTCTTTAAGATTTCATATTCTTACTTGGTGAAATTTTATTTTATTCTACAGAATCAGCAGAGAACTTATTCCTCAGAAGCATCTGAAGGTGGAGGCAACTTCGGTAATGCAGCAACTGATGACGTTGGTCCAGTATACTGCTGTAAGTATCATCTTACCAGACCAGAGATAGAGGATTTTTATATTTCCTTATAACGGCTGCCAAATTTTTATTTTTATTTTTTTTTCAGTAATTAACGCTATCCATAGAAAAAAGTTTCATATATCCTTTTCATGTGTTCATCTCATCTTTTTCTAGTATTTCAACACGAATTATCATCCTCCCTTGCTAATTTGGCTTTGAGTAATTTCCATTTATATCTATAAATATAGAAGAAAGTTTGTTTTGGGAGCTTAAGGAGGTTTCATCCTGTGTCTCCCACTCAAGTGCTGTTGAGCTTACTATTGATTTCTAACTGATCCAATTTTCCGAAAAAGCAAAGCACTACTGCACTAATATTCTTTTGCCTACAGGAATTATACCACGAGTTCCATGCATTGGACCGATTCGAACAAGACTATGAACGTAAGCAGTACGAGGAGGATAATTTATCTTCCACTCAAAGAGGTGATCAAATGCTATTCTTATTGCATAGTGAATGTTTGTAAAAGTTGAACAGTCGCAGAATTAACTCAATGATACACAGTATAGGATTGTTTTTAGTACTGATGGCCACTTCAAGGGCATTCTGTACATAGTTAATAAAATGGATATAATACTGCAATGGAAAATTATAATGATATCCTAGAAAGCCTTGCACAATGCCTACAATTACAAATTTCTATCTTACACCCATCATTAGTAGGGTTTTGAGCAGGAAGCAAAAGCTCCCTCTCATCTCATATATTCTTCTCTCACAGTTCTCATATATCTCCAATCACTTTGTATTTGAGGATATTATATAATATATTCAATTTTTTTTTCCTTCTTGTATCTGCAATATTAGAAATTGAGATGAAATTATACTGGAGGCCTAGATCTGTAACCATGTTATACTATGTATGTACCTGTAAAAGAATCATAATTTTGATCTGATGTGAGTGTCACTTGACTGATTATATCACTGTTTTTGTTTTGTTTTGTTTCTGTTCATCTCATAGGCGATACCCTTGGAATATTGAGGTCTGAACTAAAAAGCCAAAGGAAACTAGTTAAAAGTTTAAAGAAAAAGTCACTTTGGTCCAAAAGTATGGAAGAGGTAATTGAATGCATTTCATTGAGTTGCTGATCAGTTTTCCATGACCTGTTTTTTTTCCAGACGTTTATTATTTCTGCTTTTGTTTTGCACAGATCTATGGTATTCTCCAGTAGTAAATTTATTTCGACCATTGAAAATGCTGGTTGTTTGAAAGACTAACTTCATGTTGGATAGGACATGGTCTATGTAATTCCCAAAGTTCAGTGTCTGCTTGATAAACAAGTAGTGACATACTAGTTACAGTTTAATTTGTAACATTTGATATTTTGGAATGCAGGTGATGGAAAAGCTTGTTGAAATAGTCCACTTTTTATATCTAGAGATGCATGCAGCCTTTGGTAGTGCTGGTATGTATGTTTCAGGTCCAATCTGCCAATATAACATATGCATGTGTCATTTTGATCTTTGAACAGCATATTGTTTCAGGCTTCAATACATGATTAATTGTTTTATCAAGAGATTTTCTTGATCATTATCATCTGTAAAACATAGCTGTTATAGGTAACAATGGCTACTTCTATGTATCCCAGATTAGGTATTAGCCTCTGTATTGTCTTAAGTTATTATAGTATCAACCCTTATCAGGTCCAAACATCCTTATTTATTCAAAAGGTACGGATTTTGCCAACAGGACCACTTTTCGGTAATATTTTTCGATCATAGCCAACTAGTATCTAGATATATATGACATGATCATCTCTGCAAAATTTCAGCTAAATTGGTGATCGTTAAGTTATCGAAACTATATGGTTACAATGAGCTAACGAAATCTGTTCAACCCGAACTGTTCGTGTAATTCACGGTTTTGAATACCTTAATGATTATTAATTTGGCTGAAATTTTGTAGAGATGATCTACTCACATATACCTAAAAGATAAACGGTTGAGATGAGACTATGTGGTCGAAAAGTAGGTCAATTAAGGAAATCCATACCTTTTGAATAAATAAGGAGGTTTGTATCTGAAAAGGCCTGATTATAGTATTGTTTATTTCTGAAAATTTTGTATGTTGTAAAAACATGTGAAGAACACATATCATTCAACTTTTATATGATACTCAGTTGGAATGGTTTCTGAATCATTGTCCCCATCCATCATCTTTTATAGGAATCATAGTCTCCATCCATCTAAAACAATTGCTTTCATGGGTCGAACCTGAGTTTTCCACAAATTTTAGAATCAGTTTTCTGCCCATAAGACTCTGTCTAAGGCTGTTTTGTTCAACCTAATTTTTCTGCTTCCGACAGTCATGACAAAGAGTTGAACACTATCTTCTTTAACTATGATCTGCAGTTACTTTTCTGAGAAAACTGACAATGATGCTTCTTCGTTGAAATATGCAGAAGGTCAGAAAACTGCGGAGGGAGCCACAAATAAATATCAAAAGTTGGGACCTGCTGGACTTTCTTTACATTATGCAAATATTGTTCTCCAAATCGATACTCTTGTGAGTTATGATTCTCTGTTCTGTCCTTTTTCTTATTATGCATATTACATGATTTCTAACTGGTACTGCAGGTATCTTATAAATAAAACTGAAATGACATTTCTCATGGATTATCCTTTACCGTACTAGCAAATAGTCTCATTACTGTCCTAATGTAGCATGCCTTGGTTCATTTTAACCCCAGATTGATTCCATTACACTAATAACACAATACATATATGTATATAAATATTGTATAAACATATGAACAAAATAATGTGGAGTTGATTTATTTGATTTTTCTCCCTCGTATCAACTATCTCATATTTTTTATAATATAATGAAAAGTTTAATCAATTGCACACTTCACCCAATGGGTTTTGATTTGTGTATTTAGACATATATCAGCTAACATTTACTTTAGTCTTTGGTCTCATGCATCTTCTATACCATAATTCATCTTTACATGCTTCTTGCTGAGTCTGCTTCGTTGTATTTAGGTAGTCAGGTCAAGTGCTCCGCCGCCAACTACAAGAGATACATTATACCAGAGCTTGCCGCCTAATATAAAATCATCTTTACGCTCCAAATTACATTCTTTCCATATTAAAGAAGAGGTATTATCTCATCTTAGTCTCCTTAACTGTATATGTAAAGAAGGATCCATATTTCTACCACAAAATTGTCCAAGGATATGACCTGTGTATTTTCATTGCTCTCACTTTAAGGAATACCTTAAAAAAAAGTATGTCATATTGGGAAAATGTTTGGCCATTTATTGTCATGTGCATAGTTTCTTCTGAAGTTCTGTGCTTGTCTATTTTGATTGCACTAAGAGACTAAAGGTTTCTGATTAGGGTCCATCCCTCAAAGCATCCATGTATTAGGCCCCCAATCAAGGATGAGATTAGGAATAAAATGGGCCAATTGGACACCATTAACTTATGTTCTCATAATGGATCAAAGAATCAAACGATTAAACAAACACAATGTTCTTGATGACTATTTAAATGATGATAATCAAAATGGTGTAATGATTTAGGATTGGTTTATGAGAGATGATTATAAAATAGGAAGTTCAGAAATGCATGGTCATTTTATTTTGTCACGTACGAGCTGGGCTTGACCATTATGATCCTTTATTTTCATTTTTTGAGAGGTCCCTTTCAATAATAGAACTCTCTATATAGACACCCTTTCCTTGAAGGGATCCATTTTTAAAGAAAGTAATCCATCACATTGTTGGACCCAAGTTGTTATGTAGTATAGACTCTTTACTATAGACATACACTTGCATTTGTCTTTTCTGTAGCTGATAATTGTTTGAAATTTGAAGTAGGTTTTTTTGCCTTCTAAATTGTTTCCTGCAGCTCACTATCACACAAATCAAAGCTGAGATGGAGAAAACTCTGCACTGGCTTGTTCCAATGGCTGCAAATACAGCCAAGTAAGATGGCCAGCTGTTCTGCAAAGCAGATAATTTTCTAGAGTATTTGTGAAATGTTTTTGTTTCTTTGTGTTGCGACACTTCATTACTTATTCATTATTTTGTTTCTTTTGTTCCAAAATCTTTTAACAGAGATCACCATGGTTTTGGTTGGGTAGGTGAGTGGGCGAGTACTGGGTAAGTAACCATATACTGTTTGTTTTCACTGTCACCATGTTTTCGTTTCGTGTTTGGGTTTCTTAGTCTATCATTTCTTTTATGTAGTTCTGAGACGAATCGTAAACCAGCTCCACAGACTGAGGTGATTCGGATCGAGACATTCCATCATGCAAATAGAGAAAAAACAGAAGCCTGTGTACTCAAACTAGTGTTGTGGCTTCATTATTTGGTCTCTCAAAGCAAGCCTGCATCCACTAGTGTGGGTATGCGATCACCTGTTAAGTCCATAGCTACCACAACCCTCCCAAACACAAATAAGCAGCTGAAGGACATCCCTCCCTCAGCTGTGCTAACAACTGATGACCAACAGATGCTGCAGGATGTAAGTAAGAGAAAACGCGTTCCCTGAATTAGTAAAAGTCAGGACTATGAGAATGTTTCTAGTTTGGGAAACCTGGGTAGATTGAACAAGAGTAACAGCTATTCATCAGGGGAAGGAACCAAGAAAGTCTTACCTTTCAGCAGGCTCTCTTCTGGGTTTCCTGTCATTGATTTTGGTATAGATAAGGAAAAGGCATTGGATGTCATAGATAGAGTGGAGACACATAAAGATCATCATCCCAAGGGAGTAAAGTATCCAAGGATGCTTTGACATGATTGGTGTGATGTATGAGCGTAATGACTTCTCATCTACTCCCATGAGAAATTTACTGTGCATATTTTCAGTTTGAGTAGAGTCGCTTTTAGTTGCAACTGTCCTGAACGGGTATATAGAGCTAAAGGGTAAGTTTGTGGACAGTACAACTCATTTGTTTATTCCAAGTATCGTTTTTTGTTATTATACTCTCCTGAAGCACATTTTCTTTATCTTGAATGAAATTTAATTAAACGAAAGATAAGGTTACAATTTGGAGCACATTTTCTCAACAACTTTGAACAAGCATGTCCTTAAGCGAGGAACTCAGGGAAGCATTTAGCAGTTTTTCCGGCTTACTCCCAAGTGGCGTCTACGGCAAGCATCCCCTCTCATTAAACCATGTAGTGATCTTGGTCTTCTTCTTGGTTCTAAGAGCATCTCCAACAATACATCCCAAACCTATACCCAAACTCATTTTTTGACTCACCCAAACCCATTACTATTTAAACTCATATTTCATCTCCAACCATTACTAAAAACCTATACCCATACCCAAATTTTAATCATTTTAATATACTCAAACTCATACCCATACTCATACCAAAAACTCATACCCATACCCAAACCCTCATTTTCATTTTAAATAAACCGTAAGATAATAATTATATAATATATTTTAATATTTCTTCGACATAATATAAAAAATTAATTAAAATATTTAATGTTACACCGAAAGTCTATTTTAACTTGTCGTTACCACATGTCAAATTTGGATAGGATAGTGAGATTGCGGATTAGATTTGAAATGGTCTTACCTATATTGACAATAATTGACATCAATAATTGACATTTCGGATCTCGATGTTGTTCAACGTTATCTCCACGTGTCGTCGCGTAAGAGGCTAGTGAAATTACATTTCAGATTCTTATCGGCCACGTGTCATATCTGATCTTCATCAATCATTTTATGTTCGTCTATAAATATGAGGCCCTTCTCTCCATCATACCTCACCAATTCACAAGCATTTCTCTCTCATATCAGATTCAAGTTCTTTTACCTTCATTTGGAAATTTTTGTTCATTGTTGCAATGAATAGGTTGAGGAAACTACTAATGAAGGAGGAGAAAGATTCCATCACAAGGAATCGGCAAAGAGCCTTGGTTATGCAGGCAGCTTCTTCGCAGATTCAGAGAATCCAAGAAGAAGAAGCTGAATGGGGTGGTTCACATGAAGGCCGACGATACACCGCTAGAGAGCGTGAAGCTATGGATCAACGACTGAAAGCTCTTTACTTCACTTAGCCGTGTAGGTTCCAATAGGTGATGTGTTTCGAAGAAGGTACCGGATGCGACCTCATGTTTTTGACCAGATGATGCATGTGTTTCGAAGAAGTGTTTGTATTTTCAAGCTTTTAATAAGTGGCATTGTGCCCATGGTGTGATGTTGTATGTTTGCTAGAAGCAACAAAGTACGATGTTTATTCATAATTAAAATAAACGCAACAAAGTACAATTAATTTCACCACATATTTAGTTTCCTCCCATCCAATTATTGTCATTACCCGGTACATATTCATCCCCAAAGTCATCGTCAAGATTTGGTGTCGGTGTTGGATACGAAGCTTGTTGTTCCCTTGCAATAATCATTGCTTGCTTGTTTTCCCAATAAGCCCTAACTGGGCCGGAGTATTTTGAAGGATCCACCGCCATTGTGGTTGCATCATCCGTGCGCTGCTGAGTAATTTTAGCTTCCTCTCTAAGTTGTAGCCTATGTTCAAGATCACGCTCTCCAAGGTCTGCAATTCTCTTCATCTGAGTTAAGAGTTGAGATGTTTCATCTTGCCTGCACTTTTTCTTAGCTGCCCTTTGAGCTTTTTGTCCTAGAGGGCGTGCATGGACAGTTGAAGAGCTTGGGGTGACTTCAACAGGAGTACCTTCTTCACCCAAGTTAATAGGTGTCGGACCACTAGCGCTATGATCATCCAAGGACGGAGCTCTACTAAACTTTTCTGTATCCTTCAATATTGTCCAACAATGCGCAAATTTAAACTCCTCCCCTTTACTCAAAGTGAGATACACCGACTTAGCTTGTAATTCCTGTATGTATATAATTAAAAATGTATTAACGTCACAAACATAAACTTACATTAAAGGTTATAAACAATACTAACGATGACATAACTACACTTAACCGAAACATATTAATGAGACCAATATTCATATTTATGCACATTAATATTAATAGCTAAATTAGTTATAAAAAAACTTATTATATATAAAACAAATTACCAAGTCGGTGACATTTTCGCCACTTGCGTGGGCGGCTGCCGCAACGGTAAGAGCTTCATGCCACCTTGTGCAAGCCGGTCTAATCTTTCTCCAACGAGCTTCACACCCTCCTCCCGACCTAACAACCGAACCGACGGGCTTGCAAGTTTCGTAAACTTCTCATATATGATCCCATAGTTTTTTCTTCTCTTGATTGGTAGCCTTGTCTCCATCTTCACCGATGGCAACCACCGCCATACACAACGCTACATCTTCGGGCTTTTTCCACGCTTCTCCTCTAACTTTGGGGTAGGCCATTTTTGAAACAAACTAAAAATTTCAAACTAGCTAGATGAAGAACAATTCTGAAAATAAAGACTTTGCAAGGAGATGAGAGAAATTTTGGAGTGTAAAAATATAAAGAAGATGAGAGGTATTTATAGATTTTGAAGGAAAATTAATGTTCCAACGGGCAAATTACTGTTCCAACGGGCAAAACACTGTTCCAACGGGCAAATTTATTTTATATATTTTTCCCAATTTTTCTTTCCTATTTTTCTTCTATTTTTTGGCCTTAAATATGATCATTAATTACAAACCGTTGATTATAATCAGAGAAATATTTAGGACCGTCAGATCAGATTATGATTAAATATATAAGTTTTTTTTATTGCTTGATTTGATCTGGACCGTTGATTGGATTTGACCGTTGAAATCTGGACCGTTGGTTGGATGACCGTTGGGAAGCTGCATGTGGGGTGGGCCCGAGCCTCCAGCTTCTTTCCGCGCCGCGTGACGCGCGCTTGATTCCTCCCCCTCATCATCATTTTGTCGCGACTTGCGCGTTTGTCACCGTCTCCTGAGCTTGGCGCGTTGGTTTGGTGCAACGCAGCAGACGACGGGGCCCACAACACAGTAATGGCCTGGGTTCTCCACTTCCTCCCCGAATTGACTCGCTTCTGAAGTCCAAACCCAAATATGGGTTTGGGTTTTTGTTGTTGGAGATGCCAAAAATTGGGTATGAGTTATGGGTATGGGTTTTGAACCCATTGTTGGAGATGCCCTAACACCCGTGTCCAGGGGGTTTCCATAAGATTTCCCCACTGTCATTGAATGGAGGCGGAGTAGTAGAAATAGGATTGCCATCTCCAATTCTGTTTTTCAACAAGGACACATGGAAGAACAGATGAATTTCTGAAGGGGGTGGAAGATTCTGGCGATAGGCTATTGCCCCCACTTTCTCTTCAGTTTTGAATGGTCCATAGTATCAAGGTGAGAGTTTGTGAGCAGGGCGATTGATGAGAGATTTCCTCTTGTAGAAATACCTAGTCGCCGATGAGGAATTCTCGGTCAAGCCCTCCCTTTTTCAGCATATTATTCCTGTTATATGCAATCGTCATGCGGTTCTTTAGGTTGAGAAGCAATTGATCTTCGTCTTACAGCTTGGTGTCCACTGAATGCACTTTGATGGTTTCAGGAATGTAGTTAGATACTGTAAGAGGGGGATTACCATACAAGGCCTAGCAAGGTGTCATTTTGACGGTGGAGTGAAGGGTGGTGTTGTACCACCACTCTACCTAGTGCATGAGTTCCAAACTATATATAGGCTTATCGAAGATAATGCAATGCAAGTAATTTTCCAAGGCATCTATTGACAACCTCTGGCATGATTGAGTGCCTTGGGGTTTAAAGAATTTTGTCTAGAAATCCTAACAAAAATGAGGTCTCGGTCACTAACAATCGTAGTTGGCATTCCATGAAGCATGAACACTTCACGCATGAAGATGTTGGCTATTTGAGCAGCCATGAAGGGGCGTGCAACCGGTATAAAGTACGCAAACTTAGACAACCTATCATCAACAACCATTATATTATTAGTGCAAGTTTGGTACTCAGTATTACATTACACCTTCTTATTTGTTAAGACTATCATGTACTCATGTAGGTTGTCTTAGGTTGTACTAATATTAACCCAATTACCTCCTTATTTATTAAGACTGTCCTGAACTCATGCGGGTTACCTTAGGTTGTACTAATATTAACCTATGTTTAGTGTTGAATGATATTAGAGTAGTATGTTTGGTTTGAGGTTTAGAGTGAGTGTTATCTAAGGATGATAAATTTGAACACCCTCTATAACAACATCTAAGGAGGCCAAAATGAAAACAAGGTGCTACATCAGCTCATTTATTTTAAAACACAGTAACACCAAACATGATACTAACCAATCTGAACTCCTTATTTAGGACGGTCTTAATTAGTCCCAACAAACAAACATGCACTTATAGAATTGAAGCCTTAAGAATGAGGCAGACTTTTGATAAAATCCATGGAGAAGGCTTCCCATGTCAGGACACATCCCAGATTTCACCATGAAATCCAGAATAAATCTTGCAGGGGCCACATCCAAAGAAGATTCTACTGAAAAATCGACATAACTTCCCTTGAAAATGGACAACCCTTACCTAATCAAAATCCCAAAACCCTTCTAAAATCAAGATCCAACCTTAACTTTTGGAGCCATCGTGCTCCTCATATTAAACAAACTCCGCCATAAATTCACAACAACATAGGTAGTTTCATAAACTTCAGAAATTAAAATACAATCCCGAAATGACTAGACATGTCTAATGGTTAAGAGCATTCTAAAGAAAGAGACCGAAATAGATACAATAGGTTAACTAGTAACCTAATAAAATGTGTAGCAGCGGAAGTGTACTATGCCTCAACTCCTACTAAGCCGAACCACGATCTGCAGACTGGGCATTTGAAACCGAAGAGCCCAGGGGAAAGTATTTCAGAAAACTACGTTAGAGTGAGTGGACAAAAATAATGTTACCAAAAACAACGGAAATTAATACAACAAAAAATATTTAATACTGTCCCAATTTCTTTATTAATCCAAAAAGCAAGCATGCGATCAATTTGAATTAAAACATAGAATACTCATAACATGTTTTTCGAAAATCTATTTCAATTATGAGATCTTATAAACGAGCTTAGAAATCCGTAATATATATACATAGAATCAAACATCGTCCACTAATCATACCCACATATGACCTTATCGACAAGCCTACCACCACACACAATCTCAACTACCCCAACGCTCGTATGAACTCACCCATGGCCACCTCAACAACTCTACCAAACTCACAAGACCACACCGACACTCTTATACGCACACACCAGTACATCCCCTCTCTCTCTTCTGGTGCTACCAGTTCATCCCCTCTCTCCTGAAGTCTACATGACTACGCCGATACTCCTATACGCACACACCAGTACATCCTCTCTCTTCTGGTGCCACCAGTTCATCCCCTCTCTCCTGGTGTCTAACTCCTAGGGCCCACTAGTACACCCCCTCTCTTCTAGTGGCCCGACACATCTATATAGCAACCGGTACATCCCCTCTCTTCTGGCGCTACAATCCTAATAGACAACTAGTTCATCCCTTCTCTTCTAACATCTTGTCACACATCACTACATATAGCTACCCGTGCATCCCCTCTCTTTCCGGCGTTATAATCTTAAGAGATTGCTACTCCTACATTCCTCAAAAAATTAATAATAAAAAATCCAAAAAAAAGTCTAATAGAGCTCACGAGAAAAGTATCCCGGCCCACTAGATAGAGCTCACGAGATAAGTGTCCTGGCCCACTCGCCCAATAAATTTAATGACACTCATTCCCTAGTATTTTCTTGAGACAAGTATGAAATTAGTCAAGGCATCACAAATCATACATTACCAAATAATTTTCGAAGCACAAGGTCAACCAATAATCAATATAATTACTTCAAATCGTTTATGAAATCAAAGACACATGCATATATACCAATCGAAATAACAATAACAAATAAAGGTATTAATAATATTTAGGATTGAAATCGCATGCATTGATCTTTGAAAACAAAGTCCACTCACAGTTTGTGCAGGTAGAAATGCCTAGTGTAGGGATCCTCGTCAAGGAAAGTGTCCTGACCTCGTCCTGAACCAAACGACAAATTCATAAACATTAACTCGAAAATATCTAAACTTCGGAATCGCCCAACAATCCCATACGTTAACCAAAATCTACAAATAGTATGTCAATGGAATCATATCATAAAGCTCTACTTAACGAGCCATGGAAAATCACTGGAAGGGGAGGCACACGTCCACCACGCACCGCCAACAGTGGCGGCAGCCTCCACCGCCAACCACCACCAATGGCCACCAAAATTTGATAGAATGTTCCTCTGACCAATCCAAACAACTTTCCTAACTACCATCAAGATCAATTTTAACTGTAAGTAGGGGAAATTACCTTAAGGAGTAAAATTCCCAAATCACAAACCCTAGAACTCTAACTCACCGATTCTCCTCACCTAAAACGAAATGGTTTGATTACTGCTAGGGCAAAGATACACGAGTGAAGACATTCAAAACCATATATAAAGCTCTCGGATTTATGACCGGAGGAGGGAGATATTCCGTCAAAAACTCCTCACTGTGCAGTCGGGCTTCTAGCTAAGATGCCCTTCAAGGGGCGGCGTTGAGGACTCGATCTCCAACCCAGAAAGAAGGAGGAGATGACGGCGGATCGATGGAGACCAGCGCGGCGGTCTGTGCTGGCCGGATGGCGGCGATCGGAGGCGGTGAACTCACCGGCAGAGGGAGAGGAAGAAGAAACTCGGGAAAGAGAAAAGAGAGAAGAGTTGGGTTGATGGACTTTTTCCCGATCCGGAAAATTCTTAAAATAGAAGTTCTCATTTAACTCAACCACAATATAAAAAAAATTACCCGTTTTATTTACCTACTTTCTAAAACGAAGGTAACTCATGTTTACTACTTCATTTTATTGTCCTTAACGACTTTCCTTTAAGCAAAAATTCCGTAATAGTCGTCAAATAAAAATTGTTTCTACGATCCTTTGATTAAAAGACAATAAATACAAACAGTAAAAACTCAGGGTAATTCAACGTAAATATTCAGAGTAAAAATTAAAGGTCGGGATGTGACATCTCAAGTGTCATTTGGTAAGGACAATGGTTTGAGGAGTCCAGGTTGATAAATAGACTCATATTTTTGTCGTTCGCACTGGTCACATGCTGCAAAAAATTGTTTAACATCCTTACAAACTCCCAGCAATGAGAAATTTCTTGATAATATGACCAATGTTCTTAAATAAATCGAATGACCAGCTTGTAATAATGAGTGAACTTCGTGTAGTACTTTTGTTGTAAGTTTTAATATAGTACTCGCAAGTGCACGAACCACTTATAGAATAGAAATGCAAGCACGAGGTCGTTCCCTCTATGGATTGATTAAAACAACTTATTATACAAATTATACTACACCTAATGAAATAACAATATGATTTTATGATGTTGATGAATGAAAACAGAAAACTAAAGTAATAAAACTGAAATTAAAGACAAAAGAACAATGAAATTTTAAGAGTTGAAACACAGATTATGAAGATGCTAAAACATTGAATCCACCACCTAATACTTATACCCTCCTCTCTAGTTGATAGCAATTGAACTCCCTAGATTGCATGCTAAAGATTTCCGTATATAAGCCTTATTGATCCCGGACGAATGCCAAAGTTCTTCTAAACAATGAATTCTAACTTATTGATCCCGTATAGAAATCAAGTAGTCAAACTATAATCTATTTCACGTTATGATCAGGTTCAAGTAAAACATGTTCAACTCCATTAAGCACAAAAGAACCAGGAAATCATGTAAACAAGAATATCGACTATGATCAAGCACTTGTATTCTTAACTTACAACTCTCTAATCACAAGATTAAATAAATCTTTTGAAACCCTAGAAAACATCTACTCTTGATGAAGCCTCATGTTTTCAAACCAAATAACTAATAAACAAAACCTAGGTCTTATTGATCCCGAACAAAGATTTTAAATAAAAGTTTATTGAAACAATGATTGAGAATTTAACATAGCAATCCAAGAATTCAAAAACAAATCAACTAAAGAAATAGAGTAATCATACTATGGGCTTCATATCAGCTCTAGCTAGAAGTTTAGAAATTCATAGACAAAGAAAACATGACTAAAAATAAAGATAGCATGGAAGAAACAATGGAAGAGATAAAAACTCAGTCCAGCGATGGAGAGGCTCTGTTCTTCTTTTCTCTTTTTTGCATTCTTGCTGCGTCTTTGTTTTCTTTTAACGTCCCTTAGAGTTTTACTTTTATTCCTCTTAAATCCCAATTGATTTGAGTTTTTCGGACTCTCCTTGTCCAATATAGAATAGTTTTCTTCTCTCTGTTAAAGGAGAAAAGATAATTAGAATAACCGTCTACTCATTCATTGATAGAAAGACCTATTTATAGGCATTACATAGAGTCTCCCGAAGGATCTAGAAGTTCTATCAACTGTAATCTATTCTAATAAGGAAACCAGATTAACTAATCCTACGTGTATTAGGGCAAGACACATAATAGAAGGACGGAAACATAATTTCCTTAAACACTCCCCCTTGTGTTGCGTCCCTAAAACAATATGGTGCTTATGGTGTTGCCTCGGTAAAAATCTTGCCAAGTAAAACAAAAACCTCGTGGGTAAAACAAAAGACTTGGACGAAGGGAAAAAGAGCACAACGCACCAACTACAATTGAAGATAATATGTGATGCATGTAGACTCCCCCTGATGTTTACACAACGACTCCCCCTGATTGGTAACTCAATCTCGGAGTACAGATAAACGGCGCAAGCCAATGCACTTCACATACTTCAAAAGTAGAATTGGGCAACGATTTAGTCATTAAATCCAGCCACAACATCCTTAGATCAGACTTATTATGCTTAGCATTACTTTGATCTTTAAGGAGAAGGTTGTCTAACAACTCAAAACATAAGTTCGCGTTGAAAATCAGATTCACGTGTGGCATGACCTTCGTGTACTTAAACAGTCATAACGTCTTCGATACAATAGGTATGGACAAACCGTATAAAGTTATGGAAACTAGACACATGTAGCTTTCCAACCATACAAGGTCCATAACCTAGTTCATCTTGAGCTGATCACAAAGCTCTGTCGAAGTTGACTGTTCTGCAAAAGCAGATTCTCGGACAGATCCATCGTACTTTACGAATATAGCCATAACTCACTCAATATGATAGGTGTGATCAAATGGTTGGTGTCTCTGGAAAGTAGACGCATAGATCTTTCCCATGGTACCAATTGCACCATTTTCCAATGAGCGGGCTATCCTGTAGGTTCGGTGGAAGTTGACTTACGAAACTGGACAGATTCTGATTTCGCATTTGATGTGTCTTTCTGTAGGGATGAATAAGCCTGAACCTTTCATAGAAGGAATCACTGCCATTACATTAGCGTTGCGTGGGCACATCCGACCACTACCTTCATGTTCCTTCACACTCATATAAGAGGGAGCGAAGCTGCTCGACCGCTAGAGAGTTGAATGACTAAGGAGAACTTGGCCTTACAAGTTTATAGTGAATGAGATGTCGAGTCGAGCATATTGTAACAAGTACATGAATGTGCTACCGTACTTAGATGGAGAATTTCTCCCAAGACTTCTTCGTCATATGGATGAAACAAGTCTTCTTAAGACTTCGACCGATCAAGGGATACATATAGGCATAACTTTATCGTCATTTAGATTGCCTTAAGCTGACAGATGAATAAGCATCATCAATAACGGTCCTCACTTTCGAGACCAAGTGTTCCTAAGATCCTTGCATTCATAATTTTGGATCAGTGGCATCTCTTAGTTTAATAAGAGTTCATCACGATTCATCTAGAATTTACACGCAAAGAGGCATAATTCTTCATATCCCTTCCCTAATCAAGTAGATACTTAGCAAATACCTTACAAACGCGCTCCGTGGTCAGGAGCCACTTGATTTGGGTGAAAACTGATCTATTCAAGATCTTTATGTACATCTCTTAGTTCCCAACAGAGATAAGTTGTGACCACACTGACAAGGTAGTGGAGTACAATGACATCCATTACGAGAGTATATCTCATCGTAATCGATTCCAGAGCGTTTGTGAAAGACCTTGCGCCAGAAGGTGAGTCTAAACTCTTTTTCTCACTATGCTTTTTAACAAAGACATAACTGATAGAGTTTACACTTGGGGTGTCGGCATCACCTAACCAAAGCACTATCTCTTTTTTTAAACTGGATCGCATCTTTCCATTTAGGCCAATCTACAACGTTGGTATTTTCTCAACGAAGTATGGTTCGATATCAAACTCATTAAACCACGTCATCATATACACCAGTGTAACTTCTAAGTGTAGAGATCTCTATATGGATTGGTATTGACATTGAGGCGTCCCCCAATGATGACCATAATCCAGAAATAACAGACGAATGAGTATCATTGATCAAATGATCAAGTTGTGCCAAACTCACATTATTCCTTGGCGAGTATGTATTGAACCAAGTGGCCTCCCCCTAAACCGTGGGAGCCACGGCCTAGCGACACCATCTACCACATTTTTGGTGTCACCATGCCACCATCTATGGGTGACGACATGTTCTCTTATCTGGACATCAACATGTCCTCTTATCCGGACATCAACATGTCCTCTTATCCGGACATCAACATGTCCTTATCCGGACATCAATCCTTGCAGGCATGTTTGCAGCATGTATATGTGATCTCATCACTTTAGGAAACTTGATGAGACACAGTAGGGACAAACCACGACAATTCCAAGTCTTCTACTTGAACATTCTTGTTTGTATCTCCCCCTAACGACGGGAAGACTGGCTCATCAAACTGACATAAAAGAGATCGTCTGTCAAGGTCCTTATATAAGCGGACTATAGTCGGAAGCTCATACCTTATTCAAAGACAATATTCATCATAAATAACCCATCATTGTGCGCTTGTGGAGGTGCAATTTGGCACATACAACATGTGGACGATATAGATTATAGAACGTTAACTCAATTCGTTAACAAATATACATACCGTTACAATCGTAACATAAAGATCTGAATGAGGGTGGGCAAAGATGAATAAGTAAAACTATGACCCTGCTACAATCCGTAGTCGTTGGTCTTACTGGTCCAAAAAACCGTTGGCCTCACCGTCGGGACCGGTTGAACCGAGTGCCAGCATGACCGGACCTCTGTTTTACGCTTCCTTTAACGGTTCACTATCATTTAGAGCTCCAAACGCTACCAAAACTTGTAAGAAGGTAGACATGGGAGTTAGGATTGCAAAACCGTCAGCCTCAATGATGGAACCGGACGTAAAGTATCAAACCGGCCGTCAGAGTCGCCGGACATCCGTGAACACTTCTTTTGAGCGGTTCACCACCTTCCAGGTCTCCAAATGCCACCAACTTTTGTAAAATGTAAGTTTGGATGCTAGGAATCCGTGACCGCAAACATAACCTGAAGAACCGGTTTAAAAGTTGGTGAACCGGTTCTCGCAATGACTAGTCTACAAGCTGAAAAACCAGAAAATCTAGGTTTTGTCAACTTTTCAATCATTGTGAAGGTTCCCCGTAACATCCAATTGTTATGGCTTGAGTTAAACCAATGTGAACATCACCATAACATCATTATGCCTCAAAGTGAACAATGAGAAGTCATTAAGCCAACATCTTATGTATCATTCTTGTAAAATCACTCACAGACATTGTAATGTCTTACTTAGTGAACAACGACGTAGCATTTTGTTTATGCTAGTCTCTACATATCATTGTCTTTAGCGTAGGAGGGTGTCGCTCCTAATATTTGCCAAAGAATAGGCTTTACAAAACGATTAACGAGCATGGCCAATGAGAGATCATGGTGGATTCTTTTTTGTCATATTTGCTTATGAAAGCATGAGTAGTGCCTCCATTGTATAGGAGAATGACGTGAATGGCTTTAATGCCATTCATAGGCAGTGAGCATTGCTCATGGCTCCACCAAGTTGTATTTTGGTGATCTTTGATCTCAATGGTTACTTTGCTCAAAAGAAAGGATGTCCGTGAGAGTCTTTACTCTATAGTATACGGATCATCAAAACACGTCCAAAATTGTCCCGAACGATTTATGTTAAAGCCTACATGAGTCGATGTCTCTATTCTCATCATTGGTGACAATAACCGATTCAATTAACCGACTCTTAGTGACTCATGAATGTTGCGCATTCATTATAGAGATACATAAGAAATTCTCATCAATTCTCACAATGTGTTTATAGGTGATAAACGTTGGCATGAATATCATCAAGTCATAGCACGGTTCAATTGCTTCCTTATGCATAAAGAGCATGTGTGACTTTAATCATAACATCATTAGGTATTGAAACTTGAGCATTAATCCGCTCTTTGATTATTTGTGATGATCTAATAATCGTAGTCACAACGGATTTATAAAACACTAAATCCATGAATAGTTGTCTATTTCTTGCAATAGGCTAAGTACTCAATCTCGCTACAACACATTCATATATCAGAATGTAGAGACAACAGTCTTATGTCAAGACATAGAAACCGAAATATGTTAACAATTTCGATAGAGATTGAAAAAAGGTATTGGAACCCTTTAGAGTACATTCCATGACATGTAATGCTACAAAGATGGACAAAATAAGGCTTAGAACATGCCAAAGTTGGCAAAACAGGTCGTGAGCGCTATATATAGGGGCGGCGTCATCACCAACGACTCACTATTGGATCTTGTAGAGAAAGAGGAGGATTTTTCAACATCTAATTTTGGATGACATATAGCGTAACACAAATTCCTTTTTGCAATTGTATGAATCCGCTAAAGAATGTAGAAAACGACTTTTGTTTGTAATAAGTGCTCACGACCTTTGCAATTGTAATAAGTGCTCACGACCTTTGCAATTGTATAAGTGTGCATTGTGCCACACTTGACATTACAAATCCTCTTTTGATCCAAAATCGATGTGCATTTCACCACATGATGATATTTAGCCTTTAGAAATGCCCCTTATAATAACTGGTGGTCCAATATAGTCCAATGTAGTGTCATGTTGTAATGCAATATATTGTATTAACATATAACTTATGTAGATCAAACCATATGTGCTAAACAAAATCTGAATATATATGCCAACAATGATAACGAGGTCTTCACCATGAATTTAATTCAAAACATAACGACTAAGTAACTTTAGTCAAATATGTGAGGTGTATGCCTTTACAAAACTTGGAAAAATAAACGTATTTGTAGTCACTTAGACTATTAAACCGAAGTCATGCACTTCATATTTTCTGCAATGTACCTTTTGCCTTTAAATCCATAACTGTGAGAATAATATTCTCTCTTCTTCCATATAGTGAGTTTATTGTTTCAAGAACTCCATATATTTCTTGTATATTGACCATATTATTGTTTTCTTTGCAATTAATGAACAGATGTAGAACCACATCAATAACAAGATTTTTCTTTCATTTACTGGCCCAATCTTTTTATGACATATAGGTTTCGAGGCATTGCCTCTCCCTCTTTTCAGAACTCGTGACATGAAATTCGTCACTTTTTTTTTATGTTAAATTTAGGACTCATATTTCGGTCAAATATTTTAACAACAAGATGGAAGATTAACTATTATCGAGACACGATAATTAATTCCAAGTATTGAATTAGGTTAAGACCAAGATTTATGGTAACTCAATTCGATATAAACCGTGACAAATTTCGTCACAAATCTATATTAACCACGACAATTTCCGTCGCATATCGATGTTTGTCCCTTTATTAACCACGACAATATTTCGTCGTAATACCGTGACTTGTCAAAGCGTCATAAATTTCAACTTTGATATGAGGGGTCCCAATTCCTCATATCAACCCACGTTATAAGAAAGGTGGGGGTAGAAGAATGATACGAAGCCCCGTTATGAAATTAAAATTCAAAAGCGGTAACTTTTATAAAAGCTTACTTACTAGATTGTCATGTAAGAGAAGTTGCCCTTTTAATTTTCATGCGTACTTCCACGTGTGTGCAGAGATGTTGCTCTCGTAATTCCATCGCAATCCGTCTGGCGAAAAATTTCATGAAAAATATAGACATATGGTTATTCATATTCACCATATATATGAAAACAGTAAAACTAATTAAATAGTTACTACTGTAAATAAAATAAACTATTTTTACTAGTGGTAAAAACTTTTTACCCGGAGGGGCAAATTTACCGTTTTGCCCGCTTTGTTTTGTTCTGCCTCCGGATCCGAGTATTGATTCGGGTCCTGTGGAACCTGGGTTAGGCTACACAAAACGCGTGTGCACGGAGCAGTAGCGGTGAGCCGGATTGGATGGGCTGCAGAGGCGCGCCGGTTTGGATTCGACCAGAGCAGTAGGGCTTGCTTGACCGGGGCTGAGAAGCTAGGGTGCTCACAGGTCTGGCCGAGATGGGGGTTGCACGTGTCTGTGGGTAGCGGCACCGCAAGGCTGGGCGCTAGGTTGCAAGAGCGCGGCGGCGATGGGCTGAGATGGGGCTCGGCTCAGGGCTGGGCATGGTAGAGTGCGCCAGCAAGGTGGGTTGGGGCACACCAGAGGTGATGTTGGGTGCCCAGATCATATTACCGGTTTTGAGAAAACCGTTGTAGTGGAACTCAAGGGACGCCTGCGGCAGGATAGAAAATTTCAAAGGGTTTTGGGTTTTTTTTTAGGTTTCTAGTGTTTTCCGCTATGAACTCAGGGTCAGAGCAAAGAGTCTGATAACGTGTTGAAGGAGAAAAGATAATGAGAATAACCGTCTACTCATTCATTGATAGAAAGGCCTATTTATAGGCATTACATAGAGTCTCCCGAAGGATCTAGAAATTCTATCAACTGTAATCTATTCTAATAAGGAAACCGGATTAACCAATCCTACGTGTATTAGGGCAAGACACATAACAGAAGGACGGAAACATAATTTCCTTAAACACTCTCCAAATAACACAAGGTTATTATTGTCAATGCAAGAGTAACCTTTCAAATATGTGGACACGTTCAGCCCTTTTCCTTGTAGTATTAAGATTGATTGACTTGGACCTCACAAATTGGAATCATGATAAGAAACACAAAATTCGTCAGAGTCTGTCTCGACGCGCTGCGTTCACTCAAACCTTCATAACTTGCTCTAGAAAAATGCAAATCCACTTCCGCAAAATTCCTCAGAAAGCTAACATCCGTAGCTTTCCAATGGTGTATGGCTTGACTCCAGATTCCTTGTGAGCATGTACAGTTTAATCCTCAAAGTTGACACACAGCAGGGCACTTTCTGGATCACTTGTTGTAGAAAGCACCTTTGCAATCCTCATTTCGACTTTTAGCTCCAAATTCTCCTTTTCTCCAACTCAACCTATTAACACATAAAACTAAGTAAATGACTCACAATTGCCAAGACCTAAGCATATAATCCTGCATCTAAGGATATAAAAATAAGGGGATAGAGCATGACCAAAACAACTAAAATCTGAAAATTAACAACAAAAATGGGAGAAAAGAGATAGGGAATGTCCCTAGTATGAAGGCAATAGATAGGAGCATGTTGAGAAGCCTTCTTCCTTGCTGAACACGCATCCATCTTCTTCCAAAGGTCATCGGGTTGCCTCCCGGAAAGCGCTAAGTTTATTGTCTTCAGCCAGACCATATTAAGCTCATTGTTATGGAGGATCAGTGAGAGAAACACGCTGGTCATTGGTCGCAAAAGTTGTTTCCAAATAAGGCTTGAGACGTTGACCATTTTGATGTAGTTGGTATGAATAATCTACCTTTGTGCATTAATCTTCCATTGACCAAATCAAACTTCTTTGGAGCATGAACTATCATTTGTGCTTCAGGGTTAGCAAATGTAGGCTCGGTTATTAAGTGGGATGCAATCAAAGATTTGAGCCAATACTGTATGGATTGCAAAATACTCTTGCTGCCTCGATAAGATATATACTGTTGTGTGATGTTTACTAGCCTTATACTTGTTGAATAGTTGGATCACATTTGTGATGCGCAGGTGTTGAGATACGCTGGTCAAGGAGATGCTTTAATGTTTGGTGATCTGTGAGTATCTTGAATGAATTCCCAAAACATCTCTCTTTCGTAAGTCGACCTGGCTTGGAGATTGTTTGCCTCAAAAATCGTCTCGGCCGAAATTCTTGGCTACAAATGTCATTCTAAATTGCGTGAGGGTGCCAACTCGCGGCCTAATGGCAAGCAAGATTTTGATGAAATTTTACGTCTTATCTGACTTCTCCCAAGTGATTGTAGGCCAAGGAAGGAACCATCTCGGCGTTTAGGTTATCTTGTCTTTGTTGCAAGGACTTTCAGCTTTTTCACCGATGTTGTTCTTTTTCTTTGTGATTTTTGTATAAGTTTGCGAGAAATAAAGTGCGAAAAGTAAATGAACCAAATCTAAATTGCACGAAACTTAAGAAACAAAAATTGAAGTAGTAAAAGAATGAAATTTAAAATTGCATGAAACTCTAAAGAACGAAAATTACAGTAAACGCGAGAAATTAAATTGCATGTAATTTAAAAAACGTGGAAGAGAAAATTGCATGAAAATAAATTGCAGAAAGTTAAGGAAGCAATAAAAAGAAGAAGAAAAACTAGGTTAAAACATGAATGAAAAGATTGATATTGTAGAGAATTTGGTGTTTGTATGAATTTGTATTGAGTTGAGTTGTGTTGGTCAAGGATCTTTTACAATGAGGTACAAGGTTCTATATATACAAGTCAGAAAACTTAGCTAACTTGTTCTCTACGTCATGAAATCTCACAGATATCCTATTTCCTTTTTTAGATTGAATCACATATAAATGTCTTGATCTGATGATGTCTGAGATACGTCGCATTTGAAATCATTGATTTCATTGAAGTTTTTTCCTTGTAGAGATTTCTTTCCTAAATGAATCCTCGGCCAAGATTGTTCCTAAATGAACCATCAGCCGATATTGTGCATGGACTCGGCTGACTACTCATAGTTATTGGATTTGGTATGTGTTTCTGCTGGATCCTGTAGACCTTGTACAAACCTGTTGCACGTGATTCGTCCTTGGATATGTTCCTTCTTATCTGCAAAAGGAGACCGACCGGGACTTTCCGGTCTTTCTCTCTCCGATGGTAAAGTCAGTTGTGTGGTAGGTGAAGTATTAAATGCTAGGAGATGTTTTCTTACCCTTTTTGTTGACCTCACTTTTGTATTTATAGCCCCGGGTTGACTTATGTCTTCTGTGTTATTCGATGTGGGACAAATACACTGTTGAGGTCTGTTATCTTGCCTTCTGTGGAGTCTCCCCCTTCCGGCCCAGATCGCTATAACATCCAGGATGAGGTCTGTTCGGACTGCCTCATGCTGGGCGTCCTAACATCGCGGGCTGGGAGAGGTATTTATCGACTACCGACTACAGTATGCTTGCACATTGGTCCACTCAAATCGTCCAAATGTATTGATGTTTAATTCAAGCGACATAAAACCACTACCTTGTTTGAGCGACACCTCTATCTTGGTCGTATGGCCGAACAACATGTTCTTGGCAGAATGGCCAAGTGAACACATTATCTTCGGCCATGCGACCTTATAGACCTTCATTTTCGGCCCAGTGACCGAAACACGCCATAGAATATTTTGACTTTCGGTCATACAAATTAAGATATTTTGAATTTGGGCCTCTATTCCCGGTCATATGGTCCAACGTCTATTACCAATCATGAAACTTGTAGGCCGACGTCCAGGCTACCTCGCCATGGTAAAAGATCATCAATGCGACATCAGGAAGGTGCTTCTCCAAGCTCCACAAGAAGGCACCGTGAGAGTATAAATATGTACAGTGTCCCACATCGGAAATGTAATGTAAGAGGGAACCTTCCTTGTCTATAAAAGGAAGGCTCCCCCTCTAGATATAGGATATCGATCTGGACTGGAAAGATAGTATTCCACCGGAATGGATACCATTGTAACCCCTAAGGTGATACTTGATTCTAAGTGGACGTAGCCATGTCCCCCGAGGCATGGTGAACCACTATATGTCTGTTGTTCACTGTTCATACTGTTCATATCCCACCATTAGCTTCTGCAATATCCCGCCCGGGATTGTGCAGAAACATTTGGCGCCGTCTGTGGGAAGTGATACAAAAAGTTATGTTGCTCTACCGCCCGAGAGGCATTTCACCCGAGAGGCAGTTCACTTAATTCCATGAGCAACAGGTCCATGGCAGTTCTTTTAATTCCATGAGCAACAGGCCCATTGGGAGGTGCACAAGCCTAGCAAAGGGCTAGCTAGCCAGTGGACCAGTGAGTACCCGGCCGGGCCCAAAAAGCCGTCTGGCCCAAATCGGTCAAAAGGTCCAATTAAGTAGAAGCATATAACGATCAGGAGTTTTTGGCGATGCTGATGGTTCTTCTCTCGGCACCTCCAGCCGTCGCCAGGTACCGCCAGTATACTCCTCCCGGGATGCAGGGGTTAGAGACCCGTAACACTCCAAGAAGGTGCCCGGCCGGGTCTGATGGCTCCTCTCCCGTAAAGCACTCCAGGAAGGTACCTCGGCTCAGTGGTTCCTCCCCTGGTAACCGGTCTCTCGCCGGCTGGCTCTGAGCGACTCAAGGCAGGGAGTGACCGGGTTCCCGTCTGAAAGCGCCATGATCCATGTCCGGGCAAGAAAGTGTTCGGTTGGGTGCGCCATGAAACTGTTATGGACACCCGTCCCGATTGGAAGCATCCGGGACACGGGGTCCAAGCTCATCCCGGCTCCTCTCAGTCCGAAGGACTTCTGCTTCCCGATTGAAATCGTCCGGGACGTGCAGGCCATTCACATCCCAGGCCCTTGTCCCCTTAGCCGGAAGGAGTGACGCTCCGGGTTCCCGATTGGAAGCGTCCGGGTGCAAGAGTCCACATTCCCGGTTCGGTGCCCACCGAGCTCGGTAACAGCTTCATCTCTCCGAGCTTTAGTCATCCCGGCCCTTGCCCCCTCAGTCTGCCCTCATTAAGGCCACGATCAGGAAGGCGCTCGATCTGCTGGCATTGACTGTGTAAGATGGTGTCCGGTTGGGTGCACTGAAAAAGTTACTATGGACACCCAGCCAATGGTAGTTAGCAGAGTTTATCCCGGGATCGTCTCCACCACTCGGGACCGACCTCATGTTCTCTCCTGTCCGAGGAAGCAGTCCACGTTCTGGTTCGGTTGGGTGCCCGCTGAGGTGCTCTCGTTGAGTTATGGACACCAGGCTTCATCTCTCCAGGCTTCCCGATTGGAAGCGTCCGGGACCAATGTCCACCCTCATCCCGACCCCCTGTCAGTCTGCAAGGGAATTCCACTCGGGAGTGGTGTTTGATTTGGACACCCAGCGAATTGCTCTGGGCACCCGTACGGCACCCACATAAGCTTCCCGGGAATGGTTTAAAGAGTTCGTCATCCGCGAGCAGAAAAGAAAGTGAAGAAGGTTATGTGCAAGAAAGGGAAGGCTCAGTGCCAGTTTAATCTGCAAGCAACGGGTCCCGGAGGTAGTCAAAAAAAAAATTGTAGGTAGCCCGACCATATTGGCACCAAGGATTCATCATCCGGGAGTGGTACAGGCACGAATCAACACCTCCTATGTCCACCCATTCGGCAGCTATTATCACAGATAAGTCCCCATCAGATTATTGGTTTGTGAAATTTCAAAATATTTTACTTGCAAGTCTACATGCATGTTGGCATTCCACCGAGAGAGTGATATTCCACCGGGAGATTGGCATTCCACCAGGATTGAAAGATTGGCATTCCACCAAGAGTGTTACACAATTGCATGAACCATTGTGCTTTTCGATAATTATTATAATTGTTATGCTCCAATGCTTGTCGATCATTTGTTCATTGTGAAAGTACAACAATCCTCGCCCGGCCGAATAAGTTTTAAGGCCGGGGACCGGGAGGGGCATTTCTTATCTTCTAGGCGGACTCCTCAGCTCGCCCTTGAAGAAGTCAAGAAGAGCAAGACCCGTTCAACACACGTCTTAAGTGCGGACTTGGGGGGACTGGGACTGGGACTGGGTCCGTGTTGGGGGCATATGACTGGTCTATGGGCATTTTGTATATTAAGTCCCCACTCAAGAAGTGTCTTGAACAGGAACTTGGGGGGACTTGTAGTCGGTAGTCGGTAGTTGGTAAACTACCTCCACTGCCCATAGACCAGTCATGAAACTTGTAGACCGACGTCCAGGCTACCTCGCCATGGTAAAAGATCATCAATGCGACATCGGGAAGGTGCTTCTCCAAGCTCCACAAGAAGACACCGTGAGAGTATAAATATGTACAGTGTCCCACATCGAAAATGTAATGTAAGAGGGAACCTTCCTTGTCTATAAAAGGAAGGCTCCCCCTCTAGATATAGGATATCGATCTGGACCGGAAAGATAGTATTCCACCGGGATGGATACCATTGTAACCCCTAAGGTGATACTTGATTCTAAGTGGACGTAGCCATGTCCCCCGAGGCATGGTGAACCACTATATGTCTGTTGTTCACTGTTCATACTGTTCATATCCCACCATTAGCTTCCGCAATATCCCGCCCGGGATTGTGCAGAAACAGCTGGTAAGCTTCCCCGCAGTGAGAATGATGCTTGCTGTATATAATTTCATGTTTGGATCTGCATATGTATCTTATTCTTCCCCATCCGCATGCGCACATTCTGGTAATATAAGCACACTTCATGTTCAATGCCTTCTGGAAACGTATCTTCTTTGAAGTGAAGGTGCTTCTGTGCTCTCTTTTGAATTTTTCTGCACATTCACCGATACTAGTAGGTTAATGCTCCTGTAGTAACCCTTGAACGCTGGCAATTTGACTTTATCAGTCTGACACGAATCGAGTGGTCGCCCTGTAGCTTTAATTTGAAATTTGAAAACCCCATTTTGGTCTCCGTGTCATTTGAAAGAGTTTGATGCTGTTAGTGTACTGACTTTGAGATTTTCTTGTAGATTTGGGGACTCGTTTGGTTGTCGTTGTGCTAAGTTTCATGGCCGAGCTTGAAGGCGGGTTGGAGGGTAATGATGTCATAGCAAGCAGGTCGGCCGAATTTGCAACCAAGCTTGAGAAGGCCTTCGAGGCTTCCCAGGCCCAACTTCAGGATTTTATTCTCTACCAGGTGAAAAAGGGTACGGAGCTTTTGAAACAATGTGTGTTAGGGCCGCATTATGTTGCATGTACACTATCGGCCGTCCAAGAGGTGCTGGATGGTTCCTTGGTTGATGACTTGTGCCTTACTCATGGGGCCGGTTGGGCTAAATGGAGTAGTGTTTCCAAGGTTGCAAAGGCTTGGCCGAAGTTGACATCCGAGTGGAAAAAATGGTTGGCGAGAATGGAGTATTTCTTCGGTAAAAAATGGAGAGACTAGGGACTATATGATAGCATAAAGATGACCGAAAAAGAAATTCACATGGATCAGCCTCTCCTTGCAGCTGCTCTATGTTTTTGGTCGTCTGCTACCAACACTCTTAACCTGCCTTTGGGTCCGATGATGATTACTCTGCTAGACATGGCCGTAATCTTTGGGTTTCGGCCGGGAGGTTTAGTAATGTGTGCGTCCTCCTAGTTCCCTTTAGATTTCCATAACAATTTGAGGCCAAAAGCAAACAAGGGTGACAAGAAATCTAAGGATGAAGCGAAAAAGGCTCAAGCAGAGGCAGATGCCGAGACAAAACGGTTGCTTAACTACAAGACGTTCTACACTGCACACGTGGTTGATGAGCCGGTGACGACGACTACTTGACAGCCCTCCTCTCCTTATGAGCATACGGCCTTTCTCCTTTATTGGCTCTGCAAGTTTGTGTTTTGTAACAGATCGGCCAAGTGCACCTTTGACGCGGCTGGTATTGCTGAAGCTCTTAGCTCGTGGGAACCCTTAGCTCTTGGTCAATTTGTTCTCTCTAAACTCTACCAGAACTTGCAAAACGTCGTGAATAATGATATGAGTCTAGAATATGGGGGGACGATATGGATGTTTCAGGTGTGGATTCAAACCTATTTCCAAAAACTCCGGCCAACATGTCATCCATTTGCCTCCACATTCACACTCAACTGATAGATTATCTCGCTTGGTACCCTCTCCCATTCGGTTGATGACTGCTTCAAGTTCTTTTTCACGAGTCAAACGACTGGAAAGGTTGATTCGACGATTAGTATTCATTCGTCGTGATTGCTTATACATATTTGATGAGTTATTAATTATTGTAATGTCAGATGTTAGGGTGTAATACCCCGGAAATTTGATATTAGTATCTAATTTTATTTTGGATATTATCTAAGTAGGAGTTGTACGGATTTTTGGCTTAGTGAGTGGATTGGAAGTTTTCGAGCTTTTAAATTCTTGAAAATGCTTATTTTGAAGGGCTAAGAGTTGACTTTTTAATCTGTTGGTTTCTCGAGAAACTTACTTTACGAAAGTTGTAGAGCAGGACGATACGAGTTCGTAGACACGTGGCACGTATAAAACAGACTTTGTATGTGAAATTTATGGTCAACAGATGTTCGTGGCTTTACAGGGTTTTGGGTTGAATAAGAAAAAGTTAGGGTTTCCATTTCATTTTTCCGGAAACCACCTTTTTCTCCCTTTCTTCTCTCTCGCGCCGCACCCTCACTATCCAAGTCTTCCTTCCGACTAGACCTAGACCCGGTTGACCCGACCAGGCTTTTCCGGCCAACTCCGGCCGACTCAGACGGCGACACCGGCCAGGTTTTCTTCCTCTCCTCGGCGTGATCCTCCATGTGTAGGTGGGTGAGGACGGCTCGAGTGGGATTGAGAGATTTGAAAGCCAACAATGAGGGTGGCGGACCCGACTCCAAACCGAGGGCTTTCTGGCCGTGTGCGGCGGCGACGAGGCTTGAAACCGGTTGGGATAGAAGCTCCTTGGCATCCTGATTTGACTTGTGGTGGTCTTGATGCTCGACTCACGGTGTAGAGTGGCGGTGGTGGATTTCATTTTTCCAGCCTCCTTTCGGCCGATTTGAATTTGGCCACAGGTATGAAAAGTGTTCTAGTTGTTGTGTTCTTCAAGTTTGCTGTTGTGAGTTTGCCCTAATTCGAAGGTTGGTAGGGTGGTGCGTGGCGGCGCGTCCAGTGTTGTCTGTTGTGTTGTGTGGTGCTGGTTAGGAAGTACTCTTCGATACGAACGTGTTGATATGTGGGTTGTAGGTTTTGGTTACCATTATTACATGCTAGGGTTTCCCCTTGGTGCTAAGTTCCGTTCGGTTTAGTTTTGGGTAAATCCGAACATGAGAATCTAGTTAGTAATTTTATAGGATGTGTAGGACGTTTCGGCGACCTTTTAAAGGTCAAGGAGGAGGATTTGTCTCGAGTGACAAGCTTGTGGGTTAGGACATGAGTTTCGGTTCGAGTCAAATATTGTTGTTTTTAATAGTTACTAAGGTTAATGTTTTTGTTAATATGTGACTTGTGGAGTGTGGTTTTGAGCTATATGCTTGTGTTGTGCATGCGAAGACGCAGCTAGATTTGAGGTGAGTAATGTCATGCCCCGACTCTTAAATTTTACCTTATTTACTGGCTTGGAATTAATAAGAGTTTTACCGTCTTCGTCAATGAGTTTATAGTTTAATTGGTCCCCAGAGGGGTTGTGGGGGATGATTATTTTGAAAGAATTATTCGTAGGAGAAAAATGTAACGACGGTAATAATGGTAAATTTTAGAGTGGGTTAAATGGTGGTGTGGACCGGTTGGGCCAAGCCCAACTCTTTTCCCCTCTCTCTCTCTCTTCTCTCTCCTCCCTCCTGATTCTCTCTCCCTCTCCCTCCACCTGGAAAAGTTTCCCGAGCCCGACCGTCGCCGTTCGACCACTGTAGGTCGCCGCTCCGTTCCCAATCGGTCGCCGCTCCTTTCCCAATCGGTCTACCGTCAACCCAGCCTCCTTCCTGGACCGATGGCAACCTCCCTAGTGCCGCCGTGAAAGAGAAATCGAACCCGGAAGTCACGACTGCCCAAAACTTCCCGTCGCTAGAACTTCCTCCTTCGGCCGCCATAGCTGGAGCTGCTAGGCTCAAAAGGAAGCCCTCCTCCCGTGCGTTCATCACTCCAAAGGATTCGCTCCCTCTTGAGCTAGGTAAGGAGAAATCGGTGATTGAAATTCTAGGGTTCTAATTACTGTTTTCGTTCGATTGGCATAGTTAGGCTTGGAATTGGTGTTTGTGCTAGTTAGGAAAATTGTAGAGGAGATGGAGAGGAATATACTGTTAAAATTTGGTAGGCATTGGAGGTCACCGGAGTCAACCGCCGGCCGCTGCTGTTTGGGGTTTTTTTTATGGTTTTAGATGTGTAATATTAAGGGGAGTTTAATGATGTGAATTTTGGAATTTTTGGAGGAGTTTTGGATAGGTTTGGAAATTGTTAAAGTTTGGTAATTTTGACGGATTAATAGGGTAGAATCCGGCTATTGGTTTAATGTTGTTTAGACTGTGGAAGGTTGTGTTAAGGCTGCCATTATTTTTCCGGTGAAGTTTGGTTATTGAGTAAAGAATGGCGAGGTTGGGCAATGATGAGCGTGGTTAAGGCTCACAGTTAATTTTGCCTATTTTGAATAAATATTGGATTTTTAATTTGGGAAATTAATTATATATTTGGAACAAGACGTGAGAAGGCTCGAGCATAAGAGGTCTCGGACCGACATTTGGCTTAGGCCTAATTTGTGAGTGGACCTTTGTTTTAAATATTATGTCTGCAAAAAGATTTATTGATGAATATTTTCTTTAGTTGGAGAATAACCGAAATTGAGAATTTTGGTGATTATATATTTTTATATAAATGATTATGAGGATAGTATATATATAAATAAATGCTAGCTAGCTATACGTGCTTTTCCGCCATAATGAGGTAAAATACCATTATGGTGTGACGTGAGCGTTAGACGCAATCGTAGTAGCCCTATATGAATATAATAATGATTCATATAGGGAGTATGCACGTATATAAATACACCCGTCTTTTCCGCATAATGAACTAAAAAATCTATTATGGCGTGACGTGAGCGTTAGATGCAAATGTAATAGCCTTGTATGAATTTCTATTTTCTTATATTTCTTCATAAGAAATCATACAAGGAGTATGACGAGTGTGAATACATACATATATATATATTTTAGCCTGAGAGGCAGTATATTATTAAGTTTTGGAGACTAGCCGGAGCTAGTCATGTATTTGCTAGTTTTGAGTTGTCGCATGCAGCATAATTTCTACGGAAATTAAATTGGGGAAGCATAAATATTTCTTTTAAATATATTTTTTCCACTCACTCTAACGTTTTGAATGTTTTTCCCCTGAGCTCTTCATTTTTAAAATGCCCAGTCTGCAGAGTGCGGGTCGGTACTAGTATGAGGATACGAGGCATAGTCACCCATCTATCAGCCACCTTTCACCAGTAGGTTACCTGCTTAACCTACTAGGGTAGTTTCCTGCTTCCGTTGGTTTAGTAGCTCTGAATACTTTTGGGATTATTGTATAACATTCTCGGTGGTGTGTTAAGATATATGTTGTAGTATTTGAATATTTATGGGTTGAATTGGTGAGTGGTTAACTTGTTATAAAGGGTTGTTCATTTTCAAGGGAGGTTTGCCGAGTTCTGCAGTAAATTTTCCTTGGAGGTGGACCCCGCAAGACTTACCTTGAGTTTCAAGGTGAAATTCAGGATGGGTCTTGACAGTTGGTATCAAAGCTTTAGGTTTCATTTCCTGCCTCCTTCGTACTATCATATTTGCCTAAGAAGCACGTAGTTCCTATAGAGTGATGATTCGACCGCGGCAGATTCACTAGTATTTTATGGTTTGGATGCTATGTGTTATTGGGTATGTGTGATAGTTCTGTTAGTCTTGTATACAAACTACTAAATATTTCCTTCCTCAGGTACTATGCCTCCTAGATGTCGACCCTGTGTAGCTACCTCGTCCAACGCAAATGAGGGTGATGAAGTTAGAGGATTAGTTGATTCCATTGGGAATATGCTAAGAGGTGTGTGACTAAGCCTTAAATCTCACATGGGAACATAAATGAACCGAGTTTACTTTATAGTTATTATTGCCAATTGTGAAGTTGTCCTTGAAGGAAAATGATGTTGTTTTTAAATATAAATGAGTTTGATCGTCAATGGCTCATGGTAAGTGAAAACAAGTTTTCTGTTAAAAAAATATAATCTTTCAAAAGGACTTCCGATCATGTGTGTGCCTTAGTGGTGATTGTATGCATTAGTTGTGGATATGTGTGTCTTAGAGGTGATGATGTGCATTATTTGTGGTTATGTGTGCCTTAGATACACAAACACTACTCTTCTCTTTATACTTGGATCGACGGTCACGATCAAAACCCTAATTGATCTGACGGTCCAGATTAAATGAGTTATTTTCTAATTTCAGAAAATCAATTTCTATATTACCAAATCTTTAATAAATCGTAGAAAATAGCTCGAAGCTACAACAAATAATCCGAAGACATCGGTGAATTCATGTCGACTTACCCTTCGACATTGGAGCCTTAAAAGAAGAATCTGACATTTTGAGTAAAATTCGAAAATAAACTCAAGCGTTAACTTACTAGGTTACCGAGCACGGTTAAATTTCTCAGTAACTCATAGAATACCCAGTAAATTGGTAAAATTGGGTACGGGGCGTTACATTAAGCAAATCCTCCGCCTTAAAATACAACTCCGACTAACCTAGACCAAGATCCAAGCCTTAGATCGACGGCCGCTAAGTTTGTCGCCACCGATGAAGCCTCAAACCCTTGACTGATGATCCCAGCAAAACCGCCGATGTCCTTCATTCACCGAAACACCACAACCTGAAGAAGCTAGAGTTGCCGAAAAAAAGCCACATTCTCGCACCATAAACCCGGCCGACTTCCACCCAATTCCATCTTTGGCAAAGTTATTGTCGCTGAATTATAATCTCATTATAAACTACAATTAAAGAACCAAGAAAATAGTACAAACACTCAAAAATCTGATGTCAACAAACTAATACGACCAACTTGCACCCTTGCTTGAGAGTTGAGATTCCCATGTTTGTTCTCATGAAGGCTGAAGCGCATCCATGAACAAGAACTCAAAGCATTTGACCTAGTTGACCCAAAAAAATAAAAAATAAAAGAATGTAAAATATTTCTATTACTTAGGATAATGGTTGTCATCAATCTAGTGTGCCAATAATTAGTGGGATTCTCATTCTTATTCCACATAGGCACACACCCAACACAGTATCTCATATTCCCTCCCATTGGCCTTCCAAAATTTGCTTTTTCATCTTCTCTGAGTTTCCCTTTCGATTCTCAGTGCTCTGTGGACCCTTTGCACTAACCCATCATCATTCAATTCAATATCTTCACCAGTCATGATGGAGATCACATTATTTAACTTCTCTTCCTTCTTCACCTCTGTTATCTTGTTTCCTGATGGGTTGCATCATCCATGGCTGAAACAAGTATGTTCTTGTCCTCTTCCAACTTTGTATATATATGATGACCCCCATTTGTTTTTATATTGTAATAGTTTCGTTTTCGTTTTTTCTTCTTATTTTTTTTCTTTTCGTTCTTTCGATGATCTGGGTATTATCTTTTGTATTAGATGAAATAGATATCTGCTGTGTTTAGATTTACTCTGTTTATTTTCATTCATCTCAGAAGGAGCTTTTATCCCATGGTTTTAAGAGTTATAGTCAAGTGTCTCCAGTGTAACTTATTGTGTACTGATAATTTGACTATATCTTGCTGAAGTATTTGAGTTTCTAATCGACAATTACTCACTGCCATGGGTATTGAATGGTTTTTGTTTGATCACATCTGTGTTAATCCATTTTCCTGTGAACACTTGATAGTACTTACAATTCTTTTCATTTCCATACATACCAATTGTTTGTTTAGCTATGGCTGCTGAACTGATTGGCCGTGTACAAACGAAATTTAATCACTCGGCTAAATGAGATTGGATTGTTAAACATTTGTATGTAGTATGATCAGTACCAATATTGATACCTTGGTAACCCCAATGACCTGTGGAACAGCTAGTCGACTTGACTAAACAACTAATACAGACGATTCAACAGAGCAACTTAACCTGCTAATGAGCCCATCCTAAAAAGGACTGTATGGAAAGTACATGGTATATAATACAAAGCCTTAGAATACCAGTCGGTGTCTTTGCAGTGACAGTATGTTAGTATTAGATTAACATTGAGCCAAGTGCATAGAGCATTCAATTCTATAGTTTGTACAGGTTGACCTCATTGAGAAGCAAGAGTATCGGTCATTTTGATGTGATACGTAACAAAATATACTGAATCACCATGAGACCATTGCATGTCCAGAATAATGCTTTACATGAATAAACCTTTTCATTATATCTAGTTCTTCAGAGATGGATGCTGTTAATTACCCTGAAATATAACCATGTTCCTTTTATTTTCCTTCTTTATAGTAGAAGTACTTAGTTTCATCTATATGTTGGGATCTCTTCTGCTACTAAATGTGTTAATTTCTTTTTCAAATGTAGTCTTGCCAAAAAGAGGCTAGAGGTGTCTGGGTTTATTTCTGTACTCAGTATATAAGAGCCTGACATCAGTGACATGTCTGCAGCATCTTCAAGATGGCATCCTTTAAAGCCAATCAAAATCAGTTTTGAAATGATATTGAAGGTATGGGTTTATTGGCTGATGGTACTCAATATGCTCAAAATCAGTTTTGCATCTACGGAGCCTGATATTGAAGGTATGGGGACATATTAACAATTACACTTGTTTTAGCAATAAATTTCTGGTTCTCAAGAGGAGGGATGTCATGACGCTATTAATGTATTAACACATGAACATGTAGAAGTGCTAAGAATATATAAAACAATTTGTGATTATACAGATGCATCTAAGCATATATAAGTTGATAAATGCAATGAAAGCGCACTCATTATATATAATGCATTTCGAATCTTATGAATGTTGTAGCATATGCCTATCAATTGTGTTCTTCACTTCTTGACCAAAAAAAATAAAAAATTGTGTTCTTCACTTCTGGTACTGTTCAGGTGAAGCACTGATCGATTTGCTTACAGCACTGAATGATTCCAATGGCCGAATTGACTGGAATAATCATTTTGTCAGCCCATGTTTTAGCTGGGCTCATGTCACTTGTAGAAATGGCAATGTCATATCCCTGTAAGTGAATCTAGTTGTTATGATCACAAATGTATTCTCTATTCCCCTTTCATTACAACTGCTTTCTTTAAAATCTGAGATGTCTTCAGTGTATTTAGCTTGTTGTGGATGTACTTGTTTGCAGGAGCCTGGCATCAAATGGATTTTCTGGAACACTTTCTCCTTCCATTGTCAAATTAAAATATTTGTCCAGCCTGTAAGTCATAATCTTAATCCATTAGTGTGCACATTTTGTATGTTTGTGTCAACTTGAAATAATGCTGATTAAATGAGACAAGAGTAGGATCTTTAGATTTTTTATTCCGGAAATGAAATAATACTCGAGTAGTGGAGCCTTGAATATATATGCTGAATGTTTAACTTGCGTCTACATTCTTAGAAACATGTAATATCTAGAAATTATTTTTTCATATATTATATACATGGCTTTTAGTGTCTTATAGGAACTAGTCCTTCCCAAACAGGCTGTTGTATAATATAATATCACTGTATGATGCTATATTGCTATGAGGAATCACATTGCATTGTATGAACAGTTCATTTTCTTCAGCTCATGCATATTCTTTTTTTTTTGTTTGTTCTTTTTTGAGAATGTTCAGCTCATGCATATGAGCCATGTTTCTGAACACAATATATATCTCTGCAGCAACCTCCTAGATCAACCTTTGTGGTTCCAAAATAGAAACACCTTTAACTATCTCTGCATGCATCGAGTCTAAGACAAGAACACATAATGATTGAACTTTCAGTAACCTGTTCTCAAAGAATCACAAATCATTACAGAATTTTCTTGAAATCGCAACAGAAACCAAGCTTTACTTCAAATTTGGTCTATATAAAGGCAGACTCATACCTGCTACACTAATTCCATTTAAGCCAGACCTACCCTACATTGTTTCCTTTTTCTTCTGAAGTCTGATACTATTCTAACATTCTTTGGCATGGTAATGTTGAATTCACAACATCAGAAGCTATCCTGAGAATAAAACTTTTGGTAACTATTAGAAATACTCTATGAGTGTGAAATCAGTTCAACCTGTAATAAACTTAGTTAAAGAATAATTAAAAGAACACCTAGGAATGGCTTCCATCAATAGTAACTGATATTTGAGAGGAACATAGAGATAATCACCAGAAACAGGATTGGTTTTTGTTCTCCTAGTTTGAAAACTGATGGAAAGGCACAGAGATACTCCTTACAACCTTCAGTGAACTCAAGCAATATGGAACCTTTGCACAGGCTAGATGAACCTTTGCACAGTCAGTCCCATGGATGGAACAAAGATTGCCTAATTATCCACCAAACCAAAATCGATTTGTTGACTAACCACCAGCGGCCGAGGAAGGGTTGGCCCTGATTTGGTTCACTCATTTAATACTCTTACTGGTGAATCTCTTGATTTATACTTGCAACTCTATACGTTGTAAACCAAGTTATACTCATGGATAAAGTAGAATAATACCTTAACTATAAATCTCCTTGTACTACAACATCACGGATGAATAGTAACATCATTCCTATATGTTTTAATATTCAAAAATATATTTTGTGTGCATAGCCATGAAGTTTAATTAAGAATCTCTTTTTCTATGGCAGGGACTTTCAAGATAATAGTCTAACGGGTCCGTTACCTGTTTATCTTGCCAACTTGACACATCTCCAGAATCTAAACTTTGCAAATAATAACTTCAGAGGTCCTATACCGGATAGTTGGAGTCGACTTTCCAGTTTAAAGCATTTGTAAGATTGCATTTCCATTCTTGAAGTAATCAAACTTCCTTATTCTTCTCTAGTATACAAAACAAATTTGTATTACTACTTCTTTTGAATAAAGTAGTCACTTATGATATTGTCTTATGTGTCTGAGAGATCCACCAGTTTGAGTATCCACATCCTTTTTTAAATAGAAACATGTTTTGTTCACTGTTCTTGTTTTACAGAAATGACAAATTAATTTATTTCCTCTGGCTCAGGGTATTGAAAGGTAATGACATCTCTGGTGATATTCCGGATTCACTTTCTAATATCACTGGTTTGACTGAATTGTGAGCAGTTCTTATTCATGCTGTTCTTTGTTTCATTGCGTTAAATCAAAGCACATGTCCATTCAGCTTCATGCTATGCAACATTGTTCTGTTGTATAAATATTTGTGTATCACTTGACAGGGATCTTTCATTTAATGATTTAGCTGGAAAAATTCCAATGCAACTGTTCACGGTTGCAACTTTCAAGTATGTTTCCTAACTTTAATTCTCACTTTCTTTCTCTTCTCCTGCAACCATGTATCGGAAACTGTGATGATAATGGGGTGAATGTTCATTGTATCTACTGGGTTAAATGGAGATCACTTAAGTATGACATGCGTTACATTTAGGTTCTTATGGCAGGCTGTGTGCATTTGTTGAAGGGAGTGTGTTGTGGAAAGCACACTTTATGTAGTCTTTCTGTAGTCTTCTTTATATAGAACACTAGAACTATATGGAAAGTTTTGCAATATTGGTCTACCCAGAATCCGGACCTTCAGTATCTAAAGTTCTAAACTTCTCATACCAGTTTGTCTGGTGTTCTTCACTGCAGTATTAGTATAAATGGAATGAGTAGTTTCACTTTGAATCTCTTAGTGTGTAGTTCGTACCTGATCCAAGCTATCAGATATATGCTCTAACAACTATTGATCGAGTTTATTACCCCTTGAAGGTAAAATCTCCCTTCATGAAGATGTCATGTGAGGGCCAACCGGCCAAAGTGTGAAAGGTCTTCTATGGTGTATAGAAAGCCAGGTGCTAATTTCTCCTACGGCTTTACCTTAGTCCCCTTTGTTAATTATAATTCATAAAAAAAATTATGTTAGGTGCGACCTTGTAAGGGAGTCGTGGTCAGATTAGAGGCAACATTCCTATTACCTCAACAATGAATTTTGGATACACTAACAAGACAATAGGCAGGGGATATGCACACATGCAAACTGACTGAGCCACTGGAGATTTTTTTTTTATTTGACTAATTCATTTTTTTAGTGTAATTCTGCTCCCACTAGGCATAAAGCAGTATAGAAGAAACTCCTAGGTGATCATATAGCCAGACTTTGTGTTTCACACTTGAAGGGTATACGACTGAACAAACTATAGATTATATCCAGAACTATGACAAAGAGTTGAAAGAGTTTATCGTAAAAGATAAATTCTAGATATAAAGAAGTGTTTGACATGGAATGATGCTTTGAGGTCTTTAAAACACAAGTGCTTAGTTTTTTCTCTAGGTAAGAGATATATGTGATTTAACTCTATGTCTACTACTTACAACAGTTCCCTCAAGCATGTTGCTGATTTTTGGATGTATAAAGAGCATATTTTGAGATACTTGTATTCCTATCATCATATAAATATGAAATAATTCCTGTAGTTTCTATTTTTTATTGACTGGAATTTGGAGTGTCTCTTAGTTTAAACTGTCTTCTGGAGCATGCTTTAACATAGTATAATTTGCAACTTTTCAATATGCCTAATGGCTTGTTAATAACAGTGGTGCACTTTCAGTTTTACAGGAAATCGTCTTACTTGTGGCTCTAGCTTGAAGCAGCCTTGTGCTTCTGGCTCTTCTCTTGGAGGTTTATTCTTTGTTCAAAAATACTGTGTCAGTTCATTGATTTTTTTCATGTTACTAAACGGAACCTCAATGTTTTAAATTTTGGCAGTTTCAACCAAGAAATCAAAACTTGGAAGAGTTATAACTTTGGCAAGTTGTGGCATTACGATACTTCTTTTTATCGGGGCTATATTTGGATGTCGATTTTATCACTTGAACAAACTGAAGCATGATGTGTTTGTTGATGTTGTGGGTAAGTTTTCTATACATTTTACTTTCAGGTCTTCAGGATCATCTCTGTCTGTATTGAGAATTGTCATCAAAATGCATAGTTTAAACCATCTCAAACTATTTAAGTTCTTAATTATGATCCTTATATCTCCTCCCTTTCACAAGGGATAAGAATTGATTTTGGAGAAGGCTTAGTAAATCAAATCTGCAAGCAATGGCTCACACGGATGGAATTTTGTATTTCTATTCATAAAAATGCAGCACAATTTAAAATTCTTGATTCTCTACAGCTAATAACAATTCTTCTGAATCTAACATCTGCCATGTCTCTATTTTCTTGTTTTTTTTCTTTACACAATTTTAGGTGAATATGACTGCAAAATATCCTTTGGCCAATTGAGAAGATTCTCTTGGCGTGAAATTCAACTTGCCACAGATAATTTCGATGAGAGTAACATAATTGGACAGGGAGGCTTTGGAAGAGTTTACAGAGGTGTTCTCTCAGACAATGTAAAAATTGCAGTTAAACGCCTTACGGACTATAACAGTCCTGGTGGAGAGGCTGCATTCCTGAGAGAAGTACAACTTATTAGTGTTGCTGTTCATAGGAATCTTTTACGGTTGATTGGCTTTTGCACAACTGCATCTGAAAGGGTCCTTGTTTATCCATTCATGAAAAACCTGAGTGTTGCGTATCGCTTGAGAGGTATGTTCCCAAAAGCAATGGTCATTTTAACTGGTGTCCAAATCAAGTTTGTCTATTAATCAAGCTTGTCAAATTACTATCATATATTAACTGCTCCCCTGTCTCAGTAGTCTACTTTATGTCCTCAATAACCTACTTTCCATGCTAACTTCCATTGTGACATTATTATCATATACAAAAAAAAAATATAGTTTAATTTTCATGTCAAATAAATTTGCTACTGAATATTACGACATGAACCAGCAGCTTTAGTTTTTTTTTGTTGTTTTGTTTATGAAATGTCCATGCATGGACACCGTGATTACATCATTGGCACTTCATACTTGTTCCTTTGAAGACTAATATGATATTGAATATGACCCACTGAATATTTGGAATGTCAGATAATTTTGTTCTAGTTAATATCAATTATTAACATATTTTCTTGGTATGTGTTAGATCTGAAACCAGGAGAGAAAGGCTTGGACTGGCCAACAAGGAAGCGCATCGCCTTTGGTGCAGCCAATGGCTTGGAGTATTTACATGAGAATTGCAATCCTAAGATTATCCACCGGGACTTGAAGGCTGCAAACATTCTTCTAGATGATGATTTTGAGCCTGTTCTTGGAGACTTTGGGCTAGCAAAGCTAGTTGATACAAAAGCAACTCATGTTACTACTCAAGTGCGTGGCACCATGGGTCATATTGCCCCTGAATATCTGTCCACTGGAAAATCTTCAGAAAAGACTGATGTTTTTGGATACGGTATCACCCTTCTCGAACTAGTCACTGGTCAGCGTGCAATAGATTTTGCTCGGCTGGAAGAAGAGGAGGATGTTCTTCTGCTTGACCATGTAAGATTTCTACATTTGTAGGCCTTCCTGGATTATTGCGAGACTTATTGATGTGTTAAGTGATTAAATGTGAAATGGCTTGCAAGCAGCTTTTATCGTCTTTCAGCTGTTCTTGCAAGTTCTTTCTTCTTTTGTTTCCTTGATAAATGACATACATAATTGGTGAATCACCAAATAATTTGCATGCTTATAATCTTGGGAAAATGCCCTAATGCCCAAATATTTGCAAACTAAAGTCCATTCCAATTAAAATCTTATCATTGTGCCCATTTCAATGATTCTTGAGAAAAAGACGGTATTACCCTGTGTTTAATTAAACCTACATCATTCTTTTCTTATCTCTTTCTTCTTCTTCTTTCTTCCCGATCCATTCCTCTCTCTCTCTCTCTCTAACCGAGTTGCTCCACCAGAAACCCAAAACCGCCGACCGACGCCGACGATACCACGGAGCCGCTTCACCGATAACTCCTCCAGCGCCGAGCAGTTGTCCAGCACGGCGTTCATTCCTTTAGCTCCGAAAGTGCACGATCCGCATGAGAGCTTCTTCAAACCCTTGCAGTTCTTCGCAAACGCCAGCATCCCTGCATCGGTCAATTCGCGGCACACGCGGAGCTTCAGGCGTGTGAGGTTTCGGCACCGCAGGGAAATGAGAGCGAGCGCCTCGTCACCGATGCTGGTGGATCTGTGGTCGCATTTCAGCGCGAGCTTGGTGACGGCATCGAAGCGAGAGAAGAGAGAACTAATACTCGGCTGCAGATCCGCCTGCGCGTTGAGAGAGAGACGATGACGGCTCTCTCCCTCCACCGTCAGCCACCGCCGGCAGACCAGAGAGCATCTTTTCCGGTCGCCGGAGCCGAGGGAATGGAAAATACAAGCCAGGCACTCATCGGGTAGATCGGAGATATAGTCGGTCGCTAAATCGAGAACCTCACAGGACTCCTCCGGAACCAGCATCGGAGAGATCAGAGCTGTTGTTTTGGACTTGGACCGATGGCTGTGGTTGTTCTCACGGCGGCTTGAAATTGCTGCCGCCGAAGCTGACTGGCCCATCCACAGACCACTGATTCAGAGACGGTTAACCTCTGTCACGTCACCACTGTGAAAAAACGGTTTCAAATTCAAAAACCTAACCTCCGGCTCCTCTCTCTGTTCTTCTTCCTTGAAATCCGATTGCATTTGGACTTTTCTGTCAATATTTTTCTGGTTTGGCAAATGGAATAGTCACCTCCCACTTGGGAGAAAGGAATCGGGAGCGGGCGATTTCATGTGACTAGAGTAGGCTCGTTGGTGTTGATGCTGGTTTACAAGGTTTGATTGGTTGGAAATGGTCTAAGTCAGATTTATTTAAATATGGGTGTTGGACAGAGACAATTCAGGGGGGTTGTCTACAAGTCTTTGTGATTAAGCCATGGATACTGGGGGTTAGTAACCAGTTACTGGGGGTCAGTAACTGGTTACTGGGTGTCAAGTAACTGGTCAGTAACTGAAAACAAAATGATTATTGGGTGTCAGTAACTGAAAACTAAAAGTTATTGGGGTCAGTAACTCGATTATTAAGGTCAGTAACTGGTTACTGAGGATCAGTAACTGGTTACTGGGTGTCAGTAACTGAAAACAACAAGATTATTGGGTGATTACTGGGTGTCAGTAACTGAAAACAAAGTGATTATTGGGTGTCAGTAACTGAAAACTAAGTGATTACTGGGTGTCAGTAACTGAAAACTAAAAGTTATTGGGGGTCAGTAACTGGTTACTGGGTGTCAGTAATTAATCAATAACTGGTTACTGGGGGTTAATAACTGGTTATTATGGGTCATTAACTAGTCAGTAACTGATTATTGGGGATCAGTAACTGGTTACAGGGGAAAATCCGGTGACCGGAATCCGGCGGTCGGGGAAAATCCGGTGACCGGAATCCGGCGGCCGGTGACCGGAGTCTGAGGTTCCGGCCAAGTCTTTTCATGTTGAAGAGGTAGGGGTAAAATAGTCTTGAAATAATATGGTTTGTTAAGACTTTAGTAAAGATTTGTGCATTTGGGCATAAAAATGGTTACCTTATATTGGAATGGGTTAATGCAAAAGATTATCATTGGAATGGGAAATAAGAGGTTTGAATTAGTACTAAATGGGCATTTTCCCTATAATCTTTCTTTACTAGAAGACGCGGGCTGCCCTTGTCTGGTGATACATATTTGTAACACACACTCACAGATACATATATAAATACATACATACATATATATATATATATATATATATATATATATATATATTGAGCTAGCTTTTCTTGATTTTAAGTTGTATTAGAAATCAAGGGTGAAGGAAACCTTTCCTTTTTAGGTCAGGGTGCCATGAGGGTGAAGTCACAAGACCACTGATTGCCATGTTTGAACACATGTAGAATAGTGCCCCTGTACCCTCTTTTGCTGTTCAGTATTTCAGCACCTTTGTAAATATGATCAAATCCAATTTGGGGTTCCAATGTTGCTGTTGATAGTTTGAAAACAATTTCAGCACTTTCTCATGATTTAATTCTCATCCATAATGTTATTTCTGCTATCTATTTGATGTGTTAAATGACGAGATTATGATATTGACAGATCAAGAAGCTGCAGAGAGAAAATAGGCTTGATGACATTGTGGATGGAAATATGAAGACCTATGATGTAAAAGAAGTCGGGACTGTCATTCAGGTTGCATTGCTCTGCACCCAGAGCTCACCCGAGGACCGTCCAACAATGGCAGAAGTGGTCAGATTGCTGCAGGGAGTAGATTTAGCAGAGAGATGGGCTGAGTGGGAGCAGCTTGAAGATGTAAGGAGTCGTGAATTCTCGCTCGTGTCACACCAGTTTGCATGGGCTGAGGAGTCTACACATGATCAAGTAGCTATACAGTTGTCCGAGGCAAGATAGTTAAGTAGCTATATAGTTGTCCAAGTGAGAGTATAGTTTTTTCTCCTACAAGCACCAACTGAAAATTAACCCGAATCTCTACTGCATATCTTGAATAATGTGTGCTAATTCTATTTGTATTTATGTGTGTATCTATGTGCATATCTTGATAGAGGGAGAAATTTATAACGTATATATAGCCAGATGAGTTTTGCATTATGTATTACCTTTTCGTTTGCATCTCGTCTCATGTGTGTTGTTGGATATCATGGATATGTATGTCTTTGAGATACTACAGTATGTATGTCTGTATATTTTTCTTCTAGTTTTGACAGATATTAGATATCTTCATCTTCATCTTCTTGTTGGGAGTCGGTCATCCTGCATTGAATGTGAATTGTGACCTTCAAAGTCTGTACCGAAACTATGTGCTTCAGGTTCTATCTAGTTATGGTTCATGGCTCTTTTATAGATTGGTTTCTTCCTGCAGCTATCTAGTCTCTGTCACCTTAAAAAGATGTCTCATCGGCCATTCCCTTACCTTCAAACCATCTTTCTCCAGAAGAATGGAAGGCGGGGAAATGGCATGCAAGAATGTCCAGTATCGTATGTTGGTCGAGATGTGGCATTTACGACAGCAGCAACAGCAACACCAATTTGCCTGCTTTCGTTTGAGCAACACCATTTTGACAAGAAAATGTATCAAAATGATGCGTTACAAAGTTATAAGAGAAAGGGATGTTGATTAGCATGGAAGAACGAGAAATAGAGCTCAAATGATTTGATACATTAGCAAGCATAAACAAGCTTTGGTTTCCAAGCACTTGGAGTAAGTTTGTTCACAGTTAGAGGTCAGTACTACCGGCTATGGGTGGCATATTCGATTACAGGTCCCCAAAGGCTCAAATGGATCTGTTGTACATGACCACCAATAAAACTACCTAGACTCTTTGTTTTCTTTTTTCTTTTTGGAATAAGGGTCCGCTCAAGCCTTAACCAATAACGAAATCGCAGAATAAAATATAGATCATAAACCCTAAACCTCGTAGTACAAAAACAGACCTAAAAAAAAGCTTAAGATTACCCAAAATTGAGAAAATTAAAGAAGTTATTGGAGATGCTCTTGAATAGACCTAGTGACCTTAGACTTGGGTGTGTGGCAACATGGTTGAAGTCACATCTCATGTTATGAATGTTGGCATATGCCTAACAATTGCAAGATATTATGAGTCATCTGTATAATCACAAATTGTTTTATATATTCTTAGCACTTGTCCATGTTTGTGTCATGGCACATTAATAGTGTCATGACCAACCTCGCAATTTATCACTAAAACAAGTGTAATAATAGTCCTTCAAACCGTAGATGCAAAACTGATTTAGAGAATAATGAGTCACCCAACTTATGATTGGCTTTAAAGGATGCCATCTTGGAGATGCTCCAGACATGTTAGGCTCTTATATACCAAAGAGTACATAAATAAAACCCAGGCACCTCTAGCCTCTTTTATGGCAAGACCACATTTGAAGAAGAAATTCACACATTTAGTAGCAGATGAGATTGGGCATAGAAGTGAAACTAAGTACTTCTATTGTAAAGAAGGAAAATACACATTACTTGAGGTTACTTGGCTACCGAATGAATATAAAATAAAAGGAGTATGGTTATGTTTCAGGGTATATTACAGTTCAGTAGACATACAGTAACAAAAAGGTAAATACTTGGCTACCGAAAAGGTAAATACATAACCATACAGTTCAGTAGACATACAGTAACAAAACTCATTTACCACCATGCTGCCCATATAGTTATAAGTTATAACACACCCATAGAATTCGGTAGACATACAGTAACATAACTCATTTACCACCATGCTTCTCTGTGGTCTAATGCCAAAGCTGTGAAGACGTTATCTTTTCATTTAACATAAACCCAACTTTTTGTCAAAAGAATATAGCCGGTTCATAAAAGATAAAGTCTCAATACAAATAGACCGAAGATTACCAGAAAAATGCCAACAAAACATATACTTTGAACATTATCTTGAGCAGAAAACTGGTTCTGTGTCCATAGTTGGTTGTAATCTTCTCGTGTACTTTAATAGCAAACCCTCTGCAGAAAGACCGGGCACATTCAAGTCCCTGAAAAGTACATACAGAAAAGAAAAGAGAAAATTACTTCCCAAATATGTTCATAAAACAATAATGCAATAAGCAAAAAGAGTAATCAACAGTACTATAAACTACCTGATGAAAGGCTGTAGATCCTTCCACTCCCATTTCGGACGCTGTTTAAACAGGATGGAGAACCGCTCAGCAGGACTGCTGGGTAGTGATGAAACACAAAAGGCACGAATCCATGTCTCAATGCCAATCCTTTCTGTCAAAACTTCACCTTCCAACATGTCAAAACTTGCTTGCATCCCTTCAGGAATTTTTCGCATCCACTCCTCCATGAAATTCTCCATCTTCCTCTTCCCGCCTCTCAAGATTTCTCTTGCAAAGTGCACACACACCTTCCTCACATCCAACTTCCATGTATCACTTGTGCCCACACCCTCATCCACCTTACTACCAAAGGCACGCAAGCAATGGTTTGCAAGTTTGTGCGGAAAACCATCTGATACCAGTACATTAACAACCTCATCTTGATTGAGTGAGGCAAATGACCAGTCATTCAACACTGCATTGTGAAAAAGCATCCTTAGCATTGTATCCATGTACTTTTCATCTAAAATTCTCCAGTACCCATTTATCTCCACAGCTGAAAGAGCATGTAACCCATTTCTTAACTCATCGTTACTTGCTTGAACCTTCTCAATAAGATCGTCCCATCTATACAGTCCTACAGTCTCACTTTCCATCTCTTCCAGATCTCCCATTTCTGTGTCCTCCTCAGTTTTATAAGGATTCTCAGAAAGTAGCAACCTGAGCTTGTCAAGCTTTGGAGCAATTTCAAAAAGCTCCATGGTACCAGGTGCAATCTTGAGGACAGATGCAGCAAGTTGCCGTTCATGATAATTCTCATCCAAACATTTTGGTTCTTCGAAAGAATTAAATTGACAAGATGGGGGTATGAGGAAAACAGAATTGGAAGTTCCAACGGACTTGATTGCATAAGTCTTTGATTCCGTGCAGATGACTGCATCTTCATCGGGCTGTCCTCTAACAGTTACTCTAAAAACACAGAAATCATATCAGAAAGATGGAACACTTGAACCAAATTTCATGAAAAAGAAAACATTCATAAATAAGCAACACAAACTAAGACTCCAGTTTTCACTATAATTTATGTCACCTTTGGTGAAGGATATCAGGAAGGAGCTTCTCATCAAGCTCAAGGAGGATCAGATCATTGTGAGGACCAAAGAGAGGGTGGTATGTAATAGAAATTGATGAGCTGGGTTGGAGATTTAGTACTGCTTCCGCACCTCTACAGTCCGAAGAGGGTGGTTCCATTCTCTCTCTCCGTCAGACACACAGTTGTTATTACCAACTGTGAACAATAGGAAGTTGAGAATAATGATTATATGAAGATCAAACTGTTATTACCAAATACTCTATGAAGCCAATGTAACCTAGGAGAGCCAGTCAAATTTTGGCTTCATGCAATACAGTATGATAACATTTAGCCAAATTGAAGGTTAACTGTAAAAGAAGCTATAATATAGAAGAAACCAATGCATTCATACACTTCGATACAAGATTCGTCCAGCCTTTCCACCTGAAAGTATAATGAATCATATTGAGATCTAATCCCATTCCCTTTTATATAGAGATCTACTTCTTTCTATAGGAACCTACTTTGTCAACATTACAACAATTCAATCATGTGAATAGATATCCCTCTGCAAGAACTACTCACAAACACGACAAGCAAGATGCCAATTGGTCACGCAAAATAATCATCAAACAAAAGATCCCATATTGGGGAGTGAAATCCACACTCCCCAAATTAAATCCAGACAAACTCAGATTGCTACTGAACTGAGCATATCAGTTGGATTAAAAAAAAAAGTGCATATCAGACTTCTTACTTAAGAGATGAGAATTGCTTCCACCATTCGCAGGTGTCAAGCATATGGAGATTTGAGGATTGACAAGTTTGAAGCAGGACATCTCAACTGAAGTTTCTCATAACATGTAGGACAGGTAGACAACCACTATTCTCAGAAACTGGAACCATTTATAAGTGAGCTATTTGTCTTAAGTTTTCATAAAAAAAAGAATAATAATAAAAAAGATTTAGGGGCTACTGGCAATGGTCTGGGTCGGCATCTGTAAACTAAATGAAAGGCAAATGGCATAATTAATGCTTAATTTCTTTTGTTTATCACTAAAGTTAAGTATTTGGAGCAGAGATGACTTGGATTGTTAATTGTATGTTAGATTTCTGTGGTTTGTGGATTAATGAAAGGAGGGCAAATGTGATTGATATGACTTATGACATGTATGTTTTAAGCTAGCACTGCCCAAATTATTGGAGGTAGAAGAGGCTGAAGAGCTATTGCAATCACCTTATACTGTTGAATGCAAAAGAAAATCTTCAAGTAACAATATAACAAAAGCCATGTGCATACCAGGAACAAAAGCCATGTGCGTATCAGACTACTTGAACAAAAATTTCAAGCATATCAGAAATTTCAATGCATGAAACTGAGAAGTTCAAAGCAATATGAGAAGTTCCCAACTACTTGATCATCCTTTCAAATCATAGAAACAAAGGATGCATATCAAAAAAGTTAACCAGAGGCATTACTGTAAGTGTTCTCAAATGTTGGCATTTAACTGGTAAAAACAGAACAAGGCATATTAGTTTATAAAAACAGACCATTAGGAAGTATATGCCCTTCAATCAACAAAGTAGGACTGCTAGACACAGATTAATCATTAAATAAAGAACCACTGGGCTATTACACTCCCCCCAGAGCTACTGATGTGGTGTATTAAGGGAAACTGGTATAGAACTGTAAGTATAATAAAACAATAATCAGATTGAAACTACCCTCAAAGAAATTGACACCATAAACATATAAACTTAGTCAAAGCCACATTTCAGCAGCAAAGGAAGTCCTTCTCATATGGATTTTTGAGTTTGCGGTAGTAAAACAAAACACAAAACACAAGCAGACTACATACCTTGTCATATCAATATCTACCCTGCGTCATATTTGCTATCATAGCTCACATCCCATATTGATACAGAGAACAACCAAATCCTCTTAAAATTCATACAGATATATACAAGGACATAGAACATTCACACAATTGGAGGGGATGGCTGAGCATAGGCTTTGAACATCAACGAATTAAGCAAAACACAGATACACAGGCTTCTGATGATAAGCAAAAAGCATTAAATAACAAAGGCAGAAGAACAGCCTGTGCAGAAGCAGATGCACATCCTCAAAAAAAGAAGAAGAAGAAGAGCCAGCCATGAAATTGATCAATTCATAGCCAGATCAAGCTACCCACACACCTAATCCTTAATCAATCAAACCTATTTGGGTTTCACACATCCCTAAACCTCAAACATTTGCATCACAAAAAGTAACTTTGACATTTACCCAAATTGCAATCATTTCCAAATCAGAAACCAGATAAACTTTGAGGGAAAATGAGAGAGTTGAGACTTACAGGCAAAAGACTTGGCGACGTCGCCGTTTTGGGGTTGTGTGGCTCGATAGGGTTTTCACTTTGGTGAATGGCTCCCACCGAGTTTATGGCGCGCCCGAATGCTTTTTCCCGCCAATATGGAAGACGGGCCCAACCTCATTTGCATGTCAAATCCCTTGTCCCACAGTTACGAAGAGTCTAGAAAGTGGAAACTCCTTATATTATTTCGGAAAAATAAAATAAAACATCGGAAGAGAAGAGAAGAGGACGGCGGCAATGGACCGATGTTCTGCGTTCAAAGATCTTTAGAATGATGTTAAGTCATTCTTTTTTTATGCGAGTCTTTTCCTTCTTCAATTAAAACTCTAATATTATGTATTTATGACTTTTTAAATCGACTCAATTTAAGATTTCTTCAATATTACACAATTTTTTTGTTTTTATCTTCTTTTTCTTTTCTTTACTCCAAAAAACCTATTAAATACAAAATACAAATAAATAAATCCTAATAAAAAGAATCCAGCCAAATAAATATAAAGAGTTTAATATATAAATATAAACATATATGCACCTGTCACAATCCTTACACATGGTCAACACTCCTCTTTTTTTTATTGTATTTGTCTTTTACTATAGTATCCCTCTTGCCTGTTTATCAGAAGACATAATTGATAATTTAGTACCATAACTTTTACCTTGGTGTTAATTAGCTACTCTAGCTTTCATTTCAGCCAATTTACTACCATAGCTTTTCATAATTACCAATATTGATACCCTAATTATTAAATCTGTCAATTTGCTACATGTAGTCGGTTGTGCATAAAACAACCTCTCAAGCCCGTAAACCAGTAAGCATCTCATCATAGTTAAGACAACCGAGGCCGCCCTAGGGTTCTCGTTCGAGAAAAGGATGGGCCGGGAACGATCTCGGAAGGTATAAGGAAACTGGGAGTTTGAACTAACAGCAAAGAGGAGTTGTCCCACATCGGTTTTCAAGTGAAGAAAGACCCATGTTTGAGCCCAGTGGGCATTTTCGGCCCAAGACTCGAGATAGGCCTTGGATAGCATTTGGGCCAATACCTGTGGCCTTTTTAGCCCACGAAGGGTGGCGAGGTTTGGCAGCACGTGACGAGGACCTTGTCCAGAAGATTCCAATACCCCGCGAGATTCGATGTCCTCGCGGGATCCTTATTTCCAGTTCGCGTGGGACTCTACAGTGCCTGGCGAGGAAGAGTTGGAAATAGACGATGATACCCTCGGGATAAGCTCGCTTAGCGTTTGAGTTTGCGTACGACTCTACAGCGAGGCGGCGAACGAGACCTAAGCGAAGATGGTTTGACACGTGTTGCATGGAGCGCATGGTTGGCAAATTGATCGTATCCTTGTGGGATTCTGTTTATTGAGTCCACATTGGATTGTGATTAAGTCTCCACGAGTTGCTTACGAATGATTATATAAAGAAGCTTTACAGCTTACAGAAAGAACAACACAATCAATCAATCAACAACTCTCAACAAACAAACAGTACAACTGCAGATCTTCGAGCATCCTCGAAACCCTTACGTTCTAAGCGCACCCTGCCTTAGATCTCAGAGCCCGTCAGGACTCGTCTCCGATTTCCCTATTGTTGCTCTGCTCGCTCTAACAGTGAGTATCGATCGACAGGTGACTAGAAGATTAAGCTCGTAAATATTTCCTCGTCCGCGAGGTGACGCCGGAGCTCTCTTTCGCCTGGTTAGAAGTCAGAACACGCATCGTTCTCTTTCCTCGTCCGCGAGGTGGCACGCCCGCACGCAACCGTTTTACTTTTGTTCCCTCTCTACCTCCAGCTGAGGACGTGGGCCAAAACATTGGCACGCCCAGTGGGACAGGGAGTTTAATTTCCTTTTCCAGTCATCATTGGGAAGTCAGAAGATTCCCCATACCGGAGACCTTCGATTTCTTGTTTGAAACATAAGGCTCCGCAATACCAGCCCCATAACAGCGCGGCTTGCAGATCTCTCACTAAAGAAGAGATTCTCACTCGGTTCGGCAACCCCGACCATATTAAGATTACAATGACGAATTCATGACCAATCCCAGAAGCAGGACCTACTCTGTCCACAGAGGAAGTCCGCAAAATGTTTGAAGAACTAAGGAGCGATCTCAAGAATGAGATCGGCGCGCTCAGGAGTGAGCTAGGCTTGAAAGTCGAAGATACTCAGCAAACTGTCCAGGAACTCTCTACGCAGGTCGCTAAGGACAAGGAGATCTGGCTCGCGAACCAGGAGAACCACGCTAGGCTCAGTGAGGAGTTCAACTATGTGGTTGGCACGATCAGGGAGGACAAGGACATAATGACCGGCTCTCTGCAAAGGATCCAGACAGAACTGGATCAGAGCAAGACGGCCTTTACAAAAGCCTTGGAGGTCCAAACCCGTCGCCTGAACGACCATGACACCAAGCTGCAGCAACAGCAGGACGCTTCCTTCTTCGGGAGCAAGAACAGCATGGAAAAGCTCGAAGACTACAAAGAGCGCCATGATACCCTAAACACAAGGGTCCTGCAGATGGAAGACTGGATTCGGGCCCAGGCGCCAAAGAATCACGCTATGAACTATGCCAGTTCAAGCGCAGCGGAGGGCTCCAGGTATATCCCGCCTAACGAGCGCCCTAGAGCAAATCCGAGGGTCGGGGCTCAGAAAGCTCCCCAATTCACATTGGGAGCCAGTTCATCAAGGACGCCACCCCGTCTACCCTCGCCATGCAGCCCTGGAGTCACACTCAGGGGCGCTGGTGTTTTCCCCTCGCAAGGAATTGGGACACCAGATGACCCAATCGTAGCCTATTCCAGTTCGACCCCTAAGAACGTCGGGCAGGCCCCTAGCCTCTCTGCATGGCATGGCCACGACCAAGGGGCAGACTCCGCACCAGTAACGGCAGCCGACTGGCGCCAGCTCATCTCAAGCATCGTCAAGGAGCACACCGAAAAGGGTGACGCTAGCTTGCACTATCGTGACCCCTATCCTGATAGCGTGGCACAATATCCCTTCCCCCACGGGTTCAAGAACATCGTCTTCACCACATTCTCTGGGGAGACAAGGGAAGATGCAGCAACTCACATGGCCCGTTTCAAGGTCCAATGCGGCCAATACGGGAATGATGACATGCTCAAGCTCAAGCTCTTCGGGACTTCTCTGTCCGGGGCCGCTTTCACCTGGTACTCCAGATTGAAGCCGGGGTCAATACCAGACTAGCCCACCATGGAACGCCTCTTCCGGGAGACATATGGCACAATTGAGCCCGAAGTTGGCCTCGACTCCCTCACGCAGATGAGCCAGCAGAGCATGGAGTCCGGGGTATCTTTCCTCCAGCGCTTCAAGATCCAGCAAGCTAAATGTGACTACCTGCTGCCTGAGCAGGAAGCCATTAAGCTGGCTATCCGGGGGCTGGAGCATCGCCAGCGGCTGAAGCATCATGGAGAGCGTTTCAGCTCCATGGGCGACCTAATCAACAAGGTCGGTAGCTACGAGCTCATCCTGAACGAGTTGGACGACAAGGCCAACGCTTCCAAGGGAACCTACGTACCAGGCAAGAACCGGATAGTGGGAGCACTCAGCATGCAGACCCCCACCCATGATCCATACTATCAAAGGCCGGAGGCAGCTCACGCAGATCAGGATCTGGACGATATTGGCGCAGTAGAGCTGACTGGCAAGCAGGTCGCTCACAAGCTGAAGAACCTGAAGATGACCCGCGAGCCGATCACCATCCAGTCCTTTGCCTGGACCAAGCCTGAGTACGAATCGTACACCTACGATGCCAAAAACGCCCACTTGGTCTTCAATTACCTAGTCGAGGCGAGGTACGTGCGCCTGGATCACAAGATTCCGCCCAAGGAGGAGCTGAAGGACAAGAAGTACTGTGCCTTCCATAACGTCTACAATCATGACACCAAGGATTGTGTCAAGCTCCGCGACCAGCTGCAGACATGGTTGAACTCAGGCGAGCTGAAGATGAAAACACCGGGTAGTACGGCCTCATTGGTCGATGTAGACCCTTTCCCGCCCGTAGTGGGCATGGTCGAAGTCAACTGGACTGATCAGGCCCAGGACGACGAACGACGTCGAGCGCCCAAAAGGGGTCGCGACGAAGGAGATGACAATGCCCGCCAGCCGCGTCGTCAGTACACCTACAACGAAAGTCTGGCACATGAGGTCTTGGAAGATCTCAGGGAGGCCGGGCTCGTCACAGTTGCCAGGTCCTTGCCCTACATCGAGTATAAGGAGGGACGAGTTCATTGCAAATTCCATGACAGTTGGGGGCACAAGACCAGCGAATGTCGTCAGCTCCGAGACCAGGTTCAAGACTGGCTTGACCTCGGATACATCCGCTTTAAGGATGAGGGCGGCTTTACGATCGCAACTGCTGGTTTCGCGTGGCCTCGCGTTGACCAGCGAATGATCACATTAGACCTGTCACCAAATGCAGGACCACCCGAACCGCTAGGCCGAAACCGCAAGCGGCCGACGAATAACTATATGGTTCCGGATGACCAGATGGGGAACACAGACGACCCAGCTCGACAATTGGTCGCCAAGCTCGAACCCGACCGCCCCTCCCGCAAGGATAAGGGCAAAGCAGTCATGAGGGACGATAGACCGTTCCCCGTCAAGGATCCCCAGCCTACGAGCCCTAGGACTCGCGAAGAGCTGGAAAAAAGGGTAGCACGTCTTGAGACGTACGTCGCTGCGCATTGGGCAGCAGCGATACCTGCATCCCCTGCCGTGAGCGAGATGGACATGTCAGACTCCAGCAGTGAGAGTAACAGCAGCGAAGCCCCGAGCCCTCGTGAAGGCGTCTTGACCAAACCCTACATTCCCCCAACGTCCAAATCGGCGATCAAGGAAGGGGTCTGGTATACGCAACAAGGGGGCAAAGCCGTTACCATCAGTAGGTCCAAGAAGCGCAAACTCCAGAAGCGCTACGGCAGCATCCTACGCGCCTTACGGGCTGTCGACGAGGGCGCTGTCCGCCCCTCACAGCTCGCACAGACGCCTGAACGAATGTGGTGGGAAGTAGAGGGTCTGCGCGCAGTCCTTCAAATGCCACCAGTCACACCTCCAAGGATCTGTGGGCAGTTCAGCGACGAGCCTGTACCCAAGGCAAACGTCTTCTGTCGACTCACGGTTCCACCGAAGGTAGATCCGCAACCTTCCAGGCGCAGGCCATCACCACCTCCTGAAAGAAGGAGGGAGCCTCAGCCTTCCAGGCGTGGGCCGTCACCAACACTTGAGAGGAGAAGGGATCCGCAACCTTCCAGGCGCAGGCCGTCACCCGTACCTGAAAGGAGGAGGGATCCACAGCCTGCTAGGCCCAACCCGTCACCAGAGCCTACCAGGAGGAGGGATCAGCAGCCTTCCAGGCACAGGCCATCACCGGAGCCCGAGCAACGCAAGGCTCCGCCTTCTGGCCCCAGGCGCAAGTTGTTCATGACTCCGGACTCAGAGTCCAAACGTGAACCCTCTCAGCCCTCACGAAACCAAGAACGTCAAAATCCAGAGGCTGACGCAAGAAGGGAGCCGCCACCGCCACAACAGTCTCGGCCCAGGCGCACCCCGGAACCCGAAACTCGGATGGTTCCCCGAGTATCTGCCTTGCAGCGGTTGGCAAAGGAAGACAACGATAAGGCTCTTGTGGCAGAAGACAAACAGCCAGCCAGGGACCATCAGCCTTCAACCAAGCCGGTATGGCGTCCGCGGCAACCAGAGGCTCCAGAGCCACCAGCGGCGACACCCTCCAGTCCCAACCTCGTCGAACAAATGGCCCAACGTTTCCGCGAGAACGAGGAGGCCGACGAGGCGCACTCAGAACCGCGCCTCAACCTAGAGGAAGACCAGGACGAAGAGCAGGCAGATTCTTTCACCTGCAATATGGTCGAGGTCTCAGGATGGGATGCTGATGAAGGATTTCACCGCGAAGCAGACGCTTTCGCAGTGCTCGAAGGGGAGCACGGAATCGTTGACACACCTTTGGTCCCAGTCCCCGAGCAATTCTCTTTTCAGGTTGGGATGGTGTTCTTCATTTCGGAACGATACGCTCTTCCACCAAACACAACCTGCAACGCGGCGGACATCACCATCAGCAGCGAGGATGACAGCGTACCCCCGCCATGCAGCAGCGAAATGGGCCCAGTACTGGCCCCAGCCGATGACGCTCCACAAGCAGAAAGTTCGAGCAGCCTCACCCAAAGGCCAACTCTAACCTTCTCCACGCCAACTCTGGACATGGCCACCCACATGCGGCCACTGTATATCACAGTAGAAGTCCAAGGGAAACTGATCAACAAGGTCATGGTGGATACCGGTGCTGCGGTTAATGTTGTCACAACCCGTACCATGGGACTCCTCGACATCCCGCGCTCGATGATCCAGACCACGTCCTTAACAGTGAAGAACTTCACAGGACAGGTGTCCAGAACCCTAGGCTTACTGTTTCTACGGGTCAAGGTCGGGCCGGCATCGCGGGTTTACACCTTTTTTGTCGTCGAGTGCGTTTCCTCTTACAGCATGATCCTTGGCCGAGATTGGATCCACAGAAGTTTTTGCGTGCCTTCCTCAATGCACCAAGAACTCATGATCTGGGATACCGAGAAACATGAGGCAGTCATCGTCAAGGCCGACGATGCCCGATACTATAATTCGGACTTGGGCCCGTTGGACGTTCAAGGCGTCGATCACAAGGGCCGCCCATACGGGGTAACGGCCTCCAATCTAACGCGATGGGGACTTACCCAGGCGAAGGATGATTTGCAAGGTCCTCACACCATCGCGACTCTCACACCCCATTTTGATGGATAGTGCCTTTTCTGAGGAGGCACGCGAGGCTGGCGAGTCCTTGTGCGAAAGACTCCTTTCGTACTGGGCAGAACGCGAAGCCTACGACAAGGTCGCGACTATGGAATATGTTGATGAAGTGGTGGATTATTCCGATACCAAGGAGGAGGTTATTCAGTTAGCTCCTGCCGCTTTGGACGACACACCACCCCAAGTCCGCGACCCCATTTTACAAATTGATGTAGGGACTGCAGAAAAGCCCTTACTCATTTCCATCAGCGCTAAGTTGGCGGAGGACGAAAAGGAAGCTCTTCTTGCCCTACTACGTGAGTACAGGGATTGCTTCGCCGACAAATACGAAGATATGCCCGGCTTGTCCCCGGACTTGGTCTGCCACCGGTTACCAACCTATCCCGACCGGCGTCCAGTCCGGCAGGACGGCCGATTCATGCGAACTGAAACTCAGATCGTCGTCAAGGAAGAGATCGAAAGCATGCACCAATCGGGTATCATTCGCGTGGCCAAATATAACGAGTGGTTGTCCAACGTCGTCCCCGTCCGCAAGAAAAATGGCAAGATGCGTGTCTGTGTTGATTACCGAGATCTAAACAACGCAACACCGAAGGACATCTACCCCATGCCTGTGGCCGACCTACTCATTGATGCCGCGGCGGGGCACGAGGTGTTATCCTTCATGGATGGAACGGCCGGGTACCATCAGATTCCCGTAGCCGAGGAGGATCGACACAAGACCGCTTTCCGCTGCCCTGGCTTTGCTGGCGCGTTCGAATACGTCGTCATGCCCTTCGGACTCAAGAACGCGGGGGCAACGTACCAGCGCGCCATGAACCTGATCTTCCACGACGTCTTGGGAAAGCTGATCGAAGTATACATTGACGATGTGGTAGTCAAAACCAAATCGCGAGCAACCCACATGGAAGACCTACGGCAGGTGTTCACACGGATGCGCAAACATAACCTCAAGATGAACCCCGCCAAGTGTGTTTTCTTTGCGGAGGCCGGGGACTTCCTTGGTTTCCTAGTGCATCAAAGAGGCATCGAGATCCCAAAGGACAAGGCACAGGCGGTCATCACCTCTTCACCCCCCACCACCAAGAAGGAGCTCCAACAGCTGCTAGGGCGAATCAACTTTCTCCGTCGCTTCATATCAAACGCGGCAGGGAAGGTCCAACCTTTTTCACCTCTACTTAAGCTCCAGGGGGCAACCGAGTTCGTATGGGAACCGCAACATCAACAGGCCTTCGATCGAATCAAGGACTACCTTACGAACCCACCTGTCCTGATCCCGCCTCGCGACGGCACCCCGCTTAAACTTTATATTGCCGCCGCCGATTTATCTATCGGAGGACTCCTGGCCCAGGACGATGAAAACGGAGTAGAACACGCCGTCTATTACCTCAGCAGAGTTTTAACGGACTGTGAAACACGCTACTCACCCATGGAGAAGTTGTGTCTCGCCCTATACTTTGCAGGTTGCAAGCTGCGCCACTACATGCTTGCCTTTACCACGGTCGTAATCGCTCAGTCCGACCTGGTCAAATACATGCTTTCTCGCCCTATCTTGCGGGGACACATCGGCAAGTGGATCCTCGCCATGTCCAAATTCTCGTTGCAATATGTTCCGCAAAAAGCAGTAAAAGGACAGGCAATAGCGGATTTTCTTGCCCATCACCCACCATCAGAGCTCACAGCGTTTCACGAGTTGGACTTCGCTACCGTTACACTCGCTCCCTGGACTCTGTACTTTGATGGTTCACGGACTGATACAGCAGCCGGAGCCGGGATAGCCACAGCCAATCCCGCTGGAGATCGCTTCTCCTACTCGTTCCAGCTCGACTTCAAATGCACCAACAACCAGGCCGAGTACGAGGCATTGATCATCGGCCTAGAGATTTTGTTGGACTTAGGAGTCCACGAGGTTCAGATCTTTGGCGATTCTTTGTTGGTCGTTAACCAGCTGGTAGAAAAGTTCAAATGTTTAAGCTTGTCAATTGAGCCATACCTGCGCAAAGCATTCGAGGTACTGGATCGATTTGACGACGTTTACATCGAACACATACCACGTGAATTTAACTTCGCCGCCAACGAACTCGCCCAGGTAGCGTCTGGCCTCAGCCTGCGAGACGGAGTACGCACTACCAGAAGAAAGGTTATAGCCGACGAAAAAAAAAAAACCAGGCCGACGAAGCATTTTTTCGTCGGCTATAGTGGGCTTTAGCCGACGAAAATTTCTTTCGTCGGCTAAGGTAAATTTTCGTCGGCTATGATGTCCACTTTAGCCGACGAAATTTTATTTCGCCGGCTATTTTAAATTTTCGTCGGCTATGACACACTTTAGCCGACGAAAAAAAATTTCGTCGGCTAAAGAATTTATGTCGTCGACTAAAGTTCACAAACCATGGCCGACGAAATATTTAAAGGTTTAGCCGACGAAATTCATAGTCGTCGGCTAAAGTGCTTTATATTTGCAGATCTGGGCAGCAGCAGCTCATTTCGAAAAAAACGGAAAAAAAAACGGGAGAAGAAAAAAGGGGAGAAAAAGTTTGGGTGTTGTCGAAATCTGTCCATAATCAGTTTGTGGAGCCATATATAGGTACGTATATGTATATATATGTTGATTAATTGAGTTTTATTTGAGTTGATCGATTTTAATTAGTGTGATTAATTGAGTTTATTGATTTTGATTGTGATTGAGTTGATTAATTTTGAGTACGTTGGATGTATATATATATGTGTTGATCGATTTGGTTGATGATTTGAATTGATAATATATATGAATTAATTTGTTGTTAATAAATAGTAAATATATATATATATATATGTTAATATTAATTTATAATATTATTGTGTTGATATGGTATGAAGTTGTTGATGATATATATGAGTTCATAATGATAATTTTGTAATTAATTAGTTGTAGTACGTACGTAGAATATATATATACTAAATGAATTGAGATTTTATATATGGCATGAAATTTTATTAATAATTAGCTAGCAGCGTTATAAATATATATATATTTTGTTATATTTTCAGGATATGGATAAGAGTTGGATTTCGCTTCCAAAATGGGACAAAAGATACGGTGCAGGAGTTATGAGTTTTCTAGAATATGCGATGGATAATGCTAACGGGAATACAATTTTCTATTGCCCGTGCACGAAATGTCAGTGTCGCAGCAATATGTATCGATTTCCCATTGACAAAGTATGGCAGCACCTGAGGAGTAACGGGTTTTGGGAGAAGTACACATGTTGGTTATATCACGGTGAAACATCATCAGGGGGTCCGCATGATCATGGCCAATTTTCCGAGACGGGCAGTGCTAGTACATCCAACGATCCAACAACGACATTCATCAACGACATGTTTCCTTATGAGAGCGGTGTATGCGCTCAAGGACAGTATATGCCTGACCCGGTGCAGCCCTTCCCTAGAGCTGTGAACACTGCTGGTATTGAAAAGTACAACAAACTGCTTGCTTTCCAACAGACCCCTGTGTACCCCGGTTGTCAGAAGACCGTTCTTGAAAGTGTGATGGACGTAATGAGGATTAAAGTTGAGACAAAATCGACCGTGAAGGCTGTTGATGAGTATCTACAGTACACTGCTTCGATGCTGCCCAACGGTCATCGTCTTCCTACCACTCATCGGAAGGTCCGATGTATCCTGAAAGATCTTGGGCTTTCCTACATCAAGATCCATGCATGCAGATATGACTGCGTTCTCTTTTGTGGTAAAGATCCAGAAGGGAATGACCTTGGTGGCCTTGACGCATGTCCGGTATGTCACACTGACAGATATAAGCTGACTCCTGCAGGCAACAGGAAACCTGTAAAGGTACTTCGGTATTTCCCTTTGACGGATAGGTTGGAGCGGTTGTACATGTCTTCACACACGGCCGAAGCAATGAGATGGCACGCTGATAGGGAATTGCATGACGAAGATACCCTTATACACCCTGCTGACGGGGAGGCTTGGAAGCATATAGACAGGGAGTTTCCTCAATTTGCGTCAGAGGTCCGAAATGTGAGGCTCGGGCTCTCATCCGACGGGTTCAACCCTTTTGGGAACATGAGTCTGCAATACAGTATATGGCCGGTGATTTTGGTACCGTACAACCTTCCCCCATGGATGTGCATGAAGAAGGAGTACAATATGTTGAGTTTGTTGATTCCGGGGCCCGGTTATCCGGGGAAGTGTCTCGATGTGTACTTGAGACCTTTTATTGAAGAGCTTAAATTTTTGTGGGACGTTGGTCATCCCACTTATGACAAGTACACGCACGAGATGTTCCAGATGCATGTCATGGTTGTTGGCACCATCAGTGATTTTCCTGCCCGTGGGATGTTGTCGGGCAACGTTGTTAGGGGATACAAGGCTTGTCCAGAGTGCCTTAGCGATGAGGGGAGCAGCAGTCATTGCAACAAGATATGCAGATTGGGTCACCGTGCTTTCCTTCCATATGATCACGAATGGCGGTTCGATGAAAAGGCATTTGATGGGACCGTAGAACACGGCGTGCCTCCCAGAAGATGGACGGGGGAAGACATTTTAGCGGTGCTTAATGAGTACGATTTTGGGTAGCTCAGCAATCATCCCAACATTGTGGCGGCTATACCTGAAAGACCCGACAGGTACAAATTCTGGACACATAAGAGCATATTCTGGGAACTCCCATACTGGAGTAAGTTGTTGATCAGGCACTACCTGGATGTGATGCACATAGAAAAGAATGTGTGCGACAGTGTGGTGGGCACAGTGCTGAACTTGGAGGGGAAGACGAAAGACGGTCCTAAGGCACGCATTGATCTAAAAAAATGCGGAATAAGAAGACATTTGTGGTTGAAAGAAGGGAAGAAAAAAATGCCTCAAGCTCCTTACACCGTGAAGCCTGACCAAAAGAACCTAATTTTCAGGTGGATGAGTTGTGTGAAGTATCCTTCAGGCTATGCAGGAAATATTGCCCGGTGTGTGAACTTCCGGGACAATAAGATGTACGGGTTGAAGAGTCATGACTGTCATATCCTGCTACAACGTCTCTTCCCTGTTTTCATTCGACCGTTCCTTCCCCGTCAGGTGGTGGAGCCGTTAGTAGCGTTGGGAAGGTTTTTCCAGAAGTTATGCACACGGGAAGTGTCTCGATGTGACCTCCGGGAAATGCAAATGGACATCATTTATATCATGTGTAAATTTGAGAGGATATTTCCTCCAAATTTTTTTGACATCATGCCTCACCTGATGATCCATCTTCCCGAGCAATTGTTGCTTACCGGTCCAGTACACTACACTTGGATGTATCCCATGGAAAGGTAAGTTTTTTACTTTCATGAATTCCTCAATACATATACATGTTCAATAATCATAACATTTTGCAACTTGATTTACAGGCAACTTGGAGACTACAAAGATTATGTGGCTAATAAATCCGCTCCTGAAGGATGTATAGCTGAAGCATATATTGCGCACGAGTGCATCACCTACATGAAGTTGTATTTAGGAGCATTGAAGGAAACTCCGCAAACCATGCCGGTAGATGTACCGAAGTTCAATCTTTCCATAGTCTCTAGTGATGTTGAAGTGTATGGAATTTTGCCAAACTCCTACAAGTTGCAACCACATGAGCTAGTCATTGCCCACTGGTGGGTATTGATTAACTGTCCAGAAGTTGAATACTGGAAAGACATCCATCTCAATCATCCCAACATTCAAGGTGATCTCGAGTACCACAACAGGGAGTTCGCAGATTATTTTGGCGGTTGGGTACGTAATTTAATTTTTCTCTACGGGTTTATGTTTATTGCATAATTATCCATATTTACAGTTGAGATGGTTGGTTGCAGATGAACCATATTCAATCTGATGGTCACCCAAATTGGTCGCACGAACTAAGACTTCTAGCCATGAAGCCGATAGTCTCAAGAGTTTATCCGATGTGCAAGGTGAATGGCGTGCAATTTATATGCGAACAAAGAGACAGCAGAAAGAGAACACAGAATTCTGGGGTCATGGCACATGGTGGGCGGAATGGAGTTGACTATTACGGTGTTCTTGATTCAGTGGTGGAACTCGTTTACGGTGAAGGCATGACAGTGCACCTCTTCAAGTATAGATGGTTTGATACTAGGCCGCAGAGCATGAAGACCGATCAGTACGGAATATTATCGGTGAACACTGCTACAAGTTCTTACGAGGATGACCCCTTCGTTTTTGCCACATCGGTAAAACAAGTGTTTTATCTTGATGACCTTGCTAAGGGTGACGCGTGGAAAGTAGTCAACCTTGTGCACACTCGAAACATTTATCGGGCGGCTACACTTGGAGAGGCCGAAGACGAGGAAGAAGATGTTGCGTATCAAGAGCCCAACGCAATAGGTATTCCTAACTCCTCTACCATTCGCCTTAATAATTTTAAAGCGGGTCGTTCGGTGCGAATTCGTGATGAAGAGCCAAGGCTTGTTGATGTTGATCCAAATCAAGAGTCAGACGAAGACTCTGGCGATGAGGAAATACATATATTACCAGAAATTAATTCTGACACCGAAGAAGACTCATCGGATGATTCCGATTACGAGCCTTAGTTTTAATGTATGATTCCGATTAATTTGTATAATTTTTCAAAGACTTTTTCCTTTATAGTTTACACATGTTGAATTCATATTTCAGTTATGAATATATGAGATTTTGGTGATACATGATGAACAGGGTTTTTTTAATGTATGGTTTATGAATATCGTCTGTTTTTTTTTCCTTGTTTTTTTACTTTAGCCGACGAAATATACTATAATTCGTCGGCTAAGATGTTGTTTGCCGACGAAAAAAGCCTTAATTCGTCGGCCATAGATGTTTTTTATTTATTTTTATTACACACTTTAGCCGACGAAATAAACTGTGATTCGTCGGCTAAACTACCTTAGCCGACGAAAAAAGCCTTAATTTCGTCGGCTAAACTTGTTTTTTTATTTTTTTAATTACTCACTTTAGCCGACGAAATACACTGTAATTCGTCGGCTAATATGGTTTTGGCCGACGAATAACCTAATAATTCGTCGGCTATAGTTATTTTTTAATTTTTTAATTACATACTATAGCCGACGAATATGTTAGGGTATTCGTCGGCTAAACCCTAAAATATTTCTATTACCTACTATAGCCCTGTGTTCGGTGGTTATTTTGCGTAAAATTTTTATACGACTTGTTGCGTGTCATCGGTTTAAAACTATTTTTAGTTGGAGGTCCGGCCAAAATACGTAATTTAGACGGTCGAACGACCTTTTCCGTGCGTTTAGGGGTTTGACTTACGAGATTGACCGTCCGGATCGAGCCCTTATTCTTTTCGGATCAAGTTGAATTTTTTCCCATACATGTATTTTATCATGATGGTCAGATCTGACGGCTGGATTTGTGTTTCTCAAGTTTGATCATCACGATCACAACATGTGTACTAATGTTGTATAACTTGTTTACCAAGTGTTATGTAAATGTTCCGTTTCAAAAACAAACTATACGTAGATCCTTCAAACGTAAAAAAGTCGTGAAATAAGACATGACTAGAATGGTGAAATACGTCTACGGTTGAAAAATCACGGTATTCCGGTCATGTCTCGGTGCCGATAGTTGCGGTCAATTCAATTTTCCATTCTTTCTCCCTATGGGTAGCCCCGGGTTCGGTGGTTATTTTGCGTAAAATTTTTATACGACTTGTTGCGTGTCATCGGTTTAAAACTATTTTCAGTTGGAGGTCCGGCCAAAATACGTAATTTAGACGGTCGAACGACCTTTTCCGTGCGTTTAGGGGTTTGACTTACGAGATTGACCGTCCGGATCGAGCCCTTATTCTTTTCGGATCAAGTTGAATTTTTTCCCATACATGTATTTTATCATGATGGTCAGATCTGACGGCTGGATTTGTGTTTCTCAAGTTTGGTCATCACCAGAACAACATGCCAAATGTATAAAGGTTTAGCCGACGAATTTCAAAGGTTTAGCCGACGAATTTCAAAGGTTTAGCCGACGAAATTTTGTTCTTTAGCCGACGAACAAATTATTTCGTCGGCTAAAGTCCTCGGGTTTTAATTGCGAACCCTAGCCTCCTCCCTCATTTCTGCAGTTTTTCAACCCTAGCCTCCTCCCTCCCGGTCTCCTCCCTCCTCCCTCCCGGTCTCCTCCCTCCTCCCTCCTCCCTCCCGGTCTCCAAAACGCTAGTGGTGCTGTTTGTCTGCTCAAGGTACGCTCCCATAAACCCCAAATTCATCGATTTCTTTTCTGCAAAATATATGGATTGATGATTGCTTCTGCGTTTTGCCATTTTGGTTGTATAAAACTGAGAATGACCGTAACTTGTACGTGTTGGGTTTCGATTTGTAGTACCAATTATCTTGTTTTGATTTGTAGTACCAATTATCACTTGCAACGTTTACAATTTTGAATGTTGAGGAGGAAAACCAACTGGAAAGAGCCTTTAAGATTGTGAGATTTAGGGGTCTTTTGCAGTTTACATAGAACATATAGTAATGTGAGACATTGAAGACCCGCAAATATCTTGTAGGTGTAGAGATTTCTGTAATTTTAACATTTCTGTAATTTTTAACATTACAAAATTTTAAAATTATTGTAACATTTTAAATTTTAACATTTGTGTAATTTTTAATATTATTGAATTGTTGTTTTAATATTATTGAATTGTTGTTTTGTAATTTTTAATATTATTGAATTGTTGTTTTGTAATTTTTAATATTATTAAAAATTTAACACTAGATTAACTAGAGAATCGGGATGAAAACGCGAAGTTGAAGAAAGGAATAAAACTTGTAATTGAATTTTTGTTAATTTAATTTGTGTTAATTAAATTTGTGTTAATTTAATTTGTGTTAATTTAATTATGTTAGTTTATGTGTTTATTTTTGAATATATGTGTTTATTTTTGAATATATGTGTTAATTTATTTTTGATTTCGAATTTAGTTTTACGATATGTTAGTTAATTTATGATGATGTTGATATATATAATATTGTTATGTAAGTAAAATATATATATATATATATATATATATATATCTATATATATATTGGTATGTGTATCTATTTATTGAATAAGTATAATTTTAAAAATGTATAATTTTTTATAAAACAAAGACAAAATAATCTAAAGCCTTTAATTAATATTATAAATAGGATGAGCGGTTTTTTTCGATCGAAGAAGAGTTCGAAGGGCCAAAGGTCCGAATCGTCTGAGGGAACCTCTAGCAACCCTCAAACGACGTTTCAGGGCCACATGACAGCCAGACGTGCGAGCCTTCTGGAGACGACGCCGGAGGTGCCCGTTTCATCGAGGCAGGCGGCCGTCCCTCGTTCCCCGAGGCCCTTGACGGAGGTGTCTGCACCTCGTATGCCCGAGATACACCGGGCGCCCACTTCGGGTCCTACTTCTTCGGATAGTGGGTCATCTGGGGTACAGATGCCGCCGCCTCATCTGTTCCTTCCGCGGATGATACCGGCGATACCTGTAGTCGATGACTCAGGGACGCCGATTTATCCACTGCCCCCGCCAGTGGCTCCATCAGCGGCGTACCGGTTCCTGCCTTTTGATACGCCTCTTATTTCTGCGAGGGTATCATCATCGGCGACAGAGCCGGAATCCGTCGCGAGCTCCTCAAGTAATCAGTGATGCATGATTACTTTTAAAGGGTCATATATATTTTAATAATCAATTTGGCCGAATCATGTCATAGGCACAAAGAAGAAGAGAGGCCCCGTCACAGGGAAAGCTCTCGAGAAGATGGTGAGTACCATGGGGAGGATCCCCATCGATACTGACGGGGATGGCCACGCAGTATCGGGCGGGAAGTCGAGGATGTACTCCGGCCGCGTGGGTGCTCTCATTAGGGATAGAGTCCCTATGCTGTGGTCCGACTGGGGCGAGGTCCCGCAGGAGGTTAAGGACATGGTCCACAACGCGATGTCGGTGAGTTTACAAAATAATATTATGTATTAAATTGTTGATTTCTCGAAAAGCTAAACTAATAATAATCGGTTAAATGCAGGTGTGGTTTGAGGTTCCCGAGCACCTGAGGGACAGCTGGGCCGACGTTGTGCATGGGGGAAGGTACGTTGGGAAGTTAATGAAAAACAATTTTGTATGTGATATTAATAATATTTCTAATATTTTTGTTGTATCTGTAGGTACAAGGAGTGGAAGAACGAGCTGCGGACCCATTGGACTAAGCACGGGAACGCACGTTCTGGTACCCCTACTGAGTTCCAGTACAGGGAGTACGAGTGGCGTTGGCTTCTGACATCATAATTCAACAACCCTCGTAAACAGGTATTTAAATAAATTAGTTAGTTAATTTAAAAATAAGTACGTGCGTTTTAAAATATTCTACTAATAGTTTACTTTTTTCTTTGAAGGCGGTTTCCCGGGTGAACGCTCAGAACCGGCAACGCAACACAAGGAACCATCATGCCGGTTCTAGACCGTTCGGTGTCTTCATGGACGAGGCGGCCAAGGAACATCCAGAAGTCAACCCCTACGTCTATACGTACGAGAAGGCATATCCTGACTCCCAGGAGGATATTGTAAGTCACTTTATGTTTTTAAATTTTTAAATTTATGTAAAAATTTTAATTAATAATTTTTTTCCTATCCATATAGGCGAGGGTGAGGGAGGCTAGTGACGAGGTCCTGAGTACCTTAGTGAGGGAGGGATGGCCGGACACGCAGGATTCCGAGATGTCCGAAGCCATGTCCCGGATCGACAATTCAGATCCGACGATTGGGGCGAGGATCATGGGCACAGCCTTCCCACCGAGAGGAAACAACTTCTACTGCCGAGGTCTAGGAAAGAGAGGCGAGGGGGTCCTGAAAACCACTCCAGGATTTCAACGAAAGGCAACCTCGACCAGTAGCAGCACCACGTCCACGATCAACAGGACGACTCAGCTAGAGTCGGAAGTTCAGAGACTACGAGAACAGCAAGCTGCTCAAGCTGCTCAAGCTGCCTCGCAGGCTGCCTCGCAGACAGCCTATATTGCCTCGTTGGCAGCCTTTAATGCCGCGCAGGCAGCCTATGTTGCCGAGATATATGCCATCCAGCAGGCCCAGCAGCAGCAGATGTTGCAGTACATGCAGGACTTTGCAGCTGCCCAGAGTCAGGGACTTCCGCCTCCGCCCATGCCTCCGCCCATGACGCTACCCCAGCCGCCGCAACCTCTGCAGCAGCCCCCAGAAGATGACTTCAATTTAGACGATATAGACTTTACGTAGTTGATATATACTTTTATGTAAATTGATACTTTTATGTAGTTCATATATTCTTTTATGTGTTTGTTGTTGGTTATATGAAATTGTTAAATATGTCTTTTGCAGCTTGCATGGAATGGTAATTCAGAAATTTCGGGGTTTTTTTTTTACTGGAATGCACTTATAGCCGACGAAAAAAGCCATAATTCGTCGGCTAAAGTTTTTTTAAAAAAAAAAAAAAAGTTTAGCCGATGAAATAAGCTTTAATTCGTCGGCTAAATGCCTATAAAGCCGACGAAAAATACAATATTTCGTCGGCCATAGATGTTTTATATTTTTTTATTACAAACTTTAGCCGACGAATATTTTAAATTATTCGTCGGCTAAAGTTTGGAAGATAACCGACGACACAAAATGTCGTCGGCTAAGGTATGGACTATAGCCGACGACATTATTCGTCGGCTATAGTTCATACTTTAGCAGACGAAATAATGTCGTCGGCTATAGTATGACTATAGCCGACGAAATTTTTTGTCTCGTCGGCTAAAGTCATTACAGACGACCCTTTCCCGACGACACTATAGCCGACGAACCTTCGTCGGCTAAGGTTGTAGCCGACGAATTTTTTTAACAGGCCGACGAAAATTTTTTGTCGGCTAAAATGCCTGTTCTGGTAGTGACGCGAACGTTTGCTCAAGGTCGAACGGCGTACTCTTCCCTCTTTCATCGCCAGGGGCAATTCCAGGGCACCATCCCCGAAGTTGCTGCCTTGGACCCCATCGACGAGGATTGGCGGCTACCATTTATCGCCTACCTCCAGAACCCCAATGACGCCACCCACTCCAGGCAAATCTGTTTCCTCGCCTTAAACTTTGTATTACGCAATGGCGAACTCCGGCGGCGTGGGGAAGATGGAAACGACTTCCGCTGCGTAAACGGGAACGAAGCTAAACGCCTCATGCGCGAAGTCCATTGTGGAGTTTGCGGGTCGCACCAGGCCGGGCCCAAAATGCGATGGCTAATCCGCCGCCATGGATACTACTGGCCAACCATTCTGAAAGACTGTATTGCCTTCGCCAGAGGTTGCCAAGACTGCCAGGCTCACGGACCAGTGCAACATATCCCCAACATCCCGCTGCAGCCCATCATCAAACCTTGGCCGTGTCGCGGATGGGCTATGGATTTCGTAGGCATCATTCATCCCCATTCCTCTGAGCAGCATAAGTTCATAATTGTTGCCACCGATTTCTTTACCAAATGGGTCAAGGCCGAACCTCTCAAAGTCGCCTCCGCGAACTCGGTGCGCAACTTCATTTTCCGCAATATCATCTCACGCTTTGGTATCCCAGAGTGTATCGTTACGGACAGGGGGGCAGCTTTCATGGCCGACTCAGTTGTTACGTACTTAAACGATTACGGCATCAAGCTTCTACACTCCACGCCATATTATGCCCAGTCCAATGGCCAAGCGGAGGCTAGTAATAAGGTCATCCTTGGCATCCTCCGCAAGATGTTGGAGTTGAACCCTCGCGTCTGGCACGAGGAACTCTACCACACATTGTGGGCCTACCGCACCTCAAAGCGCGGCCCAACAGATACTACCCCGTACGCTCTCATGTACGGTCACGATGTCGTCCTGCCCCTTGAGATCAATATCGCTTCGCTCCGCGTTCAGGAACAACATCAACTACTTGGCGAAGATTACGTCCAAGCCATATGGCAGGCGCTTGACGATCTGAACGAGCACCACGTCGCCGCTTTCAACAATCTCGTCCTTGAGAAACAACGCATCGCCCGCTCTTATGATAAGATTACGCGCGGCAAGAGCTATGCTGAGGGCCAGAAGGTGTGGCGCGCGGTACTCCCGCTTGGAGATAAAACAGATGGTCGGGGCAAGTGGTCCGCTCGCTGGGATGGACCATTTATTATTCACCGAATACTTCCCAAGGGGGCATACCACCTGCGCGACTTGGACGGCACTATTCATCGCAACCCTATAAATGGCCGCTTCCTCAAGCGCCACATTGCAGGAGTTTGTGAACGCGAGGATCCTTCTCCTCCACCGGATCCCACCACTACAATCAATAGTGTTACGCGCCATCGCGTCTTCACTCCGCCGCCTAACACTAGGGGGCAACCCGGGATAGAAGACTAGAGTACATTGTAACATACCCGCCTAAAAAGGCTAGTATAAGATTGGGGCCTATTCCAGAGGCCTTTAAAAAATAAATAACTCTATTTTTTCTCCACTCTTTGTAAACGTGCAAAGTCTAAACACAAAGACTAGTACAAGATTCGGGCCTATTCCAGAGGCCCTAAAAAAATAAATTCATTTATTTTTGCCTTTTTGACTTTGTTCAATACATGTTTCGAATTGTGGCTTTGCGGCCAAAGCAATTACATTGATCAGAAAAGGTAAAATTAGACTATGTTTACATTCAAAAAGCATAGATCTACAGATACTGGAAGCCTCGTCCCGCATGTCTCGCAAGGCTAAAGAAAAGTCTGCCGCCGCGTCCTTCGCTCAAAGTTGACAAACGCTTCGCGTCTTTAGACCAGCATGAACCTTGACGCCGGCCTGGACCTAAGAGAAATTGTTGGGAAGCTAGAAGTCCAGTGGGTCAAGGTCCCTCATGCTACCACCGGTCTTCGATTTGAAGGGCCGGCAGAGCCTCACGCGCTGATAGAACAGCAGGCGCAAGGCAGAGGGTACCCAACCTTTGGTCAGGCCGAACAAAGGCTTGGCCTGAGAGTAGATTTTCATAATCACTCACGGCCTGAGAGTAGATTTTCAGAATCAACTTAAGCTAAGAGTGAGAATGTATGGTTGGGGGCTTTGCTCTAAGCAGGGACAAAAGGATGAACAGTAGAGAATAAGAAATCATGGTGAGAGGGCAAAGACTTCACTGATACTTCACCCCAGCCAAACGTTTCTTTTTATAGGCGGAAAGGGCGATTGTACGTCCAACAGTTGTCCTCTACACAATATTTGCTCCGAGATATGAGCTGTGGCGATAAGGTCAGACGCGTTTTTCCATAATGACTACCCGCGTTCCAAGCGAGTGGTTACATTGGAAACCCTCACCAAATCTCGGAAAAAGATTTTTTCCTGACAGTTATTACGCAACAGTTGGCAAAGAGCGGGAAAAATTCAACTTTGACATTATCATTAAAGTTCATACACAAGGGGGCAAATACAAGTTAAATCATTAAGCACGCCTACAAATCCTATACAAATCTAAGAGCATGCCTTCTAAGGCTAACTCTTCATCATAGGCCTGGGCTTGAACTTCTTCGGCAGCAGCAATGGCCGAGTCCAAAGCTTCCTGGGCCTCCTCTGCGGCCTGCAAACGGGTTTCCACTTCCACAGCGCGGGCCAAGTCTTGGCGAGCTTGAGCAAGTTGAGCCTGCAGCTCTGCCATCTGAGCCTCCAGGGCCTCCACTCGCCGAGCATGGCCAGCACTTGGATTCTCTGAAGACGCTCCCGGGATGCCAACGTCACCAAGTTCGGCCAAGAGGTTTGCCATCTGATTGTCTAAGTTTCGGCAAGCTTGCTCATGGGAAGCTGATTGAGCACCGATATCCAGGACTCGGCGAGCCTGCGACTCGACAGCGTTGGCCAACTCCAGCGCTTGGTCCAGAACAGGATTGCCGCCAGTGAGATGTCGATCCAGAGCTTCATGAGCCTCGCGAACATGTCCTACCAAGTCAAATACGTTCGAGCGAGAGCCGTGGTGCAGCAACCCACGAAGGAAAGAACGAGCTAGGCAGATGGGTTCCGGATCAGCAGGCGGAGTAGTTCGGGCCCAAAGGCGAGCGGCCCGGGTGCCGAAGGAAGAAGACTCCTCGCCAGGTGTTCTCGTTGGAGCCGGAGTGCTTGGTTCAACCTCGGCAGCCGCCTCAATCTCTAGAGAGGGTGGCGGAGTGCCACGAGCTGTTTCTGTCTCCACCAAGGGGGCAGTAAGATCCTTTGTTGGAACCGTCGGAGGCACTTCGTTGGTTCGACCCGCTCGGCCCAATCGCAGAGGAGGGGCCCAAAGTATCAATTGGAGGCCCTCGGGCGGAGACGCCAAGGGGGCAATAGGATCGGAGACCTGGGTGGACTGGTCAAGAGCTGCATCTTCAACGGGAGCCAAGGTGGGCTCTGGGATTGGACCAGTTTCGCCTGAAGCGGCGGTTGGAGAAGACGGTTGCACGATGACTTCCTCAGTAGCCATGCCAGCCCCCTCGATGGCCATGGCAATCTCCTCCGCGGCCGCTTCAACAGCTTCTTCGAAGATCATCTCCTCGCTGGCTTCGGTAGCTTCTTCGAGGGCGATCCCCTCGTTGGCCCCACCAACTTCTTCGAGGACTGGCTCCGCGCTTGCCATAGCGACTTCCTTGATGGCCAAGGGTACTTCTCCAAAGAGTGGTTCTGGAGACGGGACTTCCGTTATCACCGGCGTCTCTTCAACAACAGCGAGGCGAGGACGAGTGCAGCGGACCTGTCAAAGGCAAAGTTAGCGAGTCGCTCTGACTTAGGAAAATTTAATCCGAAGATGGTTCGCTTACCGGGTTGCTTACCAAGCCATACTCTCGCTGATACCGCGCATCCTCGAGCAAGTCCTCTTCATCCTCAATCGGACGCTTCCGTGAGCTTTCACCGCTCGATGATCGAGGAACGACAGGAGCAGTCTCACTGTCGTGGCCCGCCACAGTTTCCCTCCGGACAGGTGCTTTTCCTCTGGCACCTTCAGACCTGTCAATTGTTCTCCGGCGGAGGGCAGACTGAGAAGTAAACAAGAGGGTTAGGAAGAAGCATTTTATCAATATGTCCGAGGAGGTTTGAAATTTATACATTTAGTGACATACCTCGAGTCCGGGATCGCGTTCTCGAATGACGATCCCTGTCGGGCGGCGAGTAGCAGGAACTGGTGGGAGCGCGAGCCTAGTTCTTGTCGCAGCCCCTGAACCCTTCTTTGCTCGGTCGCGCTGGGCATCGAGGATGTTGCGGTCTGATTCGCCCAGAATGTCGTATAGGGGACGAAAGATGGCCGCGAAGACCGCATCATCTGGGAACTCCCAATGGTTGTCGGACAGGGACCGCCACCAAGCGAGGTAGGTCGGGTCGACACCCTGCGAAGGCTCGATCTCTAGCAAGTTGGGAGAAAGAGGGTAAATGTTTTGCAGCGGGGTGACCCGGTCGGACTCGCCAACTTTCCTCCATGAGGTGTACTTGTTGACCGAGTGGAGAAGTGGATACGGAATCCCCTGATGGAAACTGAGTTGCCTCGCGAAGTGATTGGGGGCATACAGCTCGAAACCTTGTTCATCCTCGGCGAGCTGAAGGTCGTAGCACGAGGTTGCTCTCACGAAGGCAGTCCTCGCATCGTTGTCCAAACTATGGCGGGGGAAGAAGCCCGTCGATAGGACTTCGGGATGGCGCCGGCGGACCATCATGTCCATGGTAGGAGGCGGCTCGATGTGGTTGTAGAGGATGGAAAGGCTGGCGAAGAAGGACAGCGGAGTTCGATTCGCAGCGTTCCTGCACACCACAAAGCCAAGCAGCCGGTCCTCGGGCAGGAATTCCACAGGTGCTCGCCGGAAGAGCGGAAAGTACAGCTGCGTCCACAGGTCCAGGATCCACAGAGGGCCGCCAGAAAGATGGAAGGGCCTCAAGGACAGCAGGTGCAGGGTCCGGTAGAGTGCGCCCAGTACAGGTTGCCCTAGCCCGACTTCAACCCCATTGTACAGTGCTTCGGCCAGCCTGGTCCATTTCCCGGTAGGTTTGTGAGCACTGCCGCAGAAGATAAACTTGTCGAGCCAATACTCCAGGAAAGCGATGCCTCCTTCATGCTGCTCCGCATGACCAGTGTAAAACTTCCTCCACGCCCTATATGAACCTCTCAGGGCGCGGCGGGCCCCTAGGTTGCAGGCGTGTGTGAACTCGGTCGACGCAAAGTCGCCTGGTACGTACTGCTTTGCGTGAATCGGCAGCCCGGTGATGGCAAGGATATCCAGCAGAGTGATGCCCATCTGCCTGAAGGGGAAGTCGAAGGTGTTAGTGGCACTGTTCCATAAACAGGCCATGGCAGCAATAGACGCTCGGTCGGTGTGAGGGGGCAGTGAGAAACTCAGAGCAATGGCTTCATGGATGCCGGTTGCTTCCCAGATCGTCTGGTCGGTCTGGAGGCGTTCCGCGTACCACGCCCGGTCCTCCGCAGTGGCGCTGGGCCACTCCCCGACCCGGACGTTTATATGAGAACGGGCTTGCCAGGAGGAGAAGTTTCCCGGTTCACGCCGTTGGGCCAGGATTGGTCGGCGCACAGAGGCAGTGTAATGGTTAAGATCAGCGGCGGACGGAGTCTGTGATGGAGTCGGACCAAGCAGGGCTGCCCCTGTTTCAAGGAAGTAAATAGGTGTTCCTTGAGGCGGGTTGGTGGCGAAACGGCGAGCGAGGTTGGTCGACCAGGAGGTCGCCGACGTGGGGCTAAGGTTCGGGTCATTAGCAGCGGGTTTGGGTGCCATTGTATCCGGTTGGAGTAAGGTCGGTGCTGGAGTTTGGTTGGTTGCAGAAGGCAGAGGTTGATTTGAAAGCGATGGTAAGATGTGGGGACCCGCATCGAGGTTTATAAAGGAGACGAACCGTAACGTCCCTGTCAATCAATGGCCGTAACGAAAAGACGCAATGACGACCGAAACGTCAGCGCGTTTCAAAATTCAAAAAGCCGTAATGATGAAGGGAAGCGATGGTGCCGAAGCGTCAGCACCTTTTTGAAATACGAGTTCCCATAAAAAGCTTATTTAGGCCTTTTCGCTTATCCGTTGCGAAATGGGTTAAGCTCAAGGCCTAGGGGGCAATGTTTGAGCCCAGTGGGCATTTTCAGCCCAAGACTCGAGATAGGCCTTGGATAGCATTTGGGCCAATACCTGTGGCTTTTTTAGCCCACGAAGGGTGGCGAGGTTTGGCAGCACATGACGAGGACCTTGTCCAGAAGATTCCAATACCCCGCGAGATTCGATGTCCTCGCGGGATCCTTATTTCCAGTTCGCGTGGGACTCTACAGTGCCTGGCGAGGAAGAGTTGGAAATAGACGATGATACCCTCGGGATAAGCTCGCTTAGCGTTTGAGTTTGCGTACGACTCTACAGCGAGGCGGTGAACGAGACCTAAGCGAAGATGGTTTGACACGTGTTGCATGGAGCGCATGGTTGGCAAATTGATCGTATCCTTGTGGGATTCTGTTTGTTGAGTCCGCATTGGATTGTGATTAAGTCTCCACGAGTTGCTTACGGATGATTATATAAAGAAGCTTTACAGCTTACAGAAAAAACAACACAATCAATCAATCAACAACTCTCAACAAACAAACAGTACAACTGCAGATCTTCGAGCATCCTCGAAACCCTTACATTCTAAGCGCACCCTGCCTTAGATCTCAGAGCCCGTCAGGACTCGTCTCCGATTTCCCTATTGTTGCTCTGCTCGCTCTAACAGTGAGTATCGATCGACAGGTGACTAGAATATTAAGCTCGTAAATATTTCCTCGTCCGCGAGATGACGCCGGAGCTCTCTTTCGCCTGGTTAGAAGTCAGAACGCGCATCGTTCTCTTTCCTCGTCCGCGAGGTGGCACGCCCGCACGCAACCGTTTTACTTTTGTTCCCTCTCTACCTCCAGCTGAGGACGTGGGCCAAAACAACCCACTCTTGGGCCATATGTATGGCCCAGCCACCAGCTTGTCAGGTATCATTATCTACCCTCATTAATTACATTCGGTAAAGATACTGACTTAAGCTTCGGAGGAGGAAAGACTGGAGGCCCCCGGTCACCCTTGTTATTGCAGGTCAGCGGGAGGATAACCAACCACCTGTCAGATACATCATCAGCTTCTGCAAACCTCATCCATGATTGTGCAGAACGTACGTATGTACAACTGTGTTTGTCTTCTACTACCGGTACTCAATTTATCACCAACAGGATTTTGATGGATCACTAGCCCTTGTCCGCAATGATATATGTTGTTGATTCGGAAACTCACACTGACGTGCAACACCAAAACACGTCCTTTTTGCTTGTTTCGTTCGAACAGTATATATGCATGGTTGCTGGAGCGGACCTGATCAATATCCAGGAACGTGAGCCAAATTAACCGATTTGTTGTGGCTTTTGATCTTCAAAATGACATGAATAAGGTACTCAAGGGAGGGAGGGCCTTGGTGTTGTAGGAGTACGACGACGTACCACCTATCCAGGCTATCAACCTAACTCATCATATCATACATGAGACGCCGGAATGGATTAAAGATGTCGCCTCTATTGTGGGTAGTACGTAAGTATAATATTGGTCGATATCGATGACGACCTTTATTTTATGATCGAGAATGGGGGCCGGCAAGGTTAGGGTTAGGGTTTATGTGTCATGATATCACTCAAGTGCTTAACGCTTTTGTCTCAAGAAATCTATTAGATTAATTGCGCCTAATTAAGGTTGAACATGAGATCTCTCGTTTTGCTTTGAGATTTGGGTGGGCAAATGTGATCGAGCACTCTCATCTGGTATATCATGAGGGAGAATAGTCATCCAACAGTACGTGTTTCATGGCCGAAACTAATATGTAAAATGGGTTAATGCCCCTTTTGGAAAATTTGAGGAGTGGTCTAGGACCCTCCTGCTGGTACCTAACAACCGGTAAATACTTGGTCGACCCTCCTAATACTGATCGATCAGCATTAATACCCAGTTCCCACCTAGCTTCTTGTAGTTCAGCAATCCTCATCATCTATATATATATATATATATATATATATATATGCACGAAATACAGAATTAATTCCCAGCTGCCCTAGATTTTTTGCTTAATTTGCTTTTGTAATAGAGATCGACGAAGCAACCAGCTGCAATCTCATATATAATTTTAATGGAATTTCTTGTCAAATATAATTATAATAATATTTTAACGTTAAAATTTGAAATTTTGATATGAATTGAAAATTATAAAATCTAATTAACCCATGTTTGAATGTGAGCAAAATTAAGAACAAACGTTGGAACCTATCTTCAAGAAATTGTGCAGAAAGCCTAGCTAGCCTAGCCAGCCTAGCCTAGCCTACCTCTTGGTGTTTTGAGATCGCGCTCGAGAGATAGAAGAACAATGCAAGGACTTGATTAGTTAGTAGTACACTATTGTGGGTTTGCCACTTTGTGGCAAAAGCTAGCTGAAATTAATTTAGGGGAAATTCCCGCTAAAGAGATTTTAAAATTCCCATTAGCCCCGTAGTCTATAAGAGCATTGTTCCCACCTACCTTCCATTCATCCTTTTTCATATTTTTACAGACAAAATTGCCCTTACGTTAATCTCACGTACGTCTCTCTCTCTCTCTCTCTCTCTCTCTCTCTCTCTCTCTCTCTCTCTCTCTCTCTCTCTCTCTCTCTCTCTCTCACAGATCTGATCCCGATGAGTCACCAAAACACCTCTGCCATATCCCCACCGTTGGCCTCTACATCGGGCTCCAGTACCGGAGCTGATGTTAGACCGAAGCCCAAATCCGAGAGCCGACAACTAGGCTCGCCGTCCATGAACTCCGAGGAGTCGGTGGCCACATACCAAGTGTTTCGAGTTGGGTTGGAAAACCAATACCTAAACCCGAACGGAGGAATCCTTGGATCCGAGATAAAGCTACTCTTTACATGTATGTATTATGATAAGAAATTCATCATATCAGGTGTGTCTGTTGGGAAAATAATATAATGGAAGTAACAACTCAAAAACACACAAAGGATAAATATGCGAAGATGTAAAAGATAGAGGAAATGGAACACCGGATATAACGTGGTTCGGCGACGTGCCTACGTCCACGGGGCAGCAATAACAAGAACTTTCACTATAAAATAATGGGTACACGAGATACACAACTTCAAGAACATTACTTGAAGGAAACCCTCTCTCACACTTGTTTTGCTATCAACTACTCTACACTCTCAACTTGGAGTGGACAATCTTCTTTACTTGGAAGATGGATGTTTCTCTCTTGGAAGAAATGCTTGAGATGGATGAGATGCATGGAATGAGTAAATGACTCTCCTTTTATAGGCTAAGGAGGAACTATCTAGACCTCTCATTAGTGCTCTCCCAATAAATGGTGCTTCATGAATATTCTTGTAACTCATGTCTTGACCATAACTGCAAAATCATCCATATTCCTAGTGTAACTCATGTAACTTATGTAACTTATGTAACTCTTCATATCTTCATTACTATTGTATTTATTTTGGTATGGATATTATAACATGTCTGGAGGTATCTATTGATGCTTTGGGGATGAGATGTAAAATTTGACACCATTCATGCTTTATAGCTACAGAGATTGAATCAAAATTTGAAGGAAATTAAAGCTGGAATAGAAATGGAGGACTAACTGGCGGAGCACGACAGAGTACAAGTCGAGAGGGAGAGGATCTGAGCGAGAGGACGCGAATATGAGTGAGAGAGAGAGAGAGATAGGACGCGAAACTAAGAGAAAGAGAGAGAGGACGCGAAACTGAGAGAGAGAGAGAGGCATTTGTGGTGTGTTAGAGTTTTAAGGGTTGTATCGTCTTTTTCTTCGTTTAGTTGGTTAGTGGGCATTGTCTCTTAAAATTAGAAGTTTTAATTAACAATGACAAGGATGACAACGGAAAATCTCAATTACTCGAACCCTAATCTATGTAGAAGATAGAGGCGCAAAAATAAATCATGGAATAGAAAACTAAATTTGAATAATAATAGCAATAACAACAATGATTTGTTTTGTTTGTTTTGTGTTTTGACACCAATGATCGACATCCTCTTTCATCTAGCTAGCTCCTTAACTGATACATACATTCTGGTACGGTCATGACAATATTGTTACATATGATAGGACTAACTATTGGAAAACGAAAAGAAGAGGTGGATCAATTACTGCACATTTTACAACTTGGGCGGGCAACCACAGATTAAAACTGGCTTGCTTGGCCTGCAATCCTAACAAAATAACTGATTAATCCCTATGCTTAATTATAACCAGCTTACCTTCTTCTCGCTCCATGATCTTTCTCTCTAAACCCCCAGGAAATGATGTTATGGTAATCAACTTGGGAGGCAACTGAAGCAAGGAACAAATTCCACACAGATGAATATGGGTGATTTTAGGGGTCCTCCTCTTCCTCCACCTCTACTGAAGGGTGAGGATTGGCGCCTGCAAGTATATGAGAAAGATACTATGTTGGTATGTTATAATAAAACGATAACACACGCTACTGGAGTGTGGAAGGCTGAAAATGCCTTGCTTAACACTCTTCCTACATTCTTCACTCAACTTGCTCTCATCCTTACCTTCACTTACCTTCTCAAGCGTCTCTTTAAACCTTTGCGCATATCGTGCTTGGTCGCCAACGTTCTCGTAAGTAATTTCTTTGTCTATCGATCAACATATGTTTGAGTTCATTACTCTTTTCTCCGTGGATTAGATGTTAAGCATGCATGTCTATGAATGCATGAAGTATTAACATACACTATTTGTTTTTTCTTTGATGATTGAAGGGAGGCTTGATTATCGGTCCATCTGGATTTGCTTTCCAGAAATTCTCTCTCAATTACATTGTTCCTTTTGGATCGATGATGACTCTGGAAACAATTGCCAACTACGGCTTGATTTACTACATGTTCCTCAAGGGATTAGAGGTGGATTTGAAACCGATACTTCATGCTAGTAATAGGGTATTGAGCATTGCCATGGCAAGCATGGTCATTCCAGCCCCTATTGGCTATGCTCTACATAAGTTACTACTAACGGAGGCCAAGATTGGTGCTCATAATATGTTAATGAATGGATCTCTCTTCTGGGGACTTACTCTTTCCACCACTAATTTCTCAGAACTGGCTCAACTACTTGCAAGTGTCAAGCTCCTTCGCTCTGAAATTGGTCGAACAGCTCTATCCATAACTGTTATCACCGACTTCATATCTTGGGTTCTTCTTGTGATCACAATGGCTGCTGTGAATAATTATCACCTTCATACAATGTTATCCACCCTTGCATTCATAATAGTCTGCATATTTGTTCTTCGTCCGGCTATATCATGGATTGTACATCACACCAACATCGATGAACACTATGATGAGCACCATGTAAGTCTTACTCTTTTTGGGGCTCTGCTATTCGGGTACATTACCGATTCGTGTGGATCGCACTCCATTGTTGGAGCTTTCATGTTGGGGGTGATTTTGCCCAGGGGAGAGCTCAAAAATGCAATAACGGAAAAGGTCGAATACTTTGTCTCCGAGATTATGCTGCCACTCTTCTTTTTAGTTATAGGGATGAGACTACACCATACTCTTACGGGTATTCGGATTGTACTGTTCTTGGCAATTATTGTGTTGGCTCTCTTGGCTAAACTCGTTGTAACTTTCATCGTTGCTCTAATCTCTCAAATGTCACTACGAGATAGTTTTGCTCTTGGACTACTCATGAACACCAAAGGCGTGCTTGCACTGATTATCCTCAATGTCGGCCGTGACCTAAAGGTACGTACTGTCACATCCCTTCCCTCTAGGGTTTAGAATTTAGGGTTTAGGCACCATGTAAGTCTTGCTCTTTTTGGGGCACTGCTATGCGGGTACTTTGCAAGTTTGCATGCATGAAATGCCTTCTCTTTGTTTTTTCTTTACAGTTGTTCAATGAAAAATATGCTACTAATCTTTTCATGCATGTCACGAATAAACTAGGTTCTGGACAACCAATCATTCTCAATAATGGTGTATGCCGTTGTGGTAATGACGGGAATTATTGGACCCATTATGACTATCCTTTACGAGTCATCTGGCACATCTAAGCAGATCCAGTGCAAAAGCATAAGAAGCATACAACAATCCAACTCCGAGTTCCGAGTCCTTGTTTGCATCCATAAATCCCAAAACGTACCCGGTATAGTGAACCTCTTGGAGGCTTCGCATCCGACCAAGGAATTTCTGATGAGTGTGTTTGCAGTCCACTTAGTAGAGCTTACGAGCAGCCATGCCTCGGCCATGCTCATAGTGCACGACACATGCAAGTCCACCGTGGGAGGAAGCCGGAAAGGCGACGACATTGTGACCACCTTCGAAAACTTCCAGAATGAAAATGATGGCACCATAGTACAAGCACTCACTGCAATATCTTCTTACACCACCATGCATGAGGACATTTGTAGCCTCTCTGGGGAGAAGGACGCAAACCTAATAATAGTCCCATTTCATAACGAATCTACATTGGATGGGGGAGTAGAGGACGTTAACTCTTCAATCAGACTAGTCAACACCAACATTCTAGACAACTCGCCGTGCTCGGTGGCCGTCTTTGTCGACCGCGGCCTCAAGAGCACACTAACCGAGTCGTCGTCTGGCAACAACTGCCGCCACCGTTACGCCATGCTCTTCACTGGTGGGCCAGATGACCGGGAGGCATTAGCATATGCATGGAGGATGGCTGAAAACCCTAATGTAAATTTGACCGTTGTGAGAATCACCACCGGCGAAGATGCTACGTTTGATTTTCCCGATAAAGACGGAATTCTAAAGGCCATTCAAGACAGCGAAATGCAGAAGCTACTAGACGACCAGTACATAGAGAGTTTGCTGATCAACACCAGGAACCAACCTTCAATAAAATTAACTGAGGAGGTGGTCAACAATGGTGAAGAGACTATACAACTGATAAGTTCCATGGGAAATGATTATGATCTTTATATAGTGGGACGAGGGAAAAAAGTTTCCTCACCTGTAACGTTTGGGCTTTCCTCCGACTGGGGCGATTGCCCGGAATTGGGACCGATGGGGGATACATTGGTGTCGTCAAGCTTCTTGGCCAATGCGTCGATTCTGGTAGTGCAAAAAGGTACTACATCAGAGAATAATGAACCTCTTAGAGAGTCTCTGCACAACAAAGGAGATCAAGGGTCCTTTGTCAATTACCGTAACGGTAAAGTTGATGGTGACGAAAGTGATGATGATCGGCTATGAGTTTCTCCTTGTTTTTATTGAAAATTCTTCTACGCATCAATGTGCAAGTTAACCGAGTAATTAATATGTAATATTTTGATCCGGTCATTCATGTTGCAATATCATGCATGTATACTAATACCGTTAACAAAATTAGAACTCAAAATAATAATTTTAAATGTTTCCAATACATGAGGTGAGGACCTAAGGTCGAAGAAGATGCGCTCTTATTATATACGCTAGCTTAATTTGATCAAATCAAAAATGAAAATGAAAAGAAAGAATTGAGAGTCTCTAGTCTTTATTCAATCTTCGTATACGACGATTTGAGGTCTTCCACATTAATAGTGTAAGTGCACCTTGGTGCATATAATCTGCTCCTTGTTTTTATATAAAAATTTGTTGTAGATATTAATTTAGGACAACGTTAAATCATCGTGGCACTAACAACAAGTAATCTTTTAATTTGATATGCATGTACAACATTTTATGTAGCTCAATATGGATTTTTAATAATATCCATATTATTAGACTCAATCAATTTGAGTGATCATTGTTTCTGTATGTCATGACTCACCCCGAATTTCACCCTGAAACCTGAAGTAAATCTTGCGGGGTCTACATCTAAAGAAAATTCACCGAAAATTCGACATAATTTACTTTGAAAATGGACAACTCTTACCTAAAATTTTTTAGATAAACACTTCTATTATAAATCATTCATCCTCAACTCCTAGAGCCTTCTTACTCCCCAAGTTCAACACATCTCCCAAAATATCAATTACTCCTCTAAAAGAATTCCCTAACCAACAACAACGACATTCAATAACTTACTGTTAGTACATAGCCAAAATACTTAGCTAAGCCGAGAATAAGGTAAAATTACCCGGTCGAGATAGCCCTGGTAAGCCCTTCACAGGCATCCAAAGAATGAAGGGCCGGTGACAAACCGCTTGCCAAAGTCACTCTAGCGGCAAAACACCTCCAAAAGGGGAGACACTCCAAAGGATGACAATAAGTCCCACATTGGAAACTAAGGCAAAGGTACCCATACTTGGCCTATAAAACAAGCTCAACCTATCATAAAAGGTACACACTCACATATACTCTCTCTCTCTCTTTCATTCCTCTACCCGTACAAGTGCTCAAAGCTAACTTAAGCATCGGAGAGTCGAAGATTGGGCCACCCCAGTCCCGACCCCGTGACGCTGTCATTTGTGCAGGTACCGAGTGAAAGACCCCAAGAATTCTACTTCGCTCCGCCCCGCGACCTCTTCCCGACCCGGGACGAAGCAAGTAGAAACAATTGGCGCTAGAAGGAGGGTCCCTATCTTGTGGAACTCCCACTTGCCTCAGCACTCGGCACCATGGTGATCATTGATGACCCCGTGGACCCTGGCACTCAAGTGGAACCTCAACCTGGCGACACATCCCTTCCCCAAACCAGTAGCCCAGCCCCTATTAACCATTCCGACCCCGCCACAGCTCTTAAAATCCTCAAGCGGGACTTCCATGCGTTCCGCGAGCAAACGGCAAAAGAAAGGGCAGAAGCGGAAGCGTACCAGGTACGCATAGCTGAGTTGGAGAAAGAGCAATTCTTGCTCCGCCCCACGTTAGAGCATCGTACCGTGTACAACGATAGCTTGGACCGCGCGGCGCGAATTGTCGGGACCCCGGATTCTCTTCAAGGCTAGACTGGTTCCATGCTCCCGGGAGGGCCTAGCCAGATCGTATACATGTCCCATCCCCTAACCCACCCCTCATTTCCACTCCCCGCCCCCCAACCATCTCTAATCCTCAATGACTCCCCTCTGCCACATAAACCTAATTCATCTGCCCAACCTATCTCCACTTCCACCACTGCCAACTCTCCTAACCCACCTCTTGACATGCCAACCCGCCTACTGCTCCAACTTAGCCAAACTGTCACGCAGTTAGCCTCACAGGTTGAAGGCGTCAAGAGTCGCGGGGCTCAGCGATCCTTGTTCTCTGGCTATGGACATCGCCCAATCCCCTTCACACCCCGAGTGCAGATGGAGAAACGGCCTCCGGGAGCCAAGCCATTCAAGATGGATAAGTATAAAGGAACAGGAGACCCTCATCTTCACCTCGAGACATTCTTCTCGCTCTGTAGCTCCTCTGGCTACAGCGACGCCATAGCTTGCCACGCCTTCCAAGAGACCCTCTCGGAAGAGGTACTCAGTTGGTTCCTCAGCTTGCCACCCAACTCCATAGACAACTTCGACCAACTCTCGAAACGTTTCCTCAACCGTTTCATACTGCACACCAGCATCTACCGCACTGTAAACGCCTTGTTCCACATCAAGCAGAAAGAAGGCGAAGGCCTCCATGAACTGCTGTCCCGGTGGCAATCTGCCACAGCGAGATGCCACAACTTAGAACCTCGCGTGGCGGAGCAGGCTTTCCGTCAGGCCCTACTCCTCGGCAGTTTCCTGATGGAGATCAATAAGAACCCTCCAGGATCCTACGATGCCTTGATGGACCTGGCGGTACGGTGGGCCGGTGCTGAATTTGCCACTTTCGGACGTCCCGCCCATGCAACGCTAGCTCTTACTGCCCTGGCACCAGATGAACACTTTGGCCGCGGGCAAGAAAAAGGGCAATCACATGGCCCATCCCGAGAACAGGGACGCGGCTCCGACCGTCGCCATGGGGGATAGAGAAACCGCGACCATCCTTACAAGTCGAGGGACCAGAGCCCTCCACAGCAACAGCGTCGTTCCTCCCTGCCACCTCATTATGAAGTCCACACTACTCTGACCACTACATATGAGGGCATATGGGCCAGGTACAAAGATCTTATCCCCCTACCTCCCAAAAGCAAGTATCTAAAAAAGCCCCGGCGAGCCACCGGCAACAGGTATTGCGCTTATCATGACAATAACGGCCACACAACAGAGCAGTGCAATGGCCTCCGCAATGCAATCGAGCACCTGATCCAGAAGGGACAACTTCATCAATATTGTGCCCCCGCCACAGGAGCCAACACCATTGAAGTGCATGGCCAGATCCTAACCCTGCATGGTGGAGCCCCACAGTTCCCCCCACGCCAGCTTTCTGTAAAAAGGCAATGCACGACACCTTCAGAAATCCTAGACATCCAACGCGGTGTCACGATCACCCCATCAGCGTGGGATCAAGTGACATTTCGCAACGATGAGGATACCCTGCATTGCCACCACAGCGAGCCATTCATCATCAATGTGCAGGTGGACCATTACAGGTGCCATAGAGCTCTAGTGGACACAGGTGCCGCCGTAAGCGTCATGTTTTCTGACTGCTACCAAGGACTCCGGCAGGACCGCACTAAGTTGTACAATAACCACGACCCACTTGTCAGCTTCTCTGGCAAGACAATACAGCCGTTAGGCTCAGACCGCCTAACCGTGTCGGTGGGAACAGCTCCTTACCGCTTCTCCATCACGGCCCGCTTCCTCATTGTCGACTGCCCTTCATCATATAATCTCATCTTAGGCCGGGACATCCTTTGGGGGTTGCAGTGCTTCATAGCTGGCCACATGCTTCTCATGAAGGTTCCTACCCCTGGTGGCACCCTGACAATTAAAGGGGATCGAGCAGCCATTGAGCATGGCCATCTTAACGCCATCCAACAGAGGCGAAGAGCCCATGAGATGCTGCCTCTCAACCCCCCGGAACCCATAGATGATCCACGGGACGACACAAAGGGGTGTAGGACAAAGAGCCCCGCGACCTAGTCCTACAAACGCTCGCCACCACCTACCTTAGACCAATTTTAACCTTGGCTTCAAAAGCCGTCACTTCATTGTTACTAGTGTATATACAATAGCCCAGTAGCGGCTCCACCTATGTATACTTTGCCCGCTAGCGGCTACATCTAAGTACAATGAAGTGTTTTGTCATTCCAACACGCTATACTTTGCCCCCGCAACGCAGGGCCACAAACCATACAAAAGTACAAAGGCTACACATAACGCCAAAACATCTACCTGGACTTCCAGGCAAATTAGTATAAATTAATTACAATGGCTAGCCACGCCACTTACATTGTTCCAAAACAAAGTCCTACAAACTATCAAAGTATACAGGCACATCTCACTCCCTCCCAGCGGATGAGTCGCCAGACTTATTCACACTCCCCTTCGACCCGCCACTGCGGCCACGCACCTGGCTCACGGTCCCCGCTACCCTCTGCCCAGTCGGCTGCTTTAACGGGTCCCGGGACAAAAAGGAAGGCCTCACAGCTACGGCAGGGCGGATAAGTGAACTACCAGGAGCCACCTCAAGGCCGAGGCGTCCCTTCACGGGAGCCTTCTGAACTTCAAGGCCCGTACGCGCCACCAACCCCGGAGCCCGAGGATCGCGAGCCGCAATGGCAGAAGAAGCCACCTACGACACTGCTATTTGGGCAGACATGGACCCCTCGGGGCCAGTAGCCCTCACAGATGATGCAGCTGCAATGGCAGGAGGTCGCGGGTCACCCGCAACTGACGTCCCCTTCTGTCCAGCAGACGTTGCGCGCCATGCCTCATGTTGCTTTGCCAGAGACCGTGAGATCTCGGCCTGCTTCTTCTGCTCGGGCGTCATTTATTCTCATGCCACCTTTGCAGCATTTTTCTCTACATACCATTTGCGCATGGCGGCCTCGTTAATCCATCCCGCCTGGCAGCCCAGCCGGCTCAACTCATCCTGCCCTTTGTTATAGGCACCCTTCAGCTGCTGCTTATACATGTCACCCTCCTGGAACAACCTTTGCCCCGCCATGGCAGCTCGCTCGCACTTGGCCTTCCAGGACACCTCCAGATCCGCAAGTGCCTGCGTCAACTTAGCCACCTCAGCTTCCAAGGACGTTGCCTTAGCAGCCGCCACTTCCAAAGCTTCCACCTGTTCGTCCTTCTTCCTCACAACTTCCTTCAACTCTGCCACATGAGCTTGGAAGACAGCAGTGTTCTGGTCCGCCTGAGCTAGTTACTCTGTAAGGTTCTGTTCCGCCTAAGCTAGCTGCTCTGCAAGGCCACGGTTACGTTCTTCAGCCTCCCTCAACTGCTGGCTCTTCGCCTCAGCATCATCTTGCTAGTGGGAGGCGGCCCGTTCACTCGCGGCGTACATCAGCAATGTCGCCTGCAGTCACAGCAACATATAAACCCCAAGCTCAAACCAGTGGAACACAAAAGCATATAAACACTTACCCGAGTCAGTTTCTCCTTAGCGAGTGCCATTGCCGCCGGCGGATCCACATCCTCCAGTACGTGCATGTCGCGAGCACGGTGACGCATGTCGAATGCCATCTGAGCCAAGTATGGATGTGCGTCCCCCGTCCCCTCCAAGGCTTGAGCAACCTCAGCTAGACTCGTAGATCCCCCAAACCGGCTGTCCCTCCGCGACCTCTTTGATTGGCCCTCACGAGCCGGGTCAACCCTCTCCTTCCTCTTCCGAGTCCAGGCCGCACCCACTCTTCCTCGCGGTCCGCAACCTCCTCTGCAACAGGTTCCTCCTATGCCTGGTCGGGTTCGCCCTCGCGATCACCCTCTACCGGCACCTCCTCCACCTCCAACTCCACATCTTGGACGCCTAGGCCCATCGCTTCCGCCACCAACGGAGGCACATAGGCGTAATCCTCATCCGCCAGGTTCAACCTCAGAAAGTCTTCATAGTCCCCCAGCTCCACCTCCCTTCCCTCCCCCGTCTCCAAGTCAATATCGTACTGCTTGGCGTGATTAGCCTCAGCCAGCAGCTCATCTAACACGTCCTCATCCGACACTTTGTCGTAAGGACATTCATTCTTCCGCGACCCCCCGTCGCATGGCATCGTCACTGCAACAAACAAGCAAGTCAGACAACGACTCGCAAACCTACAACCGACAACGCAACTACTAAAATACAGACCTGGAACCCGGACGTAGCCGAAGTGGCTGTATATGCCAAGGCGGCATATCCGATATGAGCTCCTACATTCAAAGGCCCATATCACCCGGCGAATCCGCCACTCCATCAAATCAGTCAAATTGTACTCTTACGGCACTGCACAAAGCTAGTTGTCAGCAGTGACAGTAGACAAACAAAACAACACAAGGCAAGAGCACGGTACCTATTCTCTAGAAGCTCCCCGGGACCCAGAAAGGATGCCCGTGCCACTCCTGCCACTGCCCCCCAACAAGGAAACACTTGCGCCTCCATGTTTCCCTTGTTGAGGTGGGCAAGTCTTCCACCAACACTTTGAACTTCCCCTGTGACTTCATCGTCACGCAGCCCCGGCTGCCCTTCTTTGCGCACCACCCCATATGCCAGCACGCATTGAACTCGTCACAATTTAGGAACTCCTATTTCAGCAGGCGAAATAACACGCTCGTTCCCAGTATTTGCTTCAGCATATTGGGTTTAACCTGCCCCGGGGCGACATGCAGACACGTTAAAGTGTACTGCACAAACGGGGGCAGCGGGAACATCAACCTGCACTTTAGTTGGTACTCGTATACCAACGTAAAGTTGCCCGGGGGGTCCCAAAACTTCACCCCCCGGCCCAGCGGCCGCAACAAGACCTCCTCCGGAATGCTCCAATTTTGCCGAAGCACTTCAAGCTCCGACGAAGTCAAACTCTCACCAGGGGGTTCCCAAAATGAATCATCCTCCTCACGAGATGTCGCCATGATCAACTCCTCTACCTCCTGCAATAGAGGGTCACATGAGGACACATGAGACCCGGCATCCATCACAAGAATGCCTTCCCCCAAGTCAAGGGCAATCTCCGCCATAAGGTTATCCAATCCCTCCTCCATCCGGTGCAAAGTGTTCGAATCAGCACTAAGCAAACTAGAGACCACCACGATCTCTTCGCTGGACACCCACACCGGATCTGCCATACCCCGCTACCTTAACCCTAACCAGCCCAACAACAAATCTCTCACCCTAGAAATCCTACAAACACCACATACATGTGAACAATCCCACACCCCAAATAACCCGAAACAACGTCGCCACCACATGCAAAATCAAAGACAGAGGAAACGACGAATTCATACCTGGAAACAGCGGGTTTGCGTAGTGGCAGTGAAGCTGATTACAATCGGCTGAGCGCTCGTACCCAATCGATCGAGGATGAAATTGAACGTTTCCTAGTCTGAAACTTGTAGAATAGCCGAAACCCTAAAACACAAACCGCGCCTCCATAATTTCCAGTTTCAAAACACGAACTCCCCCCTTCAGTTCTCTCCAACCCTATTTATAGGCATTCCCTTGGACCCCACAAAACTGAACGGTCAGGGTAAAGCCACGTCACCTTAGGCCACTTCAAAAAAAAAAAGGGGCGACAGTCCCCAACCAAGCGCAGACTGACTCGCCACATAGCAATAGTCCCCAACCAAGCGCGGACTGACTTGCCACTTCGCGACAGTCCCCAACCAAGCGCGGATTGACTCGCCACATAGCAACAGTCCCCAACCAAGCGCGGACTGACTTGCCACATCGCGACAGTCCCCAACCAAGCGCGGATTGACTCGCCACATAGCAACAGTCCCCAACTAAGCGCGGACTGACTTGCCACATCGCGACAGTCCCCAACCAAGCGCGGACTGACTCGCCACATAGCAACAGTCCCCAACCAAGCGCGGACTGACTTGCCACTTCGCGACAGTCCCCAACCAAGCGCGGACTGACTCGCCACATAACAACAGTCCCCAACCAAGCGCGGACTAACTTGCCACTTCGCGACAGTCCCCAATCAAGCGCGGACTGACTCGCCAAGACAACGGCCCGCAACACTCAATAGCGAGTCTCCCCAATCAAGCGCGGACTGACTCGCCACGCAGCGGCCGCAACGCCACACAGCGACAGTCCCCAATCAAGCGCGGACTGACTCGCCAAGGCAACGGCCCGCAACGCTCAATAGCGACTGTTTCTACATGTTACGTCCCGAGCCGGGAAGTGGTCGCGGGGCGGAACGAAGTAGAATTCCTGAGAGGCCTTCACTCGGTACCTGCACAAATGACAGCGTCACGGGGTCGGGACTGGGGTGGCCCAGTCTTCGACTCTCCGATGCTTAAGTGAGCTATGAGCACTTGTACGGGTAGAGGAATGAAAGTAGGAGAGAATATATATTTGAGTATATGAGTATAGATGTGTGTGCCTTGAGCTTGTTTTATAGGCTAAGCTTATGTACCTTGAGCTTGTTTCCAATGTGGGACTCTTTGCCCTCCTTTGGAGTGCTTCCTTTTTTGGGGGTGTTTTGCCGCTAGAGTGACTTTGGCAAGCGGTTTGTTACCGGCCCTTCCTTCCTTGGATGTCTGTGAAGGGCCCACCAGGGCTATCTCAACCGGGTAATTGTACTGTATTCTCGGCTTAGCCAAGTATTTTGGCTATGTACTAACAGCGAGTCTCCCCAACCAAGCGCGGACTGACTCGCCATGCAGCGGCCGCAACGCCACATAGCGACAGTCCTCAACCAAGCGCGGACTGACTCGTCAGGGCAGCAGCAAACATTTCTTCTCGCCAACCTGTTTTCGGAACATCACCCCCATCACCTCGCGACTCTTGCGTGGGGACTTGGGGACTCGGGGACTCGGCACCATGCCTCCCTCACCTAAGTAAAACCTATTCTCGGCATCTCTAGAATAACTCCCCACCCAAGAACTCTCTCGGACTGGGGACTTGGGGACTTGTTAGTACATAGCCAAAATACTTGGCTAAGCCGAGAATAAGGTACAATTACCCGGTTGAGATAGCCCTGGTGAGCCCTTCACAGGCATCCAAAGAATGAAGGGCCGGTGACAAACCGCTTGCCAAAGTCACTCTAGCGGTAAAACACCCCCAAAAGGGGAGACACTCCAAAGGATGGCAAGAAGTCCCATATTGGAAACTAAGGCAAATGTACCCATACTTGGCCTATAAAACAAGCTCAACCTATCATAAAAGGTACACACTCACATATACTCTCTCTCTCTCTCTTTCATTCCTCTACCCGTACAAGTGCTCAAAGCTAACTTAAGCATCGGAGAGTCGAAGACTAGGCCACCCCAGTCCCGACCCCGTGACGCTGTCATTTGTGCAGGTACCGAGTGAAAGACCCCAAGAATTCTACTTCGCTCCGCCCCGCGACCTCTTCCCGACCCGGGACGAAGCAGGTAGAAACACTTACTCACTGGGTTATTAGAGCATATCTATAATGAAAGGAAAACAATGAAGATTAATCGGAAGCAGCCTCTGACTATGCCCCGACTCTATGTATACGCTCGACCTCAATTAAACTTAGCCTGCAAACTGGACATTTAAAACCAAAGGGCACAGGAAAAAGTAATTTAAAAACGTTAAAGTGAGTAGACAAAAATAAATTAAATAATTTAACAAATACATAATTTAAATATTTTCCCACGTTTCAACTATTAAAACTTAACTACATGCAACTTTGATAATCCAAATAACTTTAAAATCAGAATTTCATAAAAATAGACAAACCAATCCCGATGGTTAATTAAATACAGAAATCTCGAAAACAGAGACAAACTAGCCCCGCTGGTTAATCTATTACATAACTGAGAAAATAAAACGAGGGGAAGAGATATCACCATGTAAGAGGAGCCTCCAACGCTCAGGTCGGTGCCACACAGGCTATAGTAGCATCCCATACTAAGCGCTCGACTCACCTATGGTGAGGACCGCTAATAAGGCTAGCTAGCAATAAATAATAATATCCGATCGTTACCTCCCAGGCTATAGTAGCGTCCCACGCTAAGCTCTCGACTCACCCATGGTGAGGACCGCTATAAAGGCTAGCTACTAATGAATAATAGCGACCTTAATATGGTGACTAAAATCATACAAAATCACTTAAATCCATAACACTTCCCCAATATCATGTAAATAGTACGGTTCCCAACCGTACTTGAAAATTATCATATGAAATTAAAATAAAAACTCAATGATCATGACGTGTCTCACACGTCAAAATATTCTCAAATCCATAATTAAAAGCGAGATTTAATTATCAACTATAAATTGCAAATAATTTCTCAATTCCAAAAATACTCGCTAAAAATATTCTCAATGTCAAAATCGATAATCCACAAATAAACGAGAAAGTTATAAAAAGAGAATTACCGAAAATCTCATTTTCAGTAGTCTTTTATAAATCTCAAAGTCAACAAAAAAGCCGATAATAATTAAATCCGGAAATCAGAAATGATATCCAAACTCAAATACCAAATTAATGATCCGAGCTCAAATCCATAAATCATGGTCAACAATTAATCCATGCGTCAAACTCAAAATCATTTCCAAAATTATTTCATAAGCCGAAGTTATAATTTATGCTTGAAAAATAAAATGATAAACTATAAAATCTTGCATGCATATTTATTAAAAACTAAAGTGCAACTCACAAATTTAGGCATAAACCCGACGATATCCAAATCGCCACTCAAGTGAGGTCTCCTCATATCCTGACACAAAAACAATGCTTAGGACCAAACTTCAATTCCGAAAAATAAATACTTGAATATAAACACTCAAAACTCTTCCGCTTAACCCACTACCTTTACTAAGGTTAAACTTACTGGATTCACACCAAACTCCACCACAACTTTAATTTATTTATTTCAACCTTCTAAAACAGAAATAAAGGAAATCCAACGGTAGGATCTTCCCGAGTAGCACACCGATAAACCAAACTTCGAATAATCCCAAACATATTCAAATCTTCACCATAATTCTCAAACTTCACATCATTTGACTCCTCTCATCATAACAACACGAAAAACTACCCAAAAGAGACGGCTCCGCCGGCAGCAGCGGCGGCCGGTAGCCTTACTCTGGCGACCTCTAATGCTCCCCAAAATTTAACACAATATTCCTCTCAACACGCACAACTACTTCCCTAACTAGCACAAACACCAATTTCAAGCCTAAATTGGTAATCGAACCAAAACATTAAATTGAGCCCTACAACTTCAATTATACATTTCTCTTTACCAAGATAGAATTGAGCCGATTCCTTTTGAGGGTTTACTACCCTGAATGAGAGCTACAAGATGAGTCAAGAATTGCTAGCTATGGCGGCCGGAGGAGGGTGCTTCGGCGAGAGGATAGTCGGCGTCTCGGACGGGATTTCTCTCGATCTGCGGTGAGGCAAGCTTGCTCTCCAACCCATGAGGAGAGAGGGGGTGATGGGGGTTCGAACGGGACCGGTGCGGCGGTCTATGCTGGCCGGACGACAGCGAACGGAAGTGGAACGTTTGGCGGGGTCGGGAAGCACGTGGGAGAGGAGAGAGAGAGAAAATAAAATGAGTTTTTTCTCTACCCGGTCCAACCCTTAATACCCAAAAATAAAACCCCATAAAATTTACCTTTTTACTAAATAAAATTTTCTCTTTTTTACCTGATAACTTTTCCATGCTAACTTTGATTTTAACATATAGCATGTCCATGAATTTGTATTAACGTCCTCTACGACTTCCTTAAAGAAATTTTTCCGAAATAATTTTCCTACAAAAAGTCAACTTTAGGGTCCTTAAGTAGTAAACGGTTACTCAAAACAGTAAAAGACCAAAGTAATACCAAAAGTAAATAACCGCAAATTAACTTAAGAATTGGAATGTGACAGTACTGTACGTGGAGATGGAGAATCTAACCGAACTAAAATTTGAGTAATTAAAAGGATTGAGTGCACAAAAGTCATATGTTGGTTATTCTTCTTGCGTCTTCGTCATTGAAATTCTCATAACGTAGAGTCCACGTACTGGTTCAACTTCACGTTTGTTATCATGCAATTGCCAAGCCTATGAAGCAAGAACACATGAAACTATGAAAGTAGATAACACAAATGCATATACATTATGATGAAGCTGAGTTTTAAGAGGCACTCCTTTTAAGCTGAGATTATGATCGAACCGGTCAGCTGCTGGAAGTGTCATACATATGTATATACTAGCTTCATTGGACGAATTTATCGTGTTCTTTTTTGCAGCAATTAAGACCATCTATGCATATATATGGTACTGCTAGCTATAGCTGCTAGAGCAATCGATGATCGATCGTAGCTTGGCAAACCGAAGAAGATGAATGGTAGGCAGGGGCGGAGCCACACCAAGACCAAGGGGTGCCATGGCACCCCCTACACATTTTGATGATGGTCAATTACACCACTGTTGTAGGATTAAATGGTTACAATTGTATAATCTGGCCCCCCTTTTTATGTAATAATATGTCACGTAATAATTACTAATTTAATATTTTGGACTATATAATCTCCTTTTTTGTTGCATCTTGCCATATTCATCACCATAATCGATTAGTTATTAACTAATCATTTTACATGCATGTAAACTTTCAATATATAATCATTTACATATACATAAATTAAACTATATATACATCAACAAAAACAATAAATTCAATTTTAATTAACATATAATTTTGACAGACAATTTAAAATTTTATATATATTTTTTCGTATTTTATATCTCGGCCCCCCTAGACTTATAGTTCTGGCTCCGCCCCTGATGGTAGGAGTTGTTAACAATGGAAAACCACAGCCATGAGTGATGTTGGTGAGGTCAGAAAATCGGAGCAGCCTGATCGCATTATAAGTAGTATGTCAAAATTGAAACATAAATAATGGAAAAATGAATTACATTCTTAGTCTTAATTTGCTATTTTGCAAAGCTATCATATCAATGTAGTTTCAGATGAACAAATCTTTATGAATTTTGGGTGATGTTGTTAACAAATCTCTTTTTTATAATAACAAACCTTATTTATTTTTCTATCTATACAGTATTATTTACAAACTTGATACTTAAATTTGTTTCATGATTGGCTCTTATCAAAGATTCGGTGTGTGTGTGTTTTTTAATATATATATATATATATACATAATAGATAATTTCATTATTTATCTATGGCAAGAATCCACTAACAACAATTCTTGCGTCAGAGTTCTCTAACAACAAAAATTAACGAATACCGTCATTACAAACAAGTTTAGCTCAATTATTGAGTCTACACAAGAGAACACTCATCTCTCTGCCTAACTCCTTTTGAAAGTAAACCTACTCGCCTAGAAACCGCAATTGATCTAAAATAAATAACTTTTTGAAAGAAAGAATTTAAAAAATAAAGAATTAAAAATATATAATCTTTAGCAATCTTGTCAAATTTTAGACAAAATAGCTAAAAAGTCATTTATTGACTAACCACTTTAGAAATACCTCTGCACCAGTGCTCCCTATTTTAACTAAAGTGTGATTTATATTATTGATTAAATAAAAAAATATTACATAAAATGTCTTAAAATGAATATTTTAAATTAACATAAATTATAGAGAGACTCATTTTGTTCTCTAATTATAGAGAGCAAGATAACTAAAGGTTAAAATAGAGCTAAAGTCAGTTAAGATTGTGCTGGAGCTAGTAAAATTGATCAAAAACTGAAAATGTTCTCCAGAATGGTTAAGGATCCAATATAGAGTGTATGCTAAAGATGATCTTAGCAGTCTAGTGTAGCTGCTTTTTTTTTTTATGAAAAACTAAACATGCTCACCAAAAAAAGCTAAAAAGCTATAATAGAGAGCTCCTAAAGATGCTTTATATAATACATATTATTTTACGTGTTTTTACATGCCGAGATTGCCCTGGTTTTATGGCTGGCTTAGCTGGCTTTTGACAGGACGAGTTTATCAAACATGGCCTTTATCGACCCACTTGATCCGCGAGCTTAATGGTGTCGACGCTTTGAGCGTTCCCGACATCTTCAAAGATCGATGGTGGTTGTTTTTTCATGAAATTCTAAACAAAATGTCATGTCGAATAATATGCGCAGAGCTTAAGCATTTAGAGCAATTCCTCCCATGTCCAAGAAATGGAAGAAATTAAATAATTAGGCCGTTCGCGTTCTTTGTATGCAATCAATCATATATACTACAAAAAAAAAAAACAGAGAAAGATTAAGTAAATCTTTAGAAAAAGGAAGAATTGGTGATGCCATGCGAGGAAATGAATCAATTGTTCCTTAATTAAAAGGTGTTATGTGTCTCGATCTATGGTTTTTTTCTTGTGTGTGCATCTGATAATTAACTTCACTGCTCGAATGTACAAGAAGTAGACAATGCCAGATCTATGAACTCCATGGTGCCTTCTTCCATATACTTTTAAGGAACCACAACAACACGAGTTTTCGCTTCGTATGCGTCTTAAAGACTACTATATGTGTGATTTCAAAATAATTATTTTTTTGACGCTTTAAAACCAACTCTAAATATCATGGGAACATGTTATATAATTAGTTTGAATGCCTTGTTCTTATTTGTGTTGGTAGATCACGTAAGGGATGACAAATAAAAGCTGTGTAACATATACATTAAATAACATCTTCGACACTGCCTATATCACACTATGAATGCACTCAAGTATGAGAACTAAGGCTTGCAACATTGACGATTTAGTTTTCACTTCTCTGTTATTTGTACCTTAGTCATGTAAAACTATATTCTGTTAGCACTATCGTTTATGAAACTTTTCAAATAAGACCATCCAATGAAATGTGCATTCTCCTATAAAGTTTTTACAACAAATAATATACCTTATTAAGATCTTTCTTACTAATAGTTTGATGTGCAACCTCAAGGTCCTCAAGGGAGCCGAATTCTTTTGACAAAACTGATGTTGTGAGCAGACTAGCCCACCGTCGCCTCTACTCAACTCCAACTCCGAATCTCTATCCTTCATCTTGCATTCGCCAAGGAGCTAACAATAACGGCACCTCCTCAACTCCCAAAACAGCTCCAATCTCAGATTAGCCCAAATATAGAGTGCCACCCGACCTTGACAGACCCATCCTAAACCAGAGGAAGATCACCACATACACACGATCATCTCACCGAAATGGGACACCGCCTATGGAGCCCACCAAGGTCGAGGTCATAGGTTTGTTCTTTCTTGTAGCTAATATAAGGCAATTTTTTTTGAAAAATGTTTAATAAGAGTAAAATTTTGATATACGAATTCAACAAGAATCGATGTTGTCCAGTACCATTTGGTCTAGCGGTATAGTCTCCCTTTAATAAGTGGGAGGTTGTGAGTTCGACTCACGAAATTATAATATTTGAGTTGTTTACCTGATAAAAAAACAAATTAGAATCGATGCTTCTCATTTTCTCGTTACTATATGTGAGTCTTTGCTAAATGGAAACGAATTAGATTCCCTTAACTTCCATAATATTGCAAAAAATATTTCACATAAATTGTCTTTTTTTTTTCTTTGAAAACTCACATAAATTATCTTATTAAGTTGTACTAATATGGTTTGAGAGATGTGTTATTTCTTCCTCATCTTCTTTTTTTGGGCAAAAGATTTGATTGTGTTATCTCCAGAGAATGTGTGTAGGATTGGAAAAGGCAAGATTGGGGATTGGGGGTGGGAAAGACAAGTAGAAGATCCGATGAGGATGACAAGGTGGAAAGAGCGCCGATCCGTGAGGGATAACGCTATCATCAAAATACCATCAATCAAATGCCAAATCAAGAAAGAGGCACACGTGGCAATCTGTCAAGGGCCGGACGGTGTCGTTTTGGAGGCGTTTTTTTTCCATAAGTGTGCAGCGCGGGGCCCACACACGCTTCTGTTCTCTTGGGGTGTGACACGTTGGTGTTTTGCCTTTCCTTTCCTTTGTTATCATTGCATTGGAGACCAAAAAACGAGACACAAATCAAACCGGGAGCTGCAACACAAGAGACACAAAGGGAATCGCTTCGTCCACTCCTCCTCGTCGGCGTCAGAGACTCGCCTCCCCTGGATCGGTACTTCTCCAGGAATGGTTCGTTGTCGGAGATCCTAGTGGACATGGGCTGCTATGTAAGGATAGAAAGAGGCTAGGGGTGCGCAGGTTCAGAAGGTGCGCTACCGGTGCACGCCAAGCGACGAGGGTGCACTGCTCTACTTCGGCGTCCAATAACCGTTGTCGTAGCTAGTCGACGAGCACTGCGGCGAGTGAAAGATCTGTTCGCCGTTAGAAGACGTCATCACCCTGCAACTCGGGTCGTGGTTAGCAGAGAGAGTGAGAGAGTCGAGATCCTAAAAAAGTAACGAGATTAACTTTAACAGGGTAAAGTGACGTTAAGCGCCACCGAGGTAAAGTATAAATACCATGCAAGAGGATCCTAAAAAAGAGAAAAGACTAAACATTAATATCAAAAATTAAAAATAATAATAATATCGAAACTTGTAGGAAAAAGAAAATACAATGATATCGACTGTATAATCTATATGTTAGCCTTTTTCCCAAAACACTCGGGCCAAAACCAAAAATGTCCAAAAACCGAAACCCGAAGCAAATGTAGCGGGAGACACTCGAAAGAGGCTTTTCTCATCCCAAAAATTTTCAATTTCCAATCCCTGATTTCTCACTCTCCCCGTAATCCGAAAACCTTCAATTCCATTCTCCTATATTCATTTCCCATCTCGGAGACTTCAATCTGATGGCCTTGAGCCGCACCGGTGAGTGCTTGAGACTTGAATCTAATTATTCTTGCTCCAATCCTTGTGGATTTTGATTTTGTTTGTTTGGATTTGATTCCAGAGCTGTTCAATGAAGCTAAGAAGCTAGAGTTGCAAGGATTGGAGAAATTCATGATCTCTTCTGCATGTATGCCTAAACTTGATGAGCTACTTCATGATGTTTACGCCGCTCGCCGTCCAAAGCCGATTGATTATCACAATCGGAGAGATTTGATTCGGATATTCAATGACATCTCCAAGGAATTATATGGTTAACTTCTTCTTTCTTGGCTGTAATTACTTGCATTTAATCCAATTATTTTCTGATTTTAGTATTCAGTTTTAATATGCATGCAATTGCAAACTGTGCTATTAGTTATGTTAACTGTAAATTAGTTAGTGGCTAGTTCAGTGAACTCTACTGCTGATTCATCCTCGTAATGATGGAAATGCTACCGAGCAAAGACAAGTGTTTATATTTCTGCGTGTTAGTTAGATTGCTATTGTTTCCTGACTTTTTTTTGTTTTGTTTTGTTAAATTGTGCTTTTCCGTTAATGTACCATTTGAGATTGAGTGCTGTTACCTACTTCTTTCAGGCAAATCTGGCAATATCCCGGTTGTTGAGGTCTATGGTTCGTTCGTGATGGATTTGTTCAGTGTTGAAAGTGATCTTGATCTTTCTGTTAGTTTCTGCAACAGTTTCGGCAGTCTTCCTCGAGATATGAAGATCAAAACCCTTCGGAAGTTTGCTAAAAAGTTTTTCGCGCTTCAAAGTAATAGCTGTTACTATGCTTATATGTCGGCGATCATATAACCTTTTTGACGTTGCTTACTCCTACTCACTCTAACATAGACACACATCTAACAAACACAGAAATAAGTTAATACCCAAGTACTTTCAAAGTTTGCATCATATTTAATTTATGTGAGCTGGTTCTCAATGTCTCTGTTTTAGATGCACAGATATAAGTTAGTTTCAGGTAATTCTGATTCATCAATTGTCTTCTGCAATTGCGATGACACTTGAAAAACATGAGTGCTTTAACTTTTGTTGTGAGAGTGTTCTAATCAGATATCTTGAAGTTATATTATGTGTGTATGCCCTGTTAGCTATGGGATCTGTAGTGACACTGTGTACTCCAGTGTATTTCAGTTATCTAAACTCTCATAAGTTTCCATTTAAGGGTAATTTCTTAAAAAGATAAGCCTAACCAGACTTTGTAGCTGTTTGATTATACTCACGATGATTTGAGTGTCTACATGATGATAATCAAACGGCTAGGTTCCCTTTAAATTTTCTTCTTTAAATAGGATCTGGCGAATCAAAATGCATTTAACCATTTAAGTGTTTATTGGGAAGCACTATTAGTATTACTAATTCAGTTACAATTAGATGACTAAATGGTCCAGTTGGTCAGTTTTTGTAGGGACGATTTTCAACCTAAAAAATGGACTTTTCAAATCATGAGATCACAATTTGGATGGTCCTCACATGTTGTCCTCAGGGCCCTCAAACTTAGAGCCTAATTATATCATCTCCGTGATTCTTCTGTATATGTATGCGCAGACACATATATTTAATAGAATATATAGATAGGGAATATGTATGCGTGCCTCTTTCGCATCCAAATGATTGTGCTCCATACGTCATTGAATATCTGGCACTGTATTGATCTCAGATTTGCATCTTTGTGTTGTAGGGGCAGGGCATGTTGATGGTGTACAGACAATTATGAGTGCTAGGGTTCCAATAATCAAGCTTGTAGACTGTGGAACTGGAATTGAATGTGATTTATCTGTTGAGAACACGGATGGCATTGTAAAATCCCAGATTGTGTACCTAATATCTAGAATTGACGGAAGGTTTCAGAAACTGAGTTTTCTGGTAAAGACTAAAGACTGATATATGACTGTATAAAAGTAGCAGTTTGTCCTTAATGTTCACCCCATGGTCTCTATTTATCTTGCCAAGTTTACAACATTTTGATTCTGACACTATACACAATTTAAAACCCCATTTATATCTACTGTATGTTTTTAAGGAAACACTCGATACTGTTTTGGTCTTCTTTATTTTGTGTGGTATGCTTCTTTAAATTTTCAGTATGACTTTTGATTTTGTTTCTCCTTTTCATATTAGGTTCTTAGACATGAAAGCTAATGTGTTATTATAGTAATAGGAAAGGAAAGCCTAAAAGAAAGGTTTAGGCCAAGGAGAACACAAAAGATACTGAGAGGAAGATAGGGAGGGTAACAGTATCACTAATTGGAAATTGCCAGTTGTCTTCTGCTGCTGCTGCTTATTGTAATTAGTGTATGGTTTTCTTTTTCGTTTTGTCTCCCTAAAGAATTAGTCCATGACTTCTCATTAATTTCTTCCAATACGGGAAAGAAAGTCCCACCAGCTCAGTCTTAATTGGTAATAAACCAGTTCACCATCTTGTGGTTAGGCTTAATGACAACTTCGGTGAACAATTTAGCAAGGGATAAGTAGCAACAATAGGTGAGCTAGACATTAATATGTATGTGTTCTCTTTGATAGGTCTGATATTATGTACTGAGGTTTTGTTTCTTCTGACTTAGGCTTTTTAGTGGAGTGTCCCTTGTTTGGTAATCTCCTTCATTGTCAATAATTTATTGTTCTTATTAGAAAATGAAACTGAATAAGGCCCTTTGCAATATAATTTTGGCATGTGCTTATTATTGATAGTTAGGACCCATAGGCATAAAATGTACCCATATCATCTTTGTTCACTGTTTCAGATGAAAGCCTGGGCAAAAGCACATAATATCAACTCTCCCAAAGATCGAACTCTGAGCTCTTTTGGCATAATATCATTGGTTGCTTTCCATCTGCAGGTAAAAATTAAGTTGCTCATATTTTTGTCGTATCAAGCTTTGCATTCAATTATTTCTAAGCAATTGTGAGTCTTTTTTATTTGATTTAATTGTAGAACTGAAGATAAATGTGACTATGTGAGTGGTTGAATTAGATAAGTAAAATGTGAAGTAGTTGTGCTTTCGGTTAAAAAATGCTGTTGCTCTGGAAATAATTTTATATGTTTGAAAGTGAATGGTCCATGTTGTCTGCGGTACAACTCCTCAAGGTACCTACTTCCTGCCTCCTAAGATTATAGAGTTCGGCAGGAACCCCCAGTTTTGAGCCTGGCCTGACAGAGCAGGCTTACGGTTTTCTGAGTATTAAAAAAAAAGGACATAGAATTAAAGAATTGAAGGAATAACATTATCTGATGATGAAGGCAGCTTTTGTTTCATAAAAAAAATATAAATATACAATCTAAACAATCCACAAAAGAAAAAAGAAAAATTCAGATTCATCAGATGAAGCATCAACACTTAGTTGTTGCCCCCAAAAATAAACATCAAATCTTGGTGGATAAGTTGCTGATCCCTTTTTCTGTTCAGGTAAAATCTTTTGGCTTCATCCTTTTCAAGTCACTTTCTTAAAATTCGCTTTAGAATTTTCACTCATTAGGTTGTATTCCATTGGCTTGGTTAGATTTTTCTTTACTGTCCTACGCTTTACCCTTTCTGTTTAAACATTCTGTCATACGTCAGTCTAGGGATGGCTTTGTGTAGGCAGAAGTAGACTACCTTTGTACATATGTTTCTTTGAGTACATCTCCAGTTATTTCTTCATTAATTTCATGCAGACTCGAGATCCGCCAATATTACCTCCGTTATCTACTTTGTTTGAAGGTGAGAATCTGAACACCTTATCCAAAGAATATATAAGATAAAAGGTCTGAATGGCCTCCATAAAAGTTAAAGTCTGAGAGTTGGTTTTCAGCAATTGCTCCTTTTTTTTTTTCTTACACTAACACTACTGGAACTTCTACTGTCTGGTTCAATATAATAACTAAAAGTTGGAATTAAACTGTAAATAAACTGTAAACAACTAAAAGTTAATTACTAAGCAGCTTATAGCAGCAACAACCTTCTCATTTGGTATAATATATGGCTTTAGAAGTCCTCGAGAAGCACAGGGGTCAGTGTTTGCTTTATGATGTGTAATTAATTATCTTTTCCTTTTTTAATTTGATATGTTTAAATTTATTTTTTTATTTTTTTTTATCCCTGTATTTTACCCTTTTGACCAATTATGTGCATGCTTTTGAATTTAACTAATCTGGTTCCTATTTTTATATATGTTAACCTATGTGGTCCTTTCTGTCAATTTGGTGTCACATTGGGCCTTTGAGGGGTCTTGTGTTGTAGGTTTAGACAATTTTTCTAGGTTTTACCTCTTTACTCATTTCTGGTTTTGCAATCTAACACCAAAGTGATGGAAGTGAGTAGTGACCATATCTAATAGAGATATATGCATGAAATTGGCCAAGGGGATAAAACACAGGAACCAAAAGGGTGAAGGAACAGGTAGAAACTGGTGACTTTATAGCTTTAGTTGTCTGAACAGTTCATAACAAAAAAGTAGACACTAGTCATTCCATTTATGTTTTTTTTTTGTTACAAAATGAAAGTATTTTATTGATAAGAGTGCTTTATATTGAAAACGAAACAAGATTTCAAACTATCGGTTTTTTTTCTTATCATTGTGAGTTTGTGACGATAAAGTTATCTTTGGTGTCACAGATGGAACTGATCCTGCCTCTGTAATGAAGAGAATAGAAACTTATTTGGAGTTTGGAAAGAGAAACAAAGAATCTGTGGCCGATCTTTTCTTTTCTCTGTTAGTCAAGGTAATGTCCGTACTTTTCATCTCCACATGAGTTGATACTTCAAAAAATGCTTTGAGATGCTAATTTCCTTTACAAGGTTACGCATGATGTTCATACATACTACTCAGATACATTTGTTCTATATATAGTGTTTCTTAGTTCTTTCTACAATAAAGGTAGCATCAGCTGAAAATCTCTGGCAGAAAGGTCTATGTGCGAGTCTGTACGAAGGATCGTGGACATCAAAATTATGGGATCCTTACTATAATTCTATTAATGTAACATCACATTACCCTTTCATTTAAATCAAGTTTTGGTTCTGTTGCTTCAACATGTTCAATGTGTGTTAACTACAATTTCCACAGGTTGAGGATTTCACAGATCTATCTCAAAATGTTGCAAGGGCGGTAGGAACAGAAGAATTCCAAGAGATCTATAGGTGTATTCATTCTTCTCTCAGTAACCTCTTAGCATTTTCAGATAACCAGATGGAGGGAAACAAGTTGGTGGATCTTTTGTTTGGAACGAAGTCGGTATACATTCCTAGGCAATTGAGTACTAAAAATGTTGATGAAAGCAAAGATCAAAGTCCTCCAGAGCTTAAAGGTCACCAGAAAAAGCGGTTGCGAGTGGAATTTAAGGCTGGGATAGGCTGGGAAGAAAACCAGCTAGAGAAAGGTTTGAACAAAAAACAGCCAACTCAAAGTTCAGGAACAGCAAATCAAGTGGAAGTTAGGGGAGGAAGACAACAAGCTGATGGCCCAGTACAAAACACGCAAGTAGATGGTTTGGGAGGAGCCCAGCAATATCATGGTGAAGCAACATCAAACTTAAATGCTCAAGACGAAACTCCACTAGTTCCTACTCGAACTCCACTTGTTGGCACATTGTGCAATTCAATTTCTCAGCAGACTCCACTAGTTTCTTAACAACGTTCCTAGGTGGCTTCAAATTCAGGTAAGAAATTTGGTGAAGCTCCTCGCTCCTAACCAAAACTTAATAGATCTTGAAAGTTCAGATTTATATCATCAACCTGCCAATTCCAAGGTTTAGATGGGTCCCAAAGGCTAGAGAAACCTGTTCCAGTGCCTCATCAGTACCATCTCATACAGAGCGGCCGCCGTCTGTTTAAAAGCAATTGTGTTAATCTCAAAACCAATCAAGAATCATTTGTCTCCCAGGTTAGACTGTACCATTTCAATTAGATATTGTTCGACTACAATTGTATCGTGGTGTTGTACCAAATTAGGTCGAGTTAGTTGTATCCTGTAAATGCATAGGTGCAGTACTAGATTAAACTAATCATTTGTTACTTGTTTTTTGAAATTGAATTTCATTAAAACAATTGATCGATTATTAAGAATCATTGTATGATATTCATGTGTCAAAAATATTGGTACTCGGCACAAGCTAAAATTAAAAATTTGATATTGAAACATCTCAACTAGATTTCTTTATTTTTATATCAACGTCTTATTTGATAATTTTACGTATCCACAAAATCTTATATAATTTGTATGAAAAAAAAGAGAAGTGTATCTAACAATTAGAGGTGTGTGAATAAATTTTTTCGGGTCTAAAAGACCCAAACAGAAAAAAACAGAACGACTAAGCATTACAAGTATAGCATCTTCTAGCTCTGGACATAGCAGAAATATCATCAAGAAAAGACTGAGCAGCATGGATAGGAGGATTGTCAAAGAGGACTAAACCAAAGCTATGATTTGATGCTATCTTTGGCAAGAGCATCAACAACCATGTTTCCTTCTCTAAAAATGTGGCTGATCTTGGCAATGTTAAACTTGGTTATGAGGTTTAGGCAACCAGCAATCAAGGTACCCAGGGGATGTAAACCACAATCATTCTTCTGAAGAAGTTGAACAAGAATGGCCGAATCTGATTCAATTTCAATCCTTTGAACATTAAGTTTAGCAGCCAGTGGAAGACCATAAAATAAACCCCATGCTTCAGCATCTAAAATCTCACCAATACCAAGATTTATTTGAAAGCCAGAAATCCAAGAACCAAGATGATCTTTTATATATAGTTCCAGCAGCACCAATTTTGCCAGAACTAGAATTCCTAGAACCATCAATGTTCAGCTTATACCAACCAATAGCAGGCTTCTTCCATGAATGATAAGAGTAGCTGAAAGCATTTTCAATATTACTCTTGATATTTAGCATGTAATTTGGTGTTCAGTGAGCCATTTTAAGGGAAGTGCTAGAGGCCCTACAGCTCAATTTAGATATCGTCCCGAGGACGAAAACTAGATCTGGTGGAGATGTGTTACAGTCGCATTTTGTGCTTATCCTATTTTGACTGGGAGATCTCTTTTCTATTTTATTTCTGTTTTAGTAAATGCGGCATTTCTTTGTAATCCAAGCTCTCACTGTTTGAGTGACAGTTGTAGGCGCCAGGCTGGCTAGTTGTGTGTTGTTAGGATCAGCGACATGCGTCTCGCATGACCACGCTCTAGCTATTGGGCTCAATTTAGATCCGTCCCGAGGACGAAAACTAGTCATAGAACCATCGAGCATTTCTTGAAACAGAAAATTATTACTCAGCTCAACAAAAATGGTTGATCAAAATGGGATATGTGTACTCCATTAAATATAGAACTGGGAAAAGCAATGCTACCCCAGACGCTCTCTCAAGACTGTTGGAGCTTTCTACCCTCATTGGTATCTCTCAACCAATTCATAAATATGTGGAGAAAATGCAAAAATATTGTTTACAGGATACAGTGGTTAAAGTAAAGTTGCAGGAGCTGCAGTAAGGTACTTCTCCTCAGCAACCATAAACCCTAAACCATTATGAAAATGTTGCTCCACTGTTGTCAAATTTTAATAACTTCGCAAGTGCACGAATCGTTTGTAGTATAACTTATATGCAAATACGAGGTCGTTCCAACTAGGGATGGATAACTAACTTTTAACTCTGACTAATTACCAAATTACTCTAACGACTAAAAAGAAAATAAGAAGATATTTTTGTGATTTTTGTAAACAAGAAGAAAAGAGTAAAACAAGCAAATTGAGAATGTCACACAAGATAGTTGAGAAAGATGTTTTGAAAAGTTGTAAAACAATGATGGATGAATGCTAGGGCTTCTAACTTCACCGTTACAATCCTATTCGAGTTCCTAGTCTTCCGACTACTAACTACTAAACCAGTGTTGAAGAATCTGTCATATAAGCCCTATGACAGAGTACTTATACGCATAAGTTCTCCAAACCATGAATACTACCTTATGGCAAAGTATAGTATCCAACTATTCTTAGAAGTATGGCATCTACTCTCTAAGGATCAATGAAGTTCGATGAGAACAAAATGACTCACACAAACCAATAAAACATGACATCTATTCTTATCAATCTATGGTTTCTAATCAAAAGAAGCATTCAAGATTCAGTATGGACATCTACATACTCTTGCATCAGATAGCTTAAAACAAAACCTTAAAGGTCGTGAGTCTCTATTATTTTGAAATAAGCAACAATTCTTATAGAGATTAGAAACTCAACACCAATCCAATAATCAAGTAATCATCAAACTAAAAACATTGAATAGTCATGCTAAGGATCTATTATGACCCTAACAAAAGATTTAGCTACTAAGAGTCTTAACAAACACAATGATAACAATGAAAAACATAAAAAGACTAAAAGGGAAAAGGGGATGAAGATTGGTGATGATGGCTGTCTCTCAGTATGTCACATCCCCGAAGCCCCCTCTTGATTGTCATGACTGTCTCTATTTATAAGTCTCAATTCCCAATTTGATTAGGCTTCCTTGTTCTTCTTGGACTTGGATGATGATGTGGCACTCCAACATTCCTAAAACATGGATTTGGGCTTTAATTACGTCTATGATGCTTCCAAAATCTCTTTTGAAATTTATGTGCACGTTCAGGCATCACAACATGAGATTGATGAAAGATTTTGCACATTCCAGTCCATCTTGAGCTGCCTTCATTCAAACTGCTATATCTCCCTCCACAAATATCGAAATCACAAACCGCCAAATTCTATAGAAACTAGATACTCAGGGCTTTCTCTGCATATGTGGCTCGTTGTCTAATTTGATCTGAGTTGTTCTCAGTGATTCGGCAAAGTCGGCTGATCTGTAGAGACTGACTGTCAGAATCCTGGGATTGCTACGCCTCATTCAATCCTTCCTGCTCCAATTGCTTCTCTTTGCTCTTTGAACCTGAAAAACGACAAACTAAGTAAAATTGAACTAAATTACTTGAAAGTACAATACAAATCCAAGGTTTAAAGGTATAAAAACATAGTATATAATGGATACATCATCCACCACCTCTGTTACAACCTAACTCTATTCCTGATTTAGCTTGGACAAATATATCAATTGATTTCATTAATGGACTACCAAATTCAGAAGGATATATTCTGATTTGGGTGGTTGTTGATAGGTTAACCAAATATGCACACTTTATCCCCATGTCTCACCCTTATACTGCAGCATCAGTAGCTCAACTATTTGTGAAGGAGATCTTTAGACTCCATAGTTTACTTGAACACATAATCTCAGATAGAGATCCAGTGTTTTTGAGTTTGTTCTGGGAATCTTTCTTTAAACTGCAGGGTACCAAATTGGACAAGTCATCTGCTTATTATCCACAAATAGATGGACAGACTAAAAAATTAAACAGAACCTTGGAGCAGTATTTAAGATGCACAGTTGGAGAGAAACCACAAAATCGAGTGCAGGCTTTGTTAGTTGGACGTCAATAAACAATGCACTAACCAAACTTTGTTTCCTTTATCACAAGTGAAGATAAACCTAGCTGGTCATAGGTGGATGAATGAAAGATCCAAGTACCCTAAATATAGGGTCGATCAGTTTTATGACAGCAGGAAAAAGCATTGGAATCAAGCCGGCATATATGACAAAGCTCTAAATACTCCCATAGTTCTTTCTAGGTTTACAACTCAATATGGATTATGTTGATTTGTCCACCAAACAAACAATTTAAACTCACTCGATTTTTGAGTTAAAGGGATTTTCATTCATCAGACCCTTAGTGGGTTGATAACAAGCATGCAGTCTGGTACATGCTCAAACCAAAATCTTCTGGTGCTAGTTTCATATAGGATCGACCTTTTCAACTCACTCATGGGAATGAATCAACCTTTTAACTTTGATTCTAAGGGATAAAGTATGAAAACTTGAGAACAAAAATGAAAAAAAGAGTCTAATCTTGTACCAAATTTTGTGGCAAATCTGAAAGTTCCTGGCTACATGTACATCAAAAGAAAGCAGAAATCATAATGGAGTATGTAACTAATGGCTGGATACTGTTGAATCAGTTACCCAGATCTAGTTTAAGTCAAAGTACCTATTCAGTGACTAGTGTTTTGTTTGCTGGATACTAAAGCAAATGAAGAAAAATAATTCACAATATCAGAAAGTTTTCTTAGTATAAAGAACATTAAGATGAAAGTTGAAGGAGACAAAAGGTCCAGGTAGGCAGTCCAAGCAAATCTAAAACTAATTACAGTGATGGCAGGAATCTACTACAAGATAAAGGTGATGGACGTGGGTAGAAAGAGGGGTAGAGCAAATTCCCAAAGGTATTAGAATGTTTCAGGTATTAAGGTGATCGTTACCACAGTTCTACAAGCATAAACAAAGGAATCTTCATTGGCAAGTAGCTTTACTATTGACTTCCATCCGGATTCACAGTCACTTTGAGCAGTTTGAAGCCAGTCATCCCTCTCCCGACTCTGTACATCAGTCCAGACATTAGAAAGACACCAAAACAGATGAAATTTTCATGTTTAGGGGACATTATTCTGTCCTGTACATAACAGAAGCCCCCATCTATTTCACATCTGTAAGGAACATATACCACAATGTCTAGAGGGTGAAACAGGTAAACTTAAAATTCAAAAGGCAAATAAAACTAGTTTCTTGACAAGCTGGCAACATGCACATTTGGAATGTTGACATCAGAAACGAGAGGATAGATATTCATCGGACCGGATTCGTACCATGTATGGCTTCCATATTCTCTTCCTTGTAGACACCAAGGGAGATCCATGGACAGATAAAAGGGTCTCCCCAGGCTTTGGAAGCCTTAGCGTTTTAGGTGTGGCCCCAATAGATAGCCTCTGGCTACAGACCTGCAGTATAGACCACTAAACTAAAATGACTGGAACATCTACTGGAAGAAATATTGATCAACATGCGCTATTTCTTAACATCACCAGAGCATCATTTGGTGGCAATCAGTAATCATAGTGCCATTAAGCTAAGTAGTATCAGGTATGTGAACTAGTCATAACTTAATGCCTAACTGAAACAAAAAAAGAATAAAAGTAAAAAATTCAATACCGACCACTCAAGAGACAAGAAATGAACATTAGCTAAAGGCCATCTGAGTTGCACCAGTATAAAATGAGTCAACACTAAGAATTAACAATTGTCTAACAGAGAAAGAACAGTGAGAAAACAAACATACATCAAAATGGAACTAAGCTGAGACCAACAATCCCCTAACGAAAGAAAAAGAGTCTTCTAAATAATGACTGATGAAGATAATATCATTGAAACTTTCAGCACCCAAGAAGAGCTGACAAAATAATTCTTCATTTTCTTTGTAAAGCAATGAACATTGGTCAAGGCTATCAGCATTAAGAACATGACAAAGAGACCACAATTGAATTATCTGACAGAGAGAAAAAGGGGACATAGATCAATCCTATCCATTAGAGACCAAATTGAGACCAAGAATCCCCCAGCCAAAAAGCATTTGCTAAATAAATGGACTCTAGCAAATTATCACTTTCGGTCGTGAAAAAGAGGGAGCTATCCTTAGAATTCTGAAGTCACTGAACACCCAAAAGAAAACCCAAAAATTGGCCTTATCGAACCCTCCTCCATCTCCAGCCCACTAAAATGTCCAGATGCGTGAGTGCACTCAACTCATTTCCATCCATCAGACCTAGATGGCCAACCCACTGCTCCTGGAAAACCCTCTGAAAAGATTCAAACACAGCTTTCATTGCCTACTTGGAATGCAGGAGGATAAAATTCAAGTACTCCCATCATATTTGCACCAGTGATAAGAAAACTAATCATAAAATCGTCATTTCCAAACTCTACGCATTTCACCCGAGTGGATCTTTGCAGGTGCAACCAGATAACCAACATAGCTAACAAAATGCTGAGCATCCAAATATTTGCTAGGAGACATGATGTAAGAGCTACAAGAGTTGATAATCCAGCATCCATCCCATATATGGTGTAGCAGACATAATCCTATCATGTTCCAGCAAAGTTAGCAAAGCGCATCATTCCCCAATCTCAGTGCCTCTCATAGTTCTCCTGACACCCAAATATCATCCCAAGGCAACAAGAAGTACACTACATGAAGGGCCAATAACTATGTTTACAAGTTAACTAAACATGGATAGCAAAATGATATCACCAAAAGTAAAAATAATCCCAGAATCTTCTCCCCAGAACCAACAGCCAATTTGATTACATCTTCATACCTTGAGAAATAACTAAGGTTCCTATTGGACACACTTCCTGCTAGAAAAGCATCCCAACCATTTGCTTTACTACCCTGCACAACTTCCATAGGTCCTCTCATTTTCGAACTGATTTGCTTCACCAATCAGATTGGGAACAAGACTAGTAAGCAGACAAGCTACTTAACACTGATTAAGAACGTTTTTTTTTTCCAACCCATTCAACCACCAGGTCTTAAAAAAAAGGCTTAGATCTTAGCTTTAGAGGTAATCCCAAATATTTCAAGGGGCAAAATCTGGCCAAAACATAATTCCATTGTTCATGAAAATTTACTAGAGCAAGAGATAACTTGTCCTTGTTAGCCATTAGCACTAATGCAAATCAGCTTAAGACTTTTTATACATCCTAAAGTTAACAGTAATGGGATATACAGTACTGGAACAAAAGTAACTCAGATTGAGACTTCATATAGGTCCTAAAGACAGATAATAATAGCATATACACATTTGGAACCAGACAAACCACCAAGTTGTTTACTGCTTGTTAGAAAATGATAACTAAAAGTGACTACCGCTGAAAAATGTAAACTAAGAGCAGCTTGATTAAATCAGATTTGGAAAGCTACAAACCCCGGGAGTTTGGAGGAAATCATTCTGCCCTGGCATCTGTGTGTCAAATGGCTCCTCTAAAACCTACAACACAAGTAACATTGAGGTAAATTTAACATGCATGCAGCGTGTATGTGTGTATCTATTACCTAATAGCATGCTACTAAAGATTTATAGCATCATAATATAATTTAAACATGAAAAAATGCAATTGAGCATGTTGATTTACTTGAGAGACTGATGTGAAAGCCCTATAATTGATGACGTAGAACTTACAAAATCTCTTATCTGCAGATTATCAGCACCCAAAAACCTTGATCTCTCTGCCACCAATCAACTCAGTTGTGTGAGATAAGCAGTACAAGAAATGAGGGGGTGAAAATATACTCTAATTCTATTACTCCATGTCTGAACATAAAAATGTACCAATACCTGCTTTAAGAAAACTCAAAGCCACCCAAAGTTTGGCAACCAGAGTGAGCCACTGAGAACTGGTTAAGAAGAGAAAAATGTAAATTGGGTCCATCATTCATGGATACATTGCCATCCTCACCAATCCACTGAAGTCGTAGATGTCCATTTTCTTCAGTTTTTACAAAGGACAGGTTTGGAAAGTTTTCTTGGAAAAATTGCAAAACCGGTGTTTCCCGCTGCTCCTTGGTGCAATATGAGCGAAGCAAATGCAATTTGGTCAGCACATGTTCAATCTCCACATCACTAACAGCCTTAATGGCAGAAATTCGTGGTTCAACTGTAAGACAGAAACCAACAACAGAAGCATCTTGTCAGCGCGACCACTAATCATCAGAGCAATAGTTCAGCAACTGAAATTCAAGGTTGAATTTGGAATTCAGAGTTACTAATTCCAATGCGCACTAAATTGTAAAAGAAAAAGGCTTCTCATCGAAACTGACCCTTATTACAACTAGCACCATTTCTCTATCAAGAATATCTGTCAACAGACACACATAAACCACCATTTCTCTATCAAGAATGTCTGTCAACAGACACACATAAACTACAAGAAGATTCGACCGAGAGAGACGAAGAACAAAGAGAAGAAAGAAAAGGAGGGTTTTGGGGTTAAGCCGTTAGATTGGTTTGCTTTAAAAATTCTCCAAGAGCAACTAACTTTTGCTTTAAAAATCTCTGGCATTTATTGATTGTTTTTGGTCGTTGTCGATTAAGTAAATGACAACTAGGGATCAAAGTATCAGGCTCTGTATTGTCTTGTGGGATTTACTGTAGGCCTCACTGTCATCAGAAAGCACCAAACATGCTCCCACCCCCACAATGTACATATAGTTTGTTGCCTCTTGAATACATGAATAAAGCCATCTATGTCTGCACACATGCAGATCTATATATTCTATTCTTATCGTTCCTCCTTTGTTCCTAGCTTGCTTACAAACTTCATTTTTTCTTTATCTTTTTTAGTTCTTTCCTGCAAGTTACTATATCATTCCTATTGGGATATTCTTTAGGGAAAATTCCCACAAACAAAATTTTCAACATTCTACCTATTTTTGCTGACCATAATACCCTGCAAAGATCTGACCAAAGAGAGGAGGTCGTCGTTGACGGCAAAGAAGAGGTTGGCGAAGCCGTCGACGCTCGGCGAGGCCCAATCCGGTGTTCGGTGGTTGGGTTCGAGTTCGAGTTCGAGTTTTTCTTCTAATTTCTATCAACTGAAGAACGATTTGAAATCTATGGATTGCTGCTACGGGTGCTATGCATTTGTATCAAGCTTACACGGAACAAATGTGAGCATGGATTTGATGTAAACCCATGCAATTCCATGGGTGGTGCTATTCAAGGTCAGAGTTCCTCTTTCCCTGCTTACAAACTTGATTTGAAATTGGCATATTTCTAGACCCAGGTATGTGTTTCTACTTTCTACCATATTATTCTCTATTGAACATTATCGTGATTGGCCCCTCCTCTTAATCAAGTAAAGGAAATTTTATTATTTGTTATGAGCAATGATCCTAGGCCAACAAAGAGTACTGAGGCTAGGATTGTGCAAATGGAAATTTTTGGGAATATTGCTGAGAACAATGTTATGGATGTTAGACCCCTTACTGCCCCGATAAAGCTCAGCAAGTAGGCAATACTCGATTGCTATGTACATGGTCATGAGACCCAGTAGGCAATATTGGTTGTTTTGTGTTGAATGCGGCAGAGCAAAACATATTGGTTTGGTTGTTGTTGTTGTTAGTGAGGGGTTTGGCGGTGGAGAAAACTCAGTTCGTCTGCTCCTATTGCCCCTAGTAGACCTCCACTACCAGAAGAAAGGCTTTAGCCGACGAAAAAAAAAAAACCAGGCCGACGAATTTTTTTTTCGTCGGCTAAAGTGGACTTTAGCCGACGAAATTTTCCTTCATCGGCTAATTAAAAATCTTCGTCGGCTATGATCAACTTTAGCCGACGAAATTTTTATTTCGTCGGCTAAATAATTTTTTTCGTCGGCTATAGTCTGTGAACTTTAGCCGACGAAAATTTCAAAAGTTTAACCGACGAAATTTTCAAAACTTTAGCCGACGAAATTTTTAGAGTTTAGCCGACGAAATTTTTAAAAGTTTAGCCTGACGAAAAATATAATTTCGTCGGCTAAAGTGTCTTATATTTACAAATTTTGATGCAATATAGTCCTACGCAAAAAGGGGTGTAACTTTTGATCCGTCCGTCAGAAATTGCTGAAATTTTGACAGCAGCTCCGCAGGCCCAAATCCAAGCTAACTTACTTTCGGGGCCAATCCGACCGTCGGATCTAGCGATCCGAGGCTTTTTATGTAATTTTCTGTTTTTAGGGTTTGGTTTTTTTCTTTTAAAACTGCGGTCAACCCTATTTACCGTTAAAATTTTTATACGACTTGTTGCGTGTCATCGGTTTAAAACTATTTTCAGTTGGAGGTCCGGCCAAAATACGTAATTTAGACGGTCGAACGACCTTTTCCGTGCGTTTAGGGGTTTGACTTACGAGATTAACCGTCCGGATCGAGCCCTTATTCTTTTCGGATCAAGTTGAATTTTTTCCCATACATGTATTTTATCATGATTGTCAGATCTGACGGTCGGAATTCTGTTTCTCAAGTTTGATCATCACAATCACAACATGCATACTAATGTTGTATAACTTGTTTACCAAGTGTTATGTAAATGTTCCGTTTCAAAAACAAACTATACGTAAAACCTTCAAACTCTAAAAAGTCATGAAATAAGATATGACGAGAATGTTGAAATACATCCACGGTTGAAAAATCACACTATTCCGGTAAATATTCGGTGCCGATAGTTGCGGTCAATGCAATCACAACATGCCAAATGTATAAAAATACTTTTAGCCGACGAATTTCAAAGGTTTAGCCGACGAAATTTTCAAAGGATTTTAGCCGACGAAAATATATGAAAATTCGTCGGCTAAAGTCGAAAAATTTTCGAAATTTTCAACCAAAATTTTTTGGCGGGCAACCAAAATTTTCAAAGGACTTTAGCCGACGAAAATATATGAAAAGTCGTCGGCTAAAGTCGAAAAATTTTCAAAATTTTCAACCAAAATTTTTTGGCGGTCAACCAAAGAGTTTAGCCGACGAAAATAAATAATTTCGTCGGCTAAAGTTCTTTATATAGCCGCAAATAAACCCAACACTAGACATATTGCGGCCCCTCCTCCTCTTCCTCCTCCTCCTCCTCCTCCTCCTCCTCCTCCTCCACACAACCACCACAAATAAACCCAACACTAGAAATATTGCGTCCCCTCCTCCTCTTCCTCCTCCTTCTCCTCCTCCACCTCCGCCACTCTCTCTCCTCACCCCACCGTCTACTCTCCACCCCCACGCGCCCAATGGCCACCTACCGCGCCCTCCTCTCCCTCAAGTCCTCCCTCGACGACCCCGACTCCCGCCTCTCCGCTCTCTCCGCTCTCCGCCTCCTCAACCTCTCCAACAACGTCTTCAACCGCACGTTCCCGCCGGAGCTCTCCAACCTCATTAATCTCCGTGTTCTCGACCTCTACAACAACAACCTCACCGCGTGTTGCCAGTTTCGGTGGCAACTTTTCACTGTATATCACAGTTTCTCTGTCAAGATTCTCCACACACACAAAAAAAAATAAAAAAAAAGTTTCTGCAGTTTTTTTTTTCAAAACCCAGCAACTTTAGCTGACGATATTCAAACACAATATTCGTCGGCTATAGTATTTTTAAATTTTTTTAATAAGGTTTAGCCGACGAAATAACCTAATATTTCGTCGGCTATAATTATTTTTAATTTTTTTTTATAATGTTTAGCCGACGAATAACCTACTATTTCGTCGGCTATAGTTATTTTTTTAATTTTTTTAATAAGGTTTAGCCGACGAAATAACCTAATATTTCGTCGGCTATAATTATTTTTAAATTTTTTATAAGGTTTAGCCGACGAATAACCTAATATTTCGTCGGCTATAGTTATTTTTTTAATTTTTTTTATAAGGTTTAGCCGACGAATAACCTAATATTTCGTCGGCTATAGTTATTTTTTAAATTTTTTTACAACGTTTTGCCGACGAAATACTTCGTCGGCTAAAGTCTGGGACTATAGCCGACGAGATTTTTTTCGTCGGCTAAAGTGGGACTATAGCCGACGAAAAAAAAAAGTTCGTCGGCTAAAGTCATTACAGACGGCCTTTTCCCGACGACACTATAGCCGACGAAGGCTCGTCGGCTAAGGTCTTAGCCGACGAATTTTTTTAACAGGCCGACGAAAATTTTTCGTCGGCTAAAGTGCCTGTTCTGGTAGTGCTCCCTACTGCCCACAGTAGATCCCTGGACAGACTCCTTACTGCCCCCAGTAGACCGTTACTGCCCTAATAGATCCCCTAGCTTTGGTTAGAGTCCGGTCAATGGTCGCCGGAGCCCGGTTAACAATCATCGGAGTCCGATCAACGGCCCCCGGAGCCCGGTCAATGTCATTGGTCGTGGGAATCCGGTCATAGAAACTTTATTTTATAATAGACTCTTATAATGGTCTATTATAGTTTATTTAATTCATTAAGAGTATAATTGTCTTTCTGCTGTTTAATTTGGCTCTTGAAAATTTTAAAATTTGGTTTTATTAGTGGAAATAAAATTCTTAAAATTATGGCTAGTGAGCATTGTCCCTATTCTTTATTTTTCACCATATAGTATCATTACATTAGACAACGCTCTCACTTATTGTGAGCAAAGCAGAGAATAGAAAAACTAGGTACAAAGAGATACCAGGGTAGCACACTACCGGAGCTAAGATGTTTAATTGCGATACTCCAAATAATACATATCATCTACCTGTAGCTAGTTCCACAGTCTGCTCGCTCAAACAAACATCAAACTATCATTACATTTTAGCTTTGCCCTTAGGATTAGGGCTTGAAGGGGTGTCAGCAGGGAGGATGCTCAACACATCATTACTAGTAGCACTTGTCCTCTGAGATGGTGTTTTGTTCTTGGAACCAATAGGACAACCTCTCTTCTTCTCCTGCTTTATCAAGGAGGCCGGTTTCATGATCAAACTACCATTTGGACCTTGAATCAGTCCTAGCGCACTAGATGGAAAGCGAATGTTGGCTTTGGATTTCTTCCCTCTAGCCACAACAGACACCACATTTTCAGATATCTCATTTAGAGGAGAGCGAGGGCGCTTCACCACTTCCCTCACTAAACCTGAGTTACTAGTCACAAGCACATTCTTCTGCATTGTCTAAATGAGATATCTGCAGCTAATTATGGGGGAACCACAAGTTCAACACTCAGAATTGTCTCTTTAGAGCTAGCTTCAGTGGAGGATACACTCTTTGCCAATTGAACAGAATCATCAGCATTTGGCATTTTGGTGTTATGCACCATATCAGCTATCTGCATACTCACAGCATTTTTACTAAACACAGGCACATTACACTTCAAACCTTGAGATTGATCTATCAGAATTGGCTCACTAACTGCAAGAGTCGTGACCGATTTTTGAACTGAGGGTTCTGTCATGTTGATATCCAGGACCACATCAACATCAATAGTGTTTCCCACTTCAGGTACAGCTACAGTGTCAGTGTAGGTGACCATCTTTGGTTCTTCAACTTGTGACCCTTTCGGCCCTTGCTTTGGGTCCCCATTGCTATCAATTTCCTACAACACAAAACTTGTCTCTGCAGAGTCTTTTGTAACTAAATCAACAGAAGTCTTCTTGAGGACAATTGGCTTACGCTTTAGGGCTAGTTTAGGAGCAGCTAGAGGCTGCAAAGGTTGCACAAAGACAGTTCCGGCCTTTTCAAGAGGAGCGCCTGTGAATTTCAACAAACCCTGTGAGAAATTGGGGTTTGCTATGAACCAACAATTTGCAGGCACAACACATACCAACCAAATTTTCATAGTTAAAGAGAACATTCTTCACTGTAGCAGGAGCAAGTTTGAGAACCTTCCCAAAGATGAAAGGTCGATCTAGCTTGCGAGATACCCAAACTCGCACTTCACCAGTGGAATTGAGAAGCGGCAGATCCACGAAAGGGTAACAATAGCAGCATCTTCGATTGTTTCACGCACCTCCAATTTTGGGGGAATCTTTTCAATTCGAACCCGAAGAAGAGCGAGTTCATATCAACGGAGTCGAAGTCATCCAGGCCATCATATTCCTGCACAACCATCGGTGCACGAAGGTAATACCATGGCCCTCCCCATAAAACTCGATTCGGTCTCGCCGAAGATCAAAAGAGAAGAGGAACAGGCCAGCAAGACTCGCTTGAACCTTAAATTTTCCAATGAGCGTCCAAATGCGCTTGAAGGTTTGTTGAAGGTCTGCTAGATCAACTCGTTTTGGGACTAAAGGCTTTGCGAGCAGATAGAACTGAGTATTACGTCGCTGAGCCGCTCTGGATCGGCGAGAATCGTCGAGGATAAGGATGGCACCAAAACCCATGGGTACGGGTTTCTATGGGTTTTTATTCCATATGGGTATAATTTTCTGGGTAATGGGTAGCATCATAATACCCATGAGTTTTTGGGTAATTGGTAATTGAAACCCACGGGTTTGGGTATAATTTTTTTTTTCTGGGTAATTGGTAATTGAAATCCATATGGTATGGTACCCATATGATTATCATTTTTTTTTCTTTATCAAACTAATTAAACTTTTATTACGACCAAAACAAAAATTTAAACTTTTTTCTTTTTTAATTAGATATTCTTTTTTGTCTCATGTTACTAAATATCAGAATAATTTTATTAACTAAATAAAATATTAGAATAATTTTTTAAAAAAAACAAAAAAAAAAGAAAAAAAATTGTAATTGAAAGAAGTTCTTCACGGTTGCAGATTCCCAGATCTTCATCATCTCATTTTAAATTGTCAATCCCAAATCTTCTTCTTCTCAAATTGAATTCTCTCTTCACCAGATCAAGAAAAAAAATAAAAAAATTGAAAAGAGAACATTTTTACATATCTCATATCTTTATCGATGAGCAGACCTTCATTTTCTCTATATTCTCTCATTAACAAAGTTTTCAACTTACACAGAGAGAGAGAGGTCGGCAAAGCTATGGTGGTTGGCAAAGTTGGTTTAGGCAAAGATATGGTGGTCAAAGAAGTTGGTTGGCGAGGCTGTTATGGTCGGTGAAGATGAAGTGGTGTTTGGGTTGTGAGCCTGTGAGAGGAGAATGATAAAGTGATGTTGAGAGTTTTTTTTGATGAAGTGATAGAGTCAAAGAAGGGATGTGAAAAAAAAAAATATATATATATAAATAGAAAATATAAAAAACCACGGGTATATGGATACCCATTACCCAGATGGGTATAGGTACGACAAACCCATGAAAAAAAATAATGGGTTTTTACCCGGTGGGTATTACCCATTATGATGCTGGGTGGGTATTACCCATTAAGGATAAATACCATCCTTAGTCGAGGACATCATTCCCGGCCAGGGCAAGAGAGGTGGCGAAACTTGCCACGACCTCATCAATGGAGTTGGACATGTGGATCTGTGATGGGGTTGATAAACTTTGGGATAAATTCCGGTCAGGAATGATCGGATTTAGAAGAGCGGCGCTCTTTTGGTTTGCGTCAGAGGAGGCTCTGAGCATTAGGGTTTTTTTTCTGTTAAATAAAATTGATCTAAGAACCCTGACACCAAGAAATGTAGCAACAACTAATGATACACAAAATAGCTGACTTGGAACACTAAGCTTACTTTTATCCAAAAGACCAATAAGAGATGTTCCATTTTAGACTTGAAAAGCGCGTGGTTAAAAGGATTTGGAAGTAATTAAAAGAAGAAAGAAAAGTTCATTTTGACAAATCCTGAAGATCCCAAATTGCAGAGTTCATAGCAAGTGTGACCCAAAAAGAGCTCCAATGTTTTGACAACCAACATTTTGCCTCCCCTGCAACAAGTCTGAATGGCACTGGAAACTAAAGGAAAAGGCTGCTTTTTCGATGAGGAAAAAAAAAGTATTTGCTTTCCGTACTTAGAATCTCAGATATCATATACTTTCAGATAAATACACAATTCAAAACACCAAATCAGAGTCCAAATTTGGAGAGACCAAGAACATGAAACATATACCATTCACTAATATTGGACAACCTAAACAAATCCACAATCTAATACTTCATGCTACACTTAAAACATGCCCAGTAGCTTTAGTACTTCTGGTGAGATGCGATGCTCTTTTTGCCAAAATATGAAAATGCATAACATTTTGGACTTCTTTGATTGGACTATATATATCTGATCCAACTAGGATCAAACAACTTACAAGTACTCCAAGCAAGTAATCCACAGACCCACACACAAATTAACTGTTTTAAAAGCTAAAATCACATACCTCGCAGAATTTGAACTACCGGAGAGAGAGCTTCAAGGCTTTGGGAGTATTGACGAGGCCTGCATCTGGGGACACAAGGATTCAGGCAAACTATGAAGCTTTATTGTGAGCGATGAGGTCGAGGAAGAGAATACACGTTTTCGTAAGTTTCCAATTTTTCTTTTCTTTTTTTGGCTGATTTCAAGTTTTGTAATTTAAACACCCTAGAAATCTGCCAAGGTTAGGATTTTTTCTGGTTTCAAGATTAGGATTCTTTCTGGTTTCATAGATTTTTTGGTTATTCTCTCTTCCGGTAACAATCATGGTCGACGAGGTTTCCCGATTAGCAGCAATTGTGTATTCACATATATGAAATTATGGTTTTCACGAAAGTGAGACAATACCCAAAAGAGAAATAGCAGGATGAAATTAAAACACAAACACCACAATGAAAGAGAAGTTTTCTTAGCTCAAAACAATGAATTTGACAACATCAGGTCAGCAGATTTGAACCAAAGCACATTTGAACGCCATGGCATGAGCACAGCATGGTAAATTAAAATGAGGTGAGACATCCCAAAGGCCGACTCAATTTTGAGCCCGGGCAAAACCCTCAATCATAACTTGCACTCGTTTAAATCTGACTAGAGGAATTGATCAAGTAGTTGTCACAAAAACTTGGTAATCAATAGGATATTCACTGTTTCATCAATACAGATGGTCTCTGATTATTCAACTGTGCTGTAAAGCAATTTGGAGATATATATATATGTCAGTGCAGAAGAGCATACAGCAACAATGAAGTAATGAATTCTAATTCTACCACCACTGAACTACGACCAAAAAGAACCCAACACTGAACTCATTCTATGTTACACAAGCCAACGCCTCAGAGAGATCCTACAAATAGGTACCCATATTTTGCATCATAAGCTTAAGCAAACAGGGAGAAAACTGGCAAAATTGCGCTAAAAACTAATAATATGATGAAAAACCTGATCATCATTAATTGATACACAACTAGGAAACAACATAAATAGGATGATGAGGAAGCCTTAGTGGCTTACCACTAACTCCAGTTTTTCTTACAGAGAGGTAGATGAAGGCTGCAACTTTTTGTCACTTGCAGCTTTATTTTCGTCATCAAAGAAGTCCTGAAGGGCAATCATCTTAATGGAGCTGGACTTTAAGCTCTTTATTGCTTCTGCAGTTGCCAATGCTCCGGCAACTGTTGTTATTACTGGAATCTTGTACGCAAGGGCCGTCCTCCTTAGCTGTCGCCCATCAATCTGATCGAGTGCATCACCAGAACTAGTAATCACCATCAACTGGATTTGCCCATTAGCAACCATGTCACCAGCGTTAGGCCGCCCCTCATGTAGCTTCAGCACTCGTTCCACCGGAATTTTCGCTAATTCAAGAACACGAGCTGTTCCTGAAGTAGAAACAATCTTGAATCCAAGGCCCAAAAATGCCTTTGCAATCCTCTCAAGATGGGATTTGGTCAAGTCATTTAAGCTCAAAAACACAGTGCCTGAAAGTGGTGGTGCCTGGCCAGCAGCAATCTGAGCCTTTGCAAATGCAATGGGGAACTCATAATCAATACCCATCACCTCACCAGTGCTACGCATCTCAGGCCCAAGCAATACATCACAACCTTGGAACTTCTCAAATGGAAGAACAGCTTCTTTCACTGACATATGTGCAGGAATGACTTCTTTTGTGAAACCAAGATCATGAAGAGACTTTCCAGACATTACCAGCGAAGCATATTTAGCCAATGGATGTCCAATTGCCTTGGACACAAAAGGGATCGTACGGGAAGCACGAGGATTTGCCTCGAGTAAATAAACATCTCCTGACATAGTAATTGCATACTGACAGTTCATCAGCCCACATACATTCAACCTCTTGGCCAATTTTATAGTCCATGACCTGATTGTATTCAAGCAAGATTCTGGGATGGTTTTTGTCGGAAGCGAGCAAGCAGAATCACCAGAATGGACACCAGCCTGCTCGATGTGCTCCATTATCCCACCAATGACAACATTCCCATGAGAGTCAGCAAGTGCATCAACATCAATTTCAATGGCATCTGACAAATACCTGTCAATCAATACTGGGCGTTCCGGGTCCACCTCAACAGCAGTTTCAAGGTAGGTCACAAGTTTTTCATCACTATATACTATCTCCATGGCACGGCCGCCCAACACATAGGAGGGCCGGACAACCACAGGGTAGCCGATATTTGTGGCAATGGCAAGAGCATCTGCTTCACTCTTGGCAATTCCACCTTTTGGCTGGTCAATCTTCAACTCATTCAGAATAGCATTAAACTTCTCCCTGTCCTCAGCAGCATCTATGGAGTCAGGTGTTGTACCCCAAATGCGAACATGTCCACTCCCACTTGCACATCTAGGCTTGTTTTCATCTAAATACCGCTGGATGGGAAGTGCTAGCTTCAGTGGTGTTTGACCTCCAAACTGAACAATGATGCCATCAGGTCTTTCCAAATCAATTATGTTCAGCACATCTTCAGCAGTCAGGGGTTCAAAATATAAACGGTCACTCGTGTCATAATCAGTGGATACTGTTTCAGGATTTGAGTTCATCATAATTGTCTCATATCCTGCTTTCTGCAAACGAAACACAGAAATCAGTAATAATGTACAACGATAGATACCAGCATTAGTAAACATATCAAACCAACAAAACAGAGGGTGAGTTAATTTCTTGCTTTATATGTCTGTCAAAGAACATATCTAAATTATGGCAACCAGCAGTTGAACATTATCCAATATTCATGGATAATTTTAAAAAGAAAAATAGTAATAACAGTGGTAAAAGAGAAAGCCAGGCAGATAGCAAAAAGATATTAGGCACAAACCCGAAGGGCAAAGGATGTATGGCAACAGCAGTAGTCAAACTCAATACCCTGACCGATTCGATTTGGTCCTCCACCTAAAATTAAAACCTTCTTTTCTTGGGTGGGAGCTGATTCACACTCAAAGTCATAAGACGAGTACATATAAGGAGTATTGGCCTCAAACTCTGCGGCACATGTATCTACCCGCTTATATGCTGGAGTGACACCAAATGATAATCTCTTCAACCGCACTTCATTTTCAGAGGATTTGGTGGCAAAAGCTATTTGTTTGTCACTGAAGCCTCTCCTCTTCACTTCATAAAAATCATCCTTTGTTAAATTAGATAAAGTTCTGGCCAGGAGAAATTGCTCTACATCCACCAATTCCTTAAGCTGAGTGAGGAACCATTTGTCAATGAAACTCAGCTCATGAATCTCATCTACCTTCATTCCATTCTTCATTGCAGCATACACTGCATGGATACGCTCTGGGTTAGGAACTCGGAGGCTATATTTCAACTGGTCCCAATCCCAGTCTAGTTCCTTAATTTTCCCACAACCCCACCCAGAGAAACCGCATTCCAAAGACCTAACTGCTTTCTGAAAGGATTCTTGAAATGTACGCCCCAACGCCATTGACTCGCCAACAGATTTCATCTGCGTTGTCAGTATTGGCTCGGAACCAGGAAACTTTTCAAAAGCAAACCGGGGGATCTGCATGATCAATATGATTAAAGTAAGAAAGGGCACGACAACAAATTTATAATGCATGGATTAACTGAATGTATAGTTATCAACGAGAAAAGTTGATATTCCTTCCTGCAGAAGTAATAATTATTAGTGAAACATGCTAGAAGCTAATGCACAGTGCTATCTAACATTTGACGATCACACAAGTCCTGTCTAAAGTCTGACCACCATGTCACCAATGACAGAACTTTTATACCAAAAGGCCATGTCACCAAACATAACTTTTCAACCAAAAGAAAATGAAACACATAAAGTAATAGGGTATAGGAAATGAATAAGCACTTGCCTTTGTTACCACATAGTCTATGGATGGTTCAAAACTAGCCGGTGTCTTCTTGGTAATGTCATTGGGAATTTGATCCAACGAATACCCAACTGACAACTTGGCAGCCATTTTTGCTATCGGAAAACCAGTAGCTTTTGACGCCAGAGCCGAGGACCTTGACACCCTCGGATTCATCTCAATCACCATAACTTCCCCGTCTTGAGGATTCACTGCAAACTGCACATTAGAACCACCGCATTCCACTCCAATCTCCCTTATTATAGCTATCGAATAGTCCCTAAGCCGCTGATACTCCTTATCAGTCAAAGTTTGAGCAGGCGCCACAGTGATAGAGTCCCCGGTATGAACTCCCATCGGGTCGATATTCTCAATTGAACAAATAATAACCACATTGTCTGCCAAGTCTCTCATCACCTCAAGCTCATACTCCTTCCACCCCAATAATGACTTCTCCACCAAAACCTGAGAGTTTGTACTCGCCGCCAGCCCCGCCTTACATATTGTCTCGAATTCCTCCTTATTATATGCAATTCCACCTCCTGTCCCTCCTAAAGTAAAAGCCGGCCGAATAATCAAGGGAAACTCACCAATCTCTTTAGCAATTTCGATGCATTCCTCCAAGGTGTTGGCAACTCCAGACGGTGGCGTTTTAATCCCAATGTTCTTCATGGCCTGCTTGAACAGCTCCCTATCCTCTGCTTTCTTAATCGCCTCCAGCTTAGCTCCAATCAACTCCACACCATACTTCTCCAGCGCACCGCTCTCGGCCAGCGCCACCGCCAAATTCAACGCCGTCTGGCCTCCCATCGTCGGCAAAAGAGCGTCGGGCCGCTCCTTCTCCAGCACCTGCTCCACCAATTCCGGCGTCATAGGCGTAATGTAGGTCCTATCAGCAAAATCCGGGTCGGTCATGATGGTAGCAGGGTTGGAATTGATCAAAACGACCTCGTATCCATCATCCTTCAACGCCTTACACGCCTGAGTCCCGGAGTAATCGAACTCGCAAGCTTGCCCGATCACAATCGGCCCGGCGCCCAGTATCATAATCTTCTTCAAGTCCGTCCTCTTCCCCACCTTCTTCTCCGCCGCCGCCGCCGCCTCTTCATTCTTCGCCGCCGCGCCGTTGGACAGAGACTCGCTCCGAACCGAGTTGGCCAGGAAACTCGGACGAGCCTTCGCCGCCGCAGGCCATGACCGGAGGCTGAGCGACGGTGACGCGCCGAGCTTCTTCGAGTAGAGGAAGAAGCGGAGATGGTTCGGTTTCGACGGATAGGAGGGTTTCGACTGAGCCAAAATCGGCGGCTGCTTCAAAGCCAGAATCTCATTCATGCAATGGCCCATGAGAGAGAAAGAGAGGCGGTGAGGTTTTAGGGTTTAGGAATTTCTACTCGGTGTCTCTGACAGCAAGAAGAGTAGTGTGGAGTAGAAAGAGTGTCACGAAAGGACACCTATATATGGTAATATCCCAAAACCAACAAGGACATTGCTGTCTTTTCCACTCGACTAGTCGTTACAGGGTCAGAAATGGTGCGCCACGTCACAGGAACAACATTTAGATTCTCCTGTAAAGGTAAACGGTAAAAAGTAATAAAAGGAGATCATGCATAAACCCTAAACCTTGAACCTTATTTTCCCAAATCTTAAATCTTAGAGCAACACTGACTGGGAATGATCGATCAGGAAGAACACGAAGCTGCGACTTGCAACTGTAATTTGATAAATCAATTGAATTAGATTACATGAACCAATTACATTGATCACACTGCTATTCACTGTAAACTGGAGATGGATCTTTGTCTACATTAAGACTAAGAGATGGGGGAGTCTGGAGGAACAATTGGCTCCCCGGAACTATGCCTATTTGACAATTGCACACACTGCACTCTAAAAATTTGAATGGAAATCTGAAAAAAATTAAAAAAATAAAAAAATCGGTGCAAAAAATCATTTCTCGGTTCTACGTGCACACGGCGTATTTTAACAGTCCCGAGTGTATGTCCCTGGTCTCAAGCCGGGGAATGTGATTAAACTGGAGGATCTTTCCGCGCACAAATCATAAGATGTAACTGAGGGTATGTATTTTAAGCATGTTCTGCTACTTGAAATAGTCTTGCCGAAGTACTGTGATGAAATTAGGGTTTGAACCCTCTTCATCCTTCTGCTTCCATTCTCCGTTGCTTTGGATGTACCATGATACTTTAGGAGATAATGGTGTATACAAATCTGCACATATAGAAACCAAGGAGTCAAGCATATTCACAGAATGCATGCATGCAACTGAATATGAAATTGGAAACAGTAGTGCCACAACTACAGAAATGTATTTTTTTTTTTTTTTCAGTTGAACTCAAGCATTTAATCATAGCACAATCTCGCCAAGCATCCATTAAGTGAACATATACTTGCATCCATGTGCAACACTGCCCTTTATATTAAATAACTGTAATATGGAGTCTGACCACTAAACCATCAGAATCAACACACTTCTTCTCCTCAAAATTTGTTCTTAATCGAACAAATAAAAAATGGTAGTATGTGACTATGAGTCATCTAGAGTCATCAAAATGAATGTTTAAATCAGATGCCCTGATGGATTCAAGAACATACAACTCTGGTCAGTTGTTTTCGCCATTTGTGATTCATACTAGGAAATATGCACTGTTGACCAAGTCAAGAGCCGTATGGACCTGTAGTTTATGGCCTTTGCAAACACAAATCCTATCAAGTCTGACAGTACTGTAGTCACTAGCATTCAAAGTAATCTCAACTAAGAATAGATAAATGGGTTGCATACCAGTTCCATTGGTTGGGGCAACCATGTAACAAGGCAATGCCTACCTATTAAGTCTCTTCATCTATCAACTTAAGCTTTTAGGTTGGATACTTAAACTAACCTATAACTTATTTGGTTTACAATTTCATGAATCAAAACAAAGAAACAGAGAGGAGATATTTATGTGGAACTAAATAGAAATTCCCTGTTGTATAGCCATTTTTGACTAACAAATGAGGGTCATTAAGCCCTATCCATGATACGTTAAGTAGCACCACAGCCTTAGTTTTAAAATATAGGTTATTGCCATTTTAACAAGTACACAAAGTTTAAACTGTCATGCAGCCTGGTTAGTACACCAGATACAAACCTGTAATTAAAGGTAGATCTGGTTCTCTTGTACTGTGCAATATTGCAGTCCCAGATAATACAGTGATGAATCCACAAAGTTCTGATGCTATGCTGCTTGCACTTTGACCAGAATAATCCTACCAAAAGATACACATTTTAGATTGCTAATACCTTTCGTAAGCACATCAATACAAAAACATTATGTCAAGGTGGCAACACCTTAAACATTATTCCGCTTGCAAGTATTGTGAAAGATGTGAACATAGCATAATAGATGGGAGAAACAATTGCAGTGTTGAAAGTGTCCAATGCCTGCAACAGCACCCAATGTCAGAAACCAGCACAAACATTCACACATTTCCGGAAACATATAATGTTCAGTAGTGGACAAGCAACAGTATAACACTATCAAAACCCTTCAATTTAAAAAACAGAATGAGAAAAAACAAGGGACCACTTCTGTGCACTAGAAAACCAGGTCTCTCTTTTAAATGTTGTAAACACTGATCATGCATATTAACGCAATTACATAACGGGTCTCACAAAGCTACAGTTAGATCATTCAAGCCGTATCATATATCAAGCTCTGTAGCATTCCTAGACTAGAAAGGTCGTATGAGTTCGGTGAAAAACCTTACTAGGACCCTATACACCTGGCTTGTGTAAACATGTAATACTCTCTCATTTGAGTTAATCAAGTTTCTTCAAGCTCTTCAGAGAAAAAAATAAGCTGTATTAAAACAGACTGAATATATAAAGCTGTAAATAAGAGGTCCACACAGCAGGATCAATAGAACAAGGAAGACTCGGCGCTGAGAAATCATCAATTGAACCTAATATTCTGATCTATTCTACTCAATGGGACCATGATCATCTGGTGTGCAGTTCGTGATGAAGGGACTGTATATACATATATACACACACACACAAACATCTACCAAGAAATCCCCCCAACTGCTTGGCAAATCCGGGGTCAGAAGCTGGGCCTCCTGTCGAGCCCTGCAATTTTTAGGGAGGCAGGAAACTAGCAAATAGCTTGATAGATTCATTAAGCAGGTTCAAACCCACCAACGATGAGCCAAAAGGGTCACTTAATCTCTAACTAAGCATGCTGTGACCTGTACTGGGTCTTGAAATGAAAGGTGGAAGCCCCTGCTTGGTGGCTTTACAATCTCCAAATGATTTTCAATATATTAGAATTTTGATCTTTAGTGAAATCCAACCTGATATAAAGAAAATTAACTGCTGACTGATTTTTGTATCATCATTTTGGTTTAATAGTTTTGTTTCTTTTCATATATGAATCCTAGCCAATGATATAAAAGGATTGGATCCGCCAGCCAACATAAGTTTTCTGTTGTCAGTCAAATAGGCATTTTATAACAGAGGTAAAAGTTTCAAGAATGTGTGACAGCTTGTGAATTAGGAGTTTTACATATGAAACATTTACAATATGTCAGTCAGGACATTACCCCTTGAAACGTAAAGCTTTCCCGCTTTGCATAACCCCCATCGGAACAAGAAAAGGAAAAAAAAACATCCAATTTTCCCTCCATACTCCTAAACTCTCTTTCTCCTACCAACCTTAAAAAGCATCTATAGACCTGTTTATATAGTTGATTAAACCAGGATCCTGCACCACAAAATCCATGAAAGTCTCTATATCGTCTTGTTTCACTTCTTCACCTTATAATTTGAAGAATGATTATAAATTAATCTACTACATTAAGGAAATAGGCTCTCCGAAGATTGATTCTTTCCCTATCCTGGTTAACTTTGATCTGATCAACATAGACTTCTAAAATTTCATATACCACTAATTACTATCTCTTAGATTTCAAAAAAAAAAAGAAAGGGTACAGAACAAAAAGTTCAGACGATATAGAAGAGACAGATATCCAGCATTATAGAAGAAAAGAATATAAAGTTGTCCTGCACTTATAATAATGCATAACAAGTTACTAACCATGTTTAGATAATTTAATTGAGTGATGATACATGTAACTGCAACCATTGCAAAAATCCATGTTTGGAAGTATATTGCCTGGTTTGTGCCCTCTATTGTGAGTTTTATTGCAATACCAATTGCTTTTATGCTCATGACCTGCAGTTTGGGAAGACAAATCACATATGAGAAAACCATAAATTGTTAGTTCAAAAGTGATGTATGAAAATTGTACAACTTTCAGAAACAAAGACTGATGAAATGGTCATATCATAACAAACAGTTGGGTGCAAACGTAGAAAAACTTACAGTTAATGATCCAATAATTGAGCATATGCCTATATAAATCAGTATATTGGTTTGACCATAACGGGGAGAACAATACAAGATGAGGACTAGCGTTACAGCTATCACTGAGGCTGTATACAAAAGGAAAGCTGGAAAAATACAACAAAACCAATTAGAAAATGAATTAGAAGAAGAAGAGCAACAACCAGTTATTGAACTCTTAAGAGGTTACCTGGTTGTATAGCTAAATCCCAGATTTCTTGTACGGAACTGAGAGTTTGCTCTTCGGGTGCATGGAGTACAATCACAACCGAACCCACTATGCATAAAAGGCAGCCCAACATTCCCATTTTCTGGAGTTTCTCCTTTAAAATAAAATGTGCTAACACGGCACTGTCCATGCAAACTTCACTTTGTCAGAAACATGACTTGACAGTTGAAAAAATGAGATTGAGATAACTTAGCTATACACACTAGAGAAAAACCCAACATACCTAACAATGATACTCAATGCACCGAGTGGCGTCACAAGCCCGGCGGGTGCGTAAATGTATGCTACAAAATTTGATATCTCTCCAACAACCACTGTTAATTGTCCAAAATTCATGAATAGCATCAGCATTCAACCCCATCTAGCAGAGCAAAACCAGATAAAATAAAGAAAGGACAAAACTTCCAACTCAAATGAACTCTTTTTAACCAAACTCAATCAATCAAAATTGAAATCTTGAAATTCTTGAAATGATTAACCCTAATTGAGCAACAGCACAAGTAGCAAAATTTAACTTACTTGTGACCATTCCTATCCACCATAGAGGCTCCAGCAGGTACCCATATCCTCCAGAACCTTAAACACAATCCAAAAACAACCTTAAACACAATCCAAAAAAAATTATCAAAAGAAAAAAAAGCCCAAATCCGAAAATCAAGAATTAAAATAAAAAAGAAAGGAACTTACTGGCACGGGTTCCGTTGTTGCCGGCGCGGCGGAGGCCCTTCTTCTTGATGATGAAGCTGGAGCCAATGAAGGCGCCAGAGACCACGGCCAATATGAACCCTTTCAAATTGCTCGAGGACATTTTACCATTTACACAACAATAATGGTGTTGATGATATTGATGTGAGAGACAGAGTGGCTCTCATTCTTCAACGGCAATGCGGAGGAACCCAGAAATCAGAAATGGAAATTCTGATGAGGGTTCAGATTCAAGATGATGATAATGATGATGTTGACGAAGATTCAGTAGGAGGAGTAGCATCTGTTTGACCGGTTGGACGACGTATAAATCTTTTGATTATAAATTTTTTGTAGCTTTTTATTAGGAACAAAAAATAAAATCAAAAGCGGAGGAAATGACAGAAAAGAAAGAAAGATAGCGTAATTTCTTACCTGCCGGTCTCTGTGGGGCCGATTGATGGCCTTTCTGTCAAGTGTCAAACAGTACGCTAGTTTTTGTAACCAAAAAAAAAACAGTAAGCTAGTTTTGTTCTTTTTTCCGATTTACGTGACAAATTATGCCATGTCATTTCTGTATTTTTCTTCGCAACAGGCAACAGTTTCTACTTTTTAACGTGTCAGCTGCTGCGGCTGCTCCGCCAACCTTGATCAAAGAAAATAGCTGTCGCGGCATAACCCTTCCACATATATATAGAGAGCAATCGCAGCCGTTGACCAAAGGGTATTGTTGATTTACTAATTGAATTGTCCTGATTGATTAGTTCACTGTTTATCTCAAATTGTATTTAATAATTTTGAAGGTAATTTATATACTAATTTATTATGATTTTCGATAAGATATTCATCCACTTGACACGTGTCAATTCAGACACCGTTATCTTCTAGAAATACATGTCAGATATTTGATAAGATTTTCAACATATCTTTACGTGACACGTTTACTTATCCGAAACTTTTTATCTTCAAAGCTGTTAATAAATAACTTTCAAACTGCATTCTCTACTCATATATTTCCTCTTATTCTATACCTTCATCTCTTTTGAAATATCATCACTCATCACATTCTCATCTTTTCAATAGATGAATTAAACATGTGGTTACTAGCGTGAAAAGAAAAAATGGAAAGAAAAAAAAAACAATACTACCGTTGCTATTTACCAGTAAAGCTACATCCAAAATAATGAATATGAAAACTAGAAAACAAGGAACCTACTCCACCCTAAAATTTAATTAACTCTCAACCATTAGAGGCCTAAGACTACATAGTGTAACTTTCATCGTGTTGGTAGAGAGAAAAAACACTTCTAGGGTTAAATAGGGATCTTTCCTAGTAGCACTAGGAATCAAACTTCTTCTACATTAGAAGTAGTCTCCAGGTCACCCACTGCTGAGCTGGACACCATGGAGTCTGAAGCTACTCCCTAGTTCTTCTTCTTGTTCCTGCTATCACGTGGGCGGCCTCACTTCTTAGGAGACTTCCCAGTGTGAATGATTCCCAAGTGTCCTAATTCCAATCCTACCGAAAACCCTAGCTCATTAGGGTTCAGAGCCATCGGGACCATTGTCAAGGGGTGCTTAGGGCACTTGTTGCTTGCAGTGTTGTCTTCCTCCCTATGTTTTCGAACTCCAATGATCATGGTACATCCCAGATCGAGATTGCTCTCTTTTCTTTGGATACAGGAGGGAGGCAGTCATAGGAATAAAGAGGCTTGAACATTCCCTCTAAACACCATCACATGTATTGTGGCCGCAGTTGTTGCAACTTGCACCAGGGGCTCAGGTTACGGTGGTTCATGTTCATGGGGGCAAGGGGGAATAAGGAGAAGAGGAGTATTGTCTCCGCCCTCTAGCAGCAGATCAGAACATGATCCTCAAGTTCATGAGGAGACGCAGAAGTAACGATTTTAATTGCTTGTTCTGTAATCTCAGCCTAATATTATACAGTCATGAAAGTCATAAATGAGCTTTCTGTAGCTAGATATATCCAAATGCTTGATCCTGACAAAAAGGAAATTAAGACTGTAATCCTTGATACTACTTTTTTTTTAAATACCGTTGTGGTAGAGAGTTTTGACAACAAAAAAATGGTATACTAACCACGATCTATTCTTGTTTGGGAGAAAAAGGAATATCAAAGGAAACAAATGGAGTCATAAAATTTGAGACGCTTAAGCAAATTTCAGATGCAAGAGTGAAAACCCTTACCATGTATAGTAGCCAACTAGAGTATTAATAGAATTGTGTTTGTTGAAGTTAAACTGTCATTGAACTATGTGATTTTTGAAAAGACACAATTAAAACTCTCTCTCTCTCTCTCTCTACCCTCTAAGGTTTCACGAAAACTAGGGTTTCATAAAAAAACGTTTGGCACTCTTCCATTTGGCGACGATGGTTGATAGTTTCCAGGCTCGCAACGACACTTGCTATCTCGAAGAAGGGAAAGGTCTCGTAGTCGGTGCTACGATGTTCTTGAGCAACTCATATGTAGTGGGATGATTGTTATCACTAAAAAAAGAATCGATACCAAAGATTTCATGGCTATCATGAGATCCTTGTGGGGATTGGGCAATTGTCTTCAAATCATAGCTCAAGGGGATCGATTTGTGCTTCGGTTCAATGTTGAGGCTGAGTGAAAGAAGCTCCTGCAAGGAGGACCATGGTTCTACAACAAGTTTTTGTTTGCCCTAGGTCCATATGACGAACGAGGTGATGCAGCGACGGCTCCCATCATATGGGTAGAGGTTTTTGAATAACCTCTAATCCTGATGACAAAGAAAGTGTTGTACATGGGTTATGCAACACTAGGGAGGATTATCGAACATGATAACCCTAACCTGGTCAAGGGATCTGTAGAAAAAGATGAAGAGAAAAATTAAACTCTTGTATTGAATCATTTAGGTTACAACTAAGTATATATATACAAGCATAACCCAAATAGCTAGACATACCTAGCCATACCAGCCATACTCATGACTATTGACTTCCTTACACAATAAAGTGGATGACTTACACTTACACAAGGTATTGTGTTGTCAACATGGTACACCATACTTTAATGTAGAGTAGGTAAGGTGATAAACACTACACCATATTTTCTCTACTGTAAAGTACTATGCTGACTATATATTTCAATATTCACCCTCAAATTGGATCAAGGATATTGATCAAGCTTGGATAATAACTAATAAATTAGACAGAAGGCAGAGCCTTTGTAAAGACATCAACAAGTTATCTTAGCTTCGAGTATATACTGTGGAGATTATCTTGCTTTAAACTTGCTCTCGCACATAGTGACAATCAACTTCAATATGTTTGGTGTCAAGACCCACCCCGAATTTCACACTGAAACCCGAGGTAAATCCTGCGGGGACCACTTCCAAGGAAAATTTACCGAAGAACTCGGCAAACCTCTCTTGAAAATGGACAACCCTAACCCGGAAAAATTATAGAACACTCTCTTAACCAAAATATTTTCTTCAGCTTAACCCAAATAACCGAAAAAAATAATACACAGTTATTTTTCCGAAAGTATTCAGAGCTACTACAAGAAAGACAACGAAAGCTACTAAAATCCTAGTATGTGAAATAGATAACCTACTGGTGAACAGTAGCGGAAAGATGGGTGACTATGTCTTGCCTCCTCCTTCTAGACCTCACCCGAACTCTGCAGACTGGGCATTTAAAAATAAAGGAAAAGCCCAGGGATAAATATTTAATTACGTCAGAGTGAGTGGACAAAAATAATCTCGACAAACAATAATATTTCCTCAAGAAAACTTTAAAGGAAAGCGCTATACAAGCGACAGCTTAAAAGCTTAACTTAAAAATTCTTAACTGGTGTCTAGCTTCGCTAGACTCCCAAACTTCAGAAAAAGGCCTCTCATGCTAGAATTATAAATATATCAGTATGTATTTACACTTGTCATGCTCCTTGTATGTTATCTATGAATAAGCTCGAAAAGTAGATACTCATACCAGGCTACTACACTCGCGTCTAACGCTCACGTCACCCCATAATGATATTTTTCCTCATTATGAGGGAAACGCACGAGTGGATATATATACGTGCTGACTCCTTGTATGAATTCTAAGAATGAATACGAAGAATAGAAAGTCGTACAGGGCTACGACGCTTGCGTCTAACGCTCACGTCACCCCATAATGGAATTGTACCTCATTATGGGGGGAAATCACGTATAACTAGCTAGCGTTTATTTATATACATATTATTCTCATAAACGTCAATAAATGAGTTTAAACACCGAAATTCTCAATTCCGGTTAAATTCCAACCATAAGCCTGATGTCGGTTGGAGGTCTCCTCTGCACAAGCCTTCTCGCGTCCTGTTCCAAAACATAAATAAATCCTTAAATAAAACACTGATGCTTAAAGAAAATACGCATAATTAAATATGAGCTTCTCGCGCTCAACCATGTCTATCGCCCTAAATCTTAACTTCACTGCCAACCAAAATTCTCCATAAATACCGACATCCTGAAAAATCACCTTCCACCATCCTAATCATAAAATAATCCAATGGCTGGATTTTAACTTAATAATCCGCCAAAAATACGAAACTTAAACAATTCCCAAACCTATCCGAAACTCCTCTAAAAATTCTAAAACTCATTCCATTAAACTCCTCATAAAATTCTCCACTAAAAATATTTTTTCAGCAGCGGCCGGCGACCAGCTTCGGCGACCTCCAATGCTCACCAAAATTTGGTAGCACCTTCCTCTCAACCTCCTCTACAACATTCCTAACTAGCACAAACTCAAATTCTAAGCCTAACCATGTCAATCGAACGAAAACATACATAAAAGCCCTAGAATTTCAAATATCGATTTCTCCTTACCAAGCTCAAGAGGGAGCGAATCATTTGGAGGGATTGGAGTACAGGAGGAGGGTTTCTTTTGAGCCAAGGGGCTATGGCCGCCGGAGGAGGAAGTTCTGGCGAGAAAACACTTCCGGTAGTCGGACCTTTCGGAGTTTATTTCTCCTTCACGGCGGCGCTAGGAAGGCTGCCACCTGTCTAGAATGGAAGCTGCGTCGGAGATCGATCGTTTGAGACCGGTGCGGCTATCTGGGGCGGCCGGACAACGGCAGACGGACGGCCGGAATGTTTCGGCAGTGAAGGCTCGGGGAGAGAGAAAACCGGGAGGAAGAGAAAGAGAAATAAAACGGGCTTTGACCAAAAACAAAGGCCCAGTCCAACTTAAACATAACCCAACTCCAAAACTTTAACACCCCAAAACTAATACCCCAATAAAAATGACCTTTTACTAGCTAAAATTTACCATTTTTACCATCGTCATATTTTTCTCCTATGAATAATTCTTTCGAAATATTCGTTCCTCAACACACTTCTAGGGACTTTAGGACTATAAACTCAATGACGAAGACAGTAAAATTCTTATTAACACCATGCTAGTAAATAAAGTAAAATTTAAGGGTCGGGGTGTGACATTTGGTCCTCTCATGGAAGATCGGATTTGAATCAATGTGCATTGTAGCTTGATTGTCACAAAATAGTAACATAGGATGAGACTGAGAGAATCCTAGATCAGCTAAGAGATAATTCTTGTCACACCCGACTCTTAAATTTTACTTTATTTACTAACATGGTGTTAATAGGAGTTTTACCGTCTTCGTCATTAAGTTTATAGTTTAATTGGTCTCCAGAGAGGTTTTGGGGGACGATTATTTCGAAGGAATTATTCGTAGGAAGAAAATGTGACGACGGTACAAACGGTAAATTTTAGTTAGTAAGAGGTAATTTTTATTGGGGTGTTAAATTTTGGAGTGGGTTTATATTTGATGGTGTTGGAACCGGTTGGGCCAAGCCCAAATTCCCCTCTCTCTCTTCTCTCTCCTTCCTTCCGCTTCTCTCTCTCTCCCCGAGCCCTCTGTCAAACGTTGGTGCGCATTGGAGGTCACTGGAGCTGGCCGCCGGCAGCGCCACCGCTGAAAAAGTGTTTTTAATGGGAAATTTTAAGAGGAGTTTAATGGTATGAATTTTAAAATTTTTGGATGAGTTTTGGATAGGTTTCAGAATTTGTAAAGTTTGGTATTTTTGATGGATTAATAAGTTAAAATCCGGTCATTGGATTATTTATGGTTAGGAAGGTGGGAGGTGATTTTGAGGATGTCAGAAATTATGGTGAAGTATGGTTTTAAGCTAGTTTAAGATAAAGGACGTTAGGGTTGGATGATCGTACGAAGCTCACTTTTATTTCTATTTATTTTTATAAGCGTTGGTATTTAGTTGAGGATTTAAATTATGTTTTTGGAACAGGACGCGAGGAGGCTCGAGCAGAGGATACCTCTGACCGACATCAGGCTTAGGCCTAATTTGTGAGTGGACTTTTGTTTTAAATAATATGCATGCAATTGTTTTGGTTGAGCAAATTATTTTGTCTGAACATTTGACGTCATTTTATTTGACGATTTTATGTATTTTGGAGAATTACCGAAAATGAGATTTTCGGTAAATTATAAATATTTTTATGAGGAGAGTATGTATAAATGCTAGCTAGCCATATGTGTTTGTCCACCTTAATGCCATAATATATAACTACATTCTGGTGTGACGTGAGCGTTGGACGTAAGCGTAGTAGCCATATATGAGTGTTTAATTCATATAGGGGATATGAGCACATATTATTACACATGTCTGTCCACCTTAATGACATAGTGTAGCATCGCATTAAGACGTGACATGAGCGTTGGATGCAAGCGTAGTAGCCCAATATAGATTATTTTAAATCTATTAATTTATATTGGGAGTATGAGCATATGTAGATACATACTGTTGTCGGTAGTCATAAAACTACCTTCTCCGCCCATAGACCAGTCATGAAACTTATAGACCGACATGTAGGCTACCTCGCCATAGTGAAGGATCATCAATGCAGCAACAAGAAGATGCTTCTCCAAGCTCCACAAGAAGACACTAGGAGAATATATGTGTAATCAGTCCCACGTCGGAAACATATAATGTGAGGGAACTTTCCTTATCTATAAAAGGAAGGCTCCCCCTATGTAGAATGGATCTCTGACTTCCCCATCTCTCTCTCCCGGGGAATGGTAACAATTCCATCCCGGAGAACTCTTGTAACAATTCAAGGCATTGAGGCCTCATGATAGTGAATTCAAGTGGACGTACCATGCCCTCCGATGGCATGGTGAACCACTATAAATATTGCCTGTGTGTATGTTTATGTTCTACCGTGCTTCTACATAGCCTGCAAGATCTTGCAGAAACAATTGGCGCCGTCTATGGGAAACATTACAAAAAGTCATGTTGCTTTGTCTCCAAGAGGCAGTTCACTCATGTCCATAAGAGTTATAGGGCAATCAGGTCATCCCCAAACCCAGGGCCGTAGGTAGCCCAGTCAGCGGGTCAGCAGGCCACTCAGTATGCTCAGGCTTTCAACGGGCCAGCAAGACCGTCTGGCCTGGTCCAACTATCATCGGGCCCAACCATCAGGTGGCATAGCATGACCCGCCCATGTCCCCTTTACCACCGGGTCCTCACCAAGAGCCCGACTGCAACGGCTCCAAGCAGCACTCGGAGATAATTAATCGGGATCCTGGAGAAATAGTTCATGTGAGGGGATCAACCATGCATCAACGACACCCAATCAACCGGGCAACTCCCCCAGAGAAGCTTTAGGGTGGGACTCGATTATCTCTCCCGGGTCTTGTTCATCAAATCACTAACCGAAAACAATTCGCCGGGCTCTGGCAGGCTTCAGCGGCCTACAGATCTTTGTATCCATTTGTTGAGTTCGGTATTCGGGAGCATCCCTCGGCTCGAAGGGCCGAGTGTATCATCAGAATCCGTTGGTTTCTGAAAGAAGGGTTATCAGGGTCTACCTGGTGATGTCATACATTTCGCGCGAAGCGAAACCAGCTCTCCTGGTGATGCCACTCTCCGCGCGAAGCGAACCAGCTCGCCTGGTGATGCCACTCTCCACGTGCATGCGAACCAGCTAGCCTGGTGATGCCACTCTCCACGTGCATGCGAACCAATTCGCTTGGTGATGCCACTCTCCGTGCGAAGCGAACTCAGCTCGCTTGGCGATGCCACATGGGATGTGTAATCGATAATCGATAATCTATCATGGATCGGTGAGACCAATCGGGATCCCGACGCCGGAGCTCACCGGAGACCAATCTAGGGGAGTTCACTCTGTACACCCAACAACCTACTCTGGCCACCCGTAAGGCGCCTTCAGAAAGCTTCTGGATGATATCCTTATCTGTAATCCTACCGATGGCACCCACTTTGCTTACGGTGTCTGGGAGTCGAGAATGCAGCTCTAAGCGAAGTCATGCCCGGGAACTCGTATGAGGCAGGAGAAGAGAAAAAGATAGGCCCCCAGGGAGTTGCTAAAGGCACAGAGAAGTTGATTTATACACCATGTCGTAGAGCGCAAGCCACCGGGATCATCAGGACAGGCCTCCAACCTCCTACTCCTGAATGAGTTGCTCATCAGGCCTCTATGAATTTGACAACCCGCTGGCTCTGTTATCTTGTTGGTAGATATCACCAGGAGAACGTGTCTTCTTTCTTGAACGATCACCCCGAAGCTATCTGGCCTCGCTCCACGTGCATGCGGACCCCGCCTCTTGGTCCTTCATGGGGTCTCTCTTGTGCAAAGCCATCTCGCCTCGCTCCACGTGCATGCGGACTCTGCCTCTTGTGCGAAGCCATCTCGCCTTGCGGACTACTACAGAAAACCACTTCTTGATTCCATGCGAAGTCCTCATGCGGACTCTACTATGCGATCTTGTCGGCGGCCCATCACTTATAAACTCATCTATGTTGAGCATGTTTCGTTGTCAAACCAAATCATGACAAACACCTATCTTGGGATGGAACCCGGAAACAACCCTCCGGTATAAAGATGAAATCTGCTAGTGTATCAGGAGCACACAAATACATCTCTATCGGGAGCACAACGTTACATGAGGTCGCGTCATCCTCCCGGCAGGCAACAACTGCCAAGAAGGAATCGTCGGCCCCCGATGGTTAGGGTTTGGGAATAGGAATGGCATGAACTTATCTGGTGATGATCACATAGTCCTATCGATGAGAGCAACAAGACACTCATATGCTCTCGGACGGTATGTATCTCGCCACCCCAACTACTGCCCAACTGCTATGAACACCCATCTCATTATGTCCAGAAGAAGTCCTTCCCGGAAGCAATTTAATTTCCCGGTGAAACTCGGTCCCATGTGTGTTTCAAATGTTCACGTAGTCTATGATCAAAGCTTCATCTCCCTCCTGCTGTTGGGTTCGCTCTTAAGGGCAGAGGGACACCTTCTTATGCGGCATGAGAACCAATGCATGGACAACTCCATTTACCCACCGGGAATCTACCCTTTGCACCTATCGGGAAGCATCATCTACCAGCGGTTATCTCTTGCAAGCACCATCCGGCATCCATATCTTGTCAACTCTAAACTCCTGACTGGGAGTGGGTCACTCGATCTGCGGAGAAATTGTGTTCAATATGGTACCCACTGAAAAATTGCTATGGACACCCGGGGCTACCTCTCGTGCATCAACCAACATACATATTTGCTTCAAGCACAAGGGTTTCTTAGAATCAAGGCATTTATTCCACTGGAAGTAGTAGAGAAATCGAAGGCAAGGGAGCTCGGAAAGTTCAAAAAAAAATAGGGATCGTAGTTTCGGTCTGGACACCCGTTTTCGAACTCCGGCCACCCGGAGAGCCAGAGTAGTACGGGCATGAATCAACACCTCCTATGTGCACCCATTCGACAGCTCTTTCCACAGATAAGTCCTTCATTTAATTGCTTCTTATGAAAGTACAAAACATGCTTCACGTATAATTATATCATGGTATGGTTGGCTCACCATGCATTGTTGTAACCAAGTACGAACTATATAACATGCAGTCCATGATCACCATTGTCCATTCAAATTTGTGAGGCAAATGTACGTAGATACTCCTGCTTCCCGGACATTGAATAGGGAGTTCCAAGTCTTTATGATAGTCGTAAGTCCCGGATAGGTGTGGGAAAAAATAGCAGGAAAATTGTAAGTCCCGGATAAGTGTCACCGGGAGGAAGCATGCAACAACTGATTCGGAAAATCTTGATTCCCGGATAAGAACTAACCGAAAGAAACATACAACAACCATTTCATGAGATTCTTATACCCGAGTAAGAACCAACATGAAGCATACACGAACTCAAATGCATGAACATACCCCGACAATGTACCACCGGGAAGCATGCGTGAAACAACTAACGCCATGAAAACTGTAAGTCCCATGTACAGCTCCTAGAGGGTGGGGGTTAGGCAGTTCATATCATTCATTTCATACGGAGAATAGTGGCCTGATAACCCACGTGGGGATAATACCTCACGCTCTGGGATGAGAGATAGGCATTCGACCAATATTGGCATTGGACGTTCAGTATTACACAATTGCATGAACCATTTTGCTTTTCGATAATTATTATGCCATATCCATACGGTTAGCCCCATAATTGTGTCGATCATTTGTTCATTGTGAAGGTACAACAATCTTCGCCCCGCCGAGTCAGAGACATCTTTTAACTCATGGGCGAACTCCACAGCTCGCGGGGTAGTTATGGCACGCGGAGCACACTCTTCAGCTAGCGTGATTTGTTAAATCTTTATGGCGCGGAGCGAACACAGCCCGCCTGAAATTATTGCATGCAGAGCGAACAAGGCTCGCGTGTAGGCAATGTCCGCGAGGCGAACTCCCCAGTTCGCGTCAAAGTATTGCACGCGGAGCGAACACAGCTCGCATGGTTATAGTGCTCAGAGCGAACACAGCTCGCGTGGTTATAGTGCGCAAAGCAAACACAGCTCGCTTGAAAGTATTGAACGCGGAGCGAACACAGCTCGCGTGGTCACCGAGATCCACCTCGTGTGTGTTCCCGAGACGCACCTCGCTCGCATGTGTCACCGATATCCACCTCGCGTGTGTTACCGAGACCCATCTCGCCTGTGTCACCAAGAACCACCTCGCGTCTGTCACTGAGACCCATCTCACGTGGAGCGAGATGCACCTCGCCTGTGTCACGGAGATAGTCATTATAAGCGGAGCAGACTTCCACAGCTCGTGTGAAAGCATTGTACGCGGAGCGGACACCTCGGTTCGCGCGAACGGACTCAGATTGCTAGCTCGCCTGAGTGTCAGCCCTACTGGGTGAGGCGGACACCTCAGCACGCAAGTACTCATTGTGCGCGGAGCGCACTCCTCCGCTCGCGGGAAGTCCTTGTGTATGCGAGATCCTCAGCTCGCGCGGAATGAAATCCTCAGCTCGCATGAAAATTCCAGTCCGTGAGCGGTAGGCATTGTGCACGCGGAGCGAACTCCAGAGCTCGCGTGTAAGTATTGTGCGCGGAGCGCACTCCTCAGCTCGCGCGGTTGTCATTCTGCATGGAACACTCCTTGGCTCGCTGGTAGTTTTTGTTCATGCGAGATCCTTAGCTCGCGTGGTTGCCCTTTTGCGCGGAGCGCGCTCCTCACCTCGCCCGAGTTTCAGAACTGTGCGAATTGAAGATATCAAGAAAAGTAGAACCCGTTCAACACACGCCCTGAGTACGGACTTGGGAAGACTGGACCGGGTGCCCGTTTGTAAATAACTGGTCTATAGACATTTTGTATATTAAGTCCCCACTCAAGACATGTCTTGAACGAGAACTTGGGGGGACTTGTTGTCGGTAGTCATAAAACTACCTTCTCCGCCCATAGACCAGTCATGAAACTTGTAGACCGACATGTAGGCTACCTCGCCATAGTGAAGGATCATCAATGCAGCAATGGGAAGATGCTTCTCCAAGCTCCACAAGATGAAACTAGGAGAATATATATGTGTATTTCCTTAGCGCTGGAAGTTCTAGCAATCGTTCCGCATCGAGGAGGGCTCTAAAAACGAAAGTCAGTCTCACGTCAGAAACATATAATGTGAGGGAACATTCCTTATCTATAAAAGGAAGGCTCCCCCTGTGTAAAATGGATCTCTGACTTCCCCATCTCTCTCTCCCAGGGAATGGTAACAAATCCATCCGGGAGAACTCTTGTAACAACCCAAGGCATTGAGGCCTCATGATAGTGAATTTAAGTGGACGTAGCCATGCCCTTCGATGGCATGGTGAATCACTATAAATATTGTCTGTGTGTATGTTTATATTCTACCGTGCTTCTACATAGCCTGCGGGATCTTACAGAAACACATACATATATTGATATATATATTTTTGAGCTGAAGATGGTCGATATGTATGAGATAAATGATTTCTCATTTGAAGCATGCATTCGTTTTCTTCAGAAATTTATTTGGGGAAAGCATAAGTGTTGATACTTATTTTTCTTTATTTATTTTTGTCCACTCACTCTAACATTTCCGGATGTTTTTCCCCTATGCCCTTCGTTTTAAAAATGCATAGTCTGCAGAGTTCGGGTTGGATCTAGTAGGAGGCGACGAGGCATAGTTACTCATCTCTCAGCCACTTTTCACCAGTAGGTTACCTGCTTAACCTACTAGGGTATTTTCTGCTTCCGTTGTTCGTTTTTAGCAGCTCTGAATACTTTTGGGATTGTTGTAAATATTTTCGGTGGTGTGCTAAGACCGGTATAGTCTTTATTTGGATATTTATGTTTGAATGGGAGAATGGTTTATTTGTTAATAGAGTAGTTCGGTCTTTTTCCGGGTTAGAGTTGTCCATCTTTAAGGGAGGTTTGCCGAGTTCTTTGGTAAATTTTCCTTGAAGGTGGTTCCCGTAAGACTTACTTCGGATTTCAGAGAAAAAATTCAGGGTGAGTCTTGACAATTCTTGTGTTTGTAATAGTATATATAGGAGGCATATAGTTTATTGTAAATGGTCCCCGACCAACACAACTCAATTCAATACAATACATCAAATTCTCTACAAACATCAATCTTTTCATTCTTGCTCTAGCTTAGTTATCTTCTTGTTTTTATTGTTTTTTTTACATTCAACAATTTATTTCCATGCAATTTACTCTTCCGCGTCTTTAAGTTTCATGCAATCTACTCTTTCGCATCTTTAAGTTTCATGCACTTTAATTCCTTGCAATTACTTTCCGCTTTTTAAGTTTCATACAATTTTCATTTTGCTCTTTTACTTTCCATGCTTTACTTCTCGCAAATCTATATCAAAAAACAAAACAAAAAGGTAGAACCATCATCGGTGGAAAAGTTAAAAGTCCTTGTAACAAAGGCAAGGGAGCCTAAAGGCCGAGACGGTTTCTTCCTCGGCCTACAATCACTCGGAAGAAGTCAGATCAGATGTAAAATTTCGATCAAAACCTCGCTTGGCCAACAGGCCGCGAGGTGGCATGCCTGCGCAAATCAGAAGAACGATTACGCTTCAGGTCCCTCGGTCATCGTTTTGGCCAAGACGATTTTTGAGCAAACACTTACGCTTAAATAAAATTATTTATGTGGCTTCTACAAGGTTTGTGGGTTACTCGAGCACGCGGCAGAAGGTTGCCAAGACTCCCTTGCTATGTCACCGGCGATGCAAGGTGTCGAGGAGGTCCAGGGACCAAACCCTAACCCTCTCTCAAACCCGATCTTGAATGGAGTGATTGTGGTAAACTATGTGACCAACACTTTTTCGTTATTGGACTTTGTTCAATCTAAATCTAGGGTTATTGCGGTGGAGCTCACAACCTCGTTGGCTTTTTTGCAACCGACGACACCAACGTCAACAGCCCTTCCAAGAGCTCCAATCGTTTTTTCGATGGTGTCTGGGACGGTGGTCCACAACAAGAGAACCAAGGGTCTGATGACTGTAGTGGCAGCGGAAAAAGTTGATCTTGGTCCGGTGTTGGAGCTCTCACTGTCTCACCATGCAAGTACGTTGTTGGTCTCCTCCGAAGAAGAGAAAAATTAGGCTCAGGTCATCTTAATTATGCATCTCTTTACATTTTAACCTAACAGGTGAACTTGCTCTTATGTCACTCTCATGATGCTAGTTGGTAATATGGTGCAGTCCTCTTGGCACTCTTGCGCGCAAGCGTCATGTTTCTGTAATTACCGGTTTTTGTTGGTTATTAATCGTTACTGTATTATGGGCTTATGGCATGACCACCGTAAAAAAAAAAAGAAAGACAGAGCTAAAAAAGAAACAAATAATAAGAGAAAACTTCAGCTCCTACTCCTAGAGAGTTGCAGTATAGAACTAGATAGTAGACAGTTCTTCCCATAATTATAGATAGTTCTCCTTGGCATTTCCTAGAGAGACCCATAATTGCTACAGTCCTCCCCCTTCTCGAATCCGAAGGAATTCAGGCTCTTCCTAGTGAGACGTGGCACCATCCGGTCCTCAATTCTCGAAACCATGTGGACTCGGATGAAGACGACGGCGATTTTCAATTCGAAATCGGCGTTGTTACAGTTAGCGACACGGCGGCTGAGCACCGGGCCAGGGAAGAGAGTCGCCGCAGTTTGGGGGAACGGAGACTACGGGAGGCTCGGATTAGGGAGCTTGGGCTCTCAGTGGAGCCCTACCCCTCTTCTCTGCTCTGCATTTCGGGACCAAGGCCTCCAAGCCATTGCTTGCGGCGGAGCTCACACTCTGTTCTTGACAGACGGCGGCCGGGTTTTCACCACCGGGCTTAATGATTTCGGACAGCTTGGAGTCTCCAGTGATGTGCCTTATTCCACTGTATGTAGTATCATCAATTCTTCATTTTTTTAGCTTACGTTTTGTGTATCTGGTGTTGATTTCTGTTTGTTATATATTGTAGGAACCGGCGGAGGTATCGGGAATCGACAAGCAAGTTGTGCAAATTTCGGCTGGATATTATCACTCTTGTGCTGTTACAGGTATTAATCTTTTGAAAACAGTTGCTTTGTAACTTCGGTATGTACTGTTGAGGCTAGGAAAGGTTGTTGCAGCTTTGTATTTGTTAGAAATGATGCTACTGTTCTCTGATGTTATCAATGTCTTATTGTATGCCGAATTCATGTTTGTACATTGTTGAGTGACTAACTGTTAGAAGAAAAAGAAGTTTAGTAATTATGCTTGTGCATAGTGAAAGTCATGGTAGACATAGACATGCATTTCTTAAGTATTGAACTGTTTACAATGTACGATGAGCTTTTATATAGAGGATTTTTCTTGATGGGTGACTTTAGCTGAGCTTTTATATAGAGAAATGTTTTTTACACATCCGTTTTTCTTGCAGAAGATGGAGAGTTATACATGTGGGGGAAGAACTCAAATGGGCAGCTTGGCCTCGGAAAGAGTAAGAACTCTGATTTGTATTGATTTTGTTTCTGGTTACCAGCTCTGTATTCTAGTTAAACACTTCTTTCTGAATAATAGTTTCTTAGCCATTGAATGGCCTAGTGGAACTTGGTTCCTGTAAATGTTATATTCTCCTCATCCGCAGGGGGAGCAAAAGCAGTTTCTATTCCAACAAAAGTTGAATGCTTAGCTGGAATGACCATTAGGATGGCAGCTTTGGGATCAGAGCACTCAGTGGCTGTCACTGGTATATGGAAATTTCAGAATTTCAATAGTTTATCTTAGTTGTGGTGTCTACACGTGGTTGATTTTGTTTGTCACTTAGTATATTTTTAAGCATAATTTATACATTCTCACCAGATGGAGGTGAGTGTTTAAGTTGGGGAGAAGGGTCTGGAAGACTTGGTCATGCCCCTGAATCAGGCATTTTAGGAATTTTCAGAAGTACCAGGTGGGTTTTCATTTCCTCTTATTACAAAACTTCAATGTATGAATATACACCACTATCTATGTCCTTTTACTATGTTTGTGATGAAGTTCCCTCTACCTGAAATATAACACCGAATGATGCTGTCAATAAAAGATTAATTTTATAGAATTTTGGTAGAAATTCACTTGAAAGCACTCCGAGATCTCGAGTATCAATTTTTGGACTCATATACTCATATTTTCTAATTCTACCCATTGGAGAGTTGGTCCAGGGTCCACAACTTACAAATTTCCTAATCAACCTCAATTTGGCACAAATATTGGAAGCAAGACTTTTGTGAAACATAGATTCTCTTCAATAGATTGAGCTGTGCAAACAGCCATGCTGTTGGGTTGGGAGTGACTGGTCTTGAGGAATTGATATATTGTGTGTGTGTATATTATATGTGTACTTAAACATATATAAACACAAACACACATGCACAAACATGGGCTGTGGCGGAGGTGTTCTAATAAGGATCTAAATTGTGGACTTATCTGGGGTACCACATTGTTGAGGCCTACTTGTGAATTGGCCAATGATTGAAACATCCAATATGAGATCTATCTTCAAGGATCATGGTCGTATAAAAGAAGAAAAGATAAAGTTAAATTATATATTGTTTAGGTATTTGATTGTTCATTTGTTTATTAGAAGAACATTATGTTTGTCTTCTATTTGATCATAGTTGGATGACTTTGTTTATTTATTTGCTTATTTGCAGGGATGATCCTTGAATCAGATCTTAGAAATTGGACGGTTCATATTATGGGACCAAATAGGGAGTGGCCCCATAAGTGATTCTCAAGTTAAGTCCTTAACTTAGATCCTCATTAGATCTCATCCATGCATACTGTACCATACGGGTGATGGTACTTGATGGATCTCAGTTTTTGTAACTACCACAACTAACATGGAAACTCACTGTTCTGTTTTGTGATTTATGTTAATAACTAATGGCTACACGAAACAACAAATCTGGTGCAATAACATCGGTTTTCATTTGCTATGAAAACTTGCTCAGTAATCTGTAATGCCTGTTTGCCCTAATATATTATTATTAGCTTCTGTAGAATGAAACATGCCTGTCGTTCTTTTTCCTTGCACCCCCTCTCTATCATGCTTTGGCCAACGTGATGCCTCAGACACCATGGTCTCTAGCCATGCTAGTGACAGCTATGATTAAAAAAGCAATAGGGAAGGGAAATAAGATTAAAATTTGAAAATAAAAACATAGGTCGTATGATGTGATAATTAGCTTTGCACAAATAGAATCTTTTTTGGGTTAGAATCTTAGTATATAATTGTAATAGGGATTGAAGCAGCACACTAAATGACTGACAATATGCATGACAGAAGAATTATATGATTACAAGTAGGCATAACTGTTGATGCAGTATTATTATGTTGATACGAGAAGATTAGATGCATGCAATGCATGTGGAATGTTGGAGGGAAGTTATATTAGGGAGAGAAAGGATTGTCATATATATGTGTAACATGCATTTTCTCAAGTAGCATCTTAGGCTAGGTTGGTGGTTAACATGTGTGATAGAGTCAAGTTTTCGTCTGTTTTTCAGGACAAATCTCTACTGGGAATTAGATTGTGTAGGACACCCCCTACACAATTTTCATTTGTAGCCTGTTTCAATATGGTCATTAGTGTGTTTTTTTTTGGAGCTAGCAAATTGCTTTTGCAGTAGCCTTCTTGTTTTTTGGTGTTGTGGATCTGTTGTCCACCTTTATCGTATCAATCATTTTGACCAATGAAAAATTGTTTCTTTTTGAAGAAAAGAAAAAGAACAGTGAAAGCATAAATTTGAATGTATACATTATCCTATCTTGGTAATAGCTCCTGCATGGCCGTCTCGCTTATAAAAAGTAACAATTTATCTTTTTTGTATTAAAAGCTTTTTGTTTTTGGATGCAGTGAATATACACCAAGGCTTATCAAGAAACTTGAGGGGACCAAAGTATGAACACTTGCTGAACTTCTAGGTTTCTGGTTCATTTCCTGAATAATTTTTTTGTATAATTTCCCTAATATAATTTTGTTTCATCTGGATGGTGCACAGGTTATAAAAGTTGCTGCTGGATTGCTGCATTCAGCATGTGTTGATGGTATTCTTCTGGCCTTTGTTATGATCATGTTCTCTGGATTCTTCACTGCTGAACCTAAAAGATCTTGTTCATATCATTTTCTTTTCCATTTTGCAGAAAATGGATCTGTATTCGTATTTGGTGAAAGATCACTGGACAAAATGGTAAGTTGCAGATAGGATCTGGTTTTAGTGGGTCAAATGTAGCGTAAATTGAAGACTTGTAAACAAAAAAGGAGAAGGAAAATAAGCTGTACTTGTACAGATTTCAATACCCAAAATCAATGACTTGGAAAAGATGGCATAATATAAAGGGGAGTGCTAGGGTAGGAAGGAAAGGGGGGAAAGGGAGCCTTATTTGTGGTTTACTTTCGATAATGGAACATTATTTCCAGTTTTAGAATTTCTTTTTATATGTAGAGAAGATGTTAGTTGGCATTTAAATTTTGGTCTCCAAACACCATAGTTATTAGAAAAGAGTACCTCAGTAACTGATTCACGATACTTTTCCTAATGATGAAAGGAGCACCACATGCTACTGTATGTAAGTAATCAAATTCTGTCTTATTTCATAACAACCTTTTAATTTACAAATGGCAGCTTATAGAAGTAAATTCATTTATTTTCTGATGATGCCCATTAAGCTCTTATGTCTTTCAAAAGCTTTTTAGGGGGTAGTTTCCCCACTCAGCTTAGGGGGTAGTTTCTCCACCCAGTGGCTCTGCTTATTATTAGAGATTAAGATGTTGCCGTCCCGAGTAGTTCTCATCGTTTCTATACCAACGTAATGAATATTTTTTTTTACTGGAAAAATAGGGGAATGCCAAGGAAAAGAATGGAAATGCACCGTCCGTGATTAGCAAACTGCCATTTTCGGAAGAAGTCTCATGCGGTGGCTATCACACATGTGCCATAACAAGTAATTTATCATTCTATTATCTTTCAAGTGAAGTCAATCATCATCATGATAGCATGAACTAGAAGTGACATTAATATAAGTGATCAGATTGATTCCGATTGTTGGAAATCAACTGTTTCTCTGTTAATCAATTCAATTTTTTTTTTCTCAAAATTTGCTGTAAATCTTGCTCTTGCTCACGTGCTCAAAGGAGTGATGGAAGATACATGAGAGAGCATAATCTAAAGAACCCTTACAAACTGATCATTCATTGCTTTAAGATGAAGGGTTACTCTATGAGGGTGTGCTCCATTATTGTAACAAGTTTATGTCATGAAGTGTAGCCATGCTAGAGTCTTTTATTTCTGTTTCTTCTTTTTAGCATAGTTTAGATTGCTTCAGTTAGGAAGAGGGATCACAGGATTGCTATGTTTGACTAGTATTGTTGGGTTTTCTATCCATATCATTGGTTCCTTTATTGACTCCAATAATCAATTTGCACTTGAACCTGTAAGTGTTATATCCTGTTTCACCATTTTATTTTTGTTCTGGTTAGGTGGTGGAGTACTCTACAGTTGGGGTTCAAATGAAAATGGTTGCCTTGGTATTGGGTATGTCCACATGACAACTATGTATATAGTTACTACTTTAACGGTCAAACTTAGACTCTTAGTGTGCCGGTTATGGTTTTGAATGCTTAATGTTCGGGTGATTTATTGGTTTAATACTGTACTCTGTTCTACAGTACCACAGATGTATTTCATCTGCCTGAAAGAGTTCAAGGTCCATTCGTGAAATCTGCTGTTGTCAAGGTTTGTACTAAACTTGATTCAGACTGTTGGCCTTTTGGCTTTGCGCAAAGATTTTCTTTTCTCCTCATATAGGGCGCGTTTTAGTTCCTGATGCTCTTATTTTTTTGAGTTTGGAGCTTGAGACATGGTCCGTATGAATGAAGATAAGTTTATCACAGTACACAAACGCATACATGCTATATCAATTTTATCTGATAGCCTCAACAAATGTGCATATACAGGTATCTTGTGGTTGGAAGCATACAGCAGCGATTTCTGGTAAGCACCATTTCTATAGTTGATATCAAATTTCATGATGTAGAAGCATGTGACATTTAATATTTGACAATTTCTTAATAAAAAAGTTTTGTTGATAATCAACAAGTACATACATGGTGGACGGGTTCTTCCGAAGTACATGCATCCACTGTACAGGTGGTCAAGGTTTAGTGCAAGCCTATTATTAGTTCATGAGAAAGAGAATGATATTGGGTTTCCAGCCCATGTGTTTTTCCTAAGATGTTTCATCTTAGAGTATGGTGTTTCAATAAGGAAAGGATATCCTTATTGATGATGGTGTACCTGTAATCTTGTTGATTACAGAGAAGGAAAGAGGCATTATTGCCTACCACTAGTAGGATTGGATTTCTTATTTGGTGAAGATCCTTATGGCTATATAAGGAGGGGTTCAGTTCTAGGTTTTGTATCGCAGAGACAAAGAGCAAAGTGTGTTCCATTTTCGGTTAGAGGGTGAGAGAGGGCAGAGAGGAGAGAGATAGGAAGAGAAGTGAGAGTCCTTGTTTTCTTATTCTTTCTGGTGTACCCATTATTAATATAGTGGAAGTGTTTTCTGCCAGTGGATGTAGGCAAAAGTTTTACTGAACCACCTTAAATCTGTGTTCTTTGTGTCTTATCTCTGTGGTTGTTTCTCTTGGTTTGCTGTGTTCTTTTGGGGTTCCTTGACATACATAATTGACCGATATCACATCAAATGACACCAAACAGTAAAAGAACCTTCGTTACTACAGCTCTCCCTAGAATGCCACAAAAAAACATCCCTACATTTTGAAGTGAAGCTCAAAACTTTACCCTCCCAAACCTCTTCTCCCTGCTATCCTTTAATTCTAAACAGAATTGTTTAGTTTCCCCTTCAATCAAAAACACAAAAGTTAATAACCAGCACACATAGATCACCAGAAGTCGAGAACCTTATCTTTTGCCTTTCCCCAAAAAGCTTCTTCTTCTCTAAGAAAAAAAGCAATTAACTATAGGTTAACCCGACTTACATTTCTTTCCTTTCAGATGTTCTGCCGCTAACTGAAAAAGGCTGGACAATAAATGAGACCACTCTCATACATGACACATGAACTCCATTGGGATGAAAATCACATAGGTGGTTATAGTCTTTGGAATCTATAGAGAAGGGTCATCTTGTCATTTGAAGACCAATTTTTTTCTCTTGTCTACTTGCCATGACAGAAATGTTTAAAGGGCGCCAGATGCTGAAATTCAGATCCTCCATTTTAGCGTATTGTCACAGCTCGTCCATTTTAGTCCAAAATATTTTATTTCCCAAACAATCCAAGCAAAACCTTTAATTCATAGAAGCCATTCATGCAACAATTTACTGAAGTTGGCTCCATTATTATTCTTGGTTTTTCGGAAAGCTTAATTATTTCATTAGAATGTGGCGTCCGCTTCTTGGTACTCATGAATTTTATTAAAAATGTATTTGATGTTTATATTGTGACGCACTGTTGTCACAATTTGATGCAGTAGTATTTCTCTTCCTGGAGTAAATAGTGTTAACTTGTGTTTGATAACAGGAGGCAATATCTTCACATGGGGTTGGGGAGGTTCGCACGGAACATTTTCTGAAGAAGGGCATTCTTCTGGAGGACAACTGGTTTGTTTTCAGCTCTTCTATATACTTATCACTTATCAGCTGTGTTATAATCATGGTTCTTATGTACATACCAAATTTTGGCCGAACAGTAGGAAGAAATGTTATGAATGTGAATTATTGTGGTGTGTTGACAAATAGTGATCCTAGGTAGGATGTCCTGGTGAATATAGAACAACGGCAAGTAAACACAGCCTGCTCTTTTAGTGAAAATCGACCTCTTGAGAACAGCTTTATGAGCACCTGTTTATTCACTTTTAAAAATAGTTTTGGTCCTCTTTTGATTTAGTGCTTATTTTACATTAGGATTTGTATGATTTGGATTGGAAAAGATGAAAAGCAAATGAAATAAATGCCTCTGAGTCCCTTTAGTACATGCTTTACATAAACATCTTGTCTGCTGACATTCAGTAACCCAGTAAACATTGCAAGAAAAATTGTATGTAACACCATTCAATTTATCATATATAGTTTTACCAAGATGCACATGTAGCCAAAATTTTACAGTTTGTTTTGTAAGATATTGAGCTCTCTCCCTTTAGGTTATTTCTTAATGAATGAGAGCTATTTATGCTTCTTGAGGTCAATATTTCATACTTGTATCTCAGTGGAGTTTCACTGCTTGTGTTTTTAAGAAAATATTAAGGAACTATACCGTTATTAGTTTACCAAGCCACATGAGTAAAAAGGAAAAACTAGCTAATTTTCATGCATACTTGTTATCAACTTCCTTTTTTATGACCAATGGTTTTGTTTGGTCTCTCGTGTGTTTATATCTTACATTGGACATGACATAGTAGAATATATTTCCTACCCACACATATTGGTTGGGTGGTCAGAGGTGAGGTGTTTGAGATTTGCCAGAATGCAAATCCTAGTCAATCTCTCTATATAGCGATTTATTCTTTTTCGAAAGGTATGTTTATTGTCTTTTTTGCTTGGTGCAATGAATGTGTCTAGAGTTACATCTTACTTGGGCATTTGATTGCTCTTGGATTCAGATGTTTCTTAGGTTAGTTTTGACCCAGTAAGCTCATCAGATATTTCTTTGAGATCATAGAGTTTAAATTAATACTGTTATCGGTTATTCTCATAAACAGGGTCACGGAACTGATGTTGACTATGTAAAACCTACAAGGGTTAAGTTCGGGGAGAATTTGGAAGCTTTACATATATCATGTGGGTTCAATCACACTGGTGCCATACTTGAATACGCCTAAGCTTCAGCTGTTGCAGTATCAGCAGAAGGACATGCGGTAATGGTTTGGACATCTCTTTCATCGTGCTTGTTTATTCATTTCATTCATATATGTACAATCATGGAATGTGCTGTCAGTCACCAGAACAACTACACTTGGTTACATCAAAGATATATATGGACTTGTCGTATCCAAAAAAGAAAGAAAAAAAATAAAATGAACTCGAACATGTGTATATGCTATCAAAGGTCCAAGCATACAAATAATATGATTCCATTGTTATAGTGATGGAAATGTAATAACCAGATATCGCAGACCTATTCCAAATGTATTCCAAATTTCCACTGAAAGTTCTGTTATATGTATACTGATATTTGCCTTGAGAGTCTGTAGTGTTCATGTTGACAATTCCATAAAGAGCAAAATCATTGATGGTGCTGTAGAACTTTAGATTGGATATTGGTAGTTGGAAAGGCACATAGATTGACAAAGAAAAGGGCAACTCAGGGCACTGTAAAGAGTTAGAATAGAGTAGTTTTACGGTACACTAACACTGATACACAGGGTAGAACTTAATAATTCACTTTAAAAAATAAAAATCACATGCGAAAGTAGGTTGAAATCAATAAGAAACGGAATTAGTTTGCTTGTTTATGGAATCTGAGTATGTTTTAAACAAAATACCAAAATACACACGGGGTACTTGACACTTCATTTTCATCCGATCTCTAAAAGGTATTCAACTGAAGGAATCACTTTCTTGAGTGTCACTGCGTAGAAAACCGGCGGCGGGACAAATGATGAGTTTGTCCTCATTTTGGAGCTTATGTGAAAAGATACCCTTTCCCTTTATCCGGAAGTTAGCTAGTGATAACATTGGAAAAAGTTAATAACAGAGCATGCTGAAAAATGGGCAACGCTGCGAAAGCTTTCCAACTATGCCTTCCATGGAGATGGCTTAAAAGCTTCAATCCTCCTCTAGCTTCAGGGCAGCCACCTCAAACGTAGCCACTTCGCATTAGTGTGAAATATCAATATTGAACCCCTGTGCTCTTGTTGATTTATAACATCAAAAATTAGAAAGGAAGGCAATTATGTTGAGCTTGTAAACTGGAACTTGAAAAATGTAAAGGTCTGTTTTTGACTTTTTTCTGAAGGTTTACTAATTTTGGAGCATTAGTGAATAAATTGCTCGTAGCTTTTCATAGTCGTTTGTGAATATGAGGACTTCATATTTCCAGAAAACGATATGAATAGATGAATTAAACACATATATGGAGCCTAATTAATCTTTCATACAAAATAATTAACTGAAGGTTTCAAATAACATCTGCAATCAGATGCAACTCACCAAACCTCTCATTTTCAAATCTTCTCTCTCATGAAAAAGATTTGTTTTCTTAAATATTATGGCAACAAACCAGAGTCAGCTAGGTTATAACTACAATAGATGACTGTTCAGTGGTCTATTACAGAAAATGGTAGTAACAAGAACAACAATGCCTGTAGAGTCTTGTAGATATATCAAGCTAAAGAAAGCAGTACTATGTTAGCCTCCAATTTCCACATGCACACTAGATGTTAGAAGGTTATTGTCAATCATCAATCATCAATCATGAGATGGATTCGGTAGCGGCTCGATTTGATCAAACATGTCAGGTGGAAAGTCATCGAAGAAGCAGTCCGGGGTTATGGGGTCGTCAATCTTGTCCCCTTCAACATTTCCTACCGGCTCAAGAAATGGTGGCCCGATGTCGAGTTGTTTGCCAAGTTCAGCATCCAGAGTTGTCAACATGTCGAAGTCAAGTTTCAGGAGTTCTTGGGTGTCTGATGAGAATTCGAGGTCTGTTTGTGGTTGTGGGTTCTCTAGGAAAGGGGTTAGAGGTTGGGACTCAATCCATAGATTCTTCTCATCAGGTAGAGCAAGATCCTGCTGAACAGGGTCTGCTTCAAAACCAAGCAACTTGGAGTCAACAAGTTCAGGGACTGGCACCATTTCAGAGTTGCCATAGCAAGGTGATGAGAATGACGCAGCCTGCGATGATGACTCTCCCTCTGATGAACAACTGAATTTTGGAATCTAAAGAGGAAAGGAAAGAGGTCATGATGATACTAGAACATAACAAAAAGTTGCAGTTAACATGACTGCATTCGTTTCCTGATAAATTTTCTTAGGTTAAAAACAGACGTACAGACCTCTTTGAAAAAGAAGGGCTTTGGATTCTCTCTATACTCCGACTCCTACATGTCAAGAAAATAACATCAAATGAAAATCTGATTCAAACCAAGCATGCATGAAGTAGAAATTAAGTAGTAGTAGCATAAGTTTGATTTATTACCTCCAAGGTGGGAACCTCATCGTGGTAAACAGGAATTTCCCTTCTATTTTTGTGTGATTTGGAGGGTGTGATTGCTGCTGTTGATGTCTGTAGAATCCTAGCCCGTCTCTTCTGCCTGCTACTCCAAAAGTTCTTGACATCATTGTCAGTTCTTCCAGCCAAATGGGTTGCTATTTTTGCCCATTTGTTCCCAAATTGTGCTTGCAACTCTATCACCACCCTCCTCCTCTATTGAAAATAAAGAAACAAACAGAGAGCAATTCCAACTACAATTATCAACAAAACCCAAAAACCTAATTCTAATCTCTATGAAAAATCTTTCAGAACAAATGCATCATGTATATGAAAACAAACAGAGTGCAATGAACAACCAAAAGGAGAGTAACAAATAAGAGAAAATGAGATTGTTCTTCAATTATAAAGCATAAGCTTCTTGAAGAAAGAATCAGATGGAATACCAATTGAAGATTTGCCCTAAGTAGTTAGCACTCATATAGTCATATGAAATAGAACATATATGCCTATATGGTATTGCTTCTTCAAGTAGCAACATACATCATCAATCACTAAAGCAATATATATGAGACAAATTGTGGAAAACTAGGAGCGAAATGGGGTGTGTTACTACTTCAAGTCGGGTCGAAGCTTATTAACCCAACGGAGACGGCAAGACTTTCCGGTACGTTGCAATAGGCCTTTGGATCGAATGGAGCTCCAGTCTTCCGGACCACATTTCTTAACATGGTTCAGAAGCACTTGATCCTCCTCTGCTTTCCATGGTCCTTTTCTTATACCTTCCTCTCTTTTGCCTTCCGTATATCTTTCAAGTTTTCTCAGTCAGTCTTGTCTCTTGGACGTATTCCGGTTTCTTTCTGTTTTCAGTGTCTGTCTGAGTTTGTAGAGTGTTTTAAGTTTGTTTGTCAGTGACGGTTAAGGCGGTTACTTGCACCCACGATATAGCGCACTAAATCAAATAGCTAGGGTTACTTGCACCCACGATATAGCGCACTAAATCAACTTATTTACTCTCCCAATTTGCAATTCATATCATCAAACAAAACCACAGAAACAGAAGCAGAGCAGAGAAAAACCAAACCTAATTCACTTCGTCGACGTTCTTCTTTCCAATGAATTGATGAGTTTTTATTTATCTTTTAAGGAATGTCGGTGTCTGCTAATCTTTGTTAAGGTCATCGATCTCTTTTTTTGTTTCATTCTAAATTTCGTAAATTTTGCAGATAGTACACACTACTACTGTTTTAGTTATGCAGTTATGCATGCAGCATTATTATTGAAGAGTGCAATTGATCGGAAGACTTAATCATTAGTGTTCTGAAAGTAGGTATTCACGTAGGTTTGTCTTTGGATTTCGATTTCAAAGGCTTCTTCGATCTGTATGTAGTACTGATGTTGAATGTTGATATGTTGAATGAGAATAAATCAATTCTGTTGTTGATAGTTGAATAGAGAATTTAATTAGAGACCTAAAAGATCTTTTCATATCAATTTCTTTTTCATATTTTGTAGAAAATGGATATCTATTCGTATTTGGTGAAAGAACACTGGACAAAATGGTAAGTTGCAGATATGATCTGGTTAAGTGCTCTTTCACCAAATACATGGAAAAGTTGGTTCAAATCAATACAAAAATAGGGCGATTCGAAATTAGTTTTCTTATTGCATGGAACCAGAATATCTCTAAATAAACACAAATGCTTGACACTTCATTTGCACCTGACATATATGTCTCTAGAGGTATTCAAAAGAATGGGTTTCTTGAGTGTGGGGGGTTTTGAACTTTTGATTCTTTGGGAGGATTCGTACGTGTTCATTGTTTCGAGCATGATGATCTTATTTATGGTGATTAACATGTTTCACAAACTAAGGTGGACTCCGATGCGCATGCAAAGTTTAATGGCTGCTCAGGGAATCGAAGGTCCTTACATATTCATCCATGCATGGAAACACCAAAGAAATCTCCAACACAAGTAAGGAAGCCATGAGCAGGCCAAGTAAATTTTTCACATGACATATTGTTTGTGTTAGCGACAATCTCTCTGTCAATCCCACAAATCACTATTTCCCTAAGATCAAAAGTGATTCACCTTAATTGATTCCTGATTTTAGGAAATTATCATCATTGTATTTATTGTAGATTGATTTTCTCATTCTATCTGTAAAACATATATATTTGTATCTACTGTTAATTAAGGTAATCAAGGGAAATTCATTTTCAACATGGTATGAGCCTAGGTTTAGATTCTTTACTCTCTGCTTCCTGCGTTCTTGTTTTGTCTACTCTTCTATCTTGTTCCTCTTTTGTCTCCTCTTCCGTCTCGTTCTTCCTCTGTCCATCTATCTTTCCACCTTCATCCATGGCTTCTAACTAAAACACAACTCAGTTTGAAAAATTGTCTGAAACAAATTACTTAGATTGGACTCGTCAGATTAAATCTCACCTCAATGGTCAAGAACTTTGGGGGTATGTTGATGGTTCCGTACCCGAGACTCCGCTCACTATCATGTCCACAACAACTCAAACTGCTCCCGCCTCCCCTATTCCCAATCCTGCTTACAAAAAGTGGTTCACAATCGATCAACAAATTGTCAGTCTTCTCATCAGCACATTGACCAGCAAAGTCAAAAAGCTTACCGTGGGTTTTGACACCTCCAAAGGCATCTAGGATTGTCTGGCTCGCCATTACTCCCAACGATCTACTGCTGGTGCCTCAAGTCTCAAACTCCAATTGCTTGAATTGCAAAAGGGCTCTCAGTCCATCGATGATTATCTTCAACAAGCTAAAAGCATTACAGACAATTTGGCAGCCATTGACAAACCTGTTTCCACTGATGATCTGGTTCTTGCAACCCTTCATGGTCTTGGCCATGATTATATGATGCTCCGCACAGCCCTCACACAACAGCCCTCCCTTCCTGATTTCACAGAACTTCGGGCTCGCATTCTGGCCTTTGAAGCACAACAACCCCGACATGTTGAAGCTCAACCTCCCACTACTCTCTTTAACAACAATCCACCTCCCGCCTCTTCTCGCCAAGAGTCATCGAATCACCAACGTAATCATTTCTCTGGCCGTAAATCAAATTACGGCGGTCGACATGGAGGTCGATCCAGGCGTAATTATGATGTGCGATCCTATCCTCAATCTTCGGGACCATATTATCCTCAGAATGACAACTTCAATCCTTCACCGTGGGCTCCTCGATCTTCGGGTCTACTGGGCCCTACACCACAATGGTGTTCCAACTGCCATTCCAATCAACATGGGCCAGCCCAATGTCCTCACAGATTCCATGAACCATCTGTTGCACCTCCCTTTGCTGGATCTCATATTTCTAGCAATCCAAACTGGTATCCAGACACCGGTGCAACTCATCACATGACCGCCATGCTTGTCTTCAATCCACAACCATACGATGGTCCTCATAATGTTTATATGGGTGATGGTAGTTCTCTGCCTATATCCCATACTGGTAACCTCCCTATTTCCTTAGGGTCTTCTGCTTTCTCTCTAAATAATGTCTTTCATATCCCTTCAATTCATAAAAATCTTCTTTCTATTGCCTGTTTCACCAAAGATAACTTTGTCTTCTTCTTGTTTGCACCTGATTATTATCAAATATATTGCTTACGTTCTGGTCGCTTATTGTTTCAGGGCCCATGTAAGGATGGTCTTTATCCGATTCATTTTTCTTCCACCTCCACCGTCCCTCTTGCACTCGCTTCCGTCCATTCTTCCCTTTGGCACAATCGCTTGGGTCATCCTTCTTCTCCTGTTCTAGCTCGTGTAGGAAATAATATTGGCACAACAATTTCCAATGATTCCTTTTGTAATAATTGTGCTCTTAGCAAGTCACATCAACTCCCATTTTCTTCTAATAATAGTTTTGCAACAACTCTATTTTCTATCATTCATAGTGATGTTTGGCAGTCTCCCACTTTATCAGTGACTGGTTTCAAATATTATGTGCTATTCACTGATGAATACTCCCACTACACATGGATTTATCCAATGCGTCGGAAAAATGAGGTTCTCAATCATTTTCAAACTTTGGTTGCAATGATATGAAACATTTTTCATGGTCAAATCCAATTTCTTCAAAGTGACAATGACACTGAATATGTCAATAATGCTTTCTCTCAGTTTTGTACATCTTTGGGCATTCAACAACGTTTCTCTTTTCCATATACTCCACAACAAAATGGACTTGCCGAAAGAAAGCATTGTCACATTGCAACAACTGCTCGAACTCTCCTTCTTACATCGAGTGCTCCTCAAAATTTGTGGGTCGAAGCCGTCCTCACTGCCGTCTATCTCATCAACCTTCTCTCAACTCCCACACTCAATTGGGAACCTCCACTTCTCCGCCTTTATGGCACTTCTCCTTCCTATTCTTCTCTTTGAGTCTTCGGATGTTCATGTTTTCCATATCTTGGTCATAATGAGTCTAACAAATTTTCTAGTCGTAGTCTTGAGTGTGTTTTCCTTGGATATAGTCTTTATCATAAAGGTTACAAATGTCTAGATCTAAAATCCGGTCGTGTTTACATTTCGCGTCATGTTTTATTTAACGAAAACAGTTTTCCTTATCAAGATTTGCAGGTTACACCTCCAACAAGCTTGGAATACATGTATTTTACCCCTCTCAGATCATCAAGTCATGTCGCTCCTCTGCAGGCCCAACTGCCGAGCCCACATCCCACATCAACCCAAGGCCCAACAATAACCACACAAGCTTTACTTGATCCTTCTCCATCCCCGACGCCCATAACCACAGTTTCTCAATCTTTCCCACCAGACTCACCTCCGATAACATCATCACCTCCCACATGCCAAACCCGATCTGCTCCAACTCCAGCTGCATCCGCCGTTGCACCGCCAGAAACCGTCGCTGTTCTCCCTTCCTCGGCCACCACGACCACGATTCCATCATCGGCCACCAACACTCCACCATCCACATCCGTCATTCCTGCCATTGCCTCCTTTGCTCCCTCCGCTCCTGGTTTGGCCTCTCACACCTTCGTGGACTCTATTCCGGCACTGGCGGCACCCAACCACTCTATGACAACTCGACTCAAAGCTGGAATCACAAAGCCTGTCGTTCGGCAGGATGGCACAGTTCGGTACCCTTTACCTCGTGCTCTTCTATCTGTAATTGCTGATTTGGAACCTACATGTTATTCACAGGCAATTAAAGATGAGCAGTGGCATGCCGCCATGACTACTGAGATCAATGCTTTGATGAAGAACAATACCTGGTCTCTAGTTCCACCAAGTCCCTCTCAGCACACTGTTGGATGTAAATGGGTTTTTCGTTTAAAGTGACACTCAGATGGCTCAGTGGAGTGCTACAAAGCTCGTCTTGTGGCTAAAGGCTTCCACCAACAACACTGTGTTGATTATGCCGAAACATACAGTTCGGTTATCGAACCTGCAACCATACGCACTATGTTGTGTCTCGCGGTATCTCGTGGCTGGCCTCTTAGACAACTTGACTTGACCAATGCTTTTCTTCATGATTATCTGTAGGAGGATGTTTACATGAGTCAACCTCCTGGCTTTGTTGATCTGTCTCGCCCTCACCATGTCTGCAAACTTCACAAAGCCTTGTACGGTCTCAAACAGGCACCCCGTGCCTGGTTTCAAAGAATGAGCAGCTTCCTCTTGTTAGTAGGCTTTCGTCACAGTAAGGCAGACTTCTCTTTGTTCATTTATCAACATGGTGTACACACAATATTTTTCCTCCTCTATGTTGATGATATAGTGGTGACTGGCAGTAGCACTCAACTCCTACAAAGTTTCATTGATACTCTTAGTTGAGGCTTTGATTTAAAGGATCTAAGTCTCCTTCACTTTTTCCTTGGCTTATAGGTGACAACTCACACTAATGGCATTCATGTTCACCAACTTAAATATGCACATGACATCCTCAAGAAACATGACATGCTACTTTGCAAACCGGTCTCAACACCCATGTCCGCCAAAGCTTTGCTTACTGCCAATGATGATGAACTCCATGCCCACCCCACAATCTTTCGAGAGATGGTTGGTTCGCTGCAATATCTTACCATTACTCGACCAGACATAGCATTTGCGGTCAACTCAATCTCACAATATATGAGTCAGCCCAGGGTTCCTCACTTAAATGCCGTCAAGTGCATGCTTTGCTACATCAAGGGAACTATTGATCAAGGTCTTATGTTTAGCCCTCAACGTCAACCTGTTCACCTTTCCGCCTACTCTGATGTCGACTAGGCAAGATGTCATGATACTAGTCGCTCAACCTCAGGTTACCTAATTTTTCTTGGCTCCAATCTCATCTCCTGGTGTTCTAAAAAGCAGCCTACAATTGCACGATCAAGTGCAGAGTCCGAGTACCGCTCCCTCGCTCATGCGAGTGCTAAAACCACATGGTTAGCCTATTTACTACATGATCTTGGAGCTCATATACAATTTCCCATTATGCTTTACTGTGATAATTTAAGTGCTACATATATGGCTTCCAATCCTGTTTTCCATGCTAGAACCAAACACATTGAACTAGACTATCATTTTGTTCAGGAAAGGGTTTCTCTTGGAAGTCATTGTGTTAACTTTATTCCAACCCAAGATCAGCCGGCAGACTTGCTTACCAAGCCTCTTCACAAGTCACATCATCATCTTCTCGCAAGCAAACTTATCCGTGCAGACACGTCCAGTTTGAGGGGGGGGGGGGGGGGGAGGGTGTTAGCGACAATCTCTCTGTCAATCCCACAAATCACTTTTTTCCTAAGATCACGAGTGATTCACCTTAATTGATTCCTGATTCTAGGAAATTATTATCATTGTATTTATTGTAGATTGATCCTCTCATTCTATCTATAAAACATATATATTTGTATCTACTGTTAATTAAGGTAATCAAGGGAAATTCATTTTCAACAGTTTGCTGGTCTACCTTACTTTTACTCATGGAGCAAGATATATGATACATTTTCAATCTTTCTATAGTTCAAATCTTAATACTAACCGACTTACTTGCTAGTACCACCGACCTTGTTAAACTTCTAGATCATAACATTCATATACTCTGGAACTCCAGAGCTTTGTCACAGTTACACACTGTGCCATATACATCATCAGACGACAGTCCAAGTCTGTCGTCTGACATTTTTTTTATGTCGTCTGAGGAGCTGTCGAGTGATGGTCTATCAGACGACGGAGAATAGCCGTCGTCTGAAATGCTATCACACGACATATCTTATGCCGTCTGAGAAAAGTGAAGATTGAACAATTTCAATAAACACACCACAGTTAAGTGTGGACTAAATAAGCATCCAAAAACTGTAATATCATATCACAAGACAACATATGAATGTCGACTGAAGCCAGAATAAGGAAGAAATTAATGATGTCTCAATAGAAAACCAACAACATATATATGTCGTCTGATGAAGCAATTATGTCGTCTGATAGTCTATTAGACTTCATATTTTTGTTGCTTGTTATAAAGACTTATGTTGTCCGATTGTCTGTTGGAATTCACTTTCTTGTTGCTTTTTATAAGCACTTATGTTGTTTGACTATGAATTGAACTTCATATGTAACAAAATTAAGAATCAAAGAAAGTAAAACTTCATTGATGTTGATAATCCACTTCAATTAAAAATGTACATAATACTTTTTTATCCTAATCCATAAAAGGCTATAAGTTATGGTCCAACTTTCAATCTAATATCTATTCACTAAAATGAATATATGGACCTAATCTATTTCTAGAAATGATATACCGAAACCTATTAACGATGTCAACATTGATGTCATTCTTCTCAACGGGGCTTCAAGTCGCAAAATGACCTCGGAATCTTCTGCAAACACTTATACCTACATATTGACCAAATCAACAACAAAAAGAATGAGAGATTAGTTCATTTGGTGCATGCTCCACACACTCATTAGAAGAAACCAACTTCACAGTTCAATACTTCAATACTAAATACATGATTCCAAATTCTAGACCAAACACCATCTTCTCAGCCTTATATCTCAATCACCATAACTAGACTCTTTTAAAACCAATATCAACCTTTCTTTCCAGCCAAGACAATTATACATAAGAGACCCTTAATAACAATTAAACCAAATTCTCAATTCACTACCAAATCGGTAATTTCCATTAGATTTCAATACCATGACCAGCCCTTCATCCAATTCACTATAACCTCCCTATATACTTCAACATGAACACAGCAGTACACAAAGTGTCAATCTTTGCAGAATTAGCCACACACAACACAACCAAAATACTTTCAGCATCTTTCTATTTATCAAACGCCAACATCCCATTTCATTCTAATTATAACAACTAAACAGAAACTTAACTTCCAACTGGTCCATAATCAACATAAACACAGTAATACACAACTAGGCACCAGACTTTCATAGAACTAGCCACAATGAAATGCACAACTCAAACATCTTCAATATTATCAAATTTACACCAATCAGCAACCAACAATAAACTCTAATTTACTTTTCGAATTTACCTTCGATGCGTCAAAACAGAACTTGCTCCTTCACTGCCCAAAACTTCTTGTTGAAGAATCAATGACCCAAAACTCAGCAACCCTTCAAAGTCCTTATTCACTAACGCAGCAGAGACCAAAACCAAACCCAAAAATAGAGGAGGTTGCCGGCGGGGACAAATTCCGTCAAGGGCAGAGAAACAGCCCAGAAATCCCAAAAACTAAAGTCAATAAACTTCAATCTAAACTGAAAAATAATTACCCTAGAATGATGAGGACGACGAGAGAAAGGAAACCATACCAAGAGAAGTCGGGTTCGCAGCCTGAAAACCCAGAAATCCGACAGAAAACTCGAACCTTCTTGTCGTCGTTCCTCCTCATACGGTCAGCGATCGGAGAAATGAAGGCTAGAGGCGCATCGGGGACCTCAAGGCAGTCCGGTCGGTGGTGGCCAATCGCCGGGTAGCCACGGATGGCGAGGCGGCGTCAGTGCTCGACATCGGCGTCGAGTTGGTGTCGAAGAGAGAGATTGAGGTGGTCTAACTAGTTGACCGAGTTAGTCTCCTTACATACTTTGGGGGTATTGGTGGACTGAGGAGTTGGCCGGAGACCGTCCCCCGATCGGCGAGGCAGTGGCCTAGGGATTGTGGACCGACATTGGGGTAGTTGCAGGTTGTTGATTTGGGTTGGGTATGGCTTAGTTTAAGCGGTGAATCGATTGGTGGAGGTGATTGGGTGAGACGGTGGCCGGAGCTACCATTTCCGACGCTGGCAGAGGAAAGCACAGAGAGAGAGATCGAGAGAGTTCGAGAAAGGCAGAGAGATAGAAAAGAGGGATGCGGCTGAGAGGGAGAGGGAGAGTTTTGGGGTGCTAGGTTTCTTTACATCCTTTGTATACTTATGCGTGTGAAATGTTTTGGGGTGCAAGCTCGACTTTAATTTACACTCGTTTCTTCGTAACACTAAAAACTTGATTTAAACGTTCGTACTCCACAACGTTCATGAAAAGATAATACTAAAAAAGGCAACATGACAAAAAGTCAACATTTTTGGTCTTCTGAGGCGTCAACTCAAAATGAAAAGTAAATTAAGTTGTCATTTACTATCCAAATGGCCAGTAACTGATAAATTTGGGTTCGGGGCGTTACAACTTAAATATGTATGTGGAAGAAAATTTACCCATTTTCGATAATTTATAGGTCTCGATCATTAGAGTCAACTTCAATTGTACATAAAACGTTCATATTCTTCCTCATGGGGAGCGATCTGATCGGTCGATAAACGTGTCCAAATGTTCACATAAAATAGTTTTGTTGACACTAAATGAGGGTATAAGCTAGAATTGACGAATCTCAACTTTAAGTATTAGTCGGTCTAGATAAGAGGGTTTTCGTTTAGATAAAAGTGTTGACTTTTAAAAGTATTTTTCAGACAACATATATATGTCGTCTGAAGTTACTAAGCAAGATTCCATTCAAGTTGACCGCATCGACCGAGATCCGAACTTTATTGAAAATGCTTGAATTTTGTTCTACACCCATAATTCACTATTATGTTGACATTTGACACTCAAACTTAAAAAAAAATCTATTTCCGTCATTTGAATCACAACATGCGTACTAATGTGCTAGAACATGTTTATTAAGTTATTTGTAAACATACATCTTTATAAGGAAACTATATGCAAGAAACAAAATTTACCTAATCAGACCGTTGAATATGATCGTAGTACTTAAATATGTATGTGGTAGAAAACTTACCTATTTTCGATAACTTATAGGTCTCAATCATTAGAGTCAACTTCATATATACATAAACGTTCCTATTCTTCCTCATCGGGAGCTATATGATCGGTCAATAAACGGGTCTGAATGTTCGCATAAAATAGTTTCGTTGACACTAGATGATGGTATAAGAATTGACGAATCCCAACTTTAAGTATTGGTCGGTCTAGATAAGAGCGTTTTCGTTTAGATAAAAGTGTTGACTTTTAAAAGTATTGCTCAGACGACATATATATGTCGTCTGAAGTTACTAAGGAAGATTCGATTAACGTTGACCGCATCGACCGAGACACGAACTTTATCGAAAATGCATAAATTTTGTTCTACATCCATAATTCACTATCATGATGACATCTGACACTCAAACTTGAAAAAATCTATTTCTGTCATTTGAATCACAACATGCATACTAATGTGCTATAACATGTTTACTAAGTTCTTTGTAAACATACATCTTTATAAGGCAACTATATACATGAGACAAAATTTACCTAATCTGACCGTTGGATATGATCGCAGTACTTAAATATGTATGTGGATGAAAATTTACCCATTTTCAATAACTTATAGGTCTCGATCATTAGAGTCAATTTCATATATAAATAAACTTTCTTATAGCTTCCACAAGGAGAAGTACATCATCGTTTCATCAAAGTGTCCAAACTATTACATAGAACTGTTTTCCTACTCTTAACGGGAGTTTGAAAACCGATTAATCAAAAATATAAGTTTTGGTCGGAGGAGATAAGGGCGTTTCCGTTTGGAAAATATGCACATTTTATGTTGACCACTTGTTTACAACCTCAGACGACATATAATCGCCGTCTCACATTGAAAAAAAGTGAGGGAAAACTCTAGCGCCCAAATTCAAATATTTTAGGTCCAGACGACATTTTTATGTTGTGCGATGAATACATTAAGGTTGACGCCCTCTCCCAAACTCAAATGAATTGACTATTTTAAGTTCATACAGACGACATATTAACCTCGTCTGATGAATAGATTAAAAGGTTGAGCCATTTTTCAAACTTATATTTCAGGTTCCCTCAAACGACATTTATATGTCATCTTATTAAATACAATAAAAGGTAACCAAACTCAATATTTAATTATAAATTGAGTATTTTAGGGTCAGAGAGACCACTTTCATATGTCGTCTGAAGTTATACATTACAAGGTTCGTACACTCAATTTTATGGGTTTGTTATACGTCATTTGTTTGTCGTCTGAATAAGTGAATTTAAGGGTTCAAAATGGAGGTATAAATCAAAGATTTATGGTTGTTTCAGACGACATTAATATGTTGTTGGACGAAGTATATAAAAAGGGGATTAAAAGTAGATTTCGCATTCTTTCACAGACAATTTTTATATGTTGTTTGACGTATTACCATAAAGTTGCTAAATGTTGCTTTTTTACACTGCATATATATGCCGTCTGAAATTTTGCATATGACAGACAAATTGAGCAACATCCAGAAGTATGAAGGGAGCATGGCACTCATACGACTTATACTTTACAAATGTCGTCTGAAGGGTCGAAAAATTAATCAGACGACACAAACTCAAAATCGTCCAAAATATGTCGTCTGAAAAGTGTCATCTGATGATGTATATGGCCTAGTGACATGACAGTTCTAGATTACTCTTATGTTTCTCTAGATTGATGTTAGAACTTCATGGATATTTCGATGTGCATTGATTTTCAAGAAACATGGACTGAGTTTCTGCAATGGCATGGTCCTCAAGCTCAATTGGTGATTGTGGAACCTGAATTACGCAAACTGGTACTGAATAACAAAGATGGATCCTATGTGAAAAGATAACCCTTTTCCCTATATCAGGAAGCTAGCTAGCTAGTGATCACTATCATGATAGCGTTGGAATAAGTGAATAACATTCTGAAAAATGGGCAACACTGAGAAAGCTTTCCAACTATGTCTTCCATGGAAACAGCTTAGTCACAAATATATAAGAACATCTGATGATTTGAATAGATTGAAGAGTGAATAATCCCAGACTTCAAAAACTAACCAAAATTTCACTTTTCATTTTTTTTTCATCGATCAATAATTCTCAAGCCAAAATATATGTTAATAATTCTCAAGCCAGAGAAAGTCATTACATATCCTCCTTCTACTGACAATGGGTACATAAAAAGTTTGTGACCGAGTCACAGTGATACATAGATTAGACTCCTCATTCGACAATATAAAATTCACTTATTCAAGCGCGCTTACTACAAGTGTATAACATACACCATAGTAGGCCAAATTAAAATAGATTAAATCCCAAGATCCTAAAATAAAAGCCCAGGCTCAAAATAAGCCCATCCCCAAATCTGGGTGACCCATGGTGCAAACTCGACTGGATGAATCGAACGTCACCGATAGCCCCGATCAGAAACCCTAATCCAAGCATCTCCTCCCACCGCCACCGCCATGAACGTCAACACGATCAGATCTGCACCAGCCATCTCCAGCAATCCAACATGGTTTGGATCCCAGATCTGACCCAAACCCAACACACCAACCCAAAACTTCTGTTTTGGAGAGGTCTCCCCAAAAACCAAAGCATTCATCTCAGCCCCTTGCCGCCGCTGGATCCGAACCCTAGGGTTCAAGGAAGAAGACTCGGAGGCTCCCCATCAGTCTTTCCGCTTGATGAGTGTCGCCACCGCGAACCATCATCGTCACCTGCATAGACTGATCTCCAACCAGATTGGCGACCTTAGTCACCATTAAAGAGACCTTAGCCTTGCCATCACCTTCTAGATCTAGTCCATATCCCCATACTAGATCCATCACCGTCGTCATTGGAGAAGATCTATGCTTCCGGCCAACAGCCCGAGCATGGATCTGCTGATCCACCATCAAAACAACACCCTCAGCCGAGAAAAACCTCAACCAGAGTCATAGAAAAGCACCATCACGATTCCAACGCCGTTGGGTAAGAAAACACAGCCTCCGCCCCACCATGTCGTCGTCGTCCCGCTGCCGCTTGGTCTAGAGAACACGAGGCTCCCTGCCAACATTCCGAAATCTAGGTTTCGCACCACTAGGTTTGAAACTAAGGTCGGCATAAAAACCCATGGGTATAAGTATTTATGTATACCCATTACCCATGGGTAAAAATAATGGGTAATGTGTGACAGCAAATGGGTAGACAATACCCGCGCGGGTAATGGGTATTTCCATGGGTATCTATACCCATCCCCACACACAACTCAAATAGATCAATCCACGTCATCCTCCTCCACCCTCCATGGCTTCCGATTTCTCTCTCTCCATTTGTCTTTGATGCTTATTGCTTCTTCCTTCTATGGTCAATCCCAGCTGTCTCTGCCAAGCTATACAAATCTATGGACGAGATGATCATTTATAGGCACTCACTAAATCTAATGGCATGGCCAGCCATGGAATCAAGTCATCCTCCTCCACCCTCCATGGCTTCGATTTCCCTCTCTTGAAGATACATTGGCCTCCATGAGTTGATGGAGTTCAAAGGTTTCCAAGCTTGTGACAAAGAGAAGATTCGGCAGGTTTAAATTGAAGAAATTGAAGTTTCCTATTTGGAAGGTCTCTTGCCATATAGGTTGGGATTTCCTTCTATATTACTCATCTTTTATATGGTTAGTCCTAGATATATTTGGAATGTATTTTCAAATATATTTTCAGTCTATTAGGAGATATAAGCTGTTTAAGGTTTGTTATTTAGTTGTTTTTCAATAAGGTTAGTTCATTTTCTTTATAATTTTTTTTTTAGAAAGTAGTTATAGCATTAGTTGTCATTTGATTCCATGGTGAGAAAAGGAGAAAGGCACGGCTGGTCTAAGGGTTAGTGGTGCTAGGGTTTGGGTAATATATATAGACGTATGATATAGAGAAAGACGGTGTAGAAAATATAGGTTTCGTGAATGTGTGCTCTAGAGATTTTGTGTGAACAAATATTCAGATCATAGTATAGTCCTGTGTGGCAAGAGACCTCCGTGGCTCCATTGAAGACCTTCGTGGCTTCAAGTCCTTCGTGACATTTCAAGACCTTCGTGGCTTCAACGACCTCCGTGGCGTTATCGTCCTTCGTGGCGACAAAGACCTTCGTGGCTTTGTATTACACTTGATTGTGTTCTTCAAGTGTGAAGTATTTTTACTTTTGAGAATATATTACTTTTGATCATGTGTTGTCAAGTAATTGTAACCTTCTATTCAATAGTAAAGTAAAGTTATTCTATATAATCCGCTGCTTATCTCATAATCGTTCTATCTAGTATTTTCATCTCTCCGATTCCAAACCTTGTCACCAGCGTTGCTTCACCAGTCTCTATCCATTGTTGCTCTCTTCCAATTCCAAATCAACGATGGCAGGCTCAACATCCGAGGCAAAAAGTTCAACTTCTCTGAAATTTCAACTTGCCGGAGCCGAATTAGAATCCGTTACAATCGGTGGATGCTCCAACCGACCACAAGGATGAGGGGTTGACCGTTACCACCGCCGCCAATGATGACCGAGCCACCGACTCGGGCCTGCACCCCGCCCCCCAACTCATCAGTTTTTTCGTTTCAGACAAAAGAGAAAAAAAAAAAAAAAGAGAGAGAGAGAAAGATACGGATAATCGGGTACCCATCAACCCATGGGGGTCACTACCAGAAATTTCACTTTGGGCGACGAAAAAAAATCGTTGCCCTGTTAAAAAATTTCGTCGCCTAAGTACTTAGGCGACGACATGTCGTCGGCCAAGACGTCGTCGCCAGAAGTGCGTCGGCCAAGAACTTGGGCGACGAAAATTAAATCCGTCGTCGCCTAAGAGTAATTCTTAGGCCACGATACGAATTTCGTCGCCTAAAATCTACTTCTCGTCGCCCAAAAATATTCGTCACCCAAGATTTAACATCTTGGCCGACGAAAATTTTTTTCGTCGCTTAAGATGTTATAACCTGGGGCGACGAAACTAAATATTTCGTCGCCTAAGATCACTACATCTTAGGCGACGATAATTTGTTTTCGTCGTCTTATATGGTAAGTCCTTGCCCGACGATTTAGCAATTTCGTCGCCTAAGATATATTTAAAATTTTTTTTAAAATATTTAAATAATTTTTTTAAATATATAAATAATGTTTTTTTAATTTTTGCTGGAATTTATTTTTTTTGACATTTCTTTAAATTTTTGTAATACTAAAATTTAATTAAAAATAACAGAAATTTATAAATTTATAAATAATTTATTACAAAAATTCAGTCCATCTGCCTACGGAATATCTCGAAATCTAACTCATCATTCCCGTTCGGAGGGTCCTGAGGCGGCGGCTGGTCAGGCTGAGGAGGCTGGGGCCACTGAGGTAATGGTATAGGCGTAGGCATGGGCGGAATATCAAGTCCGGCCACATGTGCAGCGATGCAGGCAGTCATCCACTGTCCCATAGCCGCCTGGTTGGCATTGGTGACTTCATTCACCCGCTCCATATGCGCAGCCACCGCCATCTCCCTCGCTCTTTGGGCTTCCAGCTCAGACTGTAGACATTCGAACTGATCATGTAGCCGACTGTTGCTGCTTGAGGCTCCGGCGGCTCCCTTGCGCTGAAATCCTGGCGTCGTCTTCAGGATCCCCTTTCCAACGCCTCCCATACCCCGGCAGTAGTAGCTGTTGGAACGCTGCGCGAAGGCAGTGGCCATAATCCGCGCCCCAACGGTAGGATCTGAAGTGTCGATCCTGGACATGGCCTCTGACATGTCATCCCATGCCGTGCCCGGCCATGTGTCGTTCACCATGCCTCTCATGACCTCTTGCTCCGCCTCCCTCACCCTCGCCTAATTGGATATATTAAAAAAATATATTAATATACATTTAATAAAATGTAATTAAAATTAAAAATTAGAAAATATAAGGAACTTACAAGATCCTCCTCAGAATGAGGATATGCCCTCTAAAAGGTCCCCACATAGGGGTTCTCCTCTGGCCGCTCTCGCCGCACGTCGTCCATGATGGCCGAAAACGGCCTCGAACCGGCACGATGGTTGGTTGTGTTCTGTTGCCGGTTCTCAGCGTTCACCCGGGCGAGGTGCTTCAAAAAAAATTATCGTTAGTAAATATTTAAAAACATACAATTATAATTAATTCACTAATTAAATATTCAAATTTGTTTACGAATTACCTGTTTGTGAGGGTCGTTGAACTACGTGACAAGAAGCCACCGCCACTCGTACTCCCGATACTCGAACTCCTTCGGGGTACCCGAACGGTCGCTCCCGTACTGCTTCCAGTGTAACCGGAGGTCGTGCTTCCACTCCTTGAACCTACATATACAAAAAAAATATTAAATATATTATTAAAAAAATAAAATTTAATAAATTATTAAATAGAGGTACCTCTCCCTATGGGCCTTGTCCGCCCAGTCACGTCCCTCCTCGGGAACCACAAACCATTGCTGCATTACCACTTGTTAGTATTTTTTTCGATAATTAAATAATTTATTAGTTAAAAAAATAGTAATTGATCGAGTAAACTCACCGACATCGACTGATGGAGCATCTCTTTCACTCCATCAGGAACCTGGCTCCAGACTCCCCACAACATAGGGAGTCTGGAGCGGATGGTGCCTCCCGCGGCGCGCGTGTACCGGTTTCCCAACACGGCGTCCACCGGTTTCCCGTTGGAAAACGGGATGGCGATCCGTCCAGGGACTCGACCGCCCTATCGAGTCCCTTGTTGCTGACGGTGCCTCTCTTGTTCCGCTTTCTCGTTCCGGCGACTGTGACATTGTGAATCAAATTTAATATTAATAATACATTTTTACAAAAAGAAAAAATTAAAATCGACAAAAAAGTAATAATAAATTACCTGAGGATGAGGCTGAGCCGACGGATTCGTCTCCGTCCGCCTGCTCGAAGACCCTCACGGGATGAAGAGGCGTGGGAAACTCCCGGTAGATATAGGCCTCGTGCGGTGCCACATGCGGGAGCTGCTCCCGAATCGGTCGAACCTCCTCATCGACGCGAGGTATCGCCGGTATCGTCGGAGGAAGGAAGAGGCCGGACGGCACCGTAGGGACCCCGGATGACCCGCCATCACCGTCGGTCGGGGACGACTGTGTGGGGGCGGTGTTAGATCGCGACCGGGGAAGTATCTCTGGATGACGAGGGGCCGTCGCTGCGGGACCCGGCTGCCCAACAGAACGCGAGCCGCTCGCGCCACCCCTAAGCGCCGCATGTCGGGCCGTCAGCTGCCACGGAAACCCGACCGACGGTGATTCCGACGGGTTGTTTGAGGTACCGTCCGAGGAATATTGGCTCCTCGCACCCGAACGTTGTTCAGAAGTTCTCCTCATGCCCATCCTGTTTAAAATAACCATGAATTTATTAAAAATATTTTACCGTCTTATAATTAATTTAACAAAAAATAACCATAAATTTCGAAAAATTTATCAACAATAATAGCACAAATAAAAATTAATAGTTATTGTACGATTTATTCTTTTTTTAATTCACATAACAAATTATTTACATTAATTCGCAATTATTACAGCACAAAAATTAATTTACGAATATTTACATCCTTACTCAAAAATAATCCATTATTTTTTACAAAATTTCCACAATATATTTACAATTATAATTTATATTATTTAATTATTTAATCAAAAATTATTTAATCATTTACAATATATTTACAAATTATTTCCACAAATCCTAAACCCTAAACCCTAAACCCTAATATTTTACAATTATCATTTACATCACAATTTACCATAATTTACCCTAAAATCCTACCATAATTTACACAAATTTACCCTAATTTACCATTAATTTCCTAAATTACAACAACAACAACAATAATTTCACCAACAATTTCACAACACAACAATAATTTCACCAACAATTTCAAATAATTTCAAACAATTTCACAATTTCAAACAATTTCAAACAATAATTTCAAACAACAACAACAACAATTAAAATTTTCATCAACATAACCAATTTAGGGTTTTAGGGTTATACCTTAAATTGTGGGTCGGGGTCGGGGTCGGGGTCGGGGTCGAGGTCGGCGTCGGGGTCGGCGTCGGGTTGCGGGGTCGGGGTCGGAGAGAGGGAGAGAGAGAGGGCTTCGGTGGATTTTCGGAGAGAGAGAGAGAGGGCTTGGATTTTCGGAGAGAGAGAGAGAGGGCTGCGCGAATGGTTAGGGTTATGAATTTTTGCCTTTTATATTGCCGTTCTTGGGCGACGATTCTCTAAAAATCGTCGCCCTGTTTTTTGAAAATCGTCGGCCAAGATAATCTTGGGCGACGATTTTTTAATGTCGTCGGCCAAGAGTCTACTTGGGCGACGATGTTCTTCACTATAAATCTCGTCGCCCAAGATGAAGAAAATCGTCGGCCAAGAGTTCTATCATAAAATTCAGAATATCGTGATTTTTGTGATCGGAGAAGAGGAACTGAAAACCTACCGTCAGATATGACCAGCATAACGAATTACGTAGGTGGGCAAAAATTCAGCTCCATCTGACAAATATAAGGGCTCGATCCGTCCGGTCAATCGGCGTGGTCAAACCCCTAAACGGACGGAAACGGCTATTCGACCCTCCAAATCAAGTAATCTGGCCGGACCTTCAACTGAGAATAGTTTCCAATCGACGAGACTCTTACGGGGCTATAAAAATTTGGTAAAAAATAAATACCCGAGATAGGGCTACCACTAGGTAGAAATAAGAAAAATTCGTTGACCGGAACAACCGGCACCGAAATTTTACCGAAATATCTTCATTTTTCACGGGTTGACGTATTTCACCGTTCCGGTCATATCTTATTTCAAGACTTTTTTGCGTTTGAGGCCTCTACGTATACGTTGTCTTCAAAACGAAACTTAAACTCAACACTTATATAAAAAAGTTATACAACATTAGTACATATAACGTGAGTTTGTTGATCGGAGAAGAGGAACTGAAAACCGACCGTCAGATATGACCAACATAACGAATTACATAGATGGGGAAAAATTCAGCTCCATCTGACAAAGATAAGTTCTCGATCCGTCCGGTCAATCGGCGCGGTCAAACCCCTAAACGGACGGAAACGGCTATTCGACCCTCCAAATCACGTAATCTGGCCGGACCTTCAACTGAGAATAGTTTCCAATCGACGAGACGCTGACGGGGCTATAAAAATTTGGTAAAAAATAAATACCCGGGATAGGGCTACCACTAGGTAGAAATAAGAGAAATTCGTTGACCGGAACAACCGGCACCGAAATTTTACCGAAATATCTTCATTTTTCACGGGTTGACGTATTTCACCGTTCCGGTCATATCTTATTTCAAGACTTTTTTGCATTTGAGGCTTCTACGTATACGTTGTCTTCAAAACGAAACTTAAACTCAACACTTATATAAAAAAGTTATACAACGTTAGTACATATAACGTGAGTTTGGTGATCGGAGAAGAGAAACTGAAAACCGACCGTCAGATATAACCAGCATAACGAATTACGTAGGTGGGAAAAACTTCAGCTCCATCTGACAAAGATAAGTTCTCGATCCGTCCGGTCAATCGGCGCGGTCAAACCCCTAAACGGACGGAAACGGCTATTCGACCCTCCAAATCATGTAATCTGGCCGGACCTTCAACTGAGAATAGTTTCCAATCGACGAGACGCTGACGGGGCTATAAAAATTTGGTAAAAAATAAATACCCGGGATAGGGCTACCACTAGGTAGAAATAAGAGAAATTCGTTGACCGGAACAACCGGCACCGAAATTTTACCGAAATATCTTCATTTTTCACGGGTTGACGTATTTCACCGTTCCGGTCATATCTTATTTCAAGACTTTTTTGCATTTGAGGCTTCTACGTATACGTTGTCTTCAAAACGAAACTTAAACTCAACACTTGTATAAAAAAGTTATACAACGTTAGTACATATAACGTGAGTTTGGTGATCGGAGAAGAGAAACTGAAAACCGACCGTCAGATATAACCAGCATAACGAATTACGTAGGTGGGAAAAACTTCAGCTCCATCTGGCAAAGATAAGTTCTCGATCCGTCCGGTCAATCGGCGCGGTCAAACCCCTAAACGGACGGAAACGGCTATTCGACCCTCCAAATCATGTAATCTGGCCGGACCTTCAACTGAGAATAGTTTCCAATCGACGAGACTCTTACGGGGCTATAAAAATTTGGTAAAAAATAAATACCCGGGATAGGGCTACCACTAGGTAGAAATAAGAGAAATTCGTTGACCGGAACAACCGGCACCGAAATTTTACCGAAATATCTTCATTTTTCACGGGTTGACGTATTTCACCGTTCCAGTCATATCTTATTTCATGACTTTTTTGTGTTTGAGGCCTCTACGTATACGTTGTCTTCAAAACGAAACTTAAACTCAACACTTATATAAAAAAGTTATACAACATTAGTACATATATCGTGAGTTTGGTGATCGGAGAAGAGGAACTGAAAACCGACCGTCAGATATGACCAGCATAACGAATTACGTAGGTGGGCAAAAATTCAACTCCATCTGACAAAGATAAGGGCTCGATCCGTCCGGTCAATCGGCGTGGTCAAACCCCTAAACGGACGGAAACGGCTATTCGACCCTCCAAATCACGTAATCTGGCCGGACCTTCAACTGAGAATAGTTTCCAATCGACGAGACGCTGACGGGGCTATAAAAATAAAAAACATTTCCTTACAATTTAAATATGCTTTATTTATTTTAATTATTCGGATTATCTTGGCCGACTAAATTAGGGTAATTCGTCGGCCAAGATAATACTTGGGCGACGATATTTGTTAAATTCCTCGCCCAAGAGTAAAAATAAAAAATCCTGTACAATGAAATTTAAACGTGTTTTATTTATTTTAATTATTCGGATTGTCTTGGCCGACGAAATTAGGGTTATTCGTCGGCCAAGATAATACTTGGGCGACGATATTTGTTAAATTCGTCGCCCAAGAGTAAAAATAAAAAATCCTGTACAATGAAATTTAAATGTGTTTTATTTTATTTTAATTATTCGGATTACTCTTGGCCGACGAAATTCTTTTATTTCGTCGGCCAAGTAAAAATAAAAAAATAAAATACTTAGGCGACGATATATTTGAGTTTCGTCGCCTAAGGATTAAAAAACTTAGGTGATGATATAAATATCTTAGGCGACGAAATATTGTTTCGTCGCCCTAGTTTCTATATTAGGCGACGAAATTTAGCCTTAGGCGACGATTTTATTTTCGTCGCCTAAAGTTGAACTTTAGGCGACGATTTTTTTTCCTTGGGCGACGATTTTTTTTTTCGTCGCCTAAGAAAACTTAGGCGACGAAAAAAAAAATTGTCGCCCGGTTTTTTTCATTTCGTCGCCCAAGATCTATTTTCTGGTAGTGGGTGGATGTGGAAATACCCACAAAAATTAAACCGGGTATCTACCTAGTGGGTATTTACCCATTTTGGAGATGGGTGGGTACGTTACCTGCGGGTATTACCCAATGGGTGCATATGCCAACCTTATTTGAAACCTATGTTGCACCGACACTCCAACACTCCGACACGACAAAATATGTGTCTGACACGCCATGTGGCGTGTTCAAAAATGTTGACTTTTCGGACACGTCGTGGACACGTTGACCTCTTCTGACACGCCACTGCGACACGCCACGTCAACAAGAATTAAAAAAAAAATTGAAGTAAGTCAAGTGACTAAGGCACGCTCGGATTCAATCTCTTATTCTCTTCTCTTCTCTCCTCTCTGTGCCTACTGCCTAGTACTGCCGACCTTTTCTTCACTGATTCGTTTCCGAGACTAAGAAGACGCTCACCGTCTACCACCCATTCTCAGGCGAACGAAGTCGCTAGTGGCCAGTCCGGCAGTCCGCCACCTAGTCAATCTCTTCAGTATTCACCGATCTGATCTCTTCTCTCTACCATCAGTCGTCGCCAGTCCGCCGTTGGCAGTCGCCGTTGCTAAGGTGAGTTCGTTTTCCTCCTATATCTGATAGTTCATGGGTTATTTTTCTGTTAGTATTGACGGATGGATTAAGGAGCTTATGTTGTAGTCTGCTAAATCTTCTTCCTATGTGGTATTGCTGATTGAATTCAAAATGAGATGTGTTTGAGACTTAAGTTAAGAAGTTAAGGAGCTAGTTTGAGTTAAGGAGCTGCTAAGTTTGATTTGCAGTTTTGCACCTGTTAATTAATATATAGGTGTTGCCTGATTTTGAATTGATTCCTTGTTGCTCAAATTGCTTATTCTATAATCAATGAATCAATTGTATAAATATGATGAGCTCAAGTGCTGCTTCAACTGAACCTAGTGTTGAGTCAAATGAGCCAGAAAAAGTAAGCGCGCCTCTTTGGAAGTATGTGACTAAAGAGACAGTGATTGATGTTGATGGGACAATAAAAATAGGGGGAGGAAATGTTCCTTTTGTGTGCAATTTCTGCAAGAAGAATTTTAAGGGTTCACATTCTAGAGTGAAAGCTCATCTTCTTAAAATTCCAAGGGAAGGGATCAAGGCTTGCACCAAAGTCACTGCAGAAGATATGGCAGAAATGCAGCAGTTGCTAGAGTCATGTGAGCAGCAGTTGTGGGATAAAGCTCCACACAAGGTTTCTTTGCCTCCTTCTTCAAGTATGTCTGGAAGTTCAAGTTATTTTCCGTTGTGAGAGAGGGAAACTAAAGCCAAAAAGAGAAAGGGATTGAGTCCGCAACTAACCAAGGCTTTTAGGCTTGAAGATAAGAGAGAATGTGATGCAGCAGTTGCAAGACTGTTTTACATTAGTGACTTATCATTCAATGTTGCAAGGAATCCTCACTACCGAGAGTCTTACACTTTGGCTTCAAAGATTCCGGGTTGTTCTTGTTCTTCATCTCTTTTGTCTGTTTTCTTTTTGGGGCATGCTCTTTGTTATGTTTTAGGTGCTCCTTTTAATGGTATTAGTTATGCACTTGACTTATTTCATATGGTTATGAAATAGATTGAATTTAGAACTTTATTTGGTAATTAATGTAATGAACTTATTTCATATTTTAGTATTTTTTTATTTATTAAAAATAAATAAATATATAATTCTATTGGCCGTGTCCATGCCGTGTCAGAAACTAAGTTTTTGAGTTTTGCCGTGTCGTGTTGCCGTGTCTGTGCAACATAGTTTGAAACCAAAGGTATCAAAAACTAGTACCGCTAGGCTTCAGACAAAAAAAAAAAACTGCGAAACCAAAATTTGAGTACTAACTCGATCCTCGTCTTCAAAGCAGCCACCTGAAATGCACCAGAGTGACCAGACTCCAACAGAGTCAACAAGGTGGCCCAACGACTACTAAACGGCTCGCCACCGTACATGGGAGGAAAATCACAACTTTTTTCTCAATAGTGTGCCAGCACATTCTATGTCACACTTTATTGTTGATTCGGTTTTGATTTATGGCATGAACTTGTGCTGACAATTACTCATTTGTGTGAAGTACCTTAGCTATACGAAGCACGATGTAATGTAGTCTTACAACATGTACGTCGTATAAGGTATGTTTGATTGCATATCGTAAATGACCAATTTTTATGTCATACATTGAAGCATGTTGTAAACTTTTATTTTAGTTCCATTCAATAATTCTTCTTTATCTATTTAAAAATCATTAGTTCGACATATAATTGGTTTGTCCTTTTACTCTACTAGCAGTGTCGCCCATTCCGATCCGCTCACCGTGGTGCCATCGGCTATTGTGACCATCGGAGCCAAAAAGCAAGACACCAAAATACAAACATCACGGCTCCAGCAACTCCACCGTTGCAAACAGGAATGGTAGAGCGTAGATCACCATTGTCTTCAGAAACCCAGGATAGATCTTTGAAAAAAAAAAAAAGAAAAAGAAAAAAGAACATAGAAACTAAAATCTTTGAACAAGGAAGAAAAGGTCACGCAGTTCCAAGGGGAGCAGGAGACTTGATCAGATTGGTTGGTAGTACTGGTAGAGACTGAGGGGAAGGTTTGAAAATTGAAGGCTAAAAATAACAAGGTAATGATGAAGGAATCACCATTGACATTAAAGACACTCTTGTCTTGTTGTCTTCAAGTATTGATGTCTCTATGTCACAAATTTAATGTCTCGTATCTGATGTATGTCACAAATTTATAAACCTAGCTACCAATATATATAAAATTGTCTTCTATCTTGTGGTGAGTGCTGTGTTTGACTGAGCTTAGTTTGTTGGAAATGCAACAGACTTTAATCTTCTTTGACAAACAAAAAAAAACAAAACCTAACCTAATTTTGATGTTATATCTAGCATCAAATTGACATATTCTTCCAACAGAAATGTTCAACTAGCTCGTCTTCGATCACTGACCAAGACAATGCTCAATCATATTTAAATATACATACAAGGGTAGAGAAAATTATCAGGTCCTTACATGTAAATGTAAATCTAAAAGTAATTGTGCATAATTGATCGGGATAATTGATTTAGTCAATTGCTGACCAGATGAACGTTACTTATTCTTCATATATACATACATGTACGTATTACACTATTACAAATACAATGCCGCAATATAGTCTCTTAAATGGGTGTTAATTTTAAGGGGTTTTAAATTAACTAAACTACAAGGCAAGATTGATTCTTTTCCAATTATTTGAACATGATTTATTTCTTTGAGTGAAACGCAGATAGATTGATGAACATAATTGAATTATTTATTATTTCTGTTCATTTGTTGAGACTTGAATGCCATTTTGCACTAGCTAATTCAGGAATTACCTGCATGTAAACGCAACATTAATAAAGACTGATTAATGAGTCTCTATCTCTCTATCTCTCTCTCTCTCTCTCTCTCTCTCTCTCTCTCTCTCTCTCGACCCTGTATATAAAAGAAACCAAGTATAGCTAGCTAGGCTGTGCGGCTGAGGCATCTGAGAGCTAAATAGGGTTTTGTGTTTCAGAGTGAGATAGATATTCAGATGCAATTGAAAACCAAGCTATAGCTATAGTGGTAGTTCTGCTTGAGGGGAATGTTGGCTGGCTCGAGTTTTTTTTTTTTTTTTTTTTTCACAACAATAAGCAGCTAGAGAGACAGAGGTTGTATATATCATGCTTCTCATCCTCGATCTTCTCTTCTCCTTTTTCTTCTCTGCATACAGAAAGAGAAAGAGAGTCGACTGAGTAAGAGATCGAGATGCAGAAAGTTAAACACAGATATATACGACTGAAGTACTCTAAGAGGCTTCGGAACAGACTTCATTCCCCTCAAAATCTAAGCTACTGCTATTGCAGAACGGGCGCGCGCTTATGGTACCGGTTAACTTGAAGCAGGAATGTCGAAAGGTTGAGAGGTACGTTGTCTGGCTCGAGGTCATTGAGGTTGTTTCAGTCGATCCAACTGAACCCTACATGATTCTCGGACCAGGCTTCGTTCCTCCCAACCAACACATATATAATTCAGCTTTGGTTTCATTGATTTCTCAGCTCAAACATCTTTAGGGAGAAAGCCATATATATATACTTTCTCATGTTGAATGAATTATTAACTGTTATATATTGATTTTTCTTGGGTGATACCAAAGAAATTATGTAATTGTTGTTGTGTTTTACCGATTCCGTTGGAAGAATTCTCTAGCTATTTAGTTAGACAAAGATGATATGAATGCTTTAATCTTCATCCATGTTGATCTGTTCAGCAATACTAGCTAGCTAGCACATTTCCCTTTAGACAGTGACAAGAGATCACATATATTTACACTACCTTATCCATCAAACACTATAAGATTTTGAATGATCTTGCTTGATTGATCTGCCATTTATTAAAAATTTTGCATACAGCTGCTATACCAATCTAAGCCAGTAAGCTTAGCTAGCTAAGCTGCTATATGGTCCAGGGTTTTGAAATACTACTAACTTCTTAATAATTACCTAATGCTTATATTCAAATTCATGAACAGATTATGATCGAATTACCTACGGATGTCAGAAGTACTTGTACCAATTGATCTGTAGAGGAGTTTCCAACCCTGAAGCGAAACGATCAGCTACTGAATTACAATAATATGAAAATTTTAGTTATTATTAGGGTCTTACATGTTTTTTTTTTTTAAAAAAAAAAATCAAATTTCTCTTCTTTGAATAATTCAAGATCGTTATTATGACTCATTGTTCGTTTTATTTATTTATTGAAGAATGATTCGATGTTTTGAGGTAAAAAAGTTCATAATAAACAGTTTCGTCTCCAACATATGATTTGTCAAATTGAAGTGTTCCTATGCATAGGAAAATTCTAGTATATCATATGGTATAACATGCCTAATAACATGTGTGGCTATCATTGATTGAAGAAGCAACTAAATGACTATGTAATAATCATTTGCCCTTTTACAAGTCCTTATATGTCATACAATGACACATTTACAATAGACATGTTATACCATATGGTATACGAGACAAACTCCTATGCATAATCTTGTTTCCAGAGAAAGACCAACCGTACGCGTTTTTCTATTTTAATTAACAAGAAAAAGAGTAAAATGTACATATAAAAATTGACCTCTCGATTAAAAATGGCTGCACGAATGTGTACGTTGCCACCCCAAATACATACCACATATCAACGTACCTTTTCAGGCCTCAAACCCATGACAATGTACACTAGCTACCTAATATGATCCAAAAGGGAACTCAAGGATAACAATTAGGGGGCGAGAGGATTTCGATTTGGAACTAGTCGTTGATCGAGGTTGAAGCTAGGTTGGTGTATATTGGAGGTGAGCAGAGACATGTCTTAGAGAGAGACGGTTTATTTTTGTTTTTCCATCATATTTTCAATCTTGCAGCTGGTGAAGTTTGAAGCAATATATGGAACGTAAAATCCTCTTTGTAAACTTTGTTCTAAGTAATCAAACTTGTTAAGTGTACGTTGCATTTATAATTACTTGTTTTGAAGCTACAGCTCTTCTAACCTGTTAAGAGGACAACTTTTAGGTAAGGAATTTGTTTGAAATTTAATGTACCAACAACAAAAAGAAAATATTCAAAATTGAAATTTAAGGACGGTGCAGACGTCCCTCTATTCGCCACAGTCCGGCACCGACGATGGCGCGTCTCCACCTGAGCGGACTTCAGCAGCCTCCCGATCACTTTCCCTGCCAGGACCCACCCTGAATTTCACCCTGAAACCCGAAGTAAATCCTGCGGGGTCCACCTTCAAGGAAAATTTACCGAAAATTCGGCATAATCTACCTTAAAAATGGACAACCCTTACTTGAAACATTCTAGATAAACACTACTTCTATTATCAATCATCCATCCTCAACTCCTGGAGCCTTCCTGCTCCCCAAGTTCATCACATCTCCCAATATAACAATTTCTCATCTAAAATAATTCTATAACCAACAACAGACAATTAATAATTTACTATTGGACTTTCAGAGCATATCTAAAGATGAACGAAAAACAATGAATAAAGAATGAGAGGAAACAACCTTTGACTATGCCTCGACTCCATGTACGCTAGACCTCAATTAAACTTAGCCTGCAAACTGGACATTTAAAACCAAATGGCCTAGAGGAAAGTAATTTAAAAATGTTAGAGTGAGTGGACAAAAATAAATTAAATAACTTAACAAAAATATAATTTATGTACTTTTCCAAGTTTCAACTTTAAAACTTGGTTACACGCAACTTTAAACATCCTTAAAACTTTAAATCCAAATTCACTTAATAATAGACAAACCAGCCTCGCTGGTTAATTAAAATAGAAATCTCATAATGAGGGATAAACCAGCCCCGCTGGTTAATCCAATACATACTGAAAAAAATAAAACAAGGGGAAGAGATATTACCATGTAAGAGGAGCCTTCAAGGCTCGGGTCAGTGCCTCACAGGCTATAATAGCGTCTCACGCTAAGCACTCAACTCACATATGGTGAGGATCACTAATAAGGCTAGCTAGCAATAAATAATAATATCTGATCGGTGCCTCCCAAGCTATAATAGCGTCGTCTCACGCTAAGCGCTCGACTCACCTATGGTGAGGACCGCTAATAAAGCTAGCTAGTAATGAAATATAAGCGATCCTATATTATGGTGACTAAAAATATACAAAATCACTTAAATCTATTAAACTTCCCCAAAATCATACGAATGTTACGGTTCTCAACTGTATTTGAAAATCATTATAAGAAATTATATTAAAACTTAATGATGTGTCTCACACGTCAAAATATTCTCAAAGCCACAATATGAGCGATATTTAATTAACAAGTAAAAATTGTAATTAAAATCTCAAACCAAAAGACTCGCTAAAATATTCTCAAGGTTAAGATCGATATTCCACAAATAAATGCGAAAATTATATATAGCGAACTAGTGAAAATCTCATTTTCGGAAATCTTTTATAAATCTCAAGTCCACAAATAAAGCAATCATAATAAAATCTGGAATTTATAAAGAATATCCAAACTCAAATACCGAATTAGTAATCCGAGCTCAAATCCATAAATCATGACCAACCGATACTCAATGCTTCAAACTCCAATAATTTCCAAGATCATCTCATAAACCCAAATTATAATATAAGCTCGGAAAATAAAATTATAAATTATAAAATATTGCATGCATATTTATTTAAAACTAAAATGTCCACTCACAAATTTAGGCATAAGCCCGACGATAACCGCATCGCCACTCAAGCGAGGTTCCTTTCGTATCCTGGCACAATAAATATGTTTAGGTCCACTCTTCAATTCCCGGAAAATAAATACTTGAATATAAACACCCAAATCTCTCGCTTAACCCACTACTCTTACTAGGGTTAAGATTACCGGATTCACACCAAACTCCACAACAACCTTAATTCATCAATTCTAACATTCTAGAATAAATACCAAGGAAATCCAACAGCCGAATTTTCATTCTAACAACCGCCAACATTCTCAATCTTTGAAAAATCACAAACCTAACCAAAACTCCTCCAAAAATTTCAAACTCCACATCATCAAACTCCCCTTAATATAACACATTTAAAACCCTGAAAAGCCCCCCTTACAGCGGTGGCGCCGCCGTCTGCTCCGGCGGCCGACTCTGGCGACCCCTAAAGCCTACCAAAATTTAACAGCATCTTCCTCTCAACCCGCTCTACAACTTTCCTAACTAGCACAAAGCCCAATTTGAAGCTTAACTAGGTCAATCGTACAAAAACACAATAAGGAACTCTAGAAATTCACACACCCAATTCTCCTTACCTAGACCAAGAGGGAGTGAATCCATTTGAGAGATTGATGCACGGGATGAAAGCTTCCTATTGAGCCAAGCAACTCCGGTTATGGCGGCTGGAGGAGGGATTTCCGACGACGGAACACCACGGGACCGTCGAGAAAGCTGGGTTGATGGCCATCACAGTGGCTCCCATCGGTCCAAGAAGAAAGCTGGGTCGATGGCCGATCGTTTGAGACCGGTGCGGCACTCTATGGTGGCTGGACGGCAGCGGACGGAAGTGAAGGGTCCGGCGGGTTGGGGGGGGGGGGGAGGGAGAGAGAGAGAGTATGGGCTTCTCCTACCCGGTCCAAACTTTAATACCCAACAAAAATAATGCTTACTAAAATTTAGCCTTTTTTACCAACTAAAAATTTACCCTTTTATCTGATAACTTTTTTATGCTAACTCTGATTTTAACATATAGCATGTCTATGAATTCATATTAACGTGCTCTACAACTTCCTTAAAGAAATTTTCCCAAAATAATTTCCTACAAAAAGTCAACTCCAGGGTCCTTTAGCAGTAAACGGTTACTCAACTCAATAAAAGGTCAAAGTAACCTAAAAGTCAATAACCGTAAATTAACTTAAGAACCGGGATGTGACATTCCCTCCTCGGCTAGTCCGCCGAATTCCAGTTTTCCGGCGAGATCATCCAAACCTTCAAACAAGATCGATTTCGTAGGAAAATTGGAATTCGGCGGACTCGCCGGGGAAGAAAAGTGATTGGGGACGCAGCTGGAGTCTGCCCAAGTGTAGGCGCGCCGTCATCGGCGCCAGACGGTGGTGAACAGAGAGACGTCTGCACTTTAAGGATGGTGCGGACATCCGCTCCACATCGTTTTCGTATGTATGCATATGTGTGTGTATATATATCCTCAAAAGGACATCATGTGTGTGTATATATATATATACACATGATGTGCTTTTGGGTTTAGGGTATACACACACATGATGTGCTTTTGAGGATGCTAGAAGTATATATATTGGTACGTAGAGCTAGACAAATGGAGAGATAAATGCAGAGATGGAGTCGGTCTCTCTCTGAGTTTATGAGCAAAGAAAACAAAACAATTAATAAAGCCAAAGTTTCTTGTCGATCTCCAACTAGATTCTAGCAGCTAGCTAGATCTCTGTCTCGAGTGCCCAATAATATTTCCATAATGATCAAGTCATGATGAGCCAGATGCTTGGATCTATGAATGAAACCCAAGCTAACCAAACATGGCAAACTTACAGAGAGATTGACTGATCTACGGAGCTTGAGTGCTACTGTACACAAACGTATATACGTGAAGATACAACAGTACTGTGTGATTGTGATGAATTGGTAATGTCATAATGAGACTTTTCGAGTTGTTGAAGATGCAGTTTCTATCATTGGAAAAAGACCCTACACAAGTTAATAAACAGCAAACCCTAATCAGTGATTGTGTCCGAGTCTCGTGTACATTAGTACGTTGTGTGCAGGCTTTTTCAAGCTTTCGGGGAAGAGCTTATTTGAATGTTAATGGTGATTCAAGTGTTGGGAAATGGAACCAAGTTAATGGAGATCCACAAAGACTGAGAGAGGAGGTCCATCCTCTTTCAGGGTATGGGTATTCATTGGCATTCACTCCATCACCAACTCGACCTATGAGAGGCCAAAAAATCTTCAGCTTTTTCATGTTCCATATATTGCTTCATTTCGTATGTACTCTTCTTTCTTGAAACATATTCGATTTCATTTTTCTTTGCTTTTTTTTTTTATCATATTTTAACTCTATAACCTTTAGGTATATATGATGACTATATGAGTATTATTTGTGCAAAGACTATCTCCGTGAGCTCATGCTCTTTGTTACGAGTGCTGATAAATGAAGAGAGAAATTGAGGGGGGTTTTTTTTGGGGTAAATAAACAAGTATATTAAACTAAAAAAGGGTGGGCAAGTCCACTACAACCAAAGCCAAATGTAAAGAAACTACGAAACAACAGAAAAACAAGGTAACTAAAAGAAAACAAAACAAAACCTGAAAATGAACAAAGCAAGAAAGGCCCAAGATGAAAAATTGAGGTTGATTTTGGCCGAGTGACAATGTCTGAAAGCTACTCTCTTTAATTTCAACATATTGCATGTATAAATTTCTTTTCTAGCTAGCCTGTTTGTATATAGCGCCAAGGCAGGTGACGCCCAATATGTTGCGGCAAATATTGGGTGTCGGCCTCTTGTATCGTCTTCTCGGACAAGAGTTCCATTGTTTTAGTGAATTTAATGCATGTTGGCATATGATTGAGTTATTGTATGAAGAAAGGGATTAAGGGTTGTGTGACGTTGAAGTCGCGGGGAAAGTTCAAGAAGCTTGTGGAAGATTTGCTCACGTCTACATATGAGCACTGGCGACAGATGTGTTTCTTGGTGGGTGGCGAGTGGCAGGAGCTTCACGGGCACACATTTCAAGTTCCTGGGTCATTTCAGAAAATAGGTATTAACTGTTGTTGTTGTGCCTTTTGATTTGTTGTGATTCTTGCAAGGCCGGACTTGAGATTTTACGACCTGAGACGAGTTCAAAGAATGGTGCTCTCTAATAGTTATTAAAAAATGGTTATTCGGCCTTAGAAGAGCTATAGATGTTCTAAAGCAATATAAACTGTTTGTTTTTTTTCTTTTTTTCTTTTTGGTAATATGTATGTATATTTCATTAAGAGAGGCAAGCCCCAAAATAACCCAGCAAAAGCACTGTGGTCAAATTACATAAAATAGCTAAGCTTCTCTATCTCAGCTCGAAACACACACAGAGAGAGAGAGAGAGAGAGAGAGAGAGAGAGAGAGAGAGAGAGAGGGCAAAGTGCAAAAACCAGGGTTAAAAGAGAAACTAAGAGGTTAAGAAGGGACAATCTCACAACCACAAAAAGCAGATTTTTATGGAAACATCGACGGTCATCACTTGTCATCATCATCAAACTTCTCTGTAATACCCCAGATTTTCATATCATTTTTTTTGTATTATTTCCGAAATTAATAAAGGATTATTTATGAAAATTCTTATTTATTTATGTGAAGTTGAAGTTTCGGGAGTATTAATTATTAAGGTGTCTTGTTTTAAGTGGCCAAAAGTTGATTTTTTTATCGGTAAGTTATTTTCAAAAACTTCATGAAAGTTGTAGAGTTTGGCGATACAAATTCGTAGACACACGACACATGTAAATCGGATGCCGTATGAGAAAGTTATCGTAAGAAGAAGTTAGTTTCCGGTTTTGAAAAATATATAAATAAAAAGTGGTGGGATCTATTTTTGGAAACCCTAAATTAGTCTATCTCTCCTCTCTCCCGACCCTCCCATGCATCTCTTCTTCTCCGGCACATAACTCCCTCATCCGGCCACCAAATTGGACGCCGCTGGTCTCGTTGGGTTCGCACGGATGTCCTCTCCATTTCTAGGGCAGTCTCGCTGCCAAGACGCTACCACGAAGCGGCGGAACTGCTGCTATCTCGCAGCAATGAGGGGTAACCTTAGATAAGTTTTGGTTCTCTCCTCCTTCTAGTTGTGGCTAGGCAGAGTTTGAAACAAATTTTTGAGTTTTTGAACCCCGAAACTTGCAGATTGAAGCTTGAGTCCATGATGGTGTTTCGGGGCGTTTTTCGGACGATTCCGGCCAAATTGGTTAAAAAAATTAGGTATTAAAGTTGCTCACTTTACTTCAATCTACAAGTTTGCTGTTGGGAGTTTCCCCAAATTTTGAAGTTGGTGGAGGCGCATGGGGCTCACTCTCCGCCGCATGTGTTGGCGCGTGACAGCGCGTCCGTTTGTGTTTGAAGTTTTAGGTTTCGATGGTTAGCTAGCCCTTGTTATGGTGAGCTTGTTGAGAGGTGGAAATTCTAGGTTATGAGCAAGGATTGCATGTTAGGTTCTAGGTTTAATCTTAGACTTTTGCAAGGTTTTGAGTGTCTGTTATGAGAGTAAGAAGCTGTAGTTTTGGGTCGTTAACCTTGATGACCTTGGAAGGTTGTCCACTTTTGGACAAGGTTTAGGTTTAAGGGTGTTTGATATCCTATAGTACTTGGTTACTAAGGTTATTAATTGTGTAATTTTAGGTGTTTTGTGAAATGTGATTGACTTGGCTCTTGTGTTGTGTTGAAGACGCAACGAGAGTATTTTAGGTGAGTAAATCTCACCAAGGTTCACAATTAGACAGAATTTATTATGGTCATTTGATGATGATGTTGAATTTAGTAATATGCTATTATTTGTTTTAAAATATATGAGCTTGATCGCCAACGGCTTATAGGTAAGATAAAACAAGTTTTCCTATTATATGATTATTTTTAAGGTTATTGTGATCATAATATTTTTGGTTATTGATAGATTATTCTTATGAGATTATCTATGTTTGTTCATATAAATATATCTATGTGGAAGGATATAATTTTATGATGTGCTCTTTGTGTTGTTGATGATGATATTTTTATATTGTGAATTGTTGTTTAAATAGTCAAACCGGGTTCCAAACCTTTAATCGGGTGATTGGTTACGGTTATGATTATATTATTATTTTGAGATTTGATATTGGACAGTCAAACTGAGTTCCAAGCCTTTGGCCGGATGATTGGTTGCGGTTAGGAATAGAGCTATAGTCTGTCTGTCGGTGTAGGTCATGAGAGGTACCTTAAGGTATCTGAGACCCATGGGTACATAAATTGTTGTTGTAGGTCATGAAAGGTACTTATTAGTATCTGAGACTCATAGGTACATGTTGTTTTGGCCACGATCCTCAGCGCGCGGAGCAGAGGTAAACAACGAACAAATAGTGAGGGAGATGAGTTGCGGGCGTGCCACCTCGCGGACGAGGAAAGAGCGCGGGGTGCGTCGGGCTTGACTTCTTAATCAGGCAGAAAAGGGGTTTCCAGGTGCTACCTCAGGTGAGGAATTACGAGTATAAGGCGATCGCTGCTCACGGCGTAGAATCCGAAAGGGCTTTGAGAAAAGCCTAGGCGGCAGCGCGCTTAGGGTTAGGATTTTTGAGTAGCTCGAAGGGTAACTGGGTTTCAGTTGTATTTTGTTTAGAGATTTGATTGTGTCTGTAGAAGGAGCTTTGAATCCCCTTATATAGGAGCCCGACTTGCGGCAGAAGAAAGATAGTTTAGAATTCAAGTCGGACTCTGAAACCCTAATAGCACAAGGGTATTGTTCAGCCCGCGCGAACCAACCATCCTGTGACACATGTCCAGTTCGCACACTTCATTTAGGTTCTTGCTTCCGCGCTGCCAACTGTAGAGTCCTATGCGGACTGAAATTCATCCCACGGGCTGTCACAGGAGGCTATCTCGCGTGCTCCTGAAACTCGATTCCATCTCGCGGGCTATTGCAGCTCGCAAGCCTTAAAGGGGCTTTTTTATATTAAAAGGGCCATATGGATTGGCCCGAAGCATGTCAAAGACTTGTAAAAATCTTCAACGATTAATGTGGTGCGCGCGGACTCCGCTTGCTGCTTCATCGCGAAGTCTCGCCCGCGAGCCAGTTCGCCAGCTCGACTTGATATATTCCGCCTCGCCTAAACATTGGCAATCTTGCCTCGCCTTGCCTACGCGGAGTATCAATCGGCGCGCGAACTGTGTAATCCGCGCGAAGCCTTTCCGCACGCGAACTCTGACGTTAGCTCGCGTGGTCTATTCTGCGCGCGAACTCCATTCCGCGCGTAGTCCGTTTAGTGCGCGAAGTCCGTTGCGCGCGCAGGCTGTGTAACTTAATTCGCACGGTCCGTTCCGCACGCGGACTATGTAACTTAGTTCGCGCGGTCCTCAATGACGGGCCATTACATGTAAACTCAAAGGAATATGGGCTCGCCGATATGACATGGACCAAGAATTAATTAATATTTACATAGACATTTACTAACTAGTAAAATATTAATTTAGGCGTAAACACATGTGTTTGTTATAAGTCATGGGAGATACCTTATTGGTATCTGGGACTCATGAGTACATGTTATTTGTTAAAGTGTTGGATTTGTGGAATGATTATTGTTCTAAATTGTTCATAAGTTTTATTTGGATGTTAGAAATATTGAGTTATTTTTGGGAGTTACTCATACGGGCTTTTTAGTTTACCGGGTTTGTTGTTTACAACCTGGTGCACCAATTCATGGTATAGGGGTGAGACCTGCAGGTGATGATCAGCAGGGTTGAGGCAAAGACATAATGGCAGAGTTGTAGTTGTTGTACACTTTATATTTTTATATTTTATATATTAAACTCATGTGAGTGTTTTCATTTTCTTGACTTTCAAGTTTATGTAAACAAGGAAATGTAATATTTAACTCAGTGTTAAGTTGACATTTACATTTCCACAATTGAGTTTTAGTTTTCTTTGAAGTTGTTGAACATGTTTTGAGATTTTAATATTTTGAGATATATCATGTCCAAATTTTTAAAAATTTTCATTCGAAAATTGGGGTGTGACATTCTCTGTCCTTGGTAGAGAAGTTTTTATGGACACGTCATCAAACAGACGACGCGGTGACAGAAATTGGCCTCCGGCCTTTCCTTGTTAGCGAAAATGATGTTTGGGTACCACGTTGATAGTTTTGTGAGTCTAGGTATCAGTTTGACCGTGCCACAAAAGTTTAGGGACCGGCGGTGTAATTTCCTCTTTAAAGAATACTAAAGACCTTCTAGTATGACTGTTTGGATATCATGCACACTTCAAGCTAAGTGGTTATTGTTTGTACCTATTTTTTACACGTCGGCCTACTAGGCCGAATCTGTTGGTTGCGAGGAAGATTACAACATTTAATGATAATTATCGCGATTATTTTGTATAATTATCATCATAATTATTGAGATTTGCCGAGATTCATTATTTGGTATTAACACTAATACATACCAAATATTGAAGCAACGACAATATATGTCAACAAATTAACATTATGGCTAATTGGAAGCAATCAAGAGCAAATCGATTCTAATGGTGCCTCAAGAAGAAAGTAAATATGGTGCGATTAAGGAATGAGCAATATGAAGCGTAATCTTTATTCCGGTCATTAAGACCGAAATTCAAATATTTAATTGTATTCTCTTTCCTTAATTATGCGTTTGTAATTGTATATATTCGACTCTCAACCTCATTGTAAAAGGTCCCTGACCAACACACACACTTCAATACAATCTCAAATACACCAAAATCTCTATGAATTCTCTACAATATCAATCTTTTTATCCATGTTCTAGAATAGTTCTCTTCTTTTTTTTATTCGCTTTCTTTACATTCCGTACTTTATCGTTTTCTTTACATTCCGTACTTTACTTTCATGCAATTTCTCTTCCATGTCTTTAAATTTATGCACTTTAATTTCTCGCAATTATTTCATGCAATTTACGTTTCATGCCATTTAAATTGTCGCAATTAGATTTTCGTTCTTTTGCTTTCTGCCATTTATTTCTCGCAAACTTATACAAAAAATCACAAAAAAGAGAAGTACCATCGGTGAAAACGTCGAAAGTCCTTGCAACAAAAGCTATAGAACCTAAAGGCCGAGACGGTTCATTCCTCGACCTACAATCGCTTGGAATAAGTCAGATTAAGTGCAAAATTTTATCAAAACCTCACTTGGCCAACAAACCGCGAGTTGGCATGCCCGCACACACTATAAGGACGATTGAACCTTCGAGTCCCTCAGCCTCTCTTTTAAGCCGAGGCGGTTTTTAAGGCAAACAGTTATCAGCTAAATTTTAGTGTCATGCACGCTTCTGTCATAACATAAGCTACAATGCCCTGCAATCTATACTGAAATCAGATGTCGGATCATAAAAATAATGCGGCTGCATAATCATGTGTCGTTGTAATCGAAACATGTTGCACTTCAGACAATGAAAAGACCTTTTTTCGGGCCTAAATATATATATTTTTTTATTAAAGCAAATTTCATTAAATAAACTGCAATTACAGAACAATCCAGTACCCAACAAGGGATTATAACTATAAGCAAATAAATCTAACCTCAAATTACTTGTCCTCACTCCAAAGATGAGAGACTGACATATCAATGGATCTAATAGAAACCGAAAAGACCTTTTTTCGGGTCTAAATATTCACAAGGCTTCTTTGAATGAAAAAAAAATAAAAAAATCACCCCCACGCGGATAGTTATAGCCACACGCGCATCTTTTACTTTTCTGCGAAATCCAGAGCTCCGACGAACGGCATCACATATATAGGAACGCAAATTTAAGGGTTTTCAAGAATCAGAGGGTAATTCCTTCCTTTCGGTGAGTAACTCCTCCTTGACCAGAACTAAGCTGTATTTTTTTTTCTTGTTTCAGTATTTCGATTTCACATTGCGTATTGAATGAAAACAAATCTGGGGACGCAAAATCCTTCTCTTTCTCTTTCGTTTCAGTTATCTATAACGGTTTCGTATGCGAGTTGATCCTTTACTTTTTTGTTTTATCAGTAATTCGATGCTAACTTGTGAATTAAATGCTGCTTTCAAATTTTCATTGCATACTTTTAGGATTCCAAGAATCAGATGATATTTCGTTTCAAACTTTCAAGAACAAACATGTTATCTGCATAAGAGTTATCCTAGTAAAACTAAGAATGTACCTCTCTCTGTAGCCCAATCTCCCTTCATTGATGTCTTAGCTGAAGCCAGTCTTTGTTTTCTGTCAATAGGGAGATGCAAAAGTCTTCTGTGTTTCTGAATCAAAAGCGGGATGCTTCTCTTAATGCAAAAGCGATACAGAACACATGGACTTGAACCTTCTATATATAATGGTCTAAACCAGATTCAATCCCATAACCAAATCCTTATTGAACTCAATGTTAACAACTGTAAAGGCACCTATCACAATACTAATTCGTTGTATTTCAGGTTAAACACTATGAACCCTCTTTGTAAACCAACTGATATACAACATGGAATACTTATCTGAAAGAGAGTTTGAGACTTAAGCTTCTTCTTATTCAATCCATGTTCGATACTGATTCGATCATAATGCTACAGATGTGTTCAAGTCCACTTCAGTTCTAACACATCTTGCATCCCTTTCTCAATATCAACAGTGATGAAATATCCCTCGCTTTCATATTTAACATTGTTACATTGTTTGCAGACCTGCAAGCACATATTTATATTTATATTAGGGTGAAAAGAAACAAAGACTATGTATTAAGGTAAATATAGTAGCACAACGGTAAATGTAGATGATCCAGTGACAGACAATATAAAATTGTTCGATGCAGAAGAGGTGGGCATGCTTTCAGAAGAAATGCTTGTACCAGAAGAAGTGCTTCTTCATGTATATAACTGTTCTGTCATCTTTTGGAACATTACTGGACCAATTTGCGTGTGATAGACCTCATTTCTACAGTTACAACGTCTCTTTCCTGTTGCTTGCTTTATAACATTTTTATCCCTCCAAACCTGACAAAATCCACGTAAGAAGTCATAATCAGATCTACTGGGGAGTGGTGGCGGATGAAATTTTAGAAAGAGTGGGTCTTTCATGGATTCTGTTCATTCAGTTCAATATTAATTCATGTTTTGTTTGCAGTTGGCAAAGTACTCCATTGCTTAATTATACTGACAAGATGTTTTGCATTGTATGCAGACCGAAATTCAGCAAAAACCCAAATTCTCAGAGAGAGAGACAATGTTGAAGTTCCTCTCGAGCGTGAGGATCGAGTTCAACGCATTGGACCCACGCACAGCTTCGTGCATGGAGTTCTTGGTGCAGTGCAACGCTCCCAAGGCCAAGGAGTCCAATCCCAGCTGCGCCGTCCAGGTCAAGCGCCGCACCGACGACGAGCCGCCCAAGATCATCGTCACCTTCTCCAACGGAGTCGAGGAGGTCTTCGACCCCACTGCCACGCCCGCTCAGAGCATCAGGACCATGATTCTTGAGAAGGTTCGTATGCTCAAGACCGAGCAGATGTTCCACGATGTTGGTGTGGCCTGGCCGGTGCTTATTCCGGTGGAGGAGCTCACCCAGCCGGTGCCTGGTACCAAGGTGCGTGTTTCTGTTGCCCTTGTTCTTTTTTTTTTTGCTTTGGATTTAGAGGCTGTTAGCTCACTGTGGCATTTCGTCGAACATGTTATGTGCATTGATGAATGAATGGAAATTGGGTCTGATATATGAATTTGATTAGACTTTGCAGCCTTCTGTCATCGTTCATTGTTATGTAACCATTAGTATTTGTAAATTTGAGGTTGAATTTATATTTGATGTAAAGCTTAGGTTTTGAGTTGTAGCTTTGGACTAGCTAAACTTGGTGAATACTTGTGACTACGAGGGTCTGATAACTTGTGCACCAGATGTTATTGGTTTTTATGAATCATCGAGTGTTTTTCAATCAAAATCTAAACTTTGGCTGAGACCTTGATTTTCACCTAAAACTTTGGCTATAGCACACTGTTTTTTTTTTTTTTTTGGTGAAAATCACATTTTCTTGTTTTCCCACCAAAATCTTTCTAGCCTGAGATTGTGATTTTTAAGTAGTTCTTTAGTTGACGGAACTCAAAATTCTCAACTATTTTTGTATAATGGTTTCCAAAGTCAGAAAATGAGATAATTTTATAATTTTATATTTAGCCTGCAGATGCTCTCCGGTGAAAGTAAGAAGGTAGGATGTTGCGGTTGAGGGTTTAGAAAGAATTTTAATCATCACTATGACTGCCACTGCTTCAAAGGCCTATTCGTGTCTAGAATTCTCTTGTGGATCTTAAGGTCATAGCATGTTTAACGACTCATTAACTGTGATGCTGCATTTTATATTGTATGATTAGAGGGAGCTTATGTCTTCATGTTGTGGATACATGCATAGACCATTCCACAGCCTATTCTATATGCAGCCTCCCATTGCTGTGAGGGAGACGGAAGGCCTTTCTTTTGGCAACATACAATTTGGCCTGAGGCCTGAGTCCTCAAACTAACTTTCTGCTATGTAAACTTTCAGCCAAGGAAAGCAGAAGAGAAGAAGCTGTAGCCTCTATTTTGTTCAATCTAGATATTATGTGGAGCAATTTTATGGGCACCTCCGCTTTCAGTTCAAGTTAAAGGGAAGAATTATAAACGATTTTTTGTTCCAATCGGTTATGCCAAATATTCTGCAGAGGATAGAGGTGGTTTCCAACATCGCCGCTTTTGTGGTTTCTTATTTTTAGCGACAATTCCTTGGCAGCTATATATTCTTCATACCAAGCTAAACTACTTAAGAGAGGAGTTTGAGGAGGCATTCACCCTAAGTAGAATAGAAGCTTTTATTTCAAGCATCCACTCTTTGAAAGAAAAGGCTGGTGAAATAGGTACCTGAATATTCAAAGGTGGTGCTGCAAGTATGGAGGCAGATTCGTACATACTAAAAATACCTTTCGCAATAGTGCATGTGCCATTTTAGGTTTTTACCCATGTGTAAAAGCTACGATCTCTTTAATTATCAACATGTTACATGGATAAATTTCTTTTTGTTACACAGACACTCTAGAGTAACTGACCATTATTGACCAATGACGTACATGATATAGCTAGAAGCAGATGCTTTTCAGAATGATTGTTAAAGATTAAGGATTAGTTTTGTGGTGCATGCTTGGGTGACTTGGGTTAGACCTCAAGGGTTAGCCATCGTCAACTTAATTTTCATGTTCGGCCGTGCTGTATATATATATATATATATATATGGATTAATTTAAGGACGTCCGACTTCAGGTAATGCATGTAATCCAGAATAGTACGTACCAATAATCAACGGAACTTATAAATCAACAATACATAATTTGTTTAAGAGAGATTATGCTATTCAAATATTACAACTGCGCAAGTCGAACTTACAACCTTTCACTTATTAAAGAGGAGATTATGCCGTTAAACTAAATGATACTGGGTATAATGAAATTGTATGGCTAGGTTGACCGAACAGTCGAACACCCTCCTTTAAAACACTCTTAAAATCCTAAATTCCGAATACCCAAAATCATTAATAGCAAACAATTATTGACCTCTTAGTCCTAGCTACAGGGCAGTCTTGGACTCTTGGAAATAGCTGCATGTTTTTTCTTAGTGATAGCTAGAAGATGGAATTAACAAAGAGAAAGAGGAAGACTTGCAGATCAATTGAGAAGAGATATATGAATGCAAGTCTAATTTGGATCTTAGCTAGTGATAGCTAGAAGATGGAATTAACAAAGAGAAAGAGGAAGACTTGCAGATCAATTGAGAAGAGACATATGAATGCAAGTCTAATTTGGATGAGTGCGTCGTGGGTTATATTCTTGCGCAGCAAGAAAGACAAACGGTGTGGTATCATCTTGCCGGCCATTAAGTAGTACAATAATTATGGACGACAACCTTTAATTTTGTCCATATTCTTTCAGTATGATCAAGTCTAATCGACTTTTGAGCAATAACCGCAAACTAAATTAATAAATAAGGAACTAGATATTTAATCTTTATTTGAAGAATGTTGATGTAATCTTAGTTAAAATAAAGAGTATTGTTTCAGCTGCATTTCTAAAATGGCTAGCTAAAATAATATTTTAATGAAAAAATGCCCAAATACTCAAAAACAGAGTTCTTAAACCCCAATCTAATTAAAATCTTTTCTTATGACCCATTTCAATGATTCTTAATAAAATGTCCACTTTACCCTTCTCCCATCTTATCTCTCCGATCTACTCTCTCATCTACTCTCTCTCTCTCTATCTCTCTCTCTCTCTCATCTACGATCTAAATTTTTTTCCTCTCTCTCTCTCTCTCTCACTCTCTCCTTCGCCACCGCCCTCATTCGCTGATGCCGCCCCACCCGCCGCTTCATCCCCGGCTCCGACAAGGTTCGAGAGCTTCCGGGCACGTCACATCGTGTTCCGGACACTGACGACTCCCCGGTAACCCTAGTTGACAAGATCATCGCCTCCCTTCGAAAATCCCGAGTCTTCTCCAAAGCCTCCCTGCCATTGCCGCCGCCTCCGTCCTCCTCCGTCCCCAAAGAGATCGCGCCTCTGATCCGATGGCGCAAGGGCGAGTTGATCGGCTGTGGCGCCTTCGGCCGCATCTACATCGGCATGAATCTCGGCTCCGGCGAGCTTCTGGCCGTTAAGCAGGTCAAGGTTTCCAATTTGAGTTGTTACGATTTCCGGATTGGAGTTGATTCTGCTTAATTTTGGTGCTGGAGTGTGTTATAGAGCGATTTGGATTGCTGCTGTTTTTAATTTTATATAGTTTTGGCTTATAGTTAGGTTTCGATTTGCTAAGTGCTTGATTTTGATTCTGGAGTGTTCCTGTATTAATTTTGGTTTAGAAGTTCATTTCCTTGTTGATTTTCGTCAATTTTGGTAATTCAATTGTACTGAACAGTTAATTCTATATGATTTATGTCATGGAGTTCAATTCAGAAGATGAGAGCTAGTTTAGTAAGGGACTTGGCATGGTTCAGTATGTAATGTTGATATGTAATGTGAACAGCAAGGAGAAAGCTCAGGTGTGACTTCTGTTCTGGTTAGTGGCGGTCAGTAACTGGTTACTGGGTGTCAGTAACTGGTTAGTGAACTGGTTACTAGGGGTCAGTAACTGGTTACTAAGTGTCAGTAACTGGTCAGTAGGTGAACTGGTTACTAGGGGTCAGTAACTGGTTATTGAGTGTCAGTAACTGGTTACTGAGTGTCAGTAACTGGTCAGTAGGTGTCAGTAACTGGTCAGTAGGTGTCAGTAACTGGTTAGTGAACTGGTTACTAGGGGTCAGTAACTGGTCAGTGGGGGTCAGTAACTGGTCAGTGGGGGTCATTAACTAGTCAGTTGTTGGTTATTAGAGGTCAGTAACTGGTTTCTAGAGAAATTCCGGTGGCCGGTGACCGGAGTCCGGCGGCCGGTGACCGGAGTCTGAGGTTCCGGCCAAGTCTTTTTATGTTGAAGAGGTGGGGGTAAAATAGTCTTAAAATAATATAGTTTGTTAAGACTTTAGTGAAAATTTGACCATTTGGGCACAAAAAGAGTTTACTTTCATTCAAATGGGCTCATAGAAAAGATTGTCATTGGAATGGGCAATGAAGGGTTACAATTAGTACTAAATGGGCATTTTTCCTATTTTAATTAATTTGATTAAAATTTAACCAAAAAATGACTAGTATTGCTATAGATGCTCTTAGCCACTTAATTAGTTAATTAATTAAGCATAAGACTAATTTACACACAAGTCATTCATTTTTTATTTATTTATTGATAGGAAAGGACTAAACAAACAACAAACAACAAACTACAAAGAAAAGCCTCTTCACTCTCAAGCAACCAGTGCCGAAGAGGTCGAAACTGACAGCATCAACAACATCATATGGAAAGTTAACATCTCAGGTACGAAGATCAGAAGAGTCATGACCAAGCTTTGTTAAAGCATTGGCCACAGAATTTGCTTCACAAAAAATGTGAGTGAAGGAGATGTCTTCAAATTAAACCTGTAGCAATAGACTTGATATATATCATTGATGATTGGAATGAGTCTCTAGGGTGATACTGTTGATGATGATTAGGGAGGAGTCACCTTCGACACAAACCGTGGTGAAATTGAACTTTCTAGCCTTGAGGTGACTATCTCTAAGTGTTGTCGCTTCCGCAATGGGAACATTTGTTTTCCCAATCTTCTTAGCACAAGCAACAATATATAGGGCACCCAGATTCATCCCTCAAGACAGAACCTATAGCAGCATCTGAATTTCGTTGGAAGACCGAACCATCGAAGTTGATCTTGATAAAGTCCGGATCCTGAGGGGGTAGCTAGCCATCTTATGTTGTTTGAATTCACGTCGTTCATTTGAAATTCCATAAGAATTCGTTTTTGTGTATCACCCTTCGAGATCAATTTAGGTATCTTATCTATTCAAGAATGTATTTACCTGAATTGGAGGTTAATTATGTTAGTGTTTAGATTGCCATAAGCTGCATGTATGTTGACCGTCGAAGACAGAATTTGTAAAACTTGAACATACACTGTCGAAATTTCATATGTTAACCATTTATAGCGAATCATATACAATAAACCTCCACTGAATTTAGAACAATTAACAACCCTGGCCTCCTGATATATAGTGATTGATGAATTCGATCCTCCACTCATGCAGACCCAAAGAAACAAAAAAGAGTACCGAATCATGCACACATCCATCATGCAAAGCCAAAACTATATATGAAACTATTAATTTCAAATACAATTACTTACATTTGAAACGATTATTACATGGTAGAACGGTAGGAAGTTATGGGAAAATGATGAACAACTATGGGAGCTCCCGTCGTCGACCATGACGACGACTTGCTTTTCTTTGATGATTTGCTGTTTGGTGTTGCTGTTGCTGCTGCTGTATCATCCGAGACCTGTGTCGACGATGGCATGAAGCATCTCAGAAAAGGTGAGAACACGGCCATTTCTGTATTTCTGTCGTCAAGAAACTCATCCAGTTTTCAAGTGTAGCTAATGATTCGAGTAGATATGGTGATGGGAATGAAGGCTACGTTTCCATTATTTATAGGTAAATAAGCAAAGAGATTTTGGTGATCGATTATCCCTATTAAAAATGTAGTAATGATGTAAGTGATGCAAACCATGTTTTCCTTTGATGCTTCCGTGCGTCCACCTTCGCCACTAAATTAATTACGTGACTAATTTGTATGACTACTACTACAAATTAAAGAAATATCTTTTATATATGTTGACATATTAGCCAAATCATATATTTAAAGTAACGAATATGTTTGCATTTTCTGTTAATAGTAATTGGAGAATTTCCCAGAAGCTTTGCTCATGAACACAAGTTAACAGTCATTGGTGTTTTATATTTAAAAATGGTGGAAAATCCAAAGTAGGAATGAAAGAAGCAGCTTGCCAAACAAGAAACAATTGCTAGCCAAAGTAGGAATAATAGACGACGGCAAATGAGAATAATTGAACATGTTCAGAGTACTTATTATTTTGAAATACAAAAGATAATCAAGCCTCGTTACTACTGGTTAAATGACATTTTGGTTTGGTCAATTCGTGTCTCTAGCTACCAAGTGGTTTTGTTTCATGTTCCTTCTCTTACCCAAGGGAAGATCGACGATAGAATTTTTGACCTTGCTTAAGTAATCTGAATTTCAATCTTGTGTGAATAAACTGCATGCAAAAACAACATCATCGAGAAAAAAAAAAAGAAGAAGCAAAAATTATATGAAACTTTGCAGAAATAATATATGTATTAAGTTTTGTAAACTGAACGGTGGAGATATAGAAATATGACTGAAAAGTTAATCAAATAAGGAACTTCACACATTAATTTCAAAACAAAGCTTCACTTTGAATATGAACTATATATATATATATATATATATATGGATTTACCCAAAAAAGAAATGAAAAAGAAGCAGCACATATGGCCAGATTGGGAGAGAGAGATGTTTACCAGCTGCTCCTAATTTTTCAAATAAGCTGCGTTTATTTTTTTTCACCAAGCATATTTATAATTTAATTAACTTTTTACAACATAAACATAGTGTGCCAAACTAAGCCAAAGTACGTTTATGAGTGCATATCCACCATTATGTCCTAATCTTTTTATTTTACAAATGGTGGTTTCTACGTTTTACCAGATATGCATGTCATGCTTTCTGGGTGTGGATAATTGATAGAGCAAGAAATATATGACAAATGCAAGTAACTTTAAGTCGTACGTGAAGCTTTATATATGCCCTTGGACAATTGTGTTTGTGCATGGAATATGTTGTTTGTATGTTGATCTTGAAGGCAGTAGTCACTCTACGATTACGATTAAGGCAATAATTAATTAGAGCCACATCTATATAACTGGCTATAGCAATTTCCCTGCTTCTTGTGTTTTTGTGAGAGTTCGACTTTTGGTTTGGAACGTCGACATGTATGTCAGTATGTGCTCTTCTTATATATAGTTGATATCGTTATTTCCATCATTGTAACTCAGTTGGAGTGGTATTGAGTGGTATTGTTTACTTTGTTTGGAGTAATAATTTTCATCATATTTTTGTTGGAAATTATGTAATAATATCCAATATGAATGAAAATAAAATTACTCATGACCTTTCCATTTGAAAGAGTGTGTCTTTTTCAATAGGTGTCTTTAATAATAAATGAGTTTTTTTCAAAGAGATAAGTGAACAGACATGTTGGTTCACTTGAGGTTTTATATAAACCTTTACTCATATCTCCTTAAAGATAAGATTAAGAATCCTTAATTCTTCTAGAAGTCTTGTTCGTGTCAAGAGAGTACAAGATACAATTTATGGTTCGCTAGAGTCTAAAATTACGGTGCTTCTATTTTGGATCATCGATTGTTGTATTCTACAAGGCGGACACCCATCGAACTACAAGCACAAAGGTAGGGCGAAATTTGTCTTTGGTCAAGGGCATTTATGCATGCCTCAATCAGAATATCAAGTTAGTTCTTTATTTCCTTGTACTATTTTTATATGATTCTTACACTATTTTACTTTTATATTAAGATTGATTGATTCACTACTTTCAATCCTTGTTAATACATAGCCAAAACACTTGGCCATGCCGAGAATGCGACGTCATTACCCACTCACCGGAGATCATTCCGGCCAAGACTCCTCCAACGAGACCTCTGGGGGCACCCAAAGAGTGGAAGCATAACAACAATACACATGCCAGACCCACTCTACAATGGCTAAACACCCCCGAAAGGAGGAAAACTGAACAACACCATGAAACAGTCCCACATTGGGAACTAATGACAAAGCCTCCGATACTAGCCTATAAAACAGGCATGAATCCCAAAGGAGGTAAGTTCACTATCCCTCCCATACTCCCGTACTATACAAGTAGCAATTGAACGCTGACTTAAACATCGGAGAGTCGAAGACTGGGCCACCCCAGTCCCGATTCTTAACGCGTTGTTGCTTGTGCAGCTACAGGACATGGAGCCAAAAATTTGACCTCCCGTCCCGTGATCCAGAGAGAGGTAGAATCATGTTTGACGATGAGTCCTAATTAAAGCAAGAAGCATTCGAAAGAGAAAAATGCGATTGCCTCTTACTGCGATTGATTCCTTATCTTAATACAAGGAGTAGTGTGTGGCATTGGTTAGATGGAAGATAATGAGTAGTCTGTGATGTATATAAAGTATATATACAAGATGAAAGTTAAAAATCGATGATTAAAGATCTGTTTAGGACTGCTACCAAAGTGCAATCATAACATATAAAATTTTGTTTATATGTACATGTAACAGAAAACTTGGTCTAATGCTATGTGTACGTATGCATGATATCTACATTTATAGAAGTTGATATGGAAGATGCAGTGCAAAAGATTTAATCTATTTGGATAATTGTATAAGCATGTGCTTGTGTTGATATGCATAATCTGCATGAAAATACTTACCAGTAACCGTTTGTTTTGAATGGCTTTGTCTAGATTTCGATCGTATTTATTTCTAGGCATAAGATTCATAGATAACTGCTACTGCATTTAGTGTCTGTAATTGATTGCAAACGCTTGTAAGTTTTACAGTACGGGACCTTACAGTACAATATGCGAACATGCACCAAAAGAAGTTTTGGTGCATACTAATTTATAAAATGTAGACAAGGTGTCTAAACTCAGATGCAACCTTTTGGCATAATTGAAAAGGTGTCTTTCTATCTGTTGAGTGCTGGTCTTTCTTTCTATCTATCAGTCGAGTATAGTTTCTTGTATATATGTTTAATAACCTTGCATCATGATTAATATGAGTCTTGTGAATGTCACAAGAGAAGAATAACTATTGTATATGTGGGATTAGAGCGGGATTTTCCCAGATTCGATATCATCATATCCCAACAAGGTTTGATTCGTTAATGTTCATTGAATTTCTCGGAAAGTACTTCTCTGTTGTAGAAGATTCCTTTTACTGAATGTTGTAATGAACATGAGATACCAAATTAGTTTTGAATCTCTTAATTGAAGAGAGATTACAAGAAAACTAAGGGTGAGATTTTGGAACAAATGACGGGTAAGAACGATCGATGTTTCATACAATCATACCAATTGGTTGATGCATGTGTTCTAGATGCATGATTCAAGTGATATATATGGATGAGTTACTGTACACTTATATTTGAAACAAAAGGGGACAATTGAAAGAAACATACTTCCTCTCGTGGTTTACATATGAAATCATGCTATCATCAATAGAGCATGATTGATGCAGTAAACTAGAGTGGAGTTTTGTATGCTTTTATAGTTAATCTAGAAAGCATATGTAGAAGCCACGGAGGTCCTTTTCTTCAAGTATTCTGATATGGTATTGTTGCAATATGGTTAACTATATATGTTTATCGATCCCATAAAGATTAAAGAGCAATGAATTTGATTTCTAATGGGTTGATGAAAAGTGATTTATGGCGATAGTCCCAATTATGATGTTGTTATTACATAGCCAAAATACTTGGCTAAGCCGAGAATACGGTACAATTACCCGGTCGAGATAGCCCTGGTGGGCCCTTCACGGACATCCAAAGAAGGAAGGGCCGGTAACAAATCGCTTGCCAAAGTCACTCTAGCGGCAAAACACCCCCAAAAGGGGAGACACTCCAAAGGAGGGCAAAGAGTCCCACATTAGAGACTAAGGCAAAGGTACCCATACTTGCCTTATAAAACAAGCTCAAGGTACACACACATCTATATACTCACATATATTCTCTCCCTCTTTCATTCCTCTACCCGTACAAGTGCTCAAAGCTAACTTAAACATCGGAGAGTCGAAGACTGGGCCACCCCAGTCCCGACCCCGTGACATTGTCATTTGTGCAGGTACCGAGTGAAAGATCCCAAGAATTCTACTTCGTTCCGCCCCGCGACCACATCCTAGCTCGGGACGAAACAGGTAGAAACAATTGGCGCTAGAAGGAGGGCCCCTATCTTGTGGAACTCTCACTTGCCTCGGAACTCGGCACCATGGTGGAGATCATTGATGACCTTGTGGACCCTGGCACTCAAGCGGAACCTCAATCCGGCAACACATCCCTTCCCCAAACCAGCAGCCCAGCCCCCATTAACCATTCCGACCCCGCCACAGCCCTTGAAATCCTCAAGCGGGACTTCCATGCATTCCGCGAGCAGACGGCAAAAGAAAGGGCAGAAACGGAAGCGTACCGGGTATGCATAGCTGAGTTGGAGAAAGAGCAATTCTTGCTCCGCGCCACGTTAGAGCATCGTACCGTGTACAACGATAGCTTGGACCGCGCGGCTTGAATTGCCGGGACCCTGGATTCTTTCCAAGGCCAAACTGGTTCCATGCTCCCGGGAGGGCCTAGCCAGATTGTATACATGTCCCATCCCCTAACCCACCCCTCATTTCCACTCCCGGCCCCCCAACCATCAATCCTCAATGACTCCCCTCTGCCACATCAACCTAATCCATCCGCCCCACCTATCTCCACTTCCACCACTGCCAACTCTCCCAACCCACCTCTTGACATGCCAACCCGCCTACTGCTCCAACTCAGCCAAACTGTCACGCAGTTAGCTTCACGGGTTGAAGGCGTCGAGAGTCACGGGGCTCATCGACCCTTGTTCTCTGGTTATGGACATCGCCCAAGCCCCTTCACACCCCGAGTGCAGATGGAGAAGCGGCTTCCGGGAGCCAAGCCCTTCAAGATGGATAAGTATAAAGGCACAGGAGACCCTCATCTCCACCTCGAGACATTCTTCTCGCTCTGTAGCTCCTCTGGCTACAGCGACGCCATAGCCTGCCACGCCTTCCAAGAGACCCTCTCGGAAGAGGCACTTAGTTGGTTCCTCAGCCTGCCACCCAACTCCATAGACAGCTTCGACCAACTCTCGGAACGTTTCCTCAACCGTTTCATACTGCACACCAGCATCTACCGCATTGTAGACGCCCTGTTCCACATCAAGCAGAAAGAGGGCGAAGGCCTTCATGAACTGCTGTCCCGGTGGCAATCTGCCACAGCGAGATGCCACAACTTAGAACCTCGCGTGGCGGAGCAGGCTTTCTGTCAGGCCCTACTCCCCGGCAGTTTCCTGATGGAGATCAATAAGAACCCCCCAGGATCCTATGATGCTTTGTTGGACCTGGCGGTGCGGTGGGCCCGTGCTGAATTTGCCACTTTCGGACGTCCCGCCCATGCAACGCTAGCTCTTACTGTCCCGGCACCAGATGAGCACTTTGGCCGCGGGCAAGACAAAGGACAATCACATGACCCATCCCGAGAACAGGGGCGCGGCTCCGACCGTCGCCATGGGGGACAGAGAAACCGCGACCACCCTTACAAGTCAAGGGACCAGAGCCCTCCACAGCAACAAAGTCGTTCCTCCCCGCCACCTCATTATGAAGTCCACACTACCCTAACCACTACATATGAGGACATATGGGCCAGGCACAAAGATCTCATCCCCCTACCTCCTAAAAGCAAATTCCCAAAAAAGCCCCGGCGAGCCACCTGCAACAGGTACTGCGCTTACCATGACAATAATGGCCACACAACAGAGTAGTGCAATGGCCTCCGCAATGCAATCGAACATCTGATCTAGAAGGGGCAACTACACCAATACTGTGCTCCCACCACAGGAGCCAACACCATTGAGGTGCATGGCCAGATCCTAACCTTGCATGGTGGGGCCCCACGGTTCCCCCCACGCCAACCTTCTATGAAAAGACAATGCACGGCACCCTCAGAAATCTTAGACATCCAACGCGGTGTCACGATCACCCCATCAGCGTGGGATCAAGTGACATTTCGCAACGATGAGGATACCCTACATTGCCACCACAGCGAGCCATTCATCATCAATGTGCAGGTGGACCATTACAGATGCCACAGAGCTCTAGTGGACATAGGTGCCGCCGTAAGCGTCATGTTTTCTGACTGCTACCAAGGACTCCGGCGGGACCGCACTAAGCTGTACAACAACCACAACCCACTTGTCAGCTTCTCTGGCGAAACAGTATAGCCGTTAGGCTCAGACCGCCTAATCGTGTCAGTTGGAACAGCTCCTTGCCGCTCTTCCATTACGGCCCGCTTCCTCATTGTCGACTGCCCCTCATCATGCAATCTCATCTTAGGGCTGGACATCCTCTGGGGGTTGTAGTGCTTCATAGCTGGCCACATGCTTCTCATGAAGGTTCCTACCCCTGGCGGCACCCTAACAATTAAAGGGGATCGAGCAGCCATTGAGCATGGCCATCTTAACGCCATCCAACAGCGGAGAGGAGCCCATGAGATGCTATCTCTCAACCCCCTGGAACCCATAGATGATCCCCGGTACGACACAAAGGGGTGCAGGACAGAGAGCTCCGCGACCTAGTCCTACAAACACTCGCCACCACCTACCTTAGACCAATTTTAACCTTGGCTTCGAAAGCCGTTACTTCATTGTTACTAGTGTATATACAATAGCTCAGTAGCGGCTTCACCTATGTATACTTTGCCCGCTAGCGGCTACATCTAAGTACAATGAAGTGTTTTGTCATTCCCACATGCTATACTTTGTCCCCGCAACACAGGGCCACAAAACAAACAAAAGTATACAGCAAGACAAACACAAAGGCTACACATAACGCCAAAATATCAATTAATTGGCTAGCCATGCCACTTACATTGTTCCACAACAAAGCCCTACAAGCTATCAAAATGTACAGGCATATCTCACTCCCTCCCAGCGGATGAGTCGCCAGACTTGTTCACACTCCCTTTCGACCCGCCACTGCGGCCACGAACCTGGCCCACAGTTTCCGCTACCCTCTGCCCAGTCGGCTGCTTCAACGGGTCCCTGGATAAAAAGGAAGGCCTCATAGCTGCAGCGGGGCGGATAAGTGAACTACCAGGAACCACCTCAGGACCGGGGCGTCCCTTCACGGGAGCCTTCTGAACTCCCGCGCCACCAACCCCGGAGCCCGGGGATCGCGAGCTGCAATGGCAGACGAAGCCACCTGCAACACTACTGCTTGGACAGACATGGACCCCTCGGGGCCAGTAGCCCTCACAGATGATGCAGCTATCATAGCAGGAGGTCACGAGTCACCCGCAACGGATATCCCTTTCTGTCCAGCAGACGTTGCGCGCCACGCCTCGTGTTGCTTCGCCAGAGACTGCGAGATTTCGGCTTGCTTGTTCTGCTCGGGCGTCATTTGCTCCCACACCACCTTTGCAGCATTTTTCTCTGCATACCATTTGCGCATGGCAACCTCATTAATCCACCCCACCTGGCAGCCCAGCCGGCTCAACTCATCCTGCCCTTTGGTGTAGGCACTTTTCAGCTGCCGCTTGTACACTTCACCCTCCCGGAACAGCCTTTGCCCCGCCATGGCAGCTCGCTCGCACTTGGATTTCCAGTACACCTCCAAATCCGCAAGTGCTTGCGTCAACTTGGCCACCTCAGCTTCCAAGGACGTTGCCTTAGCAGCCGCCACTTCCAAAGCCTCCATCTGCTCGTCCTTCTTCCTCACAACTTCCTTCAGCTCCGCCACCTGAGCTTGGAAGACAGCGGTATTCTGCTCCGCTTGAGCTAGCTGCTCTGCAAGGTTCCGCTCGGCCTTAGCTAGCTGCTCTGCAAGGCCATGGTTACGTTCCTCGGCCTCCCTCAACTGCTGGCTCTTCGCCTCAGAATCATCCTGCCAGTGGGAGGCCGCCCGTTCACTCGCAGCGTACATCAGCAAAGTCGCCTGCAGTCACAGCAATGCATAAACCCCAAGTTCAAACCAGTGAAACACACAAGCATATAAACACTTACCCGAGTCAGCTTCTCCTTAGCGAGAGCCATTCCCGCCGGCGGATCCACATCCTCTAGTACATGCATGTCACGAGCACGGTGACGCATGTCATAAGCCATTTGAGCCAAGTATGGCTGAGCTTCCCCTGTCCCCTCCAAGGCTTGGGCAACCTCAGCTAGGCTGGTAGATCCCCCAGACCGGCTGTCCCTCCGTGACCTCTTTGATGGGCCCTCGCGAGCCGGATCAACCCTCTCCTTCCTCTTTCGAGTTCGGCCCGCGACTATCTCTTCCTCGCGGTCCGCAACCTCCTCCACAACAGGCTCCGGCTCCTGCGCCTGGTCGGGTTCGCCCTCGCGATCACCCTCTGCCGGTACCTCCTCCCCCTCCAACTCCACATCCTAGACACCTAGGCCCATCGCTTCCGCCACCAATGGAGGTACGTAGGCGTAATCCTCATCCGCCAGGTTCAGCCTCAGAAAGTCCTCACAGTCCCCCAGCTCCACCTCCCTTCCCTCCCCCGTCTCCAAGTCGATGTCGTACTGCTTGGCGTGATCATCCTCAGCCAGCAGCCCATCTAACACGTCCTCATCCGACACTTTGTAGTAAGGACCTTCCTTCTTCCGCGAGCCCCCGTCGCGTGGCATCGTCACTGCAACAGACAAACTAGTCAGACAACGACTCGCAACCTTACAACAAGTAATGCAACTACTAAAATACAGACCCGGAACTCGGGCGTAGCCGAAGTGGCTGTATATGCCAAGGCGACATATCCGATATGAGCTCCTACATTCGAAAGCCCATATCACTCGGCGAATCCACTACTCCATCAACTCAGTCAAGTTGTACTCTTGCGGCACAGCACAAAGCTAGTTGTCAGCAGTGACAGTAGGCAAACAAAACAAAACAACACAAGGCAAGAGCACGGTACCTATTCTCTGGAAGCTCCCCGGGACCCGGAAAGGATGCCCGTGCTACTCCTGCCACTGTCCCCCAACAAGGAAGCATTTGCGCCTCCAGGTTTCACTTGTTGAGGTGGGCAAGTCTTCCACCAAAACTTTGAACTTCCCCCGTGACTTCATCGTCATGCAGCCCCGGCTGCCCTTCTTTGCGCACCACCCCATATGCCAGCACGCATTGAACTCGTCACAGTTCAGGAACTCCTGCTTCAGCAGGTGGAATAGCACGCCCGTTCCCAGTATTTGCTTCAGCATATTGGGGGTAACTTGCCCCGGGGCGATATGCAGACACGCTAAGGTGTACTACACAAACGGGGGCAGCGGGAACATCAACCCACACTTTAGTTGCATTGGTACTCGTATACCAACGTAAAGTTACCCGGGGGATCCCAAAACTTCACCCCCCGGCCCAGCGGCCGCAACAAAACCTCCTCCGGGATGCTCCAATTTTGGCGAAGCACTTCAAGCTCCGACGACGTCAAACTCTAGCCAAGGGGTTCCCAAAACGAGTCATCCTCCTCATGCGATGTTGCCATGATCAACTCCTCTACCTCCTGCAATAGAGGGTCATATGAGGACACATGAGACCCGGCATCCACCACAGGAATGCCTTCCCCCAAGTCAAGGGCAATCTCCACCATAAGGTTAGCCAACCCCTCCTCCATCCGGTGCAAAGTGTCCGAATCAGCACTAAGCGAACTAGAGACCTCCACGATCTCTTCGCTAGACACCCACACCGGATATGCCATACCCCGCTACCTTAACCCTAACCAGCCCGACAACAAATCCCTCACCCTAGAATTCCTACCAACACCACAAAAATGTGAACAATCCCACACCCCAAATAACCGGAAACAACGCCCCCACCACATACAAAATCAAAAGACAGAGGAAACGACGAGTTCATACTTGGAAACACTGGGTTCGCGTAGTGGCAGTGAAGCTGATTACAATCGGCTAAGCGCTCGCACCCAATCGATTGAGGATGAAATTGAACGATTCCCAGTCTGAAACTTGTAGAATAGCCGAAACCCTAAAATACAAATCGCGCCTCCACAGTTTCCAGTTTCAAAACATGAACTCCCCCTTCAGTTCTCTCCAACCCTATTTATAGGTATCCCTCTGGACCCCACAAAACTGAACGGTCAGGGAAAAGCCACGTCACCGTAGGCCACTCCCAAAAAAAAAAAACGTGGACTGCCTCGTCAAGGCAACGGCCCGCAACGCTCAGTAACGAGTCTCCCCAATCAAGGGTGGACTGACTCGCCACGTAGCGGCCTGCAACGTCACCTCGCGACAGTCCCCAACCAAGCTCGGACTGACTCGCCACATAGCCACAGTCCCCAATCAAGCGCGGACTGACTGGCCACATCGCGACAGTCCCCAACTAAGCGCGGACTGCCTCGCCACATAGCCACAGTCCCCAATCAAGCGTGGACTGACTGGCCACCTCGCGACAGTCCCCAACCAAGCGCGGACTGACTCGCCACATAGCCACAGTCCCCAATAGAGCGCAGACTGACTGGCCACCTCGCGACAGTCCCCAACCAAGCGCGGACTGCCTCGCCAAATAGCCACAGTCCCCAATCAAGCGCGGACTGACTGGCTACCTCGCAACAGTCCCCAACCAAGCGCGGACTGCCTCGCCACATAGCCACAGTCCCCAATCAAGCGCGGACTGACTGGCCACCTCGCGACAGTCCCCAACCAAGCGCGGACTGCCTCGCCACATAGCCACAGTCCCCAACCAAGCGCGGACTGACTGGCCACCTCGCGACAGTCCCCAACCAAGTGCGGACTGCCTCGCCACATAGCCACAGTCCCCAACCAAGCGCGGACTGACTGGCCACCTCGCGACAGTCCCCACCTAAGCGCGGACTGACTCGCCAGAGCAACATCAAACTTTTCTTCTTGCCAACAGGTTTCCGGAACATCACCCTCGTCACCTCGCGACTCTCACGTGGGGACTTGGGGACTCGGCACCATGCCTCCTGCACCCGGGTAAAACCTATCCTCGGCATCTCTAGAATAACTCCCCACCCAAGAACTCTCTCGGACTGGGGACTTGGGGACTTGTTAGTACATAGCCAAAATACTTGGCTAAGCCGAGAATACGGTACAATTACCCGGTCGAGATAGCCCTGGTGGGCCCTTCACGGACATCCAAAGAAGGAAGGGCCGGTAACAAACCGCTTGTCAAAGTCATTCTAGCGGCAAAACACCCCCAAAAGGGGAGACACTCCAAAGGAGGGCAAAGAGTCCCACATTGGAGACTAAGGCAAAGGTACCCATACTTGCCTTATAAAACAAGCTCAAGGTACACACACATCTATATACTCACATATATTCTCTCCGTCTTTCATTCATCTACCCGTACAGGTGCTCAAAGCTAACTTAAGCATCAGAGAGTCGAAGACTGGGCCACCCCAGTCCCGACCCCGTGACATTGTCATTTGTGCAGGTACCGTGTCAGGACCCGCCCCGAATTTCACCCCGAAACCCGAGATGAGTCCTGCGGGGACCACCTCCAAGGAAAATTTACCGAAGACTCGGCAAACCTCCCTCGAAAATGGACAACCCTAACTTAAAAACTTACGAATCACCTTTTAATCCAAAACAAAAAAAATCTTCAGCTACACTCCAAAAGTAGCCAGAATACAAACATAAGAATTCCAATAGTATTCAGAGCTACTAAAAAAAATATAAAAAAAAATACAACGGAAGCTAACAAACTCCTAGTAGATTAAACAGGTAACTTACTGGCAAAATGTAGCTGATAGCTGGGTCACTATGCCTCGACGTCTCCTGCTGGACCTCACGCGAACTCTGCAGACTGGGCATTTTAAAAAACGAAGAGCCCAGGGGAAAATATTTAACACGTCAGAGTGAGTGGACAAAACTGATCTGACAACAAATAAATATTTCCCCAAAAGAAATGCTTTCCACAGTGGCAAAAACACGAACACCACTGGAACGATTCTGAACTGGGGTCCAGCCTGGCTAGAACCCCCAAACTTTAAGAAACTGTCTCTCAGGCCTGGATATTATATATATAGTATGTATGCACACTCGCCTGACTCTTAGCATGATATCTATGAACAACTTGAATAAAGTAGATATCATACGAAGCTACTATGCTTGCGTCTAACGCTCACATCACCCCACACCGGAATTGTACCTCGCATATAGGGGAAAGCGGCCGAGTGGTAATATATACGTGCTGACTCCTTGTACGACATCTTTGAATAAATAAATGCAAGAATAGGAAGTTGCACAGGGCTACGACACTCGCGTCTAACGCTCATGTCACCCATACCGGAATTGTACCTCGCGTATGGGGGAAATCACGTATAGCGGCCGGAGGAGGGAGTTCTGGCGAGAAAACCGGCTCGGCAGCCGTGGCTTTCGGGCGGCGTTTCTCCCTCACGGCGGCGCTAGGGAGGCTGCCACCGGTCTAGAAATGTAGCTGGGAGGGAGACCGTTCGAACGGGACCGGCCCGGTGGCGAACGGAGGCCGGACGGCGGCGGATGGTCGGCCGGAACTTTCCTGGGTGTAGAGAGGAGGAAATCGGGTGAGAAGAGAAAATCGGGAGGGAAAAGAAATGAACTTGGGCCTTCAGCCCACCAGGTCCAACACCTCTATAAACCCAAAATCCAAAATTCAACACCCCAAAAATAATACCCCAATAAAATTACCTTTTACTGGCAAAAATTACCATTTTTTACCTTCGTCAAAATTTCTTCCTTAGAATCATTCCCTCAAAATATTAGTCCCTCAACACCCTCTGGGGATTAATTAAATTACACACTTAGTGACGAACACGGTAAAAACTCTTATTACCACTATACCAGTAATAAAGGTAAAAATTAAGGTTCGGGGCGTGACAATTCTCCCCTCCTTATAAAAATTTCGTCCTCGAAATTTACAAACATGCTACTCCAAGAGATAAGGATACTGCTGCCTCATTTGCTCTTCTGGCTCCCAAGTAGCTTCTTCTACTTGGTGGCTTCTCCAAAGCACTTTGACGAGCTGAATTGACTTGCTCCTAAGCATTTGCTCCTTCCGGTCGAGAATCTGAACCGGTTCCTCTTCATAGGACAAATCCTTCTGCAGACTAGTCGGCTGCTCTTGCAGCACATGAGAAGGATCGGCAATATATTTGCGAAGCATGGATACATGAAACACATTATGTATCCTAGCTAACTCTGGAGGCAAGGCTAATTGATAAGCAAAAGAGCCAACTCGCTCTATTATCTCATAGGGCCCAAAATACATCGGACTAAGCTTCCCACGCTTGCCAAAATGTACTACCCCTTTCCAAGGAGATAGTTTCAGAAACACTCAATCACCTACTTGAAACTCAAGGTCCTTCCTGTGGACATCGGCATAACTCTTTTGCCTACTCTGAGCAGCCTTGAGTCTATCTCTGACCACCTTGATCTTTTCATTTGCATACAGCTCAGCCGATTTATTATGCGAAAACTTCTTTCACACCGGCAAGAAATGAGCAGATTTAGTGAGTCTATCCACTATCACCCAAATACCGTCATGCCCTTCACGGGTACGAGGTAAACTGAAGACAAAATCCATGGTGATGTGGTCCCACTTCCACACTGGAATAGGTAACGGCTCAAGCAAACCTGAAGGTTTCTGCCTTTCAGCTTTCACTTGCTGACAAATCAGACACCTACTCACAAAAGCTGTAATTTCCCTCTTTATGTTAGGCCACCAATAATAATCCTTCAAAGTCCGATACATTTTTGTGCTACCCGGATGAGCAGCATATGCAGAACTATGAGCTTCCTCCATAATCTCACTCTTCAACTCTACATTTCTTTTTGGAACACATAGCCGGTTCTTAAACAATAGAGTCCCATCTCTTCTAACTGAAAAATGATCGGCTGCGGCTCCATTCGAAGCTCTTTCCATCAATCGAACTATGGAAGGATCATTATACTGTGCTTCCCGCACTCTATCAACCAAAACTGGCCTCACATGAAAACTGGCGATCAAAGCACCCACTTCATCCACCGCTAAATCCACCCCTGTAGCCCGCAGCTCACAAAGAAGTGGAACTCGAACCATCCTCAAGTGAAACAAAGACACTGAGGGATTGCGACTAAGAGCATCAGCTACCACATTAGCTTTTCCAGGATGATACTCTATCGTGCAATCATAATCACTGAACAACTCCATCCACCTTCTTTGCCTCAAATTCAACTCCCTTTGTGTGAACACATACCGAAGACTCTTGTGATCGGTAAAAAATCTGACACTTGGCTCCATAAAGATAGTGTCTCCACAACCTGAGAGTAAAAACCACAGCTGCAAGCTCTAAATCATGAGTGGGATAATTCACCTCATGCGGCTTCAATTGCCTAGAAGCGTAGGCAATCACTCGATCATGCTGCATCAACACTCCACCTAGACCTCGTCTAGAAGCATCACAAAACACCACATACTCCCCACTATCGTCTGGAAGTGCCAAAACAGGAGCACTAGCCAAACGATCCTTTAACTCTTGAAAACTTTGCTCACACTGATCTGACCATTCGAACTTGACTCCCTTTCTGGTCAATCTAGTTAGTGGAGCTGCAATCTTCGAAAAGCCTTGCACAAATCGCCGATAGTAACCTGCTAACCCCAGGAAACTACGAATCTCAGTCACAGTTGTGGGTCTTTTCCAATTGGACATCGCTTCCACCTTATGAGGAACCCACCTTATCCAGCCAAAACTCACACTTGCTGAACTTGGCAAACAACTGCGCATTCCTCAAAGTCCGCAAAATCAATCTTAGATGTTTGGCATGCTCCTTCTCACTTTTTGAGTAAACCAAAATATCATCTATGAACACGATCACGAAGCGGTCAAGATATGGACTAAACACCCTATTCATGAGATCCATGAACGTCACGGGTGCATTAGTAAGTCCAAAAGGCATTACCACAAACTCATAATGACCATAGCGTGATCGAAAAGCAGTCTTGGCTACGTCACTATCCCGAATCCGCAACTGATGATAACCAGATCTCAAATCAATCTTTGAGAACACCGAGGCACCTCTCAACTGATCGAACAAATCATCAATGCGAGGCAACGGGTACTTATTCTTCACAGTGACTTGATTCAGCTTCCTATAATCACGGCCTATGGTGGCCGAAGGACGGAGCTCCGGCGAAATGACTTCCGGCGGTTCCGGTGGCTTTTCTCCTCTCCGGCGGCTCTACCGGCTCGGATGGTTGGCCGGGGAGAGAGAGGAGGTGACGGGGGTCCTTCCTGGGCCGGAACGGCTGTTCGTCGCTGGCGGGACGGCGGCGAGCTTTCCGGCGGGAGGACTCGGGCAGGGGAAACTCGGGGAGAAGAAAAGAGAAAGAAGAGAAAAGAAAGAAGAGAAAGGAAGAAGAGAAGAAAAAGAAAAGGGGCTCGGGCCTGGGCTGCCACCCCTGGCCCAACTCAACTAAAAAGCCCACTTCAAAAATACCCCATTTTTACTACCTCCAAACTTTACCAATAAATTCATAACTTTACCATGCTAACTCCAAATTTAACGCGTAGCATGTCTACGAACTCGTAACGACGTTCTCTACAACTTTCATGAAGAAAGTTTTCCCAAATTCCCAACAGAATAAAAAGTCAACTTTAAAGTCTTTAATATTAAACGGTTAATTAATACGGTAAAAAAACCAAAATAATACCGGAATAAATAACCGTAAAATAACTTAAGGACTGGGGCGTGACACATATAACTTCTATCATGGTGCCTTCTTGTGGAGCTTGGAGGAGCACCTTCCCATTGCTGCATTCATGATCTTTCTCCATGGCGAGGTAGGTGGGATGTCTGTCTACAAGTTTCATGACCGGTCTATGGGCGAGGAAGATAGTTTACTAACTACCGACAACAATATATAAATTGATAAGCAACATTATATTAAATCAAGCCATGTTCTCACATATCACTTCAATTAAACAAGATCAAAGATTCAATGAGTGAAAACTTACAAGAACTGCTCACTTGAAAGGTTGTAATACAGGCAATCAACCAAAGGTCCAAAGCTTTGAAGACATTGAGGTCTTGATTCTTGAATCCTAAATCGAATTCGCCATTGATCAAAACAGAAGTGCAAAACTAATTACTTTCAATTTCAATAGAACAAATGGAATCGTTCATACTTTGTAGTTGTAGAGTTGGACTTTGAAGTTTCACTTTCTCCTAAATCTCAATCACCCAAATATGAATTGAAGTTAGAGGAACTGACGATGTCTTGCCGTATTGGTCTTGACTCTTGACTCCTAAATCGAATTCATCATTGATCAATCAGGGTAACAAATAAGAAGCAAGCCAGAGATGCAATTAATGTCAGGACCCGCCCCGAATTTCATCCTGAAACCCGATGTGAGTCATGCGGGGACCACCTCCAAGGAAAACTTACCGAAGAACTTGCTAACCCTAGGAAACTACGAATCTCCGACACAGTTGTGGGTCTTTTCCAATTGGACATTGCTTCTACCTTCTGGGGATCCACACTAACACCTTCAGCTGAAACTATATGACCCAGAAATCCCACTTTATCCAGCCAAAACTCACACTTGCTGAACTTGGCAAACAACTGCGCATTCCTCAAAGTCCGCAAAATCAATCTTAGATGTTTGGCATGCTCCTTCTCACTTTTTGAGTACACCAAAATATCATCTATGAACACGATCACGAAGCGGTCAAGATATGGACTAAACACCCTATTCATGAGATCCATGAACGCCGCGGGTGCATTAGTAAGTCTAAAAGGCATTACCACAAACTCATAATGACCATAGCGTGATCGAAAAGCAGACTTGGCTACGTCACTATCCCGAATCCGCAACTGATGATAACCAGATCTCAAATCAATCTTTGAGAACACCGAGGCACCTCTCAACTGATCGAACAAATCATCAATGCGAGGCAACGGGTACTTATTCTTCACAGTGACTTGATTCAGCTTCCTATAATCAATGCATAGTCTCATGGTGCCGTCCTTCTTCTTAACAAATAACACCAGAGCACCCCATGGAGACATGCTAGGCCGAATAAAAAAAAAACCTTGTCTACTAACTCTTGCAATTGAGTCTTAAACTCTTTCAATTCTGCTGGAGCCATTCTGTAAGGTGCCTGAGAGATAGGCATAGATCCAGGAAGCAACTCAATGGAAAAGTCTATCTCCCTTACAGGAGGCGAACCAGGCAAATCCTCGGGAAACACGTCCGGAAATTCTCTTACTACAGGAATGTCTCCCACTTCCATCACTCCTATACTTGCATCCACAACAAGAGCTAAGAATGCCTGACAGCCTTTGCTTAACAATCTCCTAGCAGCCACAGCTGAAATCAGGCAACTCGAAATCACATCTCTTTCCCCCTGGAACACAACCTCCAATCCATCTGGGCTCCGAAACACCACTTCTTTTTGGAAACAATCCACCATATCTAAAGGGATTAAATCTGACTTAAACTGAGCTCCTTCCACCAAAACTTCACAACCACTAAACACCTAAGCTATTCTCATCACCTCACCAGAGGGAAGAGATACGTGTCACTCGCCTGGAAGAGACGATGATGGCACATTGGCATGGAGAGCGAATCTACTAGACATGAATGAATACGTAGCTCCAAGGTCAATTAAAACAAATGTTGGTTGACCAAAAATTAACAACGTACCAATGATGACATCTGGGGAAGTACGACCCTCCTGCTGGGTCATAGCATGGAGTCTAGCGCGAGTCATGGGACGTCCACGCTGACCACTCCCCTGCTGAGAACCACCTCTGACCGAAGCACTGCCCTGGGCACCACTACTAGATCCTCTAGCTGAAAACTGACCAATAGGATGAGTAGGGGTGGGAGTGGTCCTCTGAGCCAACAATGGGCAAATCTCTCCTGAAGTGGTCCTGACCACCACATTCAAAGCACCCAGAAAACTGCTGCTGCTGCTACCCATGTGAAAAAGTCTGGCTACCGGATGACCCACCATGGAAACTGCCACCCGAACCATACTGCCCAGACTGCTGCCTACCCAACTGGCTCATAGCAGGGTCTCCTGAAACGTCCTCCAAATCTACCTCGAGAACCAGAACCCGATCCTCCACTACTACCACTGCCCGCTGAAGATCCAGAAGCTGATGAGGAAGCGACCTTCTTCGATGGACCCTGGCTGGGACCACGAAATCTCTGGGCCGTGCACTAAAAGTTCTCCTGGTCTCAATGGCCATGGCTGCAGTAACCGCATCAAGAAAAGTCGGGTAAATGCTACCGACCATCTTGTCTGCATAAACCCCACTAAGAGCTCCAACAAACATGACAATCTTGGTCCTCTCATTAGGAATCAAGTAGGGCACATGGTAGCTCAAGGAAGTGAAACTCTGCTCTAACTCGATGACACCCTCATCATCCCCCTTCTTAATGTTCAGGAAATCCGACTGAATCCTGATACGCTGAGCGTGACCGAAATACTAACCCAAGAAGAGCGCCTTAACTCCTCCCAAGTCATGTCTTGAGCACCACCACGATTTCTGCTAACAAGGATCCACCAGTGATGCGCTGAGTCATCCAGAAAAGTCACTGCCATCATCACTTTCTTTTCTTCCGGCAGTTCAGTGCTCTCAAAAGCCATTTCCATCTTATCTAACCAAGTGTGCGCATCAAGGGGTCCCTTGGCGCCCTTGAACTCAATTGCACCAGCATCGAAGACATCCTTCTTCTTCACAGACCGAGGCTGCTGAACTCTATCTAACACACCTCTCAGCATGCTCCCAATCGAATCAACCAATCCTCTAACCTCATCACCCTCACTGGCGTTGGTCGAGGAAGCTACCCAGGGTCGGCGCCTAGGAGGCATAGTACCTAAGGAAGAAGATATTAAGTAGTCTGTCCATAAGACTAACAGAACTATCACACATACCCAATAACACATAGTATCAAAAGCAAAAAGCTGCCAATGAATCCGCCGCGGTCGGACCATCACTCTATAGACACTATGGCTACTTAGGCAAATACGATAGTGAATAAGAAACAGAAGATGAACCTAGAGCTCTGATACCAACTGTCAGGACCCGCCCCGAATTTCACCCCGAAACCCGAGATGAGTCCTGCGGGGACCACCTCCAAGGAAAATTTACCGAAGACTCGGCAAACCTCCCTCGAAAATGGACAACCCTAACTTAAAAACTTACGAATCACCTTTTAATCCAAAACAAAAAAAAATCTTCAGCTACACTCCAAAAGTAGCCAGAATACAAACATAAGAATTCCAATAGTATTCAGAGCTACTAAAAAAAATATATAAAAAATAAATAAAATACAACGGAAGCTAACAAACTCCTAGTAGATTAAACAGGTAACCTACTGGCGAAATGTAGCTGATAGCTGGGTCACTATGCCTCGACGTCTCCTGCTGGACCTCACGCGAACTCTGCAGACTGGGCATTTTAAAAAACGAAGAGCCCAGGGGAAAATATTTAACACGTCAGAGTGAGTGGACAAAACTGATCTGACAACAAATAAATATTTCCCCAAAAGAAATGCTTTCCACAGTGGCAAAAACACGAACACCACTGGAACGATTCTGAACTGGGGTCCAGCCTGGCTAGAACCCCCAAACTTTAAGAAACTGTCTCTCAGGCCTGGATATTATATATATAGTATGTATGCACACTCGCCTGACTCTTAGCATGATATCTATGAACAACTTGAATAAAGTAGATATCATACGAAGCTACTATGCTTGCGTCTAACGCTCACATCACCCCACACCGGAATTGTACCTCGCATATGGGGGAAAGCGGCCGAGTGGTAATATATACGTGCTGACTCCTTGTACGACATCTTTGAATAAATAAATGCAAGAATAGGAAGTCGCACAGGGCTACGACACTCGCGTCTAACGCTCATGTCACCCATACCGGAATTGTACCTCGCGTATGGGGGAAATCACGTATAGCTAGCTAGCATTTAATCATATACATACTATTCTCAGAATTGTACCTCGAGTATAATCCACCGAAATTCTCAATTTCGGGAAATATCCAATAACAGAAAAATCAATCAAATGATAAAGCATTTCAGATATAATATTCAAAACAAAGGTCCACTCACAACTTAGGCCTAAGCCTGACGTCGGTCGGAGGTCTCCTCTGCTCGAGCCTCCTCGCGTCCTGTTCCATATACATAAAACCTTAAATGAAACATCGACGTTTAAATGCAAAACATGCATAATTAAATATGCTTCGCGCTCAACCAAGCCTAACACTCCAAAATCTTAAATCCACTGCCAACCTCAAAACTCCACAAATTTTACCGACAACCTCGAAAAACACTTTTCACCAAATAAAATCCAATGGCCGGATTATTAATTAATAATCCGCCAAAAATACTTAACTTCAAAAATTCTTAAACCTATCCAAAACTCCTCCAAAAATTCTAAGACTTATTCCATTAAACTCCTCACATTTTTCTCCACCAAAAATATTTTCTCGGCGGCGGCCGGCAGCCATTTTCCGGCGACCTCCAATGGTCACCAAATTTTGACAGAATCTTCCTCTCAACCTCCTCTACAACATTCCTAACTACCACAAACTCCAATTCTAAGCCTAAGCACATCAATCGAACGGAAAAACACAAAAAGCCCTAGAAATTTCAAATTACGATTTCTCCTTACCTAGCTCACGACGGAGCGAGCCCTTTGGAGAGATTGAAGCACGGGAGGAGGGCTTCCTTTTGGGCTATGGCTCACCGGATATGGCGGCCGGAGGAGGGTGTTCCGGCGAGAAAACCGGCTCGGCAGCCGTGGCTTTCGGGCGGCTTTTCTCCCTCACGGCAGCGCTAGGGAGGCTGCCACCGGTCTAGAAATGTAGCTGGGAAGGAGACCGTTCGAACGGGATCGGCCCGACGGCGAACGGTCGGCCGGAACTTTCCTGGGTGTAGAGAGGAGGAAATCGGGTGAGAAGAGAAAATCGGGAGGGAAAAGAAATGAACTTGGGCCTTCAGCCCACCCGGTCCAACACCTCTATAAACCCAAAATCCAAAATTCAACACCCCAAAAATAATACCCCAATAAAATTACCTTTTACTGGCAAAAATTACCATTTTTTACCTTCGTCAAAATTTCTTCCTTAGAATCATTCCCTCAAAATATTAGTCCCTCAACACCCTTTGGGGACTAATTAAATTACACACTTAGTGACGAACACGGTAAAAACTCTTATTACCACTATGCCAGTAATAAAGGTAAAAATTAAGGTTCGGGGCGTGACATACCGAGTGAAAGACCCCAAGAATTCTACTTCGTTTCGCCCCGCGACCACATCCCGGCTCAGGACGAAACAGGTAGAAACAGATGTTATGAGAGTTAAGATCTTTATGATCATATACAAATGAGAAGCGTTATACAAATGTTAGTGAGACTCTTGTTTTACGAACAAAACCAAGAGTAAGATTGCTTCAATCACTAAATAGATATCCAAATTTGGAGAAGTGCAAGAAGAAAGATAGAGAACATATTCCACAAATAGTATTTTGAGATGATGATAGTTGTGGGAATACATTATTACTATTTTAATTGCATTACAAGCCTATGATTAAAGTTTACTTCTCAAATGTGAGGGTATGTATAATGTCTATAAATTGTATGTAAAACAATTGAAGAGATAATGTTGGAATACTTTGACATTTACATATGTATATCGAAAGGATATAAACAACTACTCTCAAGTAGAATTTGATTTAATTGCCAACCTTATGGATCCATATAATAAAGGTTTGACAAGAGAGATAGTTGATGATCAAGGGTAATGAGTTAAAGCCAATAATACAATGAGTCATTACTTGGCGGAAACCTAACCTAGAAACATTGGAGATCCCATGGTTTAGGTTCAATAGGAAAACTAGTTGGGGAAGGCTCAAGATGCATAACACACAACTCACTCATTCCTATGATCGATGTGTGTTTTCCATAGCCGTAATAAGGTTATGCTTTTGCACTTAATGATATTAATATCTTGTTATCAAGGGAAATATGGCGGAATATTCTTAATTAGTGTGATCACCTATATGAGAGTCGAAGTGGGGTCGCTTCTATGAGAATGATATGGCTTAGTTTTCTAGAGCTCTCATGAATGTGAAAATTATTCAGGACCAAAATGAACACAACCGAAAGAACCATTGTGTATTAGAATAAGAGATGTGTGAGGCTTATTGTCTTGGTTTACACAAACGATGAATAGTTCAAAGATCTTCTACATCTACTATTTCACCAAGTAAATCCGATAGGTCTTCACTATGAAAGGTTCAAGTCCAAAAGACACCTCTTCAAATGCATCTCTTGTTCGCTTGTACAATCTAATTCCTTGTCATTCATTATCATTGTCATTTTCATTCATATGAGGGATTGTTGAAAATTATGTAATAATATCCAGTATGAATGAAAATAAAATTACTCATGACCTTTTCATTTGAAAGGGTGTGTCTTTTTCAATAGGCGTCTTTAAGAATAAGTGAGTCTTTTGAAGGAGATAAGTGAACGAACATGTTGGTTCACTTGGGGTTTTATATAAACCCATACTCATATCTTCTTAAAGATAAGATCAAGAATCCTTAATTTTTCTAGAAGTATTGTTCGTGTCAAGAGAGTACAAGATACAATTTATGGTTCGTTAGAGTCCAAAATTATGGTGCTTCTATTTTGGGTCATCGATTGTTGTATTCTGCAAGGCAGACGACCATCGAACTACAAGCACAAGGGTAGGGGCGGAATTTGTCTTTAGTCAAGTGCCTTTATGCATGTGATCTACGCATTTTAGGCGTATTAATTAGTACATTTTCTCTACATTTTTACTTTGTTATTTACTTAGTATGGTTAATTTTACTAGCTTTTACTTAATTTTGTTATTTTTAATTGTAGGACAAAAGAGACGGAGTAAATGAGCCAACAAGCATGCAAAACATGAAGATAAATGGAAGAAGAAAATTGGAGTCAAAAAGGAAGCCTGTGTTGACTAGGAAACAATTTTGACTAGGATTTGGAAATGATATAAAGCATGGAGCTTAATTGCATGATGAATGCACATGGATAATGGCAAGCTTAATTGCATGGGAAATGCATGGCCAACGGATTGGGTGATATTCATGGAGCATAATGTGAAACGGCATGGATAAGTTTAATTGGAGATGAGCTAAAGAAACGGTTTGGCAATTAAGCCAATGAAAGTAACGGTTTGGCAATTAAGCTAATGAATGCATGGAACGTTTTTTTTTCAATGGCTTAAAGAGGACGGCACCATCTTGGGGAAGGAGAATGGGGAGAGTCACATCCTCCCCTATAAATACGAGGGTTTAGCTCGTCATTCGGTATCACCTATCTTACGCTCTCACGCTGCCAAAATACTCAAACACTCTCCACCACAAAGATTTCCAAAACCAAGGCCGACTACACCATCACCACCTCCTAAAACCGACGCCATCTCCATCAAAGGGTCCTTTTGCTCTTGAAGTTTGCAGTGCTGTTCACGGAATTAAAAGTGTAAACATGAACCCTTTACTCCGTAGTCTCCTTTGTCTTTGTAATTATTTGTGTAAAAACTCGATGAATGGTTGCTTATTTTGGTTTTATACACTTTATGAATTTCATATGTCTTCCATGTGTTTATGAATTTTAGTTTCTCTTATGTGTTATGTGTTGGGCATAAAGCTTCGGTTTGGGTGGAGGTTAGGATCACTAAGGTGTTTGTATGCTGTTCATCGCATGTTAGTCCCTACCTTTAGTTAAATCGATGATTTTGTTAAGGTGTTTATATGCTGTTCATTGCACTTTAATTAAAAGATAAAGAAAACCATAACATGTAATTGGAATTAAGGTCTGTAGATTTCGAGGATGATGGGAGAATTAGAGCCGTATAATATGCATGTGGGTAGGATGGGATGATCACATGTAAATAATTAATTATGTTTTTATTTTTGTCGAAAATATGGTAAGGGTTTTTTTGGGATTTTTCTTGTGTGTAAGCTTGTCTATGAGTTGATGCATGTTAAAGTTCTAAAAATACTTGCTATATGATTGACGTTTTTAGATAGATAATTAGGTAATTAAAATCAACTCTTACACCCCCCTTTTAACACCACAAAAATTGCATGCGCCCTTCAATCCCCGGTTAAGAACGATCCCTACTTGCTTATATTATACTACATCGATAGGGTTTTTTAAATTGTATATGATTGATTTATGTGTTTAATTTAAATGCATGTTTCAGTCGTATCAATTTTTGGCGCCGTTGCCGGGGAATTGTTAATTGTTTGTGATTTTTGTGTGTATATATGTAAATTTATACTTGTGAATATACTAACCATTTATTTTTTTGTAGGTACACTTGTAAAAATTTCGACATATGCATGTTAAAAATACATACAATTTTCATTACTTGTGTATATGTGCCTAAAATTGATTTTAAATTTCGGTGTACATTTTGTATGTTACTAACCAAATTTGTTTTGTAGACAAAATTTTTGTAAGTATTATTCATTGTTTGTATATAATTATATATTTAATAATTGTTAAACACGTTAAAGGATAGTCTTAAATTTACTTTGATTACGTGCTTGATTAATTAGGTCTCACTCCTTGGAATAGATGGTGCCTCTTTTTCTTGTTTATCTCCTTAACCCCTCATGATGTGTGGATTTCATCACCACACACCATAACCTAAGTAAAGTTATGGACATGAGGTTGAGGGCGGAGTTTACAAAGAACTATGAGGGAGTGTGCAATTCTTGAAAGTTTGGCTGAATGTCGGACATGGTGTCTAGAAAAGGGTTGTGACTGGTGACAGGTTCTGGATCTAAGAAAGACTTGCATCAATGGAGTATATACCAAAGGCTTGGTGAGTGGATGAATACTTATCTTTGAGTAAGAAATTCTTGGTGAATTACTGGCTAATTCATTAAGTCTGCCCAAAGAAGATAAGGACTAAATCTACTTTCCATGGTCGGTAAGCCTCGGGATGCATTGTCGAAATTAGTCCTACCTCTCGCGTTATCTCTATCCCCAACTGGCCATGTTTTTTCGATTAAACCAAGGCTGGACAATCGAGAGTTCATACTTTATCGCACGGGTCGCACGTCCTTGGAAAGACTGAAAACTCAATGCCTCGTAATTTCTGTAAATTTTTGGCGAAAATCAATTGGGACATGCTTGAAAAATCTTGAAAATTGTTTGAACTTGTAAGGAACATTTCCAACGTTTGCAGGAAAATAGGCATTAACTCCTCTGCGGTTTTGTGATGCTCGGATTTCACCACCGGGTACCCTAACCTAAGTGAAGTTAGGGACATGAGACCAAAGGCAGAGTCATTCTATTCATAATTGTTCATGTAACCTTGGTGTTTTCTGCAGGTTCTAACCATTTTCTCTTATGCATTCACACCATTTTATCATCTAGGTTGATCTTGTTTGATGCATTTAGTTAATTCTCATTAAGTAAATGTGTGATACATGATCAATCAAAGTGTGACATTGTGTGAAAGGTGCCCTAAAAACATGTCCAACGTGTGAAACTAATTTTGTGTGTATATATATTTAGAATTTTCATTGGTTACTATATTTCTGCATCATTTGCATTCGCATCATTTGCATCATTTTCATTGGAAACTAATTTTATATATCATTTGCATTCACGTTTAAGTGTGTTTCTGCATTTCTTTTCAGTGTACATTGTATATTTTTGCATTTCATATGTATTCTGTTGATACTAACGCTTGATATGTTGAATTTCAGACCATTTAATGAATGTCCGCTCCTGCTCTTCGTCAACTTGAACTCAGAAACCGAACAGTTGTGATACAGAATCAAAGGGGTCGGGTTTACGAAGGAGGGGTTATTGAGGGTCCAATTTTCAACAGTCCGGCCAACAGTCCACCTAACAGCCCACAAAGTCCACAATCATTTATATCATCACGTGCTTCCTCACTAGATACTTCAGACACTGAATCCATGGGTGATAACGATAACAATGTTGCACAGTCCATCAGACAGCAGACTTGCTCGAATCTGGGTAACTTTGGCCCAATGTCGATCACTTATCCAACACCAGCAGAGGGCCAGATTGCACCAGAGCTCAAGAGTGGTGTCATCCATCATTTGCCACGTTTTCATGGCCACACAACAGAGGATGCCAACACACACTTGACCACATTTCTGTTTGTGTGTGATTCTATGTGTCCTACCACTACTGATAGGGATGCATTTCGACTGAGAGCCTTCCCATTTTCACTGGAGGATAAGGCAAAACGTTGGCTCTTCAGTCTACCTGCTGGATCCATCACCACATGGAACACTTGCATCCAAGCTTTTATCACCAAGTACTTTCCTGCGTCCAAGATCACAAATCTGAGAAAGAAGATAACGGGCGTTATGCAAGAAAGTGATGAGTCTTTTGCTACTTACTATGAAAGATTCAAGGAGTTGTGTGAATCATGCCCATCACATGGAATATTTGAGAGCAACCTCTTGACATACTTTTATGAGGGACTCAAACCTTTGGAGAGAGAACTTCTTGATGCTGCAGCTGGTGGATCATTTCTGGAGAAGCCTGCAACTGAGGGACGAACTTTATTGAACCAGCGAGCTCTCAACACTCAGCAATATGAGGGGATGACGTTGCAGCAAACTAGGAAAGTGAGTGAGGCATCATCTTCAAGTACTTCTGCCGAATTGGCCAAACTCACCTCCGTAATTACCAAACTTTTGGAGTCTAAGCCACCTCAACCACAACCACCTGCAACGTTGGTGTGTGGTATCTGTCTACTGGATGGACATCATAATGATCAGTGTCCTCAGAATGTACCTGCTCAAGGGATGAAGGAAGTCAACGCCATAGGTGGATTTCAAAACAATCAAGGTGCTTCTCGCTACAACAATTATGGCAACTACAATCAAGGGATTCGAAATAATCATCCTGGATTTCAGTGGAGGAATAATGATTGTTGCCTTAACCCTGCTGCGCCTCAACCATTTCAACAACAACAATTGAATCAGCAAAGGCCCCAAAACGTTGGCACTGCCCCAGTTCAGCCTGTTCTTACCAATCCGGATTATGACAAAATGTTGTCACAGCTCTCATCATCCACACAGGTTTTGCTGAACACTCAAGCCCAACAAGGGAATGATATTGCTGAATTAAAGAAGCAAATGGGCCAAGTTGTTGAGTTCATGGCCCAGATTAAGGGAGAGTCTGGAAAGTTGCCTACTCAGACAGTTCCAAATCCAGGAAGTGATTTCCGTTCAGCAAGTGTTGTAGCTACAAGAAGCGGGAAGCAACATAGCGAGTATCAACAGAAGAAGAAGCCGACGCCACATACTATTATTCTGGATGACGTTGAGCTTGATCCGGCCACCACTGAGGCCGAGAAAGAGAAGGTGACGCCACCTGTCTCTATGGCACCTTCATCTTCACAAGTCGACCCGAAGCCACAAGGCATGAACTCAATTCCTTCAAGTTCGACTCATGCTAATTCCCCGTTTGTCATGGCACCATTTCCTAGCCGTCTTGCGAGCAAGAAGAAATTAGAAACGGATGAGGAGATCTTGGAGATTTTCAAGAAAGTGCAAGTCAATTTACTCCTCATCGAGTGCCTCAAACAAGTGCCAAAGTATGCGAAGTTTTTGAAAGAGTTGTGCACCACGAGGAGACAAACTAGAGAGAAGAAGATTGTGAAGATGAATGCGACTGTTTCAGCAGTCATTCAACGACGGCTACCCCCAAAGTTGAAGGATCCTGGGAGTTTTTCTGTTCCCTGCGTTATTGGTTCAAGATCTTTCAACAACGTCATGCTTGACCTTGGAGCTTCTATAAACGTTATCCCCTATACATTGTACCAAGCTCTAGGCCTTCCTGCATTGAAGAAAGATGATGTGATCATTCAGTTAGCCGATCGTTCAGAAACTTATCCACAAGGTTATGTGGAAGACGTTCTTGTCCAAGTCAATCAGCTTATCTTCCCAGCTAATTTCTATGTTGTTGATATTGAAGATAGTGACATCAACACCACGCCAATGCTATTGGGACGTCCATTTATGAGGACTGCAAGAACGAAGATTGATGTGTTTAGTGGAACGTTCAGCATGGAATTCGATGGAGATAGAATTGAGTTCAATATCTTTGACGCCATGCGACATCCTTCAGCTAGTGTCAACTCATGTTTTTCTGTGGATATTGTGGACACTTTGGCACAAGCTCACTTGGACACTCAAGGGAAGGACATGTTGGACCTGGTTTTACAAGAAGGAGCTGGGCGGACTCGACTCGGGGATGATGCCCTTTTTAATGATCTTTGGCTCGAAATGGTACCAGTGGCTTGTGAAGTTTTGGCTCTCCTGGATGCAGCTCAAGCAGAAATTCGTCACTTTTCTCCCATGCCCATCATTTTCGGTGAAAACAAGATGATGCCTTCAATTGTTCAAGCACCTGAGTTAGAGCTGAAAGTCTTACCTGAGCACTTGAAGTATGCTTACCTTGGAGAGAGTGAGACGTTGCCTGTCATTATATCAGCAACGTTGGAAGCTAAGCAGGAACACAAGCTTGTTGAGGTGTTGAAGAAACACAAGACAGCTATAGGTTGGACGCTTGCAGACATCAAAGGAATCAATCCGGCACACTGTGTACACCGGATCTTGCTTGAGGATGGCGCCAAACCTAGTAGGGAGGCTCAACGCAGACTTCATCCACCTATGATGGTAGTTGTGAAGACGGAGGTGATAAAACTCTATGATTGTGGAGTTATTTATCCAATATCAGATAGTCGTTGGGTGTCTCCAGTACAAGTTGTTCCGAAGAAGTCTGGAATCACTGTTGTCAAGAATGAGGATAATGAGTTAGTGCCTCAGAGGGCTGTTACAGGACATCGAGTATGCATTGACTACAGGAAGCTCAACGCCACAACCAGAAAGGATCACTTTCCTTTGCCATTCATTGATCAAATGCTTGAACGGTTGGCTGGTCGTGCTTACTACTGCTTCCTTGATGGCTATTCCGGGTACAATCAGATTAGTATTGCTGAAGAGGATCAAGAGAAGACCACCTTTACATGTCCATTTGGTACATTTGCGTATAGAAGAATGCCCTTCGGTTTATGCAACGCCCCAGGCACTTTCCAGAGATGTATGTTGGCCATCTTTTCTGATTATATTGAGAAGATCATTGAAGTTTTTATGGATGACTTCAGCGTCTTTGGGGACAGTTTTGACGCATGCTTGAGTAATCTGGAGCTGATTTTGCAACGATGCGTGGAAACGAAGCTGGTGCTTAACTGGGAGAAGTGTCATTTCATGGTGACGCAAGGTATTGTCCTTGGTCACATTATTTCGGCAAAAGGGATTGAGGTTGACAAAGCTAAAGTGGATCTTGTTCGACATCTGCCGTCTCCAACAAGTGTGAGGGAGGTTCGTTCGTTCTTGGGACATGCAGGATTCTACAAACGCTTTATCAAGGATTTTTCTCACATAGCAAGACCTTTGTGCCGCCTACTACAAAAGGAAGTGACATTTGAATTTGATGAAGAATGTCAACAAGCTTTTGACAAGTTGAAGGAGCTTCTGACTTCTACTCCTATCCTTTGTGCCCCGGATTGGTCCTTGCCCTTTGAACTTATGTGTGATGCATCGGATTATGCAGTTGGAGCTGTTTTGGGTCAACGAAAGGACAAGAAGCCATATGCCATTTACTATGCCTCTCGGACTTTGGATGAAGCTCAGATGAACTATACAACAACCGAGAAGGAACTACTTGCTGTGGTGTTTGCCTTAGACAAATTTCGATCATATCTTCTTCAGACTAAAGTAATTGTTTACACTGACCATGCAGCATTGAAGTATTTGATGGCGAAGAAAGATGCCAAGCCAAGACTTATTCGATGGATTCTACTTCTCCAAGAGTTTGATATTGAGGTTCGAGACAAGAAGGGAGTTGAGAATGTTGTAGCAGACCATCTGTCACGTATTGTACAAGACAAGGTGGAACATGTTGACATCAAGGAGAGATTTCCAGATGAGCAACTCTTCAGAGTTCAGACTAGTTCACAGGAGTTACCTTGGTATGCAGACATTGTCAACTATCTTGTTACAAGGGAATTTCCAGCTGATATGCCTAAAGCAAAACGTGATCACTTGAAATATGTGGCACGTCAGTATGTGTGGGATGAGCCATACTTGTGGAAACACTGTGCTGATGCTTTGATTAGAAGATGTGTACCAGACAACGAGCATAGATCAATTCTTGAGTTCTGTCATAATGAAGCTTGTGGAGGACACTTTGGATCAAAGAAGACAGCTTTGAAGGTTCTGGAAGCAGGATTTTTCTGGCCATCACTTTTCAAGGATGCTGCAGACCTTTGTGCTTCATGTGATAGGTGCCAACGCAGTGGAAATATTGGTCCACGTGATCAGCTGCCGATGCACTATGTACTTAACGTTGAGATTTTTGATGTTTAGGGGATCGATTTTATGGGACCTTTTCCCAACTCCAACGGTTTCATCTACATCTTGCTTGTAGTGGACTATGTCTCAAAATGGGTTGAAGCTAAAGCCACACGCACCAATGATTCCAAAGTTGTTGCAGATTTTCTTCGTACTAACATCTTTTCTAGGTTTGGCATGCCTCGTGTACTTATCAGTGATGGAGGGAGTCACTTCTGCAACAAGACTGTGGCGGCATTGATGAAGAAATATGGAGTTACTCATAAGGTTTCAACGCCTTATCATCCACAAACAAATGGTTTAGCTGAAGTTTCCAACCGTGAGATCAAGAAGATTCTGGAGAGAACTGTAGCGCCAAACAGAAAAGACTGGAGTCAACGACTTGATGATGCTTTATGGGCCTACAGAACTGCCTACAAGACACCTATCGGAATGTCACCTTACAGATTGGTTTATGGGAAAGCATGTCATCTTCCGGTAGAGTTGGAGCATAGAGCTTATTGGGCCATAAAGAAGTTCAACTTGTGTTATGATGAAGCAGGACTGCATCGAAAGTTACAGCTGGATGAACTTGAAGAAATCAGGAATGCAGCTTATGATAGTTCTTGGATCTACAAGGAAAAGACTAAGGTGTTTCATGACAAAATGATCAAGAACAAGTCGTTAGAAATTGGACAAAAAGTTTTACTCTTCAATTCTCGACTTAAGCTCTTTCCAGGAAAACTGAGGTCAAGATGGATTGGTCCTTTCATCATCACGCAGAAATCACCTTGTGGGACCTTCTAAATTCGTTCAAACACATCAGGGAAAGAATTCAAAGTGAATGGTCACCGATTGAAGCCGTATTATGAAGCTTTTGTGGAAGAAGACGTTGAGGTCATGCCCCTCAAAGAACCGACCATTCCCAGCGACTAAAAGTGTATCATGTCTAGGCTGTAAGACATTAAAAAAAAACAAGCGCTTGTTGGGAGGCAACCCAATGGAGGATCGACATACAGATTTGCTTTCTTTTTCCTTCCTCTTTATTAATTAGCTTGTTAGTGTGTTAATTAGTTAGATATTTTTGGTAAATTCTTTTCTGCCTGCTTGGTTCTATGTTTTTCGCTATTTACATTGAGGACAATGTAGGATTTAAGTGTGGGGGAGGGGTTTACCTTTATTTGAGTCATTATTTTTTTTAAAAAAAAAACAAAATTTGTAATTTTCGTAGGTTTTCATTTTAGAGTCTTTTTAGGATGTCCTTAACTCGTCGATGATGATATTTTTCTGAGACAATTTCGAGTTCATGGCTTTCATGTCACTAATTTATGGAATTCTTTTGTTAATAGAGATGTTTTGATTTCATTGGCATGTAGTAGATATAGATTGTAAAACATGGTACAGAATTCGCATGCTAGAATAAGTTTAAATCATTTGAACCTATGAGAGTTTTTGAGCCAAAATCCATGATTTTAGAGAGGAAATTTCGACATACATAGGATTTTTGTTTAAAAATTAAACATGCCTCATATGATTGCTTGCCATAGTTTTTAATGAACTAGAGAATGCTAGAACTTGCTCATGTTGATTTTCAAAGCTTATAGTCAATTCATACTCTGATTTTGGATATGATTAAAGGCACTTAGGATTTACCACCACTTTTGCCAAATTGCCCTGTGTCCCATTTGTGCGCACGAGCTGCGACCCCCTTAAATAACCATGTTGAGCCCACATTAAGCTTTTCATTCATCACCATATATATCTAAACACCTTAGCCTAGTGTAGGACTTCTTTGCCCTATGTTCTGCAGACTTAGTGTGAAGTAATGTCGACAAGAGGAGAAAATGATGTTTTCGGTGATGTTTCTTAATTGCTATGTTATGTGTATGGGGATAGACTTGTCTAAATAGCTTGAAATGTGTGAGATTGCCGAAAATACAAAAAAAAAAAAAATGAAACAAATTTTGAGAGCAAGAAAGAAAAAAAATGAAAAGAAAAATCAAAAGCTCTCCGGCAATAAGTTTTTAGTGTTTAAGTTGGATTAATGTCCCCCATATTTGCGGATTTGGAGTTTGTATTGAATTGAAGGCCTAATAGTGAAGAAATATGGCCTCTGTCCTGTTTGCAAAGCTCTAAGGAAGGTTATAATGAAGTCCGGGCCCAACAAGATGATATCCGGCCCTTGTACTTAAAGTATGATCATGGTGACGTTGGTGAAAATGGTGTGCACGAATTGAAAGAGTTTTTGGAGCTAAACTAAGTCTTTGGAACGTTCTTAAACACCACTTATCCAAATATTCGAATGCCTTAGCCTTAGCCCCATTACAACCCTTGAAAGTCCTTTATGATCCTTGAGATGAGTAGTTTTTGATCTGTGGAGTTAATCACATGAGTAAGCATATGGTTTGGGTTCATTTGTGCAAGTAATCAGTTCCATTCATAAGGTTTCATTCATTCTTATATTTATCTTGAGTGAAACCCTTTTTCATGAGTGAAAAGATGATGAGTGCATCCAGGTGAGGATTGTGAACTTTCCTAGTGCATGCATAGCTTATAAATCACCATTGTTTTCATCTAGGTCTTACTTGTTCATGCATGAGAATGTCTTTATTAACTCTTGAATTCCTTGTGTTCAAACATTCTGATTGCCATGGAAATTTCGAAATTCTGTAAAGGGTTTTAGATTTGTTTTGAGTCTTAGTTTAATTTAGTGTTTGCTAAGGGGCTAGCAATGTCTAAGTGTGGGGGAATTTGATCTACGCATTTTAGGCGTATTAATTAGTGCATTTTCTCTACATTTTTACTTTGTTATTTACTTAGTATGGTTAATTTTACTAGCTTTTACTTAATTTTGTTATTTTTAATTGTAGGACAAAAGAGACGGAGTAAATGAGCCAACAAGCATGTGGAAGAAGAAAATTGGAGTAAAAAAGGAAGCATGTGTTGACTAGGAAACAATTTTGACTAGGATTTGGAAATGATATAAAGCATGGAGCTTAATTGCATGATGAATGCACATGGATAATGGCAAGCTTAATTGCATGGGAAATTCATGGCCAACGGATTGGGTGATATTCATGGAGCATAATGTGAAACGGCATGGATAAGTTTAATTGGAGATGAGCTAAAGAAACGGTTTGGCAATTAAGCCAATGAAAGTAATGGTTTGGCAATTAAGCTAACGAATGCATGGAACGTTTTTTTTTCAATGGCTTAAAGAGGACGACACCATCTTGGGGAAGGAGAATGGGGAGAGTCACATCCTCCCCTATAAATACGAGGGTTTAGCATAAAGCTTCGGTTTGGGTGGAGGTTAGGATCACTAAGGTGTTTGTATGCTGTTCATCGCATGTTAGTCCCTACCTTTAGTTAAATCGATGATTTTGTTAAGGTGTTTATATGCTGTTCATTGCACTTTAATTAAAAGATAAAGAAAACCATAACATGTAATTGGAATTAAGGTCTATAGATTTCGAGGATGATGGGAGAATTAGAGCCGTATAATATGCATGTGGGTAGGATGGGATGATCACATGTAAATAATTAATTATGTTTTTATTTTTGTCGAAAATATGGTAAGGGTTTTTTTGGGATTTTTCTTGTGTGTAAGCTTGTCTATGAGTTGATGCATGTTAAAGTTCTAAAAATACTTGCTATATGATTGACGTTTTTAGATAGATAATTAGGTAATTAAAATCAACTCTTACACCCCCCTTTTAACACCACAAAAATTGCATGCGCCCTTCAATCCCCGGTTAAGAACGATCCCTACTTGCTTATATTATACTACATCGATAGGGTTTTTTAAATTGTATATGATTGATTTATGTGTTTAATTTAAATGCATGTTTCAGTCGTATCAGCATGCCTTAATCGAAATATCAAGTCAGTTATTTCTTTTCTTGTACTACTTTTATAGGATTCTTACACTATTTTACTCTTATATTAGGATTGATTTACTACTTTCAATCCTAGACGAATATTGTTATGTTTCTTATATTCTTTATTGAAACTTAAATTATATTTATGATTAAATAAATGATTGTTCCCTAACAATTTTTCTTAGAAAAAGATTGTAATGACGAGTAATGATGCCAGTTTTACATCATTCCCTGCCTTCAGATTTTATATATATGTATGTATGTATGTATATATATACATACATACATGGATGTAGGATTACACCAAGGGATTCCTTTTTTTGACATATATGAAGGATGAGGGATTACACCAACTTTTCGATCACAAAATCACATCTCCATCATTCAATATGTAGTTCTATATGAGTAGATCACTTATGCAAATTGTCAGAAATTTTGGTGATAGGTAAGGTATTCAAAACTACGATTTATAATTATAAGTATGAACGGTTCATGTTTGGCAGATTTGGTTCATTCATTTATTTAATCTTGTTCGACACCTTAACGATTACCAAATTGGCTGAAAATTTGTAGAATTGATCTATATATAAGGACTAACAAACTAAACGGTGGAGATTTAAAAATATAATCAAAAAGTTGGAGTAATCCCTCATCCCTCATATATGTCAAAAAAAAGAATCCCTTAGTGGAAGGACCCTATATATATAAGTGATATCCTATCAAAATAAAATTGTTTTAATTAACCATGATATATGAAGTTCTAACCCAAGTAACTGTTTATATATATATATATATATATATATATATATATATCCTGAAGTGATATCCTATAAAAATAAAATTAATGTTTTAATTAACAATGATATATGAAGTTCTAACCCAAGTAATTGTTTTCAAGGACTTATTGTTCCTCTTACAAGCTAGCAAGATATATAAAGCTACATGAAACACAAACCAGAATAAAAGAAAACTGAAGCTAATTACACCATAGTTAGCACAAGCATATAAACACAAGATCAACATATGTAGAACTTAATACTTACCAGCATTGTTAATGGAGATTGCCATGACTGAAAGCTTAGGTCTTCTGTTCTCTCACACAATATGCTCCTTAGATGGGATAGGGACTGAATGCGTCTTATGATGAGAACAGAGACTTATGCTCGTGTATTTATAGTGATCAACTAGTGCCTTTCCCATTAAAGAGTCGTAGTTGATCTCTAAGATTTACCAAAGATTACGAGAATCATATCAGAATATATTATGAATTCCTTATTCAATATGTAAACTATATACACCAATATTACATTCCTTATACAACTCATAATACTTAGATTAGACATAATCAATTGCTTGAACTAAAAGTCACATAATATTGTTAAAGTCCATAATAATCTTTCAATCTCCCACTGGACTGTACAATACTTATGTGCAACAATTTGAACCAAAACAAAATCAAACCCTACACTGAAGAGCATGCGTGAGTTATATAAATGTAAGAGAATCCAACGGCAACAACTCAGTCACTTTACAGTTGCAAGTACTGAATCTAAAATTCTAACAGACTTAACAAATCTGCAGATTGAAAACCACAATACAAGTTTCTGTAAAGCACAAGAGTTCCAGATATGAATTGAATAGAGCTAATGACATTTTCACATATATATTAAACTGCATTGTCAAAATTTTCTCTGTCCACTGAATGGTTTTAGACAAAAACTCCAAAATCACAAGTACCGAATTTACACAGGTGGAGATGTACTTGTTAACTTAAAGGCAACTTATGAAACATAACAAATTATGCATATGACCAACCACCCGAATTCATAACAACTTGATAAAATAAAATTGAACATGAGAATTATAAATTTCAAAAACCAAAACATAATGCTGCAACAATCATGAAGAACTGAATATCTCAATTTTATTGATAACAAAATCAAGTTTACATCAACTGAGTTATAAACTCAAAACTAAAACAAAATACAAGAACACAAAATCATAACGAAAAACTCTAACTGAATTTTGAATGCTCCCACTAAACTCCAGAATCAAATTTCTCAAGAACACCTATATTGGCACAATGTTTCTTTAAGGTTCCAACTGCTAAAGCTTTGGTGAATGAATCAGCTAACTGATCCTCTGAATCAATGTTTATGATCTCAATTTCACCATACTTGAATCTCTTCCTGACACTGTAATACTTCAAATCAATGTGTTTGGAATGAGCTGATCTTTTACTGTTCTTAGAGAAGAACACAGCTGCTTCATTGTCATAGTAAACTGTCAGCTTGTTGGAAATCACGTTTTCTAGAATCTTGGTCTCCATTAGAAATTTCCTAATCTATAGATCTTCACACACACCTTCATAAACAGCTATCAACTCAGCTTGCATGGTAGAAGTGGCTATGAGGCTTTGTTTCATGGTTTTCCATGCAACTGCACCTCCAGCTAACATAAACACATATCCACATGTAGACTTATTTGAATCTGGATAATTCCCAGCAAAGTCTGAATCCGTGTAATCTTTTAGAGCTAAATTTTTCACTCTTCTATAAACAAGCATGTGGTATTTGGTTCTCTGAAGGTCTCTCAGAACTTTTTTACCTGCATTCCAATGCTGAATTTCAGGATTGCTTTGAAATCGGGAAAGCATATTAACGGCAAAAGCTATGTATGTTCTAGTGCACACTTGAGCATACATTAGACTACCTACAAGAGGTGCATATGGTTTTGAATCCATACTAGTTTTCTGTGCATCAGATTTATGAATTCTATTTTTAGTCAATTTATCACTTTTAGACATAGGTAATTCTCCTTCAGCACAAGTTTCCATTCCAAAACGTTTCAGAACAATTTCTATATAACTTGCTTGTGACAAACCAAGTAAGCCACGTTTTATATCTCTTTTTATCTCAATACCTAAGACAAACGATGCTTCCCCCAAATCTTTCATGTCAAAATGCTTTGACATAAAGATTTTAGTATCTTTAACCAATTTTGAGATTGCTACTAGAAAGGAGGATGTCATCTACATAGAGGATAAGGAAAATAAAATTATTTCCCTGTGTTTTGAGATAAACACATTCATCCACTATATTTTCTGTAAATCCAAAAGTTGATATGACTGAATCAAATTTCCTATACCACTATCTAGAGGCTTGTTTTAAACCGTAAATTGATTTCTTGAGTTTGCAAATCATCTTCTCCTATCCTGGAACTATGAAACCTTCAGATTGTTTCATATATATTGTCTCTTCGAGCTCACCATTTAGGAAAGCCGTTTTGACATCCATCTGATGTAACTCCATGTCAAAATGAGCTACTAATGCCATGATGATTCTAAAAGAATCTTTTGCAGAAACAGGAGAAAATGTTTTTGTATAATCAATTCCTTCTTTTTGAGTGAAACCATTAGCTACTAATGTAGCCTTATATCTCTCTATATTTCCCCTAGCATCTCTCTTAGTCTTACAACCTTTCCTTTTGATTACTTGTATTCTTAACCAAGTCTCATACCTTGTTATTCTTCATGGATTCAATTTCTGCATCCATGACTTCTTGCCACTTAGCTGAATCCTCACTTTCTATAGCTGCTTTAAAGGTTTTTGGATCAGTTTCTACTTCCAGTGCTTGTTCAATTTCTTGAGCAAACACCATATAGTCACTGTCAGCTCCAAAAGTGGGAACTTTATCCCTTTTGGATCTTCTCGGTTCAAGAAGAGGTTCAGGCTGTGTCTCAAGAGTTTCTAAGTTTTCTGGAGTTTCTGAAGTTTCCAAAGTTTCATCAGTTTCCATATTTTCAGAAATATTTTGATTTAACGGCTCAAGGGTCCACATATATCAGTATGAATTAACTCTAGTAAACTTTTACTTCTGTATGCACCTTTACTTGATTTGTTAGTCATTTTTCCCTTATAACATTCCACACATTCGTTTAAGTCTGAGAAATCTAATTCTGGTAACATCTTAAGCTTTATGAGTGTTTTCATTATATCTTTTGATATGTGGCCAAATCTTCTATGCCACAGGTATGCAGATTTTTCATTAAACATGGTTCTTTTAACACCAACAGTAGTGTTATTACTTAAAACATTTGAATTTTTTGCAGATTTCTCAATAGCAAAGATAGATTGAGAAGGTAAACAACACTGAAGTTGCAAATAACTATTCAAACGAAAAGCAGAACCAATAAATAATGAATTCATAAAAATCTTTATTCCATTAATGTCATAAAGAAAACTACAACCAAATTCTATCAAAAGATCCCAAGAGACTAAATTTCTCTTCGTAGCGGGTACATAGTAAACATTCTCCAGAATTAAAAAATTTCCTAGACTTAATTCTAGCTTCAAGCTTTCTATTGCCTTAACGGAAACCTTCATGCCATTTCCTACACGAACGCGTGCTTCCTTAGTTTTTGGTTTCCTCCTTTTTGTAAAGCCCTGCAAGGAGTTAATTATATGTAAGGGAGAGCCTGAATCAAGCCAAAAGTATTTGGCTCAACGTTAATTAAATCAACTTCTAAGTAATAGAGAGAAGGGAAAAGGACAGAATTGGGTGAGGTAAGAAATTTACCTTTCTTCACCATCCAGGCCTTAAAGCCGGCACAGTCTTTCTTAATATGCCTTGCCTTTTTACAGAAATAGCACTTATACTTAAATGTGCCATTGCCAGATGTACCTGCCCCCTTAGATGTACTAGGTTTGACGTTGGTTTTCTTAGCTCCTAGCTTCTTCTTCCACTTGTTCTTGTCATTTTTGCCAACTAGGTTCACTGTTGCCTCAGAGATTGAAGCCTTAATCACACATAACTAGAGTCATCTGCCTTAATTCTACTCTCCTCCTCAGTTGCTATAGCAATGAGATCATTGAAGCTCCATTTGTCCTTTTGAGCATTGTAGCTCGACTTCAATTGACTGAATTGTTGAGGGAGATAGTGCAATGCAGTGTGCACCAAAAATTCTTCAGGGAGATGCATGTTAAGATCCTTAAGCTTATTTACTATATTCTCCATCTTAAAGTAGTGGTTCCTGACACCTCCAACACCATCATACTTGAGAGTGTTGAATCTCAGGGACAGTGTGGCAGTTTCAGCCTTTTCAGTACGCTTGAACTTCTCATTGATAAGCTCAAGCATGTCATAGGCATAATCCATCTCAAGGATGGTACCGGATATGGTGTCTGACATGGTGTCCCTAATGATGTTTCTGCAGGTGTTGTTCTTCCTATGCCATGAGTGCTTGTATTCCTAAGCTGCTAAAAATTGATCCTTATCCTCAACTTCTATATGTTCTGGTACCCCTTCAAACAGACAAGTATCTAGCCCTTGGTTCATGGAGAAAAACATATCAATTTGTCTCCTTCAAGTTTTGTAATTTGCACCAGTTAAGAGCTCAATCTGATTGAGAGTGACAACTTGAACACCTAATGAGCAAACAAAATAGATTTTCTATTAGTTCTTGTTTTACTGTATTTGTTAAGTGTGAGGGTAATCTAGATGTTTTATGTGTTTTAGGTGGAATATATCAAGTAAAAAGAATTCAAAACACATAAACACAAAAGCTCACTTTAACATGCTGAAAACATACATATCAATACATACATATGCACACAATTATCCCATACTGGAATTCGTGTTTTACAACACCTATATGGCCGAAGATAAAACACACTGAAAATCTGAATTCCACACACCACAGTAATTAATCCCAAGTTTTATAAAAGAAACAGTCATCACCTAGTGGTAGAAGAAAAGCTTCTAAATAACTAAATATGAGATTAGAGACCATGTATGCAGCTATTCTAAGTTTTAAGCAATTCAGCGAATATTTCTATGGAGGCCAATATGTGCATATTTTAAAATTTTAGTAACACAAGTTTTCAGCCTTTTAACTATATGATTATCTGAAAACATGAAAAAGCTTTGCTATGTGCAACATGCTAATCCATACCACCAGAAAAACAAAGACCAAGGAATTTTCTATATGTTTTCATCTTAAACCAAGTTAACAGAAACTTGAACAAAAATCATTCCTTTGCTGCAAATTTTGTTGTCATGATTAAAACATATTGTTTTGGGAGACTTTAACAATCACAACAGAAGAAAATTTACAGATTTTATGTAGATAACTTTAGGCTTCTAAAAGTCATTGAAAAATCAATTTTCACCTAATTGACATACCTTGGCATCTACTATAGTGCTACAATGTTAGCGGAAGCATACAATAACACAAAAGTGCAGCACCAATCAAACAAACAACAATCAAAACAAACAACAAGAACATAGAGAATCTAGAAAACGAAATTTCATCCGGACACCTCCAGCTATCCTAACGTATGTGCACTCCGGGCGTGCTCTAGGGTTCTCTAATTTGTTCTTAATCTGACTTGAATCGTGAGTGATGGGTCTTGAATCCCAACGAGTTCATGAACGAACTCGCGCGCTTCTTCCCTCGCCTAAATCGAAATCCAGAAACTTGTCATTGTTAACAACGATAAGATGAAGTGCCGTTTGGATTTTCTGACAATGGGTCTTGAGCTTGGGTCACGCGGCTCACAGGCCTAGTTCAGTTTTCTGAATGGGTCAACGAAAATTATTGGCCCGGTTTACTGAATTTTTTTGTTTGTTGTTTCTAAAGCATAGCATACGAACACTTAATTACTATTGTGTTGATTTTACTGAATTGATTTATATGCGAGGCTACGAGTGCATAGCTCTGATACCAATTAAAAGAAAATTGAAGCTAATTAAACCATAGTTAGCACAAGCATATAAACACAAGATCAACATATGTAGAACTTAATGCTTACCAGCATTGTTAATGGAGATTGCCATGACTGAAAGCTTAGGTCTTCTGATCTCTCTCATAATATGCTCCTTAGATGGGATAGGGACTGAATGCGTCTTACGATGAGAATATGGACTTATGCTCGTGTATTTATAGTGATCAACTAGTGCCTTGCCCATTAAAAAGTCCTAGTTGATCTCTAAGATTTACCAAAGATTGCGAGAATCATATCGATCAGAATATATTATGGACTCCTTATTCAATATGTAAACTATATATTATTTACATATCACCAATATTACATTCCTTATACAACTCGTAATATTTAGATTAAGCTTAATCAATTGCTTGAATTAAAAGTCACACAATATTGTTAAAGTCCATAATAATCTTTCACAGAATTGAAGCAATAAATATTAAATTGAGAAGAAATTCAATTTTCACAATAATTCGAGTAAACTATTTGGTGAACTCTTGGATTCATCGATCGTTTCCAGCTAGACAACTGCTGTCAGCTGCAAGTAAGCTGAACCAGCTTTAGATTGATTTGAGGCGTGAAATGAACTCCATACTCCACATCGATTCAATCCGGTATTCAGTATACTCACATGAATTCCTAGTGGTAGACAAGCTAGTAATCACAAACGAGAAATATATGAATTGTGGGGGAAGTGAGAAACGACAATGGGAGCTCCGGACGATGTCGACAGCTTTGAGGATTTGCTCTTAACTACGTTTGATTTCTTTGATGAGTGAGCGGGTTTTCCATCATCGGAGACCTTGGATGATGGTATGAAGCAATTGATAAAAGCTGCGAAAATAGCCATTGTTACTGTTGGAAATAAAGGATTCGATGTGGAAGCAGCTATATATAGTTGAGGAAGAAAGGTATGTGTAGAAATGGATTGAAGAAAGAAGCTAGAAAACTGATGAGAGGGAAAAGACTGATCGAGTGAGTTGCTATTGCTATGGCTTGTGGCTCTCATCATCAGTATTATATAGAGACAAGAGAGACTTGGTGGCCAAGGAAAGACTATGTCAACATTCATCATCAGCTTTCTGTGTGTGGCTCCTTAATTTTGACCATACGATATATGATTAATTACAAAACACAATTATGATATTATTTTCATTTTCATATCTAACTATTAAAAACTTGCATTTTCATACCCCTAAGTTTAATTTCGTTAGCATTTTGATACCCTAACTACTAATACCATTAAATTTTGATAATATTCAAGAGCATTTATGTCAATTCATGATATCTTTGTAATTGAAATTAAAAATTATACATTAAAATTGTTTTTAAAATTAAATATTTTTCATTGCTATTGTTCAAACTTGAGAACACCAAATCAATGGGTTATTGCAAAAACAAATATTTAATTTTGGAGTTTTTTTTATAATATTTTTACTAAAGTAAATTGTTCTATTTGTATAATTGATCGATAACCTTAAAAAATAAATTATTTTGTTAAAGAAAATGTATAAAATGATACATTTATTGAAATAACAAAAATGCCCTTAAAATTTAATAGTGTTAGTATCAAGGTATCAAAATGCTAACGAAATGAACTTAGGGTATGAAAATGTAAATTTTTGATAGTTAGATATGAAAACGAAAATAACATCATAAAAATCGGATGATGTATTGTAATTAATTCTATGAAATAATAAGTAGACGGGCGCAAAACCAAAACTGTGTTTGCAATTTCTGGCACATGTTTTGGAATGGTGGAGCTTGCTGACCAAGCATATATAAGAGAATGCTGTCAAGTTTGACTAAACAATCAAAAATTCATGTGGATTATGTAGAAAGAACTAGAATCTCATCAGTGATGTCTCACCCGCATTTGTTATGCCATATAATTATGGTTATATACCAGTATAAATTAAGTGAGATGACAAATGAAAGATTCCATTTAGGCTGGAAAGCATGAAGCTAGACGAACACTTAAAATGTATGGTCGATCTAATTACTCTATTGCCATCCGTGATCCGTACGTATACAAGCTAGTAGGGTAACAATAAGAATTGTTGGGTTGATTTATAAATTTGGTTTATATGCAACTTGTTCTTGCTCATCAACAACTCTTATTTATTCATTTGATCTTATGCCATGAAATATATGAAAAAACAATCATGAAAACAAAACATTAATAATGATCGAGAGCCGTGATTATTGTCTTGAGGCTTTAGGCCTGATCGAGTTGCAACCTTGCGACACGGCCACTGGCCGGTGATCGAACAAGACCAGCAGCTCATCAGCTCCAGAGAGAGCTCGTCGTGAGCTGCTGGCCTTGTGAAGGAAACTCCTCCGGTCCATATTCCATGAACCACGACACGAATGTCGACACACAATATATCAGGTACCCTTAGAGGAGAAACATATACATGCCGGCCGGCCTTTATTCAGATCAGTTCTTCCGTCACATCAGTGATCACAGGCGAGAGATGTATGAGTTATGGGGGAAGTGGGAAACTACAATGGGAGCCCGGGATGACGACGATTTACTCTTTCTGTTGGAATCTTTTGAGGAAACACCGGCTTTTGCAATACCCACATTTCCTGCATCATCGGAAACCTGTGATGAGGATGGTGCAGGCATGATGCAACTGACAAGAGCAGGCGCGGAGCCAGGTGAGACGTTGGTGGGGCTTGAGCCCAACCGAGATTTTGTCAATATATATTTTAATGTGTGCAGCCTCAACGTAATAGAAGCCTTTGCAGGATTGGTTTGGGATTAGTATCATGTACACCTGGGTTTGATTCCTGGTCTGAGCAGTCTTTTCTCCTTTTTTTTTTTTTTTTTTTTGCTTCTTTCCTTACTAAATTTCTTCTAAAATGCATTTTTATTCTTAATTCTCTAATGCATGCTGGGTTCAAAATTCAAGAATGGGCCTCATAACATTCTTTTGGTATTAGTTTAGCATTTTTTTGGTAAGATGTTAGATACATCTTGGTATTAGTTTTGATTGAATTCTTTTATTAACCTCTCTTTTATTTTATTTGATGTAAATAGTTCAAAAAAAATTCTTTCTAGCAATTGTGTATCAATAAATAAATTGTATATCATATATCTCTTAGTTAAATATGTTAGACTACCGTTCGGTGTTTACGGGTATGTTATGTTTATGTTGTTCTACTACCGTTCTATGATTAATAAAATGACTTAGCGTAATTTTTAAAAAAAACAAAATGTTAAAATGCCGTTAATGTTCTAGGATATTTTATATGTATGTCTTGGCCTTATGCCATCAGGATATGTAGTTAGAATAAGACTATGTATTCCTTATCATTACCATATTGGTACTTTGCAATTCCTTATATAAATGGCTCATATCAATAAATAAGATGATGATTCCCTTTTCTCTTACTAGATTCTCTTTATCTCTACTGTTTATACTTTATAACGTTATCATACACTTTGTTCTAACCCTAAAACCAATAGCCCACCACATGTTTTCCGAAACCCTAAAAAGCATTTTTCGGCTTCTCTGTCCGACCGCCGCCGCTGCCCGTTTTCCTGGCCGCCGTCTGACATCACCGGATGCTAATCCCTTGGCCGCCGCCCGCCGACGATTATTGGTTTCCTCTGACTACAATTTTTGACTTTTTGAAGCGTTTGAAGTTTTGAAAGGTATGTTTTGAAACCCTAAAATTTTCCAAGTTCAATAACTCGGGGAGGATAAAATCCTTTCCTCCATTCTCCATCTCCATTCTATGCTTGGGATTTTGTACGTGCAGATAAAAATCCCGGAATTTTATTTGCGGGTCAAGAGTGTGTTTGATCACTCTTATTTCCTTGTCAAGGTTGTGTATGATCAACCCCGTCCTTTCTTCGGATTGTGTTTGATCAATCCGAGGCCTTTTTTCGATTTGTGTTTGATCAATTCGTGGCTTTTCCGGATTGTGTGTGATCAATCCGAAGGAGAAACCATTAAAAGCATCGTTTGTGAACTCTATCGAGCTCATAACAAGTTGGTTTTGTATGCAAGAGCAATGTAACATTCTGCTCCTTTGAGTTTTGACGTACTCAATGCCTAAGACGAATCTTCGCTTGGTATCTGTGGAACCTTTCATTGGAAAGGATTAAACCACATGTTTTGATCCCCAGGCTAACAAGCCTAGATGCCGAGATTTCACATCTCATGCACTCAAAGTTTTGACGGGCCACATCGACAAAAATCTTCAATGACAATCTGTGCAAAAAGTAATGACCACAAAGTACTATGGAATGCACTCATGGAGCGTTTCTTGAAACGTTCATATAACTCTAATTGTTGAGTTATTAGTCACGTGGATTGCTTACCACTTTTTTATGACTACACAATGTCGGTGAAATTTTGTGGCATCATGATCCATAATCTTTTAGCATATTCAATCATCATCAAGTTCTCTAGGCCCTCTAAGTTGGTTAGGATTACTAACGAGACTTGATTTTGATCATTATGTTGCAAACAGGAATTGCATAAACGCTAATGAGATAAACGTATTAGCCTGCGCATATGAGATTAACCCCTAATGTGGGGAAAACAATATGGGTCATGGCAACGGTAGAAAACGCCGTGCCGATGTCGAGAAAAGAGGGGGAGGTGTCGCCGACTCTAAAGGCGACACTCCCGGTCTAGACACCAATCTGTCAAAACTACTCATGCCAGCTCATGACAATGCAACCGTTATAGATCTCCAGATCACTAGTTCAAGATTGTCAAGTTCGTCCTCAAATCGTGAATGCATACAAAAAGGTACGGAAAATCAATATGAGGGCAAGAACTTCATCATCATGATCGCGAATTTCAAAGATTCGGATTCTACTCTAGCTACCCATGACTTTGACGTCATTGGCTAGACATTGATTTTCTTTCCAAGCTATATGTAATAAGGCGTCGTATCGACATCCTTCGTCTATTTGAGACCTCAATGTACTCACATTAGCAGTAATGAATGCCTTGAGAATTTTTTCGAAGTTATGAAACTAATCTTCTCTTATGGTACGTATTGATTTATGATAGGAGCATAAAATGCGACATTCTTAATGTGTTATTACCTCCATTTGTACTTTGATTATCCCTTATTGTTGTAGAATAGAGTCATAATGGAGAGTCGAAAGTTTTTGGTCCAAACCAAGTCCAATATGGAGAAGAAGATCTAAATTTGGTAGAATATCAAGGAATGTCCAAGTCTTGATTCCTAATTAATTCGGGGAAATTCCTGTGCACATATCACAACTTCAACGGGCTCTCCAGGACAGCTCAGAATGAAGCAGAAAACGTGCTAGATATGGATAGAAAGCTACTGGAGTCTAGTTTCCAAATAAATTGAAATCACCTCAATATCTATTTTCTAGGGGGAGTTATGACGAAATCCTCAGACAAAGGTCATTGGGCCGAATTGAGAATAACTAGTGAAACCTAAACCAATTCGGTTTAGGGTTGTGTGGCCGGCCTCTCTAGGGTTTTTCTTCTATAAAGCATGACTTAAAGGGCAGAAGAAAGGATCACTACTCTTGCAATTACATAGCCAAAACTCTACCAAACCCGATACAGAAAAGTACTTAGCCGATTCATCCACCACAAACCATAAAAATCATTCCATCATTCCACCGATTTTCCCCACACTTGCCGAATCTTCAAAGGTTGTAAAAGTGTGATATTCTCATGGATTTTTGTATTATTTTCTGTTTAGTTTCGAACTCTATTGTAATATACTTTTCGATTTTGGTGTTATTTATCAAACATTGTTTTCAGACTTCTTTGTGATCTTTGATTATTTTATGTTTTGATTTATAACTTCTTGAGTGCATGATGATTTCATGAGTTAGGTTTTGGGGCAGTAGCATGTTCTTATGTGTTTTTGATTTCTAATTGATTAATTGTCATGAATTCATGCATCTAAACTAATCCTTGAGGCTGCCTCAGCCATGGTTGTCCTTAAGGTGCGGTTTCATCTACCATAATAATTTTGGATCGATTCATACGCAAAGTTGTCTTGATCCTTGTTATTAACTTAGGGAGGATAATTTGCATGCTAATAGGATGAGTGACGCCATGCCTTAGATCATGTTTCTGATTGATTCATGTGCTAAAGTGTTTTCTTGTTTAATCTCTACGCAACGTGTTTTTAAATGAGTTAGCATTCATGTTTAGGATTAAGCGCAAAGATGGTTCTAAATACTTGAGGAATCTTAACAATTAGATAACCGCAAAGGCTCTAATTAGAATCCGAATTGGTTAGAGTCAAGGACAATTTGAACATTGCTGCCCGGCCTTGCATGAAGTTGTTATGTGTTCTAGATGGTTTTTCGTGTTATGTGTTGCATGAGTATGTCGATCACTTGTATATAATAATTTTAGGTTTAATTTTCAGTAGGTTACTTGTTAGGATTAATCAATCTTAAACCCCCAATATTTTGTGTATATATGTGAATACTTGTTTATCAGTTGTTTGTTTTCTCTTCCTTCGATCACCCTTTTGTTTCCCTGGCTAGAACGATCCCTACTTGTCCATACTACTACGATTGCAGGGTAATTAAATTGAAGTTGTTAGGCGACACGTTAATTTTTGGCGCCGTTGCCGGGGAAGCCAAGAAGAATCGAAGAAGATGTTATATAGTCTTTATTTATTTATTGGTTTCCGGCTTGTAATTAATTTTGACCGATTTGTATTTTTAGTTTTTGGAAGTTTCAGTCTTGATTTGTGAGCTTGAGTTGTTGATTTCGATGCTTGAAAGTTGTTCACATACTTGTAGTAATCTTCGATGCTTTATATGAATGGCGATTTGTGTGAAGCTTTGGAGATTTTGTTTGTGTTTATTGTCTTGAAAATTTTGATTGTTTATTGTATAAAAATCTGAAGATTTCGTGTATAACCCTTGTATAACCGATTGTATGATTTTGTAAAGCATGAAATATTTGATGTTTGGGGAATTGATTTCATGGGACCTTTTCCTTCTTCTAAGGGATTCATTTACATTTTATTGGCTGTTACTATGTTTCTAAGTGGGTGGAGGCAAAAGCCACCAAGACTAATGATTCTAAAGTTGTTGCAGAATTTTTGAGAACTAACATATATTCTAGGTTTGGAGTTCCAAGAGTTTTGATAAGTGATGGAGGTTCTCACTTTTGCAACCACACCATAGAGGCTTTGCTCAAGAAGTATGGAGTCACTCACAAGATATCAACGCCATATCATCCTCAGACTAACGGAATGGCTGAAGTCTCAAACCGAGAGATCAAGCAGATTTTGGAGAAAACTGTAGGTCCAATAAGGAAGGATTGGAGCGATCGTTTAGGCGACGCATGGTGGGCCTATAGGACGGCATACAAGACACCTATTGGGATGTCCCCTTTTCGGCTCATCTATGGGAAAACATGTCATTTGCCGGTTGAGCTTGAACATAGAGCATGGTGGGCGGTCAAGCAATTCAACATGGACCTAGATTCGGCCGATTTGCATAGGAAGCTACAACTTTGTGAGCTTGAGGAGATTAGGAACGAAACTTACAATTCGGCTATGATTTATAAGGAGAAAACAAAGGCTTATCATGACAAGATGATAAGGGGAAAGAGTTTCGAAATAAGGCAGCAGGTCTTTTTATTTAACACAAGACTTAAACTTTTTCCATGTAAGCTTCGTTCACGTTGGCAAGGTCCATTTGTTATTACTAATGTGTTTGCTCATGGTGCCGTTGAGATTCAAAGCAGTACATCAGGAAATACGTTCAAGGTGAATGGTCATCGACTTAAGCATTATTACGCGGCATTCAAGGAGTACAACGTTGAGGAGCAAAACGTTGAAGACCCACGAGATGGAGAGTGACGCCACTATGGAGATGAAGAGTCTAGGCTAAAGGACTTTAAACATTAAGCGCTGCATGAGAGGCAACTCATTTCAACCGTAGCAGTGGAGGAGCCGTCACCGAGAGTTTGCATCATTTTTCTCCTTTCATTTCTTATGGTTGAATTGTATATGTGTTTGTTGTGTGACTTAGACGCATGCTTAGGAAATTATGACATGATTTCGGGTATAACATTGAGGACAATGTAATTTTCTAAGTGTAGAGGTTTACATAATAACATGTTTGTTTGAGTCATTTAACTTTAGTTTCGAGTCATAAAAAGAAAACCAAAGAAAAAATTCAGAAAAACAGAAAATCGGATCCAACAAAAAGATGAGTGTTTTGTTTTATTTTGCGTCTTAGAATGCCCTTAAAGTCAATGATGATTATGTCTTTCAATGCATAGATGATGGTTTGACATTTACTTAAAGAAATTGTGAGTTTCATGAACAATGTGGATCGGTATGAACATTTGAGATTTGATCGATTGTGGAAGCATGCATGTCTTGGTTAATTTGTGTTCATAACAACCTATGTGAGCTTTTGAGCCTAAATGCTTTCTTCATGAGTGACTTAAAAAAAAAATATTCGGCAATTTCAATTTTGAAACCTCATCATTCTTTGCATACTCAATGACTATATGCTATAGCTTTTTAATGGACTCTAGAATTTACTAGAACTTATTCTTGATGATTTTCGAAACTTTTATATCATAAAATGCCTTGATTGCGAAAATGATTGAAAAAGATCTCTTTAGGATGACCATCAAAGCCAAAGAAAGCAGGTGCCCTATTTGTGCCCGTCATGGGACTCCTTAGTTTTAACCCCTTTGAGCCTACATTTAGCCTTTTCTTTCATCACCTTCATAAAATTCCCTTGCTTAGAATAGTTATATCCTTTACCTTGTTATCATGACTTGGCAAAGCTTACATTCAATGTGGAGTTATGTTTGTGTGATGTAAAGAAACAAGTGTGGGGTAAACTGATGTAAAAATTGTGTGTGCCGAAACCTATGAAAAAAAAAAAGAAAAAAAAGGAAGAATGAAAATCGGTTCAAAACAAAATAAAAGAAAAGGACGGCACACTACAAAAGAAGGTGTTTTGAATTTGGAGTTTGTGTGTATTTGAAGGTCTAAAATTGTAATATGTGACCTTTGTTCATGTTCATGATGCTTTAAGGAGTTAAGGATGACGTATGGGTCCAACAAGATGAAATTCGGCCCTTGGAGTGAAGATATAAGGAGGATCGAGCTTTGCCAAAGTCTTGGTGATGCCTTAAAGCACCACTTATCCTAAAAATTCCTACCCTATGCAACCGAGCCCCATTACAACCTTTGTTTGAGATCTTTTTATGATTCTCAAGATAGGTGATCACCCTTTGGTTTCCCCGGCTAGAACGATCCCCACTTGTCCATACTACTACGATTGCAGGGTAATTAAATTGAAGTTGTTTGACCCCGGTTAGGCGACACGTCAATTTACAAACAAGATGTACATTTTTCATCGCCCTTAGAAGCATGGCATATTTACAATCTACATGGTTAGATTGTGCCGGTTTGGTCTCTTCCAAGTGAAGATGACGCATGACCTTGCATCCTCAAAGAGGATCACCAACGTGTTTCCGGTTAAGTCTTCTACCTTATAGCGGATTTTCCATCATCAATTGTTCAACTAGGCACATCCAAGCTCAGTGTGATGTCTTAGAATTGTTCGAAATTAAGGAGATAATGGTTTCAAGTGTACCTCGCACTATCGACCCTCGACGGACATGCCTGGTCATACTGACTTTGAGTTACTGAAAGCTTTTGATTTTGGATCCCCCTACGCTATTAAACCAATTTCCGTTTTGCGAAAAACGTTGAAGACTTATCAAAACCGGACAATGATCATCATGATCGAATCCTTTAGGTCCTCTGAGTTAGTTTATGTTCAAGTCAAGGAGCTTTTGCTAACTAGTCATGGAGTTTACGACCTTGGAACGACCCAAAGGATTTGGTTTTTATCATAAACACGTCACTTTTGGCTAAGGCAAAAGCCTACACGCCACCTGCCAGCTTCATAGCTTCGTACATTCCAATTTTGTGAAAAACAGCAATCTGTCCCTTCTGGACAGTCAAATTTGTTTGCGCTTTGTGAATGGCTCCTGACGAACCAGACAGTGAGCTCTACGAGTCTAGTTTTCAGAACCTTTCGCGGTTCGTCCATATCTATTTTAACGAAGAAGTTATGACTGTTTTTGTGTATACTGTCTCATGAATGTGGATTGAAATGCATATTAGAGAAGTTTATTAGTCAATCTTGTAAATTTTATGTCATTATGATTTGAATATCGAATCACATGTTGTCGCCAAACATGATATTTGGGACATCGACTCATATAGGCTTTCGTTTTGACCAATTCAGGTCATCATGGAAGAGATATAATTGTCTGAATTTTGAGAAATTCTCATGGACATCCATTCTTCCGATCAAAATGAAGACATTTGGGATCTAGCTTCTCCATGAAGCATGATGGTGACGCCATGGTTGTATCGAATCATAATGACATACAATCTAGTAAATTGTATGTCATTATGATTTGAATATCGAATCACATGTTGTCGCCAAACATGATATTTGGGACACCGACTCATATAGGCTTTCGTTTTGACCAATTCAGGTCATCATGGAAGAGATATAATTGTCTGAATTTTGAGAAATTCTCATGGACATCCATTCTTCCGATCAAAACGAAGACATATGGGATCTAGCTTCTCCATGAAGCATGATGGTGACGCCATGGTTGTAAATGGCGGCACCCGGGGGACATTGACGTCACCCAAACACGACTCCAACTTCCTGGAGGCCGTTTGGTCAATCCCTCAAGCAATTAAGGTGCACCGGTCTTTCCTTGATGTCTCAATGGCCCCCTGCAATGCTCATTGCTCGTTTTGAAAGCCTATTTTTTAGCTAAATTAGGAGTGAGACCCGCCTATGCTAAATGACATAAAAGTGAACATTTTATTCTTACATCAAACTATGTAGATAGATACAACCAACTTACGGACGCCTTTTTATGCTTTATGGTGTTGGTTGAACTGTTAACACATTGGTCGCGTGTTACACTATTATCTACTGTTTATGCTGCTTATACTTCTATGGGCTCACTGCCCATTCTTTAAAAAAAAGTTTATCGGGATATAAGTTGAAGTGTCATGTACCCCATGTTCACACGTAATACTATCTCACCGAGGCCACGACCAAGCAACTTTAGCTTGTCATTCGAACATTATTGATGCGCACCAATCTTTCTATAGCGTATTGGGGCTATGCAATATTTGCATGCAGCTTTACTATTCATCTACGACCCACCATCATTGAATATTTTTGTACTACAGCTCGTGACTGTGTACTAGGATTGACACGAAATTGCAATCTTTGAGCTCGGTAGGATTGAAACAGATCTTCAATCCTTGAGCTCGACTAGATGTTATTTCTAGGTGCCAAATCACAATGCCACTACATACAATGATTGGTCATTTGAGATGAATAAGTTTAGGTTGGATACCCGCCGGCCACGTCGCTAGTACACCTACAACGAAAATCTTGAACATGAGGTTTTAGACGATCTCATTGATGACGAGCTCGTCACAGTGGCCAATTCCTTGCCCTACATAGAATACAAGGAGAGGCGCATTCACTGCAAGTTTCATAACAGCTGGGGGCACAGAACCAGCGAATGCCAACAGCTTAGAGACCAGGTTCAAGACTGGCTCGACCTCAGGTATATTCGCTTTAAGGATGAGGGCGACTTCATGATCGCAACGGCTGACTTCGCTTGGCCTCGAGTCGGCCAGCGAAGAATCACATTAGACTTGTCGCCAAATGCAGGTTTACGTGAACCGCTGGGCCGAAATCGCAAACGACCGGCGAATAACTATACGGTCCTGAATAACCAGAAGGGGAAGGCAGACGACCCAGCTCGACAGTTGGTCGCTAGGCTCGAAACAGACCGCCCCTCCCGCAAGGATAAGGGCAAGGCAGTCATGAGGGATGATAGACCGTTCCCCGTTGCAAATTCCCAGCCTGTGAGTCCTAGGACTCGAGAAGAGCTGGAAAGAAGGATAGAACGTCTCGAAACGTTCGTCTATACACATTGGACAGAGGCGGTACCTACATCCCCTGCCACAAGCGAGATGGACATGTCAGACTCCAGTGGTGAGCGTCACAGCAACGAGGCCTCGAGCCCTCGTAAAGGCGTCCTAACCAACCCCTACATCCCCCCGACGTCCAAATCGGCGATCAAGGAGGGAGTCTGGTACACACAGCAAGGGGGCAAGAAAGTTACCATCAGCAGGTCTAAGAAGCGCAAGCTCCAAAAGCGATACGGTAGTATCCTACGTGCCTTAAGGGTTGTCGAAGAGGGCGCTGTACACCCCTCACAGCTCGCACAGACGCCTGAGCGGATGTGACGGGAAGCAGAGGGTTTGCGCGCAGTCCTTCAAATGCCACCAGTCACACCCCCAAGGATTTGCGAGCAGTTCAGCGACGAGCCTGCACCCAAGGCAAACGTCTTCTGCCGACTCACGGTTCCACCAAAGTAGGATTCACAGTCTTCCAGGCGCAGGCCACCACCAGCACCTGAAAGAAGAAGGGATCCACAGCCTTCCAAGCGCAGGCCATCACCAGCACCTGACAGAAGAAGGGATCCACAGACTGCTAGGCCCAATCCGTCACCAAAACCTGAAAGGAGGAGGGATCAACAGCCTTCCAGGCACAGGCCGTCACCAGAGCCCGAGCGAAGCAAGGCTCCGCCTACCGGTCCTAGGCGTAAGCTGTTCATGACCCCGGACTCAGAGTCCAAACGCGAACCGTCTCAGCCCTCACGGCAACGGGAACGTCAAAATTCGGAGGCCGATGTCAGAAGGGAGCCACCACCGCCACACCAGCCTCGGCCACGGTACACCCCGGAACCCGAGACTCGGATGGTTCCCCGAGTATCCGCCCTACAGCGGTTGACAAAAGAAGACAACGATAAGGCTCCTTTGGCAACAGACAAACAGCCAGCCAAGGACCATCAGCCTTCAACCAAGTCAGTATGGCGTCCGCGGCAACCCGAGGCTCCAGAGCCACCAGTAGCGACACCGGCGCCCTCCAGTCCTAACCTTGCCCAACAAATGGCCCAGCGCTTCTGCGAGAATGAAGAAGACGACGAGGCGCATTCAGAACCTCGACTTAACCTAGAGGAAGACCAGGACGAAGAGCAGGCAGAATCATTCACCTGTAATATGGTAGAGGTCTCAGGATGGGATGTTGATGAAGGGTTTAGCCGCGAAGCAGATGCTTTCGCGTTGCTCGAAGGGGAACACGGGATCATCGACACTCCTCTGGTCCCAGTTTCTGGACAATTCTCCTTTCAGGTCGGGATGGTATTCTTGATTTCGGAAAGATACGCGCTCCCACCAAACACAACCTGCAGTGCGGCGGATATCCCCGTCAGTAGCGAGGATGTTAGTAGCATACCCCCGCCATGCAGCAGCGAAATGGGCCCTGTTCCGGCCCCGGCCGATGACACCCCACAGGTGGAAATTACCAGCAACAACACACATAGGCAAACTCTAACCTTTTCCACGCCAACTTTGGACATGGCCACTCACATGCGGCCACTGTATATCACAGCCGAAGTCCAAGGAAAAATGATCAACAAGGTCATGGTCGACACCGGTGCCGCGGTCAATATTGTCACAACCCATACCATGGGACTCCTCGACATCCCGCGCTCGATGATCCAAACCACGTCCTTAACTGTAAAGAACTTCACCGGGCAGGTGTCCAGAACCCTAGGCTTACTATTTCTACGGGTCAAGGTCGGTCCAGCATCACGGGTTTACACCTTTTTCGTCGTCGAATGCGTTTCCTCTTACAGCATGATTCTTGGCCGAGATTGGATCCACAGAAGTTTTTGCGTGCCTTCCTCAATGCACCAAGAGCTCATGATTTGGGACACCGAGAACAGTGAAGCAGTCATCATCAAAGCCGACCCACGGCCATTCTCTACTTCAACGATGCCCGATATTATACTACAGACTTGGGTCCGTTGGACGTTCAAGGCGTCGATAACAAGGGCCGCCCATATGGAATAACGGCCTCCAATCTAACGCGATGGGGACTTACCCAGGCGAAAGACGATTTGCAACGTCCTCACACCATCGTGAATCTCACACCCCGTTTTGATGGATAGTGCCTTTTCTGAGGAGGCACGCGAGGCTGGTGAGTCCTTGTGCGAAAGACTCCTTTCGTACTGGGCAGAACGCGAAGCCTACGACAAGGTCGCGACTAGGGAATATGTAGATGAAGTGGTGTATTACTCCGATACCAAGGAGGAAGTTATTCAGTTAGCTCCCGCCGCCTTGGACGACACACCACCTCAAGTCCGTGACCCCATTTTACAAGTTGACGTAGGGACTGTAGAAAAGCCCTTACTTATTTCCATCAACACTAAGTTGGCGGAGGACGAAAAGGAAGCCTTTCTTGCCCTGTTGCGTGAGTACAGGGAATGCTTCGCCGACAAATACGAAGATATGCCCGGCTTGTCCCCGGACTTGGTCTGCCACCGGCTACCAACTTATCCCGACCGACGTCCAGTACGGCAAGACGGCCGATTCATGCGAACCGAGACTCAGATCGTAGTCAAGGAAGAGATCGAAAGCATGCACCGATCGGGCATCATTCGCGTGGCAAAGTATAACGAGTGGTTGTCCAATGTTGTCCCCGTCCGCAAGAAAAATGGCAAGATGCGTGTCTGTGTCGATTACCGAGACCTAAACAACGCAACACCGAAGGATATATACCCCATGCCTGTGGTTGACCTACTCATTGATGCCGTCGCAAGGCACGAGGTGTTATCCTTTATGGATGGAACGGCCGGGTACCATCAGATTCCCGTCGCCGAGGAAGATCGACACAAGACCGCTTTCCGCTGCCCTGGTTTTGCTGGCGCATTCGAGTATGTTGTCATGCCTTTCGGACTAAAAAACGCGGGGGCAACGTACCAGTGCGCCATGAACCTCATCTTTCCTGACATCTTGGGAAAGTTGATCGAAGTATACATCGACGATGTGGTAGTCAAAACCAAAACAAGGGCAACCCACGTTGAAGACCTGCGACAGGTGTTTACACGGATGCGCCGACATAACCTAAAGATGAACCCCGCCAAGTGTGTTTTCTTCGCGGAGGCTGGCGATTTTCTTGGTTTCCTAGTGCATCAAAGAGGCATCGAAATCCCAAAGGACAAGGCACAAGCGGTAATCACCGCTTCGCCCCCCACCACCAAAAAGGAGCTCCAACAGCTGCTCGGGCGAATCAACTTTCTCCGCCGTTTCATATCAAACGCGGCAGGGTAGGTCCAACCTTTTTCACCCCTCCTCAAGCTCCAGGGGGCAACCTAGTTCGTTTGGGAACCACAACATCAACAGGCCTTCGATCGAATCAAGGACTACCTTACGAACCCACCAGTCCTGATCCCACCTCGCGACGGTGCCCCGCTTAAACTTTATATCGCCGCTGCCGACTTGTCTATCGGCGGACTCCTGGCCCAAGACGATGTGAACGGGGTAGAACACGCTGTCTATTACCTTAGTAGGGTTTTAACTGAGTGTGAGACACGATACTCGCCTATGGAGAAGTTGTGTCTCGCCCTGTATTTTGCATGGTGCAAGCTGCGCCATTACATGCTTGCCTTTACCACGGTTGTGATCGTTCAATCCGACCTGGTCAAATTGATAAGTGCGTTTTTACGCCATGATCTTAATGGATTTTCACCCCCATTTACACTTTGTTTGTGCCTTAGTATGTTTGTTTTTACTTATTTTAGAGTCAAGAGGGTTTTTCTGTAGAGTTGTGGCTACTAGTCGATTTTATACAGAAAATTGCACTTAAATGATGAAAACCGTTTTTGGACTATCACTTGGACGTTTTACCGTGATTCGTTATTGTGTTACCTTGTCAGCTTTGATGTATCTTGTTTAAATGTGCAGAAGACAAGTACATGAACGGAGTATCAAGAATCATGGTGAATGGACTCATGAATGACAACAAGTGAGGCCACGGAAAAGGAAGGAACACTTCTAGACATTGTTTTTGGTCTCGGACAGAATCTGCCAGAAAACGTATATCTACTTCGGAAAATCATATCTCGAGATCTAGGAGGAGTTAGAAGGCGTTCCACATATGGAATTAAAGCTGTGTGTGTCTAGTTTTCAACCCCACTTGGATCGTAACAATCGGAGTTGATACGAAGGAGTTATGATCAAAACAGTGGACAGAGGTCAGGCTGCAAAACTGGGCAGAAACTGCCTTAGTTGTCAAACGAGTTTTGGGAGATGATTCTTCCACAAAAGGGCTTCCCAAATTTGACAAGAGGTGTATCAAGAGCCTAATGGAGTGTTGGGAAGCTGAACAAAAGGAGAAAATTCGAAGAAGCATCAAGGCAGCCTTGTTTGGTTAAGTTAAGGTTTCCCGGTCAAACCGGGAAAGCTTGACCTTGCCGAACTCATCACTGCTTTTGGCTGCCATCAAAACCCAAGATTTCGTACATGAGGCCTACATGGATCCATAAACATGTAGGAAGGTCCAAGGAATCAGAAGATGGAGTCCAAATTCGGATACACAAGCTGCATTGAAGAAGGAATCATTGAGCAAATAGGAAAGAGAGTTGGAATAGGACTGCCTTTCCTTTGCCGATGCAGCTAGGGTTTCTCTATAGGTTTTCTGTATAAATAGGGCTGTTGTATGCATAGTTTAGGGAGTCCTTCAATTGTTTTAAGTTCTAGCAAGCCTAAACTCTACCTAAAAACCCTCCCTTACACAGCAAACACAAGCACAGCCGAACCATTCCTTGCCGCACAGCCATCTTTGCCAACTGCCTCCACTGCCATCTTCCACCAATTTCCCTTTCAACCTTGCCGAACCTTATAGGTAGGGTAAGGATGAAGACATCCATGGTTTGTGTTTGTAATTACTGTGTAAGAACTTTGAGTTTATTGATAAATATTTTCTGGTTTTTGGTTTTATATGACATGTGTGATTGTATGATCTTCTTTGTGACTTGATTATGATTGTACATGTTGTGTAACGGTTTAGTATGCATGTTAGGATTATTAAAGAATTAAAGAATCTGTGTTTATGTGTTTAGTAATTGTTAGGTTAATTAATCCTCACCTGATCACGTAATCGAACCCTAAGTTAATTCAAAGTACACGAGTTAGCCATTAGGGGGGAGTTTAATATGCCGTGGTATTCTAGGTCGAGTTCAGCGCAAAGACAACTCGGTTCTAGGTGCTGCATAGGGTAGGCAGGGTGAGTGATTTGCATGGGTTCGAGGATGGGTGACGCCATTGCTAACGAGCATGTCTCCAACGACTCGTGGACGGTAAGTGTTGCTTGATTAGATTGAGCGCAAAGACAATTTAGTTAAGTAGTCACATAGTTTTTGGTTGAGCGCAAAGACAACCTTAAACACATGAGAAGTCTTAAGGGTTGGAACTAACTTGCAATTGTGAAAACATAGATAAGATAATTTAACCTTTCATAAAAATACTTGCATGCTAATCGGAGTTTATTTGTGAAGTGCTTACAACGTTGAAGTGACCAAACTTTGTAATTATTTGCCTTTGTTTTATTTTCTTTATTTTCTGCCGATTTCAATCCCCCATTTTATTCTTTATGTATATATTGTGTGAATATTTCTAATGACTTTGTTTTGTAGAATAAATTCTTCCCTAGTGTCCCCGGCTAGAACGATACCCTACTTACATGTACTACAACTATAGGGTTTTAAATTGCACTAACGTCATCTTTTGACAGGTCACAAATACATGCTCTCTCGCCCTATCTTGCGGGGACGCATCGGCAAGTGGATCCTCGCCATGTCCGAATTCTCGTTGCAATATGTTCCGCAAAAGGCAGTAAAAGGACAGGCAATAGCAGACTTTCTCGCTCATTACCCACCATCAGAGCTCATGGCGTTTCACGAGTTGGACTTCGCTACCATGACACTCGCTCCATAGACCCTGTACTTTGATGGTTCACGGACTGATACCGCCGCCGGAGCCGGGATAGCCATAGCCAATCCCGCCGGAGATCGCTTCTCCTACTCGTTCCAGCTCGATTTCAAATGCACCAACAATCAGGCTGAGTACGAGGCACTGATCATCGGCCTAGAGATTTTGTTGGATTTAGGGGTTCGCGAAGTTCAGATCTTTGGCGATTCTTTGTTAGTCGTTAACCAACTGGTGGAAAAGTTTAAATGTTTAAGCTTGTCAATTGAGCCATACCTGCGCAAGGCATTTGAGGTGTTGGATCGATTTGACGACGTTTACATCGAGCACATACCACGCGAATTCAACTTCGCCGCCAACGAGATCGCCCAGGTTGCGTCTGGCCTCAGCCTGCGCGACGGAGTGCGCGAACGTTTGCTCAAGGTCGAACGCCGTACTTTTCCCTCTTTCATCGCTAGGGGGCAGTTTCAGGCCGCCACCACCGAAGTTGCAGCCTTGGACCTTATCGACGAGGATTGGCGGCTACCATTTATCGCCTACCTCCAGAACCCCAACGACGCCGCTCACTCCAGGCAAATCCGTTTCCTCGCCTTAAACTTTGTTTTACGCAATGGCAAACTCCGGCGGCGTGAGGAAGACGGAAACGACTTCCGCTGCGTATATGGGGACGAAGCTAAACGTCTAACGCGCGAAGTACATTGTGGAGTTTGTGGTTCGCACCAGGCCGGGCCAAAAATGCGATGGTTGATCCGTCGCCATGGGTACTACTGGCCAACCATTCTGAAAGACTATATTGCTTTCGCCAGAGGTTGCCAAGACTGCCAGGCTCACGGACCAGTGCAACATATTCCCAACATCCCGTTGCAGCCTATCATTAAACCTTGGCCGTGTCGTGGATGGGCAATGGATTTCGTGGGCATCATTCATCCCCATTCCTCTGAGCAGCATAAGTTCATTATCGTTGCCACCGATTTCTTTACTAAATGGGTCGAGGCCGCACCACTCAAGGTTGCCTCCGCCAACTCGGTGCGCAACTTTATTTTCCGCAATATCATCTCCCGCTTTGGTATCCCGGAGTGCATATTTACGGACAGGGGGGCAGCTTTCATGGCCGATTCGGTTGTTAAGTACTTAAACGATTACGGAATCAAGCTTCTCCACTCTACGCCATATTATGCCCAGTCCAACGGCCAGGTGGAAGCTAGTAATAAGGTCATCCTTGGCATCCTCCGTAAGATGTTGGAGTTGAACCCGCGCGTCTGGCACGAGGAACTCTACCACACATTGTGGGCTTACCGCACTTCAAAGCGCGGCCCGACGGATACCACCCCGTACGCTCTCATGTACGGTCATGATGCCGTCCTTCCCCTTGAGATCAATATCACTTCACTCCGCGTTCAGGAACAGCATCAACTACTTGGCGAGGATTACGTCCAAGCCATGTGGCAGGAGCTTGAAGATCTAGACGAGCACCGCGTCACCGCTTTCAACAATCTCGTCCTCGAGAAACAACGCATCACCCATTCGTATGATAAGGTCACGCGCGGACGGAGCTATGCTGAGGGCCAGAAAGTGTGGCGTGCGGCACTCCCACTTGGGGACAAAACCGACGGTCGGGGCAAGTGGTCCGCTTGATGGGATGGCCCCTTTATTATTCATCGTATACTCCCCAAGGGGGCATACCACCTGCGCGACTTGGACGGTACCATTCATCGCAATCCTATAAATGGCCGCTTCCTCAAGTTCCACATCGCAGGAGTTTGGGAACGCGAGAATCCTCCACCTCCCCTGGACCCCGTCACCACAGTCAATAGTGCTACGCGCCATCGCGTTCTCGCTCCGCCGCCTAACACTAGGGGGCAATCCAGGATAGAAGACTGATAGAGTACGTTGTAACATACCAGCCTAAAAAGGCCAGTATAAGATTGGGGCCTATTCCAGAGGCCCTAAAAAAGGATAACTCTATGTTTTCTTCATTTTCTGTAAACGTGCAAAGTCTAAACGCAAAGACCAGTACAAGATTGGGGCCTATTCCAGAGGCCCTAAAAAACAATAAATTCATTAATTTTGCCTTTTTGACGTTGTTCAATACAAGTTTCGAACATTGGCTTTGCGGCCAAAGCAACTACATTGACAGAAAGGGTGAAATTAGACTATGTTTACATTCAAAAAGCATAGATCTACAGATAGTGGAAGCCTCGACCCACATATTTCGCAAGGTTAAAGAGGAGGCTGCCGCCGCGTCCTTCGTTCAAAGTTGACAAACGTCCCGCTTCTTTAGACCAGCACGAGCCTTGACACCGGCCTGGACCTAAGGCAAGTTGTTGGGAAGCTAGAAGTCCAGTGGACCAGGATCCCTCATGCTACCGATCATGCCTCGAAGGTGCTTGTTTGAAGGGCAGGCAGAGCCTCACGATCGAATAGAACAGCCGGCGCAAGGCAGACGGTACCCAACCGTTAGTTAGTCTAAACAAAGGCATGACCTGAGAGTAGATTTTCAGAATCACTCACGGCCTGAGAGTAGATTTTCAGAATCAGCAAGAACGAAGAGTGAAAATGTGTGGTTGGGGGTTTTGCTTTAAGCAGGGACAAAAGGATGTATAGAAGGATATAAGAAACCATGGCAAGGGGGCAAAGACTTAACTGATACTTCGCCCCGGCCAAGCGTTTCTTTTTATAGGCGACAAGGGTGATTTTACTTCCAACAGATGTCCGCCACGCAATATTTGCTCCGAGATATGAGATTTGAAGATAAGGTCGGACGCGTTGTTCCATAATGACTACCCGTGAGTAGTTGCATTGGAAACCCCCACCAAATCTTGGAAGAAGATTTTTTTCCTGGCAATTCTTACGCAACGTTTGACAAGAGTAGGAAAGATTTGATTTAATAATATTATCGTAAAGGTTCATACAAAAGGGGTTAAGCACTGATCGGACCTAAACCCGCCTAGAAGCCTTATACAAATCTATGAGAAGGCCTTCTAAGGCCAACTCTTCAACATCCGCCTGGGACTAGGCTTCGTCGGCAACAGTAATAGCCGAGTCCAAAGCTTCCTGGGTCTCTTCCGCAGCCTGCACGCGGGTTTCCACTTCTTCAGCTCGGGCCAAGTTCTGGCGAGCTTGAGCAAGCTGAGCTTACAGCTCCGCTATCTGAGCCTCCAGGGCCTCCACTTGCCGAGCATAAACAGTGCTTGGATTCTCTAATGATGCCTCCGGGATTTCAGCGTAACCAAGCTCGGCTAAAAGGGCTGTCATCTGATTACCTAAGGCTTGGCGGATTTGCTCATGAACAGCCGATTGGGCACCGACGTCTTGAACTCGGCGAGCCTGCAGCTCGACAGCGTCAGTAAGTTCCAACAGATGGTCAAGAGCAGGGTTGCCGCCAGCGAGGTGCCGACTCAGAGCTTCATGAGCCTCACGGGCGCGCCCCACCAAGTCAAATACGTTCATGCGGGGGCCTTGGCGCAGTAGCCAGTGAAAGAAAGCCCGGGCTAGGCGAATGGGCTCTGGATCAGCAGGCAGGGGGTAGTCCGGGCCCGAAGACGAGCGGTCCGGGTACCCAAGGAAGAAGCCGCCTAGCCAGATATTCACGTTGGGGCCGGAGTGGTTGGTTCAACCTCAGCAACTGCCTCAATCTCTGGAACGGGCGGCGGGACCTCGGAGCGAGTAGGGACTACCGGTCCTATCGCCACTTTGTTGGTCTGAGTCGTTGGGTCTGGTTGCAGAGGAGAAAGCTCAAGCTCCGGTTGGAAGTCCTCGGGCCGAACCGCCAAAGGGGCAGCAAAGTCAGAAAGCCGGGTGGACTGGCAGAGATCTTCATGTTGAGCAAGAGCCGAGATAGGCTCTGGAGTTGGGCCAGTCTCACCTGGAGCGTCGGTTGGAGAAGAGGGTTGCACGGCGCCTTCCTCGGTAGCCATAGTTTGACCCCCGGCGTTTGGTTCCGGGGTTGGGACTTCAACTATTGATGTTGCTCCTTCAATGACAACGAGGCGAGGTCGGATGCGGCGGCGAACCTGTTAAAGGCAAGGTTAGCAAGTCATTTGTTGGTTTTAAGAAGTTTAGTCCGAAGAAGGGTCGCTTACCAAGGCGTGCTCTTGCCGATACCGTTCATCCTCTAGCAGCTCTTCTTCGTCCTCGATAGGACGCTTCCACGAGCTTTCGCCGCTCGTTGGCTGGGGAAGGACGGGAGCACTCTCACCGTCATGGCCCGCCGCGAGTTCCTTTTGGGCAGGTGCTTTTCCTTTGTCTCCAACACCCTCAGGTCTTCTGATAGTTCTCCGGCGGGGGGCAGACTGAAAAGGTAGACAAGAGGGTTAGGAAGAAGCATTTTGTCGAGTTGTTAAAGGTGGTATGGAATTTACACACTTAGTGACATACCTCGGGTGCGGGATCGCGTTCTCGAATGACGATCCCCGTCGGGCGGCGAGTAGCAGGAACTGGTAGGAGCGCAAGCCTAGTTCCCGTCGCAGCCCTTGAACCCCTCTCTTCACGGTCGCGCTGGGCGTCAAGAATAACGCGGTCTGACTCGCCCAAAGTGTCGTATAGAGGATGAAAGATGGCGGCGAAGACAACATCATCTGGGAACCCCCAATGGTTGTCGGACAAGGAGCGCCACCAAGAGAGATAGGCGGGGTCAACACCCAGCGAAAGCTCAATCTCCAGCAAGTCAGGAGTGAGAGGGAAGATGTTCTGTAGCGGGGTGACCCGGTCGGACTGGCCAATCTTCCTCCAGGAGGTGTACTTGTTCACCGAATGGAAAAGTGGATAGGGGATCCCTTGATAGAAGCCGAGTTGCCTAGCGAAGTGGTTGGGGGCATACAGCTCGAAGCCTTGTTCGTCCTCGGCGAGCTGAAGGTTGCAGCATGAAGATGCTCTCGTGAAGACGGTCCTGGCATCACAGCATTCCTGCATACCGCGAAGCCAAGCAGTTGGTCCTCGGGCTGGAATTCCAGCGGGGATCGCCGGAAGAGCAGGAAGTACAGCTGCATCCACAAATCCAGGATCCACAGAGGGCCAGCGGAGAGATGGAAGGGTTTTAGGGACAGCAGGTGCAGGGTCCGGTAGAGCGCGCCCAGTACGGGCTGCCCTAGCCCTACTTCAACCCCGTTGTAGAGTGATTCGGCCAGCTTTGTCCATTTCCATGTAGGCTTGTGAGCACTGCCGCATAATATGAATTTATCAAGCCAATACTCAAGAAAGGCGATACCTCCTTCGTGTTGCTCTGCGTGGCCGATGTAAAACTTCCTCCATGCTCCATATGAGCCTTTCAAGGCACGGCAGGCCCCCAGGTTGCAGGAGTGCGTAAACTCGGTCGATGCAAAGTCACCTGGCGCATATGGCTTTGCGTGAATCGGCAGCCCGGTGATGGCAAGGATGTCCAACAGAGAGATGCCCATTTGCCCGAAGGGGAAATCGAAGGTGTTGGTGGCGCTGTTCCATAAGCAGGCCGCGGCAGCGATGGGTGCTCGATGAGCGTGAGGGGGCAGTGAGAAGCTCAAGGCAATGGCTTCGCTGATGCCAGTTGCTTCCCAGATCGCTTGGTCGATCTGGAGGCGGGCCGCAAACCATGCCCGGTCCTCCGCGGTGACGCTGGGCCACTCCCCGACCCGGATATTTATGTGAGAGTGGGCTTGGTGGAACCAGGAGGCGAAGTTCCCCGGAGGCTGTGAAGGAGTCGGACCGAGCAGGGCTGCCCCTGTTTCAAGGAAATAGATGGGTGTTCCTTGAGGAGGATTGTTGGCAAAACGGCGAGCGAGGCCGGTTGACCAGGAGCTCGCCGCCATGAGACTAAGGTTTGGGTCGTTAGCAGCAGGTTTGGGAGCCATTGTTTCTGGTCGGAGTGAGTCCGGTGGTGACGTTTGGTTGGTTGCAGAAGAAAAGGAAAAGGCTGGTTGGAAAGCGGTGTTGAGATGTGGGGACCCGTATCGAGGTTTATAAAGGAGACAGACCACAACGTCTTTTTCAATCAGTGGCCGTAATGGGGAGACGCGATGACGACCGAAACGTCAGCACGTTTCAAATTTCAAACAATCGTAATGATAAAGGGAGGCGATGACGCCGAAACATCAGCACCTTTTGAAATACGAATTCTCGTAAACGACTCATTTAGGCCTTTTCGCTTATCCGTTGCGAAGTGGATTAAGCTCAAGGCCTAGGGGGCAATGTTTGAGCCCAGTGGGTATTTTTCGGTCCAAGACTCGAGGTACGTTTTGGATAACATTCGGGCCAATACCTGTGGCCCTTTTAGCCCATGAAGGGTGGCGAAGTCTGGCAACACACGAGTTGGAGTTGTCCAAAGGTTCTGATACCCCGCGAGATTCGATGTCCTCGCGGGATCCTTTGTTCTAGTTCGTGTGGGATTCTACAGTGCATGGCGAGGTAGAGTTGGAAATGGACTATGATGCCCACGGGTTAGATTTGCTTAGTGTTCGAGTTTGCGTACGACGTTATAGTGAGATGATGCGGGGCGGTGAGCAAGACATAAGCGAGGTGTGCTTTGGACACGTGTTGCATGAGTTGGTCGTATCCTTGTGGGATTCTAATTGCTGAGTCCGAAGTTGATTGTGATTAGGTCTCTGCGAGTTGCTTGCGGATCGCTATATAAAGAAGCTCCAAGGCTTACAGAAAGCTCTCTCTCTCTGAACACACACACAAACAATCGTACACAGTACAACTGCAAATCTTCGAGCATCCTCGAAACCCTAAAGTTCTAAGTGCACCTCGCCTTAGATCTCAGAGCCCGTCTGGGCTCGTCTTTTCTTTCCCAATTGTTGCTCTGCTCACCCCAGCAGTGAGTATCGATTCACAGGTGACCAGATAGTTTGCTCGTAATTCCTCGCCCGCGAGGTGGCACCGGAGCTCTATTTCGCCTGGTTAGAAGTCAAGAACGCGCACCGTTCTCATTCCGCGTCCGCGCGGTGGTACGCCCTGCAAACCTTAATTTACTTTTGGTAGCACAATCACCTCTCTACCCCAACTGAGGACGTGGGCCAAAACAGGGGGTAGCGAAGTATATGGCCAATATCACTCCATGCTTATTAAAAAATTGGCTCGCCATTGCCAACATTCGCAAGGAGCTATTTTTGAAGTCTGGACAATGCAAAAGTCCGCTCCAGTCAAGTTACATCCATGCGAGCTACATCCGCTCGCGGGATGTACAATGTACCATGTGTTCTGAGAAAAACAGAAGAGCAGGCGAATGCATTTAAGTCCAATTTCAAGGGTACTAGGCGAGCTATACAACGATTTCGCTGCAATGCCTTGTGGCTTGTTCACTCACACCCATCTTATGACCCGAGCCAATCCAGTGGCTTTGGAGCAGCATGAACATAACTCTCTTCAGTCATTCTTGAGATTCATGACTGCGAGGCTGGGGGGCAATGTTTGCGCCTAAATTAATATTTTACTGGACAATAATTGTCTATATAAATATTAATTAAGTTCTTGGTCTATATCATTCGGCGAGCCCAAGTTCCTTTTAAGTTCACAAATATCGGCCCGCCAGCAAGACCATGCGAGGCGATTTGCAAAGTCCGCGCGGACTAACGGATCTTGCGCACATCTGGACAAAAGTACAGCTCGCGCGGACTACATGTCCCACGCGGATTAAGGATCTCGCGCACTATCAGACAGAAACAGAGTTCGCACGGAATACTGTGCTCAGAATTTGACTTTGGAGCAGCGAGGCGGACTGCGTCTAGGCGTTGGCGAAATGGTTCGCAAGGTAGCAAAAGAAAGCATACGCGGAGTCCGCGCGAACACTTGTAATCATTTTGGACTTTTTACAGTCATTTGGGTCAATCCTTATGGCCCTTATCAATTAAAAATGCTTCTTTTGGCCCGCGAGGTGGAATTGAGCTACATAGTCCGCGGTTCGCGCGAGTTATTTGTCTTCTACATGGACTGTAGCACCCCGCGGGATAAGACTGCTCCTAATTTCAATCCGCATGAGACTCTACAGTTGAGAGGCGCGCCAGAAGCAGTGTCCTATTCTAAATAAACTATGCGAACTGGACATGTGTCACATGGAGATTGGTCTGCATGGGATAAATAGTTCCTTTGTGCTTCACGTTGCAGAGTCCAACACGTTACTCATTATTTTTCGCGGCGGACTCTCTCTCTCTCCCACACACAATCAATCAATACACACAATCAATCAATCAATCAAACACAAATACAAACTTCAACCTTGTTGAAACCCTTCGACCTCGTCGAAACCTCCAATGCTCCCAGGAGCCAAACCCCTTCGAAGCCTTTTTGAAACCCTGATTCTAAGCGCCCGCCGCCTAGAATTCCTTAGAGCTCTCCGGAACTCGCCCCCGTTTTCTCAGAAACATCCCTATAGTTGCTCTGCTCACCCCGCCGTGAGTATCGATCGCTTGTGCTAGTAAATTCCTCGTCCGCAAGGTGGCACCTGGAACTCAGCCCGCCTGATTCAAGAAGTCAAGCAAGCGCATACAACCTCTTCCTCGTCCGCGAGGTAGCACGCCCGCAACTCCTCCTATCTCTTTGTTCGCTAATCACCTCGGCTCCGCACGCTGAGGATCGTGGTCAAAACAGTATGATTATGATTCGTATGCTTACAACTCTAATATCAACTATTATAGACATGAATCCTTCACAGCTATGGCATTTTTGTACATGGATACTCTTTCATTCACTACTTCATCATTCAGAGTATATATTTTAGGAAACTAAAAGCTTGATTGAGGACCACTTATTTGCAGAAGAACAAAACTATAAAACGCTCCTCAAGCTATAAAGTATTCGGTGCAGTTTCTTTATTACTAAAGTGGACTCGGTTTTGCATAAACTTGAAACAGCTCACACATCATTTTCAATTTTCTTAACCCCAAACAACTTCCCCAGATTAGGTATTACCTTCTTCTTCTGAATGGGGAAATTATTCATATGCCGAGATCCAGGAGACGCAGATTTCCGGAGCTTGGCTCGCCTTGACGGAGTTAAATTTCCATTAGTCCGCCGGTTTCCAGATGCTGCATTTCTGTAACTCTTTTGTCTCCAGTTTTGTATTTCTTGTCCCTCAAGCATCCTTTCAGGTCTAGATGCCTGTTGCTGTTTCAACCCCACTGTCGTTTCTTTCATCTCTCTCTCAGCTAAGTCTATCTTTATCAATATTTCCTTCTCACTGGCCTTTATAGCTTCAATCCAAGCCTGAGCTGCTGCTACCTTTTTATCAGCAATTTCTTCGGCCACAACTGCGCGTCCAGTCAAGTACTCATATTCAAACTTGGATATGGTAATTGATGAACTACTCTGAGCTGCAGAAGCTCTAGCTCTCATGCTAGTCTCAATAAGAGTTTTGAGATTTTCAAGAGCTACAGCCTCTGAAGATTTGACTTCTTCAAGTTCTTGTATTGCAGCCTCAAACTTTTCCTCAGCTACGTCTATATCTGATTCAATCTTGAGTATTTCCGACTTGATGGTTGCAGCCTCTTCACTGGCCAGCTCCTTCTCTATTTTTGCGGCATCAGCATCCGCCTTAAGCTGTTCAAGAGTGACACAAAGACTGGATAGAATTGAATTTGCTTTTTCTTCAGATGCAGATACAGCTTCCAACTTGGCATTGGCTCTAAGAAGTTTTGAATTGAGATTTTGAACAGTTAAATCCGCTTTATCTTCTGCCTTCTTTATCCGTGCTGTCTCATCTGTGATATGCTTCATCTCGTTTCTTATAACATCCATGGAGGCCATGTACTGAAATCCTTCTTCCTTTACTGCAGCCAGTTCTTTCTTTGCCGCCTCTTGTTCTTCTGTGATCGACTGAAACAAGGGTGAAGCTTCCGAGTCCTCTCCTCTTTGGAAACTAGTTTCCGGGAGCTGCATGCTATCTGTCATTTGACCACTACTTTTTTCCATTCTTTTAACTAACTGTAGTTCATTCTGCAACACATCTACATTAGACAATGTTTCGGATAATTTGGTTTCAACTTGTTCTGACTGATCAATCTCTTGAGTAATCTCGTTCACTTTTTTCCTGGTTTCCTCCACCACAGATGATTGTTGATTGGCTTCTTGTTGTCTTTGAGCTTCAATATCTCCAATTTCTTTCAAGGCTTCAATCCGAGCCAACTCAACTAGCACTTGTTCTTCATCAGCTTCCTCAATCTCCTTCCTGATAGCTTCTGCCGAGCTTGTATAAAACATCATCTTTCCGTTTGCAGCTTCTGCTTGCTTCTCTGCCTGCGATTTCTCTTCCAAAACATTAGCCATATCGAGCTTGAGCATGCTCAGTTCCTGCTTCAAAAGCTGCAATTCTCTCATGACTTGTTCAAAATTTTTGTTATTCTCCACATGAGCATCCCCAACAGGCAATAATACTTGACTATCTCCACGCCTTCTCGGTTTCCTCAGTGCTTCAATCTCTCTTGTGTGTGCTCTGGCCACCGTGTTTGATTCCTCAATTACTGAAGACAGATCTTTAGCTATCTTCTTTGCATCATATAGCTCGATCTGCGCCTGTTCTTTGACCAAGTCTGTGTCAGTTCTGGTTTCTCTGTATCGACCTATATCCCTCCTTGCCATATGGAGTTCTCTTGCTCTTGAAGGGGACTTTTTTGGTAGACAAAAAGGAGCAAATGTGTACGTACATTAGGCAAGGCATGATCACATTTACAATACAGACTAGTACATCAAGGAAACTCAAATTAAGTCGAAAAAGAAGAACTAAAAATGGGAATGTGATGATACCTCTAGGCTATCTAACGGGGGATGATGTTTCTTGAGCAAAGGAGAAGGAATACCTTCAAGAGTTCTATCTCCATATACTAGACTGTTCGCGGATCGAACCGACCCAAACCTTCTTCTGCTCATCCCAACCTGCAAGTTCAACACAATTCTGTTAACTTCCACTAAAAGATGTAGCTCAATTTGAATGTGGATGGAAACAAAACACAAACTCGCATACCTACTCGGAAATGTGCATGCGTTGAGGAAGAGCTAGCTGCTTGTTATGCACTTATGTGTAAGGACGAGGTTACCGGAGACTTTGGTACTGATTCTTATTCTTGGTTTTGTTTCTAAGACAGACGGTGATATTATTCATTTCCATCTGACAAGGCAACAAATTATGGCAGCTCATTCATTCTCATGGGTCTGAACTTCTGATGATTGGCTTATATTGGAACTATCGCCAGCCTCATATTCCCCCCTCCCATATCATTTCCCCATCATCTAGTCTATTCGCATTTTATCTCTTTTTTCTTGCTCTTAATATTATGACTCTTTTTTTTCTTGGTGCTAGGTGAGTGAGTGAGTCCAAAAAGTCATTTGGAAGTGCCTTGGCTTTGTTCGTTGGTATTGGTAGGCCATTAAGAGAGGAATTTGAACGCACCGCCTCCAACATTTCACGGCTCGCCGGCAATACAAATTTACAAGTTCTGTGTTGACAAACAACTGTTGTTGTAGGATCCAACAAACTGTCACAGAAATAAAGAAAAAAGTTCTGTGTTACTTACAGTTGGAGTTTCTAACATTGAATTGGAGCTTCTAACATTGTGTGAATACAGACCGGGAATGAAATGTATATTTACAAGCTTAACTGATGGGTGTAGAAATAAAAAAGGAAAAAAGTAAAAAAAAAAAATTATGCATTACTTTCATTTGGGAGTTAAACATTGTGGGAAAGTAGAAGAGAAACCATGGGTAACAAAAAAAACCCTAAAGCACTCTCTCTCTCTCTCTAAGTCGGCCGCCAACCACGAAATCCCACCCTCATCCAGCGACAGTCTAACGCTAGGCAGGTCTCTAGATCTGTTGAAGCCGTATGACTTTATTGCCGGACGAAGGATATGTCAACAACCAAATGCTTTGAGAGGTAATTGGCCAGAGGTTCTTAACAGCTTTTGATCAGCGTGGCTTTTCAGATCAGAGTGGAGGTATAGCACCATGGACTCGAGGAGCAGATCTGGTTTCATCTTTCCGATTCCATCTCCGTCCTTGTCTATTCTTGGGAGTTTTGGTTTGGTGGAGATGTTGTTTGGTCTCTAAGTTCGTGGCGACAATAGAGTTTCTTCTCCTTGGGGTGTGCTTGTGGCTGCGCGGAACAAGGAGGCGGCGTCCCACGACGTTGACGTCTCACAAATGCAACTTCATCTCATGGTGGCGACGTCTACGATGTTCCTCTTCCATGTCCTCCTGCAACCGTGAAGGAAAGTTTGGGCTCGGTCAACTGTTTTGGGTTTAGGTTTAATTTCTTTTTAAAATTTGAGATGCTTTTTAGTTTCTAGTTTTCTATTACAATAAGTTCATTTCATTATGACTCTAAGCACTTTTGTGCCTAAACATTTTTTGTGTCTCATGGCGTCTTGTGTTATTAGTCTATTTTTCTTTTAGTCTTTTTCTAGTTTTCTAAGTGGGATCTTAGCCTATGATCTATTTGCTATTAGATTATAGGCTCCTTGTGAGCCGAAATTTGTAATGCCCCTCATATGGATCAGATGATCTTGTTTGTCCTCTGTACGCATGGTAACAGATCGATTCGTATTATACCCTCTACTTTAGTACTAATGACAAAATTGTCTTTGAGTTCAAAAAATAATAATGGTTTAGTAGAAAGGAAATGAAATGGGGCCTCAAACTTGATCAAATGAATAATTACAGTATTACAAAAACAATGAAATTGGAATGGGACAAGTCACAGAGAAAGACAATTTAGGCAGAGAAAGAGAGAGAAGAGAAAGCAAAAGGACACATTTTCAAGATTTGGAGGCATGCTATTTGCCACGCTTTTAGATGCCAAACCACCCGAGTTGCCAACAAGTGATTGACATTGAAAAAAAGGCCAAAACCACCAAAGGAAAAATATGAAGATGAACCACAGTGAGAGACAGAGAACTCCAAATGGTAAATCTTTTCCTTGATCTCATCAGAAACCTAACTTTTCTCGTTGTAGTGATCGATCTCAAATGGTCCAGTAAATAATTATTTCCTTCCTCTACCAAGTGTTGCATATAAAGAGCAGAATTTTCCTTTTGACATCATCGAATTTCTTCAAAAAAGGGATGAACCAGATGTAGACATCTTCCCAAAACAAACAAAGCATCTGTTGTTGACAAAATGGAGAAAATCCCAATGAATACCAAGTGAAAATTAAATTTTAAATAAAAAAACGCCAAGACATAGAACAACAAATCATATACTAAATTTGTAAACGAACTTGATTCAAATAGTAAAAGTATTAATTATATGAGTAAGATCCCAATGCAAGTTGCCCTATTGGCTTCTCCATGTAAGATGTTAAGTCTTTGGAACCAGGTGTGTTTTATTTAGTGCACTCGCATCTTACTTTCCACTTTTCCTCATCTTATACCATCTTCTGGAAAATCTTGTAGAACTGCCAACCAGTCCCTTTCAGTGCATGGATTGTAATGATTTAAAGACAGGTAAAAGAAAGAAAAGAGAATTTATTTCATGTAAAATCCACCCAGGGGATAACAAAAGATCTTCTCAGCTCACATTTCCAGATGCAACTTTGGATCATAATCTCCTTAGTCCCAACATCCTTGCGGAAAACTACTGAGGGGTAGGTTAAGTCTTGCAACATGAGTCGCACACAACAAGAGTCAAACAAACTAGTTAGCCTATCCATGTACCCAATTATGTACAAAATGCTCCCCAACACAGACCTGTGTATACTCTAACACATATCCTTGCAGGGTGTCAAAATAATAGTGTGCATTTTATAGTGAAACTAGGTAAGTTTTCCTACATTACCCTTTAAATATCAAAATTTATAGAAGCTATTAAGAGAGACAACTTTTTGACAGCTTAGTTATGGCAAGTGGAAGCTAAGATGTACTGAGAGTCATTTTAGGGGAAAGAGTCATCTTGGGAAAAAGACAACAATTCATGTTGCATATGAATGAAAAAGCAAAAGGACATTTATGTATCCTCATAGACTGAAATTGATTTTAACCAGTTATTGGAACACATTATGAACATTCAAGTTTAAACACATATGTATGCTATAAACAAAGTAGGGCACAATCATGAAAAAACCTCTAATATCATACAACTCAGTAATCCAATCAATCACAAGGCAAAAGATTAAATTCACTTCAGAACAAAGTCAATACCATATACCTGAACCTGAACATCAGAAACTTTTCAGAATGATTGACCCCAAACTCTCTCTGACGACTTGCTTTGCCATAGGCCATAGCCGACTCCGCCATTCCTTATTGAAATTCAGCAACACAGAATCCCAGTAGGCCCCCATTGAGACTTGATCTGCATTACCAATTCATCAAAACAAATGAACCATCGTCGCATCATTGGCAAGCATGACGCATCAGATTTATACCCTTTTGCTTGAAATAAAATGATATCTCAGAATCCAAATCTAGCAAAAGGTTCTATCAATCATAATAAAGGAGTTTGGTTTGTATTGGGAATGAGTTTCTAAACAATGCAGAAGAAAATTTCCCAACCAAAAGGGAAGATTCTGGTAAATTGACTCTCACCTTCACTCAGAATTCACTACCTAATTTGATTTACCTCAAATCCTCAACCAACAAAATAGAAAAAATAAATAGAAAATGGAGGAGTATATAAAACTGAGCCAATAACAAAAAATCGAATGATTACAAAAATGGAGTAGCTTTCACACCCTATTTTGAAGACTATGTTTCGTGGAAAGTAACTTATAACATCAGACAAAATTTTCTCATCCAGCAGGCCAGCACTCGAATCTGTTAAGATATGATGTCTAATGCATCTTTTTATTTTTAATAATTTGGGTTTGGGGTTACTTAAGTTTAGCTCTAATTTTTATTCTCAAGCATTAAGTTATAAAAAAAAAAAAAAAACATTGTATTACTTCAGATAAGCAACCTGAGTTAAACTACTATAAAAGTAAAAGATTATTCGATTAAATCCAAATTCTTTCCCTACAGGTGATCACTCCATATATGCTAGTGCATACCTTTTTGACATAAGATAAGTGGGCACAGAAATAATTTTGAGCCTCAGGACACACTTTACCCAGGCCTTGATTATCCAGATTCTCTGATGGAAATTCAGTAAGGGCTCCAGCTTTGTTTGAAACTTTTCTTTTCCAGAGACTTCGAATATGCTTGCACTTCTAAGTCAACTTCTGATGTTGTTGACATTTGTTTTTCAATTCTTTTTTTTCTTTACAAATGTCAAAACACGAATGTCAAAACTGTGTTATTAGATAAAGCCTATATTCAGCATTCCTTGGTGCATACCTGTGGCAAAAAACGAAAAACCATATTATGTTCAATAGACCTCCAAAATCAATTAGTATGTCAATTAGTAAAGAATAAAAAAAAAAGCATACTTTTAACAAAAATGTATCATAGTATGTCAATTGCTATCTTCATATGCTTCACCATCCCATTTAGTAAGCTACATATACTGTCACTTTGAGGATGTGATGAGCATCCTACAAGAAATTCATGCACAACACCATTAATGCTGCTCCAACTACACCCAGGCTTCTTGGTCACTCCCTTTTCCCTCATAAACCGCCTCAGAGAAGAGACATCACCCCATCGATGATCAGATGCAAATGCATTAGCCAGCATGACATAACCACCGGTATTGTTATGGTCAGATTGAACAAGTTTATTGGAAACATATTCAGCTAAGTCTAATCTAGAGTGGAGTAGGCAACCTCCAAGCAGAGCACCCTACACAATACTATTAGGCTCAAAAGGCATGGAATTCACAACCTCGAGAGCTTCCTCAACTAGGCCTGCTCGGGCTAGGAGATCAACATAGCAAGCATAATGTTCTAATTTAGGTGAAATGGAAAAGACTGAGGTCATATCCTTGAATATTTGACGTCCTTTCTTGGAAAAACCTGAGTGGTTGCATGCACATAAAGCACCAAGGAAGGTACCAGCATTGGGTTGTAAACCAAAATCTTGGACTTTAGAGAATAGCCTGAGGGCCTCCTCTCCTTCACTGTTAACAGCAAGACTCATGATCATAGCATTGAACGAAACAATGTCTTTCGACACCATCTGATCAAAAACCTCTTTTGCATTCACCAAACTCCCACATTTGGAATACATGTCAATCAGAGCAGTGGCTAGAATTCTATTTGATTTAATCACACATCTGCTTCCTTTTGATTTAAGGTATTCATGAACCCACCTGCCAAGCTCTAAATCGCCAACTTGAGCACAAGCCGAAAGCACACTCACCATAGTAATGTGGTTAGGCTTTCGAGTGGGATCTCCCACCATCAACCGGAAAACACTCAAACAATCCAGAGGACAACCATTCTGAACATACGCACCAATAACAGCATTCCAAGGCAGCACACTTCGCTTCCCACTCTCCGAAACTCCATCAAACATTTCCCTGCTCTTCTCAACCTTCCCCCATTTTCCATACAAATACACCAGCACAGTCTTAGCAGAGTCCAACCCAACTACATTGTCATCAACTCGCGACAGAATCAAAACCCATTTACCAATCTCTGACATGTCAAGACTCGAACAAGCTGACAAAACACTGACCAATGTAGCATCCTCGGGCCGCAAATTCCCCTCAACCATCATCACAAAAACCTGCAAGGCCTCCTCAGCGTAACCAGATTGCGCATAGCCGGCAACCAAAGAAGTCCAGCAGCAAACAACACCCTTGTCAGGCATTTCATCAAACACCTTCCGTGCAGAGCCCAAATCCTTCACTCCCTTGGCATACACCGCAACCAGGCCATTACAGACGAAAGGATCAGAGAGAAACCCCGTTTTGACAACATGGGTGTGGATTTGATTGGCATGAACAGAATCCCCACATGACTTGACAAGGAAAGAGAAGGTGAAGCCGTTGGGCGAAAGGGGGATCTGTTTGAGGGACTGGAAGAGGGACAAAGCATTGGAGAAGAGGCCCTGTTGGGCAAAGAGGCTGAGGAGGGAGTTGAAAGGGAAGAGATTGGGTTTTGGGAGGGAGCGGAGGATTCGGAGAGAAATGTGAGGAGAAGGGTAGTGGTTGATGAGGCGAGTGGCGATGAGGTTGTTGTGGTGGGCGCCCAGGAGGAAGATTTGGGCGTGGATCTGGAGGAGGTGGGAGGTTGAGAGAGGACCCTGGAGGAGAGAAGCTAAGTGAAGAGGAGAGTGAGGAGAAGGAGAAGGAGAAGGCTTGAACTTTTGAGATTTGAGGAACAAGTTCATGGCTTTTGGGGGGATTCCCCAGTTTTTGAAAAGCTATTCCTTATATTGGCAGTTAAAAAAATAGTTTTTCCACCAGAAAATAAGTATAATGAGAAGTTGAGTTACAACGATCTGGTAATGGGTAGAGATTCAAACAGAGTATTTATATAGGCTGACGTGTTTTAACTGGCATGACTCCTTTTTATATTACCTGTTAAGAAACAGAGCTTAAAGAGATAAATCTACTCAAACCGAGCATGCATGAAACAAAGGCAGAGTTACATGTAGTATCCACAAAATCATTGTTCTACAAAGATGAATCCTCCTCCACTCCTCCCCCCTGATGTGAATAAACAATGATCAGAAATTATCCATAATAGACTTGGTTAAACGATTGAAGTTAATGTTTTGGAGAACAGTAAATCCAAACACTGATGATTTGAAGAACAATGCAAAATCATGGTTTAGAAAAACTATACTTTTTCAAATTTCTTCTGCTAGGAGGAACAATATATAATGTAATTGTACATGCAATAAATCAGTAAATTGAACACACAGTGATAGTTCATGATTGATATGATACGGCAAATTAAGATAACACAGTTCCAACGTTTCGTATCAAATTCAGGTAGAGAGGAAAAAACCATTACCTAAACAGAGTATAACCTAAAAGCATTCAAGGTTCTGGTTTTGCGATAGCACAATTTTCTAATATTTCTCTTTTGATCATTAGCTGCGTCAAACCCAAAACAGAAACAAACCACATACAGAAACAACTAAGAAGCAGAACAAAGAGGAAACTACAGCACTAGTAAGATCAAAGGAAATATAGCAAACCAAACGAAAATGTCTAAACTCACAGAACTACACCAACTCTACAACAATTTAACTAGTTCTAGACTTAGGCCTATGCATAGTCTTTCAGAAACCAACACAAGAACTTAACACTGAGAGTGGAAAGTAGGTAGTTCCCTAGTCTACTGTTTGAGAATCATAGTTGAACCAAAAGGAAACCACAGCCAAATAAGATCTCTGGAACAAAGTAAAACGAAACGGAATCTCAAACTCAAAGTGAACTAAATCAAATCTCCATTGAAATAAGCTTGATTTCGATTTCGCTTTAAAGAATCTATAGAAGAACTTAACATAAAAACTAAAGTGGGTAGTGGTTCACTACTTCACAGCTCGAAAAACTCTGCAATATTGAACACGAGAGAACACAAGAGGGGTTGTAGTTTCCATAGAGCAAGTACCCAATTAGCTTCTGTAGTTTCAAAACCACATAGTACCTCAAATTCAATGAGATTCTCTACTTCCTTCCATAAACTTTCTGGCGACCAAACACCAATAAACATCCGAACTCGAAAAAAAAACAGAAACCAATCAACACTAACTGAAATTGATTCTGGAGTCAAAAGACAAACCTGACTCGAGCAGCGGCTGCATTAGATTAAGGTAGGTGGAGCCTGTGATACTGAAAACCAAATAGCTCGGGTTGTGGTTAAATTATGCAGGTAAATCTACGTTTAAACTCCTGTAATTGAGGAGGTAACATAATTTACTCGTAACTTTGAAGAGATTTGGGCAATTTTGGGTCGGTATTAAATTGTCTTGCGCTCTCAAAAGGCATGAATCCGACAAACAAAAGAATAGAGAGACAGCCTAGGCTGACTGTGTGGAATCCTCATAGCCATAGAACCATGTGTCAACCATAAGAGGATACAAATATGGTGTCAACCATAAGGCAAACAATCTTTGAGGAAAGGTTTGAATCGTAGTTGTGTTGGTGTCCTTTTTTTAGCACCAATGAGTTAACCAGATTTCCGTTGAAATCATACGTTTAAAGTGATGGGGTTATTTTCTTGTAGTCGATCTATATATCTTCGCTCTTCGCTCTTGTGTGTATATACATATATATATAGGCCGGATCAGAGGCGCATGTCTGCACCGTTCTTAAAGCGCGAACGTCCCTCCGTTCGCCACCGTACGGCGCTGGCGAGGGCACGCCTCCACCACAGTAGACTCCAGCAGCGTCCCCGACCACTTTCCCTCCCCGACGAGTCCGCCGAATTCCAGTTTTCCGGCTAGATCACCCAAAACTTCAAACAAAGTCGATCTGGCGGGAAAACTGGAATTCGGCAGACTCGCTAAGGATGGAAAGTGGTCGGGGAAGCTGCTGGAGTCCGCTAGGGTGGAGGCACGCCCTCGCTGGCGCCGTACAATGGCGAACGAAGGAACGTCCGCATTTTAAGAGCCGTGCGGACGTCCGCTATATATATATATATATATATATATCTCTCTTTGTGGGCACGTCAGGAGGGTCTCCTCCCATGGCAAGAAGCATAGTTGCTAGGCTCATTTATTCATCTTCTTTCACAAAATTAATGTTGTTGTGGAGATCATTTCTGCCTTGGGAAGACTTGGTATTTATAGGAAGAGAGATTGGTAACGTGGAAAGGAGGAGCATGGGCTTAGCATGGCTATTCCTCAAAATCAGGGTGTCAGCCCTGGTTTCTGACATTCCAAGATGTGTTGGGCAAAGTTGGTAACACATGTTGACACTATGTGGTCTCTTCTTTTTAAATCAGTCTTGAGCCATGCCTTCATGACACGTGGGGAAGGTGGGTAAACCATAGATCTCAGTTGACATGTCTCTACGCGACTTTTGGACGTCTAAGAGAGAGCTTAAGGGTTGAGGATCATAAGCCTTGGAGGTCGAACTATTGGCCTTAGAAGTTGAGGCTCTTGGTTAAGTCATGATATGTTCTATGCAGGATACTTTTTTTTTGGCCCTTCTCCTAATGGCCTTTTTTCTGTCAAAGCCGGGCGTGCGACCCATCAACCTACTAGCAATAGGGGAGAAAACATCTTATCATGCTGGCTAAAAGGTGAGGTAACCACTTGGTGACATGTCAATACGCTTGGTGTTAGTCTAAGAAAGACTTTGAATGCTAAGTTAGGCATCTGACTAGTATTTACGTGTGAGGATCATCTCTATTTCTTGAATAAAGATTTAAGTGCATTGAAAGGTTAGTGTCTTATGTGGCTCTTTAATATTTCAACGCTTCCTATGTGAAATAGGTTGAAAAGTCAAGTTTCGTTGTCGAACCAAATTATGACATCAACAAGACCCCAATTCCCTGGACAACCAAGGCCTTTGTTGGATAGGGAACTCAATTGGAAGAAGTTTGAGTAAGTGGTTTTTGTTGAAATGACAAGAGTTGATAAATAAGAAATCAATCTTGTCGTGTCGAGGTAAGTTTTCTAGGGTGGTTGACCATCTTCATGCTAGCTCGAAGGTTTGGACTATGAAGGTCCTAAGCGGGTTATGACAACATCCTCGACTTGGAGTGATGATAACCTTGACTAGTGAAGGTTCTTGATAGGAGACTAAATCTTTGGAGAGTGGTCTCCAATAGATAAAAGGCCCTTGACAAAGGTGAGGATGGGTTAAACGACTTCATGTTGGTTCTCTTTGAGCTCTAACTATTGACTATAATTTTACATCTAAGTGCATTATCCCTTCTTTGGATAATTTCACTGAACGATTAGCATAACTTATAAGGGAATGTATGACCGCTATCTATTGTTCGGACTAAAATTCTCAGGAAATGTATGACCGCTATCTATTGTTCGGACTAAAATTCTCACTATTCGTTTTGGTGGGTGGGAGTCCAAGAGCCATGAATGCTCTTCATAAACCCTAAGACTCGCTCAGCTGATATATCAAGTGAGTTGGACTTTAATGCACTCTCATGAGTTGGTCTCGTCTATCAAGGCTTCTTCATCTGGTGACTCAAGTCCCTTGGTGTTGGATGACCAAGGCTACTAGTAATACCTTTATCTTAGATGGATTTTTGCTGAGATAGCTATACCTTTGTGTTCCAATAAACTTCTAGGAGTTTACATAGATTTGTGGAACTGGTACCCCATTTGGTTTGCATCTGAGCATTGACACATGTTCATCAATAATGAGCTGACGTAACAAAAATTGATTAGTCATATGCTTAGCACGGGGTCTTTGCCGAATTGTTGAATAGATAGATATATTTTCAAGCTAATTCATTTGTGCAAATTCCGATCTCAACATGATTTATAACATGCAAATAGTATAAAGATATATAATTCTTATAATATAGAATACTCAAGATGTATAAAGATATAAGTTGATACTTAATGTAGTTGAGCCCCCACCTTCTAATACCAACTTATTCCTATTGGTGCTCAAAGAACTTATCAGTCTTGGCATGTCAAGAAAATCCTTAAGAATATGTAGAGTGCATTGTAATAACCATATTAGGTCTATCAATTGACTGAGAATATGGTGTACCGACCGAAACATAGCTTGATCTTTTGGATGTGACGTGTTGCGGATGGTGTCGCGTGGACATTGTCTTGATATGAGATTGTAGTAGCGGAAGAGTTGAGTGTAGCATGTCAAGACCTCTTCGGCCAAAGTATATGTCCAAGCTAAGTCTAGCAAGATGGTGGGCTGAACACTCTTCCTCCTTCTAGGGTTGGCTCTCCTAGTCACTTATTTTCTTCATATTGGAAAAGTGTGACTCTTTTCTTATTCGCACATTGAATTGAATATGTCTTGTTTCCATGTGTGCAAGACTCACGTCAATGAGTTTGACTTGTGTGGTGGTCTTCTAGCAACGCTAAAATTCCAATATCGTCCATCTAGGCATATCAACATAAATTTATTCGATCCTTGATACATCTGGATGCATCAGTTGGTAAAGTGAGTGTCGTCATTGAATTTAGACAAGATGGTGGATGCTTAAGGCCTTTCCGTTAGAGGTGCAAACTTCATGGTCGTCGGAAGTCTAGCACACATTTGCGTTATGAGTGAGGTCAATCTCTTGACCATTGTGAATGAGTTGTGGTTGGCGATGATATGATGAGGTTTATCAATCATCTTGGTGGGTCGCCCACTAGCGACTTAAATGTTGAAGGCAAGACCATTACTAGGCCTCCAGGGGTCTGATTCACGCCTCAAGTTACCTCTTCATATGTTTAAGGGTCGATCTTCATTCTCTGTCATCGATTTCAGCAACATGCTCTTAGATTGTATTTCCATCATCCTCATGTTATCCTTTCATAGAAGTGGATTGGTCCTTAGTGGCATGCAAGCAACATGGCTCAACCGTAGAGCTATTGATGAAGCATCGTTTGTACGCATTCGTGCATCAGTCATTTGCATTCATTACCTACATGTTATCAATGTAAGTTGAATTCTCTACAATCTTTGTTTTTGTGGTGATCATTAGCGATAGACTTCTCGCTCCTATAAGTGGCTTGTTGAGCTTTCATGACATTATGTTAGTCTCTTAGAATGTTGATAATGGAGGTTCGAGGTACTTGATACTTCATTGAGCGGTGGTCGCATATCACCATGGAATTTGAAGTAGCCTCATCGACTGTGTGTCTAAGGTTCATCCATTTCTTGGTTGGTCATCATCTAGTGGCTTAGATGTTGAGGACATGGTCGTTGTAGAACTTCCAGTGGACATATTCTCCATGTTAATTAGCATTCTTGACATCCGTGCAAATTTCTTGAAGACACTGTTCGTCAAATTTATAACCTTCAATTGGATCGTCGTCTCCCAACTTACATTATAGTGGTGGTGCTCCGATGATGATAATATGATCGTCTCTCTCTAATGATGATAGACATAAGTGAAGGTGTGCTAGTTATGCTCATATGCCTTCTGAGCTTCTTCCTCATTGGTGGCATGTCAGGGATGTTGGGGGAGTACACATGTGACAACTCCGCATCAAGAGTGGGTTAGCTCATCTTCCGTCGAATAGAGGTATATGGACTAAGATTCTTGGATATGATTGTCAAACGTCCAAGCTTCGATTGGTGTGGAAGGTGGAAAGGCATGTTGATTTGTCAAGCGTTAGTGGACATCCTTTCCTTTGCTCCTTGAAAGCGTAGTGCACTCCTTCTTGTGCTCTTCCTCATATGTGGGTGCTCACCCTTGCTATAATTTATCTTTATCTCATATTTTTTATGCTGGTATGCGGGAAACATATTAGCTAAAATGAAACATAAGCTAATAAATATGCAATCAAATGTTAGGAAACCCCATGTCTCATTATGTAATACCTCATATTTTCATATCTTTTTTCTTGTATTATTCCCATAATTAATGAATGATTATTTTGGAAATTCTTTTTGGTCTTGCGAAGTTGAAGTTTCAGGAGTTTTCTTCTAAGGTGCTTTGACTTTGAAGAGGCTAAAAGTTGATTTTATTTTTCGTAAGTTATTTTTGAAAACTTCCTTCTTGAAAGTTGTAGAGTTTGTCCATACGAGTTCGTAGACATGCGGCACGCCTGAAACGGACTTTGTATGAGAAAGTTATGGTCAGAGGAAGTCAGTTTCAGGTTTTAGAAACTGTATGAGTAGAAAAATGTGGGGGATTTATTTTTGGAAACCTAATTTCAGTCTCTCTCTCTCTCTCTCTCTCTCTCTCTCTCTCTCCCTCTTGACGGTCCCGAACTCTCTTTCTTCTCCGGTCGTTTTCTTCCTCATCCGGCCACCATTTTGGACGCCGCCGGTTCCGTTGCATCCGCACCGACGTCCTCTCCATTTCTGGAGTAGTCCCGCTGGCCGTCTTGCTACCTGGAAGCCGTCACGAAGCGGCGGAGCTGCTGCTGTTCCGCCAGAAAGCCGGCGATTCCGGCCAAGTTTAGGTGAGTCTTACTCTCCTCTCTCTTCTAGTGGTTAGCTAGGCCTTGCTTTTGAAGTTCATGTGATCATAATTTTAGTGATTATTGATAGATTATTCTTGTGGAATATCTATAATTATTCATGTAAATATATCTATGTGGAAGGATATAATCATGTAAATATTCTTGTGGAATATCTATAATTGCTCATCGCACCTTGTGTTCGAAGCGATCCCGATCACACGCGCCCTTCACCGTTTGGAGGATGGTAGGGTGTGCGATGAGCCCATATGCAGTTTCACGCCCGAGGAGATTGAACAGTTTAGGGAGGAGTGGAACGTTCCCTCCGACATCCCTATGCGTGGCTTGCACCCGAGAGAACTAGCGTGCGCTTCAAGAGACAATTACGTAGCGGTGCACGATAACATGTTCAGGAATGGGTTCTCTGTACCGCTACCCCAATATGTGCAGTACATACTGAGCATGTTGCAGCTTGCTCCTGGCCAGGTCCCGCCGATTCAGTGGCGTCAACTTTTGGGACTCAGATGTCTGTACTGCCTTTCGAACATGGGGTGGCCGACAATCAACGAGTTCCACGCGCTCTACAGACTGTCATACTCGAAGAAGACAGGAAGCTCCGGGTGTGTAGGCTTCCCCGCGCGGGACTATGAGTCAGTCATCACTGATCTCCCTTCTTCGATAAACAAGGAGTGGAATGCGAAGGTAGTCCTGATGGGGGACCCGTGGCAAAGAAGGATGAGACGGCACAAGGTTCCCAACTACTTCCGGGCAATGGAGATCAGAGCTACTCACTGACAGCAATCGAGCGAGAGCGTATTGCCCGTATATTCGCTGTCTGGCCCCACGACGAGGACTGTAGCTCATATCACTTGACACGATGGGCCGTTCTCGCACACTGCGAGATGGGTAGAGTACCTGGTGGGTTCATCTTTACTTATGTTCTTGTATTTCAAGTTTATGTAATTAACGAAGTGTAATATTAAACTCAGTGATGAGTTGTATGATATTACTTTTCCGCTATTGAGTCCTAGTTGTTTGGTTTTGTTATTGTAATAGGTTGGGATATTTATATTTAAGTTAGATCATGCCACAATTTTTGAAATTTATCTTTCGAAAATTGGGGTGTGACAGATTTTGTGCTTGGGACCTTGGTTTTGATAGAATGAATTTTATGTTTCTAAGTTTAAAGCCACTATGAACTATTTATATAGGTAGAATTTGGAATATGCAATGACTTGTGAAGCTTTTGCTAAGACCTTAAGTTGTCGTTCTATTTAAACTGTTCTATACTGTAAGTATTTAGTTATGCAAATGAGTAGAAATTGATTGAGGAATTTGAATATGTGAACTTAGTTGACAGATCCAGTCAAGAAGCATGTGGAAGACAAAGTTGGAAAAGCGATTCTAAAGCATATGACATTTTAATGAACGTTTTGGAATATATGCATTTGAGTAAATGGTGCATTCTTATAAGCAACTTTTTATCTGTTTTTATTATAATCCTTGTATTTCTTTTCTTTTCGGGGGTAACGGTTTTATGTCCCTCCATTCTACCATGTTTTAGCATATCAATAAAAAAAATTCAGGCGTGAGGATGAGCCTCATGACATTACACTTGACTAGGTTTGAAACCCGGAAAAAATTTGTATTTTTTGAATATTTTTGTTAAAAACAAAAAACAAAAAGTTTATACATAAGGGCACATTTTTTTCCCCGCACTAGGCCTTGGATCCTTTAGGACCGGCCCTGTTTGCGACTGACTTACTTCAAGTTAGTTTGGATTTCTTGGCTGCTATTGTTATTTAGCATTTCGGCATATTATAAATTCAAAGTAAACGTAGAACAATGATAAACAATATAAATCGTAAGATGAAAACTACAAATACACATATTCGAACATCGCACTTCCGCACGGGAATCAGTGCGTGTAGCCAAGCTAGTATCAAATAAGTAAACGCTTGTGTATCACTAATAGTCAATTGTCAACAAAGTTAATACTCTTTCATGGCAAAGAAACAATCATGTGACAAGTTTATAATTTTTTGTATTATCCAAAAAGCGAACAATCGAACTATCTTGATTATCTATAAAAAATTTCATATTAAATTCATCTCATATGATAATCGTATAAAAACGGTATGAAGTATTACAATCTCTTTAAAATGTCAAACTAGTGAAATTTAGGGCATCAAATCTAACTCCCATTGCTATCTAAGAGTTGATTCTATTATTTCCTGTGGAATGTCCTTATTTACGAGCAAAAGACACAATGGCATGTTCTTATGCTATACAAACAAATGTCAACTTGTACGTCTAGTCCTCATTTTGGAATTCCTCAGCCTACTTGATTTGTACTGAGCAAGTTATAATAAACCTGGGGCTTCCTGCCATCACCAACATAGAGGTTCTGGAACAAAAATAACGATTTCAAGTGTGATTTAAGTGTATTAACTATAAAATTTCATATTGGTAACACTATTGCTAAAACTTGTTCTACCTTCAAGGTAAGTAAGCTGTATATTAACTCTCAATTTGGAGTTGATCAGATTTTATATATATCAACGTACTCGAGCAAAAAAGAAGCAAAAGAACGAAACTAAAATCTACCTGCACTGCAAAGGCTATGTGAATCAGTGTTGGTTCAGACCATGGTTTTCCAATCAACTGAAGACCAATTGGTAGACCTGATTTATCGTATCCGACCTACCATGGGCAAAATGCATATTAACTTGTAACTCTACTGAAATGTTTGCAGTGGAAAGTAGTGATAAAGATCATACCGGAATAGTCATTGCCGGTAGTCCTAAAAAATTTCCGGATATGGAATACCGAACAAGCGCAGCTAAAGAAGCAGCAAATTGGTTCAATAATGAAGTAGGTTGACACAAAATGAATTACAACTCGGTCAGAGACGAGTTATCCTGTAATGGGAACATTCATACCTCCGTTTATATAGTCAAGTTCGCCAGTCTTGAGAGCATCATCCAAAATCGGGTAAGCAGTTACACTGTTATGTGTACCATTAGACAACAATAACAAAGTTTAGAAATAAAGAAAACATAAGACGACCTATTATGATTATCCTTCCCTTCAGATCGATATTATCTAAAGGTTCCTACATTGTATTTCAAATTCTGTACATGGTTCATATTCGCACTTTATAGATCACAAGAAATTGTGTTAATTAAATTTGCAGCATTATAACTTCAGTCAGGAACAATACCCTACTGTTGGGGAAACGATGACATCTGCCTGAGAAAACAAATTCTTGTGAAATTGCATCTGCCGGTTCCTGTACATATATAAAGAAGATGCAGAACCATCAGTATATTGTTGTAGGAGCACCATAAAACATATCTAGAAATCATGAGCTTGTAAAAGTTAAGAAAACAATGTATTATGTTCAAGCTTTTCCTTATGAGAGATGATTTCATTATTTAGTATGAATCAGAGCAGACTTGCTTCAACTGCAGTCTCACAGTCAGTGTATACAGTATATATGTGTTTCGTTTCATAGGAAGTCTCTAAATCGTGTATTAGATGTGTACTATGATCATTCTGGACCACCATGTAATAAAGGCTAATAAATTTACACACAAAAGTACCATTAGATAGTGTCAAGAAGTATTTACCGAATTCTCTGAGCCTGTATATAGTCCTTACTGCTGAAAGCACCATACACAGCAAGTGCTACCCTTACATCCCACCCTAATTCTTTGAAATCCCTATTTTGATGAGATTTTATGTCAGCATTTGAATTGCTTGTTTGTATCAGGATGATAATTAAAATGAAATAGTGATGGTCAACAACATACAACTTTTCTAGATGAGGACTAAGCGAAGTGCTACACTCTGATCCAATTGTTAAGTAATGTGCCAAGCGCATCACCTCTATCTCTGGTATGGTCACCTCTACAGTCTTACAGATTAAGAGAAGAAAAATTAGAATTTTATATTTACTGTGTATCTATATGCTTTGGATTAGTAACCTATATATTTACCGGGAATTGGTGGTATAGATTAAGCACTATAACATCCTTGCACAATAAGGAACTGACTAATTACCTTCCAACCATATTGCTTGTGAAGCCTGTCCAGGGCATTGTTACAGCATTCTCTAATGTCATCACTGCAATCATTAAACCACTAATTGAACCAGTTAGTGGTTGAAAATTGAATCAGTATCCGCAGGAACTCCATTTAATACAAAGAAATGAATTGCATTAGAAACATCAATTCAATTGTACATGTAATTAGAAGGTTGGGAATGTCATGACTAACCTCTCCATACTTGGCGAATTTGATATCCAATATAGGTTTTTTTGAGTCTAGTAGAGGAAAATATACTTTGGGCTGGAAATTTTAGAAAGATCACACAGAAAAAGAAACAACTAAGGTTAGAAAACAGGAACTTCAACTACGGTTAGAAAATGTAACATCTGGCTTGATAAATTGTAAATGTAGAACTCAATCAAACATCATGCGGAAAAGAGATTCTGATTTACTGATATTCCATATACAGTAGTTCTTAGAGCAATAACTTATGCTTGTGCAACTGATCAGATTCCAATACTTGAACAATTTACAGCATGAGAAGATCATTCAACTGATCAGTTTTTAGAGAAATAAATTTTGTTGACATGATGTTGATCATACTTACGGATAATGTGGATTGACTTGATGGAAGTTGGCCAATGATTGCTGCATAGCTATAAGAATATGTGGTACAAGCTATAAAATCAAGCACACAGAAGGCGTATATATAACAGAAAGGAAAAAGACCATTTGTAAAGAACACTAACACTATTAAAGCATCCTCAACAGTGCCTGCTAGTATTCCAACCATCCCGACTGTCCAATTCAGAGGAAGAACACTAAAGAGTAACCCAAATCAATCTGGTAAGATGGTAATAAGCTCTCAAGAATATGAAACATGGGATTAGTTGAATAATATTGAATGATGAATTTACCCAGAATGAGGTACTCGGCCAAAGGTTGGTTTTAAACCTACAATACCACAAAGTGCTGCAGGCATCCGCACAGATCCTAGTCATACATCACAACCGAAATACACCTTTCAGTCACATGCAACATTATGTTTACATCAAACACACATGACATGAGTGTATGACATCAAACACGCATGAGTGTATGCTTGCATGAGAAACAACCAAGTCTGCTATAGGATAATAGACCACAGATGAATGACAGATTAGAACATGCACTTTTTTCTGTGGAACAAATAATATACCTCCTCCATCAACACCAAGAGCAACAGGGCACAATCCAGAGGCGACCACCGCAGCAGATCCACTAGAAGAACCCCCAGAGATTCTGCTAGGGTCATGTGGATTTCTAGTTGCCCTAGAGTATGATAGTTACAATGTAAGCATGCTTGCAATCATAGTTATAGAAAAAGTGATTGATCAAAGAAAATGGTAAGGAAAATTTTGCTGCAAATAGGCATATAGCCTACTAATTCTGTTGATATTCAGTCACATAAGAATAAACAATGTATGAGAATGATCAACCTCAAATACAGGAGAAGTTGATTTAGTTTCAGGAAAGCAATGTGGACTCTTCTTACCCATAGTGTGGATTTATCCCACTTGTACCAGCTCCAAGTTCATGCATATTGGTTTTCCCAATAAGTATGGCACCACATTGTCTGAGGCACTTGACACAGCATGCGTCATCTGTACAAGGTCTAATTTTGTGAAGCCACTTTGTACCACCTACAAAAAACCCATTTTTCAATTAAGAAATTCATGGTTATATATGAATCTATGATTTCTAAATATGAACCAGTGGGTTGACTTGCATAAACAATTCTATCAATGGAAACCCTGCATTGCAAGTTACAGCAGTTTCTTTTCAAATACAAAAACAGTTACCAGTAGTTGGATATGGTCTGCAGTCTATTTCATCCTTGACAGCAATTGGGATCCCATCCAGGGCTGAAATAGGCACACCTGGACATGAACCAAATTCAGATTATGTGAGTGAAGATGAGTGACCAACATTAGGATACTTAAGTGGCGATGAAGAGTAAATGGACCACCAACATGAGATATATATATATATATATATAGGCCCGTTCAGGTGCGAACGTCCGCACTCGGCAGTGTGGATGTCCCTCCGTTCTCCTCCATCCGGCGCCGACGACGGTGCGCCTCCACCCGAGCGGACTCCAGCAGCGTCCCCGATCACTTGAGAGTCCGCCGAATTCCAGTTTTCCGGCGAGATCGAACTTGTTGGAAGTTTTGGGTGATCTCACCGGAAAACTGGAATTTGGCGGACTCGCCGGGGAGGAAAAGTGATCGGGAACGCTGCTGGGGTGGAGGCTTGCCGTCGTCGGTGCCATTCGGTGGCGAACGAAGGGACGTCCACACTTTAAGCTGGGTGCAGATGTCCACTTTGGAACGTTTCTGTATATATATATACAGATTTTCTCAGGTGCGGATATCCGCATTTATTCTTACGGTGCGGGTTTCCACTTTACACTCACTTTTCAATCGAATTTTCACATCTCCACCGTCTAGTCTTTAGATACTAATGTATAGATCATCTCTGCAAAATTTCAGCTAATTTGGTTATCATTAAGGCACTCAAACTCGATTAAACCAATGGATGAACATAATTCTGTCGAACTTGAACCGTTCATGTTTATAACAGAAAAATGCAGTTTTGAGTGCCTTAATGATAACCAAATTGGCTGAAATTTTGCAGAGATGATCTATACATTAGTATCTAAATACTAGACGGTGGAGATGTGAAAATTCGATTGAAAAGTGAGTGTAAAGTGGAAATCCGCACCGTAAAAATAAATGCGGACGTCCGAAGCTGAGAAGCTCTGTATATATATATATATATATATATATATATATATATAGGCTCTTCCTTTTCTAATTGCATGAATGAAGTTTAGTAAATGACTGATATAGATGCATTATATTATGAATAAAATGATTATCAGACTGAAACTTTTAAGTGCTACATAAAGACAGACTCTAGTTTACTATTACCAGAGCAATTAGAGCCATAATATGCTGTCAATTTCATCTTAAATGCTGGCTTATTGTTATTGTTTTCCGAAATATGTTTAGTCTGCATGTACCTTTTTCATACCGCAGGGTTGATTCAGTTGCTTGGTTTAGAATGTCTTCAGTGTTGTAATTAATAAAGAATGACATCTCAAATGGTGGATATGAAGAATCATGAATGGCAGCTATAAGGCGCTCTGCAACCTGCAGAAATAATAGGAAATAGAAATGTCATGAGGGTATAAAGACAAAATCATAAAATTGGTCTAGTAACCTCTGATGCTATCCCTTTGAATTGAATCAGCAAGAATCACTGGGAAAACAGTTAACTCGAGTAGACAACAGTGTTTTCTATTTATGTCAAAAATAAAATAAAATAGTAAAACAACACAGCATACCAATTTAGGTGTTATTTCTCCAGAGGTGTAGGCTCTTGCATAATCTAATATCGTCCAATAACGGAAAGAAGAGTTTGAACCACTTAATTCCTTATCCAAGGATACAGGTAGACATTCAATTGCCTGTTGAACCAGTTCAGGTGGTGAAAAGTCGGACCCTACATGTTTTACATCTTGTTCTTCAATCTCTGCAATGTTAAACTTGTGAAACTTTAGATAGAGTTAATACCTCATTGAAAATTTCAGAATGAGAAATACATACATAACGAATGTAAGCTTCTAAAGACAAAGATGTTGAAACTTGAAATGCAAGTACTAGTTTGTAGAACTGAATCGTTTTGTACTCCAGGGGGGGAGACATAACAGAATAGTTGAAATGGAGTTGAGATGTGACTGTTGAGGTTCAGTGATACAGTGATAAACCAGTTAAGTCATTTCTCCTATTTCTGTTAGTAAAGAAAAACAAATGCATACCATCAAACGGATGCAAGGGAACATAGACTGGTGCCTCCTCGAGCTCAGCATTTGAAACCAGCTGAAAAATGCATATACATTTTCAGCAACTCAAAATGAATGATCGCACTAAAGCAGCCTTCTTCAAGAAAAGGTTAACAATGAAAGGCTCCCCAAATCTGCACTTGCCGAGCTACTGTCACCATATCTAAGAACTGCCTATATATGTATGCGTGTGTGCACTTGCTCAGTTTCCTAATATGTTTTAAGCATATAGCAATATATTCTCTATGCTAGAATTAATTAAAGTCACATGTTGGTTCGACTACTGAAAACTCTTGATTAGATCTTGATAGACTGCCAAGTAATTTAGCAGGAAGGCTGACAATACTTATTTTTCATAGAATTAAAGTTATCTGCGAAAAAAAATTTAGAATTTGTTTCCTCAGTTGGTAACTGTTGTTACTCTTGAAAAGTATTCCAAAATGTTGCTTAGATTAATTGTCACTATTCATGAAGTTATCCCAACTGCAGCTCACCCCCAACTTAATCAGTTTTACTACATTTACATTCATTTACTTCTCTATAATTTGTTGTTGTAATAGTTAGAATAGTTATTGTAACTCCTATCCTCCCAACTGTATTTGTAGATATGAACATCCCACAAATCCTCCAAACTGGAGATGACTGTACATACAACTGAGATTACCATTTGACACAGTATGAGAACAAAGAAAATCAACTGAAAACTATTTATCATAGTGGTCCGCCTTTATGTTTCAAAGGGAAGAAACTTAGTTCAAACTGGAAAGAGATAAAAGTTCAATCTCACAACACAGAATGAGAGACAAAGAAAAAGCATGTGTGTACCTTATGAATCAAGTTATCTCTTTTCAATATATACAACATCAAGGTCCCAATGATCCGCGATTCCAAGAACCAGGCGAACAACTTGGCCAGAAATCCAGCCATACGAGGAGCTGCAAAACAAATAAGATTTAGTACTTCAGGGTACGAAACATCGCAATAGATATGAATAAATCACAGAGTGAGTGATAAACCTGAATAAAGCACAAAAACATAAAAAAATTGAACAAAACCAAGTACACATAAACCTATCAGACCTGTAAGTTTCTGGTTGCATTCTTTTTCAATCAATTGGTGTGGCAATTACACAAATTTTAAACCTTTTCGGAACATGTATTAACAACTAATGTTGATAATGATCACTGATCACATTTCATACCAAATCAATGTACCGAAAACTCTCAAGTCACAAGAGTAACTCAAGTGATCCACATTCTAAATTCATCCATGAAAAACAAATAACACAAAATGAAACTCAACCAAAGAGCAAGTAATGCAGGATTCAATTTCAGAATCAACTACACAACAAGAAATGAAAGTCCAGAGAAGGTAAAGGAATTGACCAACCTTTGACATTGGCACGCAAGTAGACCTCAGAGCTGGCCGGACCGAGATCAATTCTGCTCGCCGGCTCGTAAACCACACGAGCCTCTCTCTTGAACAACCCCATCCTAATTCCACTATTCTCCTCCTCAGCCTAGTTGACTTCACAGCAAGAGATAGATAGACATATACAATTATACATAGCAGAAGCCAGCATTGTATATATAATAATATGTATGTGTATAGCTTGAAATACAAGGGCGGATAAAGCAAGAAAATTCTTTTAAAAGAGATTCATGTTACAGCGGGATATAGAGATACAGAGAAGAAAAGTACGTACCACCGACCAAAACTGTGATATCTTCACGGAGAAACAAACTTACAGAGAGCAAAGGATGAGTGTGATCAGAGACAAAAAGTTAGGGTGAGTTAGGAGACGTATAGTTGCTTTCACGAAACAAGTAATAGCGAGAAAAACGAAGCAATCGATGAGCTATATTCCCGGGCCATATATACATCCTTTTCCTTCCTGAATATTCCTCTCACTCTTAATTAAATTACCAGTCTCTGTCTTTCTACACAATGATCATTTGCCCAGATTTCTTGGCTTTTGACCCTAATTCTGTGAAAGTACACTTCCACTCTTTTTTGTCATTTCCGTCATGAATCTCACGCACCACCAAACTTTCACTTTTTCATCGACATTACCGTTTATGTTACCAAAAAGTTTTTGCAAACACGATGATGATACAAGTAAACGGTGTAATTTTAATCATTTATAATCTTTCATGTATATGTATTGGTACCAGGGCCGGTCCTGAAGGATCCAAGGCTTAATGGGGAGAAAAAAATGTGCCCCTATGTCATAAGGCTCATCCTCACGCCTGAATTTTTATTATTGATATGCTAAAATATGGTAGAATGGAGGGACATAAAACTGTTACCTCCGGAAAAAAAAATACAAGGATTATAATAAACACAGATAAAAAGTTGCTTATAAGAATGCACCATTTACTCAAATGCATATATTCCGAAACGTTCATTAAAATGCCATATGCTTTAGAATCGCCTTTCCAACTTTGTCTTCCACATGCTTCTTGACTGGATTTGTCAACTAAGTTCACATATTCAAATTCCTCAATCAATTTCCACTCATTTGCATAGCTAAATACTCACAGTATAGAACAGTTTAAATAAAACGACAAATTAAGGTTTTAGCAAAAGCTTCACATGTCATTGCACATTCCAAATTCTACCTATATAAAATAGTTCAGAGTGGCTTTAAATTATTAGTCTTAGAAACATAAAATTCATTCTATCAAAACCAAGGTCCCAAGCACAAAAACAAATTCTAATCTTCTCTGCAAAAACATAAAAACAATTTCATAAGCACAATTTCATATATCTCAGATGCATGATTTCAGAAAGAAAAAAAACAAGAGATTCGAAACAACCTTTTTAAACTCAAAAAGAATAATTCGAAGATGTGATACTCATAGTAACCTTATGTTTAGTCTTTAGAAACTGGATTGTGAGAGAGGAGATGTAATACCCCGGAAAATTGATATTAGTTTCTAATATTATTTGGGAGTTTTCGAGTTAGAAGTTAGTGTGTTTTTGAGGTTTGAAGAAAGAGCGGAAGTGTTCGGACGCGTAATTTTACCCGAAAGGGTTTTATGTTTTATTTTGAAGGGTCAAGAGTTGACTTTTTAATCTGTTGGGTTTCTCGGAAAACTTCCTTCACGGAAGTTATAGAGCTCGACGATACGAGTTCGTAGACATGTGGCACGCGTAAAACGGACTTCGTATGAGAAAGTTATGGTCAGCAGAAGTTGTGGCTTTTCGGGAATTTTTAGGTTAAATAGGAAATTTTCGTTTTGGGTTCTTTTATTTTTCAGAAATTCCTTTCTTCCTCTTTCTTCTCTCTCCCCGACCCCGAGAGAACCCAAGCTTCTCAGCCGACCCGACCCGGACCCGGTTGACCCGACCTGGATTTTCCGGCCATCTCCGGCCGACCCAGGCGACGGCACCGGTCGGAATCGCTCCTCCTTGGCGGCGCAATCTTCCCTGTGTTGGTGGATGAGGATGACCCGAGCCGAGCTGTGCAAGCCGAGCGCCACAGTGAGGGCCGACGACCCGGTTTACAACCCGACCGGTTTTCTCTTCTCCGGCGGCGGCGGCTAGGCTGAAACCGGTCGGGATAGGAAGTGTTGGACGTCCTCGTTCGATCCCAGGTGGTGTTGAAGCTCGATTCACGGCGGAGAGTGGTGGTGGTGGATCCCAATCTTTCCGGCATGTTTCCGGCCGATTGAGGTGAAACCTCAGGTATAAAAGATGCTCCCCTCTCTTTAATCTCCAAGTTTTGTGTTGGGAGTTTGTCTTAATTCGGACGTTTCGTGGTGGCGCGTGGGGCCCACTCGCTGCCGTCGGTGGTGGCGCGTGGCGGCGCGTCCGACAGGGGTTTGGGAGGTCTGTAGTCCTTGTTAGGTGGTGCTCATCAATACGAGCACGTTAGCATGTAGTTTGTAGGTTTTAGAGTTGTTTGAGCATGTTAGGGTTTGGTGAAGTTCTTCTAGGGCGTGTGGGGCCCACTCGCCGCCGCTTGTGGTGGTGAGTGGCGGCGGGCCCGGTAGTGTCTGTGGTGTTTGCGGTGTTGGTTAGGTAGTGCTCATCGATACGTTTGTGTTGATTTGTGGTTTTTAGATTTTGGTCGTCAATAATTGCATGCTTGGACTTTTTGGTAAATCTTAGATTGGTGGAAGGTTTTTAAGTGTCCGACGACCATGGAAGGTCTCGGAAGAAGGTTGCCCCCTTTTTGGCAATCTTGGGTTAAAACTTGTTTAAGGGTGCAATGTTATGTTGTTTAAATAATTATTAAGGATGACTTTGTGTTATCTAGGTGATTGGCGATTTTGGTGTTTTGCTTGTTCTTATGGAGTTTAGTTTTGAGCTAGATGCTTGCGTTTGTGCTTATGAAGACGCAGCGGGAGTTAAGGTGATTAAATCTCACTAAGGTCCACTTTGTGGCCTATTTATTTTGTTGATGATTGTGATGTTGATTTTGATCATGATTATGATGATGTGATTTTATGATGATGAATGTGATGGTGGTCTTGATGATGATGATTTTGATGATGATTTTGTTGATGTTGATGATAATTATTATGATAATTATTATGATGATGAATATGATGGTGGTCTTGATGATGATGATCTTGATGATGATTTTGTTGATGATAATGATAATTATTGCTGATTGTGAAGTTGTCCTTGAAAGAAAATGATTTGTTTTTAAATATAAATGAGTTTGATCGTCAACGACTCATGGTAAGTGAAAACAAGTTTTCTGTTAATAAAATAATCTTTCAAAAAGACTTCCGATCATGAGTAATAATTAGAGTTGGTAGGATTATTCTTGGTATAAATATTTATATCCACGTGTTTATGTGTGGAAGACACGTTATGATAATGTGATAGCGTGATGTAGAATTGTTGTCTTAGTGACGAATGTTTGCATTAGTTGTGGTTGTGTGCCTGTGTGGTGGTTTTGAGTATTAGAATAGGAGCCTTCGTGGTGGACCGGGAACCAAGCCTTGGCCGGGTGATTGGTTATGGTCAGTTTTAGAGCTCTAGTCTGTCGGTACTTCATGGGGGATGACTAAGTGTTGACGAACCCAGGAGTACGTGTTTGTCTAGTTACTTATGGGGGATGACTTTGCGTTGGCGAACCCATAAGTAAGAGTAGAGAAATGTTTGTGTGATATTTTTATATGATGTCATTTAATTTCCTTGTTTCGAGTATTTCCTGAACTATGCTTGTCCGCAGGAGATTCTCTAATTTTAATTGTGTGATTTTAATGGAATTCTTGAACTATACTTTTTGCAGGATTTCATTTATGACTTTGAGTGATTGTGAATTGTTGTGTTTTTCTTAATTTCTCCTTTCGTTTTCTCTTGTTTGTAAGTGTTTTTCTGAATTTGTTTTTAATGCATGAACTCTTGGAGTTTACCTTATGTGTTGTTGGGTTGAGTATGTTGCTTGAGATTTACTCATACGAGCTTTTAAAGCTTACCGGGTTTGTTGTTTACAACCGGTGCACCATTCCATGGTGTAGAGGTTGTTTTTGCAGGTCAGGTTTAGCAGAGTTGAGGCTGCGGCAGATAGGCATAGTTCATTTTGTTTACTTTCTAGTTTGCGGTGAGTTTGAGGGAGATTTTATTTGGTTCAAATTATTTTTTCGCAAGTTGTAAAACTAAAGAGTTGTAAAGTTTGTTTTTCTCTTAGTTATCATGCCTTGAATTTGGAATTTTTATTTATCCAAAATTCGGGGTGTGACAGTTTGGTATCAGAGCCTTGTTGCATATTTGGTGATAATCAATATCTTTGAGTGATGGCCCGACTGCAGCGGATCACCATCAATCTTAGGTATTGATTTGTCATTGGGTATGCGGGAGGCAAGGATGTTGTCTCGAGTGTTAGGTTTCTAGAGCATAGGTTTGCTCTGTAAGTAAGGAGTGCGAGTGTTGGGTAGCGTTTCTTGAGGATTAGTCTTTGAGGATTGAGAATCACTAGATTAATTTCTCTTCAGCTGCCCTTGGTAAGCTGGAGGATTTGTGATTAGTGAGCAAAGTTTAGGAGTGAAGGGTACTTTGTTCTCCTTTCTTCTTCATGAGAGTGAGCAGTGATTTTGGTGTCATTTTCTGTGATGTTGTAGTGGTGTGGTGTTTCGATTTAATTATGCAGTTAAGGTCTTGTGTTTGACTTCTGTTGTAGATGTGATGTCTTTGTAGTTTGTGGCTCATACATCATTTTTCTTATGGTGGTAGAGTGTTTCTACATGCGATTTGTGTGTTTGTCTTATGTGTGAGCATTGTTATGCATTTTAAGAAGTTGTTTTCTGTTGTGTGTGATGTTGCCCGAGTGGCAAATGTGGTGTGAGTTTGTGTTTTGCTTTGGCGGTGGCCATTTGGCAAATGACGTGTGAGTTGTGTTTTGCATGGCGGTGGCCATTTGGGAAATGTTTGTGAGTGTGGGTGTGTGATAGTGTTGACAAGCTTGTTAGCATGGTTCTTGATCCAACACTTTTAAAGCATTCTAAAATTATAATTGTTTTGTTATATTTATGGACTTGAATCTCAACGGTCCATGGGTAAGTATAAAAAAAAAAGAAAAAGAGTTTTTAATTAAATGTTTTAGAAGGTTGTTGGATAGGAGGGCCGTGTTAATTTGGGGTTGTTTTGTGTTATTTGTTTTGCGGTGGGGAATATGTAGTGAGGGTGTTAACATAGTCCAGGGCCATTAGCCACCTAAATCTTGTTTAAAATATGTTTTGCTTTCAAAATAAATGGACTTGATCGACTACGGTCCATGGGTAAGTAAAACGGAATTTATTTAAGATGATTTAAAAAAGGGTTAATGGTTAAGGACTATGTTAAATGGTTGTGATGTAGATTTCTTATTTTTCTTAGACTTGTTTGTATGTTTAGTGAATTTCTGAAGGCTTATGTGTGTTGGTTGAGGTTTGATCCTAGTGGGATGAGTGCTTTTGGTGTTGTTGAGCTCTTAGTGTCATAGTGAGTTGACAATGATGGAATGCAGATATTGTTTTGTTTTGGAGTTCACAGTCTTCTGTAGTTTGTGTGTTGTGTTATGGCTTGCGACTTAACTTAGGAGTGTTAAGTTTGGCTTGTTAGTATGAGAGTTTAAATTCATGAATTTATTTTGAGTTATTACTTTTGTTGAGGTGGTGGATGTTTATTTTGGGGAGCGGGTGGCTCCAGGAGATGTGGATTAGTTTGTTTTCGAAGTGTTTGGGTTTTGGTGAATTTTTCTTTCAGGTTGGGTTAACCATTTTCAAGGGAGGTTATGCCAAAATTTTGGTAGAATTTCCCTTGAGGTGGCTCCCGTAGAGTTTATCCCGGATTTCAAAGGGAAATCCGAGGTAGGTCCTGGCAATTAGCAATGTAGTGGTGGTGTAATTTGTAGAGATGTGGTTTGTGAATCACTCAGTTACCACCAGGTGGGGTGTGGGGTATGTGTGTATTCAATGTTACGTTTTTACTTGGGTGACTTCTTGCTCGTGATGCCTAGTAGACCTTGAGGTGTCTTGTGTAAAGAGCTGTTGTGGAAGAGTTTGATGTTGTTTTGGGGGAGTAGTTAGCAGCTCTTGGGTAGAGTAGTGCGTTTAAATTTCGGGGACGAAATTTCTTTAAGGGGGGTAGAATGTAATACCCCGGAAAATTGATATTAGTTTCTAATATTATTTGGGAGTTTTCGAGTTAGAAGTTAGTGTGTTTTTGAGGTTTGAAGAAAGAGCGGAAGTGTTCGGACGCGTAATTTTACCCGAAAGGGTTTTATGTTTTATTTTGAAGGGTCAAGAGTTGACTTTTTAATCTGTTGGGTTTCTCGGAAAACTTCCTTCACGGAAGTTGTAGAGCTCGACGATACGAGTTCGTAGACACGTGGTACGCGTAAAACGGACTTCGTATGAGAAAGTTATGGTCAGCAGAAGCTGTGGCTTTTCGGGAATTTTTAGGTTAAATAGGAAATTTTCGTTTTGGGTTCTTTTATTTTTCAGAAATTCCTTTCTTCCTCTTTCTTCTCTCTCCCCGACCCCGAGAGAACCCAAGCTTCTCAGCCGACCCGACCCGGACCCGGTTGACCCGACCCGGATTTTCCGGCCATCTCCGGCCGACCCAGGCGACGGCACCGGTCGGAATCGCTCCTCCTTGGCGGCGCAATCTTCCCTGTGTTGGTGGATGAGGATGACCCGAGCCGAGCTGTGCAAGCCGAGCGCCACAGTGAGGGCCGACGACCCGGTTTACAACCCGACCGGTTTTCTCTTCTCCGGCGGCGGCGGCTAGGCTGAAACCGGTCGGGATAGGAAGTGTTGGACGTCCTCGTTCGATCCCAGGTGGTGTTGAAGCTCGATTCACGGCGGAGAGTGGCGGTGGTGGATCCCAATCTTTCCGGCATGTTTCCGGCCGATTGAGGTGAAACCTCAGGTAGAAAAGATGCTCCCCTCTCTTTAATCTCCAAGTTTTGTGTTGGGAGTTTGTCTTAATTCGGACGTTTCGTGGTGGCGCGTGGGGCCCACTCGCTGCCGTCGGTGGTGGCGCGTGGCGGCGCGTCCGGCAGGGGTTTGGGAGGTCTGTAGTCCTTGTTAGGTGGTGCTCATCAATACGAGCACGTTAGTATGTAGTTTGTAGGTTTTAGAGTTGTTTGAGCATGTTAGGGTTTGGTGAAGTTCTTCTAGGGCGTGTGGGGCCCACTCGCCGCCGCTTGTGGTGGTGAGTGGCGGCGTGCCCGGTAGTGTCTGTGGTGTTTGTGGTGTTGGTTAGGTAGTGCTCATCGATACGTTTGTGTTGATTTGTGGTTTTTAGATTTTGGTCGTCAATAATTGCATGCTTGGACTTTTTGGTAAATCAGCACCTGCCTTTCAAGTTGCACCGGCGAGCGCATCCGATTCGAAAGTCCTTTCCTTCCATCTTAGATTGGTGGAAGGTTTTTAAGTGTCCGACGACCATGGAAGGTCTCGGAAGAAGGTTGCCCCCTTTTTGGCAATCTTGGGTTAAAACTTGTTTAAGGGTGCAATGTTATGTTGTTTAAATAATTATTAAGGATGACTTTGTGTTATCTAGGTGATTGGCGATTTTGGTGTTTTGCTTGTTCTTATGGAGTTTAGTTTTGAGCTAGATGCTTGCGTTTGTGCTTATGAAGACGCAGCGGGAGTTAAGGTGATTAAAATCTCACTAAGGTCCACTTTGTGGCCTATTTATTTTGTTGATGATTGTGATGTTGATTTTGATCATGATTATGATGATGTGATTTTATGATGATGAATGTGATGGTGGTCTTGATGATGATGATTTTGATGATGATTTTGTTGATGTTGATGATAATTATTATGATAATTATTATGATGATGAATATGATGGAGGTCTTGATGATGATGATCTTGATGATGATTTTGTTGATGATAATGATAATTATTGCTGATTGTGAAGTTGTCCTTGAAAGAAAATGATTTGTTTTTAAATATAAATGAGTTTGATCGTCAACGACTCATGGTAAGTGAAAACAAGTTTTCTGTTAATAAAATAATCTTTCAAAAAGACTTCCGATCATGAGTAATAATTAGAGTTGGTAGGATTATTCTTGGTATAAATATTTATATCCACGTGTTTATGTGTGGAAGACACGTTATGATAATGTGATAGAGTGATGTAGAATTGTTGTCTTAGTGACGAATGTTTGCATTAGTTGTGGTTGTGTGCCTGTGTGGTGGTTTTGAGTATTAGAATAGGAGCCTTCGTGGTGGACCGGGAACCAAGCCTTGGCCGGGTGATTGGTTATGGTCAGTTTTAGAGCTCTAGTCTGTCGGTACTTCATGGGGGATGACTAAGTGTTGACGAACCCAGGAGTACGTGTTTGTCTAGTTACTTATGGGGGATGACTTTGCATTGGCGAACCCATAAGTAAGAGTAGAGAAATGTTTGTGTGATATTTTTATATGATGTCATTTAATTTCCTTGTTTCGAGTATTTCCTGAACTATGCTTGTCCGCAGGAGATTCTCTAATTTTAATTGTGTGATTTTAATGGAATTCTTGAACTATACTTTTTGCAGGATTTCATTTATGACTTTGAGTGATTGTGAATTGTTGTGTTTTTCTTAATTTCTCCTTTCGTTTTCTCTTGTTTGTAAGTGTTTTTCTGAATTTGTTTTTAATGCATGAACTCTTGGAGTTTACCTTATGTGTTGTTGGGTTGAGTATGTTGCTTGAGATTTACTCATACGAGCTTTTAAAGCTTACCGGGTTTGTTGTTTACAACCGGTGCACCATTCCATGGTGTAGAGGTTGTTTTTGCAGGTCAGGTTTAGCAGAGTTGAGGCTGCGGCAGATAGGCATAGTTCATTTTGTTTACTTTCTAGTTTGCGGTGAGTTTGAGGGAGATTTTATTTGGTTCAAATTATTTTTTCGCAAGTTGTAAAACTAAAGAGTTGTAAAGTTTGTTTTTCTCTTAGTTATCATGCCTTGAATTTGGAATTTTTATTTATCCAAAATTCGGGGTGTGACAGTTTGGTATCAGAGCCTTGTTGCATATTTGGTGATAATCAATATCTTTGAGTGATGGCCCGACTGCAGCGGATCACCATCAATCTTAGGTACTGATTTGTCATTGGGTATGCGGGAGGCAAGGATGTTGTCTCGAGTGTTAGGTTTCTAGAGCATAGGTTTGCTCTGTAAGTAAGGAGTGCGAGTGTTGGGTAGCGTTTCTTGAGGATTAGTCTTTGAGGATTGAGAATCACTAGATTAATTTCTCTTCAGCTGCCCTTGGTAAGCTGGAGGATTTGTGATTAGTGAGCAAAGTTTAGGAGTGAAGGGTACTTTGTTCTCCTTTCTTCTTCATGAGAGTGAGCAGTGATTTTGGTGTCATTTTCTGTGATGTTGTAGTGGTGTGGTGTTTCGATTTAATTATGCAGTTAAGGTCTTGTGTTTGACTTCTGTTGTAGATGTGATGTCTTTGTAGTTTGTGGCTCATACATCATTTTTCTTATGGTGGTAGAGTGTTTCTACATGCGATTTGTGTGTTTGTCTTATGTGTGAGCATTGTTATGCATTTTAAGAAGTTGTTTTCTGTTGTGTGTGATGTTGCCCGAGTGGCAAATGTGGTGTGAGTTTGTGTTTTGCTTTGGCGGTGGCCATTTGGCAAATGACGTGTGAGTTGTGTTTTGCATGGCGGTGGCCATTTGGGAAATGTTTGTGAGTGTGGGTGTGTGATAGTGTTGACAAGCTTGTTAGCATGGTTCTTGATCCAACACTTTTAAAGCATTCTAAAATTATAATTGTTTTGTTATATTTATGGACTTGAATCTCAAAGAAGATGAGAAGACACAAAGAGAATAGTTGGGAGAAGGTAGAAGTATTCTCATTCATTCTCCTTAGCCTCCTTATACAGAGGTAGAGTTTATATCAGAGTACATAACTAATGAGTAATTACGTGGACAGTCACATAAGCTATAATATTTATAACAATATTGTGTACAAGATCGCGTCTAATTTTATATTTTAACCCTAAGAAGACATGTAAGGTCGGATTAAATTTGGGGCAATGAAGTCATTCCACCTTTTCATTATTGTTTTTTTTAGGGCATTCTGTTATCTCTGACTTTGGCAGACACAAATGGAACGTACTCCGGGTCTAGAACACATGTAATTGGAAGAGGTGAAGACTCAATTTCATCTCATTTCAATTATTTGTATTCATTGCTCACGAAATTGTAATCAGGTAACGCATATATAGGTTAGTTAGATACGCGCTTTTTTTTACGGCATTTCGTGTGGACTGAAGCTATGTCACAATGACTGTGTCAGGTACCTATCTATTAATGTTATTATTCCATTCACACAAAAAAAAAAGTTAGATTAAAGTTAGACACTAAGAGCATCTCCCAACGTAAGACAAATTTAGCTTACAAAACAAGAATATTCTATATAATCTTTTTTTAGTTTACCAAATTCTCCCACCATAAGCTAAATCCTTAGCCAAAAAGCACTCCCACCGTAAGGTAAATCTTTAGGTAAAACAATTTTTTTTATTTTGTCATTTATTTATTTAATTCAATAATTAATCATGAAAAAGATTTTATATAAATATATTCAATATGAGGCTCATATAAAAGATCTCGTCGAGATCGTCGCGATAATATAAAATTTTGTTAGTAACGAATTTTAATTTAAATGTTACTGTAAATTAGAAAAATAATATATAAAGTTGAATAAAATAATACTTAGTTTTAGCCTACCAACCCCAGAAGCCAAATTTAGCTTACAAAATAGCTCAAGCTAAATTTGTTTACCTTGAGAATTGTCATTTGGCCTATGGTGGAAACAACTATAGGCTAAATTTGGCTTTTTAGCCTATAGTGAGACATGGTCTAAGGCGACATGTGAGGTCGGATTTTGTTGAGGGAACGTGTGCCAAGCACTCTCATTAGCCTTGCACGTGCGATCTCACAACAACAAATCAGCCTAAAGCTCATCTCGATCGGACACGTGGACGCACATGTGTGACTCGATCTGATGCGCGCCTCTGGAAGCGTCTTTCCACGCTAGGCTGTCAACAGTAACGGGAACAATCCTCTTCGCTCAACCTCTATAAATAGGCACCGAGCCTTACCAACAAAGGTAACTTAACTCATTTCTCCTCTTTGAATACGAATCGTCCGCTATGATTCCTGTTAGTACATAGCCAAAATACTTGGTTAAGCCGAGAATACGGTACAATTACCCGATCGAGATAGCCCTGGTGGGCCCTTCACAGACATCCAAGGAAGGAAGGGCCGGTAACAAACCGCTTGCCAAAGTCACTCTAGCGGCAAAACACCCCCAAAAGAGGAGACACTCCAAACGAGGGCAAAGAGTCCCACATTGGAAACAAGCTCAAGGTACACACATCTATACGCTCACATACTCATATATATATTCTCTTCTACTTTCATTCCTCTACCCGTACAAGTGTTCATAGCTCACTTAAGCATCGGAGAGTCGAAGACTGGGCCACCCCAGTCCCGACCCCGTGACACTGTCATTTGTACATGTACCGAGTGGAAGCCCCTCAAGAATTCTACTTCGTTCCGCCCCGCCACCACTTCCCAGCTCGGGACGTAACAGGTAGAAACAATTGGCGCTAGAAGGAGGGTCCCTATCTTGTGGAACTCCCACTTGCCTCGGAACTCAGCACCATGTTGATTATTGATGACCCCGTGGACCCTGGCACTCAAGTAGAACCTCAATCCGGCGACACATCCCTTCCCCAAACTAGCAGCCCAGCCCCCATTAACCATTCCGACCCCGCCACAGCCCTTGAAATCCTCAAGCGGGACTTCCATACATTCCGCGAGCAGACGGCAAAAGAAAGGGCAGAAACGGAAGCGTACCGAGTACGCATAGCTGAGTTGGAGAAAGAGCAGTTCTTGCTCCGCACCACGTTAGAGCATCGTACCGTGTACAACGATAGCTTGGACCGCGCGGCACGAATTTTCGGGACCCCGGATTCTCTCCAAGGCCAGACTGGTTCCATACTCCCTAGAGGGCCTAGCCAGATTGTATACATGTCCCATCCCCTAACCCACCCCTCATTTCCACTCCCAGCCCCCCAACCATCAATCCTCAATGACTCCCCTCTGCCACATCAACCTAATCCATCCGCCCCACCTATCTCCACTTCCACCACTGCCAACTCTCCCAACCCACCTCTTAACATGCCAACCCGCCTACTGCTCCAACTTAGCCAAACTGTCACGCAGTTAGCTTCACGGGTTGAAGGCGTCGAGAGTCGCGGGGCTCAGTGACCCTTGTTCTCTGGTTTCGGACATCGCCCAAGCCCCTTCACACCCCGAGTGCAGATGGAGAAGCGGCCTCCGGGAGCCAAGCCCTTCAAGATGGATAAGTATAAAGGCACAGGAGACCCTCATCTCCACCTCGAGACATTCTTCTCGCTTTGTAGCTCCTCTAGCTACAGCGACACCATAGCCTGTCACGCCTTCCAAGAGACCCTCTCAGAAGAGGCACTCAGTTGGTTCCTAAGCCTGCCACCCAATTTCATAGACAGCGTCGGCCAACTCTCGGAACGTTTCCTCAACCGTTTCATATTGCACACCAGTATCTACCGCACTGTAGACGCCCTGTTCCACATCAAGCAGAAAGAGGGCGAAGGCCTCCATGAACTGCTGTCCCGGTGGCAATCTGCCACGGCGAGGTGCCACAACTTAGAACCTCGCGTGGCGGAGCAGGCTTTCCGTCAGGCCCTACTCCCCGGCAATTTCCTAATGGAGATCAACAAGAACCCTCCAAGATCCTATGATGCCTTGATGGACCTGGCAGTACGGTGGGCCCGTGCTGAATTTTCCACATTCGGACGTCCCGCCCATGCCACGCTAGCTCTTACTGCCCCGACACTAGATGAGCACTTTGGCCGCGGGCAAGAGAAAGGACAATCACATGGCCCATCCCGAGAACAGGGGCGTGGCTCCGACCGTCGTCATAGGGGACAGAGAAACCGCGATCACCCTTACAAGTCAAGGGACTAGAGCCCCCCACAGCAACAGCGTCGTTCCTCCCTGCCACCTCATTATGAAGTCCACACTACTCTGACCACTACATATGAGGACATATGGGCCAGGCACAAAGATCTCATCCCCCTACCTCCCAAAAGCAAGTTCCCAAAAAAGCCCCGGCGAGCCACCGGCAACAGGTACTGCGCTTACCATGACAATAATGGCCACACAACAGAGCAGTGCAATGGCCTCCGCAATGCAATCGAGCATCTGATCCAGAAGGGGCAACTACACCAATACTGTGCTCCCGCCACAGGAGCCAACGCCATTGAAGTGCATGGCCAGATCCTAACCTTGCAAGGTGGAGCCCCACGGTTCCCCCAACGCCAACCTTCTGCGAAACGACAATGCACGGCACCCTCAGAAATCCTAGACATCCAATGTGGTGTCACGATCACCCCATCAGCGTGGGATCAAATGACATTTCGCAACGATGAGGATACCCTGCATTGCCACCACAGCGAGCCATTCATCATCAATGTGCAGGTGGACCATTACAGATGCCACAGAGCTCTAGTGGACACAGGTGCCGCCATAAGCGTCATGTTTTCTGACTGCTACCAAGGACTCCGGCGGGACCGCACTAAGTTGTACAACAACCACGACCCACTTGTCAGCTTCTCTAGCGAAACAGTACAGCCGTTAGGCTCAGACCGCCTAACCGTGTCAGTAGGAACAGCTCCTTGCCGCTCTTCCATTACGGCCCGCTTCCTCATTATCGACTGCCCCTCATCATACAATCTCATCTTAGGGCGGGACATCCTCTGGGGGTTGCAGTGCTTCATAGCTGGCCACATGCTTCTCATAAAGGTTCCTACCCCTGGCGGCACCCTAACAATTAAAGGGGATCGAGCAGCCATTGAGCACGGCCATCTTAACGCCATCCAACAGCGGAAAGGAGCCCATGAGATGCTGCCTCTCAACCCCCCGGAACCCATAGATGATCCCCGGGACGACACAAAGGGGTGCAGGACAGAGAGCTCCGCGACCTAGTCCTACAAACGCTCGCTACCACCTACCTTAGACCAATTTTTACCTTGGCCTCGAAAGCCGGTACTTCATTGTTACTACTGGTGTATATACAATAGCCCAGTAGCGGCTTCACCTATGTATACTTTGTCCGCTAGCGGCTACATCTAAGTACAATGAAGTGTTTTGTCACTCACATACTATACTTTGCTCCCGCAACACAGGGCCACAAAACAAACAATAAGTATACAGCAAGACAAACACAAAGGCTACACATAACGCCAAAATATCAACCTGAATTCCCAGGCAAATTAGCATAAATTGGTTACAATGGCTAACCACGCCACATACATTGTTCCAAAACAAAGCCCTACAAGCTATCAAAATGTACAAGCATTTCTCACTCCCTCCCAGCGGATGAGTCGCCAGACTTGTTCAAACTCCCCTTCGACCCGCCATCGCGGCCACGACCCTGGCCCACAGTTCCCGCTACCCTCTGCCCAGTCGGCTGCTTCAACGGGTCCCGGGATAAAAAGGAAAGCCTCACAGTTGCGGGCGGATAAGTGAACTACCGAGAGCCACCTCAAGATCGGGATGTCCCCTCACGGGAGCCTTTTGAACTCCCGCGCACGCCACCAACCCCGGAGCCAGGGGGTCGCGAGCCGCAACGGCAGACGAAGCCACCCGCGACACTATTGCTTAGACAGACATAGACCCCTCGGGACCAGTAGCCCTCACAGATGATGCAGCTACCATAGCAGGAGGTCGCGGGTCATCCGCAACGGATATCCCTTTCTGCCCAGCAGACGTTGCGCGCCACGCCTCGTGCTGCTTCGCCAGAGACTGCGAGATCTCGGCTTGCTTCTTCTGCACGGGCGTCATTTGCTCCCACGCCACGTTGCAGCATTTTTCTCTACATACCATTTGCGCATGGCACATCATTAATCCACCCGGCCTGGCAGCCCAGCCGGCTCAACTCATCCTGCCCTTTGGTGTAGGCACTTTTCAGCTACCGCTTGTACACTTCACCCTCCCGAAACAGCCTATGCCCCGTCATGGCAGCTCGCTCGCACTTGGATTTCCAGGAAACCTCCAAATCCGCAAGTGCTTGCGTCAACTTGGCCACCTCAGCTTCCAAGGACGTTGCCTTAGCAGCCGCCACTTCCAAAACCTCTATCTGCTCGTCCTTCCTCCTCACAACTTCCTTCAGCTCCGCCACCTGAGCCTGGAAGACAGTGGTAATCTGATCCGCTTGAGCCAGCTGCTCTGCAAGGTTCCGCTCGGCCTCAGCTAGCTGCTCTGCAAGGCCACGGTTACGTTCGTCGGCCTCCCTCAATTGCTGGCTCTTCGCCTCAGAATCATCCTGCCAGTGGGAGGCCGCCCGTTCACTCGCGGCATACATCAGCAAAGTCGTCTGCAGTCACAGCAATGCATAAACCCCAAGTTCAAACCAGTGAAACACAAAAAGCATATAAACACTTACCCGAGTCAGTTTCTCCTTGGCGAGATCCATCATACCCCTATAGATACCACTCTCCCCATCTCATTCTCACAATCTCCATCTTCACTCATATATCACCTGCATCAGCTCACTGACTTAGGCATCGGAGGATCGAAGGCCGGAGCACCCGGTCTTCCCTCTGACGCCTTTCTCTCCTTGATTGACAGGTTATAGGAGGAAGCCCCTGCATCTGGATGATTCTCCCCTCTCAGAGACCATGCTAGAACAATTGGCGCTAGAAGGAGGGCGTCCTCAAGTGGAGACCCTCACGTCGCTCGCCATGGCTGTGGCCATCATCTGCCCAGAAACCCCGAGGAGAGAGAAAGTAGATCTGACTTTCTCTCTCTCCTTCGCTTGGGCGTGCCGCAGCAAGGTAGCTCACCTTCACAACCATCAAGCACACAGTCTTCCAATGAATCCAGCATGGCCACCCCAACCTCTGGCCAAGGCCCACGCGCCGGAGAGCATTGCCCAGAAACTGATCTGGACACCCAGCTTCCCTCAGCCGAAGCGGGAAATCACTCTTGGTCTCGCTACCCCAATCTCGGCACCCTCCCTCCCGGGACATGCCTTCGCTCTTGGCACCTCTTCCCGGCTCGGGACCTTGGGACGGAGCAGGTAGAAACAATTGCCTTCGCTTTTGGCGCCCACTTGATATCCATTCGCGGACTCCTCAGGTCCCGTCATCCATTCACGGACTCCGCAGGTCCCGCCGTCCACTCAAGGACTCCACAGGTCCCACCATCCCTTCACGGACTCACATTGTCGCGAACCCCCTAGCGGACTCCGTTGGTCAAGCCAGTCTGCGCGGACTTCGCTGTCCTTGCCAGTCCTCGCGGACTCTGTTGTCCTCGCTAGTCCCCGCGGACTCCGCTGACCTCGCCAGCCCTCGCGGACTCCCCTGGTCTCGCCTCGCCAGCTCCTCGCGGCATTCCCTGATGTCGCCAGAATTCTTAAACCTCGCGTGGGGACATCCCTAGTAGTTCCCCTGGCAGACACCCCCCACACAGCTCCCCATCCCGACCTCCCGGGACTCCTCTATCCCGCAGAAGGATGCAAAAAAAAAAAAAAAAAAAACCTTCCCGACACGGCGTCTGGTCCCGACCCAAGATATAGTCCCGACCAAGGAACCCGTGACAAGAAACAAGCAGCTCCGCCCAGAGCTCCGGGAGCCCTTCCCACATGGCCCCCGAGTTCCCGAGCCCCCCCCCCTCCCTTGCTTACCATGCTCTGGGAACGTGCCAGCACAAATGACCCGAATCACACATCCGCCTTCCTCTTTTCCTCCCTCCCGGGACCATCCATTTCTCACCGCAGACACCGCTCGCCACGCCAGACTCCGCGGACTCCTCTTGTCTCACCATTCCCCGCGGACTCCACTGGTCTCGCCAGAGTCTCCACGTAACTCTAAGTTTTCTACAATGACTATAGCTTCTCTACGCGACTCCAGATAAGTCTTCACACTATCCAATTAAGTTGTTATCATACAAATAGCATGCCACATGCATCATAATATGTTCTCATGACATGGAGTTAGCAAACATGCACTCTCTATCACACGTTACATATACATTTGCTTCACATGAATACAAGCCAAACATTGATGTACATCTATCTATATCAATATCAGGCTACACACACACCATGTGTAAACAGCCAGCATTCAAACATGCATCCTCTAGCTACACACGCCCTTAGCGCGCCCTGTCCCGCCACCCCTTCCCGGCTCGGGACCTCGGGACGAGATAGGAAGACCCCTTATTCTTAGCCAACCCGACAGTAAAACCCTTACCCTAGAATTCCTACCAACACCACAAACATGTGAACAATCCCACACCCCAAATAACCCGAAACAACGCCGCCACCACATACAAATCCAAAGACAAAGAATGCCACCAATTCATACCGTGAAACAGTGGATCCGCGTAGTGGCAATGAAGCTGGTTGCAAACAGCCAAGCGCTCGCGCCCACTCGATCGAGGGTGAAGTGGGACGCTCCCCAATCTGAGGTTTGTCAAACCACCGAAACTCTAAAACACGAATTGCAGCTCGCCCAATTTTCAGTTTCCAAAACACAAACTCCCCCCTCCAGCTATCCCCAACCCCATACATACATTGACTCGCCAAGGCAACGACCCGCAACGCTCAGTGGAGAGTCTCCCCAATCAAGCGCGGACTGACTCGCCACGCAGCGGCCGCAACGCCACATAGCCACAGTCCCTAACCAAGCACGGACTGACTGGCCACCTCGCGACAGTCCCCAATCAAGCGCGGACTGACTCGCCAAGGCAACGGCCCGCAACGCTCAATGGCGAGTCTCCCCAATCAAGCACAGACTGACTTGCCACGCAGCGGCCGCAACGCCACATAGCCACAGTCCCCAACCAAGCGCGGACTGACTGGCCACCTCCCGACAGTCCCCAACCAAGCACGGACTGACTCGCCACGTAGCCACAGTCCCCAACCAAGCGCGGACTGACTGGCCACCTCGCGACAGTCCCCAATCAAGCACGGACTGACTCGCCAAGGCAACGGCCCGCAACGCTCAATGGCGAGTCTCCCCAACCAAGCACGGACTGACTCGCCACATAGCGCGAACAATTACTCGCCTGGTAGCGGCACGCCACGCCATAAGCGCAAACTGGCTCGCCCGATAGCGGCCCGCCATGCCCTTAGCGCAGTTTATCTCGCCCTTGGCACGAACTCGCCACCTAGCGCGAACGGCCCCGCCCACTAGCGGCCGGCCACACCCTTAGCGCAGTTCATTCCGCTCAATATGAACTCGGTCCTCATTTTGGTGTCTCACCACCACAATCTCTCCCAGCACTGGGGGACTTAGGCAACAGCCTTATACACGCCTCATGACGTGCTCTCGATACACTTTGGCACCACCCGCCTCCCATCAGTATCTTGGCTACGCTCCTAGCGATCTTTTCGACAGCTCTACACAAGCCCTATCGGCAACATCATTGTGCCCTAGCGGCACCCATCGTCATGCCTCAGCGGCACTCCTCGCCACTCCTCGACGGCACACTTGCCTCGATGGCAAAATGGTGAACTACGTCTGGTTTGATCCCATAAACGAGTATGTAGGCACTCTAGCATTCACCTAGAGGCAACCGCAAAATATGCCACCACAATCTCCCCCTCGAACATATGTTGGAATAGCTCAGCTAACTCGAGCATATAGCTTATACATATCAAAGGCTACTAAAACGCCAAGGCATACCAACATGCCGGTACCTGTGGCCCTCGCGAGAGGCTCGCCAGTGATACCTCAACTTCGACCCCCGATCGCCCTACCATCTCCAAACAATACATCGGAGCAACAACTCGATGTCTCAATCATATATAACGATACATGGCATACCCCACTCGGAGGGAGCCGGTCCATCCCCTTCCTTGTATGGGGACTTGGGGGACTGGGGACTGGATATGTCGCCACTAGTAAGAGACTTGTACTCCCGATATTGTATCAGATAAAGTCCCCACCCAAGAGAGTCTCTTGACCGCGGACTTGGGGACTTGTTAGTACATAGTACAACATCAGTCGTACTCGCCTAAGAAGACGCGTGCCGCCACATAAAACGGGCTTGGGCCTTGGTTAAGCCCAAGAAGCCCACATTATTCCTTGAGGGCATAATGGTAATACACCCTCTGAGCAAGGGCAAAATGGTATTTTTAGGGTGCATCCACCATACCCCTATAAATACCACTCTCCCCCTCTCATTCTCACGATCTCCATCTTCACTCATATATCACTTGCATCAGCTCACTGACTTAGGCATCGGAGGGTCGAAGGCTGGAGCACCCGGTCTTCCCTCTGACGCCTTTCTCTCCTTGATTGACAGGTTATAGGAGGAAGCCCCTGCATCTGGATGATTCTCTCCTCTCAGAGACCATGCCAAAACAATCGGTACTTTGAAAAAAAGAGATATCAGATATATCGGGGATATATTGGAGATATTGGGGAAAAAATATCGGAAATTCAGAAAGAATTTTGTTCTAAAATAGTTAATTTATTGGATTTACTTATAAATTGTATAAACATCAACTTCATCTACATCTAGAAAGAGACTTCAAGTAGTTGGAAAGACATACGGTGATCCACAAAAGTATAGTATTCAAACCAAAACATAAAATCTTACGAATTGTACTGTTGAATATGATAGTCGTATATCTTTTTGGAGCTGCCAATTGTTCCCCTTATATCTATTTTCGAATATTGTTGATGGTGATTCTTGTTTACGTCCAATTTTTTTACATATATTTCTTTAATATATCAGAGATTTATCGTAAATTTCCTAAATATTAGAGATATTTGACGGAATCAGAAAAATTTGACGGAATCGGTGAAAGATAAGATATTTACCCCTCTAGATATATCGGCCACTTCAAAAAAAAAGATATCGGGAGATATATCGGATATATCACAGGGATTTTAATCCTTGATAACACCTATATATATATATATATATATGTAATTAATATATATATATATTAATTATACCTATATATATTATAACTGGAAAAAAAAAAGTTCCCCTCAACCCTGGGCCCCGGTGCCAGCGCACTGCCAGCTCTGGGCCAGGACCGGGCCTGGTAACACTCAGTTACATCTTAACATCAACAATTAAGAACATTTATGCAAAACCAAAATCGACTATTGGAGAAAGCAACAGCTTAATATGATATATAGTTACGTATTAACATCAACAATTAAGAAATTTAGGCAAACCCAAAATGGACTACCGAAGAAAGAAACAGCTCAATAGCATCCACAATGCATAAGGTGACACATCAAAAGGTCTTTTTCATTCTGGTTCATTCACAGGAGTGAAACAGACTCATAACTCAAAAGCAATATTAGGTTCAATTACCTGAATTGTGGGACTCTGTAAACCACATTTCTTAAATGTTATGTATGACTACACTATACCGTCTATACCTCTTTCAATGATTGTCATGCTCTCCCTATTTACATTACTCCTACCCTTAAATGGAAAGGTAAAAATAAAATTGCTGGTCCCCAAGAAGTACCTTCAATGCAAATAAAATCTGTGGATTCATGGGAATCATGGGTATTGAATCAACAGGCGAAGATATCAGCAAAAACCAGACCCGTTCAGTCTGCAATAACAACCTTGTTTCTTTCTTATTATAAATTTCTTCAGTTGCATTCTTACCTCTGCCCGAGTGAGTTCCAATTTTTTAACTTCAAAGGTAATGGTGAGGGGCTAGTGATAAAGAATGCTGATATGTCACAAACAATTGTCGAAGAATCTGACCAGCCCGCTGCTGCTTTTGAGACTTTTACCATCCTTGGATTATTTCAGGACACGAATGCATAGCTTCATCAATGATGTCCGATGGCCTATCTGAGTCCATCAGGAAGTCCTCCAATGTTGCAAGTGATTTCAACTGTTGTCCAAGAGATGCAATTGTTTTCTGGCACTCTGCAAATTTACTTGCAGCCAATGCCAGCTCTTTCTCCTGACATAAACAAGAACATATAAACACAAACTTATGAAAAGTTTTTCATGTTATTAGATACAAGCAACTAAAGTCTAGGAGCCAAAGACATGTTATTAGATACAAAATTCCACCAGAAGAATTGGCTATGTTGCGCCAGAATATATTGTGCAAGAATGCACAACGACATTAAAAAAATGCCTATCAGAATTTGCTTAATCAGAAGTTTGCTAATAGCACATGTTCTGTTAAACACTGACGAGCTGCTTAAACTTTGAAAAGAAGAAAAGATTCAAAACTTCTAAACTATTATGGAGTTTAGCCACCTAAACTCTCATCATTTCTATTATAGCAGTGTCTTCTATGAAATCTAATTTACTTTAGTCTTTTCATATTCGTTCTTCCATGTTTCAATTTGAAACCACTTGACCTTATATTATTCCTACTCTTCTTATGGGTGCTTCAAACGATCTACATTGAATTTACCATAACAACTAATAAGCATAATTCTTCTTCTATTAGCACTACATTGTGGTCTGTTTAACTCTCATAATTTCCCCAAAAGATCGATTTTGACTCAACTTTTCTGGTATTTTTTATTTTGCAGTCTTATTTCCTCTAGATTGTGTTGATTTGGATTCCTGACATTTTACTGCAGACAAAATGTTGGTCTTTGCAGTTTTTTTAGTTGGCTATGATTTCATTTAAGAAAACTGACCTGCTGCATCTTCAAATCACCACTAGTACTAGCCACACGCTGGAGCTCAGCTTCATGTTTCATTATCAGTAGCTCATTCTCAACTTTCTGGCATTTGGCCACATTTTCAGCTGATAAAGCTCGCTCCTTTGAAACATCTTCTTCTAGTGCACCAACTTTTAAAATCAAGCAGTTAAGTTCACTTTGAACAGATCTTAGTTGTGCCTCAGCCACTTCTCTCATAGTTTGACAGACCTTTACTTCTTCATCTGCAGCACACTTCAAGCCATTTGCATTATCCAACTGTGTCTGAAGGTCTTCCAACTTCAAATCAGCCTCCAGTAGCTGACTTTTTAGTGTCTGGATCTTTTTTTGGCATTCAGTAAGAGTCATCTCAAGATCCAGTTTTTCTGTCACCATCTTCTCTAACTTTGCCTCCAGTTCTGCGATCCTTCGAATCATGGTTTCAAGTTCAGCTTCTAGAAGTTTTTTTTCAGCAGTATGCTGATTTGATCTGCGTCCTACCTTAAGGTAAGAGTTCTCATTTTGTGCAACTGGTGATGCAGCAAACTTTTCCATTTCAAGAAAATCATCCATGAGATTGATTTCTACCATCAGATCCTTTTCAACACTCTTTTTATTCTTAAATTTATCAGGATTTTTTATATGAGCAGATGTCAGTGAATCTGACCAGCTTGAATCACATTCACTTGGCTCCAAGTTGCTCACTTTGTGTGTATCCAATTCAATTGCCAGTACCATCTCTCCATTATCTGATTGGCTATCTGTATTAGATTCTGCATAAACTGAGGACATAGAAAAGGATTTGTGACCGTTATTTGATAATGCTTTACGAGCCAAGGCGTTTAGCCTACGGCACTCAGCTTCGAGCTTGGAAACCTTTTTTATGCTCTCTAAATGTTGCTTACTCGCTGTTTCAGCAGCTTGGGTGCTCAAATCCCTCTCTATAGTCGTGATTTCAAGCTCCTTGACTTGAGAACGAAGACTACGCTTAAGAGCACAGTTCTCCTTTACAGTAGCATCAAGCTTTAACTGGAGATCCAAATCAATAGAGGCAGCAGCTTCAGTTTTAGCAGCTTGAAGTTGTGCTTGTAGATCAGCAACCTGACTCTCAAGTATGGACTTTGAACTATCCCATTCACGAGTTCTCTTGGCAATAACCTCATTAGTATTCCGTTCATGCTCTTCTCTTGCCTGTCGAAGCTGCCTCATGCATTCTTTCAGTGCTCCATCAAGATGACCAACTCGGTCTTTAAGAGTTGAGTTTTTCTGATTTGCAGCCTCAAGTTGATGTTTTAAGCCCAACACTACATTTTCAGCCTTCTCCCAGCCTAACATTTGAAATGGCAAAGAGAAAGAACTAATGGGACCATCTTCAGAAAGAATATGTAACAAAATTACAAGAAATTCTATGACATACCATTGACCCCTAAATGGAACAGCTCAGCAACATCCAATATTTTCCATTTCTATAAACTCAGGGAATCCATTCTCGAAAGACTTGGAAAAAGATAAGATGAGTGAACCTTCTCTAGAAAGTAGAAACAATAAGAATATGACTTCTAAGTGTTGGTCATGGAAAATCAAAACTATTTGCTCAAATCATAGGCAGAAACATAATGTAAAGAAAGAAATATATCTTATTAAATTCCATATGCCTAGCAAACGCTTTTTATTTCTTTCCAAGTTCTTTCCAGTTAGATGATTTATGTACCGGTATAATCCATAAGTTTCTTTTATACAGAGTGAAGTACATAACGTTAGACAACAAAATAAAATCCAAATTCTTAAGCTTATGAAGAAAGTGCAGTATTATTGGGCATATAAGACAGCAACTGGACACATGGATTCAGCCTATTAAGATTAAGTATAGTATCTAACTGAAATTAAATGCAGGGGAACAAAAGGAAAGCAGAAAAACCTGAGACAGCTTCTTCTGCAACTTTAGCATGCTGCGTTACCAATTCATCTTTGGCATTACTGCTAAGAAGAGCAGCTGATAATTTCTCCCTCAAAGTCTCGAAACTATCATTAAGTTCTTCATTACTGTGTAGAGCTTTAGAAGTGACTTCTGGCGACTGGATGTTATGAGTTGAGAATGCCTTTGACATTAAAGTAAAAAAAAAACATTAGACTCCTTAGCCAAACCGCTTGATAGAAAAAAGAAAGATATATAATAACTATTGGCTTATGTCCTAACAGCTGCGTGAGCTTGTAGTAAGTGGGAACACCAATGGACCAAATCCTCCTGAACTTGAATTTGTTTTTTTAACTTGCATCTTTACTTAAGTGCAACCTTTCCATTTATAGTGAATTTTCACATTTGAGATATCATAGAGAACGATAGAAGCCTGTACATGTGGGGAAGCTTTAGAAGCAACCAGATAGCTGAATAATTGACAAAGGAACTAATTCTTTGAATGCCATGAGTATACCAGAACGTCCAAATAGTGATTTGTTCATCGTCATGGCACCTAAATTAGTATTTAAAAATGTTTCAGGCTGCTATGGAACCCGACAAGTTCACAGATGGATACTCCTGCACTTAAAGGACAAGCCAACAAGTATTCAGGTAGTACTCATGTACGTGATCAGTCTCTAGCACAGTTGACCTTGGTTTATAGAGTTCCGCAAAGACATTTTAAGGCCAGGAAAGCTAATCCTGTCTCTAACCATCAGAAATTCTACGACATGCAAATAGATAAGATGAGTAAATATTTCCATCTTTGTCTCATTAGAATTAGAATACCCATTATCAGTATATACAGCGAATTTCTTAGGAAGATGAATGAGTGGATGACAAAGAGCAAGACTTATGAACCCTCGTAAACTGATAAGGATTGGTACTAGTACGTACTCCAAGCACATTGTGAACATCCAAGTTGAAGATAAATAAAAAACTGTGAATATAGGGATGACAAATGTAATTTGTAGTGCAGTGGATCCATCTAACACTAAGGTGGATGACCTGTTTAACTATATGTTTGCTAATTGCTATATACGAAATAGCAGAACATACAAGATTAGAGAATTCCATCTACATTAAGATTCTACATGCATATTGTACCAACAATGAAGATAGATGGTTTAAGCAAATGGGAAATGACAATGATGGTAAAGCAAGATACTACCAACCAATTAGGCAGAATCATGAGATGTCACAGAATTCTAACAATCAAATCACTCATAAGGCAGAATACTAAATCTATTTAAGAACAATGTGAATACCAGCTACCTGATCATCAGAAAATCTCTCAGAATGAGAAGATATTGATCCCGAACTCTCAGTCTCACCAGAACTCTTCTCTGATGATTTCCTTTGCCACAGCTGACTCCGCCTATCCATCTCGAAATTCAACAACTAAGCATCTCACAATCCCCCTTCTGGGACTTCACCTGCATTATGATGAAACCATCCATGCATCCCCAGAAAGCATGGCACATCAGATGTGAACCCTTTTGCTGGAAAATTAAGCAATATCTGGGTGTATCCAAATCTGGGAAAAGGTTCTAATCAATCCTAATCATTGTGGTTGGTTGGTACTGGGAAAAACCTGAGTTCCTAATTCAGAGGGTCCCAAAAGATCAATGAAAACAGATGGACCAAAAGACAACTTTCTGGTTATTTACTCTCTCATCTTTGCTTAGAATTCACTTCTGGTTTGATCTAATCCTCAACCAACAGAAAAGCAAATATACAAAAAGTAGCCAATAAAATAAACACTGAATAGTTACAGAAAGACAGAAGCTTTAAAGACTATGATGCTTGTTGTTGAATAAACTTAAAACACACAGCTCCAATACTAACTTGATCTGCACCTACCAAGTCCACATTTTCACGCCATAACAGAGAAGCTACTGTCAAAATGAATTAGGCAGATACCCTTCTCAAAACACCAATCAAAACAAAGAACCAACAAAGACCCACTTCAAAGAACCACACAAAAGTGAGAAATTGTCAATACCCATTTCCAGATTACACAAATTTTCAGACACCCAACAAAGCTAAAGCTAAGGAATTTCCAAATAAAGAAAGAAAGGAACAAACAAAATAATAGAAAGAGTTTAATTAATGTGTTGGGTTCTACAAGATGAGGATAAGGAAACAACCTGTAAATAAGCGAAGCATGTCAGGGAAATATTTGGGGATTGGCGAAGCAAAAAAGGACATAGAATATTTGATTGGTTGCTACCAATATTTGTGTGTTGAAAATTGGGTTTGGGAAGAGTTGTAGTAGGAGTAGAAGTAGAAGTAGGACCGATATGGGGGGTTTTGTGAACGTGATGGTAAGGACCATATATAAGCAAAGATGCTTGTGTGTTCATCAATCATGAGGTTTTCTTTGTCGTCTTCAAATGGTGGTGGCGCGTCATTCCCGCCCATGAATGCGGCAAATTCAATGCAATTTTGATCACTTGTAGTTGTTTATAATATAATCTGATCATTGGACTGCAAGTGCTACTGTTACTCTGTGAGCGAATCTGGATTCACAGTCAATGACGAATGAGTCTGTAGGTGTACTGGTGTATTATGAATAGAGCAATGTTCACATAACACAGCTGCCCTACACAAGCTATATGGATCCTTTATGTTGTTACATGCCATTTAAGATAGACCAAAAGTTCTTGTACAACCATGGTACAAGTACAAAGTACAATGTGTAATCTTAGTTGTTTATATGTATGGTGGTATGGGCTAGGGGTGTGATTTGGTGCAAACAATTTGATTTTTACCTAAACCAAACCAAAATTCAGTTCGGTTCAGTTCAGTTTGGTATTTGTTTTTAGTGTGACATACTTGTGTTTTGACATAATAAATTTAAGTCTTTTTTTTGTGAGGAAAACAATAGAATATGTTAGGGCTAAATGTTTGGACATGAAAACTAAGAAAATCAAGAAGGTTTTTCTGTTAATATGCTTTTACCCTAACTCTGACGACTAAGAAGCATGTATTATCTCATGAGGAGGCGGTGGTGGAAACTATCACGGGCAAAAAATGGTAGTAAGAAGGCCAAGCTGGTGAACAGAGCCAAGCTAGTGGTAACGTCTCTGGATAGCGAAAAGGAGGTTTGAACCCAATTTGGCAATAAGGACGAGTTAGACGGCTAAGAGCAATTCCATCCATAGAGTCAAATTATTTTGTCAAATTTTAGGTGTAATTGACTATTTGGATGAATTGAGACTCCAGCGTAAGTGTTAAATTTAAATATTATTATACTCTTATTTTTATAATAATTTATGTATAAGTATATTTGGGGCCCTTAATTTTCTCTTTCTTCACTAAAACAGTTTCAATCTTTATCCCCTTTTCTTAGTTTTCTTCGTCTCTTCGCATCATATGCTTTAAAATACGATGGTTGCTTGTGACTAGCACTAGCGGGTCTTAATTTTGACCTTTACAAGCATGTGAGAATGCATGGACTTTAGTTTTCTAACAAGTGGGCTTCGACGTTGAGTTCGTGAACAGCGTAATGACGAGTTTGTTACATGACGTTAGGAGATTTGAGCCTGATAGTGATATCGAATTTCGCTCTTTATTTGGGATTGCTACTTTCACAGCACGGGAAAAAAAAACATGTGCTTACCTACGGGTAGTCGTGTCCTGGAACAGAAATTTGTGGTTCAACGAAAGATTTAGAGCCTTTGAAGGAAGCTTTACTCGCGTCGAGTGTGAGATTGGTGAACCAGAGTCACCAGTGTTTTAATTGTGACGACGTCATGTTTGCATGGGCAAAATCGAGCCATTAAGTTTCTTAGCGAAACAAAGTGTAGTATGTTGTCAACCAATGATCGTTAGCCTTGGCTTGTTTAGTTTGAAATTTCGATAACGAAATTTTTAGGGTTAAATACTTGTGACACCCTGTAGTTTACACCTAAAATCAGTTTTGTCCCTCACTTTTTTTTTTAAACTGGTATACCCCTATATTTTAAATTCTCGACTGATTTGCCCTTGTCGTCAAGTGAACCCGTTATGTAGCTGACGTGGCTAACATGTTGACACATGTATGAGACCAAGGTTTTGAGATGACAATTTTACCCTCCTCTCTCTCTCCCTCTCCTCTGCCGCCCTTGACCACCACACCCTCCTCCTCTCCCCCCTCCCCTCCACCCCCTCCTCCTCTCCCCAGCCACCACCCAAAACCACTTGTCCTTCGCGCGACGTCGTTTCACGTTCAAATGCGCCGTGGAGTACAGCCGTGACCACTACAGCAGCAGCCTCCAAGTCCCGGTGGCCCACCCTAGACCCGCCGAGGTCCAGTGGAAGAAGGAGCTCTGTAACACGGTCCGGCTCATCGGCGTCGTCAGGCTTCCCGTCGAGATTAAGCACCTCCCCTCCGGTAAAGTCCTCGCCTGGTAGGTGGTAGCCTCGCCGACCTTCCGGCAAGCCCAAGGGCGAGCTCACCTTCTCTTATAAGTTCGGGGAAAAGGTCACGGTGCCGAAGCCGGCCAAGAAGAGTGAGCCGGTGATGGCGTACCTGGTTGGTGCAACAAAGTCGACGGGTTACCCAACGGTGCAGCAGAAACCAGCAAAGAAGAAAAGTTCAGGGATGGGTTGCCGGAAGGTCGCCATGGCGATGAGGGGAGGGGAGAAGTCGATGGGGAGTAGGTGACGATTAAGAAAGCGGTGGCGACAACAACGACCATGGCGATGAGGGGAGGGGAGAAGTCGATGGGGAGCTTAGAGGGTGGAGATGAGGAGGATGCATGGAGGCGAGTTGGGGTGGTGGAGAATGTTGGGGTGGGGGAGGGTGCAGGGGATGGGGATGGGGAAGCGGCGGGAGGCATTATTAAGGAGGAGGAAGAGGAAGCATGGCGGTGGTGATGGTGGTGGTTGTGGTGGGAGGGTTTGATGGAGAGTAATGGGGAGCAGTGGAGTCTGTTGGGAGGTCTTGTGTGTGGGAGGGGTTGACCTTATTTTTTGGCTGACCCGAGAAAATCCTCCTCCTTCTCCTCCCTCCCTTGCTCCTCCCCTCTCTGCCGCCACCTCGACTCACCTGGCTGCATCTCACTATAGTCAGGGGTATATTGGACATATTATGTCGATGTTGCAGGTTTCTAGCAACTTAACAGTCTTCTTCAACGGTCAATTGACGACAAGGGCAAATCAGTCGAAAATTCAAAGTATAGGGGTATACCAGTTTAAAAAAAAAGTGAGGGACAAAACTGATTTTAGGTATAAACTACAGGGTGTCACAAGCATTTAACCCAAATTTTTATAAGGAGAGGAGAATTGTCACATCCCGGTTCTGAAGTTAATTTGCAGTTATTTACTTTTGTGTTACTTTGACCTTTTACTATTTTGAGTAACAGTTTACTATTCAAGGACCATAGAGTTGACTTTTTTTAAGAATATTATTTCGGAAAAATTTCTTAAAAGAAGTCATAGCGGACGTTAATACGAATCCGTGGACATGCTATACGTTAAAATCGGAGTTCATATGTAAAAGTTATGGTGTAAAATGTAAAGTTACTATTTCAGTCGGGAGTATAAAAAGGGAAACTTACCAGTTGGGGTAAGGTAGAAATTAGAATTTCACCCTCTCTCTCTCTCTCTCTCTCTCTCTCTCTCTCTCTCCCATGTCTCTCTCCTCCGCCAGTTTCCCCACCTTCGTCCGCCACCGTCCGGCCGAGTTAGGTGATAAGGTGGGTATCAAATCGAAGCTTGGACCATCCTCTATCGATCTGGGTAGGTTGCTGGATCCATCTCGCCGTCGTGAGAGAGAAATCACGCCGGAAAGCCGTGCCATCACCGCCGTATTCTTCTCACCGGAACTCCCTTTTTTCGGCCACCATAGCCGGAGCTTCTTCTCTAGTTTGGAAGCTCTTATCTTGTGCAACAAAACCTCAAAAAGAGGCGGCGACGCCGTCTGCTCCGCCGGCAGCGGCGGCCGGCCAGCCACTATTCCGGCCACCTCCAATGCTTACCAAATTTTAGCACAATCATTTTCTCAACATTCTAAACAACTTTTGTAACTACCACAAGAATCAATTTCTAGTCTAACTAGGGTAATCGAACCAAAACATAAAAACCTCAATTCAAGAACCCTAAAATTTCAACTTAACGATTCTCCTTACCTAGATCGAATTAGGTGGTGGTTGATAGAATAGATCTAACCATTGGATTTCCTTGGTTATGGTCTAGAATCGATGAGGTGATGTTGTGGTTGAAGTTTGGTGAAAATCCAATTAGCTTAACCCTAGTTTGAGTAGTGGGTTAAGCTAGCGGAGGGGTTTTGGTTCTTAAGTTAAAGCATTAATTTTCCTTAATTGAACAGTGGTTCTAAACATGTCTATGGTGTCAAGATACGTGGAGACCTTTTGTGAGTGGCGTTGTGAATATCGTCGGGCTTATGCTTAAATTTGTGAGTGGACTTTTATTGTAAATAAATTGCATGCGACAATTAATTTATAAATATCTTTTCTATAATTATCATTTTCAAGAAAGTAAGAAAGTTTGATTTTAGTTTGGCTTAACATTTCTTATGATTTTGGAGTTGACATGGGAATTATCCTTCCGGATTGATTTTTAAATACGATGTGGAATTCTTTTTTAGACTTATGTTTTAAGTTGAATTTAATGGTTTATGTTTTGAGATGATTCCGGATATAATTATTATCATTTTTATTTGTTGACTTTGAGATTTATAAAAGAGTACCAAAAATGAGATTTTCGGTAGTTCTCTAATTATAATTTTCATGTTTAATTGTGGATTATCGATCTTAACATTGAGAATGTTTTAGCGAGTATTTGGGATTGAGATATTAATTACGATTTTTTGCTTGATGATTAAATCTCGCTTATAATTATATATTTTAGAATATTTTGATGTGTGGGACACGTCATTGAGTTTTATTTTAATTTCTTATGATAATTTCCAAGTACGATTGAGAACCATACCATTCGCATGATATTGGGGAAGCTTTATAGATTTAAGTGATTTCGTATGTTTTTAGTCACCATACTAGGGTCGCTCTTATTCATTACGAGCTACCCTTTTTAGCGGTCCTCACCATAGATGAGTCGAGCGCTTAGTGTGTGACACTACTATAGCCTGAGAGGCTCCGAACGGTTTTTATTCATAGCTAGCTAGCCATTATTAGCGGTCCTCACCATAGGTGAGTCGAGCGCTTAGCGTGGGACGCTATTATAGTCTGGGAGGCTCCAATCGGTTTTTATTCATAGCTAGCTAGCTAGCCAATATTGTAATATCCCACATCGGCCAACGGAGAGGGGTTATGTGTTGTATATGTACATGCCCACCTCCAATCTAACGCGAGGCCTTTTGATGGCTCAGCGGCTTCGGAGGGGATGGGTACTCCGAGGTTAAGCATGTTGATGCTAGAGCAATCCCAGGATGGGTGACCTACTGGGAAGCTGCTCCTGAGCTGCCGGAAACAAAACCGTGAGGGCCGGTGGGTCCAAAGCGGACAATATCATGTTACGGCGGAATGGGTCCTAGGATGTGACAAATATTAGCGGTCCTCACCATATGGGAGTCGAGGGCTTAGCGTGGAACGCTACTATCTTATTCATTGCTAGCTAGCCATTATTAGTAGTCCTCACCATATGTGGGTTGAGCGATTAGCGTGGGACGCTTCTAATGTTTTTTTTAATTACTTTATTTTTGTTCACTCACTCTAATGTTTTTTTTAATTACTTTCCCCTGGGTCCTTCGGTTTCCAATGTCCAGTTTGCAGACTAAGTTTAATTGAGGTCAGCGTACATGGAGTCGAGACATAGTCAGAGACTACTTCCGCTTATTCTGTATTCATTGTTTTTCTTTCATTATTAGATATGTTCTAATAATGCAGTTAGTAAACTATTACATGTCTTTGTTGTTGGTTGTGGGATTCTGTTAGATTATTGGTATTTGATATTTTGAGAAATGTGATGAACTTAAGTAGGAAGGCTCCAGGAGTACAAAGTTGGAGTATGATTTTAGAAGTGTGTTTGCAGTTGTTTTTAAGAAGGATTGTTTATTTTCAAAGGAGGTTATGCCGATTTTCGGTAGCATCTCATTTGGAGATGGTCCCCACAGGGTTTATTCTAGATTTCAGGGTGAAATCTGGGGTGAGTCCTGAAATTGGTTGGTTGGACGGCTAAAGGACTACTAGCCTTGCACGGGGTTGGGCAATGATGCAGAGGTGCAAGGTCAAGTTCGGTAGGCGTCAGCGGACTACGGCAGAAGAAGTAAAATTAGGGTTTTCTTTTTTTCCTTTTTTTAGCCTAAAACTCAGAGAAAACAAGTGTTGATAACGTGTAAAAGTAAATTGACAACTTCAATGGTCTCATTTCATTAACAATCCTATTTATATAGAGGTCGATTACAACAGTAATTGAGTGAACATAATGACGATATTCAATGTTAATTATAATAACGTACATAATGACTGATATGACTAATTAAACGGTTACATCCATTGATCATGTCACACCCCAATTTTCGAAAGATAAATTTTCAAAAATTATGGCATGATCTAACCTAAAATATAAAAATTCCAACTTGTTTCAATAACAAACCAAACAACTAGAACTCAAAAGCAAAAAAGTAATATCATACAACTCATTACTGAGTTAAATATTACACTTTCTTATTTACATAAACTTGTAAAACGAGAACATGAGAACAATCTCATGAGTTTAATATTTTCTACCCGATTAACAAAAATATACAGAGTACAGCAAAAGTCAAAAAGAAACATGTCACTAAGTCTCCGCCTCAACCCTGTTGATTCTCACCTACAAGTTTAACCTCTACACCAATAATTGGTGTACCAGCATTGTAAAATAACAAACCCGGTAAGCTAAAAAACTCGTATGAGTAAACTCAAAAGTATCATGACATTTATCACATCCAACGTTCCACAAGAGAGATTTGATCAATATTAAAAAAACCACAATTCCAACACATTACCAAAGAAATGTACCCATGAGACCCAGATATTTAATAAATACTCATCATGACCTATAACAACAAATTGTGTACCCATGGGTCCCAGATACCATAAAATATCTCTCATGACCTACACTAACAGACGGACTATAGCTCTATTCTTAACCGCAACCAATCACCCGGCCAAAGGCTTGGAACCCTGTTTGACTGTCCAATAACAAATCACAAAATAAAATAGCATCATAACCGTAACCAATCATCCGATTAAAAGCTTGGAACCCGGTTTGACTATTTAATATCAAAACACAAAAATGATAAATAGCATCATAACCGCAACCAATCACCCGATTAAAGGCTTGGAACTCGGTTTGTCTATTTATCCAACAATCACAATATCACAAGATCACCATCAACAACACAAAATCACATCATAAATTATATCCTTCCACATAGATATATTTACATGACAATTATAGATATTCCACAAAAATAATCTATTCAATAACCAAAAACATTATGGTCACATGAACCTTAAAAATAATCATAAAATAGGAAAACTTGTTTTAACTTACCTATGAGCCGTTGGCGATCAAGCTCATATATTTTAAAACAACAAAAACATAAACACAACGAAGGCAAGCCAATCAAAAAATCACAAATCACCTAAAATCACACAATTAAAAACCTTAGAAACCAAAATACTAAAGGATAACACAATACCCTTAAACTAACCCTTAGCTCAAGGGAGGACAACTTCCCAAAGTCGTTGAACTCAACGACACAATAGAACTGCCTCAAATCTTCAAAACCTAAACTCAAACTCCACCAACCCAAAACAAATAAACATAAATCCTAACATGCAAACCTTGCTCAAAACCTAGCCATACTACCTCTCAACATGCTCACAGCAACAAGGACTAGCTAACCTGTCACATCCCGGTTCTTAAGTCAATTTGCGATTATTTAATTTTGGGTTACTTTGACGTTTTACCGTTTTAAGTAACCGTTTACTATTTAAGACTCCAAAGTTGACTTTCTCTTCCGTTTGGAATTCGGGAAAACTTCCTTCATGAAAGTCGTAGAGGATGTTAAACAGGGTTTATGGACACGCGACATGCTTAAAACGGAGTTCGTATGAAGAAGTTATGGTCTAAAAACGGGAAGTTACTATCTTGGTAAATGATATATATATATATATATATAAAAGAGAAACTTAAAAAAAGAAGAAGAAGAAGGATCGAGAATCTGGTGGAGAAAGGAGGCAGATTAAAAAGAGGAAAGGAAGGTTCGGGAAAAGGGGAGAGAAAAAGAAAAGAGAAGGGGAGAAAATGAGTTAAAGCCCAGCGATTCGTTTTGGGCAGTGGCAGAGACCGCTGAGGCGCCAACCTCATCTCCGTCGTCCGTCCGTGCCCCGGCGTAAAAAATTGTGTCTTTGGCTTCGTCTCGGTGTCGCCAGCATCCTTGTGTTGTTGTTTTTGAGAAGAGACGTGCTGAGAAAGAGAATCGAACGGGAGAAAGAGAGGCTGGGTTCGCCGGCCAACGTCGGATTCTGGCCACGACGACGAGCACGACTGGTATGGATAGCTTTGTCTCATCGTCCCTGACGTCGTAGTGCTGTTAGATTTCCAAGACAAGCTCTAAGGAGGGAGAATATACTAATTGAAGCTCAAAGGGTTTCCCGGCAAAGGTTCGATGTTTTCCGGCCACCGGCAAAGGCAAGTGAGGTATGAAACTTGGTATTCTCTTAGAGCTCTACCTCTGCATATGCTTGAATTTCATTTTGGTTTAGAGATGGAGGATTTGGATTCTGGGCAGTGTTGACTACCGTGACTGCTGCCTTGTACGGCGGCAGTGGTGGCGTTTTGGTATTTCCTGATGATTTCCAGTTGTTATAGATTTATTAGCATGATTTTGATGCTATTTATATGTTGGATTACAAAAAGTTGAGAATTTGAGATGTTTTACGAATTGGAGGTTGTTGTATAATTCTAGTTTGTTATTTTTGATGATGTTTTGGTGCTTGCTAGTTTTCAATCAAGTAGTGGTTTTAATGTGAGAAATATGGGGCTGATATACTTGATTTCCAGCTTGGTTTTAGCTGTAGAAAAATTGAAATATTGGACTTTGATGTGCTTCAGGTTTACTGTGAGTAGTGATTTTGTGCTTTGATCAGTCTATTTGATCTTGACGAAACCGTTAGTTACTGTTAAACTTGAATCCAAGAGATTGAGCTATATGTTATGTTTATATGAGAGCTTATCAAAATGCAATGTTTAGTTCATGTAGTAGAGTTGCCGAAATGCAGCATTGATGCCATGACATTTTTGGAATGTTGGTTAGGCGTTTGGAAGTTGATTGAAACTTGAGTTGGAAGAAAATGTTTATAATTGTGAGATTGGATGTAGTATTTGATCGCTAAGGATTATGGGTGTCCAGAGTAATATCAGAAGTGTAGATTAAATTTCAATTTCAAGTTGGAGAAAGTGAGAGGAAGTGTGAGATTGAGAACTTGGGTGTCCTTATCAATTTGAGGACTTACACCCATACAAATTCTAGATTCGATACAGTTGTTGTTGAAGGTGGAGAATTAGTATAAAATGATGAACTACGAGTGGCTTGATCCCTTTAAAAGGGTACGTAGGCAGCCCGATCAAGTTTTGGGTGCAGCCACAAATTAACAAAATAAATTTAGGTTTCAAACGCAGTAAAACTGCGTTGTTGTTTGGTTTGAGAATGAGATCCTATCTCATTTTCGATTTTAGGATTTTCTTTATGATTTCTGGATTTGAGGTATTATACTGAACTGCATATTATTTGGTTTTTGGACAGATGATAATCATTGAAGTTATTTATTTCATTGAGCATTTTAACGTGTGGGACACGTCGTTGAATTTAATTAGTTTCTTTACTCTTTGAATTCTTTGAGTACGGTTGGGAATCGTACTTATGCTTTAACTATGAGTTTCGGGGAAACTCACATGGATTATGTTTCTTTATTTATGCCATACTTGTTGGATCGATATTATTCATGATAGCATGTTTTTCCGCCTTTCGAGGCGATGTAACTCCCACGTTTGAAGTGGGGTTACGCAAGCCCTTTCCGCCTTCGGGTGATGTGATGTAGTCGATGACATCACGCAAGCCCTACACCTCTCTGTTATCATAACATGAAGGTGTAGGGAGTATGGGAGTATTATTGCCTGGGAGGCAACCGAGTCTGGGAGGCTCACTTGTATAGCATGTCGTTCCGCCTTTCGAGGCGATGTAACTCCCACGTTTGAAGTGGGGTTACGCAAGCCCTTTCCGCCTTCGGGTGATGTGATGTAGTCGACGACATCACGCAAGCCCTACTCCTCTCTGTTATCATAACATGAAGGTGTAGGGAGTATGGGAGTACTATTGCCTGGGAGGCAACCGAGTCTGGGAGGCTCACTTGTATGGCTATAGCTGTTTCTTATTTATCGTTGTTGATTTGACTAGCGAGGCTAGTCCCTTGTTTTGGTACCTTCTTCTATGAAGGTTATTATTTATCTTTGTCATTAATTTGACTAGCGGGGCTAGTCCGTCTTCTTGGGATTTAATTTATGAAAGATTTTGGTTAACATTTGCATGCAACGAATTTATGGCATATTGGAAATTAGTGAAAGTATTTACATCTTGGTTACCTTTTGGGTTGTAGGATTAGTTTAAGTGAGGAATTATCATAGTGGGAGATGTGTTGAACTTGGGGAGCAGGAAGGCTCCAGATGTTGAAGATGTATGTTTGGTTATAGAAGTGTTAAATTAGATTTTTCAGGTAAGGTTTGTCCATTTTCAAGGAAGGTTATGCCGAATTTTCGGTAAATTTTCCTTGAAGGTGGACCCCGCAGGATTTACCTTGGGTTTCAGGGTGAAATTCGGGGTGGGTCCTGTCATAACCACAGGAAACTAAGGCCACAACTCAGCCGGACGTGCGGCGGCGAGTGAGTCCCATGCGCCACCTCAAAACTTCTGAATTAGGAGAAACTCACAACATGAAACTTGTAGATTAAAGCATGATGAACAACTTTAATACCTAAGGTTTTGACTGGTTCGGCCGGGATCGGCCGAAAAACGCCCCGAAACTCCAAAATGAAATCAAAAACAAAATCTGCAAAACCGGCACCCAAACTTGATTTTCAGGTCACCAAAGACGTATAAACATCACTAGAGGAAAGAGAGGAGCAAGACTCACCTAACTCTCACCTGAAACGCCGCCGAAATCGCCAGTTTTCCGGCGATACCGCAGCATCTCCGCCGCTCCGTGGCGGCTTCCAGGCGGCAAGATGGCGAGCGGGACTACTCCAGAAATAGAGAGGAGGTCCGTGCGGACCAAACGAGACTGGTGGCGACCGGTTTGGTGGTCGGACGACGGAGAACCGAGCCGGAGAAGAAAGGAGAACGGGAGGAGTTCAGGAGAGGGAGGAGAGAGAAAGTGAGACTAAAATTAGGTTTCCAAAAATAACTTCTCCACATTTTTCTACTTATACTGTTTCCAAACCCGGAAACTAACTTCCTCTGATCATAACTTTCTTATACTACCTCTGTTTCGAGCGTGTCACATGTCTACGAACTCGTATAGACGAGCTCTACAACTTTCGTGAAGGAAGTTTTTGAAGATAACTTACAGAAAATAAAGTCAACAGTTGGGCCTCTTAAAAGTCAAAGTACCTTAAAAATTACTCCCGAAACTTCAACTTCGCACAAACTAAAGAATTTCTATAAATAATCCTTCATTAAATATGAGAATAATACAAGGAAAATAAAATAAAAATCTAGGTTATTATAGATCAATAGGTTCTTAATTTACTATCGTCAGCACACCCTGACTCGGACATATTTTTTTCTCTCGAGATGAAGGTGTGACTGGTAAATAAAAACAAAAGCTAGCTAGTAAAAGAAATAAGAACTTGGCTGTTGTTTCAGAAAAATTATGCAGCAGGCCTGTAACTTTGAAAAATCATAACTTAATCTAAAAATATCGTTTTTAAGTGATTCGAATTCTGGAATGAACCTTAAGATGTCTACTACAATTCTTATGAAGAAACCAACTTCAAATTCCGAACAAAACTGTACAGTTTTCAGAATAAAGGTAACTGATGCAGAATTTGAAAAACATTGTTTCAGATTTGCAGGTTCTATTCCTACTTTGAGTTTAATCTATGAATCTAAATAAAAAAACTGGAAAATAAAGAACCAATTCGAAGAGCTTGGAATCAAGTAAAGGGCATAGCCAATTAAATAAAGATGTCATAGATTACAATACAAACTTCATTAGTCCAACTAAAATTTAAATATAAACTTCAAAGGCAAAACCACAAACAGGCAGCCTTTTGCTCTTATTCTAAACATAAATTTAAAAGGACAAGCCACACACTTTCATCACATCATGCACAAAGCTCTTCAATAGAGAAACCTAAACTTTATGTTCAATACCTGCACAATATTCTTAAGGGTGAGCAACGCTCATTAGGAGGCTAGTCATCTTAAAACAACAGATGTCAACCATAACAATGCATGAATGCAATGATCCCTTCAATAATAACCCGTTTATCCAAACCATGATTCCCTTTTTGTAAGTCTTTTTGTTTAATCTCGATCACCAAAATCTTACAACCATATTAACCTACCTGATACTTGGTCCCTACAAATTAAACTCAACTATACAAAAACATTCTCTCAAAAATCTCATTCTCAATTTCGTCAAACTCCTGCTTCCTTAGTTTTATAATCATGAACATGATGAATAATACATCATCAATAACACTTGATCAATAATTTCACAATCTAATTTCATAAACAAAATCATATAGCAAAACATGAGCCAGGAACACAACAAATTGAGCAGAACTTCATTACATATAGCAAACCAACACAACAAATTTTCACAGAACTTCATCACCTATAGCAAACCAACAACTAATACAAAATTAAATAGAAGTTCCCGAGATCCCCCTACCTTAATTAAAAAACGATGCTTTTCAGATACCCTCCTTAGTCTCAAATTCCTTCCCTCACTCAATTTCTTTTCTTAAACAACAAATATAGGACACTCAATGAATAATAAGATAACCAAACTTGGGTATTTATAGTGCTATGCAAACAGGTCAAAATTCAATTCAGGTATAGAATGGAATCAGAATGGAATCAGATGCCAGCTCAATCAAAATCATCAGCTCCTGCTTCTTGGTGACTGTCACACCCTGACTCGAAGATTGAGAATATATATATATATATATATATATATATATATATATATATATATATATATTCCGGGTAAGGACGTGAATAGCCTCGATTTGTCAAATATAAGATAACCTTTGATAAATAGAAGCTATGTGAAAAACTTAGAACCAGAGTGACTTGGTAAAAGAGAACTTTATTTCATAAGTATTATTCTTACAACAAACAAGAAAGTAAACTTATAGACTAAGCCGTATTACACAAACTTAAATAAAAAACAACAAGCTATAGATTCACTCATATTCCTAGACTTCAGATTCTTCCCTCAAGTGTAACATGTAATACCTCAGATTTTCATATCAATTTCCTTATATTATTTCTAAAATTAATGAAGGATTAATTGTGGGAAATTTGTATTCGTGTGTGCGAAGTTGAAGTTTCGGGAATCAAATTTATTAAGGTGCTTTGACTTTTAAGTGGTCAAAAGTTGACTTTCTTATCCATAAGATATTTTCGAAAACTTCCTTCATGAAAGTTGTAGAGTTTGGCAATACGAGTTCGTAGACACGCAGCACGTGTGAAGGGCCTTTTGAGAAGGTCTCACCTATTAAAAGGGTGGTGAGATATGGCAAGAAGGGGAAGTTGGCTCCCAGGTATGTAGGGCCTTTTGAGATTTTAGAGAAGATAGGGGATTTGGCTTTTTAGCTTGCCTTACCTCCTATCATGTCCGGGTACACAATGTGTTTCATGTGTCCTTGTTGAGGAAGTATATTTCGGATGCGTCACATGTGATTGATTATGGAATTATCAAGGTGAATGCAAATGCATCCTTTGTTGTTAAACCGGTTCGAATCTTGGATAGATCAACCAAGAGTCTTCGAAAGAAGGAAGTCGATTTGGTTAAGGTGTGTTGGAGTCACCATGTTGAGGGTAATGCATCTTGGGAGTAGAGTCGGACATCAGGGCTAAGTACCCCAAGTTGTTTTTAGGTTAGTATTTTTGAATTTCGAGGCGAAATTTCTTTAAAGGGAATAGATTGTAATACCCCAGATTTTCATATCAATTTCCTTATATTATTTCCAAAATTAATGAATGATTAATTGTGGGAAATTCTTATTCGTGTGTGCGAAGTTGAAGTTTTGGGAATCAATTTTATTAATGTGTTTTGACTTTTAAGTGGTTAAAAGTTGACTTTCTTATCCGTAAGATATTTTCAAAAACCTCCATGAAGGTTGTAGAGTTTGGCGATACGAGTTCGTAGACATGCGGCACGTGTGAAACAGATGTCGTATGAAAAAGTTATGGTCAGAGAAAGTTAAATTCCGATTTTGGGAAGTTTATAAATAGAAAAGTTGAGGGTTTTATTTTTTGGAAAACCCAAAAAAATCCAGAAATTTCTCTCTCTCTCTCTCCCGTCTCCATTTTTGCCACCAAACTTCTTCCGGCCATAACTCGGCCATCCGGCAACGGATTTGGGCATGTTTGGTATCGTTGGAAAGCTCTCACTCCCCTCTTTCTATTCATACTAGCCTCACACCCTATGGAGAAATGTGCACGGCGCAGCAAGGCCCGCAAGTTACTGCAGCCGCCGGCGGTGAAGCTCCGACCGATTCCGGCGACATCGAGGTTTAAGGCTACCCATTTCTGGAAGTTCTTGTCCTTCTGAGCATGATGATACCAGCCTTGAAGCCCAATTTGAAGCATGGAGCTTTGGAGTTCGAAATGCTCCTTGTTTCTTTCCAGCGACAATTTCGACCTCTTTCCGGCCGAATTGGCTTTGGCTACAGGTATGAAAAGTGTTCCACTTGATGTGACCTACAAGTTTGTTGTTGGGAGCTTGCTCAGATTTTGAAGTTGATAGGGGGCGCGTGGGTCTCACTCGTCGCCGCCTATGGTGGCGCGTGGCAGCGTGTCCGGCTGTGTTGTAGCTTTAGTTTCTTTGGTTAGCTAACTCTTATTGTTGTGAGAATTTTGAGTTGTGGAAATTATAGGTTACGAGTAAGCTATGTTATTCATTGGTGTTTTGGGAGGTTGCGAACTTTGAAAGTTTGAGAATTAGAATCAGCAGTTTTGGGTCGTTAAATTCAACGACCTTGGAAGGTTGTCCTTCTTTGGGCAAACCTTCGGATTAAGTTTTAGGTTAAGAGGGCAAATGTTACTCTTTAGTTGATTGGTTACTAAGGTTAATATTTGTGTTGTTTAGGTAACTTGTAGAGTTGTTTTTGGGCTTGGTTGTTGAATTTCTTTTGTGAAGACGCAGCGGGATTTTTAGGTGAGTAAAATCTCACCAATGTGCACTTTGGGACCAATTAATTATAATTATTATAAAGATAATTATGATGATTGATTTTGATGATGATAATTATTATGAGGATGATTGTGATGATGATGATAATTGGTTTATGTGATCATAATGTTTTTGGGTGTTTGATAGATTATTCTTGTGGGGATATTTATGTTTGTTCATATAAATATATCTATGTGAAATGATATAAGTTTTATGATGTGCTCCTTGTGTTGATTGTTGATTATTTTATTATATTGTGATTCGTGGTTTAGATAGTCAAACCGGGTTCCAAGCCTTTAATCGGGTGATTGGTTACGGTTATGATGATTCTAATCTTTTGTGAAATGTTGTGTAGATAGACAAATAGGGTTCCAAGCCTTTAATCGGGTGATTGATTACGGTTATGATGCTATTATTGTTTTGTGATTTGATATTGGACAGTCAAACTGGGTTCCAAGCCTTTGGCCGGGTGATTGGTTACGGTTAGGAATAGAGCTCTATTTCGTCTGTTAGTGTTGGTCATGGGAGATACCTCATGATATCTGAGACCTATAGGTACACAATTTTATTGTTGTAGGTCATGAGAGGTATTTATTAATATCTGGGACTCATAGGTACATGTCTTAAGTAAATGTGTCGAATGTGTGGTTTTTAATTATTGATCTAATTGCTCTTGCGGTATATTTGGATGTGAGAAGTTTTTTGTTATTTTTGAGATTACTCATACAAGCTTTTTAGCTTACCGAGTTTGTTATTTTACACCCCGGTGCACCAATTCTTGGTGTAGGGGTTAGACCTGCAGGTGATGATCAGCAGGGTTGAGGCGGAGGCTTAATGGAAGGGTCTTGGTTGGGTTTTGTTGTACACTGTCTTTTTTGTATATTGGGTAGACAGTTTTAAACTCTTGAGAGTGTTTTCATTTTCTTGATTTTCAAGTTTATGTAAACAAGAAAATGTAATATTTAACTCAGTGTTTGATTGTGTGACATTTACATTTCCGCAAATGAGTTTTAGTTGCTTGAGAATTTTTGTTAGACAGGTTTTGGGATTTATTATTTTCAGATATATCATGCCCAAATTTTTTAAAATTATCTGTCGAAAATTGAGGTGTGACATAACATCTGCACAATTTCATAAAGGGGTGAGCCAAAAGATTGAGTAGAGCAAATCTCATACATGTAATTTCAATATACTAAACATGTATGCATATATTTTAGGTTTCAGTTGTTGGTACTCTTGTACTATCCTTGGTCACCAGTGTCTTCTTGCCATAAGATCATTTTTTTCAATTAAAATTGAAAAGGCTTCTCTTCTCTCTCTACATGTATACAAAGACAGATGTAGCTGGTCTCTTTCAAGTGATAGCCTCAACCCCATACTTCATTCATTCCTGATATTACATTAGATATGATGTTGTCATAAGATCAAATAATAATATGATGAAAAGCTAAACACATTAACCATCTTTAGCAACAACATATACAACTCAAAAGCGATAACAAGTTTATAAAACAAAACTTGAGATTCCTCATAACTTCCCCTACCTTAAACCTGTTTTACCAAAGCCGAAACTTTACTACCAAATTCTAGCACTTGCTTCATACCTCTACTAGTCTTTTTCTATCTAAATTTTCTCTCCTGACTTTCTTTATAACTTCTGAACTTCTTTACTTGTTACTACTTCATGTGAAGACCTCTATTTATACTAGTGAATGTGCTTGTCAGATATGTCTATAAAAATCATCTGAAATACATCTTTATCTGCCAGCAGCAGCTTTGAACTTGGAGACCAAGTTTTAAGCTGCTCATTCAACAACTATATACAAAACATAAGAAAAAGTATGGCTACACACTTTAGTATAAGGTAAGAAGTATAAAACATGTGTAACTTTGTGTTACACACAAACTAGCTACTAGGTGAATCAACAATTTAAAATAAGACAAAATCTAGTGTGCAATTATCTCTTTTTCTGATTTATTGATATGTAAATGTTGCAGGTTTAATCAAATGACTTTATCCAAATATGTACAAATATCAAGTGTCAAATACCTTGCAGCTATATATATTTCTATTAGGTTATAGACTACTACCAAACAAAATAAGCAAAGATGATGTAGCTATGGACTCTTTCTTTTCTTTTTAGCAAAGATGATGTATACTAGGTTTATTTTGGGCAAATCATGCTTCTTTGTAACACAAACAAGAATTATAAAACATTTCATTTATTTGAAGTCTTATGCTTCTTCTAATTCTCATTTAGTTGAAAGTTCTTTTGTTTAGTTTCAAGAGAACTTTTACTTTCGTTACTCAAATAAACATGTACGAACATATATATATATATACATATATATATATAGTACAAATATATATATAGTGTAGATAAATTATTTTAAGCAGGTTCAGAATTTCACAGTAACTGGCTTCTCCAAGTCTTCTCCTATATGAACAACAGCTCCAGCTTCTAAAATAACTCAATCTTATCATTGTGTTGGGTCTGATCCTTTAGTTTAGGTGGAGTGGTGTTTGTGAAGAGCAGGAGAAGATGGGAGGATGGTGATGAACCACCAGAGGATGAAGAGAGTCGAACATGAAGAGACCAGATGATGAATTCAGTTTAACACATGCATTTGTCTTCTTTCCACAAGTGGTCTGATGTCTTAGGCTTTATTTCTTTAAACTGGGCTTGAGTTTAAAAAAAATTATTGGGCTGGTCTAACAATACAACTAATGGGCTGGTTTATATATATCTTTTATACTCATATAAATAAATAAATAAATATATATATATATATATAGACACACACCAATATTCCTATATATTTATGAATCCAAATAAACACCAACGAAAAATAAATATTACTTGGTATATCTTATTTTCTTAATATTCATTAAAATGCAGGTCGTCAAAGTTAATTTGACAAAGACACACTTAAGGTATTTTTTCGTCAATAATTTGAATATAAAGTGACCAAATTAAGTAGTAATAAACTTCTTAGTGAGACATTTCTTTGATGGTAAATGCCATCTGGAATTAAGGCATCATGTCCCCCTCATGTATTCTCTTGTTTCATTAATAGAGGTGTAAGGGAGGCCACACCGGCCCTTCTTTCAGGAAAAATACAAAAACTTTTAAATGAGATTGACTACATGATTGTTCGTATTTCTTTGATTATCAAGCAAGTCGTGACTTGCAACTTTAACTTTATAAATTTTGATTGAATGAAAATTCTTATATGCATCAAGATTCAAATGAACCGGAAATTATAATACAGACTCAACCATTCATTTAATCGGCCTTATCATGACACTAACATCAAAACTACACCGTTAATAGAATAGAAACCCAAAAAAAAATATTAACAAAGGTAAAAACATATTAAGATAATAATATCAACAAGTGAAAAATAAGTTCAATCGAGGTTGAAGTGGAAGCAGGTTTAATGTCATGGGCTCCGGAGGTGATAAAAACTACGGTGGTGGGTCTATGACGGCGAAACCGGGTCGGTCGGATCCGGGTGGCGTCGCTCATTTGATCTGTTAGTTGGTTCAGCGAACCTGGTGTCTGGAATCCTGATTGAATCGGGAAGAGATCGGTTTATGTTTACATTCGTGTGGGTTCATTGTACCCTTTCCCATTCCCTGAAGCGTCCTCTACCAATTGACCGTTAACTTCCTCCCTCCACCCCAAAACAACAACATTCAGGTCTCTCTCTCTCCAACTTATAAAGTTTCTGTCTTTCGTGGTTTTCTTGTCCATTCAGTAGACTTGACTTCAGAAATCGACACCCATTAGTCTCTGCATGCCTTAGGCTTATGCGACTGCTTCATCCCAATTCCCAGGTGTCGTCCATATCAATCTTTAGTTTCTTTCACTTTTCAGTCTGCACTCTGCAGTTATCACATCGTTGGTTTTTTGACATATATTTCCCTTGTCTCTTGTTAAAGTAAAAACCCTACTCTAAGTTTTGGTTTCGTTGTTTCATTTTAACCTTTCATTCTTTTATCACTGATTGATAATTCTGGACTGATTAACATCGTCACTAAAAGTTCATGTTTTTTTTTCTTTTGCTCACATTATCTTGCTTGTTGCTTCTCTGCTGCTTTCTTTGATACCTAGCTAGCAATATTCTCAACACCTTTTATGTCTATGCTTTTGTACTATTGGATGGTCCGTCTTCTATTATGGTAATTCATGTATATATGTGTTCTGGGTTGACATAATTTCCCTTCGTACTAAGAACCACCATCTTAATGTAGGAGAATGCATGCTATGAATATCATATTCTCTCGTCTACCACATTATGTGGTATTCAATATTGTGATTTATTTGTAAGTATTCTGGTATGTAATGTGATTTGTTAGTTTACAAAAGGGGAATGAGTGATCCATGGCTCAGATAGTAATTTTACTTGTAGAGTGTGTGCATCAAGAGTTCAAGACTAGAAAGTAACTATTGGCTATATATTTCTGGTATGTAATATCTGAGTTCGATTCACGAAGCCATCTAAGTCGCCAGGCATTATATATGCTGCAATGCGTAGTTGGCATATCATATGCCCTGATGGGTCAACTTCTGGATCTAGGAAGCCTTTAAGATACCATAACACTAAGTAAAAATATGTTAAAAAGAGAACAATGATTGACAGGGTAGAACCATAGAGTTGAAGATGGCCTTAAGACTTAAAGACCTGTATACTGAATCTACTAGAAACACTGTTGGAGCCTAGTTTTCCTCGAGGATCTGGAAGCCTCCTAGAGCACTGGAGAATTCAACACTGTAGTAAGGTCTGAAACTTCTTTTGCAACAAACAGGATCGTTTCCCATCAACTAATAATATTCCATTAACCCTTACATTATGACTCTTAGCTACCAAAATAAAACCAAATGTCCCATGCATTTAGTCTCTTAGCTACCGAAATAAAACCAAATCTCCTATGAATTTAGTCTCTTAGCTACCGAAATAAAACCAAATCTCCTATGAATTTAGTCTGCATCAGAAAATAGTTTGGGTGTAGAGTGAGTGCATTATGGTCTGTTGAATGATTCAAATGTTTGACTCAGAAGATGCAAGGTCACTGTTTGAGTACAATGTGCAACAACAAAAAAGATTTTTAATCTGTTGATTTGTACATAATAATGAAATCCTGTTTTGCATTTGTTATCATGCTACTAGTAGTTGCTAGTGAATTGTGTTGACCAAGAGATACTCCGGCCTGGTCACATTTGAATCTAGAGACATCATAGAAAAATGCTCTGTCGTGTTTCTATTATCTTTTAGATCTGAGCAGCCATAAGCTATTGGGTGAAATCAGTTGCTTCTAAGCCAGTCACTTGCCAATTTTTGTGAATCGGCGACTTTGTAGGAGAATAAAAGATGCAAGTATATTGGACTTCTGATGCTAGACTATTTAGGTTGTCATTTAGGGGTGTGATCTACTTTCCTGAATAAACAAAGTTAGCTGTGAATATTGTTTCCTTGTGATTCTTTCGAAATAGTAATGAATTTTTGGCTATTACAAGTAAAATCTTTAGGATTAATATAGAGCAAATAAATGGTCTTCTGTGTACTTGATGTAGTATTTCAACAAAAAAGGAAGCAGTAATATTTCATCTTTGGTTGTAAAGTCATTTCTTTTACAGTAGCTTCTGTGTTGTTACAGCTCTATCTTGTTGTAAATGGTCACAGGTTTCAATACGAAAGCATGGATCTTGTGGAAGTTCTGTCTAGTATCCATGCCTTGAGACAATTATATGAACTCCTTCAGAACATCGAAGATCATGATATTCAACATATGAATTCAAAGAATGTAAGCACTCTTAGAGAGTGAATGTTGTACACATTTCTTTTAACGATGATGACTTTCTATGCTGTTTTAATTTGGTCCTCAATGTTCATTATTTTCATGAAGGTACCCCAAACTTTGGATCTGAGAGCGCGAAAACTCTTCAAGCACCTCTTGGATGATGCTACTGAGAAGATGTTCCATACTCATTCAAAGGTACTTTAAGGAACAAGCTCTCCTTCGAGCTTCCTGTTCTTTTTTTTCTTTTCTTTTTTAATTAACAAGATCCATAATCTAGAATGTTTAAGGCATAAGCTAGAATCTGTCCTGTGGTGACTGTGTTTCTAATGTGAGTATGTTTTTGCAGATCACAGAAGCACAGTCAGTTGTCCACAAGACACCCTGCTCTTCTCAACTAGAGCAACCAAAGGCAATGCGTAAGTTACAGTCTCCTCTTTCACCAGATACAGTCAATGCTTCTCTAAATGTTGTCCTGGACAATGAAAAGGATTCTAAGAGCAGCATGGTCACTTCAGAAAAGGATGAGCAGTATCCAGTGAAGAGCCAGAGTGCAACATCCGTGTCTAAAGTAACCACCTCATCAGATGTGCCTCTATACAAAAAGAAAAGGTGCCGCACCTGCATTGCGAAAGAAATGAAGAGACAGTACTCAACCAAGGACGCAACGATGTCCAATGATAGAGCCGAGGTACCAGACAAAAACAGTGGGGATCAAGATCAGCAATGTGACTGGGGTAGTGGCAGTATCAGTTGTGTTGATGAGCAAGCTAAAATATTACTAGAATCCAATAGCAAGACCATAGAGAGAGAGACTCCTATTGATGAAACTCTTCCTTCACCAGTCTCATTAACAACCGGGGCTGGCAAGCAAGAAATTGGGTATATCCTAATTGGTGAAATGAAGAAAAACTTGGATGAGGGTGATGATTTCGCCAAAGTAGTAACAAATGCAATCAGACAAATTGAGTCCTGCATTTTGGCATTGCAGTTGAGTTCTGACTTGACAAAATCTCCTATCAATAATGTTGCTGATGAATATGTTCCCTTCAAGCTTAGCATTTCAGTTAGTCCTGTCGAACACAGAAAAGAGGAGGCCATTATCAGACAAGAGATGAATCAGACTGATACGGGAGAGTCCTCATGGGAGAAAGGTTCACAGTTGACTCAAACTTCTCAAAAACATGAGAAGACAGCTGATCCTGTTTCTAGGGGACAAGGCTCCCCGGTGGAAAGCTATATGAAGAGATGTGAGTCTCTGAGTCGATCAGCAAGTCAGAATATTAATAAGATGGTAAGTTATGTTAACGGGCAAAAAGTCTCACCAAGTCCAAATAAAGTAACTATGAAGCCTCCCCTGCAGTTGAAGGCAGTTGGTCTAGACCAAAATCAAACAGGTAGAAGACAAACTTTGAGATATAATTCTTCCATGTCACCACAGTCAATGGGGTCCGTGGTACCTGCAGTTGGAGGTGGGCTTGGTACAAGGTCAAGTCAGACGAGAAGACTCAAGACTGGAAAGAGACACGATCAAATAATGATGAGGCCAGTGTTCTTAGATGCTGACATGCCAAGTCAGAGAACAAGGACTTGTAAGATGTCAAATGTAAGCTCAAGGAAGAAGATCATGCCGCATCAGGAAGAGTTAGAGGAGGAGAATAGCAGCTCCAGTTCTCGCAGTTCGTCAATGTGGTCGAGTAAGCAAAGTGAAAGCAGTGCAAGTAGCTGTACCAATTATTCTGAAGAATCTTGGAGTCCAAGAAATGATGATTTTTCTGAAAGTGAAAATAACTCGCAGGAGAGTTTTAGTAGCTATCACTCATCAGAGGAGGAGGATAGAAGTAGATTGACAGATTCTGTAGAGAGTGACTACAGCCATAGAAAGTATCCGAACAAATCTATCGGGAGGTTAAGAAGGATCAAAAACAAGTTGGGACTCATCTTTTACCACCATCACCATCATCATCATCACCATCACCATCATGGTAATGATCATTCTACATGGAAGAAGGTACAGAAAATGTTTCACCACAAAGACAAGCGTGGCAGGAATGATCATGGTCAAGCACAAGGAGTCAAAAAATCACTAGCAGTGAAAAACATGTCAAATAAGAACCAGGGTGGGCAGTTTCGTGCACTCGTGAAAGGGCTAATGAGGCATACTAAGCACTCGAAGAAGACGAAAGGTGGGATCAGACCTCATCAGCCTCATGGCCTCAATAAGAAGAAGGTTATGAACAAGCTGCATTGGTGGCAGACGGTTCGGCATGGTGGAGTAAAGCTGCCTAAAAGAGGGCGTGTAAAAGTAGGATTTGCCAATAAAAGACCAAAACTACCTACGAAGAGATGAGTAGGTAGTATCAGCTTGTATCATATTTTTGTTTATATTGTGTCTTTGCATACACTACCAGCCTAACAGAAAAGGAAAACTAAAGAAGTATTGCACCATTACCGCACCTACTTTATTGTTTCAGATCAATTTTTTTGTTTCTTAGACTGCACCTACTTTATGGTTTCAGATCAACTTCTTTTTCTTTGATATAGTAATTCAATGGAAATTTCTCTATAGAGGGTTCGTATCCGTAATTGTTTTCAATGCTCACGAAAATATAATCAGGTAACGCATAGGTTTGTTTAACACACGTTTTTGTTTCCTGCATTTCGTGTTTGGGTACATGTAACCGATGTAACTATCTTATGGTCAGTACGTACAGGCACCATGCCAAGCCAAATATAGTAAGCCTAACTACGCCAAGACTTTTCTTTCACCTGAAAAGAGAAGACATGAATCTGATACCTACGGAACCAAAGAAAATACGAGTTTCTGCCAGTCATCACGTTTTGGCTCGGTCTGTATTCTACAGGACATTATTTTTCTTTCTTTTCTGTACCACTTGCAGGTGATCTTAATCGATAATGTATTCAGCTTTCTAAACATCTGCCAACAAGCATCTAACAGGATTGGCAAGCTTCAGCAAATAATCCAACTGATCCTAGATGTTTTCTTTCATGAAGCAACAGCCTCCATTACATATTAGTGCGCCTTATGTAGACCATCAAGCCAAAGCCAGTTAAAACACAAGCACCTGCCAAGATTCCAGTGTGGGAATACATCCATCCAATTTTCTGGGATGTGGTTTTACTCGATGGAGATGTGGTTTGGTGCCCAGAATCAGAGAAATCCAGATGCAACCTCAGGACCTGACAGAGATAAAGAGTAATAAGAAAACTACTACGTCAACAACAATATGAAAACGTACATGAGCTATGGCTTGCACAATAAATCAAGATTCAGTTGTATCCGGTGCCAGTGCCATGCACAGCACACAGTAGCATACAATCATACAGTAAGTAAATCATTAGGCATATCAGATCTTGTAAAAATTTTCCTCCTATTCGATTAGAGTTCTGCATTCCTCATGCACACAACAGCTAAAAGAATAAAACAGTTGTTTCTTTTTTCTTTCTCAACTGATAAATTGTTTCATAAATCAATGATATACATATATATATATACACACAGTCTGGATCAGTCCGCACGTCCTTAGAGTGCGGACATCCCTCCATTCTGCACCGACAATGGTGCGCCTCCACCCGAGCGGACACTAGAGGCATCCCCGATCACTTTCTCTCACCGAATTCCAGTTTTCCGGCGAGATCGATCTTGTCTGAAGTTTTGGGTGGAGGTTGCTGCCCAGACCTTCAAATCGATCTCGCCGAGACGAGAAAGAGATCGGGGACGCTACTGGAGTCTGCTCGGGTGGAGGCGCGCTGTCGTCTGAGCAGTTCGGTGGAGAACAGAGGAATGGCTCAGTAAATATATATATATATATATATATATACACACACACATACACGGAAAGGATATGGAGCGCAAGTCCACAGTGGGCACGAAGCTCTGTTCGCCACCCTCCGGCCCCGACGACTGCGCGCCTCCACCCCAGCAGCGTCCCCGATCACTTTCCCTCCCGGCGAGGCTGCCAAATTCCAGTTTCCGACGAGATCGGCTTTATTTGAAGTTTTGGGTGATCTGGCCGAAAAACTGGAATTCGACGGACTCACCGGGGAGGGAAAGTGATCGGGAACGCTGCTGGAGCCCGCTGGGGTGGAGGCGTGCCCTCACCGGCACCGGATGGTGGCGAACTGAGCTCCGTGCGCACTTACGCACGTGCGCTTCATATCCGACCGCTATATATACATACATACATATACAAAGCCATTCAGAAGCAGACATCCGCACTGGAATTAAAGTGCGGACGTCCCTCCGTTCTTCACCGACGACGACGCGCCTCTACCCGAGCGGACTCTAAAGGCATCCCCGATCATTTTCCCTCGCCAGCGAGATCGATTTGAAGGTCTGGGCAGCAACCTCCACCCAAAACTTCAGACAAAATCGATCTCGGCTGCAAACTGGTATTCGGCGAGTCCGCCGGCAAGGGAAAGTGATCGGGGATGCCTCTGGTGACCGCTCGAGTGGAGGTGCGCCGTCGTCGGTGCCGGACGGTGGAGAACGGAGGGACATCCGCACTTTAAACCCAATGCGGACGTCCGCTCTCGAACATGTTACTTATTCAAAAGGTACGGATTTTGTACTATAAACCACCATTTTCAGATACGGACCTTCTTACTTATTCAAAAGGTACGGATTTCCTTAATTGACATACTTTTCGATCATATTTTCTTATCTCAACTATTTATCTTTTAGGTATATATTAGCCAAATTGATAATCATTAAGGTATTCAAAATTGTGAATTACATGAACGGTTCCTGTTGAACAGATTTGGTTCGTTCATTGTAATCATATAGTTTCAATACCTTAACGATTATCAATTTGGCTGAAAATTTGTAGAGATGATCTACTCATATATACTTACAATGTGAATGGTTAAGATGAGAAAATATGATCTAAAAATGGGTCAATTAAGAAAATCCGTACCTTTTGAATAAATACGGATATTTGGACCTGATAATATCTCTCTCTCTATATATATATATATATATATATATATATATATACACACAGTCCTTTTCAAATAAGGACCTCCTTACTTAGTTAAGGTATGGATTTCCTTAATTTGACCTACTTTCCAATCATATTTTCTCATCATAACCGTTCAGTATTTAGATATACATGATTAGATCATCTCTATAAATTTTCAGCTAATTTGGTTATCGTTAAGGTACTGAAAATGTATTAAATCAATGAACGAACCGAATCTGTTCATCTTGAACCGTACGTTCTTTTAACTCTAAATCACAGTTTTGAATGCCTTAACGATTATCTATTTGGCTAAAAATTTGTAGAGATGATCTACTCATATATACCTAGATACTGAACGGTTAAGATGAGAAAATGTGATCGAAAAGTGGGTCGAATAAAGAAATCCGTACCTTAGCTAAGGTAAGGAGGTCCTTACCTGATCAGCATTGTGTGTGTATACCGCTCTGGATAGAAACTGTATATAACTATATATATAAATTTGACAAGAAATGCACAAAAACAGCATAATGAGGTTGTTTTCAGTTTGAGAAAGTTATTGGGCCCTTTGTTCTGGACCATAGATAACTAGTCCGGTCAAGTCTCAGACTTGGAAAAGGATTACTTGATTTGCCAAGTATCTAATGTTTCCGGAATATGATATCCAATTTCTCCGGGAATATGAAATGAGAGGGAAAAAAAAACATGTTGCAATCAGTAATAACAGCCAAGTAGCGATGAGATTCTAAATGGTGGTTTATAGTACCATGCTGTCCAAAAGAAACAACTTTTAAGAAGGATTGTCCAATAGTAAGCACCCAACCACATTTAGTGGCCAACCTTGGATGCCACAATTTAAAGATTTAAGATTTTAAGGGAAAATGGAAGATAAAAAGGTGGGAGTGCTTAAAAGAAATTGAGGATCCTTAGAATTTTCCCCAAAAAATACCAAGCATAATGAAACTACCAAAGCCCAAACTTTTTTTTTTTCTGAACTCTAACTGACTTTCTATTCTGTACTTTTCTTCTATATACCAAACTTTAATTTCTTTTGATACCTCTTCACCACTTAATTTTTTTTTTTCTTGACTCTGACTGACTTTCTATTTAGTTCTTTTATTCTATACAATATATATATATATATATATAAACACACACATACTGTATCTATATATGAGATAACAAGCTTCTCACTCTTCAATCATTAAAACAGAAAGAAAAATAAGCAAAAAAATAATTAACAGATGCAAGGCCGAAAGATTTTAGTTTTACTTTCACTAAGTATGTTCACGACTCCATATAACACTTAACCTCTAGAGAAAAATAATATATGAAGCATAAACACTACCTTCTGCCCCACTGCTCGAGCATGGCTGACAGCACTGACAAGATCATCATCGCTTGCAAGTAAAACTCTATCCCCTTCATCATCTTCATACTGCATAGAGAATAGACAACAGATAACTAAACTAGAGAAGGGTGCTTTTAAGCCAAAATAGATAAAATATAACTAAAGTAGCTCGAAATTTTTACCAAAATCTGAGGACGGTCATTATCCTTAGCACCACCAGTCCTTTGCATGACAGCGGATACAAGCTCATCCAAATTTTCTGTGCCTGACACAACGAAAAGAAAGAAAAGGTCAAACATATGGGTCTTTTTGGGGTTCCATTCTATAGAATGCAAAACTTCGAGAATTACAAGCACAAAAAAGATAGACCATGCCATTATCACTGTCATGCCACTCACAACAGTGTGCTGAACTGATGGGATCCCCCATGTATAGTAACACCATCACCAGTATCTGCACCAGCAGCTATAGACGGCATCTAATGCCACATCACTAAGTTCACTGCTGCTCAGCATTCTTCCCCAACCACACAACACAAATAATCTCATAAATACAACTCGCTAACACTCCTCAGTCAAAATAAGAATTCAGAACCTAAGCCCTCTAGGAGTGGAATGTAAGAGAAGGGGTACCCCTACTTTTGAAATCTGTGCAGAATTATCTATCAATTGGCAAAGAGAATATATGATCATGAAAAATATTTAACTGACTCAAACTTCAACCTATCCTTTAATTATCAGTAAAATGAAGGGGAAAAGATGAGAAAGGCACATGCAAAATAATCGCAAACAACTTTTCTCTTTTTTAGTTTTAACGCCACTATCCCTTCTTACTGGTAGACACTGCACAGAATGTTTTCGCTGGAAAAGATATATTAAATATCAAAAAAGAACATCATGTTATGTTAGAGATTCTTACAATTTCTTGAGTCAGATCACCACTCACCACTATTGAGTCGATGCACTCGACCTTTTCGATCTTCAAACTTGAAGGCAAATGAATTTCCAAGACCAAGAGAAGGATAAGTAAACTTGGCTTGTTCTCCCACATCAGAAGCCATCATTGCCGACATTTCACTGCAAACATAATCTCCAAGTTATACTTGTGCAATTGCATTTGTAAAAATGGTTTTTTTCCCAAAACATCTATCCCAAATACTATCTATTAATAACAGCCCTGCATCAGCATAGATTTTTTTTTTTTTTAAATGTGACTTTAGAAAACTTGCATACCTTTGAGTATCAGTGTCATCAGGTGGCTCTAAAGCAAGTGCTGAATCCCAAAACTTTTGCATCATTGTGTTTGCCATATCATTAACAGTTCCTGAACTACTCTCAACCTAAAGAAAGATGTAAACGACTACTTAATCAATTACATTCGTTGAACTTTTTAAAGGTTGGATAAGGAGAACAACATAAATCCAAGTAGCATGGAGACTAAAACTTTTAGACATGATACTAATATATATATATATATATATATATATATATATATATATTTACCACTAGTTTATAAGCGTGCAATTGAAGAGCAGAAGGTTCAAGCAGTGGACATGATACAACTATTGACTAATTCAATTTCCATGTACAATTAACAGATGCTTTCACCTTGAACCTTAGATATCATAAATAATTATCCTTAGTGAATGTCCAGTCCCCATATATTGACCAACTTCACGTCATCACCCCTAAATGTTTCTTTGCCAAAAAGCCATTAAACCCCTCAACCAATTATGAGCAGCAATACAACTTGAATATAATCTGATCTATAAAGTACAAAGCACTATCCTTAAAAATTCTGCAATTATTCCCTAGATTTACCAATAGCTTGTCCTGTCTAAGTGGTTTCATTTCTTAGTAGCCACCCGAGCGCCCCCCCCCCCCCCCCCAACAAGGGGGTTTTATTGATAGGAACGGTCACTAAGTTTCAAAATTGCGCATTTCTACACATTTAGGGGCACTTAATTGATGTTGAATACTACACTAGTTATAGTTTTTGAATCAATTTGAGATTAATCTCAACTTCAGTGAAATTCAAAGTCCAGTTGTGGAGATTCATGGTCTCGGTGGCATATGTCTGAACAGACAATGAGAGAGGACTGGTTTTGGGAGAAATTGGCTGGCTAAATGGCTAATATGGATCAAATTTCCAAACCTAAGTTTTAACCCAAAGTAGAAAACTATGATACAACCAAGAGCAACTCACTTGTCTTGTTTACGAATTTGTAAGAAGAGCTTCTGTTATGAGGGAAAAATTTATGTATAAGCAATAGAAGAGAATAAATTATAAAACCTTATCATATTACTTAAAAGTACCTCCCCATTTGAAGGATGGATCAATATCTACTGTAATAAAAGGAAAAACAGAAATCTAAAACTGCTCAATACTGTAGACTTTACCATAGAGATTGCCGCGTGAGTAATCTGCAGGACATCGACGCATGCAGCAACAGATTCATCTAAGCACAACAGATGTCAATAATTTTCAAATATGTGCATTCAAGATCTGTAGCTAAAGAAGTAATGGCTCACCTCTGTCTAAGACAGGAAGATGCAAGAACTTTCCTTCATGCATTATGTGCAGTGCATCAAGAATTGTGGTCTCTAATGTGGCACATTCGGGGTTTGGCGTCATGACCTTATAAATTGATTGGGACAGCAAAGTGTTGGGTCAAGATACTAATAGAAGTGAGTGACGACTAAAATTGTAACACTAAATAAGGTTTTAAGGACTATTACGAAATGGTTTAAAATAAACCTTTTCCACCAGAGTCAACTCAGGAGAAACATTTTGTGCCACAACGCGCATTAAAATATCCTTTGAACTGCAGTCAAAAGAAAACATCATTATATATAGACAGAGAGTAAGAAAGAAGATTGCACATTGTTAATATGTATGAATTGGACTGAGAATATTACGTGAGTATCCCTTGAATCTTGTTCCCCATTACAATTATAACTGAATTAACCCGAAAGTCCCGCATCCTTTTTGCCGCAACATAGACAGGATCTGATGGGGATACAATTGCAACCCTGAAAACATAGAGCTACAACTTGTGAATGAAAACTAACTAGTGAAAATAAATCAGAAGCAATCAATTGCATCCATTCACCAAAGAGAACCAGATGGCAAGACAATATACTTTGTGTTTTCACCAATGATGGATGACAATGAAGGCTTGAACATTCGCTCCCTCAATGTTTCCAGAAAAGCATATGGAGCTGAAATACATTACAGCAAACAGAGTAAAGAATATTTCATGAGATGCATTACATGTAAAAAAAACAAGGTAACAAAAACATAAGCAACTCAAAATATTCCCAAACATAGATACAGACCAGAATAATTGGCTCCCCACTGGCGTTCAACTCCTTCTATTGCAGCAGCAATGGCGCTTCCCTGCTCAGCCGCCTTTTCCATTCTTGCTATAGCATCATAGAGGCATTTTGTGATATCCAACAAGGCAATAACTTCACCATTCTCTACAACAGGAAGGTGCCTGAATTTACCTGTTAACAAGAAGAAAAAACAAGACTGTCATACAAGTAAACAGGCTCGATGAAGTAAGAGGCACATGTCAAAACAATAATTGTCACACATAAATCTAACCCTGGATCATCTTCTGTAGAGCTTCCATTGCCAATGAGTCAGCATTAACAAAAATAGGATTCCTCGTCATGATCTTTGACACAGTCGTGTTCTCGGGTCTCAATCCCTCCGCAATGACTCTAGTGGCAATATCCTAAGAAGCATACACCAAAACCAAAGTCAGTATTCGACAGCTCATAACTCAGCGCACACCACCACAAAAGTCAATATTTAAAACACGAACCTTGTCGGTCACAATTCCTGAAAGCAATGCATTAGCATCAGTCAAAAGCACAGCATCGACACGCCGGGCAGCCATCCTCCGGCAAGCATCGGATACAGTGGTCCCCTCAGGGATAGTGAGGGCTTTCGACAACCTCAGCTTCTTCACTGTCCTCTCTCCACCAGCAGTCCTTTCAAATTTCCATCAAATAAACCAACATCAGGTTCAAAATTACAATCAAACCTTCCAAGACACTATCTTTCTGACCAAACTAAGCCTTGTAAATTCAACAAATTCAAAAAGAAACGATTTTTATTACTTTGATGAAATGGGCAAATTGGGAAATGGAAAAGAGAGGTTACCCGAGGGCGGGAGGAGAGGAGGGTTTTGTGGTGGCGCCATTAGAGATGGAGCCGTTCTCGCTCGGGAGCGATTTCTTGGTGACGGTGGAGGGGCCGCGCTTCTGGGTGAGGCTGGTTCTCCTAACACCAACTTGGCTGCTCATCTCTGTTTCTGTAAATTAGGGCTCTTTTTGATCTGGGTGTGCTTAATCTGAAGTAGCCCTAATTGAGCTTGGGTGGTGGAGACGGAGATAGAGGAAGAAGAAGGGTTGGGTGGCTCCAACCGTCTTCCTCAAGTGGAGATAGAGAGAGAGAGGGACAGGGTTTTACCTAAATGGCCAATTCCCACCTGTTACTATTCAAATGAAACCATTCAATTTTGAATCAGTTATTCACAGCACATTTAATTAAACACCACCAACTTGTGGTCTCCCTCCAAGCTCACAATTTCTATTTTTCTTTTTAAATTAATGCTCACATACATAACAGTTTTTATGCAAGTTTTTTCCAAATAACATAATCATGTTCATCCGTCATGTTCATCCGTCATGTTCATCCGTCATGACAATTGGTTTTTATTGGTATTACTATTTCCGGGTTGCAACTTGCAAGAGTATTTGAGGTAACTTTAAGTTATAGACATATATGCACAGGTAAATGTCATATGTTGTGAAATAAAATGTTAGATTGTGTGTTTGTCACAGTGTTACATATGTGATTATTTAATGTGAAATACATTACGATAGTTGAGAGATTTTATCTCAATAGTAGTTTGTGACTTTGTGTACATAGGTTGTTCAAATAACTTTCAAACATGCAAGAGGATTGTGATCAAAAGAGGTTTTAGAAATTAGTATCGACGTTTAGGCCATAAATAGCCGGTAATGTTGTATTTTCTCTAAATTATGTTGTTCTCTTTTTCACATTTGTATTTTCTCTGAATTTTCACTTTTTTAATCATTTATCAAATGTCCTGTTTCTTTTGTGTGGAAGAAATAGGTGAAATGACCTATTGAATTTAGAATTAAAATAAATATAACAGTTGTTTTTTTACTATTATTGCATTTCTTCCTCCATGTTTGGATAACCCATCATTTCTCACAACCTCAAGTTAGTACCACTTCTCTGTATCTAAAGCTTCTTCGATCTGATACTCAATATAATGTTTTTATTTTTCTATTAATTGAAATATAAATCAATACAGGTTGACATTTGATACGGCAAACTAACTTCGAGGAAGCTCTTCAATAGTGTTTCACCATTCACTTGGTAATCATGTCTTATGATACTTTTTACAATGGTCAAAGCTGGAAATTGAACTAAAACATTATGTCAAATAGTTGGATGATAGTATGCATGCCTATTTTTCCATTGTTATGCTCTTCATTATCAAATCAATAATACTTTTACATGTTTAGTTTGCAATTATGATGAAGATCTAATATACAGTTTTGTGAGCAGCATAAAGTCAATGTGAATATACTAACGAATGCGACTGTAGAAGCAAACGGTGATACATCTAATTTGTAGAGATTGACACTTTTTTTCCTTAAGATTTTGGGTTTGATGTGATCTCTTGGTTGTCGGGATCGTTTGAATTATGGGTATTGATCGTATGAGCTTAATGTATGTGTTCAAGACGTGCGAAACGGTGAAAAATTGTTTGATGCGTTCGCTTAGTTCATGGGATTCATTGAATTATTAGGTTTTGATTGCATGAGCATAATGTATGTGTTCAAGGTGTGCTAAGCGGCGAAAAATACAAATTTTCCTCCAACACAACATAGAGAATTAATTTTGAGTAACAATTGAAAATTGTCGATGGAGCCAACAGAGATGTAAGCACTCCTTAAAATTTTCCTGACAATACGTAATCTTCATCTTAAAATCTTTTTAAATGTTTTAAGTTTTAGCCTTTATGTTTTATGGGGTTTGAAGGTTTATAGGAATGTACAGGCGTTTCATAGAAAAAAAAATCAATTTTTATTTGTTTTTCTACATTTTTATGTTTCTCCAGTAATACTACTACATACACAATTTGTGTCATTAATACGCTACTTTTATAATTATCAAAAACAACAATCTTTTTAATAATTGATTGTTTTGATAAGTTTTAGATTATAAGGAAGCTCTACGCAACATAGAAAGGGATATCAACATTGCACAAAAGTTAAGTAACTTACATTCTTTTTAAATATCTTAAGAATTCGAGTCATATCTCATTCATTCAAGAGAAGTTGAAGCAAGTATCACTGTCCATTGTCATATGCAACCACCATCCACATCCTCTTTCTTTGAAAGTTGTAATCTATTCATTTGATTCTCTTCTTGTTCCAACTCTCAAGTATATTTGTAATAAAGATTTATTTCTAGTTCATATCGTGATTTCGTTTTATCATTTGTTGTTTAAGTTTAAGTATAAAGTGTATGTTTAGTTTTTCCAAGCTATGAAACATTATTTTTAGTGTTTTCCATGTAAGAGAATCTGTAGGATGTCTAAACGCTTCATCATCAGTTCTTTCCTCTGCATGTCATCTCATTAGCTTTACTGGTTTTAAACATATAAACAGCCTTTGTAATCTTGGTTTTAAAAGAAAATATATTGTTTGTTTGACTGCTTTTGGTTTCACATGCTTTACACTATCATTTGATATACCACCACTGTCATTTTTCCATCGTGAAGCATTGCACACACTGCATTCATTCAATTTTATATCATCACATCTAAAAAGCATACAACTATTAGGGTATGCGTCTATTGTTATGTATGTGAACCCGAGATCTTCCACTATCTTTTGAGCTTCATAATATGACTTGGGCAGTTACACACCTTCCGACATTACTTCCTTTAATATCTCCAATAAAGTTTTTAAGGAGTTATCTGACCACTCATGAAGAACCTTTGCTTGTAAAAGCCGAACTATAAATGAAAAAGTTGTATGTTTTTTAGAACTAGGATACAAAGGAAGGTTTGCACATTCTAGGAGCTTTAAGAACGCCTTAGTCGGCTCATTTGGCCCTAAAGATGGTTCTGTTGAGTTTTTCCCATCATGCTGATCATGTGCATCTATAATAGGAACACCTAAAGCTTCATGGACAAGTCTAACCATAACATCCTCCAGATAAGAAGACTCAATTTGATTTCCATCCACCAGATCAACAAAATCTGCAACCTCGTCATGCTTCTCCCATTTCCTATACTTCTTCCATAAACTATAATCTCAACGATGTTGCCGCACAACTAATCTTACATATATATACCTATTTTCGCATTTTTTTACAAAGGCAATAAATCCTTGAACCCAAATCTCTATTATTATATGCAAATGTCAAGAATTTATCTATCCCATCATAATATATGTTTGAATGCCTACTTGCTAGGTCTACCCACAACTTTTTCATATTTATCTTTAGCAATCTTGTCAGATATCTACTACAAATATTCAAGAAAATAATAGTTTATTAAATTAATATGACCAGAAACTACCAAGCAATCTAATAAATTTTATCAATTAACAAGCTAGTATTTTCCTAGAAAGTAATACCATCAAAATATAACACACACGACTGTAATTTCATAATAGCAAATGCACATCATATACAAAACAATAGTATAGACATTGAGTTAACATAAATTTATAAGTTATGAAGAGAACCTAATTATGAAGAATATATACTCTAGTGTGTGTAAGAATATAGACCACAGATACAAGTATATTCACATTTGTTCTAAATATTTATCTCTACTGCACTATATTTATCTCTGCCAAAACCAAAGTCTTTGTTCTTCTTAGGACCTATATGCATGGCAATCTCATATGACCCAAAACCAATAAAATGTGCTAATATAAACACTTGCAGAGATTAAAAATAACTGAAACATGCCAAGATATTGAAGGAAAGAAAATGAATTTGTATTATACTATTATATACTTGCAATGAGAACAACGAGGGTAACTGAAATACAAGATGCACTTTCAAAACCAGCTCTTCCAAATTTGAAGCAAGGTTGCAGCTGCCGCAGTAGCTACAACTTGTCCTTCTACAAACGAGTCACATAGAACTAATCAAATCCACAAACCAGATAATGAAGCACAATCCAAAATTCATCCAAAATTCTCTATTTGTACAGCTCAAAACAGATCATCCTACATCCATATAATCTTAGTGATAACTTTTCTTTGCTCATAACATTACAAAACACATGGAATGAAAACCTTAGAATCGATCATATACCTTGACAGCTAAACCCTAAATTAAACAAGAATTAAGCATTATATTATAATAGAACATATTTGTCCTTGTCACGGATTATATTATAATAGACCATATTTCCCATACAGTTTTCTCAGCTGTATCAATTTGCCAGAGAGATGGATGCAGTGGTCTTATCACGGAAGTTCATTCGGGGTTTGAGGCATAAGCTCCGGAATGTTATGGCTTCACACCGTTTTGCTACTCTAGCAGAAACGGTTGAGAGTGCCCTTGCAATTGAGCAGGAGGAGGCCATGCATGAGACTGAGAGGCAGAGAGATGTGAATGGGAAAGGGAAGGCCATTGCAAGGGGTAGTGGCTCTGAGGGTCATCATGGTGCATTTGGGAAGAGACAACGATCTGATCAGCAGGCTCTAGCTACAGTGCCAGCTGCACCTATCCGACAGGTAGAGCCTTTGAGATGATACAGTTGCGATGAGTTGGGACATACTTCTAAGGAGTGCAACAAGCGGAAGACTCAGGCTTGCTATAGTTGTGGGCAGGTGGGGCACCTTTCTAGGGAGTGTACTCGACCTCATGAGAAAAGGCAGGGGTACCAGCAGAGACAGTTGCCTCCGACCTAGTAGTATTCAGGTGAGTTAGTTGTTTATCTTTTGTTAGGTTGCGGTGGGTGGTGTCTTGTTGTTTGGGCCTTATGATTTTTAGTTAAGACTTGTGTGTTGGACTTTCTGTGAGGAAAATCCCTTGTGACTTGTCTTCTGTGTGTGATAGCATGTTTTATCTTATGATGAAGCTGGTTGAGGTTTGACTTTAGTGGGATGTGTGTTTTTGGAATGGTTGAGCTCTTAGTGAGTGGTGAACTAGTTCGCATCCTTAGTAACCCTTGTGTTTTTGTATAGTTAGCCATGTGGTGGTAGTGACATTGTGTAGGGAAGTGTGATACAAGTCGATCATTTTCCACTAGGTAGGGTACAAATTAGTGTGTTAAATTTGGGGGACGAAATTTTTTCAAGTGGGGTAGATTGTAATACCCCAGATTTTCATATCAATTTCCTTATATTATTTCCAAAATTTAATGAATGATTATTTATGGAAATTTTTATTTGGTTGTGCGAAGTTGAAGTTTGAGGAGTTTTTTTAAAGGTGTCTTGACTTTTAAGAGGCCAAAAGTTGACTTTCTTTTATGTAAATTATTTATGAAAGCTTCCTTCTTGAAAGTTGTAGAGTTTATTGATATGAGTTAGTAGACACGTAGCACGCGTAAAACGGATGTCGTATGAGAAAGTTTTGGTCAACAGAAGTTCGTGACTTTATGGGGTTTTAGGTTAAATAAGGAAAAGTTAGGGTTTCTATTTCATTTTCCGGAAATCATCTTTTTTTTTTCTCTCTTCTTTCTCTCTCACGCCTCACCCTCACTCTCAAAGTTCTCCAGCCGACCCAACCCAGACCCGGTCAACCCGACCTGATTTTTCTAGCCGACTCCGGCGAACTCAGATAGCGGCACCGGTCAGGTTTTCTTCCTCTCTTCGGTGTGATCCTTCCTGTGTAGGTGGGTGAGGACGACTTGAGCTAGATTGGGAGAATCGAACGCCACAACGGAGGGTAGCAGACCCGACTCCAAATCGAGGGCTTTCAGGCCGTGTACAGCGGCAACTAGAGGTGAGGCTGCCCTTTTCTTGAAGCATTCTTCCTTCTAAGCACGTTTCAAGCTGCCATTCACCTCGTTTTGAGGTCTAGAGGTCGGTTTGAGGCCGCCTTGGGAGCCGGTTTTGTTGTGGACGATTCCGGTTGATTTTGGCCAAATTGGTTCAAACGTCAGGCATAAAAGATGTTTCCCTTGCTTCAATCTACAAGTTTGATGTTTTGAGTTTGTTCAGATTCTGAAGTTTTGGGGTGGCGCGTTGGGCCCACTCGTCGCCGCATGTGATGGCGCGTGGCGGCTCGTCCAGTAGTGTCTGTGGTGTTTTGTGATGCTGGTTAGGTAGTAGAGGTCAAAGAGGAGGATTTGTCTCGAGTGGCAAGCTCGTGGGTCAGGACATGAGTTTCGGTTCGAGTCGGATACTGTTGTTTTTTATAGTTACTAAGGTTAACGTTTTGTTAGTAGGTGACTTGTGGAGTGTGGTTTTAAGTTATATGCTTGTGTTGTGCATGCGAAGACGCAACTGGATTTGAGTTGAGTAGAATCTCACCAAGGTTCACTTTTTTGACCTATTTATTTATGGTTATTATGATGATTATGATGATGATATGATGATGATGATAATTATTATTATTATGATGATGATATGATGATGATAATGTTGATGAAAATGTTGATGATGATGATCATGATGATGTTGATGATTTAAAAATTATGTTTTTCTTTTGTTTGTTTTAAAATATATGAGCTTGATTGTTAACGGCTCATGGTAAGTGAAAACAAGTTTTCTATTAAAAAAATATAATCTTTCAAAAAAGACTTTCGATCATGTGTGTGTCTTAGTAGTGATTGTGTGCATTAGTTGTGGATGTGTGTGTCTTCTTAGTGGTGATGGTGTGCATTAGTTGTGGTTGTGTGTGCCTTAGTGGTGAGTATGTGCATTAGTTGTGGAATGGAGCCTTAGTGGTGATGGTATGCATTAGTTGTGGTTGTGTGTGCCTTAGTGGTGAGTATGTGCATTAGTTGTGGAATGGTGTCTTAGTGGTGATTGTGTGTATTAGTTGTGGATGTGCATGCCTTGGTGGTGATTGTGTGCATTAGATTAGGAGTCTTCATGGTGGACCGAGAACCAAGCCTTGGCCGGGTGATTGGTTACGGTCAGTATAGAGTTCTAGTCTGTCTGTCGGTACTTCATGGGGGATGACTAAGTGTTGACGAACCTATAAGTACGCGTTTGTTTGGTTACTTATGGGGGATGACTAAGTTGACGAACTCATAAGTAAGATTAGAGAAACGATTGTGTGATGTTCTTATGTGTTGTCATTTAAATTCTTAGCTTTGAGTATCTCCTGAACTATATTTATTTGCAGGAGATTATTAATCTTAATTATGTAATTTTTAGTGAACTCTTGAACTACATTTTTGTAGGATTTCATTTATGATTTGATTAATTGTGAATTGTTGCGTTTTCTTATTTACTCACTTTTGAATTCTCTTGCTTTTAGGCGATTCCTAAACTAAGTTAAGAAAATGCAGGAATTTCCGGTCTTTATTTTATGTGATGTTGGGTTGAGTTCTTTAATGTAGATTTACTCATATGAGCTATTAAAGCTTACCGGGTTTGTTGTTTACAACCCGGTGCACCATTCCATGGTGTAGAGGTTGATTTTGCAGGTGAATATTTTCAAGATTGAGACGTAGAGGTCTAGAAGCTGCTTGTTAGGAGTTAAATATTTTTATTATTGTTTTTCAATTTGTAGTGAGCTCTTTTGAGTGTGACCCTTACTTGACTTCTCAAGTTATGTAAACGTCAAATTGTATTATATGACCCCTTTTTATTTTTGTTGCCTTTAATTTGGATTTTTATTTATCCGAAATTTGGGGTGTGACAAACGTAGCAGCAAATTTGTACGACGACATTAAATATTGTCGCAAATTCTTCGTTTCCATGCCATGATATGATATAGCCGTAGCAAATAATTTCATCATTTGCCACGGCGTGTCATTGTCATCGCAAAATCAATTTCTTTTATAATACTCCACGTTTGCCATCGCAAAACAAGAACTATTAGCAACGACATTTGCGCGCCGTCGCAATCCGTAGTAGCTAAAACAATTCTTTCGAAAATTTCTTTCGTCGGCTAAGGTAAATTTTCGTCGGCTATGAAGTCCACTTTAGCCGACGAAATTTTATTTCGCCGGCTATTTTAAATTTTCGTCGGCTATGACAAACTTTAGCCGACGAAAAAAAATTTCGTCGGCTAAAGAATTTATGTCGTCGGCTAAAGTTCACAAACCATGGCCGACGAAATATTTAAAAGTTTAGCCGACGAAATTCATAGTCGTCGGCTTAAGTGCTTTATATTTGCAGATCTGGGCAGCAGCAGCTCATTTCGAAAAAAACGGAAAAAAAAACGGGAGAAGAAAAAAGGGGAGAAAAAGTTGGGGTGTTGTCGAAATCTGTCCATAATCAGTTTGTGGAGCCATATATATATATAGGTACGTATATGTATATATATGTTGATTAATTGAATTTTTTTTGAGTTGATCGATTTTAATTAGTGTGATTAATTGAGTTTATTGATTGTGCTTGAGTTGATTAATTTTGAGTACGTTGGATGTATATATATATGTGTTGATCGATTTGGTTGATGATTTGAATTGATAATATATATGAATTAATTTGTTGTTAATAAATAGTAAATATATATATATATATGTTAATATTAATTTATAATATTATTGTGTTGATATGGTATGAAGTTGTTGATGATATATATGAGTTCATAATGATAATTTTGTAATTAATTAGTTGTAGTACGTACGTAGAATATATATATACTAAATGAATTGAGATTTTATATATGGCATGAAATTTTATTAATAATTAGCTAGCAGCGTTATAAATATATATATATTTTGTTATATTTTCAGGATATGGATAAGAGTTGGATTTCGCTTCCAAAATGGGACAAAAGATACGGTGCAGGAGTTATGAGTTTTCTAGAATATGCGATGGATAATGCTAACGGGAATACAATTTTCTATTGCCCGTGCACGAAATGTCAGTGTCGCAGCGATATGTATCGATTTCCCATTGACAAAGTATGGCAGCACCTGAGGAGTAACGGGTTTTGGGAGAAGTACATATGTTGGTTATATCACGGTGAAACATCATCAGGGGGTCCGCATGATCATGGCCAATTTTCCGAGACGGGCAGTGCTAGTACATCCAACGATCCAACAACGACATTCATCAACGACATGTTTCCTTATGAGAGCGGTGTATGCGCTCAAGGACAGTATATGCCTGACCCGGTGCAGCCCTTCCCTAGAGCTGTGAACACTGCTGGTATTGAAAAGTACAACAAACTGCTTGCTTTCCAACAGACCCCTGTGTACCCCGGTTGTCAGAAGACCGTTCTTGAAAGTGTGATGGACGTAATGAGGATTAAAGTTGAGACAAAATCGACCGTGAAGGCTGTTGATGAGTATCTACAGTACACTGCTTCGATGCTGCCCAACGGTCATCGTCTTCCTACCACTCATCGGAAGGTCCGATGTATCCTGAAAGATCTTGGGCTTTCCTACATCAAGATCCATGCATGCAGATATGACTGCGTTCTCTTTTGGGGTAAAGATCCAGAAGGGAATGACCTTGGTGGCCTTGACGCATGTCTGGTATGTCACACTGACAGATATAAGCTGACTCTTGCAGGCAACAGGAAACCTGTAAAGGTACTTCGGTATTTCCCTTTGACGGGTAGGTTGGAGCGGTTGTACATGTCTTCACACACGACCGAAGCGATGAGATGGCACGCTGATAGGGAATTGCATGACGAAGATACCCATATACACCCTGCTGACGGGAAGGCTTGGAAGCATATAGACAGGGAGTTTCCTCAATTTGCGTCAGAGGTCCGAAATGTGAGGCTCGGGCTCTCATCCGACGGGTTCAACCCTTTTGGGAACATGAGTCTGCAATACAGTATATGGCCGGTGATTTTGGTACCGTACAACCTTCCCCCATGGATGTGCATGAAGAAGGAGTACAATATGTTGAGTTTGTTGATTCCGGGGCCCGGTTATCCGAGGAAGTGTCTCGATGTGTACTTGAGACCTTTGATTGAAGAGCTTAAATTTTTGTGGGACGTTGGTCATCCCACTTATGACAAGTACACGCACGAGATGTTCCAGATGCATGTCATGGTTGTTGGCACCATCAGTGATTTTCCTGCCCGTGGGATGTTGTCGGGCAACGTTTTTAGGGGATACAAGGCTTGTCCAGAGTGCCTTAGCGATGAGGGGAGCAGCAGTCATTGCAACAAGATATACAGATTGGGTCACCGTGCTTTCCTTCTATATGATCACGAATGGCGGTTCGATGAAAAGGCATTTGATGGGACCGTAGAACACGGCGTGCCTCCCAGAAGATGGACGGGGGAAGACATTTTAGCGGTGCTTAATGAGTACGATTTTGGGCAGCTCAGCAATCATCCCAACATTGTGGCGGCAATACCTGAAAGACCCGACAGGTACAAATTCTGGACACATAAGAGCATATTCTGGGACAAAATAATCTAAAGCCTTTGATTAATATTTTAAATAGGATGAGCGGCTTTTTTCGATCGAAGAAGAGTTCGAAGGGCCAAAGGTCCGAATCGTCTGAGGGAACCTCTAGCAACCCTCAAACGACGTTTCAAGGCCACATGACAGCCAGACGTGCGAGCCTTCTGGAGACGGCGCCGGAGGTGCCCCTTTCATCGAGGCAGGCGGCCGTCCCTCGTTCCCCGAGGCCCTTGACGGAGGTGTCTGCACCTCGTATGCCCGAGATACACCGGGCGCCCACTCCGGGTCCTACTTCTTCGGATAGTGGGTCATCTAGGGTACAGATGTCGCCGCCTCATCTGTTCCTTCCGCGGATGATACCGGCGATACCTGTAGTCGATGGCTCAGGGACGCCGATTTATCCACTGCCCCCGCCAGTGGCTTCATCAGCGGCGTACCGGTTCCTGCCTTTTGATACGCCTCTTATTTCTGCGAGGGTATCATCATCGGCGACAGAGCCGGAATCCGTCGCGAGCTCCTCAGGTAATCAGTGATGCATGATTACTTTTAAAGGGTCATATATATTTTAATAATCAATTTGGCCGAATCATGTCATAGGCACAAAGAAGAAGAGAGGCCCCGTCACAGGGAAAGCTCTCGAGAAGATGGTGAGTACCATGGGGAGGATCCCCATCGATACTGACGGGGATGGCCACGCAGTATCGGGCGGGAAGTCGAGGATGTACTCCGGCCGCGTGGGTGCTCTCATTAGGGATAGAGTCCCTATGTTGTGGTCCGACTGGGGCGAGGTCCCGCAGGAGGTTAAGGACATGGTCCACAACGCGATGTCGGTGAGTTTACAAAATAATATTATGTATTAAATTGTTGATTTCTCGAAAAGCTAAACTAATAATAATCGGTTAAATGCAGGTGTGGTTTGAGGTTCCCGAGCACCTGAGGGACAGCTGGGCCGACGTTGTGCATGGGGGAAGGTACGTTGGGAAGTTAATGAAAAACAATTTTGTATGTGATATTAATAATATTTCTAATATTTTTGTTGTATCTGTAGGTACAAGGAGTGGAAGAACGAGCTGCGGACCCATTGGACTAACCACGGGAACGCACGTTCTGGTACCCCTACTGAGTTCCAGTACAGGGAGTACGAGTGGCGTTGGCTTCTGACATCAGAATTCAACAACCCTCGTAAACAGGTATTTAAATAAATTAGTTAGTTAATTTAAAAATAAGTACGTGCGTTTTAAAATATTCTACTAATAGTTTACTTTTTTCTTTGAATGCGGTTTCTCGGGTGAACGCTCAGAACCGGCAACGCAACACAAGGAACCATCATGCCGGTTCTAGACCGTTTGGTGTCTTCATGGACGAGGCGGCCAAGGAACATCCAGAAGTCAACCCCTACATCTATACGTACGAGAAGGCATATCCTGACTCCCAGGAGGATATTGTAAGTCACTTTACGTTTTTAAATTTTTAAATTTATGTAAAAATTTTAATTAATAATTTTTTTCCTATCCATATAGGCGAGGGTGAGGGAGGCTAGTGACGAGGTCCTGAGTACCTTAGTGAGGGAGGCATGGCCGGACACGCAGGATTCCGAGATGTCCGAAGCCATGTCCCGGATCGACAATTCGGATCCGACGATTGGGGCGAGGATCATGGGCACAGCCTTCCCACCGAGAGGAAACAACTTCTACTGCCGAGGTCTAGGAAAGAGAGGCGAGGGGGTCCTGAAGACCACTCCAGGATTTCAACGAAAGGCAACCTCGACCAGTAGCAGCACCACGTCCACGATCAACAGGACGACTCAGCTAGAGTCGGAAGTTCAGAGACTACGAGACAGCAAGCTGCTCAAGCTGCTCAGGCTGCCTCGCAGACAGCCTATATTGCCTCGTTGGCAGCCTTTAATGCCGCGCAGGCAGCCTATGTTGCCGAGTTACATGTCATCCAGCAGGCCCAGCAGCAGCAGATGATCCAGTACATGCAGGACTTTGCAGCTGCCCAGATTCAGGGACTTCCGCCTCCGCCCATGCCTCCGCCCATGACGCTACCCCAGCCGCCGCAACCTCCGCAGCAGCCCCCAGAAGATGACTTTAATTTAGACGATATAGACTTTACATAGTTGATATATACTTTTATGTAAATTGATACTTTTATGTAGTTCATATATTCTTTTATGTGTTTGTTGTTGGTTATATGAAATTGTTAAATATGTCTTTTGCAGCTTGCATGGAATGGTAATTCAGAAATTTCGGGGTTTTTTTTTTACTGGAATGCACTTATAGCCGACGAAAAAAGCCATAATTCGTCGGCTAAAGTTTTTTTTTTTTTTTTTTTTTAAATTTAGCAGACGAAATAAGTTTTTAAAATATAATATTTCGTCGGCCATAGATGTTTTATATTTTTTTATTACAAACTTTAGCCGACGAATATTTTAAATTATTCGTCGGCTAAAGTTTGGAAGATAACCGACGACACAAAATGTCGTCGGCTAAGGTATGGACTATAGCCGACGAATAATGTCGTCGGCTATAGTTCATACTTTAGCAGACGAAATAATGTCGTCGGCTAAAGGTTGGACTATAGCAGACGATATTATTTCGTCGGCTATAGTATGACTATAGCCGACGAAATTTTTTGTCTCGTCGGCTAAAGTCATTACAGACGACCCTTTCCCGACGACACTATAGCCGACGAACCTTCGTCGGCTAAGGTTGTAGCCGACGAATTTTTTTAACAGGCCGACGAAAATTTTTCGTCGGCTAAACTGCCTGTTCTGGTAGTGACGGTTGCGTACACAATTTGTGTCATTAATACGCTACTTTTGTAATTATCAAAAGCAACAATCTTTTTAATGATTATTGTTTTGATAAGTTTTAGATTATAAGGAAGCTTTAGGCAACACAAAAAGGGAGATCAACATTGCACAAAAGTTAAGTAACTTACATTCCTCTTAAATCTCTTTAAAATTCGAGTCATATCTCATTCATCTAAGAGAAGTTGAAGCAAGTATCACTATCCACTGTCGGTGAGCTGTGGCTTGGTTGGTTAAGATGTTTAACTGACAACTTTGAGGTCATAAATTCAAACATCACCTACATATGTAGGGTGTGTGAGTTATTAATAAAAAGTTTTTTAAAAAAAAAAACATCATCCACATTCTTTTTCTTTGAATGTGGTAATACGTCAGACAACATATAAAAGTTGTCTGTGAAAGAATGCGAAATCTACTTTTAATCCCCTTTTTATATACTTCGTCTAACAACATATTAATGTCGTCTGAAACAACCATAAATCTTTGATTTATACCTCCATTTTGAACCCTTAAATTCACTTATTCAGACGACAAATGACGTATAACAAACCCATAAAATTGAGTGTACGAACCTTGTAATGTATAACTTCAGACGACATATGAAAGTGGTCTCTCTGACCCTAAAATACTCAATTTATAATTAAATATTGAGTTTGGTTACCTTTTATTGTATTTAATAAGATGACATATAAATGTCGTCTGAGGGAACCTGAAATATAAGTTTGAAAAATGGCTCAAACTTTTAATCTATTCATTAGACGAGGTTAATATGTCGTTTGTATGAACTTAAAATAGTCAAATCATTTGAGTTTGGGAGAGGGCGCCAACCTTAATGTATTCATCGCACAACATAAAAATGTCGTCTGGACCTGAAATATTTGAATTTGGGCGCTAGAGTTTTCCCTCACTTTTTTTCAATGTGAGACGGCGATTATATGTCGTCTGAGGTTGTAAATAAGTGGTCAACATAAAATGTGCATATTTTCCAAACGGAAACGCCCTTATCTCCTCCGACCAAAACTTATATTTTTGATTAATCGGTTTTCAAACTCCCGTTAAGAGTAGGAAAACAGTTCTATGTAATAGTTTGGACACTTTGATGAAACGATGATGTATTTCTCCTTGTGGAAGCTATAAGAAAGTTTATCTATATATGAAATTGACTCTAATGATCGAGACCTATAAGTTATTGAAAATGGGTAAATTTTCATCCACATACATATTTAAGTACTGCGATCATATCCAACGGTCAGATTAGGTAAATTTTGTCTCATGTATATAGTTGTCTTATAAAGATGTATGTTTACAAAGAACTTAGTAAACATGTTATAGCACATTAGTATGCATGTTGTGATTCAAATGACGGAAATAGATTTTTTTTCAAGTTTGAGTGTCAGATGTCATCATGATAGTGAATTATGGATGTAGAACAAAATTTATGCATTTTCGATAAAGTTCGTGTCTCGGTCGATGCAGTCAACGTTAATCGAATCTTCCTTAGTAACTTCAGACGACATATATATGTCGTCTGAGCAATACTTTTAAAAGTCAACACTTTTATCTAAACGAAAACGCTCTTATCTAGACCGACCAATACTTAAAGTTGGGATTCGTCAATTCTTATACCATCATCTAGTGTCAACGAAACTATTTTATGCGAACATTCAGACCCGTTTATCGACCGATCGTATAGCTCCCCATGAGGAAGAATAGGAACGTTTATGTATATATGAAGTTGACTCTAATGATTGAGACCTATAAGTTATCGAAAATAGGTAAGTTTTCTACCACATACATATTTAAGTACTGCGATCATATTCAACGGTCTGATTAGGTAAATTTTGTTTCTTGCATATAGTTTCCTTATAAAGATGTATGTTTAACTTGTTTAGTGCCATTTTTTTAAGTGTATGCATTTGTGAAGCACCTATATGTTGTAAATAAAATTTTACAAATCTCTCCGCAGGATGCGTTACGTATACTGAAATATGGTTGTGGTAAAAAAATCACATATTTTCGATAACGTTTGTGTCCCGATCGAGGGGGTCAACCCTTTTTACGCTTATTATCCCCTATGGGTAGCCCTATCCCCAGAAGGTAAAATTTCTAAAACTTTTACAGGAGCTGCTACATCACATATATGTGAGAGTGTGTGCTTGAAAGAATTCACCAAAACTACTCAAGAAGGAGGAGGTAAGAGCATATTCGCTTAATTAGATGATGTTGAGTTAATGTTGACCACATCGATTGAAACCCAAACTTTATCAAAATTAGGTGAATTTTTTACCATATCCGTATTTAAATTTTCTAATCACATCTGACGGTCGAAATTTAATATTTTGAATTTTAGACATTGAAACCACAACATGCCTACTAATGTTGTATAACTTGTTTAGTGTCATTTTTGTAAGTGCGTGCATTTGTGAAGTAACTATATGTTGTAAATAGAATTTTGCAAATCCGTCCGTAGGATGTGTTACGTATAGTGAAATATGGTTATGGTAAAAAAATCACATATTTTTTGTAACGTTTGTGTCCCGATCGAGGCGGTCAACCCTTTTACGCTTATCCTCTTCTATGGGTAACTCTATCCCCGAAAGGTAAAATTTATGAAAATTCTACACAAGCTGCTATATAACATATATGTTAGAGTGTGTGCATGAAATAATCGACCAAAACTAGTAAATAAGTAGGGGTAATAGTGTATTCGCTTAATTAGATGAAGTTAAGTTAATGTTGACTGCATGGATCGAGACGCAAACTTTATCATAATTAAGTGAATTTTTAACCATATCCGTATTTAAATACGCTGATCATATCGGACGGTCAAAATTTAATATTTTGAATTTTAGACATTGGAACCACAACATGACTAGGGTTTAGAGTTTAGGGTATTCTTTCCGCTCAAATTTTGGAGCAATTTGAAATGAAATTTTTGAAATTTCCATCAAAATTTTAGCTGTGCCTTATCCTCATCACTTACTCTCCAACCCGGCCTATTCTTCGATCCCCAAACATAATTTCTCCCATTCTTCCCCGATCTACTTCTGCTTGAGTATAAGTAGATTAGTGGAACCTAAAACTCTCATTCTTCTCTCCCTCTTCCTCTTAGCTGTCTCTCTTCTCTTCTCTCTCATCTTCCTCAACAACTCTCCCTTCCTCACTGCCCTTGCCGTAAAAGGCACTTCGGCCACCTTCTCGCCTCACTACCACCGCCATCACACGCCACACATCACCTTGGTTAAAATCTTACCCATATTGATGGCAAGGTCCAGCTCTAGCCACCACCTACAACCATCAAAGCTCGACAATCAAGCCTTAGCCCCAACTTTCGGTGACTTCCTTCAACCACCATCTTGTCCGGCGACTCAGATCAAGCCGAGGAGCAAAACCCAGAAGCCTTGAAGCCCGACGACGTCGTACGCGCCTCTGCTGGCAGTTCAAGTTTCTTGGTTAGTCTCTCCTTCGTCTCAATAGTTTGATCAGCTTTGCCGTACGTTTGATCTAATATATAAAGCCCCTTTGCCATAATCTTTTCCCTTTTCTCCACAGCTCTCTCTTGAAGCTTTTAGAGTCATCTCTCACAAAATTCGCCGCATTAAAGACCAATCACTCTCGGTATTTGACGAAGATCAAGAACAGCAAGCACTTAGTAAGTTTTTATAGCAGAAAAATCAATCTAACTAATCATACCATTCTTATTCACCCATCTAACTATGGATGCCGATCTGCTATGGATGCCGATCTACTAAGTTTTTGTTATCAATTTCCTTTGTTTAGGCTTTCATCATATAGACGAACTTGATTGATCGATTGCTATACATACATATATATATATATATATATATACACTGAACAAATAATATAAAGACATTTGAGATGTAGATGATTCCGGTTGAATGATTTCTAACTTCAATCTCCTTTGATTATTTGATGTTGAATGTGTCGTACGGTAGCATATATTGTGTGATCAGATTGAGCAATCTTCTTATGGTGGTGAAAGCAGTAATAGTAGTACTACTTTTAAATGTGATTTTTGTGTTGAGGAAAAACATCTGAGTGACTCATTTAATGTCAAGGATTGTAGCCATTTTTACTGCCACCAATGCATTGTCAATTTTGTGGTCTCAAAGCTGGAGGACCTCCATTGTGTGCCCCGAGACGGGCTGCAGAGGAGTGCTAGACTTGCAATACTGTCAGCCGATTCTCCCCAAGGATGTTTTCGATCGGTGGGGGAAGGCCTTGTGTGAAAATGTGATTTTGGGGTCCGAGAGAAATGAAAGGTATTACTACTGTCCCTTTAAGGATTGCTCAGCGCTTCTGGTTCTTGATAATCCGGTGGATGAGTATCATGTGTTTAGCTCCAAGTGTCCTCATTGCAAGAGACTGGTTTGCTTGAAGTGCAAGGTTCCATGGCATACGGAGTTTGATTGCGACAAGTTTCAGAAATTGAGAGACAAGGGTGAAGATGAGATGGTGAAGGAGCTTGCCAAGAAAAGGAAGTAGAGGAAGTGCCCAAAATGCAACTACTATGTTGAGAAAAAAGATGGATGCACTTACATTAGATGCAGGTATGATCTAAATCCCTATATTATCTACTTTGATTTCCTTTTGTCTAGTTCCCCAATGCTTTTGAAATCAAACTCCCTGATTTTACATAATGCTATTCATGATCGAAGTTAATCACTACTATTCTTGAGGGATTAAGTTGAACTGTTGCAGGTGCAGGCATGCTTTCTGTTACAGCTGTAGGATAGCAGCTTCCGTTGATGGTACTCATACATATCATTGTCCAAGTTGTAAACAGTAACACTCTTTGTTTAGGAATGATTGGTATGTTATTCAAAAATGGTTTTTCTTTTGTTGTTTTCGTGACAAATGTAAACACTCAAACAACATTAAGCAAGGTCATTTAACTTGGTTTTTGTTTTCAAGAATTACCTAATTTTTCTCATGAAACCATCTTCTTGCATTACACAGGCTGATTACAGAATAGAGAGTAGTAGAGCAACCTAGTTGTTACCCTTTCTTTATGATTGAACACCACAAGAGTACTACTGAACCACTACAAATGGAACATACTAAACATAGTCACCTTAACTGAGATCTATGAACATTACATGTTTGTGACTTTGTGTGAGTGTCTGTGTCTGTGTGTGCAGTAGTAGTCTCAATATAGATCCTAGTTTTCCATTCCAAATCCTATATATACTCATCAATTTTTTCCCCCTTGCGATCACTGCTACCATCATCCAAATACTATATAATAAAGTGGGACATTGTTAGATTGTTCTTTGTTGTTCAGGAGCACATTAATTTTATTTGCAAGATTTATGTGTCATAGGTAATCTACTCCTATCTTATCTTCTATTTCTTGCAAACATTTTTCAGGTTCTAGAAAGTTCTTCCCAAGAACAGCAACAAACCGATTCAGATCAGTTTTCCTCTGATTACGAAAGAAGCTTTCCGGATGACTTTTCAGATTTGGACAGCTCTAGTGATGAGGTAGCTAGTCATTGGATTCTGTAAATAGCTTTATTTAGTTAGAGCTCCCAGTTTAAATCGCATTGCAATATCTTAACTGTTTGTATACTTATTATTGTGTATGAGTGATAAGCTACTGAACGTAATTGGGTTAGGAGTTATGACAATGACAAGTGACTGGCAGGTTCCACACTTCCATGTATATCACAAAACTCAGTTGTTCTGTTGTGATATGTTTGACAGGACATAGGAGAAAGGACATAGGAGAAAGGAATGTGATTTAAAGTTGCCGGAGGAGCAATGAAAATGCAGTTGCATATAGATTAGGACAAGTTGGTATTGTAGCTATTTTCATGGATTCCTACACTTCAAATGATTTTGTAATTGAAGTGGATTATCAAAGTTCAATGAAGTGTTTCTTTTGTTCTTTTATTCTTGGTTTTTCTTTATATATGAAGTTCAATTTATAGCGACAACATATGTGTTTATAACAAGCAACATAACCTCAACACAAATATGCAGTGTGAGCTGGAGTCACAAGACAAAATGTTGATTGAACGTTTTTTATTTTTCAATCACACGACACTTATATGTTGAGTGAAGCACCTCGGCACGACAAAAACCACGATAAACTATGATAATGCTTCTTTCAGACAACATTTAAATGTGGTTACATTGTAGAGTCTAAGCGGAAAAGTTAAAAGTTTGTGGTATGAATAGAATTGAAAGTACAATTAAATGTCGTCTGACACAACAACTAGCAAAATGTATAATAGTTTACAAAGTTAGACGACAGATAAGTGACATTAGATCTTCTATATAACCACATATATTACAAATTTTTGACGTTGTAAGCTCACACACTCGACACTTTATTGAAGTGTGATTAGATAGAAAAATCTAATAAATCAAATTATTCTCCAATCAGTCCACACTTATATGTGGTAGGTATACAAAATAGACGACATTTGATGTGTCTTGTGATATGATTTTACAATTTTTTGATGCTGATTCAGTCCACACTTAACTGTGGTGCGTTTACTGAAATTTTTCAATCTTTTTTCTTCTCAGACGACATAAGATATGTCGTGTGATGTCCTATTAGACGACGGCTATTCTCCGTCGTCTGATAGTCCATCACTCGACAGCTCCTCAGACGACATAAAAAAAAACATTAGACGACAGACTTGGACTGTCGTCTGATGAAGTATATGGCCTAGTGGCATGGTGTGTGAAAAGAGTTGAATTCACTTATATTGCCTCTGAATCTCTAGCTTTCTTTCACAAGTACAGAAGTAATTATTGGGGTTAATCTCACTTCTTTGGTTATCTTACTTAATCTTTAAGCATGTTCCTGCCTTTCATTTCCAAGTGCATGCATGTTGAATTAGAGTCTTTATTATAAAGATTATTTTGTCGTACCTACTGAGCTTGTGAAGCTCATTCCATATATTCTTCTTGTTGTTTTCAGGTAGTCCATAAAAGGACAAGTTAATGATACTCTGGAGTACTTGAGTTGAAGTTTTGGTATTATTATGTGATGGTGTTGGTTGTGCTTCCCTTGTGTCCAAGTGCTTGTGTTCTCTTGGACTGCATTGCGTTGTTGCATTTGAATTGAGTATGTTGTTGATGTTACCTTGTTTTAAAGGATTAGAATTTCTATGTAGCTTTAAGGTCGCAATCTGGTAAAGGCTTGGTACCAATGTGATGGATAGTTTTGAAATGTAAGTATTGTATTGAACAAACTGTAAAGATGTATCCAAACCATTTCTTATCAGATTTTAATGTTTCTATTGTCTTTATTAAGTTAAGATACCAGAAATGTGTGGTCATAAAGCAACAACCGGCAACACAAACATAACAATATCTATTGTCTTTACTAAGTTAAGATACTAGAAATGTGAGGCCATAAAGAACAACCAGCAATGTAAGTGGAGAGTTTAAATCAAAAGAAGACATCACTTATATGTAGCTTAAGCTTATTCATACGACAGACAAATGTCACCTGAAAATGTCGAAAGCCTAAAAGATATCATGTAGTGAAAGTTTAGAGCATATCAGATGACAAATACCTATTGTCTTAAAGAGACCAAATGAAAAAAGAAAAAATATATGTTGCCTGAAGATCATTCACCCAATGAATATGTGTCGTCGTACTACGTCTAGACCAGAAACAACATCAATAGTATGTCGTGTGGGTTCTTCCAACAATACATAAATGTAGCGTGGAAAAGTTAAAATTCTAATTCACCAAGTATATGTCGCCTGTAACATTTTCACATGTTGTTTAAATGTTGTATTTAAATGAATTAACTTACATCTATATGTTGTTGTAAGGCGTATTTCTCTCTCACTCGCAGTTATAAGGCGACACAAAGAGCTGTGTCGCCTCACAGCAAAAAAAAGATACGTCGTCTTCTAGAATGTCGTTGTTTAAACTATCGGGACATATATAACATGTTGCCTTATCTCAATTCAGGCAACACAAAATGAAAAAAGTCTTCTGTTGTCTGAGGTTCTTATAGGCGACACAACATTTGTGTCGTCGGAGAACCTCATCAACGAGATGCTAGAAGACGACACTTACGATTTTTATCAGGCGACACTACAATTGTGTCGCCTGATGCAAGAAATGGCATAGTATTGCTATGATATGTGATTGATTCAGAATTATACTAATTCTTAAGTTGAAACGCGTTAATATTGTTAACTATGATTTTAATTTCTTCATCTATATTTATCTCTAAACTAGATTTGTTGCATCTCAAGAGCTTGTAATTATTAGGAGTTTAATTAGAATATAAACTCTAAACCCTTTTTTCTTCAAAAAATAATAATAATAAGATTTGCATGATATATTGATATCTATGTTTGTGAGTGCACTATAGATTCTTATAAAATTTAAAATACAACATAAAACAACATATATTTGTAAAACTATTTATGTTCCTACTTCTACTGCCTCCAAAACATCTTCACAACTTTTGCACCAGCATCATAGGTAGACAAAATCTCTGTTGGAGTCATAACACCGGGTATGAACAAAACATCCCTACAATGATAACCATTTGGAAGTATAAATTGAATTGCATTTTCATACCTTCAGCCTTGAGTTCTCGTAAGAGCAGTTGCACCGCTGCGCTGATCGAAGAGGCAATTAGTGGGTCCCATCTCTTTTCAGCCAAACAATGAATGCAGCGGCAGACTGATTGCTCGGGCAAATCATGGGGCCCGCGTCAGAGAAATCGATTCGCCAATCCGGTTGCCAATTTTTGGCAATCAAATCGCCCGGGCAATAACAAACAGGGTCCACCATATCAGCTGCAACGGCTCCATAATTTTTACTGCAACGGCTATAATTGCAGCTGCAACGGTCAAAATTTTCCCTATAAATACTCATCTTCATTCTATAATTTCTCACACCAAAACTTTCAAAAGTTTTCCTCCCCATCTTCTTCCTTCATCAATTTTAGCTTATATTTCTTCTTATCTCATCCAACTATGGGAGAATCTAATTGCAATTGGCAAGAAGATGAGAAAATTCAATTATGTGATTCTTGGGCTCGTGTAATCGTGTGTCCAATCACCGGAAAATCGATAAGTCTTTCAAAGTTATGGGAAAGAGTTTTTGCCGATTATGTGGAAAATTGGCGTGGTCCTCCAACAAATCGAAGCCCTAGTGCTCTTCAATCTCAATTTCGGCATTTGAAAAAGATGCTCAAAGATTGGCACAATGCACAACTTCAATCCCGCAATAATATAGCGAGCGGCTGTAACATGATGGACCAGGTTTTTTTTCTTCTCTATATTATTAATTGTAACATTATTGTTATTTATGTCAAATTTATCCCTAACAAATATTTAAATTATATCGGTAGATTTTTATTAATTTATTCTCCTTCTTTAGATGAATCAAGCACAATCTATCTACATGAAACATCATCCCAAGGAATTTGATAAGTGGGCTTGTTGGGAGAAAGTTAAGCACCACCCTTATTTTGTTGATCCACCAAGCAAAGAAAGAGCACCAGAATCATTTTCAACACATATTGCCTCCGAAAACGAGTCTCCAATTGACTTGGATGATGATGAAGTTATGGAGATACCACCTAGCTCTTTGCCAAGACCAATGGGGCAAAAGAGAGCCAAAGAAGCAATGAGGAAAGGAAAGAAAGTGCAAGATGTTGCTTCAAGTTTGGCTCATTCTATTCAATCCATGGCCGAGTCAACACAAGCTTCTGTTGAGCTAGTGAGGCAAAGAAATGAAGAAATTGCCGCTCACTCAAAGAGGGTTATGGAATTAGAAGAGGCGAAAGAGGATGCAAGAATTATGGGCAAGGATACTAGTAATATGTCTCCAGATGAAAAGCGTTGGTGGAAAACAAGGAAGAGAAGTGTTATGGCAAAAACTTTGTTTGATGATGGTAGCAGTGATTGCTACACACCTGGGTTTGATTAGTTATATTTTCCGATAATAAAATGTTGTTTAGGAAATTATGTAATTTATATTCCGCCTATGTAATTTTAATTTCATGAAATAAAAGTCTATGCATTAATAAATAATAAATAAACTCAACAACATTAATAATAACAAGTATGTCAAACCAAACCACATTATTAATTAATCAAATTATAAGTTTAACATTTTTAATTAATAATTTATTCAAAATTAAAATGTAATAATGAATTAGTATATAAATTGCCTTCAACGGGTGCATTGATAAAAGAGAGGCAATTGCCAATTTGGGATGAATAGTGAATTGACAAGGGCAATTTAATTGGCAAATCAGCAATTACCAATTGCCTACGGGTGCAATTGCCCTAAAGCATTAGAGATTGCCCTTTCATTCCTTTGATTTACATACCGCCTAAGAATCTTATTATTTAATTGATTACAGATCCAGAGCTATTCATAGAGAATGAGGAGCAAAGAGAAGCCATCAAGGAAGGAGAGGCCTGGAGAAACGTGCTGCTGAACTAGATAAGAAATCAAGGTAGAAATTTCTGTAAAAAACGTGCTGTAAGAAAAGACTATTCTAATGCTCAATATGTCGGGAAACAGGCTAATCACCAAGCATTATTTAGACATACGGTATTCTGATGTTATGTATGTCAAAGATATTCTAACACATACGGTATTTCTTGTGACTATTGTCTAGCATATGATAGTAGTGCGATAATGGATCGAGCTCGGAGGATGGTATCATTTGATGACCTGGCTGACCGCATGAAAGATGACTTGGCTGACTCCTAAAGATGACTTTCGATTTTGGGTTTTTCAGTAATAAAGATTGAAAACATTCTTCAACTTAATGCAAGTAATCGTCTTAAAACGTAAGAGAGAGTTGCAAATAGAAGCTAGCTTTGTTGGAATTTGATAGATCTGAGAAGAGGAGAGCACTGAGTTGTTTTAATGCAACTCGGCAAGTCAAACATCAATCCACATTATCCCCTATTTTCCTCAACTACAATATAGAAAAGAGAAAGGTTATTACTTTTTTACAAGAGATAGAACAACTTGTTTGATCGATGGTTAATAGAGGAAATGAGATTTGGTGGCAGCAAGCTATATATGAGCAGCTACGGGTCATCAAGTATTTACAAAAAAAATGACTTATCAAATCGACCTTGATAACCCAAGAAATTTTGTTATTCAATATAACCAAGGACTAAAATATCCATAATATCCTCGATATTTCTTCGAAATTTCCGTTTTTTACAAGCACCGATATTAATTTTCATATCTTTCCGATATTTTATATTTAGTTTACTTTTAGTCAAATATACAAATTTTGGTAAAATTTCCATCGATAAGGAAAACAGGTTCTGGTATTGGAGCTATAGGAAAACATTATACACCAAAAGAAAGAGGCCAAGGAAGAATGCCAACGCATGAATATGATTTTTTATCCACTTTTGACTCATCTAGTGTGGGAGGAGGCAATGATGGACCATACACTTATGGCCAAAATCTGACAATGCCTTATTCAACTTATTCCATGCCTTACGGGGTGCAATCAACTGAATCAAGTGATACGTCATGGTCACAGTCTAATGTACAATCTTCCAATGATTATGGTTATGGTCAAGGTCAAGCACTGCCAAATCCTTACAACTTCCAATACGGAAATCCACAGTCAATCTCTTTTGACCCTTATGGTTGGCATGTAAGTCAATATATGCAAAACTACAAAGGTGAGGTATCATTTAATGACTACTCTTCACAATATACTGAAGACTCTACACAAAGAAACGATGAAGATAGTGAAAATTATGTACCTCATAGGTCTTCTATGTGGCTCTAAACCACTCATGTAATTCCATGTTGTATCATATGTATATAAGGCGTGATGGCCTAGCCTCCCTTTGGGTATCCAGCCATAAAAAAAAAATTAGATGTATAAACTTTACAGTAAAAATTTAAGAATTATTATTGGTTCAGCACTTCAGCATGTAGTTATTCACCTTAAATAACTAAAACTCAGTATGATTAATGTTTATTCAAGATTTTTTTGTCAATTATAATAGATAATTGAGATAACAAACATCTCTCAAAGTTTCATTTAAAATTTCCATGTTTTTCTACTAATTTCCGTCAATTTTCTCATTTTTTTTCTGCAATCGATATTTCCTCAAAATTTCCATCAAAATATCCGTTTTTTAGACCGTCGAAATTTCCACGATCGGCGAAATTTTAGTCCTTGAATATAACAAGTTGAAGATGATGAACATTATCTCAACCCTACAAGAGTCCCTTGATACACATGTGGGAACATTTGTTTTTCAGATTTTAATTTAGATTTTATTTTTCCTTCTTTTTCTTTTAATGTTAAGAAATTAGGTAATGCCACGTCAGTTGCCACATCAGTTTTTGTATATTGACATCATACTTATAATTGATCTTGACCATTGAATTTTTAAAAATCTAATGGCTAGAAAATGGTGTCAAAATCAGTGTCAAATCTAATGTCTCATGAACTGAAACCATATGAATATTAGAGGCTTCAAATGAATGATGTATAAACTTTATCTTTTCTTTTCCTTCCAATTACGAGTTTGAACTCATTAGAGGAACTTATTTGAAGTATTGATGGTTTACAATTTTGATATTTTTAGTTTTTTACGTTATTTGGTTAAGTGAGAAAAATATTACGGATAATCGGTTTTGTAACCGAAACCACACTAAAACCGAACCGATGTTAGATTAACCGACACGAGCAGTTTTTATATATTTTTATCAGTTTTGATTCTAAGAAATAGAAAACCACATCTTTGGTTTCAGTTATCGGTTAGTGCCCAAAAACAGAATCGTTAGGACCGAGTCCACCCCTAGGTCGAGATACCTAGCTCGGTCCATTTTTTTATTTTTTATTAATCCTCAAAAATAGCTCGGTCAAACCCAATCACCCAAGACATTTACTTTTCATTCGAGATACATGCATTGAAAGGAAAACGGTTTACCAAAACATTTAATAACCCCTAGGTTTTAAATGAACCCCTACCCTAACTATATTTGAAATTTAAATGAAACCCACCTTTTAATGAAAAAAGCCTTTTTAAAGATCGCGAGCTTCAAGGGCCCGCTAGATGGAAGAGAGCTTTAGGAGCTCGCGGGATGGTTTGTGTTCACGGCCCGTGCGAGATAGCTTTCCACAAGGACTGTGACACCCGCGGGGTAAAGATGTTCCTAATTTGAGTCTGCATAGGACTCTACAGATGAGCAGCACAGAGGCAGTAACTTATGCAAAATGTGTTGTGCGAAATGGACACGTATCACGCATATGGTTGGTTCACGCGGGTGAAGCAGTGTCCTTGAGGTATTCTGTTTCAGAGTCCGACTTGGATAGTGATTACTTCTAGCAGAAGGCGAGCTACTATATAAAGGGGCTCAAAGGCTTACAGAAAAATCTCTCTCTCAAAAACAAACAACTCAATACAAGCAAACAAACTTTCAACCCAATTGGTACCTTCAAGCCTCTCGAAACCCTAGTTCTAAGTCTTGCCTTAGTTCTCCGTGCCCTTTCGGACTCATCTCTGATCACCCTTGATCTCTCTTTGGTTGCTCTGCTCGCGACATACCGTGAGTATCGATTCGTTCTGTGCTCGTAATTCCTCGTCCGCGAGGTGGCACCAGAGCCTTACTTTCGTTTGATTAGAAGTATATGTCAACGCACTACAATAACAACCCTACTACATTCTGCGTCTGTGCGGTGGAACGCCTGCATCCCTAGAAGCATTAACTGCTACCATCTCTCTACCCCTTACTGAGGATCGTGGCCAAAACATTGGCACACTTAGTGGGACCGGAAGTACAAGCGATTCATCATAGGAAAACCAAAAGAATCACCGTACAAGAAACCTCAGATTTCTTATCTCAAACACAGATCACCATGATACAAGCCCCATAACATGCGCGGTTTCCCGATCTCTCACTACGGAACAGATTCTTGCTTAGTTTGGTAACATAGACTTCAGCGAGACCATAATGGTAGGCTCACAACTAACCCAAGACATAGGATCTGCTCTGCCTATGGAGCAACTCCTTCAGATGTTTGAGGAACTGAAGGGCCGACTGGAGGCCACTGCTACCCAAAAGAGCATCACCGACCTTGCTAAAAAGGTCAACGACCTTGCTGAACAGGTCAAGAAGGACAGGGTCCTCTGGAAAGTTGACCAGGACAACCTCGCCATACTCAATGAGGACTTCAATGAGCATGTCCTTGCCAAAAAGATTGAATTGCCTAGCAGCCAATCTACTGGCGAATATTTTTCTTTGGACGAACCTACGTCCAAAGAAGAAACTACTTTGTCAATCAATGACGAAAAACCTGAGGTTGAGGCCGGCGAGATTATGGATAATAATCCTATCTCAAAATTTAACGGTGTTCCTCAGAAAAATGAGCTCGAAGGTAGGACATAACAACCTATCTTAGAAGAAGAGATCGGTTCGAACACTGATGACGAACCACAATTCCATAGGAAGTTTGACCAATAAACCAATCTTCCTGTGCGGGATGTATATGTGGACACCGGTCAAACCCTACATCAAATTCCCAAGCCAATTTATGGTTTCCTTGTCCAATTCATATGGACTTTTGACATGCATGTTCTGCGAGAGCCAGTCCATGGCTTCCATACAAGCCAGTCAATGTTCTGCTTAGCTCACCTTCCCTACAAGCTACTTTATTCAAGTTTTCAAGTTGTTGGCGCGCAACATCTCAACTCAACACTTGGAAATTCTCAACAACAAAAAAGTCTCATGCCGAGAACATAACAGCGTTGAGCGTGGAGTGAAGCATTGGTGGCCTCCCCTGTGGCCTTACGAAGGGTAACTAACCATGCTATACTCTCATTTCCTTTGCTCTTAGCTTTACTTCAGTTTTTACTTCTGTTTGCTTTCATTTTTCTTTCTTTCTCACATTGAAAAAAGAAATTACAAAAAAAAAAATTTAATAGCAGAAAACACAAAAATAGATCTTTGGTCTTGCTGAAATGCAAGACAACGTTCTTGCCTATTTAAGGCTTGAACATTTCTTAGGAGCCTATCCCTGAGGCTTGAAGACAACAGACATTCCATATGCCTTGAATTGCTGCCCGCGAAGTCAAGTCAGAGAAGAAATACAACTAGTTTGCAATGCTGAAAAGTTGCAGCAGACACTACTAGACAGTCAACTTCGTGGTCTCAACTGGAATGATACAGGAAGAATTAGTTGGCACGCCTTATATCAAAAGAAATCCCTGGATGTCTATTTTCCGAAGTATTTTATATTTTGTCATTCCGACATTCCTGGAGAGAGTTATGGCAGTTCGAATACAGATAGGTCAGGATACGCGCGAATTTGCAATGTGTTTTTTCAATATGTTTTCATGACTTTGCAGGATGCTTTCCTTTACTAGGGGCATCCATACAAGTTTTGCATACCTTTATTCATACGCTAGGATCTACTCTAGGTCGATCCATGACCTTTTTTGGTGTTCGCCATTTTCAATGATGCATGGTACCATAACTCTGTCCCTGGGGGGCATACTAAAGTTTTGATGTCCTTCATTCTTCTCAAGCATCGTCGAACAGACATCAAAACTAGGAGGCACATATGGGGTAGAAATGTGTTCCAGATATTTCAGACTTTAGACATTTCTTGAGGTGTCTTGGTCATTATTTAAGCCAATCCATGTGGCCTCTAAAAAAAATTCAAGGTTATGTGGATGTTCGCCTACATGGTCCTTTTGTTTGCCTCTCATTGGTTCGCACTGAGGGGCAGCGAAGTACATGGCCAATGTCACTCCATGATTATCACGAAGATGGTTCGCTGTCACCAAGAACTCAAGCGAAGGACAATTTTTCAATCCATTCATACATCCCCTTGAGCTACATCTATTTGAGGTCAGACAGTTCATTTTCAAATATATCTACTCAAGTTACATGCATTCACTCAAGATACATCTGTGCGAGCTACATCCACTCGAGGTATGTGCAATGTACCATGTCTTCTGAGTAGAGCAGGCGAAGTGTAAGCGGAGTGCGCATTAAGTTCAAGTCTAAGGTACCTAGTTATGTTAAGTTCATGATCATCAGTTTACTATGGTACCAGGCGAATCGTATAGCAACTTCGCTATAATGCTTTGCTGGGTGCTTGGGTTTCAAGGCCTATTCACAGGCTTGTTTACTCACACTCATTTTATGTATGACCCGAGCCATACCGCTACATGAACATAAACTTCTTCAGTCATTCTTAACATTCATGACTTTGAGGCTGGGGGGCAATGTTTACACCCAAATTAATATTTTACTGGGCGGTAAAATGTCCAAGTGAATATTAATTACATTCTTGGTCCACGTCATATCGGAGAACCCAAGTTCTTTGGGTTTACAAGTGATGGCCCGCCAGTGAGATCATGCGAGCTGGATGGCAGAATTCACAGGCGGAGTCCGCATGCACCACATTTATCGTTAAAGACTCTTACAAGTTTTTGACATGCTTTGGTCCGACTCATGTGGCCCATTTAATGAAAAAAGCCTTTAAGGGCCCGCTAGATGGAAGCGAGCTTCAGGAGCTCGCGGGATGGTTTGAGTTTGCGGCTCGTACGAGATAGGTTTCCACAAGGACTGTGACACCCCGCGGGGTAAAGACGTTCCTAATTTGAGTCCGCATAGGACTCTACAGATGAGCAGCACAGAGGTAGTGACCTATGCAAAATGTGTTGTGCGAAATGGACACGTATCACGCAGATGGTTGGTTCACGCGGGTGAAGCAGTGTCCTTGTGGTATTCTGTTTCAGAGTCCGACTTAGATAGTGATTACTTCTAGCAGAAGGTGAGCTACTATATAAAGGGGCTCAAAGGCTTACCGAAAAATCTCTCTCTCAAAAACAAACAACTCAATACAAGCAAACAAACTTTCAACCCAATTGATACCTTCGAGCTTCTCGAAACCCTAGTTCTAAGCCTTGCCTTAGTTCTCCGAGCCCTTTCGGACTCATCTCTGATCACCCTTGATCTCTCTTTGGTTGCTCTGCTCGCGACATACCGTGAGTATCGATTCGTTCTATGCTCGTAATTCCTCGTCCGAGAGGTGACACCAGAGCCTTACTTTTGTTTGATTAGAAGTATAGGTTAGCGCACTACAACAACAACCCTACTACATTCCGCGTCCGCGCGGTGGTACTCTCGCATCCTTTGAAGCATTGATTGCTACCATCTCTCTACCCCTTACTGAGGATCGTGGTCAAAACAAAACCCAGTTTTTACTTCTCCCTCTTCACTTCCAACTCTCTCTTTCGCTTCTCCGGCAACCCTATAGTTTCCAATTCTGATTCTTGCCTTCCTTCCAGCCCACCGGTCTCTGATACCAAGGTACGCTTCTCCGGTGACCCTTTCGTTTCAGTCTTGTAAATTGTAATATTTTTGCCAAAAGTTTTTGGCCTGGATTGATAAGGATTATTGGGTTACCTACAACACTTTCATGTCTTCCTTATGTAAATTATGTTTGTTTTTAATTGAGTGTTTATGGAATTCTATATATTATTTAAGTAACAATACCAAATAGTCGATGATTACTGTTCTTTATGTCCTCAGTTACTTGTTGCTAGAAAAGTAAGTCTTATTTGAATGTCTTACTATTGTTAAGACCCACCTCGAATTTCACCCTGAAACCCGAAGTAAGTCTTGCGGGGTCTACCTCCAAGGAAAATTTATTGAAAAACTCGGCAAACCTCCCTTGAAAATGGACAACCCTAACCCGGAAAATTCAAGAATTACCCTTCTATAATGAAACAACCAACCTCCAATTCATCTCATAAATATCCAAATAATATAATAAACTTCAACTTTCGAGAATTCGAAAAATTTAGTACACCACCAAAAAAGTATACGCTAACCCCAAACGTAATCAGAGCTACTAAAAACTAGAAGAAGCAAGAAAATACACTTGTAGGTTAAACAAGTAACCTAATGGTGAAAAATGGAGGAGAAGTGGGGTAACTATGCCTCGCCTCCTACTAGTGCCAACCCGAACTCTGCAGACTGGGCATTTTTAAAACGAAGGGCACTTGTGAAAACATTCGAAAAACGTTAGAGTAAGTGGACAAAATAAGAAGAATAAATAAAGAAAATAAATAACAATATTTATGCTTTCCTAATTTAAATTCCAAAGAAAACGAATGCATGCTCCAAGCGATAAATCTTTTATCTCATAAATATCGAGCATCTTCAGCTCAAAAATATATATACCAATATATTTATGTATTTACACACGTTCATACTCCCTATATAAATTTTATGGATTTAAAGAAATTTATATAGGGCTACTACGCTCGTGTTAAACGCTCACGTCACGCCTTAATACGGTGCTACACTACGCCATTAAGGTGGACAGACGAGTGTATAAATATATGCACATACCCTCTATATGAATTAAACACTCATATAGGGCTACTACGTTTGCGTCTAACGCTCACATCACACCATAATGTGGTTATATACTACGTCATTAAGGTGGACAGACACATATGGCTAGCTAACATTTATATACATACTCTCCTCATAAAAAAAAAATTTATAATTTACCGAAAAAAATCTCATTTTTGGTAACTTTTCAAAATAAATAAAATCGTCAAAAGCTTCAACAAAAGGACTTGCTCGATAGTAAACCAATGCATGCATATTATTTAAAACAAAAGTCCACTCACTAATTAAGCCTAAGCTTGATGTCGGTCCGAGGCCTCTTCAGCTCGAGCCTCCTCACGTCTTGTTTTAAAAACATAAATTAATCCCCAACTATATACCAACGCTTATATAAAAATAGGCAAAATTAAATGTGAGTCTTATCCACGCTCATCCTTGCCCAACTTCGCCATTCTTAAATCGATACGGTCCAAACTTCACCACAAATACCGGCAGCCTTAAACCAACCTTTTACAGCCTAAACAACATTAATCTAACAGCCGGATTTTATCCAAATTAACTGCCAAAATACCAAACTTTGAAAAATCTCAAATATATCCAAAACTCCTTCAAAAATTCTAAACATCATACCATTAAACTCCCCTTAATATTACACATCTAAAACCAAGAAAATCCCCCTAACAGCGGCGGCCGGAGGCTGACTCTGGCAACCTCTAATGCCTACCAAAATTTAGCACGACCTTTCTCTCAACATGCACAACAATTTTCCTAACTAGCACAAGCCTAGATAGGGTAATCGAACCAAGACATAAAATTGAGCCCTAGAATTTCAACTCACCGATTCACCTTACCAAGCTCAAGAGAAAGTGAATCCTTTAGAGGGATTGATGCATGGGAGGAGGGCTTTCAAACGAGCCAAGCATCTCCAGCTATAGCGGTCGGAGGAGGAAGTTCCGGCGACGGAACACCACGGGCAGTCGAGGCGTCCAGCTGCATTTTCTCTCTCACGACAGCACTAGAGAGGCTACCATCGGTCCAGGAAGAAGGCTGGGTCGAAGGTCGACGGATTGGGACCGGTGCGGTGGTCAGTGGTGGTCGAACGGTCCGGCAGGGAGAGAGAGAGAGGGAGAGAGTCAGGAGGGAGGAGAGAGAAGAGAGAGAGAGAGAGAGAGACAATGTGTTGGGCTTTTTCCCCAACCGTTCCAACACTACCAAATAAAACCCAATTTCAAAAATTAACACCCCAAAAATAATACCCTAATAAAACTTACCTGTTTATTAGCTAAAATTTACCATTTTTACCGTCGTCACATTTTTCTCCAACGAATAATTTCTCCGAAGTAATCGTTCCTCAACACCCCTCAAGGAACCTTTGAAACTATAAACTTATTTACGAAAACGGTAAAACCATTATTAATACAAAGCTAGTAAATAAGGTAAAATTAAGAGTTGGGATGTGACAACTATAACCAACGTATGAGCAGAGAAAGGCTCTTACTCAAGATGATCAAGCATTTTTCAACTTGTTCAATTTTGAGATTTACGTCCAAAATTTGATCACTCATCCATATGTCAAAGATTTTAGACAATGCATGAGTGACTTCTATGATCTCTATTTGCTGGATCAACATATAATCTCTAAATTTCAATACTTATTGAGGTTGGATGAGAACAATGAGAGGCAGCAATGCACTGACCTTAAGAAAGCTTTGTCGAAAGAGGCGGGTGAAGGAGAACAATATAAATTTAGAGAAGAGCATGTTGACACACTATCAAAACTCTTAAGATATATTAACGAGCATAGAGGATTTAATATAAATCATGTTGACAAGTACGTCCAAGCTATTTATAAGGAGTTAACATACTATTTTCAGGGTTGTTGGTTGTGGTTTATCAAGAGTTTCGGATGCAGCTAGGTACCTAGCTTTTCTTGTTTGTCGTGGTTCATCAGGAGATAAGGACGGAGGCACGTTGGGGCCTACTGCTGGCTTAATTATATAAACAATAGTTGGTTTAATATTTAAGAGGGTTAATCAAACATAGTGGAATGTGTTGGAGTAGCACACGAGAGGTCACAACTTCAAAACGTGCATTACATGGAGCTTTGGTGGGTTTTTATTTCTTTGTTTATAAACAGTGTGTTTTTTGTTTGTTTTACTTTTTTTCTTTAGTTCTAAACATTGATGTTCAGTAATTAATACTACATTTGTTATTATTTTTTTTTTTTCAAAAAACTTCAAACTTGCCCAATACCATTTGGTCTAGCGACATAGTCTCCTTTGTAAGTAGGAGGTTGTGAGTTCAACTCATGAAGTCATAATATTTGAGTTGTTTACCTACACTAGTGGAAAAAACCTCTTTGGCGACATAATTGTTTTAATTCTGTCTCCTAAGTTACCACCTAGGCGACAGAATACTAAGGCGACGAAATTATTTTTATATAAAAAAAAATATTCACTTAGGCGACGAAAATGTATTCCGTCGTCTAAGATTGATTTAGACGACGGAAAAATTTACTCAGGCGACGAAATTATTATTTTTTATAAAAGATTGATTTAGACGACGGAAAAATTTACTTGGACGACGAAATTATTATTTTTTTAAAATTTAGATGAAGGAAAAATTTACTTAGACGACAAAATTATTATTATTTTTAAAAAAATAAAATTATTAATATATTAAGCGATGAAAAGTTATACTTTTCGTCGCCTAAGTACCGAAATTTTTAGCGGTTCCTTTTTCGCCAAAAATTTCAGAAAAATTTGAACCAAATTTTTCAAACTTTCCTTATATATTCTCTCTCCCTCCTCTCCTCTACCCAGTTTTCACGCATACCTCTGCCTCTCCTTCTTCTTCCCTCTGCCTCACCTTCTTCTTCGCCCTCTACCTCTCCTTCTTTTTCCCACTGCCTCTCCTTCTTCTTCGCTTCTTGCCTCTCCTGGGCTCTCTTCTCTTTCAGTGGAGTACGCGCGTGTAATACCCTAGATTTTCATTTTATTTTTCTTGTACTATTTCCATATTTAATGAAGGATTATTTATGGAAATTTTTTAGTTTGTGCAAAGTTGAAGTTTCAGAAGTATTTTTAAGGTACTTTGACTTTAAAGAGGCCCAAAAGTTGACTTTTTTTTCCCGTAAGTTATCTTCAAAAACTTCCTTCATGAAAGTTGTAGAGCTCGTCGATATGAGTTCGTAGACATGCGGCACACCTAAAACAGAGGTAGTATGAGAAAGTTATGATCATATGAAGTTAGTTTCCGGGTTTGGAAACTGTATAAGTAGAAAAATATGGGGGAGTTATTTTTGGAAACCTAAAATCAGAAATCAGTTCTCTCTCTTCTCTCTCCTCTCTCCCGACCTCCCCCGAGCTCCCTCTTCCCAAGCCGATTTCTCCCTCCTCCGGCCACCAAACTGGTCGCCACCGGTTCCGTTCGGTCTACACGGACGTGCTCTCCATTTTTGGAGCGGTCCTGCCCGCCGTCGCGCCGCCACGGGGCGACGGAGCTGCTGCGGTATCGCCAAAAAACCGGTGATTTCGGCACCGTTTCGGGCGAGAGTTAGGTGAGTCTTTCTCCTTTCCTTCCCCTAGTGATGTTTATACGTGTTTGGTGACCTGAAAACCAAGTTTTGGTACCGGTTTTGCAGCTTTTGTTTTTGATTGTGTTTTAAAGTTTCGGGCCGTTTTCCGGCCGATCTCAGCCGAACCAGTCAAAACCCCAGGTATTAAAGTTGTTCACCGTACTTCAATCTACAAGTTTCATGTTTTGAGTTTCTCCTAATTCGGAAGTTTTGGGGTGGCACGTAGGGCTCACTCGCCGCCGCTTGTGGCGGCGTGTCCGGCCGAGTTGTGGCCTTAGTTTCATCTGGTTACCTTGTCCTTGCTGCTGTGATCATGTTGGGTGATAGTTTGGCTAAGTTTTGAGCAAGGTTTGCATGTTAGGACTTAGGTTTATTTGTTTTGGCTTGGTTGAGTTTGAGTTTAGGTTTTGAAGATTTGAGGCAGCTCAATTGTGTCGTTGAGTTCAATGACCTTGGGAAATTGTTCTCCCTTGAGCTAAGGGTTAGTTTAAGGGTATTGTGTTATCCTTTAGTATTTTGGTTTCTAAGGTTTTTAATTGTGCGATTTTAGGTGAATTGTGATTTTGTGTTGGCTTGCCTTCATTGTGTTGGGGGCTTCGCAGCGAGATTTCAAGGTGAGTAAATCTCACGAAGGTTCACTTTTGAACAAAATTGTATTATGGTTATGTGATGATGATAATGATTATGATGATATGATGAATGATTTTTGTTAATGATTTTGATGATGATTATAAATTAAAAATTATGTTTTTGTTGTTTTAAAATATATGAGCATGATCGCCAACGGCTCATAGGTAAGTTAAAACAAGTTTTCCTATTTTTATGATTATTTTTAAGGTTCATATGATCATAATGTTTTTGGTTACGAATAGATTATTCATGTGTAATATCTATGTGGAAGGATATAATTTATGATGTGATCTTGTATTGTTGATAATGATGTTGTGATATTGTGATTGTTGAATAAATAACCTAACCGGGTTCCAAGCCTTTAATCGGGTGATTAGTTACGGTTATGATGCAATTTATCATTTTTGTGTTTTGATATAAATAGTCAAACCGGGTTTCAAGCCTTTAATCGGGTGATTGGTTGCAGTTATGAATAAAGCTCTAGTCCGTCTGTCAGTGTACGGCATGGGGGATACCTTATCGTATCTGAGTCTCATGAATACACAATTGAGATGTTGTAGGTCATGAAGGGTATTTCATCAATACCTAAGACTCATGGGTACATGTTATTTGAAACAATGTTGGAATTGTGGTTTTAATTATTGATCAAATCTCTCTTGTGAAATGTTGGATGTGATGATGTTGTGTTATTTTTGAGTTTACTCATACGGGCGTTTTAGCTTACTGAGTTTGTTATTTTACAATCCCGGTACACCAATTAATGGTGTAGGGGTTAAACCTACAGGTGATGATCATCAGGGTTGAGGTGGAGACTTAGCGCCAGGGTTCTACTTGCCTTTGCTGTAATCTGTATAGTTTTGTTAATCGGGTAAATAATATTATGCTCATGAGAATGTTTTCATGTTCTTGTATTTCAAGTTTATATAAATAAAGAAGTGTAATATTTAACTCAATGATGAGTTGTATGATATTACTTTTCTGCTAATGAGTTCTAGTTATTGGGTTTTGTTATTGTAACAGGTTGGGATATTTATATTTAAGTTAGATCATGCCACAATTTTTGAAATTTATTTTTCAGAAATTAGGGTGTGACAGCGCGCTTTTGTGCCAGGGGACTCCGTGTGCCCTTTGTGCCAGCAGACTCCGCGCCCATTTATTTATTTTTAATTTTTTTCACTTAGGGGAAAAATTATTTTTTTTGTCATTAAACAATATCAGTCGCCTAAGTAATTTTGACTCGACGAACCTACCTCACTCTACTTAGGCGACGGTTATTCCATTACCTAAGTACTTAGGAGACGAATTTTGTTACTTAGGCGACCGAATAGTTCCGTCGCCTAAGAGCTTTTTTCCAGTAGTGCTAATAAAAAAATAAACTTCAAACTTGAATAAAATTTAGGGTTATTTTTATCTTTCACGAAGTTCAGATTTTTCTTCTATAGTTTTCATATGTTGTAGGTACTCATTTGGAGATCAATTTCTGGCTACGCCACTGTCAGGAGATTCAGATGCAGCTGGGTACGTAACTTTTCTTCTTTAGTAATTTGTAGACCATTGTAACTTGTGCACGTACGGCTTACTTTTGATTAAATTACTATATAAACATGTTACTTGGCTAGTTTGCATTGCATACAAAGGGATAGTTTGGTATTGTTGTGACTTTAAAAAAAAATTGCTACCGTTGTACTGTGAAAATAATCAGCTGTGAATTAAAACAGTTTTGTGTTTGATAAATATTAGTCTTAAAAGTGATGTCAAGATAAAATTCATTAATTTCTAGTGTTTTTAGTGACAACTACTTTTAAAAGTAACCCACAGGTTGCTTCTAAAAGCTGCTACCAGTGACCTGTAATTTAAAAAAAAAAACTGCTTTTCTTTCAATTACCAACACTATAAAATCTAAAAATTCGGATAGAAGTTGATTTTTTTAAAAGCGAAGATGTACCAAATTAGGCCTAAGAGTAAATGCATCACACGATTAAGACCAACTCAAATTACTGAAAAAAAAAAGCATGATGCAGCGCATAGATTTTGGTCGACTTCTGGCCTTCCCAATGTCACACCCCAATTTTCGAATAGAATTTTCAAAAATTTTGGCATGATAAAACTTAAAATACTAACACCCCAACCTGCTTTTAAAACAACAATAACAACGACGACAAAACTCAATTACATAATAGAAATTTCCACAAAATCTATCACTGAACTAAGATTACACTTCTTTGTTTACATAACGTGCAAAACAAGAACATGAGAACAATCATGATTTTTAAACTGTCTACTCAAATCTAAAACTATACAGAGTTTAACAAAAATATGGAGAACCCTGCCACTACGCCATCACCTCAACCTTGCTGATCTTCACCTGCAGGTCTAACTCCTACACCAAGAAATGGTGCACCGGGATTGTAGAAAACAAATCTGGTAAGCTAAAAAGCCCGTATGAGTAAACTCAAAATTAAAACAACATTTCTCACATTTAGAAATTTCACAAAAGCAGTTATATCATTGAATAAATTCATAAATTCAACACTATTTCAATTAACATGTACCCATGAGTCCTAGGTATTGATGAAATACCCCTCATGACCTACAACAACACAATTGTGTACTCATGGGACCCAGATACGATAAGGTATCCCCCATGCCGTACACTGACAGACGGACTAGAGCTCTATTCCTAACCGTAACCAATCACCCGGCTAAAGGCTTGGAACCCGGTTTGACTGTTTGATATCAAAACACAAAATAATAAATAGCATCAGAACCGCAACCAATCACCCGATTAAAGGCTTGGAACTCGATTTGGCTATTTAATATCAAAACATAAAAATGATAAATAGCATCTTAACCGCAACCAATCACCCGATTAAAGGCTTGGAACCCGGCCAGACTATTTATCCAACAATCATCATAACACAATATCACATCTTATGATTATATCCTTCACAAGGATATAATTATATGCACAATAAAAATATTATTCCACAAGAATAACTTAACAATAATTAGGAAAACTTGTTTTATCTTACCTATGAGCCGTTGACGATCAAGCTCATATATTTTAAAATAATTAAAGCATAGTATTAATTTAACATCATAAGATTATATCCTTCACAAGGTTATAATTATATGAACAATATAAATTATTCCATAAGAATAGCTTCTCACAATTATATAGAATTATGGTCATAAGAGATTTCAAATAATACATAGGAAACATTCGTTTTAACTTACCTATGAGTCGTTGACGATCAAGTTCATATATTTTAAAACAACAAAAAACATAATCATCATCAAAATCAAACATAATAACACCACATAATTATCATAATTATTATCCTCATCACCAAAATCAATCATCATAATCATTATCATCATCATAATCCTCATCACCAAAATCAATCATCATAATCATTATCATCATCGTAATCAATCATCATAATCATTATCATCATCATAATCCTCATCATCATCATAATCAATCATCAGAATCATTATCATTGTTGTCGGTATTCAGTAAACTACCTCCTCTGCCCATAGACCAGTCATGGAACTTGTAGACCGACGTCCAGACTACCTCGCCATGGTGAAAGATCGTCAATGCAACATCAAGAAGGTGCTTCTCCAAGCTCCACAAGAAGGCACCATGAGAGTATAAATATGTGTTATGTCCCACATCGGAAACATAATGTAAGAGGGAACCTTCCTTGTCTATAAAAGGAAGGCTTCCCCTCTAGATATAGGGATCTGGAAAACTGTACTCCACCCCGCGGGATGGTTCCTCTTGTATCTCGCGCGGGATGAAAACTATTGTAACACCAAAGGCCTATTAGCCATGATAGTAGAATCTTAAGTGGACGTAGCCGTGCCCTCCGATGACACGGTGAACCACTATAAATCTTGTCCTTGTTCACATTCATGCTCCACTGTGCTTCTGCGGAGCCTGCGGGTTCAAGCAGAAACAATTGGCGCTGTCTGTGGGAATCATTACGAAAAGTCACATTGTTCTGCCTCCGAGAGGCAATTTATTCAAGTCCATAAGAGCAACAGGTCCATCAAGAGGTGCACAAGCCTAGCAAAAGGCTAGTTAGTCAGCGGGTTGGCATACTCCTCGGTGGGCCCAAAACAGTCACCGGGATCAGCAAGATATTCAACCAAGTCCAAACTGCCACTCGGGCCTAACCATCTTGGAGAACTCAGGCCCAAGTCACCGAGAGGTCGGATGACCAGCCCGGGAGCCCTTCATCTGTTAGACCCCTTCAAAGTGTACTCCTCCCGCCCGGGAAAGATAGTAGGCAGAAAAAAGGTCACCCGGATTCAAAAAGAGAAGGAAAAGAAAGAGAAGGGGAAGAAAGGAAGAAGCAAAAAAAAAATGGCATAACCCAGCCCGTCCGGGTTCCATCTCCTCCTCTCTTGACTTCCATGTGATAGCATCGGGACGTCGGAGCTAAGCCTCCCGCCTGGGTTCATGACCGGAGCCTCCAGCCGTCCCGGAGAGGATTCAATGGACACCCGGAGCCTAGTCATGTCGGCCGGGAGCTTCGCTGGTGACGACCGACTCCTCCTACTGCCCGGTCATTTTCTTGTCCCGGGGGTTCTTCTCTCGGGTCCAGCAGCTAGCCTCCCGGTGACCTCGCCTCAAGCCCGGCAGCAGCTCGGCTGCAGCTCCCGGTGGCCTCGGCAGCAACTCGGTAGCAGGTAGCCTCCCGGTGGCCTCGGCAGCAGCTCGGCAGCAATTCGGTAGCAGGTAACCTCCCGGCGACCTTGCCTCGATCTCAGCGGCCAGCTAGCTTCCCGTTCTCCGGCTAGGGAAAGAAGTGGAAGGTGCTCTGGACACCCATCCTCTTGCTCTGGGCACCCGGCTTGGCAGCAGCCTTCGGGAGCCCGTAGAGAAAGGAAAGAAACGAAGATGCAGAAGCAGAAGGAAGATAAAAAACAAAGAAAAAAAAAAGGGAAGAAAGAAAGAAGGGGCAGAAAGGCAAAAGAGGGAAGAAGAGAGAGAGAGAGAGAGAGAGAGAGAGAGAGAGAGAGAGAGAGAGAGAGAGAGAGAGAAAGAGAAGGGGAAAGAAAGACCAGAAAGGAGAAGAGAGGCAGAAGAAATTTGATCACTCTGGATCATCAGAGGAATTTGATCACTCGGTCGGGATGCAGCCTCTCTTCTCCTTTCTGGTCTTTCTTTCCCCTTCTCTTTCTCTCTCTCTCTCTCTCTCTTTCTTCCCTCTTTTGCCTTTCTGCCCCTTCTTTCTTTCTTCCCTTTTTTTTTCTTTGTTTTTTATCTTCCTTCTGCTTGTGCATCTTAGAACCAACAAACACTTCTGCAACTTAGACCTAACAAACACTTCTACTTCTGCATCTTAGAACCAACTTCTGATTGAGTGATTGTGTTTTTTTTCCAAGCTTCCGACCTAACAAACTCTTAGAACCAACTTAGCACCTACAATGCAAAACCTAATCAAAACTCAATCTTCACACACCAACAACACACTAACATCAACAAGGACTAGCTAACACAGCAAACCAGGCCTCTACCCTACCCGGAAGTGCTCCCACGTGCCGCCACAAGCGGCGGCGAGTGAGCTTCACGCTCCTCCACCAAACTTCAAAATTTGGGGAAACTCAAAACATGAAACTTGTAGATTGAAGCAAGGTGAACAACTTTAATACCTGAGGTTTCAACCGATTCTGACCGGAACCCGCCGGAAAACACCCCGCAACCAACCGGGAAAACAAAATTCCAAACCTACAAAATCGGCCTCAAAACTTGACTTCTAGATCACCAAAGGTGTAAAAACATCTCTAGAAGAGAGAGGAGAGCAAGACTCACTTAGACTTGGCCGGAATCGGCGTCAAAATCGGTGACTTTTCGGCAGAACATCAGCAACTCTGCCGCTTCGTGGCGGCCTCCAGGCGGCGCGACGGCGAGCAAGGCTGCCCCAGCAGTGGAGAGGAGACCCGTGCCGACCCAACGGAACTGACGGCTTCCAATTTGGTGGCCGGGTGAGAGAGAAATCAGTTGGAGAAGAGAGAGTGCGGGAGAGCTCGGGAGAGAGGAGAGAGAAGAAGAAAAAACTGATTTTTAGGTTTCCAAAATAACTCCCCCACATTTTCTACTTATATACTTTCCAAACCCGGAAACTAACTTCCTCTAACCATAACTTCTTCATACGATATCCGTTTCACGCGTGTCGCATGTCTACGAACTCGTATCGACGAGCTCTACAACTTTCATGAAGGAAGTTTTCGAAGAAAACTTACGGAAAATAAAGTCAACTTTTGAGCCTCTTAAAAATCAAAGTACCTTTAAAATACTTCTGAAACTTTAACTTCGCACAAACTAGAAAATTTCCATAAATATTCCTTCACTAAATATGGAAATTATACAAGAGAAAAGATATGAAAATCTAGGGTATTACACCCAATCAAGCCCAGAGGCTGGTCTTGGACGTTGACCAATTCGATCAATCCCTGCATATCGGGGGTCACGTGCGTACTGACATAGGATAAATCTATTTTTTTTTCCATCTATGATCATGCTTTGTTCTGTTTTCTTTACACCAAAAATAATAAAGCTTTAGTTTGTTCTGTCCTCTCATTCTCTCTACACCTCTATTTTACTTTTAAATACAAGCATTTGCTCATTACACATCCTTTCAGATTCCTAAAATAGCATTATTACTGTAATTCACATATATATATATATATTAATGTATTAATCATTACACCTCTTATTCACTCACTATACCTCCATTTTTTTTTCGCATGCGAACATCCATTCATGACTTCCATTCTTTAATTTTTTTTCTTTTTTCTTTTTAACGCAAACCTCTATTCTCGACCTTGATTTTCTTTATTTTTTGTATTTTTTTATTTTGCATAAAATGTCAAATTGTAAGAAACAATTTTCAATGACATCAATTTTTGAGAAAAGTTAATTCGAATCATGAAGAATATCATTCTCTTAAAAATAAAATAAAACAAGGATTGTGTCTCAAATTTTATTTATAGGTCATCAAAAGAATGTTCTTATATGAACTATTATATATTTTTGTTACTTTTGTTTCTATTTTACCTCATGATGATAAATTATTTTAATAATTTTGATAGATCATAATTTTTGTAAAAATATTATGATACTTTTTTTTTTTAATAAGATCAAAAATTTTGTAAAAATATTTTTTCACTTTGTATATGCATGTGACATGTATGTGTGATAATATAAATATATAAATGCTTTAATAAGTATGTGGTAAAACTATAAAATAAAAATCAATATGGAAAATAATAAAATGCAATCCATTATTATTGAATTAGAAAGTTTAGAGAGAATAAATGTAATGTTACTTTATGTTTAATTAGTGTTCATTGTGAAGAGGATAAATATGTCATTTAATAATTCCTAATAGAGTGAGGTCAAGTGAGCAAATTTAGAGGTCTCAATAGCTGTACTCTTCTTGTGCAAAACTGTGCTACTTATCAATCATTCCCTTTACATCACTGATCCATCTCTCCATATCAATCTACCCATTCGTTAGCTGCGAAATATGTCTAAAATAGATTATTAGATACAAATTTAATTTGATCTTGTGAAATATGTTTGGAATTTGATTATTTGAAAATTAAATATGTATGATCTTGATCTGCGAGACTACGATCCGCGGGAGTAGGTGACATATATGAGTGTTTTCATTCTTGATTTACTTCTCTGCGTTTTGTTATTGCTCATGAGTTTTTTTGTGGAGATGAAACTGGAATTAGACAATCGGTCAGCCATATTTCATTTCTTATGGTTTTGGGACAGACGAAAAACTTGAGAGCACAGGAAAGAGGCAAAACCATACTTTTTGCCCCATACCTTTTGCCTTTGCCTTTTGCCTCTTTAGGATGCATTGGCTCTAATTGAGGCATGGTTCAAATTTTCTATACTTATTTTGATATGCATATTGTCACTTGTTTAAAAAAAAAAATTCCTTGAGTAAGTGACTTTCTTGCATGTATGAGTATAAGTGAAGCATCAGTCATTACTTTGACTATTTTTTTTTTTGAATGACACTTTGACTAATTGTTTTTTTTATTAGTAAAGGACTGGTGTGGATCTTCATTTATGAAATTGTCGAATACAAGGGGGACGTAAAGCCTGAACTCCTAATTCCAAAATCCTGAAATAATACCGTGAAACTCTATAAAGTTGTCATACCCCAATTTTTCGAAAGATAATTTTTCAAAAATTTGGGAATGGTATACCTTAAAATATTGAAATCTCAAAACTTGTTTCAAACAAACTTCAAAGAAACTAAAACTCAATGGGGAAATGTAAATGTCACACAACTCAACACTGAGTTAAATATTACATTTCCTTGTTTACATAAACTTGAAAATCAAGAAAATGAAAACACTCACATGAGTTTTAATAATGTCTACCACAAATATAAAAGTATACAATGTATAACAAAACCCAACAAAAAAACCCTGCCACTAACCCTCCCCCTCAACCCTGCCACTACGCCTCCGCTTCAACCATGTTGATCCTCACCTGCAGGTCTAACCCCTACACCAAGAATTGGTGCACCGGGTTGTAAAAAACAAACCCGGTTTGACTATTTTAAAACCGTAACCAACAATAATTGGGTCATAACCGTAACCAATCACCCGATTAAAGGCTTGGAACCCGGTTTGACTATTTTAAAACAACAATACACTATATCACCACATCCTCATCAACAACATATGATCAGATCATAAATTATATCCTTCCACATAGATATTGTTAGTACATAGCCAAAATACTTGGCCAAGCCGAGTATATGGCACAATTACCCGGTCGCTAGAGATCATTCCGGGCAAGACAACACCGGCGATAGCCCCTTACGGGTATCCAAAGAGTGAAGGTCCGGCAGCAATCCGCCTGCTAGACCTACTCTCCGGTGGCAAAACGCCCCCCAAAGGGGAGGTGCCGCAAAGGACCACTGACAGTCCCATATCGAGGACTGAGGCCGCAGCGCCTAACATTGGCCTATAAAGCAGGCACAAACTCCCGAAAGAAGTAAGTCCACAAAACTCCTTCTAAACTCCAGTACTCTGCAAGTAGAAACCAAGCGCTAACTTAAGCATCGGAGAGTCAAAGCTTGGACCATCCCAGTCCCGACTCCTGACGCATTGCTACCTGTGTAGGTGCAAGATTCGGACTCAAGAATTTGACCTCTCGACTCGTGACCCGGGACAAGTAGAAACAATTAGCGCTAGAAGGAGAGCCCTCTTGTGGAACTCGCATTTAGCTCGAAACAATGGTGGAAACCGTAGATGACCCTAATGACCCTGGCACTCAGATAGAGATAGAACTTTTCCAATCTAAAGCGAGACTTCCATTCGTTTCGTGAGCAAGCAGCTAGAGAGAGGGCGAAGGCTGAGACGTACCGGGTACGTATTGCCGAGTTGGAAAAGGAACAATTCTTGCTCCGCGCCACGTTAGACAATCGTAACATGTACAATGATAGCACGGGTCACTGGTACCCCAGATCCCGCCGCCACATCTCTTCCTAACCAAGGCCAGAGCCCGTGATCCCGAGAGGCCCTAACCAGATCATATACGTCACCCACCCACTTACAAACTCATCTTCTCCACTCCCAGCCCCTCAACCATCTGCAATCCCCAATGAATCCTCTCTCCTGCTAAATCAACTGGACCCATCTGCCCCGCCTGTCCCCACTCCTACCTCTGCCAACACCCCCAACCCACCTCTCAACATGCAAACCCGCCTGCTGCTCCATTTTAGCAAATCTGTCACTCAGTTGGCTTCGCGGATTGAAGGGGTCGAGAGTCGCGGGAGCCCGCGACCTCTATTCTCTGGCTATGGACATCGTCCAAGTCCCTTCACGCCACGGGTACAAGTGGAGAAGCGACCCCCTGAAGCCAAGCCCTTCAAGGTGGACAAGTATAAGGGCACTGGGGACCCTCATCTCCATCTCGAGACATTTCTATCGCTATGTAGCTCCACTCGCTACACAGACGCCATGGCCTGCCATGCCTTCCAAGAGACCTTCTATGATGAGGCACTCAGCTGGTTCCTCAACCTACCACCCAACTTCATTGACAACTTTGACCAACTCTCGGAACGCTTCCTCAATCGCTTTATACTTCATGCCAGCATTTATCGTAGTGTGGACTCCCTGTTCCACATCAAGCAGAAGGACGGAGAAGGCCTCCATAAGTTGTTGTCCCGGTGGCAATCCGCCACTGCGCGATGCCACAACTTGGAGCCTCGGGTTGCCGAGCAAGCTTTCCGCCAGGCCCTGCTCCCTGGCAATTTCTTAATGGAGATCAATAGGAACCCTCCAACTTCCTATGATGCCTTGTTGGACCTAGCTGTCCGGTGGGTACGTGCTGAATTTGCCACCTTTGGGCATTCTGCTCTGGCCACATTAGCACTCCCTGATCCTCCCCCAAAACAGCAACCTCAGCAGAAGTATGAACAATTTGACAGAGGGCAGGACAAAGGTAAACAACATAGCTCCTCCCAGGACCAGGGACGCGGTTCCGACCGTCGTCACAGGGGGCAGAGGAACCGCAACCACCCTTATCGGTCAAGGGACCAGAGCCCTCCGCATCAACAGCGTCGTTCCTCCCCGCGACCTCTTTACGAGGTCCACACTACTCTGACCACCACATGCGCGGACATATGGGACAAGGACAATGAACTCATTCCCCTACCTCCTAAGAGCAAGTATCCAAAAAAGCCCCGGCGGGCAACAGGCAATAAATAATGTGCTTATCATGATGATAATGGCCATATAACAGAACAGTGCCATGGCCTCCGCAATGCCATAGAACATCTGGTCCGGAATGGATAACTCCACCAATATTGCACTCCTGCAATGACAGCTAATGCTATTGAAGTGCATGGCCATATCTTAACCCTGCACGGTGAAGCCCCGCGGCTTCCCCCTCGTCAGCCTTCTACTTTAAAGGCAATGCACGACCCCCTTGGAAGTCTTTGACATCCAGCGAGGTGTCACGATCACCCCGTCGGCATGGGATCAAGTGACATTTCACAAAAGGGAGGATACAATCAATTGCCACCACAGTGAACCATTCATAATAATCGTGCAGGTGGATCATTACAGGTGTCATAAAGCCCTGGTAGACACGGGGGCCGTTGTCAGTGTCATGCTTGCCGACTGTTATAGAGGGCTCCGGTGAGACTGAGCCAAATTGTACAACAATCAAGATCCCCTTGTCAACTTCTCTGGCGAGATAGTGCAGCCGTTAGGCTTAGACCTCCTAACCGTGTCAGTGGGAACCGCTCCTTGCCGCTCTTCCATAACAACCCGCTTCTTGATAGTCAATTGTCCCTCGTCCTATAACCTCATCTTAGGTCGGGACATTCTTTGGGGACTGTAGTGTTATATCGCCGGCCACATGCTACTCATGAAGGTACCCACCCCGGGAGGCATTCTGACAATTCAGGGTGATAGAGCAGCCATTGAGCATTGCCATCTTAATACCATCCAGCAGGGGCGGAGCGCCTATGAGATGTTGCCCCTCAGCCCTTCAGAGCCTATTGATGACCCCCGAGACGACCCTGAGGGGAGAGGGAAGAAGGCCCCGCGCCCGAATCCAGTGGAAGACACGGAATGGGTATCTCTGTCACCTACCGCCCCGGAAAGGAAAGTTTGCATTGGCACGAACCTCACCCTAGAACTCTGCCAAAAGCTCATTGCCTTCCTCCAAGAAAAACAAGCAGTCTTTGCTTGGTCTTATGCCGACATGCCATGCATCTCCCCTGATATCATCACCCACAAGCTTAACATCCTTCAAGACCACCCTTATGTCAAACAAAAAAGACGTGCCTTCCACCCAGACAAGTATCGAGCTATCCAAGCCGAGGTTCAATGGCTCAAAGAAATCAAGTTCATACGTGAGGTTTCTTACCCAACATAGGTCTCCAATGTAGTCATGGTCCCCAAGCCTAATGGCAAGTGGTGAATGTGTGTGGACTACACAAACGTCAACAAGGCATGCCCCATGGACAGTTTTCCATTACCACGGATTGACCAGTTGGTTGATTCCACAGCTGGCTACAAGATGCTCAGCTTCCTGGACGCCTACTCGGGCTATAATCAGATCAAAATGCACCCCACCGATCAGACTCACACTACCTTTGTCACGGACAAGGGACTGTATTGTTACGAGGTCATGCCTTTCGGCCTCAAGAATGCAAGGGCAACCTATCAAAGGCTCGTAAATACCATGTTTGAAGATTAAATTGGATAAGCCATGGAAGTATATGTTGACGACATGTTGGTCAAGAGCAAATCAGATGATGACCACATTGCCAACCTTAGCAAAATATTCACTAAGCTCCTGGCTCACGGGATGCGCCTCAACCCACATAAGTGTATCCTAGCCGTTGGGGGTGGCAAGTTCCTAGGCTTCATGGTTAGTGAAAGAGACATTAAGGCCAACCCAGAAAAAGTATAGGCCATACTTAACATGACTGTCCTGACCTCCCGGAACGATGTCCAGTGCCTCACGAGACGCTTGGTAGCTCTGACACGTTTCATCTCCCACTTCACGAACAAGTGCAATCTCTTCTTCCAATTTCTCAAAGCACAACATAAAAAGGATATCACATGGGGCTCGGAACATGACGACACCTTCAACAGTATCAATGCCTACCTTGCAGAGGTCCCTCTACTCTCCAAGCCAGTCCCAGGCGAAGTACTTTATCTGTATTTGGCTGTTTCTGCCACTGCCATTAGTGTTGCCCTTACACGCCATGAGCATGATAACGAGCTCCTGGTCTATTACTATGGCAGAGGATTTGTAGATCCCGAGACTCGTTACCCAGACATAGAGAAACTCGATCTCGCCCTCATCACTGCTGCCAGGAAACTCAGGTAGTATTTCCAAGCCCACACAATCCATGTGTTAACCGACCATCCCTTGTGGCAAATACTGCAGAAACCTCAGGCCGCATGGTAAAATGGGCAATTGAGTTGAGAGAATTTGACTTGCATTTCAAGCCGAGAGTGATTATCAAAGGGCAGACAGCTGCAGATTTTATTGATGAGTTTATCCCCTTGGCCAATGATGGCCCACACCCAGACACCCTCACTCAGGACGCCATCTAGGAACTCCATGTTGACGGATCCTCTAACCACAGACTCAGCGGAGCACGAATCATAATCACAGACCCAGAGGGCAACTCGTATGAGTACGCTCTCCGGTTTGAATTCAAAGCCTCCAACAACATAGCTGAATACGAAGCCCTCATAGCAGACATTCAGCTCTGTCGAGAACTCGGAGCCTGACACCTCCACAACTTCAGTGATTCTCAGCTTGTAGTCAGTCAGGTGACAGGACTTCAAGGCCAACCAATACAACTTGGGATCCTACAAAAGTCTCGCAGGCGCCCTCCTGCAGCAATTCAATTCATACAAACTCACCCAAATCCCGCGAACAAAAAACTCCAAGGCCGATGCTCTCGCGAGACTCACCACAGCTCCCTCCGAGTCTACGCCACCTGATGTGCACATTGAGACACTGGACAAGCCTAGCATCTCCAAGGCCTATTCAGAAATTTTTTCCGTCGAGCCCATTGACCAGCCCTCATGGATGGACCCATTCGTCACTTTCCTTTCTGATGGCACCCTACCCAGAGACAAGAATGAACCACAGCGGCTACGCCGCAAAGCCTCACTTTACTTGCTCAAGGGTGGAAAACTGTATCATCGAGGCTAGTCATGTCCCCTACTGAGATGCCTCCCTACGGCAGAAGGGCACAAGATGCTAAAGTCGCTTCACAGTGACATTTGTGGGAACCATGCAGGGGCCTAGAACCTCATGTTCAAAGCGCTTCGCGCAAGGTATTATTGGCCAACCTTAGAGCAAGATGCCAAGGCAATTGTCTAAGCATGCCTTCAATGCCATAAATTTGCAAATTTTACACATCATCCCCTAGTGCCTCTCTCTGTTATCATCTTGCCAGTCCCTTTCAACCAGTGAGAACTCGATTTCCTAGGGCAACTCCCCACAGCCCCGGGACAATTCAAGTATGCCACTGTCATTATGGATTACAACACAAAATGGATAGAAGCAGAGCCCCTTGCCACAATCACCACTGAAAAGGTGATAAAATTTCTATGGCGAAACTTATACTGTCGATTTAGGGTGCCCCAAACCATCATCACTGACAACGGAACCCAATTTGACAATAACACATTCCAGGAATTCCTGTCAGACCAGGGAACGACAATCTTTTATGCCTCCCCAGCACATCTCCAGACCAACGGCCAAGTGGAAGCCTTCTAGTCAAACAAAACTTGAAGAAATGCCTGGAAGAGGCCAAAGGGTTGTGGGCAGCCAAGCTCCCAGACGTCCTCTATACACTATGCACATCCCCCACAACAGCCACAGGGGAATCCCCATACCTCTTGACTTATGGCACCGAAGCGGTGATACTAGTGGAAGTGAAGGTCCCGAGTGAATGTGTCACAGCCTATGACCCCGAGACAAATACAATAGTGTTACGACTTAACATGGACCTCCTGGAGGAATGCCGGGAGAAGGGGCACCTCAAGACCATAAACAACAAGCAAAAAATAGCCAAGTACTATAACAAAAAAGTTGTCCCCCACCCCCTGAAAGTGGGCGATTGGGTCATGAAAGAGGTCATCCCCCACCCCACTGGCCTCAAGGCAAAATGGGAAGGCCCACTCGAGATAGTTAACACTCCGGGACCTGCCACATTCTATTTCAGAGATTGTGATGGTTGCGTGCTACCTCACCCCTGGAACGCTCGCCACTTCCACCTTTACCCCAGTTGATCAATTTCAAACCCGGCATCATAGTTGATACTTAGTGTACTCTAGCCCAGCAGCGGCTCCAATAATATGTACACATTTTTTTCGTGTACTCTAGCCCAGTAGCGGCTCCAACACTATGTACACCTTGCCCACTAGCGGCCAAATCCAAATGAAATGAAGCGCTTTATCCTCCCAACATGCTGAACTAAGTCCCCATAACACGGGACCACAAACAAAAGCATTCATCAAAAGCACAATAAACAAACAATATGGCTAAACATAACGCCAAATATCAACCTGGACTCCCAGACAATTCATATATTTCAAACATGTTCAACATGGCTAACCACGCCAATTACACTGTTCCAAGCACAAAATTTCTTTTTTCCTACGCCTACCAAAAATCATAATTACATCAGTCATTTCCCCCCAGAAGATGAGCCGTCAGACTTGTTCACACTCCCCCCACTCTTCGACGCACTACCACGGCCACGAGACCAGCTGAAATTTACTGAAACCCTCTGCTCAAACGGATGCTTCGCGCGGTCCCGTGACACAAGTGGAGGCCTCATAGCCACATTGGGGCGCACAAGCGAGCCCACTTGTGCCACCTCCGGACCATGAGACTTCTTAACTGGGGACTTCTGCTCTTCAGGGTGAGCGGGCGCCCAAGGCCCCGCAGTTAGAGAATCAGAAGACCCCTCGGGACCAACAGCCCTCATGGGTGACACAACCAAAGTGGCCGGAGGCCGCGACACAACCACAGCTAGAACCTCCTGCCCAGCTGATAGGTGTATAATTATACATTATTTGTATCAAAATCCTATATATTTTCTTTGCTTGTTTGGTGTGTTTTCTAGTTATTTACTTTGTTTATTTGTTTTCTAAGTGTTTCGAAGCAAATAAGAAGAAAAGAAGGAAAAGAGAGAGTGAAAGACAAAATTCGGAAATCTGCCTACGCAAGTCAGCCAACTTTGACAGGACACTGAGGGCATTTCAAGAAGAACCAGATGATGATTCTTATATCAACAGAAAGCTAAGGATGTTATCTTTCCATAGCATTTTACGGTTCGTGAATAGTATTTTCCTAGAAGAAGTTATGGCCAATTTACTAGTTTAGATTAGGTATCTGATTAGGTTTACGACTTCTGGTTGCTAGGATCAGTAGTCACTTTTGTGACATCTTTTGAGTAGTTAGATTTATTTATTCCTCTGCGGGAATGACCCTTATTTGCCCATACTATAAACGAGGATCTAGTAGTGAATAAGGAAAATAAATTGGTTTATAAATAATCGATCAAGTTTTTGGCGCCGTGTCGCCGGGGACTATTGTATTCTAATTACTCGCTTTGTTTTTTTTTCGTTCTTTTTGTATATATTACTAACTTGTGCTTCTTTTTATTTTTGTTTTAATGTGGCAGTGGTCATACGAGGTGTGTTCCATATGCTCCACGGTTGGTCATTTATCGGAGACATGTCCAAGCATGCAATATCAAGGTCACTACGATCAAAGTAGCATGTTTGGAGGATATCAAGCAAATCAAGAGTATTGGAATTATCATTATCCGCCAGCCTACAATCTGGTATGGGAGCATCCTCCCTACTCTAAGTGGAATAGTCATCCATATTTTCAAGAAGGATCCTACAATGGGTTTGAAGCTTCCTCATATTCATATTATGATCCTCCGTTGCAAATATCTCAAAGTGAGTCTCTTGAAGATTCGGTTGCTTCTATAACTAATGCTATTGCATCCTTTGCGCAGAGTAATGCTTCCTTTTCGCAGAGTGTGGCTACTTATGTGCAGAACCTTGATGCTCATGAACAAAGCTTTAACGAATCTGTTGATAATATTGGGCGACATCTTGATACAATTTTGGCTTATTTAACTCATGAGTCAAGGGATCAGGAATAATGTCAAGAGGATTCCATGAGTCGTGAGATCGATTGGTCGGTAGCCGATGAGTCCTCAGAGGCTATTGTACCTCCAGAGCACCCTCTTACACATACGACAGTCTTTTTGGAGCCTCCTACAACTACCTCTTTACTTCAATCTCATGGTGCACCACTTGACTCAATAATAGATGAGGATGAAGACTCAGATTTGAAGGAATTCTATGAAGAGAACTTCAAAGAGGAACTTGAAGCTAAGCTTAATGACAATGATTTTCATGTATTGGAGGAGATCACAATGCCTCATGAAGGTCATGAATGTTTCATGTATGCTGTGAGTTATTACTTAAACGAGGAGACCGTCAAAGCTTCTATGTTTGAGCCTCTGTTGCCAATGCATATTCAACCACCAAATTCTTCCTTGCCACATTTAAGCTCTCCACGTGCTCCATCCATCCAAGCACCATTAGATTTCTTTGAACATGTGGAGATGGTAATAAATGAGCAGCCAAAATCTGATAAGGAAATCTTTTTATCCATGCTTGGTGCATTCCAAAAGAGAAGGAGACAACGGAAAAAGAGAAAGAAAAAGAAGAATTTCGAATCATATCTTTCTATTGATCTTAAGATACCCAAGTTGCTATCAAGAGAGCATGAAACATCATTGAAGAAAATTAAGCATCTTGTGGATCCAAGACCGAAACCTCCTGATTATCCTTGATGAAGAGTTGTCATGACATGGAGGAGGGAGATTGCGCATTCAATGTTTCAAATTTCAAAGGGACGCTTTCCTATTCCTTTTCTTCTCTTCATTTGCTTCATGTTTTATTTGGTTTTATGTTTTTGGTTTGTGTGTAGGTCATGTAGTTGACAAAAGTTCGAGAAATTCACTTTTTGATGGAAACCGTTTTTCTGCCGGGCGGATCAGTTCACTTTGAACGGCCACCGTTCAGAGCTCACTTGGAAACAGAAAACGCACAATATATGGATCAAAAGCCCCACGAGTCTACTTTTTAGTGGATTTGACAGAGCCAGATTTCAAGTTCTCATGAGCTCAAAACTTCAGTTTGAGTGCAGCAACATCAGCTCAGGAAAGCCGAAACTGTGCAGGAGTGTCACTTTAAACGCAAAACAGGGAATACTTCCCCGGGTCCAAATGTGGCGTGCCATATATAGAATCGAAGCTCCTGATGTTGACTTCATGGTCCCCAAGTTTCACCTTCATTAGATTAGCAAAGCTCCCAGAATTCTGTCAGTGTAGACTTTCAGTTTTTGTCCTAACTTTACAGGGCTATAACTTTCAAACCGCTGGGAGTTAGAAGGTGATTTACATATCCACAGAAAGCTAGCAACGTCATATTTTGCCTCCAGTGGTAGCTCAGTCATCCGACGCTGAATTAGAAGGTTATGGGGTCTGGAGCATGGGCTGCTGCAACATAATTTGTGACTTCAAATAGATGATTCCCTTATTTTTGCTCTTAAATACGTTGGGAGGTCTTCAAGAGGGAGCATTCTTACTCTTTTCTCATTTACATTTTTTTTAGTGTTTATTTCATTTTTCACTTAAATCTTATCATTGCATAATTATCTATGTTAAACATTGATGGCAATGTTTTGGTTTAAGTGTGGGGGGAATGACGCTTTTGTTTTTTGTGTGTTCGTAAAAAAAAAGGTTCAATTTTAGGATATTTCTTTTCTTTTTCTTGTGTCTAGTGTGTTTTTTTCCAACCATTGATTGAGTTTGAATTTTTATGGAATATTATGGTCACAAAAGGATTGCAGACATGTGTTAGATTCTTGAATTCAAGTAATTGCTAATAGATTTTTATGATTATTACGCTTGAGTTATGTGTATTTATAGTTAGATTAATGTAATGATTGAGAATTGATTGAGGCATGCTAAGGATAGGTTAAACTTGATTCATATGACCATTGTGAGATCTTGAGCCTATATATGTGCTTTCTTTCTGAGTGATTATTGAAAATATTCTGATTCGTTTTCTTGGCTATAAATTTTTGAAAACCTCATTATTCTTTCTTGTCGATTGATTTCTCACTATAGCTTTTTAATGAACTCTAGATGACTAGAACTCACTCTTATGGACTTTCGAAACTTTTTATCATAAAACGCTCTGATTTTGGAAAGGATAAATGGAACTTTTTAGGATGAACACCATTGCCAGATCGTCATGTGTCCCTATTTGTGTGCCCGGCACACCCCTTAATTAAACCTCTTTGAGCCTACGTTAAGCCTTTTCTTTCATCATCCATGAAATACATACCTTGAGCTTAGTGTAGTGATATCTTTACATTTGTCCTTTGGGCCTAGTAGAGTATGATGTTGTGATGTATTGTGTGGAATGATGATGAGAAACAAGTGTGGGGGAAGGTGACTTGTCCAAAAGAAAAGAAAAATGCCACGAAAAAAAAAATAAAAAAATCAAAAGAAATGGCAGAAAGAAGAAAAAAAATTGGATCAAATCCCTTATTTGTGAATTTGGAGTTTTGTGTATGTTTGAAGGCCCAAAAACTTAATATATGGCCTTTGTTCTTTTTCATAATGTTTTAAGGAGGTTGGAATGACGATGGGCCTAACATGATGATGTTTGGCTCTTGTTTTGGCGACATAAGGAGTGTTTCAATGCTCTGCTAGGTCTTTAAGAATTTTGCAATTCCTTACTCATCAACTCATACCACTAGCCTAGCCCAAGTATTATCTTGTAAAGTTCCTTTTGATCTAAAAGATGAGTAAAACTTGATCTGTGGAGTTTGTTCCAAGAGCTGAACCTATGGTGTGGTTTATTTGTGTGAGTAATTGATTCTTTCATGAGGTTTATTTGTGTTGCCATGTGATTTTTGTTCATATAAATATGCAAGCTACCTTCTATTGCATATAATTAAAAGATTGAGCCAGAAAATCATGAGAGAAAAGAAATTGAGAGCATCTTTGTGAGGAATTGAGTGGACACTTATTTGACCCATGAGGATGTTGATTCTCCTTCGTTACATTGGTTTGATTATCCTTGCATAATGATTTGAGAATGATGGTTATCAAAATAAATTAGCTTTTAAGTGAAGTTATGAATTCTAATATGTGACTGCTTGAGTTTTGTTGACCATACTTGTGGACGTTATGAGTACTTGGAGTTGTTTAGAAGATGTTAGGTTTGTGTCTTTTATTCTAGTTAGCTTCTTTTGTTTGCTAGGACTAGCAAAGCTTAAGTGTGGGGGTATTTGATGGGTGCATAATTATACATTATTTGTATCAAAATCCTCTATACTTTCTTTGCTTATTTGGTGTGTTTTCTAGTTATTTACTTTGTTTATTTGTTTTCTAGGTGTTCCGAAGCAAATAAGAAGAAAAGAAGGAAAAGAGAGAGTGAAAGACAAAATTCGAAAATCTGCCTACACAAGTCAGCCAACTTTGACAGGACACTGAGTGCATTTCAAGAAGAACCAGATGATGATTCTTATATCAACGTAAAGCTAAGGATGTTAGCTTTCCATATAATTTTACGGTTCATGAATACCATTTTCCTAGAAGAAGTTATGGCCAATTTACTATCAGAAGGTCAATCTGCGCGCGAATTTGATTCTTAACGGGAATTTATGTTTTGAGGCCCAAATCAGACCGGAAAGCCCATGGACGAGTTTGCACTTCATTATCCAACTTATTATCTCTATGTGAAGCTAATTATGAAGAATTCAATGAGTTGGCACACTTCCATTGGTCCTACAGATGTACACCAATCAGAATGTCCAAGGAAACCTAAATCAAGATGGATTGGTTGAAGTAAACAATATAAAAGCCTATGCTATCATCTTTGGCGGTTTCTTCCCTTCTTCACCTCTTCCTTCTGCATTGTCTTTTTATTATGTTTATTTAAGCTTCCTTAGTTAGGGGCTGCTTGAAGCCCTAGACATGAACAACAACATGATTTGAGTTTTGGTTTTAGTTTCGTTTAATCCAAGATGAGATTTGGTTTACTATTTTTATGTTGATGAATTCTTTTCATGTTTACTTTGAGTGCACGCTTAGTATGCATGTTAAGGTTCTCTAGCTTTGATAGTTTGATTCCAGTGTCAATATCGGACTCCTCAAACTATCTAGAGAAGTAATTGTTAGTTTTCGCTAGCAAGTAAACCAAGTCCTAGGTTTAGCAAGACGCTAAGTTTATTGCGATGCCTTGTGATGTCTCAAACTTTTTTAGAACGTAATGATCTCTGCATGTTTAATCTAATGAGCGTATCTTTAGGTTTCATTGCTTGAGAATAGTTTAGGTGTAGAGCACTTCCTACCTAGCGTACGAAGAAAGAAAGGGTAATATGTTGTGTTTCAAGCGTACCGAACCAACCTGAGCATCTTCATCTAGATTAATTGAATTATAACTGAACAAATTGTCTTGTGTGTGATTGTCGGGGTGGATTGCATCTCCCCTACCTAGTTTTATTTCATTGTTTCCAAAAACCAGTTTTAGTCACTTTCTGTCCTCTGTTTTCTAGTATTTATCTGGCATATCAAATCAACTCCGAATCATCTGAAATTTCGTGTGTGAGTCCTTCTGTGTGTCTAGTTTGTGTCTGTAAATTTTTGTATTTTTCAGACTATTTTAGATTAGGTATCTGATTAGGTTTACGACTTCTGGTCACTAGGATCAGTAGTCACTTTTGTGACATCGTTTGAGTAGTTAGATTCATTTAGTCCTCTGCGGATATGACCCTTATTTACCCATACTATAAATGACGATCTAGTAGTGAATAAGAAAAATAAATTGGTTTATAAATAATAGATCAAGTTTTTGCCCAGCAGAGGACGTCGAACACCAAGCCTCATGCTGCTTCTCCAAAGACTGTGAGATCTCGACTTGCTTCCTTTGTTCAGGAGTCATCTGTTCCCACGCCTTGTTTACAGAATCTCTATCGGCATACCACTTACGCATGGCTACCTCATTAATCCAGCCCGCCTGAGAACCAGTTCGGCTCAGATCATCCTAACCTTTATTGTAGGCACCCCTTAGCTGCTGCTTGTACGCCTCGCTCTCGCGAAACAACCTCTCCCCTACCCCGGCAACCCACCCACACTTAGCCTTCCAAGACATCTCCAGCTCCGCCAGCGACTGAGTCAGCCTCGCCACCTCAGTCTCTAAGGACGTTGCCTTGGCTATCGCCAACTGACCAGCCTTAACTTGCTCATCCTTCTTCTGCATCGCCTCCTTCAGCTCCGCAACAACTTTCCCCGCGGCGGCAGCCTGGTCTCGGCAGACAGCAGCGTCCTGCTCCAACTACTCTAGACGTTCCGCGAGGGCGCAGTTGTTCTCCTCCGTCTCCCTCAATTGCTGGCACTTCGCCTTGGCATCCCCCTGCAAGTGGGTAACCACCCTCTCACTCACAACATACATTAGCAACGTCGCCTGCAAGTACAAGGCAACGCGTATAAACCCAAGCCCAGAGCAGTGGAGAGAAAAAAGTAAATACTTACCCAGGTCAGTTTCTCCTTGGCAAGTGCAACGCCAGCCAGCGGATTCACCTCCTCTAGAGCATGCATGTCGCCGGAACGATGACGCATGTCGTATGCCATCTGGGCTAAGTACGGCTGCGCCTCCCCCGTCCCTTCTAAAGCTTGGGTGATCCCAGCTAAGCTACTTAAACCCCCGGAATGCCCTTCCCTCCACGACTTCTTAGATTGGCCCCCGCGAGCTGGCTCGACACTCTCCTTCCTCTTCCGAGACCTTGCCGCGCCAATCTCTTCAACAGGATCTGCTGCCTCCTCCACCACCTGAGCAAGGCCCGCCCACATCCTCCATAACCAAGTCATCCACACCCTCTGGCTCCGCGACAGGTTCCTCCTCCACCGGGGACTGGCTTTGCTCATCCTCGTGATCACCACCCTCTGTCTGCGTCTCCTCCACATCCCACCTCCTAGACGCCCAAACCCATTGCTTCTGCCACCAAGGAAGGCACATAGGCGTAATCCTCATCCGCTAGATTCAATCTCAAAAAATCTTCACACTCGCCCAATTCCCCGTCCTTCCCCTCGCCGGTCTCCAGGTCGAAGTCATATCGCTTGGCGTGATCAGCCTCGGCACGTAACCTCTCCAGCACGTTCTTATCCGATACCTTGTCATATGGACCTTCCTTCTTCCACGATCCGCCGTCCCGTGGCATCGTCACTGTAGTAAGCATAAAAAAAAGAAAAAGGGGGAAGGCCAGAAAGAGACCAACAAGCATAAAAAAGGACCACAACAACCAAAATACAGACCCGGAACCCGGTCCATGCCACTCTTGCCACTGCCCCCTACTAGAAAACACTTTTGCCGCCAATTCTCATTTGTCGACGTAGGCAAGTCTTCCACCAAGACTTTAAACTTTCCCCGAGACTTCATCGTCACGCAGCCCTGGCTGCCCTTCTTTGCACACCACCCCCATATTCCAGCAGGCATTAAACTCCTCAAAATTGGGGAACTCCTGCCTCAGAAGGCGAAAAAGCACCCCCGTTCCCAATATCTGCCTTAACATATTGGGGGTGACTTTCCCCGGGGCGACATGCAAACACGCTAGTATGTACTGCACGAATGGGGGCAGCGGAAACGTCAGCCCGCATCTAAGTTGGTACTCGTATACCAACGTGAAATTGCCCGGCGAATCCCAAAACTTCACACCCCTGCCAAGCGGCCGCAGCAAGACCTCATCAGGAATACTCTAATTCTGTCGAAGCGCCTTAAGCTCCGACAAGGTCATATTCTCACCAGGAGGTTCCCAAAACAAATCATCATCCTCCCGAGATCTCGCCATGCTAAAATCCTCTACCTCCTGCAAGAGAGGGTCAGACGAGGACACGTGACACCCAACATCCGTAACAGGGATGCCTTCCCCTAAATCAAGGGCAATTTCTGCCATAAGCTTATCTAACTCCTCCTTCCACCGGTGCAAGGTGCCCGAATCAGAATCAGGCGAACTAGAGACAGACACAATCTCTTCGTTGGACACCCACATCGGATTGGTCATACCCTACATCCTCACAAGTTAGACACTCACTACCTTAACCCTAACCAACCTAACAACAAACCAATCAATCCCTTACTCTAGAACTCCTACCAACATCGCAAAAATGCGAACAATCCCTATCGACTCCAGATAACAAAACACAAACCCAGCAACAAAACAAAAAACTGACAAGTTCATACCTTGAAACGGGGGATAAGCGTAGTGGCAGTGAAGCTGGTTGCAAATAGCCGAGCGCTCGCACCCAATCGATCGAGGATTGTTAAGCCACTAGCGTGAACTGTCACGCCACTAGCGCACGCGCGTTAGCTACGCACACGTGGGGCGAAGAAGAAGCGCAAATGCGTGAACCATTCCGCCCATCAGCGCGAACTGTTACACCACTAGCGCGAACTGTCACGCCACCAACACGGACAGTTACGCCATCAGCGCGAACCATTCTGCCCATCAACGCGAACTGTTACGCCACCAGCGCGAACTGTCATGCCACCAGCGCGGACAGTTACGCCATCAGCGCGAACCATTCCACCCATCAGCGCAAACTGTTACGCCACCAGCACGAACTGTCACGCCACCAGCGCAGACAGTTACGCCATCAGCGCGAACCATTCCACCCATCAGCGTGAACTGTTATGCCACCAACGTGAACTGTTATGCCACCATCGCGGACAGTTACGCCATCAACGCGAACCATTCCGTCCACTAGTACGAATTGTTACGCCATCAGCGCAAACCCACTAGCGCGAGCTGTTACGCCACTAGCGTGAACTGTTCCGCCCATCAGCGCGAACCATTCCGCCCATCCACGCGAACTGTTATGCAACTAGCGCGAACTATCACTCCACCAGCGCGGACAGTTATGCCATCAGCATGAACCATTCCGCCCACTAGCGCGAACTGTTACGTCATCAGCGCGAACCATTCCGCCCACCACCGCGAACCGTTACGACCTTAACACACTGCGTGAATGACCACGTGCCCCTCATAAACTGGCCATTTATGACACACGTGCGACATGGCGAGATGGTCTGCTCCAGATTCTCGGAACCTTCCCCCGTCACCTCGCGACCCTCGCATGGGGACTTGGGGACTCGACACCATGCCTCTAGCACCCAGGAAAAACATATTCTGGGCATTTAGGGAATAACTCTCCACCTAAGAGCTCTCTCGGACTGGGGACTTGGAGACTTGGTAGTACAGAGCCAAAATACTTGGCGAAGCCGAGTATATGGCACAATTACTCGGTCGCCAGAGATCATTCCGGGCGAGATAACACTAGTGAGCCCCTTACGGGTATCCAAAGAGTGAAGGTCCGGCAGCAATCCGCCTGCCAGACCTACTCTTCGGCGGCAAAATGCCCCCCAAAGGGAAGGTGCCGCAGAGGACTACAGATAGTCCCATATCGAGGACTGAGGCCGCAACGCCTAACATTGGCCTATAAAGCATACAAAAACTCCTGAAAGAAGTAAGTCCACAAAACTCCTTCTAAACTCCTGTACTCTGCAAGTAGCAACCAAACGCTAACTTAAGCATCGGAGAGTTGAAGACTAGACCATCCTAGTCCCGACTCTTGATGCATTGCTACATGTGTAGGTGCAAGACTCGAACTTAAGAATTCAACCTCCCGACTCGTGACCCGGGACATCTAGAAACAGATATATTTACATGAACAAATATCGATATTCCACAAGAATAATCTATCAATAATCAATAAAATTATGATCATATGAACCTCCAAATAATACATAAGGAAAACTTGTTTTATCTTACCTATAAGCCGTTGTCAGTCAAGCTTATATATTTTTAAAAACAAAAAATAGCAAAATATTAAATTCAACATCATAATTATCATCATCAAATGACCATAATAAAACTTGGTTCAAAAGTGAACCTTGGTGAGATTTACTCACCTCAATATCCCGTTGTGTTTCCGCAAAACACAATAGCCAAGCTAAGCCACAACCTCACAAATTACCTAAAATTACACAATTAAAAATCTTAGTAAAATTCACAACAAGGATCAAAGTACCCTTAACTTAATGGATGCTCAAAGAAGGGTAATCCTTCCTCCAAGATCAAACTTTCTAAGTTTCTGACCTAACGAACACCATGAACAACTTAGCACCTAAGATGCAAAAAAAAAAACCTAATAAACACACTAGCAACTATAAGGACTAGCTAACACAACAACCAAAGCTCTCACACTGCCCGGACAAGCTCCCCTTGTGGCGGCGACGAGTGAGCCCCACTCGCCTCTACCAATTTCAAAATTTGGAGAAACTCACAACATCAAACTTGATGGTCACAACATAAGGAACACTTTTTGTACCTGATATTAAGCTTGGTTCGGCCTTGAATTGCCCCAAACTGCCCCCACAATGCTTGAGCCTCAAACTGAAATTCAAGGTTCCAACACTCAAAATCCAGTTGTATGACTAGCAATATCATACTAAGAAGGAAGAGAGCTTCACGACTTACCTCTCACTGCCTATTGCTGTCACCGAAATTTGCAACTTCCGGCCAACTTTGCTCCGCTTGCCTCTTGCTGCTACAGCTCAAGGTGAGGCCACCCACTTGCCGAGGAAGCTTTGCACGAAGGAGACAAACCTAACTAGGCTAGCTGCGTCGTCAGAGGTCACTGAATTAGGGTCCGGTGAGAGGTCACTACGGTAGTGGCTTTCGAGGCTTGTTGCGCCTTGTACGCCGGTCGCCAGCGTCAGGGATCGGCACAGTTGGGTTGGTGAAGACGATACCGAGCTAACGGAACCAGTGGCGGCCAAAACATTGGCCAGATGTCCGACTTCTTCTCCGACAAAAATGATTGCTCATGTGTCTCGGGGAGGAGGAGAGAGAGAAAGAGTTGAGTTTCTGAAATTAGGTTTTCTACCCCCAAAATTTTTCTATTTAACCCAAAATCTCGTAAAGCCACAAACTTTCGTTGATCATAACTTTCTCATACGACATCTATTTTATGCGTGTCGTGTGTCTACGAACTCGTATCGCCAAACTCTACAACTTTCATGAAAGAAGTTTTCACAAATAACTTACAGAAAAGAAAGTCAACTTTTGACCTCCTAAAAGTCAAAGCACCTTAAAAATTACTCCCGAAACTTTAACTTCGCATTACCAAATAAGAATTTCCATAAATAATCATTCATTAATTTTGAGAACAATACAAGAAAAATAATATGAAAATCTAGGGTATTACAAAAGTACATGTATTCTAACAAAGACCAACTAACAAAAATTATTACATTAATGACAACTGTATTTGTTTTATCACAACGGTGACATAATGGAAAAATCGCTAGATATGTAACACGATTACACATTCTAATGTTATTGCAGCTTTCTTATAATGTTGCCGCTATAAAATAATCTCAGCGATACTTAGTCTCATCTTACCACTAGACGACAACAACCATTTTATAGATCGCTCCTTACCTAGAGAAAACGAGGCACACGAGGTGCATAGACCGGGATGTTCTATCCATAAAAGGTGGCTAGTTATTTGTAAAACTAATTAACAATTAAAAAACATAACAATAATTAAAACTGAAAACCAAATTGGGCCCAGATTGAAAACCCAGGCCCAAGATACCTTAGTCCCAAAGCAAACCCAAAACTGGAAACATGCCCAAAAGATTCATCCCATGATTTCAGCCAAACCCAACTGTCGCACAAACAGCCACACCACGTGCTCCTGTGACTAGCCATTCGAAATCCGCACATGTTACTTTTTCCACGTTAGCATTCTTCTTCCTTCTTCTCCCGCGTCGACAAGCATTTTTCTGGTCTTTGAACTCCAGGAACTGCTCTAAGTCCTTCAACGATCAGAAACACTACGTCTTTCATCACACAATGAGTCACTGACCCACTCTTGCCTAAAACTACGCCATCTCCCAATACACATTTCAATACTAACCCAATTATAAAGAATCCAAGTTCATGAATCTCCCATAAGCCAATTAAAAAGAATCAATACACCACCATGCATACCCATGATCTGAACAATAGCTTGATTAATGCCAATTATTTGAATTAGATTGAATCTCTCGTGGACTACATGATGTGTAAATGTTGTAAAAGGCGCTAGGCGCTAGGCAGGCGGTGACCCATAGCCTAGCGCCTGGACAGCCTAGGCGGGGACTAGGCGGGGATTAGGCGATTTACTTTTTTTTTCAATTTAATTAATAAATATAAAATTCAAAAATAGTTTAATATGACTATATGAGTAACTTAGAAAAATTTTAGCATGACCTCTCTCTAAAAATGAGCAACCTGACCTGTAAATTGGGGTTGTAGAAGCAAGTACTCTTTATTTCACATAAAACCAGCATTACAATAGCAAGTACTATTACACTATCAAAATAAGCAAAGCATCACCAGCAAACAGAAGCACAGGAAAGAAGAAGGAAAGGATGTAACCAGGACCACAATATACAAAGACTAAAAAGGGCAGGAAAGAGAGAAACAGGAGAGGCATGTGAATATCCTCCAATTCTGAAATAAATAATTCATCCAAGAAGTATGTTGATGAGCTGAAATGGAGAAGATGAAAACCTGGAAATAGAGCTGAAATGGAGAAGATGAAAACCTGGAAATAGAATTGGAGATCGCTGATCCAATTGAGTAAGAGAAGTGGCTTTGTATTCATAACTGGAAAATGACAGGTAAATATGACAACCTCAATCAGACAAAACCTGGAAATCAGAAAACTGTATAGGATTACTTATATATATATATATATGTTGATCATACTATATTCTATATATAGACCTAATCCCAGAAGGCAACAAAGCCAATCTTTCATTCCTACTAATTCTTTTCAGAAATAATTTTATCCGACTAACTAGAACGTATTGAAGTATTAGTACATATACAGAACAACTCAATAACTCAATAACTCACTAGAGAACTAACAGGATGCAATCTGTATGAGACAATGGCGCCGTTATATTACTGTGAATAATTCAGGCATTATTTCTTAAACAGCAATGAACTCTAGGTTGCAAGCTACAAAGTATTCAACTATTTAATATATATATATATATATACATATATAAATATAGGTAAATCAAATTGGTTTTTTCCAGTAAACATGCACATATGCAGAACTATATATATATACCGGAATCTGAGTAAATCACCATGGAGTAGTGGAGTTAAGTATAGCTAGTGTCTGATTCAAGCTAGCTAGTTGGTGCTTAATTAGTACAATTAAGTACGTTGTATAACTCAATTGGATCTGCTACACTATACATATACATTGATGCACATGTTTACATTGATCAGAGAAAATCTAATCCAGTCTACTCAAGAATCAAGATTGTAAACCCAAATCTAATCCAGTCTGCAATCACTCCGATACAGATTCCTTTTGAATTCAAGTTGAGAAGTTAAGAACAAGTGAACAAAGAGTGAAGAAATAGGGAAGTAGACTCATACCAGAAATCCAGAATGGCAGAATCGAACGACGAGGTCGCTGGTTGAGAACGGCGAGGTCGCTGGCTGAGTTCGTGAGAGGCCGGAGGCAGAAGTCGCAGAACAAAGTATTTAGGTTTACCCAGAAATGCCTCGCCCTCGACTTTAAGCTTTTTTTCCCGCACAACGCCGCCTAGTCTTAGTCGCCCGCCTTGCTCGCCTCGCCCTCGCCTTACTCGCCTAGGCGGTCACTGGGCGGTGAAACGCCTAATTGAAACGCCTCTGTGAAAATCGGGGCGGCTTGGCTCCGCCTATAGCCTAGACGGCGCCTAGGCGGGGCTAGGCGGCGCCTTTTAGAACACTGAGAGAGTGGTTGCTCAAGGACCGGGTGTGAGTTTGTCGACGACGACGACGAAGAGGGCAGAAGATGGATGCTGACACGGAAAAAAGTGACACGTGTTGGATTTTGGATAGCCGGTCACAGAAGCCATGTGGTGTAAGAATTTTCTACAGTGAATAAATGTTAACCTTCAGTAAATAAATAACTACTGCTCTCTGCTATGGTAAATATGTATATGGTTTCGAAAATTTCACTGTGGTCAAATAATGGTTTGACCTACCGAGATAACCAAATAAACTGATAAGTTCTCTCTCCCTTACTCTCTTTCCTTCTTCACAACCAGCTATGGCCGCCGCGGCTCAACCTCCGCCGCCGCTCGACATCTTAGTCCGATCACCGGAAGGCTTCTCACTCTGGAACGGGCCCCCGTTTATCAACGGCCAACCCGGCATCAAGCTCGACCAGAAAATCTCTTGCTCCACCACCAAATTCAGCGACGACGGATCGCGCCTCATGGTGCTGAAGCCCGATGGCGTCATCACCATCTACGACTGCCGGAGCTACACCGAGATTAGGTCTTTCCAAGTCCCCAATCTCACCGCCGCCACGTTGTCCCCACGCGGCAGGTTTGTCCAGACTTTCCAGAAGTCCTCGACGCCGCAGAACAAGAATGTGACGCTGTGGAACGTCGACACCGGAGAAGCGGAATACGATCAGTTCCAGAAGAGCATAACCAGAACGAACTGGTAATTTTTAGTTGGAATTTTTCAATGTTGTTTTGGTATATATGATGTAATGAAGTTGAATTGCGGAGTCGTGGTGTTTTTTTTTTTTTTTTTTTTTTTTTTTTCAGGCCGTCGATTAGGTTCAGCGCGGACGAGGCGGTTGCGTGTAAACTGGCGACGAATGAGATACAGTTTTTCGATGCTGTGGATTTTTCGAAAGGAGTTACGAATCGGTTGAGAGTTGCTGGAGTTGCTGCAATTGAGCTTTCTACGGCGCCTGGCTCTCATGTGGCTGCATTTGTTCCTGAAGCCAAGGTTTGTGGGATTTCGGGAGCAATGTGCTTTTTGAAAATGGTTATTTTGGAAGCAGAAATGCAGCTTATTATGAAAATGCTTATTCTGGAAATGTGAAAGTACACCCCTCATTGATGTGTAATGATTTTGGATTTTGGAGATTTTGAATGTGCAGCATGCTGGCATGTCATTCATTTAGTAGTGGATTTAAATTCAACTTTTGCATCTATCAGAAGTGTTGAGGGATTTCGACCAAAAAAAAGTGTTTAGGGATACGGCTACTGTGTCACATTGTAGCATATGTGTATTTGATGCAGCTGAGAGCAGCAGTTGGTGAGAGATGAGAGAATGAATACGGTGGGGCAGGAGAATGTTGAAATTAGGAAAACAGAATGGTTTTTAGAAGAAACAGAGGTTTCTTAGCTGTAGAAGGGAGAACTAGAATGAGGGAGGTTAGGGGAGAGAAATCAAGGCCATGCCTTCTTTAAGATATATTTTCAATTCATTCCAATGTCATTTGGGTTTACAATAGGTAGCCATATTAATAGGCTTTAAACACAACTCTTAGACTCCCAGAATACCATAACACTATTAGAACTTATTAATAATAAGGCTTAAATAGACATAAAGATACACTCAAGAACCTTGGGTACTCAGGTTTTAATAGTCTTAAAAGCACTGGACTGATAATCATTATACATAAACTGAAAATTAACCTGGCAAGACCCTTAAACTACAATGGAGACTTACCTTTGGACCAAAAAGGGCCGGGCTTAGTCTTAGGCTTCCAAAGAGGATATTTCTTTTCCAACCAACTTATGGGTGCTGCAGTGGTATTCTTTTATTTTGTTCTTCTTCATTCACATTATCAAGTTCAATTTTCTTTCCATGCAGGGGATTCCTGCTAGTGTCCAGATATTTGCAACTAGAAAAGATTTACAGAGCCAACCTGTTGCTCGGAAGAGTTTCTTTCGATGTTCTTCAGTGCAACTGAAATGGAACAATGGATCAACGGGGCTTTTAGTTGTGGCGCAGTCAGATGTTGATAAAACCAACCAAAGTTACTACGGGGAATCAAAGCTGTACTACCTGACAACAGATGGAACCCATGAAGGACTTGTACCTCTTCGTATGTTCCAAATTCTACAACCGAATCAAGTTTTAAATTCCCACAGCCTAATTTTCGTTAATTTATAAAATCCCACACCCTAATTTTTCTTAATATTTGGCAGGCAAAGAGGGGCCTGTTCATGATGTTCAGTGGTCATACTCTGGATCAGAGTTTGCTGTAGTTTATGGCTGTATCCTTTTTTTTTTCTTTTTTTTTTTTTCTCTTTAATATGTTTGAAGAGATAACTTATCCAAAGAGTCAGAGTGTTTAGTACATATTGTTAATGTCAAAACCAAGCATACATGAGAACTTTTTTAGTTCATGTTGTTTTTAACCATGTTTGTTGCACTCTAGTGATCGGACAATTTGGGCTTTATTTAAAATTATGTAGGACAAGTCATCTATCTAGGATGATAGAATTAGTTACTATATAATTGAGAAAGGATGGTATGCTTTACCACCAGGTCCATCAGCATTTAATAAACTCTTTGAGGAGGGCTCTCTGCTGGTGCATCATTCTTTCTGAACACATTCCATGCATTCAATAGTGACTCCAGAATCATTGTAATTGCTAGAACTCTCATCATTGCAAGATTTTCACTATTCATACCTGAGTGCTATTATGTGATTCAGTTAATAACTTAATGTGTTTGTATGTTTCTTTTCAGCTTATCATGTATTTAATCCTTTTCGCAAATGTTTATGATTTTGTTGAGTTCCTTGACCTACAATAGTTATGCCTTCTAAAACAACTGTGTTTGACAAGAAGTGCAATCCTCTTCTTGAGCTTGGAACAGGCCCGTACAATACTATCCGATGGAATCCAAAGGGAAAATGTATCCTTCAGAATTGTCTCTGTCATCTTCAGAGCATTTACTTTGTTAACTTGAAATGGCTCATTCTAGTCCTTTTAACTTGAATGTCTTCAGAATATCTAGGGTTTTCAGAAAGTCAGTTTGTCATTCTTATTTGATAGTTTGTGTAAGGTTGGTAACTTGCAGACACATTAAAAAAATAAAAAATTAAAAAAAAATGGGGGGCTACCAAGCCAAAAGCATATCATGTTTTGATTATTACTGTGTTATGAGGAGAAAATTGAAGTCTATATGTTGTTGGCCTTAATTTCGTGTTTGCAGTTCTGTGTGTGGCAGGCTTTGGTAACTTACCAGGTGATGTGGTATGTTATCATTGTTTAGATGTTACTAGTATTTCATATTTGATTCGTTGATTTTATTATTCCGAAGTGATTAATCATTTCTGGTTCCCCTTCAAGCCTATCTTCTGTCAATCAACTTAGTCAGTTACTGATAAATTGCGGTCAGTTAGTAGGTGGACCACTCATTAACTTTTGGAATATCTATCTCAATGTCAACATCAAGTTCGAAAAGCTATTCTGACACTTCACACACTAAGGACTTTATCAAATCAAACACTTGCAAGCATGTCATGTTCTTCTCCTGTATCTGAAACTTGTCTGGACACTATTAGATGTTTTCAACTTTATTACCTGAGCTATAACAACCAAATGCTACCGGCTTTGATGTATTTTAGTCAAAAACTTAGTATAAAATTGTGACTGAACTTGGAACTGTGTAGTAGCTAATCTTTGTAGAGTTTAGAATTTCGGAATAAGGCAAGTCAAAGTTGTATTTGTAACTGCATTAACCATACCTTTATTGGAACTCATCAACATTTATCATAAAAATATCCATGCATTTTTCAGGATGAAAGATCAGTAGACCACCATAGGAAAACCAATGACCTGGGTATTTCTTTAATTCTTTCAAAGGTCTCCTTTTTTCTTTCCTTCCAAGAAGCTTTACCTAAATGACCCATTCCAACCCTTTTCTTAAAAAATTGTTTCAATTTTCGCATGCTTTTATTTTATTACACAATCTTACGCTAGAAATTCATCAAATGTTATTCTTACGAGCTTCATTTGTCCATATACTCATGATGACAGCATATCTTCTTGTGATTTCTGAAGTTGATCTATAGCTTGTTTACCATATAGGCATTTTGGGACTACATGGAGAAAAAGCAGCTTGGAACAACTAAGGCCGAATTATCCGTGACAAGCGAATGGTCTCCAGATGGACACTATTTCATGACTGCCACAACTGCTCCAAGACTACAAGTTGACAATGGGTATGTTGCCGTTGTAATAAGTTAAATTGATTGGATTATTCTTCATCAATCGGATGCCGAAGCACAATAAGATTAACCATGTCACTGTGATGTTGGTGTATGGACATGCTATCATGTGCTATATATCTAGAGTATGATGGTTTGGTTTAAAGAAACTTAATTACCAGTTTACCACTTCATGTTTCTTTTACTTTTCTGAAGGATTAAGATTTTCCACCACAACGGTTCATTGTTCTTCAAGAAGATGTTTGACAAGCTGTTCCAGGTCGGTATTGATGGTGACCCTCCTGAAACAGAGGGGACCGCGCCTTTTGTTTTATGCATACCTCCTTGATTTCTTTCTTCTTATTTTAGAGCCGTTTTTGTTTTCAGGCTGATTGGAAGCCTGAGTCACCTGATAGGTTCAGTGATATTTCAGAACTCGTCAAGTCCTTTGAATCAATAAAAGTTGATAATGCGAAACCTCAAGGTTGGTCTCATGTGATGTTTTTGAAGTTAAGTGGATTGTGGATTTGGATTTTTCACATATAAGTATTTCATTTCCTGATAAACTTGGGGTTAATTATCAGGGGAAAGGTCAAAATCTTCCCAGACGTCTGCAAAAGCCATCCCTAACAATCCACCTGCACAAAAGCCTGCTGCATATCGGCCCCCAAATGCTAAGCAAGCTGCTCTTGTTCAGGCTGAGGTATAGATGTTACATATTGCTTTTCTTGATTTGTGTTGCTTCTTGGTATCTATTTGGAATGCTGATGGTTTCACCGATTTTGTACTGCAGCTGTTTGGAGGAACCTCCTCAGAGTACGTAAATGCACATTTTGATTCTTTCTTTTCTACTTGATAGTTCTGATTTTCATACAGTTTATACTTATCTAATTAATCTCCATGTTACATCATGAAGAACAATGAGTAAGAATGCATTGCGAAACAAGAAGAAAAGGGAGAAACAAAAGGAGAAGAAGGCTACCGAGGGTGCCAATGATAGTTGATCGCAGCATTTTTTTCATCTTCTGCTGCTGGATACTTAATGTATGCCACAGCAAAATGAAGATACCTAGGAGTGGATGGAGCGCTGGATTTTCCTACAATTACCATCCTTAATTAGGTCTGAGATGAGATTTGTTTCTTGAGCGTGGTTTCTGTTTATGAGCATATGAAAATATGTGATCCTAAGCTGCTTTCTTTTTTCAAAAATGCAAGATGAGAGGACCGGGATACTGTTCTGGTAAAGCTGTAACTTTAGGATGGTAATGACCGAGAGGGCTAGTGATATGGAAATGATGCAGTTTATACAAATTATCCTGTGTTACAGGGATTTGATCTTTGTGCTATCTCAAAGCATCTACAATGATACAATGAGATTTTGGTTTTAAAACTGTACCCTTGTCCAAATTTCAGTATTGTAGTCCAACACTAAGCTAGCTAATTTCTTCTTTTAATGTCATTTAACAGGGTAGTCAAACTATTTTAAACCAGTTTATACAGTCTTAAATTCTCTGAAAGACCGTCTACCATAGAGACGTCAAAAATTCATGGGATTGTGAAAGCCCTCGTTCTCTCCAACGAGCTTCACGTCTTCTAGGGCTACCTCGTCTCGGAGTCTTTACAAATTTAGAATGTGGTAACTGAGAGTGACTACATTGAAGTAATCAATGAAGCCATGAGTATCTAGCCAATGGAGGCTTGGTAGATGATATTCAAAGTGCCATGAACAGGTTAACACAAATCTCTATTTCATATGCCCCAAGAACTTGTAATCTTGTAGCTCACAAATTAGCTAGTATAGGCTTTGAATCACTGTATGGCAGTGTGGCCAGACCATACTCCAAACTGCATCCTTGATGTAATGGAACTTGATTCCAAACACCTCAGTTGAGAGTGATTTATAAGAAAATTTTCTTTCATTGATTCGAAAATCAAAAGTAAAAATTTAGAACACAAGAAATCATCTATTTTTTCTTCATTGCTCATAATTTGTTAATGAACTGAATCTAATTTATACAGGAAGTGAACCAAAATATGATTTTATTAAAAAGTTTTATTATTGTTTAAATTTGATTAAAAAGTTTATTTTTCATTTGGATGTGAACTCCACGTCACGGTGTGAGTAACTATATATATATATCCATTTGTCTCTCTCAGTAGTGCAAGTGGTTGCTTTTGTACGATAATGATGATGATCCGCAGTGCAATCGCCAGAAGACTTTCCTCTTCCTCGTCTTCTTCTGATGCTTGGTTGACCACCACCACCAAATCATCATCGTCTTCCTTAGACTTGGTTGATCAAACACTCCATGGGTTTCAGAAGAGGAGCACGTGCTCATCACCAACACCACCAGTTGGACTGCCTTCTTACATGACAGCAGCTGTCTTCTGGGAACCAAACAAGCCTCTGTCCTTCGAAGAGTTCCACATCCCGCGCCCCAAGTCGGGTGAACTTCTCATCAAAACAAAGGGTATACATATTCTCATCATCTCTGTTTTGATTGATTCATTTAGTATTGTTAGGATGGTCTCTGACACTTTACGTTTCGTGTTGGATGGGTTTGTAGCATGTGGAGTGTGCCATTCTGATCTGCATGTTTTCAAGGGTGAGCTTCCGTTTGCGAGCCCTTGTGTGGCGGGACATGAGATTACTGGGGAGGTTGTCGAACATGGACCCGATACGGATAACAAGGTCACTCAAAGGTACCACCTTGTTTAGATGAACAGCAATGTTTAAGAGTGTTCGGTAGTTTTATGAATTTGAAACTGAGAGTTTATTTGTATATATGGGACGAATGCCACGATAAAAGTTATTAGAGCTCTTTGAGAGTCTGTCGAACTGTGGCACATTGTGGTGAATGGTAGTGAACCTGTATGTGCAGATGACTTGAGGTTCTTTGCAACAACATGCATTTTTGCTCTTTCTTCTTAGCATCTTCAGATTACCTGTTCTTTAATTCTGACAAAGAAAACTTGTTTCAGATTACCGATTGGATCTCGTGTTGTTGGAGCTTTTATCATGCCTTGTGGTAGCTGTTCCTACTGTTCAAAGGTAAAATTACTTACATTTTCAACTTTGGTTCTTTGTTTTAATCAGTAGTGATTGGTTTTTAATTAATGACTTCTTAGGAATGTGGGATTACTATTTATTTATTTTGGAGAAAATTTGTATCACTTCATTGATTTTTCTTGGTGACTGAATTGACTAAAGGGCCACGACGATTTATGCGAGGATTTCTTTGCCTACAACCGTGCCAAAGGAACCCTTTATGATGGTGAAACTCGGTTATTCCTCCGCAGCAGTGGTAAGCATGCTCTCTCTCTCTCTCTATTAGTTATTTGTTCTCTCTCTCTCTCTCATTAGTTATTTTATTTCATTTTGATTTTGCTTTTTTTTTTTTCCCATGTCTGATGCCTGTTCTGTATTTATAGTCCTTCTGTTCAGCAAGTAATTTTTTCTCTGGTATTTAACCTTCCAATATTGTTTTTTCTGTCATAAAATAATTGCATCTTTCTTGAGTTCATATTAATAGCCGTCTTGAATCTGTTTTTTCTTAATAGTATTTTGTTAATCTACTCAAACCAGTTGATACATAGTTGTATACTTGTTCTTTCTGGTGTTTGTTCTGGCTTATCTGTGGCAGCCACAGGCTACTTATTGACCTGTGTATGTTTCTCATATAAAAGTATATGTAATCATGGTAAATGCGTCAATAACAGCACTCTTTTGTTTTGTAAATTCAATTTTGACTCAGTCGATCACTCAGTCTCATAGCGAACTGAATCAGGATTTAGCTGAAAGTGAACAGGACACCATTCATAGTAGTATTCTATCTTGAGTGGGACCTGTAATTTCTGTAAGCCTTATAGTTTGGTTTGTTTATGGAAACAATGGGAGCATTAGAAAGTTCCCATTAGTAAAGTAGGTGAAATAAGCATAGTCCCAAGTTCCAACTACTATTAACTTCTGTTGTAAGACCTGTTTTTTTTTTTTTTTTTTTGGTTTTAAAAAGAGCAGAAAGAAATGACTATGAAACATCGGAGGACACCCTATTATATTTTGTTCTTGAATAGAGGTAACAAAAGTTTATACTTAAAAGCTGATTAGTCCTTCAATCAAATTAATATTGATTAATTACCGGAGTAAGTTAAAGACTGTGATGCTCATGAATTGATAGTATCTTCTGGCATTTTCCGCAACTGTAAAGGGAATTCAATCTCCATCCTGCTATTCCATGTAACTGAAAACCAGCCTGTAGACACTCCATGTATCTGGGTCATTTTTGTTTCCTGTATGTAACAACTGTAATACATGTTTTCTTTGATGTGATTTAAAAGTAGAGAAGTGATTGTATACTTGTGCAGTTGTGCACTTAGTGGTTGACTAATTGAAAGAATGTAGCCGTAGTCACGAGGAAAAAGAAAGAACAAGTTGAATCAAAAGAGTCTAGCAAGACTCTTGCAGTTAAAAACAATTTTTCATCTTGATTGCCATCTCTCTATGTACATGTAGTCTATTTCAAGTTGTATCCTCCATGAATGAAGTTTCACTTTTCATCATTGGTGAGGTCGGTTTTGGTACTGTGGAAGGATGATTACTAAAAGCTGTTCCGTGTTGCAGGAAAACCCGTATACATGTATAGTATGGGAGGCCTTGCTGAGTACTGTGTTGTACCAGCAAATGCGTTGACTATTTTACCAAAGTCATTGCCGTATACAGAGTCTGCCATTTTAGGATGTGCAGTATTTACTGCTTATGGTGCTATGGCACATGCAGCTGAGGTTCGTCCTGGGGATTCAGTTGCTATTATTGGAACTGGGGGTGTTGGATCCAGGTAAAATTGTAGAGTTTTGTACTAGACATTCAGGCATAGTTCGGGTTTTGATGGTGCTTTTACTTCTGCTCATTAAATACAACGTCACTTCCTACAGCTGTCTGCAGATAGCCAGAGCATTTGGTGCCTCCGATATTATTGCGGTCGATATTCAAGACGACAAACTGCAGAAAGCCAAGATATTTGGTGCTACTCATGTTATAAATGCGGCTAAAGAAAATGCTGTTGATAAAATATTGGTATGTAACCTTAGCATATTCCTTTACTCTTTACTCAGGTACGACCTAGTACCAGGTTTTACTGCTAAAAGTGATTTTGTGCTAATTCCAATGTACACAATCTATTTACTTTTCCAAAAGCTTTGATTTCTTCTTTCAGGTACACTGTTAGATGATCCAAATAAAATTCTCATGGAGTCCACTATCTCTCCTTTCTACTTAATCCTCCTACTTGCATAAAAGTATCTTCTTTTCATTTGTTTTAGGCAAATTTTTCATCTATTCTTACACTGTGCAAGTTCTGTTACAAACGAAAAGGAAAAGAAAAAATGTCTGGACAAGAATTTTACAGAATGGCTGCAAGTGTTGAGTTAACTTGCAATATGGTTGGCATATGTGAATATTTTGTCAAATCCATGAGATTACTGAAGCAATCTTACACATATTGGATAGCGTCCTGCTGTAAAATTTTCGGGATTTACTATTACCTGTGGCTGTAGTAGGAAAAGAGATCTTACTATCTTATGCGTAGTACATTGAATTGTGATTCTATTCTGTGATCTACTTGCTGTCCTAAAGTCAGTTGAGCTGTCTAGTCTAATGGTCTTAGTGTTTTCCTTTGTGTTTCCGATGGACTTCTTGTCCGTGTCTTTGTATTTTGCCTTTTGTTTTGTTAATAATAAACTGTATTCTTAAGACAAAAAAAAATATAATGAATTGTGATCTGCTAAATAATTGACTAAAATCTTCAGGCATTACTATTACATGTGCGCCTGTGCCTGTGGTAGGAGAAGAGGGTAATGCATATTAAAATGTGATTCCATGAACTGTGATCTGCTAAATCCTTGACTAGTAAACAATAAGAGCATATCCTGGTTGATTTCTCTTCTTCTCATCACAAGAGTAATTATGTAGCAGTAGAAATGTAAAGTGATTTACATAGCAATTGGCATTAAAGTTAAAAGGTGATTTTGGGGATAAACAACCACCTGTAGTCCTTCCTGCAGAAGCACCAAAACACTTTCAAGTAAAGATGCAGGAAGCACTTGCGTTTGTCAAGAAAGATCTTTTTTCTTCTAAACAACATTGCTGCTTATAGTGATTCACTGATTCTGACAATAAAGGATGAAGTATTTAAGAATGGTGCAATATCTTTTCTTTGCCCTAACTTCTATTATAGAAAATTGGTTGACATGCATACAAACAAAACTATTGTTTTTTTATATTGTTCATCTACTGTTTTTCTTATTATATTCACTGTTGTGGACAGGAAATTACTGGTGGGAAAGGTGTGGACGTTGCTGTGGAAGCCCTGGGAAAACCACAGACCTTTTTGCAATGCACACAAAGTGTGAGAGATGGAGGAAAAGCTGTCTTCATTGGGCTTACAGCAGCTGGTGTTATTGGGGAAGTGGATATTAACCGTCTTGTTCGTAGAAAGGTGAGTATGTTCAATGATTGATTTTCATGGTTGCAACATGGATTAATGTTTATTAAACCATATCAGTAATCAGTAGTACTTGGATATACACGTGATATCATTATGGGAGTTCATAGAAATCAATAAAGATGGGTTAATAATCATAATATCTTATCCAGTAATTTCTAGTACTCTAGTCACATGCTTGGTCTTATTTCATTTCAGTCTTGCCAGGTCCATTAATATTTCTTACCAGTAGTACAATGTACAATCCTTGATGTGACATTCTGAAGCTTGATATTTATATATGGCCTAATGTTGTATCCTCCTCTTCTGCTATGGTTCCAGCATTATGTAGTGCATTTTGCAATTCTGTTTGCTCTCTGCTCTTTTGCTTTGGTCCAATCCTTTTTTTTTCTTACCTGTGATCAATTACTGTCATCTATATTCAATGAAAGACTTGGATATAGGCATTGTTGACAAACACGTGATGTCATTGGCAATGGCAGATATGTCAACATACAGTAAACGTGATCCGAGAGCTATATCAATTCCTTGCCACATGGATATTTTTTCTGTGATGCTTTGATTCTAAAGATTTATTACCTTTGCATTGACACCACTGCTAGATTGGACTCAAATTCCTATGTGGACTTGAATCCAGATCTGCTCTCATGCTTGTTTCTATCCTCAAACTCAAGTTCTCTAGAATTACTAACACCTTACCCTTGTGATAATGTGGAGCAGATACAAATAATTGGATCATATGGAGGAAGGGCAAGGCAGGATCTTCCAAAGATAGTTAGACTAGCAGAGAGAGGTATATTTGATCTCTCTAGTGCTGTTTCAAGAAGATACAAATTTGAGGAGTCTGCCAGTGCGTACCAGGATCTCAACCAGGGAAGCATTGTTGGCCGTGCTGTGGTTGAGATAATGTAGTTTTGTTCCCTCCAAGCTGACTGTTCTTGATGCCAGAGTTCTGCCTCAAGGTACAAGTAGACCCCGGAGTAGATTTAAGGAACATAAATAAACAAATCCCCCACGAGCATTGCTCAATACTCATGCATCAGTCCTAGAGAGTTGGATGGTAGACGATTTTCTGTGGAAATCTCGCCTTGTTATTTTCCTTCTGTTTTCCTCAGACTGTTGATACACATTAAACTTTGCTTATTTTTTAGCTGTGTATCAGGATATGAAAATAGGATGTGATTCTTCTACATGTGACTTGAGTAACATGCAATAGAAACACCCCCTTTGTACCAGCTGTGTGCGTGTCGCATCTGATCGGATTTCAATTCTTAGGTGCCCTGAAAATTATTAAGAGTTCTGGAATTGTAAACTTCGTCAAGTTCTAATGCAAGGACGACGTAGGTAGAGGTAGACCCCCCCCCCCCCCCAGCTACCGACCTCAGGATTTGTAAGGTTTTGATGATTTACAACACTTGGGGATGAGGTGCTCCTACTAAACCAAAGGTTTGTTTAGCAAATGTGAACAGATAAAAACCATCCAACCTCACCTTGCTTTTTCTTCACTGATTCGGACAATAAATTCACTGTCTTGACTATTTTCAAGGTTATGCTACTGGCGACGGGATTGAAACTTTGCGAGGCTTTTAATATGAGACCTGCTCTATTATTCTTTGAATTTTGAGGTTTTATAGATGTTTCTATTTTTTTTTAACATATGTATGTAGAGTAACAATTAGAGAAATTTTATTCACATCCTAATATAGTTAATACACACCTTTTATATTTTTTATCTAATTTTTTTCCTTAAACTTCCTTTTATGCTCTCTTTATTTTACTTAATACATACATTTTAACTCATCAACTTGTTCTTTCTGCCAACCGACTGCTCCTCATGAAACTGTCACTCTATTTTCTCACCTCTATGATCAATACTACCAATTCAACTAAAATCAAATCGAATTGGTAAGCAAATAAAGCTTAACAAACTATCAACAGAGACAAAGTGATTGACGATTTTTTTTTAAAATTCTTTTCATTCAAATAACATCTAAGATTTTCTGCAGACAAAAAAAAACCTCTAAGATTTTTAATCAATCGAAATAGTATGGAAATTTGATATCACCAAGAAGTTTACAGACTGTAGATTTCTTAAAGTTGTAGATTTTCTTTTTTGTTTAGTTTTTTTTGTTTGTTCATCTTCATCAAAGGGATAAAATTGTATTAAAAAATGTTTCAAAAAATAAGGATGTGAATTTATAAATTTGGTATGTGTGAATAAAATTTCTCTAATAATTATAACATCATCTCGGATCATCGGAACGTAGTGGTCTGGTTGACATCATTGATCAGTTTTTTTTTTCACCCTCTCTCCTATAAAAAGCCCTCCCTATTTCGAGTCATATTGTTGACTCAAACCACCACATAACAATACCTTTCTCCCAAAAAAATTTAACCTAAACTATTTTATAAGCCAAATTTGGCCTTCCACTTCTATAGGCTAAAGCCAAATAATATATTATTCAGTTATATTTATTTTCCAAATTTGCCCTTTTACCTACCATCTTATTTCATTTTATATCATTTTTAAATTTGAACTAAAAATCTTTAATCCCTCACAACTAGATAATTAAAAACTCGTTTCTATTTAATTTTTTACCATTGCGAAGATCTCGACGAGACCTTTCATATAAGCCTCATATTTAATATATTTAGATAAAATCATATATTTGATTAATTATTGAATTAAAAAAGTACATAATTTATTCATGTAAAAGGGTTACATACTTGTTAAAACGTAAACAACACAAAATGGTAGACTTAACAAAATTACAACATAACAAAATTGTCAGGACCCACCCCGAATTTCACCTTGAAACCCGAAATAAGTCCTGCGGGGACCACCTCCAAGGAAAATTTACCGAAGAACTCGGCAAACCTCCCTTGAAAATGGACAACCCTAACCCGGAAAAATTATAGAACCACCCTCTTAACCAAAATATCAATCTTCAACTCAACCCAAATAACCGAATAAAATAATACACACATATTTTTCCGAAAGTATTCAGAGCTACTACAAGAAATACAACGGAAGATGATAAAATCCTAGTAGATTAAACAGATAACCTAGCTACTGGCAAAATGTAGCGAAAAGATGAGTGACTATGCCTCGTCGCCTCCTTCTAGACCCCACCCGAACTCTGCAGACTCGGCATTTAAAAAAAAGCGAATGGCCCAGGGGAAAATATTTAATTACGTCAGAGTGAGTGGACAAAAGTAATTTCGACAAAACATTAATATTTCCCTAAGAAAACTTTCATGGAAAACGTTTTGCAAGTGACAGCTTAAAAGCTTAACTCAAAAATTCTTAACTGGTGTCTAGCCTCACTAGACTCCCAAACTTAATAAAATAGCCTCTCAAGCTAGAATTATATATCTCAGTATGTATTTACACTCGTCTATTCCTTGTACGCTATCTATGAATAAGCTCAAAAAAATAGATAGTCATACCAGGCTATGATGCTGGCGTCTAACGCTCATGTCATCTCATAATGACATTTTTCCTCATTATGGGGGAAACACACGAGTGGATATATATACGTGTTGATACCTTGTACGAATTCTATGAATGAATACTAAGAATAGAAAGTCATACAAGGCTACGACGCTGGCGTCTAACGCTCACATCGCCCCATAATGAAATTGTACCTCATTATGGGGGAAAATCACGTATAGCTAGCTAGCGTTTACTTATATTCATACTATTCTCATAAACATCAATATATGAGTATAAACACCGAAATTCTCAATTTCAGTTAAATGCCAACAAAAGAAATTATTCAACAATAAAACATTTCAAGCATATTATTTAAAACAAAGGTCCACTCACAACTTAGGCCTAAGCCTGATGTCGGTTGGAGGTTTCTTCCGCTCGGGGCTCCTCACGTCCTGTTCCAAAAACATAAATAAATTCTTAAATAAAACACCGACGCTTAAAGAAAACAGGCATAAAGAAACGTGAGCTTTGCGTTCTCAACCATGCTTATCGCCCTAAATCTTAACTTCACTGCCAACCATAATTCTCCATAAATACTGACATCCTAAAAAATCACTTTCCACCGTCCTAATCATAAATAATCCAATGACCGGATTTTAACTTATTAATCCGCCAAAAATACCAAACTTTAACAATTTCCAAACCTATCCAAAACTCCTCCAAAATTTCTAAAACTCATACCATTAAACTCCTCATTAAAAACTCCTACTAAAAACACTTTTCAGTGGCGGCTCCGCCGGCAATGGTGGCTGGCGGCCAGCTCCGGCAACCTCCAATGCCCACTAAAATTTGACAGCACCTTCCCCTCAACCTCCTCTACAACTTTCCTAACTAGCACAAACTCCAATTCTAAGCCTAACCATGCCAATCGAACAAAAACCACAATAAAAGCCCTAGAATTTCTTTTACCGATTTCTCCTTACCTAGCTCAAGAGGGAGGGAGTCCTTTGGAGGGGTTGCTGGACTGGAGGAGGGCTTTCTTTTGAGCTAAGGATCGCTAGCTATGGCGGCCGGAGGAGAGAGTTCTGGCGATGGGAAGTTCTGGGCAGTCGAAACTTCCGGGCTCGGCTGCGGCTTCTCGGCGGCGCTAGGGGCTCGGTCACCTACCCAGGAAGGAAGAGGAGAGGATGGTGGTTCGAACAGGACCGGCGCGGTAGTTTGGGGCGGCCGGACGGCGGCGAACGAGTGGCAGGAATTTTCGGGTCGGGAGGAGAATCGGGAGCGGGAGAGAGAGAGAAAGAGAGAGAGAGAGAGAGAGAGAGAGAGAGAGAGAGAGAGAGAGAAAATGATTTTGGGCTTTGACCAAAAAGAAGGGCCCGGTCCAACTTAAACATAACCCAACTCCAAATCTTTAACACCCCAAAATAATACCCCAATAAAAATTACCTTTTACTAGCTAAAATTTACCATTTTTACCGTCGAGACATTTTTCTCCTACGAATAATTCTTTCGAAATATTCGTCCCTCAACACACCTCTAGGGACCTTAGGACTAAAAACTCAATAAGGAAGACAGTAAAATTCTTATTAACAACATGCTAGTAAATAAGGTAAAATTTAAGGGTCGGGGCGTGACAAAAATAACTAACAGAAAATAAGCAGATGTATGAAAAAATTTTGCCGAGCAATTATAGAGGTATTTGGACCACAATATCTAAGGAGACCTAACTCTGATGATATAGCAAGGCTTCTTTATATAGGTGAAGAACGTGGTTTTCTAGAAATGTTGGGGAGTTTAGATTGCATGCATTGGTGTTGGAAAAATTGCCCAAATGCTTGGCAGAAATGTACTCGGGGCGGAAGGGATCACCACCATTATTCTTGAGGGCGTAACTGATTATGATCTTTGGATATGACATGCATATTTTGGGTTATCGGGATTGAATAACGACATTAATGTGTTAGAAGCATCTCACTTATTTGCAGATCTTGTTGAAGGTAAATCTCCTCCATTTTATTATACAATTATGGGAAAGGATTATAATGTTGGTTATTATCTAACCGACGATATAAATCCTAAATGGTCACACTTGTCCAAACTATACATGATCCACAAGGTCGAAAGAAAATTTTGTTTGCCACAAAGCAAGAATCATATAGGAAGGATGTGGAGCGGGCATTTGGAGTTCTTCAATTACGTTGGGCAATTATTAAAGGACCAACACAATTTTGGGATAAACGTGTCTTACATGATATAATGACTGCATGCATCATAATGCACAACATGATTATCGAGGATGAGTGAGATTTATCGGCTCCGATTAGGAAATTTAATGAAGCACCCGCCCCTATTGTTGAGATTGTGGTTGATGAAACAAAAAGATTTAGCCAATTTCTCGATCGTCATAGGAAAATTCAAGATAAGAAAACATAAGTTTGAAATCGTGATCGATAAATGATTATTTCTAAATAAATATTTTGTTTTCAAATAAATTTGTCGTTGTATTTTTTTTTAATTTTAGTTGATTGTATCTTTTAATTATAGTATATTTCCTAAGGAATAAGATCCATGTGCGTCCTTCTCAATATTTGTAATTTCAAATTATTTTTAATATTATATATATATATGAGAAAAGAAAAAATATGCATAAAGAATTAGAAATGGCTTTACCTTGAGATTTAGCTTACGATGGGAGTGTTTTTTAAAGTCAAAATGCTATAAATTTAGCTAAGAATTTAGCTTACGGTGGGAGACTTTGATAGGCTAAAAAAATATTCTAAAGAATATTCTTGTTTTTTAAGCCAAATTTGGCTAAAGATTTAACTTATGATGAGAGATGCTTTAAATTTGGGAAATAAGTGCTTCTCTTTCTTCCCCATCTCTATTATAGGGAATGAAATGGAAGCTGTTGGGGGACCACAAAACACCCCAAAATTGAGGAGGTGGTGATGAACAGAAAACAAGGGTTTAAGCAAATGTCGATCAATCGAGAAACTATGTTGGAGCAAATAAAAGCTAGCTCTGTGCAAATTAAACTCAACATCATGCTTCCTATTTATACTGCTTATAAAGTGTCACGTCCCGACCCATAATTTTTACCTTTATTACTGGCATAGTGGTAATAAGAATTTTACCGTGATCGTTATTAAGTGTAAAATATAATTGATCCCCAGAGAGAAGTGGGGGACGATTATTTTGTGGGATTATTCTAAGGAAGAAATTTTGACGACGGTAAAAAATGGTAAATTTTGCTAGTAAAAGGTAATTTTATTGGGGTATTTATTTTGGGGTGTTGATTTTTTGGAATGGGTATAAGGAGTTGTGGACCGGACCTTTTTGGTCAAAGCCCGTTTGCAGTTTTTTTTTTCCTTCTCTCTTCCTCCCGGTTTCCTCCCTGAGCCCGTTTCTACCCAGAAATTTCCCGTCGCCAGCCCGCCGCCGTCCGACCTCCGTTCGTCGACGGACCGGTCCCGTTCGGTCGGTCTCCAAGCCAGCAGCAGTTCTAGACCGGTGGCAGCCTCCCTAGCGCCGCCGTGAAGGAGGAATCGACGCCGAGAGCCCTGACTGCCGAAATCATTTTTTCACCGGAACTCCTTCCTTCGGCCGCCATAGCCGGCGAGCCTTAGCTCAAAAGGAAGCCCTCCTCCCGTGCTTCAATCCCTCCAAAGGGCTCACTCCGTCTTGAGCTAGGTAATGAGAAATCGGAATTTGAATTTTCTAGGGCTTTATTGTGTGTTTGTGTCTGATTGGCTTGGTTAGGCTTAGAATTAGAGTTTGTGGTAGTTAGGAATGTTGTAGAGGAGGTTGAGAGGGAGATGCTGCCAAATTTTGGTGACCATCGGAGGTCGCCGGAGTTGGTCGCCTGCCGCCGAGAAAATGTTTTTGGTGGAGAAAAATATGAGGAGTTTAATGGAATAAGTTTTAGAATTTTTGGAGGAGTTTTGGATGGGTTTGAGAATTGTTGAAGTTTGGTATTTTTGGCAGATTATTAATTTATAATCCGGCCATTGGATTTTATTTGGTGGAAGGTGATTTTGAGGATGTCGGTAAAGTTTGTGGAGTTTTGAGGTTGGCAGTGGAATTGAGATTTTGGAGTGTTAGGCTTGGTTGAGCACGAAGCATATTTAATTATGCATGTTTTGCTTTAAGCGTCGGTGTTTTATTTAAGGTTTTATTTATATGGAACAGGACGTGAGGAGGCTCGAGCGGAAGAGACCTCCGACCGACATCAGGCTTAGGCCTAAACTGTGAGTGGACCTTTGCATTATCATTTGAATGATTTTCTGTTGTTGGATATTTCCCAAAATTGAGAATTTCGGTGATTATACTCGAGGTACAATTCCGAGAATAGTATGTATATGATTAAATGTTAGCTTGCTATACGTGATTTCCCCCATACGCGAGGCACAATTCCGGTATGGGTGACATGAGCGTTAGACGCTAGTGTCGTAGCCTTGTGCGACTTTCTAATTTTGCATTTATTTATTCAAAGATTTCGTACAAGGAGTAAGCACGTATATATTACCACTCGACCGCTATCCCCCATATGCGAGGTACAAATTCCGGTGTGGGGTGATGTGAGCGTTAGACGCAAGCATAGTAGCTTCGTATGATATCTACTTTATTCAAGTTGTTCATAGATATCGTACCAAGGGTCAGGGGAGTGTGCATACATACTATACATATATAATATCCAGGCCTGAGAGGCAATGTTTTAAAGTTTGGGAGTCTAGCCAGGCTGGACCCCAGTTCAGAGTCTTTCCAGTGGAGCTTTTGTTTTGCCGCTGATGAAAGCATTTCTTTTGGGGAAATATTTATTTGTTGTCGGAAGTATTTTGTCCACTCACTCTGACGTGTTGAATATTTTCCCCTGGGCTCTTCGCTTTTAAAAATGCCCAGTCCGCAGAGTTCGCTTGAGGTCTAGCAGGAGACGTAGAGGCATAGTGACTCATCTATCAGCTACATTTAGCCAGTAGGTTACCTGTTTAATCTACTAGGGGTTTGTTAGCTTTCGCTGTATTTTTTTATATTTTATTTTTAGTAGCTCTGAATACTTGTGGAATTCTTCGGTGTAATTTTTATTCTGGCTACTTATGGATTGTAGCTGAAGATTTATTGATTATGGAATAAAAAGGTGGTTCTTAAATTCTTAAGTTAGGGTTGTCCATTTTCGAGGGAGGTTTGCCGAGTCTTCGGTAAATTTTCCTTGGAGGTGGTCCCCGCAGGACTCATCTCGGGTTTCGGGGTGAAACTCGGGGCGGGTCTTCACAGTTGGTATCAGAGCTCTAGGTTTCATCTTCTGTTTCCTATTCACTATCGTATTTGCCTAAGTAGTCATAGTGTCTATAGAGTGATGATCCGACCGCGGCGGATTCATCGGCAGTTTCTGCTTTTGATAGTATGTGTTATTGGGTACGTGTGGTAGTTCTATTAGTCTTGTTTATAGACTACTAAAATCTTCCTCCGTAGGTACTATGCCTCCTAGACGTCGACCCCGTGTGGCTTCCTCGACCAACGCCAATGAGGGTGAGGAAATGAGAGGTTTAGCTGATTCAATTGGGGCTATGTTGAGAGGTGTTCTGGATAGGGTGCAGCCCCCTCGATCTGTGAAGAAGAGAGATGTTGCTGATGCAGGGGCAGTAGAGTTCAAGGGTGCCAAGGGACCCTTGATGCTTATTTTTGGGTGGACAAGATGGAGATGGCTTTCGAGAGCACAAAACTGCCAGAAGAAAATAAAGTAAAGATGGCAGTTTCTTTTCTTGACGATTCAGCTCATCATTGGTGGACTCTCGCCAGGAGAAATAATGATGGTGCTCAGACTATGACTTGGGAGCAGTTTAAGGCGCTCTTCTTGGGTCAGTATTTCAACCACTCTCATCGTAGTAGGATCCAGTCAGACTTTCTGAATATGAAAAAGAGAGACGATGAGGGAGTCATTGAGTTTGATCAGAGGTTCACCACTTTGAGCTATCATGTGCCCCATTTGATTCCTGATGAGAGGACTAGGATTGGTATGTTTGTTGATGTGCTTGGAGGAGTGTTTGCAGACAAGATGGTTGGTGCTGTCTATCTGACCTTCCTTGATGCAGTTGGTGCAGCTATGGCCATCGAGACCAGGGGGACTTATAGAGTTCGGCCTCGAGATTTCAGTGGTCCCAGTCAAGGTCCATCTAAGAAAGCTGCTTCATCGTCCGCTTCTGGATCTTCAGCGGGTAGTGGCAGTAGTGGAGGATCGGGTTATGGTCCTCGGGGCAGAAATAAAGGGCATGTTAGGAGACCCTCCAGGAGCCAGTTGGGTAGGCAGCAGGCCGGTCAGTTTAGTGCTGGTGGTAGTTCCCAAGGGGGATCTTCTGGTGGTCAAACTTTCTCTTTTGGTCAGCAGCAGTCTTCTGGATGCTTTGAGTGTGGTGGTCTGGATCATTTCAGGAGAGATTGTCCTTTGTTGGCACAGAGGACCGCCCCTTCTCAGCAAGGCAGTCAGTTTTCAGCTAGAGGCTCTAGTGGTGGTTCTCGTGGTGGTTCAGCAGCCAGGGGTGGTTCTCAGCAGGGGAGTGGTCAGCGTGGACGTCCCATGACTCGCGCTAGACTTCATGTTATGACCCATTCGTACTTCTCCAGATGTCATCATTGGTACGTTGTTAATTTTTGGTCAGCCAGCTTTTATTTTAATTGATCCCGGAGCCACGCATTCATTTATGTCTAATAGATTCGCCCTCCATGCCAATGTGCCATCATCGCCTCTTCCAGGCGAGTGGCATGTTTCTCTACCCTCTGGTGAAGTGATGAGGATAGATTTGGTGTTTAGTGGTTGTGAAGTGCTAGTAGAGAGATTTAATTTCAAGGCCGATTTGATTCCTCTAAATATGGTGGAGTTTGATGTGATCTTAGGGATGGACTTCTTAGAGTCTTATAGAGATGTGGTAGATTGTTTCCAAAAGGAATTAGTGCTTCTAAGTCTGGATGGTGTTGAGGTTGTTTTACAGGGGGAAAGAGATGTGATTTCGAGTTGCTTGATTTCAGCTGTGGCTGCCAGGAAATTGTTAAATAAAGGCTGTCAGGCATTCTTAGCTCATGTTATGGATGCAAGTATAGGAGTGTTGGAAGTGGGAGATATTCCTGTAGTAAGAGAGTTCTCGGACGTGTTTCCCGAGGATTTGTCTGGTTTGCCTCCTGTAAGGGAGATAGACTTTTCTATCGAGTTGCTTCCTGGAACTATGCCTATCTCTCAGGCACCTTATAGAATGGCTCCAGTGGAATTGAAAGAGTTGAAGACTCAATTGCAAGAGTTAGTAGATAAGGGTTTTATTCGGCCTAGCATGTCTCCATGGGGTGCTCCGGTGTTGTTTGTTAAGAAGAAGGACGACACCATGAGATTATGCATTGATTATAGGAAGCTGAATCAAATCACAGTGAAGAATAAGTACCCGTTGCCATGCATTGATGATTTGTTTGATCAGTTGAGAGGTGCCTCGGTGTTCTCAAAGATTGATTTGAGATCTGGTTATCATCAGTTGCGGATTCGGGATAGTGACGTAGCCAAGACTGCCTTTCGATCACGCTATGGTCATTATGAGTTTGTGGTGATGCCTTTTGGACTTACTAATGCACCCTCGGCGTTCATGGATCTCATGAATAGGGTGTTTAGTCCATATCTTGACCATTTCGTGATCGTGTTCATAGATGATATTTTGGTGTACTCGAAAAGTGAGAAGGAGCATGCCAAACATCTAAGATTAATATTGCGGACTTTGAGGAATGCGCAGTTGTTTGCCAAGTTCAGTAAGTGTGAGTTTTGGCTGGATAAAGTGGGATTTCTGGGTCATGTAGTTTCAGCTGAAGGTGTTAGTATGGATCCTCAGAAGGTGGAAGCGGTGTCCAATTAGAAAAGATCCACAACTATGACTGAGATTCGTAGTTTCTTGGGATTAGCAGGTTATTATCGGCGTTTTATGCAAGACTTTTCAAAGATTGCAGCTCCACTATCGGGATTGACCAAGAAAGGAGTGAAGTTTGAGTGGTCAGATCAGTGTGAGCAAAGTTTTCAAGAATTAAAGAACCGCTTGACTAGTGCTCCAGTGTTGGCACTTCCGGATGATAGCGGGGAGTATGTGGTGTTTTGTGATGCTTCTAGACGAGGTTTAGGTGGAGTTTTGATGCAGCACAATCGAGTGATTGCTTACGCTTCTAGGCAATTGAAGCCGCATGAGGTGAATTATCTCACTCATGATTTAGAGCTTGCAGCTGTGGTTTTTACTCTCAAGTTGTGGAGACACTATCTTTATGGAGCCAAGTGTCAGATTTTTACCGATCACACGAGTCTTCGGTATGTGTTCACACAAAGGGAGTTGAATATGAGGCAAAGAAGGTGGATGGAGTTGATCAGTGATTATGATTGCACTATAAAGTATCATCCAGGAAAGGCTAATGTGGTAGCTGATGCTCTTAGTCGCAATCCCTCCGTGTCTTTGTTTCACTTAAGGATGGTTCGAGTTCCACTTCTTTGTGAGCTGCGAGCTACAGGGGTGGATTTAGCGGTGGATGAAGTGGGTGCTTTGGTAGCTAGTTTCCATGTGAGGCCAGTTTTGGTTGATAAAGTGCAGGAGGCACAGTATAATGATACTTCCATAGTTCGGTTGATAGAAAGAGCAGCGAATGGAGCCGCCGTAAATTTTTTCGGTAAGAAGGATGGGTCGTTGTTGTTCAAAAGTAGGCTTTGTGTGCCAAAGAGGAACGAAGAGTTAAAGATTGAGTTAATGGAGGAAGCTCATAGTTCTGCTTATGCTGCTCACCCGAGGAGTACAAAGATGTATCGGACTCTGAAGAATTATTATTGGTGGCCAAACATGAAAAGGGAAATTGCAGCTTTTGTGAGTAAGTGTCTGATTTGTCAGCAGGTGAAAGCTGAAAGGCATAAACCTTCAGGGTTGCTTGAGCCGTTGCCTGTTCCAGTGTGGAAGTGGGACCACATCACCATGGATTTTGTCTTTAGTTTACCTCGTACCCGTGAAGGGCATGACAGTATTTGGGTGATAGTGGATAGACTCACTAAATCTGCTCATTTCTTGCCGGTGGGAAAGAAGTATTCGCTGGATAAATTGGCTGAGCTGTATGTGAATGAGATTGTCAGACTTCATGGCGTGCCTGAATCCATAGTGTCAGTCGGTATGGCTCCCTTTGAGGCACTTTATGGGAGGCAGTGTCGTACGCCATTATGTTGGAATGAAGTCGGAGAAAGAGAGCTTTGTGGTCCTAAGATTATCCATGACAAAAATGAGAAGATCAAGGTGATCAAGGATAGACTCAAGGCTGCTCAGAGTAGACAAAAGAGTTATGCAGATGTCCGCAGGAAGGACCTTGAGTTTCAAGTAGGTGATTGAGTGTTCCTGAAACTATCTCCTTGGAAAGGAGTAATACGTTTTGGCAAGCGTGGGAAGCTTAGTCCGAGATATATTGGGCCTTATGAGATAATAGAGCGAGTTGACTCTCTTGCCTATCGGTTAGCTTTGTCTTCGGAGTTGTCCAGGATACATAATGTGTTTCATGTATCCATGCTTTGTAAGTATATTGCCGATCCTTCTCATGTGCTGGAAGAGCAGCCGATTAGTTTGCAAAATGATTTGTCATATGAAGAGGAGCCGGTTCAGATTCTAGATCGGAAGGAGCAAGTGCTTAGGAGCAAATCAATTCCACTCGTCAAAGTGCTTTGGTGAAGCCACCAAGTAGAGGAAGCTACTTGGGAGTCAGAGGAGCAGATGAGGCAGCAGTGTCCTTATCTCTTTGAGTAGCGAGTTTGTAAATTTCGAGGACGAAATTTTTATAAGGAGGGGAGAATTGTCACGCCCCAACCCATAATTTTTACCTTTATTATTGGCATAGTGGTAATAAGAATTTTACCGTGATCGTCATTAAGTGTAAAATATAATTGATCCCCAAAGAGGAGTGTGGAACGATTATTTTGTAGGATTATTCTAAGGAAGAAATTTTGACGACGATAAAAAATGGTAAATTTTGCTAGTAAAATGTAATTGAATTGGGGTATTTATTTTGGGGTGTTGATTTTTTGGAATGGGTATAAGGAATTGTGGACCGGGCCTTTTTGGTCAAAGCCCGTTTTCAGTTTTTTTTTTTTCCTTCTCTCTTCCTCCCGGTTTCCTCCCCGAGCCTGTTTTTACCCAAAAATTTCCCGTCGCCAGCCCGCCACCGTCTGGCCTCCGTTCGCCACCGGACCGGTCCCGTTCGGTCAGTCTCCAAGCCAGCAGCAGTTCTAGACCGGTGGCAGCCTCCCTAGCGCCGCCATGAAGGAGGAATCGACGCCGAGAGCCCCGACTGCCGAAATCATTTTTTCGCCGGAACTCCTTCCTCCGGCCGCCATAGGCTGCGGGCCTTGGCTCGAAAGGAAGCCATCCTCCCGTGCTTCAATCCCTCCAAATGGCTCGCTCCGTCTTGAGCTAGGTAAGGAGAAATCGGAATTTGAATTTTCTAGGGCTTTATTGTGTGTTTGTGTCTGATTGGCTTGGTTAGGCTTAGATGTGGAGTTTGTGGTAGTTAGGAATGTTGTAGAGGAGGTTGAGAGGGAGATGCTGCCAAATTTTGGTGACCATCGGAGGTCGCCGGAGTTGGTCGCCGGCTACCGAGAAAATGTTTTTGGTGGAGAAAAATATGATGAGTTTTGGATGGGTTTGAGAATTGTTGAAGTTTGGTATTTTTGGCGGATTATTAATTTATAATCCGGCCATTGGATTTTATTTGGTGGAAGGTGATTTTGAGGATGTCGGTAAAATTTGTGGAGTTTTGAGGTTGGCAGTGGAATTGAGATTTTGGAGTGTTAGGCTTGGTTGAGCGCGAAGCATATTTAATTATGCATGTTTTGCTTTAAGCGTCGGTGTTTTATTTAAGGTTTTATTTATATGGAACAGGACGTGAGGAGGCTCGAGCGGAAGAGACCTCCGACCGACATCAGGCTTAGGCCTAACCTGTGAGTGGACCTTTGTTTTTAAATATTGTGTTCGAAATGCTTTATCATTTGAATGATTTTCTGTTGTTGGATATTTCCCGAAATTGAGAATTTCGGTGATTATACTCAAGGTACAATTCCGAGAATAGTATGTATATGATTAAATGCTAGCTAGCTATACGTGATTTCCCCCATACGCGAGGCACAATTCCGGTATGGGTGACATGAGCGTTAGACGCGAGTGTCGTAGCCCTGTGCGACTTTCTAATTTTGCATTTATTTATTTAAAGATTTCGTACAAGGAGTAAGCATGTATATATTACCACTCGGCCATTATCCCCCATATGCGAGGTACAAATTCCGGTGTGGGGTGATGTGAGCGTTAGACGCAAGCATAGTAGCTTCGTATGATATCTACTTTATTCAAGTTGTTCATAGATATCGTACCAAGAGTCAGGCGAGTGTGCATACATACTATACATATAATATCCAGGCCTGAGAGGCAATGTCTTAAAGTTTGGGAGTCTAGCCAGGCTGGACCCCAGTTCAGAGTCTTTCCAGTGGAGCTTTTGTTTTGCCGCTGATGAAAGCATTTCTTTTGGGGAAATATTTATTTGTTGTCGGAAGTATTTTGTCCACTCACTCTGACGTGTTGAATATTTTCCCCTGGGCTCTTCGCTTGTAAAAATGCCTAGCCTGCAGAGTTCGCTTGAGGTCTAGCAGGAGACGTCGAGGCATATTGACTCATCTATCAGCTACATTTCGCTAGTAGGTTACCTGTTTAATCTACTAGGGGTTTGTTAGCTTTCGCTGTATTTTGTTTTATTTTATTTTTAATAGCTTTGAATACTTGTGGAATTCTTCGGTGTAATTTTTATTCTGGCTACTTATGGATTGTAGCTGAAGATTTATTGATTTTGGAATAAAAAGGTGGTTCTTAAATTCTTAAGTTAGGGTTGTCCATTTTCGAGGGAGGTTTGCCGAGTCTTCGGTAAATTTTCCTTGGAGGTGGTCCCCGCATGACTCATCTCGGGTTTCGGGATGAAATTCGGGGCGGGTCTTGACAGTTCCCGTCCTACTATATATTTTAGGAGTAGTGCTAAAATTTCTCCAAAATGGAGCATGTGAGGATTTAATGGGGAAGCAAAAGCTAAAATCTTAAAAAAAAAAAATTGCTTTAACTCTAACAACTTCCCCATTTTGGAAATTTTGGCATTTATTACTACAATTAAATATTCTACTTCATTTTAATTCTAACAAAAAAGAAATATTGTATATCTTATAACAATAAAATACTCAAGATAAATTTTGTTAACACATCCCTAAATGCTAGATACAAATCTCTCTTTTTATACAAATTATATAAGAGTTTGTAGGTACGTAAAATTACCAAATGAGACATTCATATCAAAAGTAAAGAAAACTTGTTAAAATAAAATATCCGCTTAAAAGTTTTCTTCTTTTATACGAGAACAACTTATGTAAGATACCAAGCCCTATAGTTTAAACCTCTATAAATTAATAACGTCGGGACCGGCAAAAAATATTATTTAATCAAGATTGTTAATTTATCGACATCAATTTTGCTAATTATTTATTTCGGGGCTGGTAAAAATATTATTTAATCGAGGTTATTAATTTATCAAATATTATATTATCAAGGTGTTACTATCGAATTAAAGTTTGAAATTTAGATTAAACTGTTCACACATGCTATGTCGTTCAAACTAAACACCAAACTAGAACTTTGGATGATGCTACATATATACTCCTCTTTTTTTCTCTTTCTTTTTTTTAAATAAATTGAGTAACAAATCTAAAAAAGTATGTGTATTTAGTGAATGGATCGTGTATTTAGTGAATAAATTGTGTATTTAGTGAATAATTGATGTATTTTAAATGAGGGTATTGTAAGAAGGTTGGGTATGTGTATTTAGTAAAATGTTAAAATAATAAAGTCAATAGGTGATGTATTAAGAATGAGATGTGTATCTAGTAATTATGGATGTGTTAATAATTTTCTGAATACTCAATAATATATTTTATACTCTTTTCTTCTCATTGGAGCATATGAGGAATTAATGACAATGCTAATTTCGATAATTTGGGGAAATAAAACTTTGTTGCAAATTTGGGAAAGAAGTACTTCTCTTTCTTCTCCATCCCCATTTTGGAGAATGAGATGAGAAAGCTGTTGAACCTAAAAACAGCTATATATTTCCCAAAATTGAGAAGATCAAAAAAATGGAGAAGCTGTTGGAGATGCTCTAATAGTAGACCTCTAAATGGACCGGATTTTGATCCGGACCAGCTCCAGAGTCGTGGTTTTTAAATGGGTTTAGATTGAAAATTTGACCCATTGATCCGTTAAGGACCCGAATTTGTTAACCCGTTTATTAAACGGATCAGATATGGATCGAGGTTGATCTGATCCCTTAAAGACCTGAATCTGTTTTAAAATAATTAAATATTATTTTTATAAATATAATATTATTTATAAATATTAAATAATTGAATAATTATTTGAATAACCTAAATGTCTAAATTGCGTCTAAAGTATGATTTGATAAAGTTGAATGTTACTAATACCTATGTTATTTTTATGCTCTTTGCTAAAAACATTAGAGGTATAATATTTTGATTATATTAGTTTATTATTAAGGAGTATTTTGACCATATAATTCAACTTTTAATGTAAACATTTATTTTGTTATAACATTGCATTAATGTTTTATGAAGATTTATGATAAAATTAAAAATTATTATTTAAAATTTAAAAATATTTATTTTTATAAATTGATTAGATTAACCGGTCGAGTATCCGTTAGATCCGATCAATTTAGAGTGTATCTAATGGACTAATCCCCAGTCCCACCTGCCCACATGGGCATCGAGAACCCGGACACGTCAACAACTCACTTTAACTCCGTCCTAAATTCTCAGAATGAGGACTAGGTTTCCCTTTATGGAAATGTCAAATTTCATCAATCAAATCTGGACCAAAAATCAAAGATCGCATGACGTGTCAACTTATTAGCCCTTGATTGCTACTAGACGGCTGGGATTGCAACCCGATCAAAACTACAGTTGCAGCAGAGAACAAAAGGTAGTTGCAGTTTTAAGGAACGAAAGCAGAACCCAGAAGTAGAAAGGAGCCGCGCCAACCAAACTAACATCGGATACATATAATTTGCTTGTGTTCTGTCCTGGGTTTAAGGTATGTGAAATTATGGCTGCAAGAAACATGAAGTAGTACTCTTTCGTCGAATTGGGTTTGATTTTAGTATGTTTATCACTTACCTCAAACTTGAGATTTATGTTTGCTTCTTCACTTGTGTCTTTGTCGTTGTTTTTCAGTTCTCCTCTTTTGGGTCATTTCATTGCCAAGCTTGGTTCTTTGTAATTTTCTTTATACTGGAAAAGTAATTCTGAGAGTTTAATTGAAAAAGTTTTGAGCTTTGATTTTGTGGGATTCTGTTTTGAGGTTAATTGATTTTGAACCATGATGAGGAAGACCCAAGTTGAGTAATTGGTGAAGAATGTTTTTGAAGACAGGCTCTAATTGTGTCCACAAGTTTGAATTTTCTATATGGAGTTGAAGTTTTTGAAATGATGTAGAAACCCCCAAAGTTTTGAACTTTGTGGGATTGTGTTTTGAGGTAAATTGATTTTGAACCATCTTGATGGAGACCCCAAGTTGAGTAATTGTGGTTAGGATGAACGTTTTTGAAGACAGACTTGGAGTGAAGTTGTTGAAATGATGTAGAAACCCCGAAGTTATGAGCTTATTCAAATAACCAGCTCTCTTTCTTTTTGTATCTCTCCAGGCGCGAAGTGTAGATATTTAACAGACAACCTGATGGTCTAAATAACCAAACATAAAACACCAACAAACCAAAACTCTTGCTTGTTGCAATCAGGGATGGGTGACAGTTGTGTCATTCACACCCCAACTATTTCCAGCAAACCGAGCCCGAAGAAAACAAAGAAGAAAAAGCGAGGGGGAAGTAAGAAGAAAATGACCACTGAGCAGACTATGGCTTTCAAGTCTGTGAGCGAATGGGTTTATTTGGACCAAGCTTCTTCACTGTCTGCCACTGCAGCTTCTTGTGTTGTAGATGATTTCGGGGTTCAGAAGACTCTTGGAAAAGGCGGAGAGAAGGTAGTGTTTGAATTGCATTCACATTCAAAGTGCAGTGACGGGTTTCTTTCACCTTCCAAGTTGGTGGAAAGGGCTCATGGAAATGGGGTGAGTTCTTCTTGCACTTTTGTCAAACAGCTTTGCTTATATTGGTCTTTCAGCTGGACACCTAAAACTGGATCTATTTTTATTTTTATTTTTTATGTTTCTTGTTTGGGCTTAATATTATATATCAGATTGCTTGAGAAGATTAAATTGGTTTTGGTTTCTGTCTATGTTTTTGGGTTATGTATTGTATCTTTTTCGTATGTGGTAGCTTTTTTAGTACAGACTGGTAGCCCAAACTAACTTAATGGTGATTTTTTATATGTAGTTAGCAGTGACATATAAGATATATAAGTTCACCTAGTATAAAAGATACATATAATGTTTCACCTCATATCATAATTCCTTCTCATATGTTGTACTTTATTCTCAATTCTAATCCTTCAGAGTGAATTTTGGTCATTTATTTACTTTCACCGATACTGTTAGTGATAGAAGCATGGTATATATGATGGTGGGACCAATTACCAATCCCTTGCTGGAAAATACTTGATTATTCATAGATTCCAGCAGACCAGGTAAATGAAAAACGATGCAAAGGATAAACTGTCAAAGGTTTTGACAATTGAGACTGCTCCAGATGTTAAGAAACCACTGTCTTTAATGGATTCTAACTGTGTATTTGCTAACAATTATTTTCATCGCACTCCCTTGCGTGCACTGTATGGCAGAAGGCGTTAGCCATATATAATATATAGGTAGCTTTCCTTGTCAAGCAGGTGGAACAAGGATGTCTTTAATTTCTTATGTCTAGAACATACCTTGTTTTTTGTATTGTCAGAATGAAGAAAACTGATATACCTTCACCGGAATTGGACTATCAAAAGGCATACTCAAAAGACATACTTGAGCTTCTTGTGGTGTAATTGATGTTCACAACTTCAAATTTTTACATGTTCCTGACACTGAAAAAGTTCTCTGCATAGCAAAATTCGTATTTCTATATTTGACTAGCGAAATTGTTATTTCTATAATACTTGAGAACACATGAGTACATACTGAGATGTAGTGAGGTTTAATTAGTGTATTTGCTTATAACAGGTGAAAGTTCTTGCTCTGACAGATCATGACACAATGTCTGGCATTCCTGAGGCCCTAGAAGCAGCTCGGAGGTTTGGCATAAAGATAATTCCTGGTGTTGAGATCAGTACAATATTCCAACCAAGGTAAATTATTTAAAATTATGCTTTGGTGCATGATATCAGATTCTGCGACATTACATTGGTTACTCGTGTTCTATGTTCTGCAGTGCAAGTTTCTTCAGTTCCCTATGTTTCAATTTTATCAGTTTATGATTTACGATTATAGAATGCCATACTTTATTTTTTAAAATTGTTATTTCCAGGAAATTGCAAGAGAATACTGAATACCAAATATATCAGTTTTAGCGGATTAATATTATATGTTGAGTTCTTCAGTAACTATGGATTTTGGGCCTGGTTTCAGAGGAGAGTCTGAACTGGAGGAACCGGTGCACATCCTTGCATATTACAGCAGCTGTGGGCCAACAAGTTTTGAAGAGCTTGAAAAGTTCTTGTCTAATATAAGGGATGGTCGTTATCTTCGTGCAAAGAATATGGTCTCCAAATTGAACAAGCTCAAGTTTCCTCTGACATGGGAACATGTTGCAAGGGTTGCAGGCAAGGGAGTCGCTCCTGGAAGATTGCATGTGGCCCGAGCCATGGTTGAAGCCGGTTATGTGGAAAATCTGAAACAGGCTTTTGCGCGCTATCTTTTTGATGGTGGACCTGCATACTCCACGTAATATTCTAAGCTTATTTTTACATACATATATTTGTTGTTATCGATGGGGTGTATGAATTTATGAAAAAGGAACCATTGTATTGAAAGATTCACACTTCATTGGGTTCAGGGGAAGTGAACCTCCGACAGAGGATGCAATAAAAATGATTCGTGATACAGGAGGTGTGGCTGTGCTAGCTCATCCTTGGGCATTGAAAAATACAGTTGCCATCATCAGAAGTTTGAAAGAAGCTGGTCTTCATGGGATGGAAGTTTACAGATGTGATGGAAAACTAACTGGTATGTAATCTGAGAATCAACTTTCTGTCTTAGACTGCCGAATAAATGGTAGAATTCTGAAATTATTGGATAGAGTGTGGATACTATGATCCTACAAGTTCCTCACCACATCCTCCATATTTTGTTCTATATTGAAATTTTGAATCTAATTTTTTTTAATCCATATCTTGTGAGGTGTATAAGTTGGTATAAGATCATTAAGATGTGAGTGAGAATGAACGTGGGGTATAGATATATGTTGTAGGCTGTAATTTATTAATAAGATGTAATGGTATATTTTGTATTAGGGCAAAGCAGCGTTTTAAGTTTTCATAAACCAAACATCATGGATGTCAGTAATCTACTTTGTTCCGCTTTCAAAAAATATAAAATGACCATTATCAGTTCATTTGGTATCCCTTATTACACTAGGGGCCCCGGGGTGTGCCTACAGTTTTACTGACCATATTTAAAGAGATAGATTAGAACATTAGTATGTTTTACTATATATCCAAATGCTTAACTACGAAACAGCATTCAAGATATAGGATCAGGTGTCATTTTGGATTTTACTATAGTGTTCTCAGTAAGTCTTAATGCCATATACTCCTTGAGACATAAAGCAATTGTTAGTGATATTCTGGATGAAATTTCTTTCAACTGGCATGAATGGATATGTAGAGCCTCTTGGTTCTATAACATTTAATGCCTTCTTACAATCCTAAAGATTTCTTCATTGGGTTCTCATCTTCTCTGCTTATTTTGTTAACAGCATACAGTGATCTGGCTGATACTTATGGTCTTCTGAAGCTAGGAGGGTCAGATTACCATGGCAGAGGTGGGCATAGTGAGTCCGAGCTGGGTAGTGTGAACCTTCCAGTTTTGGTTTTGTGCGACTTTCTTAAAGTAGCTCGACCAATTTGGTGTGGTGCCATTGGTCACATATTAGAGAACTATGCTGATGAACCTTCAGATTCGAATCTAGCAAGTATTACAAGGTTTGGGAAGGGAGGTTCCTCGTTAAGCTGCGGCAAGGAGATGATTGATCATTGCTTGTTTTCATGGTTGACAAATGAAGAGAGGCAAAATGCAGTTTTTGAGGCCATTAAAGTGAAGCTTTCTCGTATTTCAATTAATAACGGAGGAAACCAGGTTGCTATAGAGAGTTTATAATCATTATTCATCATAGTGAATTTTGAGCTACTGATTTTTTTTTTTGTGTGGAGCTTTCATTGGCATTCTCCCAGATGTGATTCTGCACTCCTATTTCTTTTTATATATATTTTTTCAATTTAATTCTGGTAATGCATGTACCAATAGTATTCTCAATTTGTCTGTTTCAGTTTATCAAAGCAACTCTATAAATTTCATGGGTCGAATAGTCGGAATGATTGGTTAGAACTCAGAAGTAGGTCACTTTCAACACACCATCAATATTATGTAATGCATGTCCGAGTTTCATGTGAGATACGATTACATTCTCGGGGCATGCACATAACATTTGTTGTAGTCGAGAGCTTGGTATGAGGCTACTGTGCGGTAAGAAGTTGTCATAGTCATGGTATGACATTTCTCGTATGCTATGTTTGAGCATGTTTTTATAAGCGGTTATACAGTATGCGTGTGCCTCCCCCCACCAAAGTAATCCAAAGTGGTATGAAACTATGAACTCATCACATGATAAATTTTCGTCTAATCCCACTGATGATTTGTCTTTTGTTGAATTAGGTAATTTTTTTTTTTTGAAGTGGGGGTTGGTCTTCTACCCTCAAATCTTGATTAATAAAATTGCAGTAAATTTGCAGAACATATCAAGAGACATAAAACCTAAACCACAAATTACAATACATGTAAAGAACATCCTAAAATAGTACAAAATTCATGTGTATTTCAATAAGCACCAAATAGCAAAGAGTGGACAAATAATATTTTATTTGCTTTGACATAACGGTAACGTACCAGAAAGATAATTCTATAACGAAAAAACATCATTACAAATAGCACAACTTTCCCATTATGTTGTCACCACAAGGATGCCAAACCGGAGAATCGAAACCTGGATCTACAATATCAACACCAAAGAGGATGTCCTTTTTACAGACCGGACAATGAACACTTGTCTCTCCTCTCTATCAAGCAAAAAGAAAAAGGAAAGGCAGTGCTTGAGGAGGTTGCGTCTGACTCCGACGACGACGAAATCATGCATGCTGGATCTCCATCTCGTCCAAGCATTTGGACCTTCGGGCGAACTTTTGGTCGGCCCAACTGCCCTGGTATATAACAATGCCATCAAAGATTTTGTCCCAATTGGGTCAGTCCAACACAGGTCTCAATCCCAACTGTCCTTGGGTCAAACTCCTTCTATTCCTCCATGTTTTGACGCCATTCTCCCTCGACCCATCTGCTAAAGTAGAAGAGTAAATGATGGAGTCTTTACTATTAACAATTCTCTCAGATCTACCCAAAATACTCCACCTTCCATTCCGAAATCCCAACCCAGTTGCCAAAGTTTATCTTCGTTCCCAAGCTCTTCAAGCTTTCAGATCTGAAGATACATTGGCCTCCATGAGTTGATGGAGTTTAAAGGTTTCCAAGCTTGTGACAAAGAGAAGATTCGGCAGGTTTAAATTGAAGAAATTGAAGTTGCCTATTTAGAAGGTCTCTTGCCATATAGGTTGGGATTTCTTTCTATATTACTCATCTTTTATATGGTTAGTCCTAGATATATTTGGAATGTATTTTCAAATATATTTTCAGTCTATTAGGAGATATAAGCTATTTAAGGGTTGTTATTTAAAGAGTTGTTTTTCAATAAGGTCAGTTCATTTTCTCTATAATTTGTTTTAGCAAGTAGTTATAGCATTGGTTGTCATTTTGATTCCATGGTGAGAAAAGGAGAAAGGCACGGCTGGACTAAGGGTTAGTAGTGCTAGGGTTTGGGTAATATATATATAGACATATGTTATAGAGAAAGTTGGTGTAGAAAATATAGTTTTCGTGAATGTGTGCTCTAGAGATTTTGTGTGAAAAATATTCAGATCATAGTATAGTCCTGTGTGGCAAGAGACCTTCGTGGCTCCATTGAAGACCTTCGTGGCTTCAAGTCCTTCGTGGCGTTTCAAGACCTTCGTGGCTTCAACGACCTCCGTGGCGTTATCCTCCTTCGTGGCGACAAAGACCTTCGTGGCTTTGTATTACACTTGACCGTGTTTTTCAAGTGTGAAGTATTTTTACTTTTGAGAATATATTACTTTTGATCATGTGTTGTCAAGTAATTGTAACTTTCTATTCAATAGTAAAGTAAAGTTCTTCTACATAATCCGCTGCTTATCTCATAATCGTTCTATCTAGTATTTTCAAGATCTCTCACTTAAATACCCATAACCAAAGTCCAAACTCTATCCATAACCTCCTTTCTGCTCCAGCTCCAACAAACACAATCTTCTCTCTGTCCCTGACCTCTCCTCCCCCGACCCTGACAACAAACTCTTCAAGTACTCCATCCCCTCCTAATACTCCACAATCTCCTTCAGTCTTTGGGATTGCCTCTTTTCTTGATCAGCTTAGATTGAAAGGACAAGCTAGGGATACCTTGATAGAGGAGGAAGTCAGCAACAAAAGGCTGAGATCTAATGAATCCTCTCAGTTTAGAGCTATCGATGTAAAGTCCACTCGACATCAGCCTGTTCATGCAATCCCAACAATCCCACCCCGAAATCGGGGTCGAGGTCGTGGAAAGGGCCGATCTGGAAGGAGCAAAAGTCAAAGCCATATTTCCAGTGGTACCCCGATTCGTGCTCAAGCCCAAAGAGAGGCTCTTATCAGAGAAACTTTGGCAACCCCAGAAGGTATTATGACAATGCAGTCAATTCTGAATGAGAATTTTCTTGCATCTAGTGCTATATATGATCACAGGTCTATTCCCGTCAATGGAATACCTTTGCTCTCAATCCCTTTTCAGAATCCGAGATTAACTCTAAATCAGCATCTTCCCATCCCTAATCCCCCAGTGCGCAACATTATGCAGTTCCCTCAAGAATCCTCATCAGCTATAATCTTCTTCTTTGGTGATATTCTCAGTTCGATTGGAGTACCTTCCCTCACTCAAGCAGAGATCCTAGCAATAACTAACCCCGATTCATTCCCAAGTAATGGCTTTGGTGGCTGGCCGGATACAGCCACGGGGAACCAATGAAGCTTCTGTCGTGGAACTGTCAAGGGTTAGGGGTTGACTTGATAGGGAAGAACTTGCGGCATTTGGTTAAACGTCACCAACCTACAATGCTTTTCTTATCAGAGACACATCAACAAGAACCTACTTTGCAATTTTGGAAGAGGACTCTAAAGTTTGATCACGTTCACGTGGTAAATCCCTCATCTACGGGTAGCGGTGGTCATGCAGTTTTCTGGAACAAGTCTGTTCATGTGTCAAGTATTTCTAGCTCGGTTAATTTCATAAATACTAGTGTGTTTTTTAATTAGAAGCCCTGCACGTACTGTAATATATCTTGGATGTATGACACTTCTAATGTCAATCAAAAAAGCGCTTTCTGGCGTTCTCTGTACTCGACTTTTTCTCCTATAAACATTCCCTGGCTATGTTTGGGGGATTTCAATGAGATTCTTTGGACTCATGAGAAATTGGGAGGTCAGCCCTAACCCCGTTGGAGTGGCTATGTTCAAGATTTTGTAGATCATGCAAAATTGATTGACTTACATTTTAAAGGGCCTCCTTTCACTTGGTTTTGTATCCAGCATGGGCAGATGGTTATCAAAGAAAGGTTAGACAGGGTTTTTGCCAAGGACTAAAATTTCGCCGATCGTGGAAATTTCGACGGTCCAAAAAACGGATATTTCGATGGAAATTTCGAGGAAATATCGATTGCAGAAAAAAAATGAGAAAATTGACGGAAATTAGTAGAAAAACATGGAAATTTTAAATGAAACTTTGAGAGATGTTTGTTATCTCAATTATCTATTATAATTGACAAAAAAATCTTGAATAAACATTAATCATAGTGAGTTTTAGTTATTTAAGGTGAATAACTACGTGCTGAAGTGCTGAACCAATGATAATTCTTAAATTTTTACTGTAAAGTTTATACATCTAATTTTTTTTGATGGCTGGATACCCAAAGGGAGGCTAGGCCATCACGCCTTATATACATATGATACAACATGGAATTACATGAGTGGTTTAGAGCCACATAGAAGACCTATGAGGTACATAATTTTCACTATCTTCATCGTTTCTTTGTGTAGAGTCTTCAGTATATTGTGAAGAGTAGTCATTAAATGTTACCTCACCTTTGTAGTTTTGCATATATTGACTTACATGCCAACCATAAGGGTCAAGAGGGATTGACTGTGGATTTCCGTATTGAAAGTTGTAAGGATTGGGCAGCGCTTGACCTTGACCATAACCATAATCATTGGAAGATTGTACATCAGACTGTGACCATGACGTATCACTTGATTCAGTTGATTGCACCCCGTAAGGCATGGAATAAGTTGAATAAGGCATTGTCAGATTTTGGCCATAAGTGTATGGTCCATCATTGCCTCCTCCCACACTAGATGAGTCAAAAGTGGATAAAAAATCATATTCATGCGTTGGCATTCTTCATTGGCCTCTTTCTCTTGGTGTATAATGTTTTCCTATAGCTCCAACACCAGAACCTGCTCTCCTACTTCCATGATCACCATCTTGTGTTGCATGTGTGAAGTTTGGCTCACAAGTGAATGGGCTCATATGACCAGGTTGGCTCCCATTGTAATCTTGAACTCCAACATCATCTCCACCACCGCTGTAGCTTCCACTATCATCACCCCTGATGCTTGATGAGCCTCCTGATTTGGTGCTAGAGTTTTCGTTTGTCCTGGAAGGAACTTGTGAGCTACGAGAGGAAATTAGAATGTTAGCTCTACCCACTAATGCATCGATAGATTCTCTATCAGGACCTATAACCTCTTCTTGAATTACTCTTTCTACATTTATTCCTTCCGCACGTGCTTCACGAGCAACTGTAGGTGATGGATTGCGATCCTCGTCATCAAGATGAAGTGGCCTTATCCATTCACAAAGTTGATCTATTGCTTCATCATCAAACTTCTGTTGGAACAGACTCACATATATGCCTTCACTTCTGTTGGAACAGACTCACATCGCAACACATTATTTCCAGGATCCATGCCGCTTAGGTGGTACTTGAGACGTGTCACTCCACCACTTTTCATTGTCAACCGACAATATTTGCATATGCTACCATTTTTGTTGCTAGGAATTTGTTCTCCATGCTCCCATGCAGGATCACGTCTACTTCCCCCACTAGCCATTGAATTTCTTTATAAAGACCTCCTACATATGTATTAAGTTAGAACTCACAAGTCTAAACATAGTAGATAACTAGATAGAAGTGCATTAGTAATTAATTAGAATAATAAAATAAATTACAAAAACATTTAATAATATAGACTAACCACTTACTACAACATCGGAGCATGAAATCAATGCATGAACTAAATGAGGAAGAAGCAGGAGAAAGAACTCAATGAAGAGTGTAGTGAAATATAGAAGAAGGAAATAGCTGACGAGAAACATTAAAAGTTGGCTGTTATATAGGAAATATCTTTGAAAGATGGTTGCAAATTAGTTGCGGTAGAAGAAAGAATATATACAATAAAGATGTAAAGATAGTCAAAGACGAATGAGTAGTAGAGTTGGCTAAGGTGCTAAGTCTTGTATTTTCATCATCAAGGTTCGAGACCCGGAGAGAGCAACTTTTGTCATTTCCATCCAAATTCAACCAACTCACGTTGGTGACCTTTGGAACTTTGCAGATACAAGCCAAGTGGGGCTGTGGGGGACAAAGAGTCAAAGACAAACTGACAATTGAAGCATCTAAAGAGAAAAGGCAGCTTCTGCATGGGGACCGACAGAGATTCAGAAGGATCTCTGACCGATAGAGACAAAGCCACGTGAAGGAGGTGCGCATTTGTTGGGCCGACAGATAAAGAAAAGCCACGTGATCTGAGATTTCTGTGAAATTTCCAAAATATCCCGATATTTCGGCATTTTTCGACTAGAATGAAAGGGGAAGTGAAAGATATATCGCGATCATTAAAAAACGAAAATATCGGCGATATTTCGCCAATATTATCGATTTTTTAGACCTTGGTTTTTGCAAATCAGAGTTGGATGCTTGCTTGTCCAACCAGTCAACTCTTCCACCTTCCAAAATTGGGTTCTGATCACCGCCCAATTTTATTAGACTCTTGTCTCTTCAAGTTTGAGCATATGTGGACCTGCCACCCAAATAGTGTCTCAGTGATTCTGGAAAATTGGAAAAGAGATGTTGGTATATCTGCTAGCAAGAATTGGGATAAGAATCTAATGTTCTGTTCATCAGCTTTGAAGAAGTGGGCCAAGCTAACTTTCCCGGATTTCTCCAAGGAAACAAGCAATGAATTGTCCAAAATCCAGGCAGCTTTAGACTCAGATATGTATGATGTTTTTGGTGCAATATCAGAGACATCAAACAATATCCTAAATTGGTGGAATTATGAAGAAATTTATTAGAAACAGCGCTCCCGGATTTCTTGGCTTGCTCAATACAAATTTTTTCCATCAATCCACAATTACGCATAGAAGGCACAACAAGATTCTACGAATAAAGGACAATGATGGGGAATGGTTATTGGAGGAACGACAAATAGTGAATCACCTAAATGGTTTCTTCAGAGAAATGTATCAAGCTTCGACCACGGAGCATGTTGATGAAGTTCTGGGTTTTGTAAACAAAGTGGTCACTCAAGAAATGAATGATATTCTTCTTGCTGACATAAGTCTAGATGAGATTAAGGAAGCTGTGTTCAGTTTGGGTCCTCAGAAAGCTCCTAGTCCTGATGGTTTCTCTAGATCTTTTTATAGTACGTATTGGGATATAGTCAAGATTAAGTCTCTCCTACTGGAAGCTACCGCAGATTCTTTTCAAGCTCAAACTATATTTGGTTAGTTCAACCATACCTTTATAGTGCTCATTCCAAAAGTTGAAGCTCCTGAACATGCTTTCCAATTCAGACCTATTGCTCTGTGCAATTTTGCATATAAAATCTTAACAAAGATCATCTCAAATAGGCTAAAGCCTATGATGCCTAACCTGATATCGGAAAACCAATCAGCCTTTGTAGAGGGGCGTCAAATACAAGACAATATGGTGATAGCTCATGAGTGTTTCCACCATCTTAAACTTCTGAGATCAAAAGGTGATGAGGAATTGGATGTAACAAGGGTAAATACGGATGGTCCTCTTATCAGTCACCTCTTTTTTGCGGATGACTCTATCTTCTTCCTAAAAGCTTCTCTTGCCAATTGTGAAGTCCTGTCAGACATTCTCCATCATTATTGCTCAGCCTCTGGACAGTCCATCAATGATCAATCTATAAAAATCCTTTTTGTTCTTTAGTCCAAGCACCAGACCGGAAATAGTTCACCTGTTAAGTTGGGTGCTTGGGATGCAGGCGGTGCAAAATCCAAGTAATTATCTAGGTCTCCCTACCATTTGGAGAAGATCTAAAGTCTCTGCTTTAAATTTCATTATAGAAAAAATTGAGGCAAAGATTAAGGGCTGGAATCAATCTATTCTATCTCGGGCGGGCAATGAAGTAATGGTGAAAGCAGTTGCTATGGTTGTTCCAACATACTCTATGTCTATCTTCAAATTCCCAAATTCAGTATGCAAGAAGATTAATTCGGCCTTATCAAACTTCTGGTGGGGCAACAATTCGACGAATGACATTCACTGGAAAAAGTGGGAAGCTCTGGGAACCCCAAAATGTCAAGGAGGTATGGGTTTTAAGAGTATGACTGATTATAACACAGCTCTTCTGGCTAAATTGGGATGGCGCATTCTCAACGACCCTCAGGATTTATTGGTTCATGTCCTTAAAAGTAGATATTTCCCTGAAACTTCTTTTCTCAAAGCTACCCGGGGAGCCTTTCTTTCTTGGGTTTGGTCAAGCATCATTCATGACAACTCTCTGTTGAAAAAAGGCTTGCACTAGAAGATAGGAAATGGTCATTCTATTGATTTCTGGAGAGATAAATGGATCACTTCTTTTCCCTCTGAAAGTCTTCATAGATTTGCTCCCCCAAACTCTCCTTCAGTACCTGTCTCTCTTTTCATTAACCATGATAAGGCTTCTTGGAATATTTCCTCTATTCTCCTCCTCCTTCCTCAGGAGTACATCAATGCAATCATGGCAACTTCTTTTGGTTCTGCGGCGGATGAGGACTCCTTGATCTGGAAAGAATCCAACACATGAGTGTACCCAGTAAAGTCTGGTTACAAGAGTTGTATATCTGCTCAAGTCACAGCCCATTCCATCAATCATCATCAGTCACATTCTCCCCCCAAAGAATTATGGAAATGGGTGTGGGATCTTCGAGCACCTCCTCGGATCATTCACTCCAGTTGGAGAATTCTTTCAAGAGCTATTGCTACAAACCTGGCTAGAAGCAAACAACACATTGCTCCCTCCCCGCTTTGCTAAATTTGTGATACTCATTCAGAATCTATTAAGCATGTCATCTTACTCTGTCCTTGGGCTCAAAAATGCTGGTTTATGCATCCTCTATCCTACAAGGTAAATGAACAATCTATCACTTCCATGGATAGATGGTTCACAGCTCTTTATAATCATCAGTCTCAGAATAGCTTAATGGGAAACTCTTTCTTCACTCATGTTGTTTTCTTACTTTGGTTCATCTGGAAGGGAAGATGTGATTATGTGTTCAACAAGACTTTACCTGATCCAATCTCAGTTGCTTCAAGAGCTTTCTCAGCAGCGGAAGAGTTTTTAAGAGTCCCCAGAAATTTGTTTTTTTCCTAATCATAGCTTGGGGACTGTTGATGCTTCAAATCTTCAGTCTTGGTCCACCCCGAATCAAGGAACATTGAAGTTTAACACATATGCAGCTTGGGATTCTGATTCCCTCTCCTGTGGTCTTGCTGTGGTGGTTCAAAATAAGAAAGGTCTTCTTGTTGCTGGTGCCTCAAAGTTATATGTTGCGCCATCTGCCATTGCTGCAGAAGCCATTGATCTTGGCCTCTGTTTAGCTTCTTCTTCTTCTCTCTCTCTCTCTCTCTCTCTCTCCTCTTTTTCGCTGGAATCAGACTCTCTCTCCCTCATTTCGGCTTTTCGAAATCCTTTGTCGCTTGTGGATTGGTCTGCTTCAACCTTAGTCTCAAGAATCAGGCGAAAGACCTCAAGTTTCAAGCGAATTTACTGGTCTTGGACCAATAGAAAGGCAAACTCGACTGCGGACTTTGTGGTCTCTTTGTCTTTGCAGAGGGTGTGCTCTGAAGATTGGTCCTCCAACCCTCCATCCTCCCTCATGCAAATTTTACTTTTTGATGCAATTTCTCCCTCTCCTTAATGGGGGAGTTTGTCTCCTTTGTGTTTTTGTTTCAGTTGTTGTTCTTTGTTTTTCTTTCAATGAATTTTTCATTACCAAAAAAAAAACTGTTTCTTTTTTCTTTTTTCTTTTTTGATACAATTCACCCACTGGTTTTGGCTTCGATGTCTGTATAGACCTTGTGACATGGGAAGAACAACAAACACTCCATGCTAGTGAAGCTGCCTGTGACGTTATTAAAAGGAAGGTCGAAAACCTATGCCCTTTTGAAAGGGGAGGAAACAAGGGAGACGATTTTAGCTTTAGCTTCGAGTCTTTGACAGCTCTGTGGGCCCTGGGCTGTGCCCCTCTTTCCACAACTCTGTTAGATTCCTCTTCTTCTTTCTTAAGTTTCCTTTGCTCTCTAATCTCAATTAATTAATCTCTTAATCCCAACCCTTAATCACCCGACAAGATTCCTCATTACCACCTCAAACCTCTCTGTCTTCCCAACCCAGTCTACTCTAGTCTTCTATTTCCACTTAGATTTCCTATATCTCTTTTAATTAGCATCTCAATAATCCCATTTCTTTTTCACTAATACAACTAAAACCACAGCACAAACTATATATATTTATTACTTCCAAATCGCTAAAATCTCCCTTTTTGATCTTCTTCTTCTTCTTCTTCTTCTTCTTCTTGCACTCTGAAATGCTCAAGCTTTTTAGGATTTAGTTCTTCCTCTCTCCCTTGTTATCTGGTACATCACAAAGCTCAATACTTTTTTCTTCCAATTGAATCAATCAATCTCAAAGGTTTGAACTTTATGTTTTTCATTTCATCAATTGGGTTTATTTTATTGGTTTCTGATCAAGGAAAACATGTGTGTGCTTGCAGAGTAGATTACCATTTGAGGTGTTGTCAATTGTGAAGCTGCTGCTGCTCACATTCCAATCATCTTTTTCAGGTTGGTTTGTCTATAATTCCCATCCCTTTATGTCTACTCCACTTTTTTATATGAATTCATACTCGTATATTGATATAGGTATATAATTTCAGTTATCTGTAACACCCAACTGTTGTATGATGATTTTGTGTGTGGATGGTTGATTATTGTTATGTGTTCTTCACCAGGATTTGGTCTTTGTATGTTTAAGATAGTATCAGAGTGCTTCTGGTTGATGAGATTTCCAATGATGGCTCCTTCAACCTAACAGAGATACCAAAGCCTTGATCTTTCAAAATTGTATATTCATACATCAACAAATCAGATGCTATTACTTATCTAAACTCCGAATTTTGTTTTATTAAGCTAAAGATAGAATCAGAAGAAGCATTTTTTATGGGTTTGAAATAGGACCCTTATATTTCTTGTGCTCATTATCTGGTTAGAATATGAAGCCATTTTATAGTTCACATCTAAATATTTGGGGGACATATGCTCATGAAAACCACTGTTGAATTGATACTTAAAGGATTTTCTGCCTGAACTTAAAATTTGCGAGATAAAGTTCTCTGCATTCTAAAGTAATGATTTTATGTGTAAACTTTATGATGAATTGTATTGTTTACTTCTGTTAAAGCTGAAACTTCAGAAAACCATAAAGGGTATAAATGGCGCAAAAAAAAAAAACCATCCTGATAGCTTTACTTTGCAAGTAGGATCATCCTCCGTGGATGTAAATGAGTTTGTATATGATCGGGTACATCTTTTTGAGTTCGTATTCTTACTCTCTGATCAGATCGTGAAGTTCAAATTTAACTAAATGATGGCTGCTGAGCTTGTCAATTCTGCAACAAGTGAGAAACTGGCTGAAATGGATTGGACCAAGAATATTCAAATCTGTGAATTAGTTGCTCATGATAATAGGTATGTTCATTTAACATTTCCAACTCTCTGTAAGAAAGGGTCGCGTTATGTGTGTACAGTGTAGTATGCTTGTTTTATCGGTCGCTTGTCCTATGGTTTTGTATCGAGTCAAGTTATCAAGTCTTTTTTTATCCATTGCTTGGGAAGGGGTCTTGAACATTGTCATAACTTTGGTATAAGGTCAGCTGAACTGATGTCATTTCACCTATCTTTCATAAAAGGTTTTCACTTTTACATGTTTGGCATGATATTGCTGGAAACTGTTTAGCACATGATGTTACGCACAGAAACAGTTGAGATATGTGAAGCTGATGACAGTCAGGTGTAAAAAATTGTGTTTGGAGGTGGGTTAATTAGTTTAGAAGTGAATGCTTGTTTCACTTTTGAATGTGGTTGGTTAATACAAAAGGGATAGAAGTTACCACATGTATGATCTGCCTCAACTAATTCCTCCATGCTTTTCATGAAATGGTGTCTTGTATTATATACATAGTTTGATCAAATTGAGAATTTGGTTAGTGGTTGCACTCTGCAAGCCAACTTTTTTGGTCATGCCATATAGTCATTTATATCTTATCTGTTAGTTTAAACTTTCTGTCTTGAAATTGTGTTTCTCATTTGATTAAACTAAATAGTCCTTTATTCAGATTTTTATTATCCTCACTTATATCTTACATGCGCATTCCTTTGGTTATGGTGTAGACAAGCTAGAGATGTCATTAAAGCTATCAAGAAACGTCTGGGGAGTAAAAATGCTGATTCTCAACTTTACGCAGTTATGGTTAGTATGAGCCTGATTCCTTACTAATTTTTTTTGGGACTAATTTTAGTTTACCCCTATCAACTTTAGGTCGATCATCATGTTAGTCCATTTTCTTTCAATTTCATTAAAAACACCCCTCGACTTCCAATTTTCATCAGTTGTGTCCAAACATCCGTTTTCCATCCAATTCCTCCGTCATGTGATGACTTGCATTAAGAAGAAAACCAAATTTGAAGTCGTTGGGCCCATAGACAAATGGCAAAATAGACAAATTACATTCAATCCCACCAAAATCACTAAGGTTAGAGGGTTGTGATGGGAACAAAGATGTTTATCGATATGGGGGAAAAATGGTCAGAAATGTTATTTATTTATTTTTTTTCAGAATTTGACTTTCTTGTTGTTGCCATGTCATCACTTGACGTATGAATTGGATGGAGAACGGAGGTTTGGACACGGTTGATGAAAATTGGGAGTCGAGGGGTGTTTTTGATGAAATTGGGACACGGCTAAGGATTCTTCATACTTATTAGAATATGCTGTTACAATTTTAATCCCCTCCCTGTAGCCTTCCTTTCCTGATATGAACATCAAATAATATCGTCCATTTCTTTTGATTTTGTAGTTGCTGGAGATGTTGATGAACAATATCGGAGAACAAATTCATAAGCAAGTGATCGATCTTGGGGTTCTTCACAGTCTAGTGAAGATAGTCAAGAAAAAGGTGTGAACTTGTATGTAGACAATAACTGAAACTAGGTGAATTTGTAAAATAATTCATTTACTTAGATTTTGTGGTGGTTACAGTCGAACTTACCAGTGAGGGAGCGCATTTTTCTACTGCTAGATGCAACACAGACATCCCTTGGCGGTGCTTCTGGAAAATTCCCCCAGTATTATACTGCTTATTACGACTTGGTGGTAGGTACAAACTTCCAATATAACAGCTCTCCTTAATGAGAACATTTCGCTGGAATGATAGCATATGATATGTGATTAAGCATATCTTGTGAAATTATAGGTGCAGAGATGATAGAGATCTCAGTTTGTTTTGCAGACTCAATGTTACCAAGCATTTAAAGAGCTTATGATTAATATAATTAGTAGTTATATGATCGTAGTGAGGCCTAGCATTTTTTTAGAGCTAACATAATTCTCCTGTCCCTCCACATGTACAGTGAGATTTGAGATTATGTAGGCTTTGTTTCCTTATAGGGTCAATCAACCTCACTAATTGTTGAGCCTAATGCTCTACTATATGGTGAAGGGAAACTCATTTGAGCATAATGCTCTACTATATGGTGAAGGGAAACTCATTTGGTTGATAGGTGGAAAAGATAGTGTTTTTATGGGTTGGGTGGAGTGTAAATGTACTACTATGTTGCAATGTTGCAATTATGTAAGTTAATGTTCTGCATCAATGTTCATGTTAAAGCACTGATTTTAAAACAATATTATGCTGCTCAATATCATGCTTCTCCTATCATTCTCATAGAGTCCCAAACTTTTTATTTTTCTCAGTTTTATAAGAAGGTAAAAGTAGTGAATACCTTATTAAGAATGTAACAAACAACTTACAAAAGATATGATTTTATCCTTGTGCATTCTTTTAATGGATTTCTTTTTATGATTGAAGATGGTTGTTCTGAAATTAGTAATGTGTTGGTAAGTGATAGGAGTGTCTATACTCTATAGCAAGTTGGTATATAATTGAATTACTGACCATCTGCTAAAGAACAAATTTTGCTGCCTGACTTTATTTTGTATCTTTTCAATGGTAGTCAACAGATCTAAAAAAAATGACTATCTCAAGAATCTTAATACTTTCATGTTAGGGGATTGTCTAACCCCTTCTGTATCATGTAATTATAGAGTGCTGGAATACAGTTCCCTCAAAGGCCTCCTCCAGTACCTTCAAATCGCCAAGTACCAGAACCAGCTAAGAATAATTTACCTAACAGGGATGAAGGGGTTGCTCCACGAGTGGAGCCACGTGTTGTTCCTGAATCTAGGTACTTTCAGTTCAACTTTTAATGCAAACATTTTGTTAATCGAAACCATATAATGATGCATGCTCAACTATCCCTACAATAATTACACAAACATGTGTTGCGTACTCGCCTCCATGGGTTCACACAAAATCCACCAAGAGAATATGCAAATATGAAGTGTTACCAAACCTTCTTGTTGTGACTTGTGTCTCCGAATGATCGTTATTTACTATTGCATATTTGCATAACTGTTTCATGCAGTATTATCCAGAAGGCTGCTAATGCACTGGAGGTTTTGAAAGAGGTCCTTGATGCAGTTGATAGTCAGCATCCAGAGGTATGAAAATGAAGTTTGGAAAAATGAGTTACAGTGATATCTTTACTATGCTACTTGACAAATTGACATCTTTATGGTAACTTCTAAGGTAAAGTTTATATCTGTGTAGGGTGTCTTTTTTCATTTTTTGGGATTTGAGAGTGACAAACAGAAATAAAAAATGTGACACGTTCCCTTTTGGTACTTGATGATGATAGTTTGTGTTGATAGGAATTCCTTCTGTTCTCATATACTCATTTTAGCTTAAGAAAGGATTATAAAACCAATTTCTACATACACAAAGTTGGGTTAATTGGCTGATTACTTACTTCAAATCTCATCCTTTCTATGTGTAAATAAGGTTGCCAACCTTAAGCTGGTGCTGTATTGTTAACATCCTTCTCATTTTGTGCAACACAAATCTTTACCCCGTATGTTTCAACAATTTTTTTTTTTGTGCACGGTCTGACCCAAGGACTCATCAAAAAGTGGTAGTTCAAGTTGATTTTCGATTCCTAGGCATTGCTTAAGTATCATGGGTCTCCTTGATACATTGCATTATTGATATGGTTATGATGGCGCACAATCTCAGCTTTAAGCTTGGCCTCCTTGCTAAGGTATATGGCACTTGTACTGATGGACAGAAACCTGTGATGTGTTTACCAAATCACAGAATGATTTATATGCCTACAATTCCACTCCATATTGTAGCATATGGACTGCATCATTTCCTTCATCAGCATGGTGTTGTCATCATAACCATGTACTTTGAGCTGCATAGAGTCATAGACACTGGGCTAGGCCGTCACCAATACCATTAGTAGTACTAGTACCCAAGGACCCCTCCAAATGATGCTGAAGTCCCTTCTCGTCTACCCTATATCTCCAATCCTCTAAATGCAGTGTCAATGTCGGGAGGGGGGCCACTTATAAGTTACAGCCATCATATGTCTGCAGTGTGTACGTGAGGCATGGACTTGGATATTCAAGTCTGACAGAAGAAGCTTCCGTTAGATGTAGGGAGTGGGGATATCTATTCAAAATGAATATGTAGGGAGTTCGGACATCTATGTGTTTGCATGTTTTAATTTATATACCTTGAGTCTATAAAAAAGTAATTACACTGTAAGGCCCTTGGGTCCCAAGTTAGTTGTCTTAATTTCTTTAGGTATTACCTTTTCGAGTTTTGACTGTTAGATATGTTTCTTCAGGGGGCAAAAGACGAATTCACCCTTGATCTTGTGGAGCAATGTTCATTCCAAAAGGAAAAAGTTATGCATCTTGTGATGACTTCTCGGTAAGACTGTCCTCTGAAGTGTATTGATTTGCCTCGTATTATTGGCTTCATAATATTGTTGAACCGCACTCTGATAACTAAATATTGTAGATGTTGTGTTAAAATATACAAGGGGTGCAATAAAAATATAGGTCTCAATCAAACCATGATATAATTATTTGGGATAACGAGAAGATATAGTTCTGGAAACTGGAAGGAACAACCTAAATGTCTTAAAATGATGCATAAATGTGGAAACCCTAGCCAGTACAGAGACCATAAACTGCAGCTGCCTTTTAGTCAAGCAAGGAAGAACCTAGACATGGGCTTTATGGGATCCAAATGGGGTATTCTTATTGGGTCAAGAAATTCCAAACTGTTTTCCTTTCACCTTTTGAAGGATGGACTGTTGGAAATGTGAACTTAACATAGTACATGGCCTTGATGGCAGCTGCAGTATTCTCTTAAAATGTGATCACTTTAGCTCAGGAACAGGGGACGTGTAGATGCTAAGCATACATTAAAGCAAAAATGCATTCATTTACTACTTATAGCACTTGGAACTTCAAGTGATCCATGTGTTTTGACTTTCTTAGGAATGAGAAGGTGGTTTCTCAAGCTATCGAATTAAATGAGAAGCTCCAGAAGGTTCTTACAAGACATGATACCCTTCTTTCTTGCAAGCCTACATCAACCGTAAACCATCTTGTTGAAGAACCGGGAGAGGAGGAAGAAGAAGAGCCAGAACAGCTTGTTCGAAGGTACATTCAACTACATGGGATTATAATTTTCGTGGAAACTTGATCATACACAGGTTCTCTACATGGGAATATATTATTCATATTAGTTTCTTTTAATCTGGGTGTGCTCTGGCAATTTCCTTTGATTGGAGATTACAAGTGTTGGAATAATCTCGTGATCTGACATTAGTTGTCTGTGGCTGAAAACCTTGACAGGCTACGGAAAGGAAAAGCTTGTGTGAGGCCCGAGGATGAAGAGCGGTCGGCTGAGCGTCCCAACTTGGGTTTGCTTGGATTATCCAATCCTGGAGAAAGGCTCAACTGTCCACTTATACGACCACTTTGCTTGGAGCCATCACCTGAATCAAATGGACATCATCCACCTGTTGCTATTCCACCCCCACCTGCCAAGCACATTGAGAGGGAAAGATACTTCCAGGAAACCAAAGTGGATGGCTCTAGTTTGGCTGGCCACGTCAGAGGCCTCTCATTACACAGTCGCAATGCAAGTAGCTCTCTCAGTGGAAGCATGGATTTGAGTGACTGACTGTCTTACTAAGGGGTCATGTCTTGTGTGCTTAGTCTGTTTCGTTGTTCTTTAGCAGTTGATATGGTGTCGGCTTCAGATTGGGTAGTTCTATTGGTGTTGTGGACAAGTTGGAAATATGCTGAAGCGTCTGTATTAGAGTCATGCTTCATATGTGATCTTGTGTCCTGACCTCAGGTTTTGTTTTTCTAAGCTTGACCCTTTTATATAATGATAGAGGACTGTACAGAGAATTTAAGAGGCTAATTTTATTCAATTTATTTGACACAATGTCTGTGTTTTGCATTTGGGCAATGACGCCAAAAATCTGTATCAAGTGAGTTCTAATCGTCCCATATAAAGATCAAATCAAGTCTCTTCTCAATCTGCAACAGATTAAGTTGGAGCAAGAGCCAACATTGAAGCCAATGATCCATCATCAGTTCATCACTCTTAAAAATAGGCACAACAAGGGTTTGGAGATCAAAAACATCTTCACCCACCTTTATCAGAGGAGACCACCACTAGCTTCTTGGTTATAGAAATGAGTCACTCCGTCTACTACACAGTAAAAACCAAATCACCAGCTTCCGTAGCATTATGATCCCAGATCATACTATTTCTTTCCTACCAAAGACTCCTCAAGCAATACAAGAACAGTTGACCAATAATGTATTGAAAGTGAACTTACTAGGATGGATGATTGGATGTACATTAAAGCCTAGTGGGAGGGTGGGGGTGAATAGGCTTAGACAAAAACATATGCTTAATTTTAAGGGATTTGATTTAGACCCAAGTCGCCAAAACTGTGGCAGGAGGATTTCTGACTGCCTACAATCCCAGGAACCCAGATTTCTATATTATTTTCAAATTAACTACAAACAAAAAATTACCATGGCCGAGCCTAAGATTTTTAGGTTCAGGAGCAAAGAGGAATTTTAAAATGACGTATGTTATTACGACCCTATTCACTTTTTTTTGTTACAATAATGGTAGTCGAGTGAGCTACCACTCCGGGGTCGGGAGCAACATGTAGGTATGACCTTTCCCCAAGAGATGTTTTTCATAAGCTGGGGTTCGAATCAAAGACCTCCTATTATCAGAAGAATCCTTGTATCGTCCGCTCCATTTGCAGTCTAGCATGTTTCTACTAGACCAACCTCTTAGGTACGACCCCATTCACTTTAGAGTATGTAACTCTAATATCTCATTCCAATGAAATCATACAAATAAGTTTTTATTTTGTATATTTTTAGACTATTTTGCCTTCAATCCCTTAAACACATTCATAGTGTGAGTGACCGAATAAGAATAGATGCTACTTGGATCTCGTTGGAATTTCTTGAATGTCACTGGAATCTCACTTTACCTTGTCGGAACCAAACCGGACCCTCGCCGAAGGTAATATTTACTGGGGGCATAAGAAATCCATAAGGTAAAAAATCATATGTAATTAGTAAAATAGTTTTTTTTTTTTATGGAGTAAAAAAGAAACAAAGTTTATAAAGGCCCAAGAGGCTAGGAGAACCGCCCTTCCTTCTCCTCTCTCTCTCTCTGTGAGTCCTCCTCTCGCATGCATTTTACCGCTTCTCCATTGTAAGATTCCCCCACTCTCTCCTTCTCTCTCTTCCTTCTTCTCTCTCACACACACACTCAAAAGCTTGTAGCTTTGCTTTCATGGATTATTACTGATAAAAGCTCTGAGCTTTTTGCCTGTGGCGGGAACGCGCTCTTGTTCTTACATTGTTTCCGATTCCTTTGCTTTCGATCGCTTCGTCTTTGATTTGTTTGTGTTGTGAAATACGGATTAGGCTTGATGCCCATTTCCATGATTGCGGTGTTTTGTGTTTTGTGGTGCTTTGTGTCCCTTAAATGCTGCGTTGTGGGAATCTAGGGTTTCTGGGGTTTTGATCGTCAACAGGGTCCTGAGTTGTGTTTGATGAAATAGATGATGTACTGGTTTTTGTTTAGCTTGTGTGATTTTTGAAGCTTGTGTAGTTTTGTTAATCAATGCTAATGAGATGTGTGCTTGCTGATGCTTGTGGATTTTTTATTTGAGCTGTTCCGGAAACTATGAAATTGTATTTGTGAGGTGTGAACTGGATTAAGATGATTGGGATGGATTTTCTCGAATTGAAATCAAGTTTTGCATCTTTTAGGTGATGTGTTGTTGGGATTTTGGAATGCTGTTTTCTTGATTGATAATTTTCTTGATGCTCGGGTTATATGCTTCTCTGAAATTTGAGGGAATGAGTGAAAAAGTGGAATTTCAAGCTGTGTGTTTAGTTTCTTTGCTGGAGTTGAATTTGGTTACTGAATCAAACTGGTTTTGAACATTTGCATAAGGCTATGCTAACTGGGCTTAGTCTTGCTTCCAGAACTCTTGCATTGTTTATTGTTATTGTTTTATTCACTTTAAGCTCTTGATGCAGCTAACTTTTATTCATTTAATGAACTGAATTTTCTATATGCAGGATTCTCGTGGGCCTTGTTAGTGCATCTTCATTGAGTTATGAGGATGCCCCTATTGAAAAGAAAGCCTTTTCCCTTGGCTGAACTGCCTGATGACTTGGATCCAAATGAGCTCGTATACCAAGTTCGGTACACAGGGGAGATATTTCGGGATTATGTGTATCCTTTCCTTATACTATAAAAGTTGTTTGACTCTTTTTTCAACTTTATTTCTTTTTGCTTTTGTTTCTTATCGTACTGCATTTTGTGTGCTCTCTAAGTATAACACATGTAGAGCAGGATAAAGACAAATGATGTTCATCAAAGTTCTGTGTCTTTAGGCATCTAAAAGATAGAATGGGGAGGGGAAAGAAAAATTTAACCTTTTACAGTTTTCATGCATGTTCAAATTAGCATTTATCTTGTCTGACTTAACATGGATCAGTGAATATTTGAACCGTATAAATTTGTATCGCCAAAGAATTTGGATGTGCAAGGTTTCTGGAAAGACTAACTTGACGTACGAAGAGGCTTTGCTATCAGAAGAACATGCAACAGAGAAGACTCATATGTTCCCTAAAGAGCTCATGGCACCTGCTCTGCAGATTATTCAATACAGTAAGAACTAATTTTGTCCAGTATCTTATACATTGACATAGCATATGATTTTCTTTTCCTTAGTAGATGTTCCAGCTCCATACGTCATAAGTTCATATATAGACATTTTTTCATTAGTGGAGGTTCGTCTAGATCATCAGAAGAAAGTTATCTTCCCCCCCCCCCCCCCCCCCTCTAATTGAGCACATTTTTGGTGACATTATAAGTAGTGTGCCTCGTCTTCGGAAAAAAAAAAAAACATGCCTTTGCTGTGTGTAGATTAGGTTCTTTTAATCAAACAGAAGGGAAGACTTGACTTGAGGCTTAATCTAACATAAAGGCCTCAATTCCACTGAACTCCTTAAATATCAAATCTGTATTAGATAATCTTCATATGCTATCATTAGAAGTAAATGCATGCTGAGATCCTCCAATATGGTGATTGGGGGCATCAGTTCTTTATCTTATTGCTGCAAGTTTGTGGTTGGTAATGGGGAAAGTATGAGGTCTTGGGAAGAGAGATGAGTTGGTGAAAGCTTTTTACCATTACTTTCCACATTTTTGGATTATCGCATTATCATCTTTTTCCATTTGTACGGGGTCTACTAATGCCCTTTATTCTTCCACTCAGTTGGGACTTTGGTTTTGTAGGGAACTTAAGAGATACCAAAGTAGGAGCGCTTATGTCTTTTAGAGGGTGTGTTCTACTGGTTTAATGACTAGAAAAAAAGTCTGGTTTCTGGAGTCATCTGGGAGTTCATGATAGGAAACATTTTCATTCAATACATTCTATCGTATAAGGTGGTGCAAGCCTGATAATAATCTGTAATATTCTCAAAATGTATAGTTATAGTCTTGCCAGATTTCAGTGAATGATTTGTCCTTTACTGGTGGGATTCATATTTCATTCATAAGATTCTTCTGAAAAGAAAAAAAAACATATATCTTTTATAAAATTAACAACAGTAGCAATTTTGTTTGTTTATGCTTTTCAGTCGACCATATCACACATTCTGATAAGCAACTATTAGGATCTAGATTAAAAGGCTTGTTTGCAGCCTATTCTAGATGCTAGATGTACCTTGATTCTGTTGGCAACTAAATCCACAAATCAGTGCTGTTGGTTTTCAGTCATAAAGTTGTAAATTTGTATCAGGCTTCTGCTGATTTGTGGTTCCAACATTAACACAGTACAAAATTTGTTAACTTCTTTTCATGGCAGGTATGCTTCCATTGAAAGATCTTGCTGACATGATAGCTACAAAGTTGAATGAGCGGTTATGTGTCGGTGCTGAGTTGTATGCAAAGAAGGATGGTGGTACATATTCTTGCAAAATATCAAAGGTTCTTGAGGATGGTACTGGAACAATCAAATATGAGGTGGCCTGGCTGGACAGGAATAAGGAAGTTACTGGGACTTCCATCGTCAATGAGGAAGATCTGATACAGAAGAAGCCTCAATTTAGTAGAAACTTTGTGAAATTGTTTATTCGGGAATCTACCTACCGAAATGCTCCTTGGGTGCTTCATGATAAACTTGCACAAAGCCATGGGATCTCCAAAAGTGTTCCACAGAACTTAAAGGGCAAAGTTTTCTTCAAGGATGGACTACTAGTTTGCAAGAAAAGAAAGGAAATGGGGGAGGTAGTTGAATAAACTCATTTGTCTTTTTGTTGAAATGTTGACATTGTTCCCCTGTCTTATAGTTTATCATATGCAGGAAGCACAAGATGAACCAGGAAATTTTAAAAAGAAAAAGTCTGATGGTTCAGGTACGTCGTAACATTTTATAACATAGACTGTAAACCTATAAATTGTTATTTATAGTGGATTACTGCATCAGTATTTGATCTAAAAAGATTTTCCCAGATGCATGTCTTGTAAATATTGTCAATCTATTTAATATTAACAATCTGTTGGCTTGAATTTGCAGAAATTGATCAACCAGCAGAAGAATCTATCAAGTATCCAATTGATGACCTCTTGGTGCAGCCACATCCAGATGATCCAATTTTTACAGATCGCCCGTCTCCATCTAGGGACTTTAATGTTCCAATGGAATGTGTTGGTGATCTTTTAATGATTTGGGATTTTGTTTCATCTTTTGGAAGGCTTTTGCACTTATGGCCATTTTCTCTTGAAGATTTTGAAAAAGCTATCTGCCACAAGATGGGCAATTTGACTCTTCTTTTTGAAACTCATGCCGCTCTTCTTCGGGTGCTCATAAATGACAATGGTGAACATGTTTTAGCTGTACAGAAGCGATGGCCAAAGGTTAAAGACCAACTTATTATTTCTATTTCCTAATGTTTCATTTCCTGTTTGTTTTGGTGTTGATGGCCTGATAACTTTTCCCCTGTTTTTTTTTTATCTTGTTTTTCTTTTTCAGATTACATTAGTCACTTGGACGGACTGTTTGTGGAATTTCTTAGAATTGGTGAAGATTTCTGAATTACGTGAGCACACAGCAACTATCAAGCGGGGCCACTATGGCGTTTTAGATGCTAACGCTAAATTGGCAATCTTCCGAGAATTGATTAATCTAGCACTTGAATCAAATATTGTTAGGGAGAAGTTGGATGAAATTGTTGAACAGAGGCAAGCACTTGGGGCCTCAAGGAGAGAGGAAGCATTGGAGGAAGCCAGAAAGAAACGAGAAAAGAAAGAGCAGTTGAAGGCTGAGCCGGATGTCAATCGAGTAGTCGATCCCAAGAGTGCAGGAAATGCTTCAGCAAACGGTAACCGTATAAAGCAGAACAGAGATATAGTAAAGAAAAGAAATGGTGAGATCTTGTCAAATAGGGAGGATCATGAATTGGATAAAAGGTATTGCTTTTTTATTGTCATATATAAGAAATATATGTGTGTGTGTGTGTGAGAATCTACTCATATATATCTAGATACTGAACGATTAAGATGAGAATCTATGATCGAACGATTAAGGACATTCTTATTGTAGAAACGTCCTCCTGGTCAGCAAGTGACCAAGAATTCACTTCAGTCACCAGACCTTGGATTTAATATTAAATGTTGAGATAAGGAATAATTTTTGTTGTTTAATTATCAGCCGTTAACATTAGATCCGAAGGTATGACCAAGAGGTCACTACTCTTAGTTACTGATCTTCCTTTAGTTTTAGGTTTGAAAATCTGTTTTCATTTCTTATAGTGAGAACAAGAAATTGGACTCCGCGTCAAAGCAGAATGGGGTGGGGAAAGCTCCAATAAACAATGGGAAAGATTTATCTGACAAGGAAGCAATGAAACTGCCAAGGGATGATGGAAAGGATGTCAGGGGAAAGAGTAGCAAAGAACGGGTTTGGTCTATCTCCTTATTCAGCTCCTATCTGTGTCACTGTTTTCCTGTCATACCTTTTTATGAAAATCCTTGCTTAACAGAGAGAATATTATGAGCGGGAGATGGAGAAACTATTTGTACGCACCGACTCATTGGGTAAAGACAGAAATCATAACAGATATTGGTGGTTCCAGCGAGATGGTAGAGTATTTGTTGAGAGTTCCGATTCCAATCAGTGGGGATACTATTGTAGCAAAGAAGAGGTACCAAGTTACTTCACTATCATAACTGTGATGGTTTTGTTTTGCAAATATTTATGATATATTTTCTTATTTGGATTTGAACAGATTAATTTGTTGATGGGGTCACTGAATTGCAAGGGTGTGAGAGAGAGGGAGCTCAAACAGCAGCTTGAAAAATTTCAGAGCAGAATAAGGTTAGTTAATTAAACTTTGGAATTGATTCTCTGAATTTAATATTCTCTCTATGTGTACTTTTAAATTTAGTTGCATAAGCGTGTTATCTCCGCATGTTTATTTTAGATAGTTAAGCAGGGTGAATCCTGATTTAAGATATTTGAGTTAGACTGAAGGAGAGATGCAGCTCTACTGTTGATTCTAATGGGCTTGATAAGATATTTTGTTGAATGCTTGAACTTTTTTGGCTGCATATAAAATGGATCTGTTGTGTTTTTGGCTCGTTGATATGATTTGGAAATTAAGGATTTAGCAGGAAAATCTTAGTCTAGAAAGGAAAGAGGATTTTCTATAAGTTTTAGGAAAGTAATCTTTCAAGATCTGTTAGGATTTTGTCTGCTAGGTTTAGGAGTCCTAAAATCTTATTGTATCAGCAGCTCCTATAATAGGGAGCTGCAGGGGGATTCTCTAGTAGTGAGACAGGAAACCTAGAGAGTCAAGAGTGATAGAGAGATAAAAGATCTAGCAGGGAGTTGGGGATTAGCATAGGGATTTCAATAAGTACTTGTAATCAAGTTGTTATTCTCCATAGTGCTAGTGATTCTCTCAAGAGAGATCACAAAGTGGATGTAGGCTTATTATAGCTGAACCACTATAATTCCGTTGTGTTTTGTTGCTGTGCTCATTTGTTTTATCTTTGCTTATATCGTAAAGTTTGAGTAAAGATCCTAGGGCCTTAACCACTATAGGATCTTGTTTAGAATTGATGAGTTCAGCTCCTAAAATCTTTATAATTTGAATCCTATTATAGCCTGCTTTTATCATATTTGAAGTTTATTATTGCTTGCTCATTTATATTATGTGTTAACCAAATGCATTTTGACAGTGTTGCTCTCGAAAAGAGATCAAAGGACTTGGCTCAAAAGATTGCAATGGAGGATGAGTCTGTGGTTCGAAGGTCTACTCGTGTGCGTGCTCCACCAAGCAAAAACCCTGCCAATGCTTTCCTCGAGTATGTTAACAAGTGGAAGGAGGAATAACTGGGCTTCATTTTTGCGTTTAAGAGGCTAATGTTCCAATTAGTTTAGACTATTGGCTCCTGTACCTCTCTACATTTAACTTGGCATTAGGTCAAATTAGAGTAGGATTTTTTGATGGACTCCAATACTTCCTTGTGTCTTGGAAAATGTTTGGACTTTGGAGTCCGGGGCCGAGGAAGTGAGGACATAAATGTAGGAGAAGAATAGGGAATGAGCAGGCATGTATTTGTGCTTTGCCATTCAATTTTTTGTAAATGATCTTGGTTCGCATTGCTTCTCATGAATAACTGAGGCATAACATATTATGACTATCATCATTATCCATCTGTCCTATACAAGATGATTGCTACCGGCAAAGTGCAACTCTCATCCTTTTATCTCCAAGCTCGCTCCTTATCTTATTTCCTTCTGGACAGCCAAGTGACTCCTAGAAGTTGTTGTGGGATAACCAGTGTCGGAGTGTGGAGTCTAGTTGCTCTTGTACATACATTTGTTCTCCCACAATGATGTTCAACTATTAGGCCGGCTCCAAAGCCTCCAAATTTCAACAATATGAAGCAAGTTATAAGAATTGTGTTGAACACCAAATGGTTACAGTGAACGCTATATGGTTGATATAGAGAAAATGACATCAACCTAAGGAAATATTATACGGGATCCACTATTGCATGGAGTAGACCATTTTTGATGAAATAAAACTATAAAGTAGATTACGTCGATGCTTGAATAGACTAGTGTTTCCGCATAATCCCAGACAGGATATGCCGAAGCTAATGGTGGGATATGAACAGTATGAACAGTGAACAACACGGACGTATAGTGGTTCACCATGCATCGGGGGACATGGCTACGTCCACTTAGAATCAAGTATCATCTTTGGGGTTACAATGGTATCCATCCCGGTGGAATACTATCTTTCCGGTCCAGATCGATATGCTTCCCGATTCAGATTAGCTTAGCTATCTAGAGGGGGAGCATTCCTTTTATAGATAAGGAAGGTTCCCTTTTACATTACATTTTCGATGTGGGATACTGTACATATTTATACTCTCATGGTGCCTTCTTGTGGAGCTTGGAAAAGCACATTCCTGATGTCGCATTGAAGATCTTTCACCATGGCGAGGTAGCCTGGACGTCGGTCTACAAGTTTCATGACTGGTCTATGGGCAGTAGAGGTAGTTTACCGACTACCGACTACAAGTCCCCCCAAGTTCCCGTTCAAGACACTTCTTGAGTGGGGACTTAATATACAAAATGCCCATAGACCAGTCATATGTCCCCAACACGGACCCGGTCCCAGTCCCCCCAAGTCCGCACTCAGGACGTGTGTTGAGCGGATCTTGCTCTTCTTGACTTCTTCAAGGGCGAGCTGAGGAGTCCGCTTAGAAGATAAGAAATGCCCCTCCCGGTCCCCGGCCTCGAAACTTACTCGGCCGGGCGAAGATTGTTGCACCTTCACAATAAACAAATGATCGACAAGCATTGGCATAACAATTATAATAATTATCGAAAAGCACAATGGTTCATGCAATTGTGTAACACTCTTGTGGAATGCCAATTTTTCAATCCTGGTGGAATGCCAATCTTTCAATCCTGGTGGAATGCCAATCTCCCGGTGGAATACCTCTCTCTTGGTGGAATGCCAATAACATGCATGTTGACTTCCAAGTAAATATTTTAAACTTTCACAAACCAATAATCTGATGGGGACTTATCTGTGAAAATAGCTGCTGAATGGGTGCACCCAGTAGACCTGGAAGTGTGAACTGTGAACACTCAGTTAGGGTCCGGGAGGGTAGTATCATGTTGCTATAGGTTTCCCTCTTCTTTCTTTCACCCCACTTTTTTTTTTTTTGGAAGGCCTCCCGGATCCGATGAGTAATTATCGGCTGTTCACACTGCTGATGCATATCCCGCTCGTGACCAAGAAATTAAATAGCCCCGAGTGTCCCTCCTTCCGGGTGTCCATGCCTCCATGGGTGTCCATAGCTTTTTCCTTTTTTTTTTTTGGCATCTTCCTTTTTGCTCTTTTTTTTTTCTTTCCCGCCCTTTTTTTCTTTGGATCTTCCTTTCTGGAAGCGCCCCGAGACCCCTGTCTTCTCAATCCATGGACGCGACCAGCCGGGTTCTCGATTGGCTTCATCTCGCCGGGATCACCTCCACTAGGGTCCAGCCCGATTAGCTCCCAGACGAAGCTCATCCACTGCCGGCCGGGATTGACTGATCCCACAGCTTGGCCGATCATCATCTTCTTCGACCGAGAGCTTCTGCAGATGCCTTGCGGGTGCCCAGAGCAAGATGCTGGGTGTCCAGAGCAGCTTCCTCTTCTTTCCCTAGCCGGAGAACGGGAAGCTAGCTGGCCGCTGAGACTGAGGCAAGGTCGCCGGGAGGCTACCTGCTACCGAATTGCTGCCGAGGCCACCGGGAGCTGCTGCCGGGCTTGAGGCGAGGTCACCGGGAGGCTAGCTGCTGGACCCGAGAGAGGAACCACCGGGAGAAGAAAATGATCGGGCAGCAGGAGGAGTCAGTCGTCACCGGCGAAGCTCCCGGCCGAAGTGACAGAGCTCCAGGTCCCGTTGAATGCTCTCCGGATGATGGCTGGAGGCGCCGGTCATGAACCAGGGCGGGCGGCTCGACTTTGACGTCCCGAAGATACGAAGAACCCGGGCGGGACACCCGAACTTAACCTGTTGACTATGTTTGGGCTAGATGACTGGACCGGGCTGGACCCTTGCTGGCCCATTGCCTAGCTACCCCTTTGCTGGACTTGTGCACCTCCCGATGGACCTATTGCTCTCATGGACTTGAATAAACTGCCTCTCGGAGACAGAGCAACGTGACTTTTCGTAATGATTCTCACAGACGGCGCCAAATGTTTCCGCATAATCCCAAACGGGATATGCCGAAGCTAATGGTGGGATATGAATAGTATGAACAGTGAACAACATGGACGTATAGTGGTTCACCATGCCTCGGGGGACATGGCTACGTCCACTTAGAATCAAGTATCATCTTTGGGGTTACAATGGTATCCATCTCGGTGGAATACTATCTTTCCGATCCAGATCGATATGCTTCCCGATTCAGATTAGCTTAGCTATCTAGAGGGGGAGCCTTTCTTTTATAGATAAGGAAGGTTCCCTCTTACATTACATTTCCGATGTGGGATACTGTACATATTTATACTCTCATGGTGCCTTCTTGTGGAGCTTGGAGAAGCACCTTCCTGATGTCGCATTGAAGATCTTTCACCATGGCGAGGTAGTCTGGACGTCGGTCTACAAGTTTCATGACTGGTCTATGGACAGTGGAGGTAGTTTACCGACTACCGACTACAACTAGCTTTACTTGATCTCAAATCATAAGTCTAGTCTACCTCTTTACATCGAGTTAGTGTACTTCTATATCAAATTAGTTTAGCTTAGAACATTTCCATTCGAAATATGCATTTTGGACACTTTAGCCTAACAACTCTAATTTGACATTGTCAATAACCACCAATCAAACAAACGGTGTGTAAATGACATTGAGGGGAGGCTATGCCAAATTTGACACCGGTGAAAGACAATATCGATTTTATTTTGTTTTTACTCTTACATTTGTCCAAGTAGTATGCACACCATGGACTTTTTAATGTGTTAGTACATCAATGTATAAGAAAAAGAAATTGAAATTGATTAAAGCGGCAGGTTTTGGTGGTTTTAGCGGGTCAATTGAAAAGTTCCAAAGGTATAAACCCCGCCAAACCTAATCTCGAGATTCACTTTTTCTAATCGGAATCTGAAACCCATTAATCATCTTCCTCAGAGCCTCCACCTTTTGGGTGAGTCTTTAATCGCTTAGATACTTGATGGGTTCCAGTTTCCATGCACACCTACCACCTGTTTGATGAAATGTCTCAATGAATGAATGAATTGAATTGCAGGTTTAAAACATGTACGGGAGAAAGGCGTGCCAATTGGTGAAAGAAATCGCAATCAGCGAAAAGGGCCAGCTCACTCCTTTCAGTGTAAGACCCCCAACTCTCAAATCAATTCCCTCATTTCTTACTTTCGTTTCATTTCTTTACTTGTTCTTGCAGAGTGAACTATTCGATCAAGTGATTGAAGAATGTAAACAGCACTATCATGAGCTAGAGTGCTTGATAAGGTAAACCCAATTTTGCCTCATTCCTTTATATATATGTTATGATCAAGTTGGGGGTGTTTATACAAATCCATATAGATCCGCTGAGACTGTCATCTCTTGGTCTTTCTGTTTACATTTCTATCTGTTATGATATATCCTCTAACTTGTATACTCAAGAAAGTCGTATGACTTTGCAACAGGAGAATGGAAGAACAAGGATTAAATGTCGAAACAGCTAAAAATGAGGACCACTATGGAGCACTCATCCACCACCTCTCTTTAGTTCGCAACAAACGCTGCTTAATGGCATATCTGTAATGCTTTCTCTGTTCTGTAATTACATGATTAAACTGTTAGCTGGTTTACATGTTATAGGTTTATCATATTCACTGGCTAATATTTTATCGGTGTAATAACCATGCAGGTACAACCGAGCAGAAGTATTACGAACTCTGATGTGGAAGGTCGGGTCTCTAATTCCTGAAGAAATCGAAGAGAAACTCAGTTACTCAGAGAAAGAGTACATTAGAAAACATTCAGCATCTCTGAAAAAATATATGGCGAGCGTGGAACTAGATTTGGAAGTGGTAATCTCTCTCTCTCTCTCTCTCTCTATACACAAACTTAGACCTTGATAATGGCCATGAGATAAACATATGAGCTATTTTCATCATTTTTTTTAAAGGAAACATATGAGCTATTTAAAGTCTAGATATTCCTGTCGTACATGAACATGCTATTGACAAAAATGATTTGAGAAAGCTGATTGGTTCTGAGTGAGAAAATTTGTGTACATTCTAGGTTAGACTATATATTCCTGAATGTGAAGGTTTCACCATCCAGACTAGTTGGCTGTAACCAAGTTCACTGCTACCGGTCTTTATTTATCATTATTGTGATTATAATGACATGCCCAATGCCATTATCCCAATTTAATGGCTGTCATAAACTTTTCTCTACGTGTATCGAGTTGTGAAATTAATACTTAGATGATGTCTCTTATAACCTTGTGTGTGTTATGGAATGGTGGAGAAAAGCGTTGGTTTAGGGGGGGGGGGGGGGGGGGGGGGTAAGTACACATGACAGGAAAAAAAGCAATGAATTTGTTCTCATTTAGATTAGTTGGTCCAATAATCCAAACACCTATGAAGCATAATACTATTAGTAGCTGCAGTAACTAAACCAATATCACATAGAAAGATCTTTGCTTCAGCTCTAGGTGCAATGAATCCATTGATTTAAGAATCCTTTGGGGTTGTGGGGTGCTAGCTGTAGTTTGGGTGGTGTGGATGGAAAGAAATAAAAGATTTTTGATACCTATGGCGGAGAGGGAAGACCTACGGGAGAGAGTTAAGTTCTTAGCATTGTTATGGGCTTCTACTTCTAAGGTTTTTAGGGATTACACTCCTTCCATTATTCTTAACTGGCAAGCAGTTGAAATATAAGCCCCAAAGCCCTAAGCTTTGAGTTAGCTTTAACAGATGGGCTGCTAAGCGTCTATCCCTAGCTGCCCTCTTTAGCTATCTAAGCGGACTCCTTGTCAGCCTCCTTTGTACAGTGCTTTTTGTTTCATTAAAAAGCTGTTTTTTTTTCTTTTAATAAAGTAAAAAGAAAAAAAAGAAGAGAAGATATTAACTTGTAATATTTCCCAGGACAAGCTTTCCAAATGAACTCTCACTGCAAAAGATGCTTTATAGTAGCCAGCATATGCATGTCTAACAGACCTGACATTACATGGGTGCAGGTTGTGCAATAGGCCTATTATGTAGTAAATGCTATGGGGTATCCCTAATTAATTACGAGTGAGAATTCTTATGCAGGCATGCCTATTTATGTAGTGGAGATTATGACTCGTTATTGTCTTAGATTATCATCTTGAGTTGTTGTGTGTGCCAGGATATGGTACCACCAAAAGATCCCTTCATCAAGGTGAGAGTCCTTGATGACTTGGGTGGAGATATTCTACTCAGTGATGACAAGAAAGCAAATTTTACTCGTCACTCAATGCATTTTCTTAAACGAACTGATGCCGAGCAGCTCATCTCACAGGTATGTTCATGAACTGAATGCTTGAATGCTCCACTTGGATGTGTAGTTGTCTAACTACAATTACTCAACTAATAGGGAAAGATGGAGGAACTCAAAGACTAATGAGCCCAACCTGCTAAGCCTTAGATCCTTGAACTTATATATTTTGTTGTTATGATAATCGTACGCTTAGTGTTTTTTAATAATGAAGTTGTTTGGCTAGACTAGGTTCCCTGCAGAAAACATTACAGTGAAGTTGAAAGGTGTATATGTAACTTTCTCTATGAGGCCTGATGAGCTAAAGACGGTGTGAATTAAAACTAATATTGGACATGTTTCATGTTTGTTACGAGATCTGTTGAGTCACTTATATGATCGTGCCCTAGGTGATTCCCATTTGGTTCCCAACATTTCCTTTAAAAGCACTTTTATTTTAGGATTGTGTCGTAGTTGCAATTCTCTTGCATATTTTCCGTAGGCTGTTTCTCCAAACATAAACAGATTCCTGTCAAACTTTCAACTTGGACATATAATATTTTACATATTGGTCTGAAGTATTCATGCTGAAGAGTCATGATGTCCAAGAGAGTCATGGTCACCTATCATTGAATCAAATATCAAGGTTTGAGATTAGAAAGCTATATATGCATTCATTTTATCTCAATCTTCATATTAGATTCAAGGCCTCAAGGGTGTGTACCGTGAATTCTTTAATCACGGGAAGAACACCAAACAAGCTTTCTATCCATGATAAAGGACATGACATGACACTGAATGTAGAGTTCATATGTTGCCTGTGATGCAATTAAACATCATACTCTTCAATGTAGTTAGAGTAGGTTTAGATCAAGTTGTCATTGTTGGGTAAATCATATTGTGAATTGAAAAGAAAGTAATAATACTTCCGGATTTGGATCCCTCAGATACATAAGCTCAACTGGTCCTATAATCAAATTTTGTAGCCTTTAAAAAAAAGGAAGCCCTTACGATCTTCCTAACCACTTGTTGTTACATTGCTCTTCGCTCTACCTCTGAAAGATGCTTACACTTGTCTATCACCTTTCCCCATACCCACTCCCTCCCCGCTAGTTTTGTCTATTTTCATGTGCTTCTCCAGCACTTGCAATGCAAGTATTGGTTATAGAAAGTACTTGGTGCCCTTCATTTCCATGACCATCATCCTCAGCATCAGTTTCCTCAATGCTATTCAGTGAGTTACAGCACATAGGCACCAGCTAGCTGTTACATGTAGTATATGGTTCGCCAGGCCCTCAGTCTTCCAGTTGGTAATTTCATATAGATATGTTATGAGAAAGACACTCCCCTTAGTTCTGCCAGAATGGCCATAACATGAATATGTGAGGATGATTATATTCAGTTATGTTTCTTATCTGTTTCGATTGTGCCATCCAAGAAGCTGTTGGTGAACCTCTACTTTGCTTGGGAAATTTTCAGAATTTTTTTCTGAATTTGTAAAGCTAGCTACTTGATATATTATTAGGAATGTCTTGCCCTTCATCTTTAATCATCTGCAGTATCTGATTGCATAATGTTCTCCTGACCATAGGCATTTAAGGAAGGACATAATCAGTAAACGAGAGTAAGTAGCGGTCAAGCCGCAGAGAACCAACAGGACGATGACTAAATGGTGATTAGGGTTTAGGGTTTAGGCCCTGGCTGTAGCTTAAAATCTTAGTCTTGTAACAATTAATCAGGAAGGATTGGTTTCAAACAAGAATTGGTGTCGCTTGGCAACCTGGACTGTGTGCGTCCTACTGGCTTTAGCGTGATCTCCAGAAATGTTAACTGCTAATCAATTCTGAGGCACTTCAATGCTCCATTTGGGAAATTTTGAATGAAGAGTGTAGTGACATTTTGAATCTACTTGTCGAAATTCATGCGGGCGTGCTCTCCTTCAGTTGCTCAGAAAAGGCAATGTTAAAGCTTCACAGAAACGAAGACCAAAGGTTTAACACCTACATGCAAATCCACTATACAGTCGAGACTGCCTTTTGATAATATCTTTGGTGAGCTATATATATATACTAGGAAGATACCCGCGCCTTGGCGCGGTGTATATATACAATAAAAACCATGGCTCATGTAGATAGGTATAAAAGAACAATAAAAACCAAGGTTTATTGGGAAGAAAAGAGAAATCTTTATTGGGAAGAAATGAATCATTGAGTAGGAGAGTCCGTTTGGATTTTGCTTTTCACCAATTCATCTTCTTTACAACCCAAATTACCCTCGCTTTTCATTGAATTAATGGATATCATGGAGCATAAACTTTTAATAAAATGGACGATTGCTAATATTCTTCATGAGGTTTTAATGTTTCATATTCTTTGATTCAAGCCTTGGTCATATTATCAACAATTTGACAAAAGAAAGGCATCAAAAGTCCAAAGCAAGTTCATTAGCAAAAAGGCTAAACATTACTGGAGAACAAAATGAAAACAGAGATATAATATTATTGGATGTTAATGAAAAAAAAAAAAAAATCAGATTCTATGAGTAGAGAATTGTTGGAGGACATTCCTTATGCAACCTGTATTGTTTAGCATATTCATCTACTCGTTGCATACAGCCTATAGGTTTCAATATAACCATGTTATAAATTTGACCGCTATTGCCTCTCTCTCTCTCTCTCTCTATCTGAGTAATCACAATATATAGTAGAGTCCCAGCTCAATCTGAAAACACATATACAGTAGAACGTACCAAACCCTAATCAAATTAAAACAAACAGAAAAGAAAATCAAAACCAAACCCACAACAGTACAAACGCAGAGGGAAAAAAAAAATGAGACATACCAAATGAGTAAAGGCAGGTGAGAACAACCAAGGATATCCAAAATTTTCTTCCCTTAAACTCTTGCCCAATTCAGCTAACTTCTTTAGTTCACCAATTCCCTTAAACTGAGGGGTACCGGAATGGAAAACGAACCACAGAACAACCTGCTACCACTGCAATCGAAATCAAGAAAAACGAATTCAAACAAAAACCCAACACAGAGATTGGGAGATGTAGCTTTTTGCCGCGGAAAAGCTTAAAGTTGAAGTATAAAGGATAATACTGAAAACACTGGATAGAGGAAATCGATAGTCTTTCTCTGCTTAATTGAATTAGCCTGAAATGCCAAAGTAAGAAAGAGCACCTGGAGTAAAAAACGAAATTTGCCGGGAACAAACATACAAAATTTTTGCTCTGAGTTTGGCTGCTTGGATCTGAATCGGGCGTTTGCTCTCTTTTCTCTTTCACTTTCTTCCGCCCTGTTTCTTCTGCTCTCTTCTTTTCTCTCTCACTTTCTCTTCTGTCTGGGTTTGTAGACCATCTCTTCTGTCTGGGTTTTTCTCACTCTCTTTTCGGTCTGGGTTCTTCTAGAATCTCTTCTAGTATATCATGCACAGTTAGAAAATTTGCAAACTTTTCACTTTGTTTTGAAGAAGGTCGGTGCTTAATCGGGCGTCCAGATCGTTCTCGATCATTCACAGTTTATTTAGCAAATGTTTGAGACGGCTGAAGAAGACGCCAGAAGATAAGAGAAAGTACACGCGGCAAGACAATGGTAGAGGGCAGTATCGAAATTGCACAGCTTAACAGTGAGGGCAAAACCCGGAAACACACTGTTAAACACTGTAGATGACGTCATCTCAAAGAATAGATACATAGTAAATATATATATATATATATATATATATATATATATATTTTGATTACATGTCTTTGGTGGGCATGGAATCTTGTAGTCGGGGACCAAATTAAAGAAAAAGGGGGCATGGAAGCTTAAGGATCAGGCATGCATTTCTGCTTCGACATTTGACTTTTGATGGTCGTCCATCTCGTTTTGGTAGTGAATTTGTCATCGCAATAACTCACATATAAAAAAAAAGATTGCTACTGCATCTCCAAAAGTTGCTAGCACAATTTACAATATACTATTTCCGAGTGACCTGCTTGCACTGTTCCTACACTGTTCATCAGTAAAGAGACAAAAAAGGCATGCGAGGTGAAGTGCGTCAAGCGGGGTGAGGCCAGATTATTTACAATCTATTTCCGAGTGACCTGCTTGCACTGTTTTTACACTGTTCATTTACAATATACTATTTCCGAGTGACCTGCTTGCACTGTTCCTACACTGTTCATCAGCAAAGAGACAAAAAAGGCATGCGAGGTGAAGCGCGTCAAGCGGGGTGAGGCCAGATTATTTACAATATACTATTTTCGAGTGACCTGCTTGCACTGTTCCTACACTGTTCATCAGCAAAGAGACAAAAAAGGCATGCGAGGTGAAGCACGTCAAGCGGGGTGAGGCCAGATTACTGAGGCGAGGCGAGTGAGATGCGTGTGCATTGTTCCTACACTGTTCATCAGCAAAGAGACAAAAAAGACATGCGAGGTGAAGCGTGTCAAGTGGGGTGAGGCCAGATTACTGAGGCGAGGCGAGTGAGATGCGTGGCGCGAGGCGTGTTCAGTGAGTCACGCGAGGTGAGTTAGCAGGGGCGAGGCGAAGTGCGTGAAGTAAGGCGAGGCCAGATTACTAAGGCGGGGTAACATAGAGATAAAAAAGGGCGAGACGCGTGAGGTTACAACATACTATTTCCAGGTGACCTGCTTACACTGTTCTTGCACTGTTCATCAGCAAAGAGACAAAAAAGGCATGCGAGGCGAAGCGCGTCAAGTGGGGTGATGCCAGATTACTGAGGCGAGGCGAGTGAGATGCGTGGCGCGAGGCGTGTTAGGTGAGTCACACGGGGTGAGTTAGCAGGGGAGAGGTGAAGTGCGTGAAGTAGGGCACCAGATTACTAAGGCGGGGCAACAAAGAGACGAAAAAGGGCGAGGCGCGTGAGGTGGGTGAGACGGGCAGAGGGAGGCCAGATGAGTGTGGCCGGGTGAGGCGAGGTGCATGAAGAGGCAAGTGAGGAGAAACGTGTCAAGCGAGACGAGGTCAGATTACTGAGGCGGGGCGAGGTGATTGAGATGCGTGGTGCGAGGTGAGTTAGCAGGGGCGAGGCGGAGTGCGTGAAGTAGGGCGAGGCCAGATTACTAAGGCGGGGCAGCAAAGAGACAAAAAAAGGCGAGGCGCGTGAGGTGGGTGAGACGGGAAAAGGGAGGCGAGACGAGTGTGGCCGGGTAAGGCGAGGTGCGTGAAGAGGCAAGCCCGGCAAGCGAGGCGAGGTCAGAATACTGAGGCAGGGCGAGGTGATTGAGATGCGTGGCGTGAGGTGTTTTAGCAGGGGCGACGCGAGGTGCGTGAAGTAAGGCGAGGCGCGTGAAGTAGGGCGAGGCCAGATTACTAAGGCAGGGCAGCAAAGAGACAAAAAAGGGCGAGGCGCGTGAGGTGGGTAAGACGGGAAGAGGGAGGCGAGACGAGTGTGGCCGGGTGAGGTGAGTGTGTGAAGAGGCAAGCTAGGCGAAGCGCGTCAAGCGGGGTGAGGTCAGATTACTGAGGCGGGGTGAGGTGATTGAGATGCGTGGCGCGAGGCATGTTAGGTGAGTCACACGAGGCGGGTTAGTAGGGGCGAGGTGAGCAAGGCCGAGCCGGGGTGAATGCGAGTGAGGTGAGAAGGCCGCGGAATGATACAAGTAAAGCAAGATGATGCGAGGCGAGTAGCACGCGAGGTACCACGGGGTCATGCGAGGTGGGGCGAGGTGAAAACGAGTGGGGCAAGATAATGCGAAGTAAGTAATGACGCAGAGTAAGTTAATGAGGCGGGACGAAGAGGCAAGCGGGTGAAGCGAGACGAGTAAAGCGTGTGAGTAGAGGTAAGTGAAGCAGGACGTCTGAAGGGAGGGAAGCGAGGCGCGCGAGAAGGAGGCGAGGCGGGGCGGGGCGAAGTAAGTGGGTCCAGTGAGGCGGGGTGATGCGAAGTGCGTGAAGCGAGGTGGGGTGAGGAGTAGGGGTGTTAATTCGAAACCGAAAACCGAAAAAAACCGCACCGAATACCGAACCGTAACCGAAAAAACCGCACCGAAAATAAAAAAACCGAACCGAACCGGAGCTGTTCGGTTCGGTTTTCGGTTTCAGGTCAGTGAAAACCGAACTGAACCGTTTGAACCGAAGTCAACGGTCAAACAGTAAAAAAAAAAAAAAAAACCCTAGTTTACTACTACGCGTCTCGGTCGCCGTTTCTTGACTTTCTTCTGTTCTTCCCTCTCAGGCTCTCAGGCTCTCACGACTCACAGTCTCACTCCTCTCAGTCTCTCACGCAGTCACGCACTCACGCGTCTCGCTTGACTGCCACTCTTCTCCCCTCTCGCCGGTCCGCCCTGTCGCCGCTTGCCAGTCCGCCGCTTGACTCTCCCTCTTCAGTCCCCTCCGCCACTCGCCAGTCCGCCCTCTGCCCTCCGCCACTCGCCAGTCCGCCACTCGACTCTCCCTCTTCAGTCTCCTCTGACTCTCACTCTTCTCCCCTCCGCCGCTTGCCAGTCCGCCGCTGTTTGCTGCCTTGGTGGAAACTGGAAAGATGCAACAGTAAGTTTCTCCTACGCCCAAACATACTTACATACTAACAAAGTCGATTGATTGCCAAATGTTTATGAAAATTTGTTGGATGGTTTATACGGTTGTGACTTGTGTGTGCGTGCTGTTAACATGCGGCCTGCAATTTTTTATCTTTCTTACAGGTGAAACAGAAAGCACTTATCATCTGCAGTGAGGAAGATCGGATTATCAGCTACAAGCAAACACTGGTCAGTTTCAATATTCAAGGTTTAGCAGACTAGCAGTGTTATGTTTAAAGCTCCCGCAAACGTATATTTTGCGACCTGTGGCTAGAAATTAAAAACTAAAACATGAACAAGTTGGATTAGCATTGTTGACATGCCTTCTAATTGTCTGACCATTCAGTTCAGGTACATTGTTTAACATTGTGTATTGGTGAATTTAGTGGTTTGTGGTTTGCCTTGTAGTGGAATTGATGAATTGGTGAATTTAGTGGTCTGCTTTGTAGTGGAATTTAGTGAATTTAGAATTTATGTGCTTAAATCTTTGATTTCTTTTATTTTGCAGACAGCATTCCCTCTCACAATGAAGAGGGTTAGATTGAACTCATCAAAGGCAGTGAAGCGCGGTTCCTCAACGTCCATTGACTCAGTTGGTCATGGTCGTGGTCGTGGTCGTGGTCGTGGCTGTGGCCGTGGTGTTACGAGTTCTACAATGAACAATTCTTCCTCATCTTCTCAGGTATATTACTGAAATTTGGTTACTGAAATAGTTATAATATATATATATATATATATATATATATATTTTGATGATGATGATTATATTTGTATAATATGCAGATGCAAGTTGATAGTGTTGGTGTCGGTGAATTGGCAACACCGACACCGGTTCCTAGTATGGGTGGATCACAAGCAACTGAAGCAAGTACCGGTGAAGAAGAGGAGAATCATGAGATGACTGAGGAAGAATATTTGGCGTACTTGAAGGACAATGAAAGGTCAGATATTTGGGCTCATTTTACTAGAAAAATGGTTAAGAATAGAGTTAAGGGAGTATGCATTTATTGCAGTAAAGAATATTGTGCTGATCCGTATTCAAATGGTACGACATCTCTTCTTAAGCATGTAGACAAGTGCACCAAGTATCCTCCTAACATTGAAATGTTGAAAGCTAAAAAGCAAAAGATTTTGTGTTTTAACAAAGAGACTAGGGAGTTAGAAACCTCTGCTTTGACAAATGAAGAGCTCACTAGGTTGTGTGTGGAGATGATTATTCTAGATGAGCTACCATTTACTCATGTGGATGGGATAGGGTTTAAGCGTTTTATGCAAAAAGCGTTACCTTTTTGGAAAATCCCTTGTAGGCAAACAATAGCAAAAGATGTGCTTAAGGTGTATATGTGGGAGAAAGAGAAGTTGATGGGTCAAATGAAAGGGAAAAGAGTGTGTCTTACAACGGATACATGGACATCCATTCAAAACATTAATTATATGGTTGTCACCGCACACTTTATTGATGATGATTAAATGTTGCATAAAAGAGTGCTTAATTTTTGTGCCATTGAGGATCATAAGGGAGAGTCGATAGCTGAAATTTTAGAGGATTGTTTGTTGGAGTGGGGCATAGAGAAGATTCTAACAATCACCGTTGATAATGCTTCGGCAAATGATGTTGCAATAAGAGAGTTAATCAAGAAGTTAGATGCTTGGGGAGATCCTAGAATGATTTTGAATAGGGGGAAGAATGTGCATATGCGGTGTGTAGCTCATATTCTTAACTTGATTGTGAATGATGGTTTGAAACCAATGAATATGTCTATTGATGCTATTCGTAATGCGGTGAGGTATGTTAGATCCTCTCCACAAAGACTTGAACTTTTTAAACAATGTGTTGAGAGAGTGAAGATAGAGTGTAAAGGGCTTGTGGTGTTGGATGTCCCTACTAGATGGAATTCCACATACTTAATGTTGGAATCGGCTTTGAAATTTCAAAAGGCATTTGATAGATTGAGTGATCAAGATACTCGTAATTATTGTGCATATTTCAAATTGGGTGAGAAGAATGCAAAGGAAGGGCCACCCGCTTGTGTTGATTGGAGGAATGCCGAAGTGCGTGAACCGTTAAAAGAATATTCAGCCATATAGCTTTCCATTTATTTGCCACTATCTTCATCCACCTCTATATGAATTTGGAGATATAAATACAAAACACCATAATGAGGTGCTTTTCTTTACATATTTTCCTCAATATTTTATACTATTATAACAAAAAATACATCTCTGTGACTGATTCCCGGAAATCTATTATTTGAACAATTATTTTCTGTTGGTCTCCCCTTATTACATCCTTGGAAAACTCATTCTTCAAATGGTTGTATTTCTAGTCAGCTATTACTGTGGTACTCTCTGCAGCCATATAACCAATGTATGCCGATCCATACTTTTTTTGCATTTACATTCCTATACCATTTTTTCTTACTTTTCAGTGTGAAATAAGGCGAGAAGGAAGCGTGGCTTACTTTTTAGTGTGAAATAAGGCGAGAAGGAAGCGTGGCGTGGCGAGGCGAGTGAGGTGGGGCGAACAAGGCTCGGTGAACTAATGAGGTGCGAGATGCAGTAGGAAGAAGCTGGGTGAGGTGAAGTCGGGACGAGGCGAAGTGAAGCGAGGAGTACATTGTTTGAGACGAGGTGAGTTCAGTTAGTCGAGTGAGGTGGGGTGAGTGAAGAGGCGCAGAAAGGTGTGGCGAGGTGAATCGAGTTAGTCAGGGCGATGCGAACCGAGTTTAGAGACGAAGTGAGGTGAAGTGTATGAAGTGGGACAAGGCGGGGTGAAGTTATGCGAGACGAGTGAGGTGGAGTGATGCGAGGCGCGTGAACAGTGGTGAGCTAAAAAAAACCAACTTTGTTCGTAACCTTCAGCCAAAGACTTCTACAGATGTTGACCCGAGCTCCTCTTCCTCTCTCTTCTCTCCGACTGTCACCGTTGTCCCCTGAATTTCGCTGCAGCCTTCCGCCACACTTAGCCATAAAATCATCCTCAATCTCTTCCCCTCATGCTCTTCTCCTTGATGCACTTCATAAAACTCGATTTCAGTCCGATCCAGCCCTACATTGTTTTGCAGGAAAGAGCCACTCTCATTCTGCCGCTTATGCCCATTGACATCCAATCAGTCTAGCCTTCTAGGTGTTGCATGAACATTCACTCTTTTCATTCACGAATGCCACGTGTTCTTCTCACCCACCGACTCAGTAATGACAGTTTTTCCCTCCCTACATAACTTGATTCTTTCCATCTTGTTGTTCTCTTCTCTCTCTTTCTTTTCCTGCTTTCTCTTCTGCTGAGCTTTCAACGATCGAGACGTCTTTGCTTTTTCTTATCTCACTGTGTTAACAGGTTAGATCTTCTATCTCACCGTATTACCCAACGTTTTTTATAAAATTGATTGGGTTGCTTTTGGTAGGTTCTTCGAGATCAAAATCAACCAATTTCGATTGGGGTTTTCCCAATTATGTCAGTTTCTTAACCTGTTAGTTCAATTGTTGTTTTGCAATTTTCATTTGTGTGTTATGTTGTGATTAATCAAGTCAATCTAGGTGTTTTGGTTTAGTCGGCAGCTAGCCGAAGACGTTGTTACAGAAATGGAAATTTTGATCGTCTGTGTGTTACATGACAATGTTTTCATGCTTCTCATTGTAAAATTGTATAGTTTGTCATGTTGTCGTCTTTAGCTTTGCAAATGTTTTGTTTGTTTACAATTGATTGATAATTAGCCAAGCATATAGTCACAACTGCTTTTGTGACAATAAAATAAGTTAAATAGAAGTAGGAGGTAATCAGTTTAGTTCATGTTTTTCAACAGTTGGATATTCGTGATGAGTTACATTATGTTTTGTTAAGCAACAGTGTTTAGATAGATATATTGTTCATGATATAAGCAAAACTTTACGTATCCCTCGAGCTCAGCCATTTTCAGGCCAATTTGAATTGAACCTAAGTTTGCTTATTTCCATTCCCAAATATTTTCTGGAATTCCTATTGAAATAATTCGCACCTTCAGTTTCAAGTTACAAAACACTAATATTAATATTAAGATTCGCCAAATTAATCCAAATGCCTTACATTCATAGAAAATTATAACAGCAGCTATCTGTCAAATTAAGATCATATTATTTGTTCTAATATGCAGGTTATGCAAACTGTTGTTTCCTTCAAATTTCTATTGTTGTTCCTTACTTTGTTGTTTTGCATTAGCTTTTACGTAGGTTCTGTCTTTTAGCTACAGATTATTCTTAATGATTCAACATAGTAAAAAGTGGTAGAATGAATTTGCAGCCACAATTATAATGATTATACTTTATGTGTGTTGTCATTTTGAATGACACAGAATCTTTAAGCTTTGTGCTAGCGTAGTAGATTTGAGAAATCGCGACCTCTTATTAATATCGACTCTACACATTTAGGTATGCAGCAAATATTGTGTTTAGCTTTTTATTGTTTCCCATTGTTTACGTCGTTTTTAAAATTGTAATCATAATTTACAATAATCAACTTAAAAGAAATTGAACTATTTTTGTGATCCACAATTTTTTTTGGGTTAGTTATTTATATCTGTGAGAATTTTGTTGGTTGTACTATTCTAAAGTTGTTTGATATAAAATCTATTTTAAATCATTAAAATATGTTGCATTTGGTTTTGTATTGCTTCATTTAGTCTACCTCGTTATTTTTTATTCTTTAGCTATTTATTTTATGTTTTGATTATTAACAAATGTTACATTATATTATATTCAGTACGAAACGCTCTGTTGCATCCAATTTAAAATGGAGGGGTTTAAGATTTAGAAGTATTAGCTGCCAAAATCTTATTATAAAAACGGTAAATTGTTTTGAACGCCTATTTTTTCTTAAGATCTGAATTGAAATGGAAGACCCTCTCCCCAAATCGGCTTCCGATTCGGATCACCTCGACTATCTTTCCTTGATACGACGCCGTAACCTCTTACTCGCTCCCAAGCTGCCAAAACCCACGTGAGCTCCTTCTTCTCCGGAATTGGTTTCCCTCCTTTTCGTTGTTTTGAATTGTTTGTATGCAAAGCTTTGTATTTGGGGTTTTTATGTGCAGGTCTCTCGTTCATGTTGCTCTTAAACAAGAAGAAGACGCATTCTCCGAGTCTCCGGTAATTCTTCATCTCCATAAAACTTGTGTTCATCTAATTTCGATGTTCTGTGTTTTAATTTCATTGTGCATTTGTGAATATTGGATACCGTTTTGGTTGATTTTAGTATAGTTAGAGTTTAATGTTGTGCTCCGGAAGATTCTCTAGATATGAGTTACTGTTAGGCGATATGATTCGTAATTAGGCAATGTGCAAATAGCCCTCTATCCTTGTTAGTGAGTTGTTTGCAGCTCTTGGTGTTAAAATTTTGTAGCTGATTTTGTTTCCTTATCTTAGTGCTTGATTCGTGGTTGAACATTTTGGACTTTTTTGTGCCGTTTGCAGGATGTGGTGTCTTTTCCGTGTGCTGCTAGAGAAGAGGGAGTTCAGTTATTGGAGAAAGACAGACCTCAGGATTTTGGAACTCCCGGAGGAGCTACATCTGAGCTTCTGTGCAGTAAATCTGAAGTAGATTCTTCAGCTGGTCAATTCTTACGTAATGAGGCTTGCAGCGGACATGTGGGAATGGCTGCTATATGTGACTCCGATGGGACAAAGTTAAATAGTTTTGCTTCTGATGATCAGATTGATGGTACTAAACCTAGCATTGGTGCTGCTCAACTAGAGAAAATGGATGTCGATAGTTGCACTCCACCTAAAATTCCTACACTATCAGAAGTTTCTGCTGAAGTTAAGGTTGCTTATCCTGACAACTTGTCAAGCCCATTTGGAGACGGGATGAATGGCTTCACTGGTTCTCTTGGGCAGACTGTTATGGTTAAAAGTGAGATTTCCGGGCACTCTACTTATGATCAGGACCAGATTAGCTTGAAAGAGCGGCAAAGGATGCTACTATCAAGGTTCCATTTTGTCTCATCTGAAATTTAAATCACTGCATAAGCACAAAAGCATGGTACTTTACATGTTATATATACAAAGATTGACCCACACTTTGCAGAATGAGAAATATTTGTCTATGCACACTTATAAGTGTAATTCATTAATTTTCCTTTTTTATGGCATTTCACAGGAAACACGTCAGGTTGGAAAATTCAGTATCGGAGGTAGTTTTATTATCCTTTTATTTGATTCATATTATATGATATCTTGTTGGGACTCTTTTGGAGTGTGATAGTACTCATCTGGTACATAGCTCAATTCCTAAGAAAAGAAAAACAATGTTGATAGGCAATGGTAAAGCTTAAATATCTTAACTATCTTGGTACCTATAAATGAACAAAAATCTATTATTTGGAAAGTTGCCACTGTCTCATTTCAATGCTTGATACTTGTCTTTCTACTTCTTTAATTTATCATGTGGATCAGTCCCTTTTTTTTTTTCATTCCAAAAAAAGGGACTGATCCACATGATAAATTAAAGAAGTAGAAAGACAAGTATCAAGTATTGAAATGAGACAGTCCCTTAGGAAGTGGGTATACTTTATTACAGGATATGTTTTATTACATTTTATCTTGAATTATTAAAGTGGTTCCCTCATTGCAACACAGGATATCCCTGTGGCATTCTCGGAAGATGTGATGCAACAACTTGCCAATCAAGAAGAGGGTGGTACTAGTATTGTTGGTGAAGAAACTGTAATGGCTACCTTTCAGTCTTATGACACTCCTGGATCAAATGCTTCAGTTCTTTGTAGATCTATGACCAGTTCACCACAACAGAATGTTGCTGTCCCATCATCTATTAGTACTGCTAGTCCACGTTCATTTGATTTGGCTAAATCAAATGATTACAGGAAAAGTTCTGAAAGTGACAAAATATGCTCCTCTGAGAGAATTTGCCCTGCTGCCATGAAGTTAAGTCCATGTGGGGGACAAGATGATGGGCCTATAGGCACAAGTAGAGCACATTCCTCTGTCAAAATAAAGAAGGAACCTTTGGACAATAGTGACTTATCCAGTCTGGGAAGATGTGTTAGGGGTGACTTCTCTCTTAACATACTTCCTGTAAAGCAAGAACTTAGAGCTCCCAACGAATTTAGTGACGAAGTGATAGAAAATATGCTGCTGCGAGATCGGATGAATCTATTGGTGTCACGAAAGGACTCTGAAGTGAGTATGTCTAAGAACTATGGATGCTTGGTTGAAATTGTGCCCTCTGCCGTTAACTGTAGCCCTATTTCCATGGAATCAGAGAAGCCTGTAGGCATTAGTCGTCCAAGGAAAAGGAAAAAGACTGCCACGTAAGATGTTGTATTATGCCGATTATTTTTCCACATACCTCTGTGCCCACTTTACTTGGGGACCGATCTTCAAACTTAATTGCAGGGATTCTGTTCAAACAGCTTTGGAGGAGGATGCTCCAGGACTCTTGCAGGTACTCCTAAGTTTTTTATTTGTTCCACTTCCAGTGTCATGTGGATCAAGGCTCTTGAAATGGAAACTTGCAGGTATTAATTGACAAGGGGGTGTTGGTGGATGAAATCAAGCTTTATGGTGAGATGGAGAGTGATGAAGCTTTAGATGAATCGTTTTGCGAAGATGGCTTTTCACAGCTTGAAGCTGTGATGTCAAAGGTTTGTAAAGTAGTAATTATAATGTTTTCCTCCTGACTTTCCCTTGTTACTACCATTTGATGGTTTCTAGTGGCTGTTGTGTAGAATTTTGAACTATTTTGGTGTGGAACTTCTGAAAGCATGGTCGAGGAAGATCAATGTGAAAATCATTTTTCCACTGTGCCCATTCGATGTGCTTTCATCTTTTTGTTTCCTTAAAAAAGATGATTCTATTTTGATTAGGCTAATACAATGTGCTTGCCTTGAGTTCATAAGACAGAATTTAAGTTGAATGGTGTATCTAATGTTAGCTTCTTTATTGTTGGTCAGCTTTTCTCGCAGCGCCAGTCATTTTTAAAGTTCGCTCCAATACGATGCACGAAGGAATCGAGGGCTAGTTATTGCTTGGCTTCTCTATTTTCACTTGTAGAGCAGGTAATAGGTTGCTTATAACCAATCCATGAGCATGATGCTCCTTTTCATCAATTGACTCAATCCTGTAGTAGGAATCGTAGGATAAGAGTCCGCTTTCAATTGTTTTTTCTTTCTTTTACAGGCCCGATATTTGCAGTTTAGAAATTGGCCTGTTGAATGGGGTTGGTGCCGAGACCTTCAATCGTTTATATTCGTCTTTGCAAGACATAATAGGTGCATGATTTAATAATTTTTACTCTAAGGTCCATATCCCCTAATTGGGAGGATTTTGACATTTTAGAATCACTTGACTGCAGAATTGTTCTTGAACGACCAGAATATGGCTATGCAACATACTTCTTTGAGCTAGTAGATTCACTACCAATTGAATGGCAGATCAAGCGCCTGGTGACTGCAATGAAGCTTACCAGCTGTAGCAGGCTTTCTCTAATCGAGAATAAAGCACTGACGGTAACAAATTTAGAAACTTATCCAAGATCATTAATGATATATGGCTAAAAAAATTAAGTCACTTCTTGCATGGGTTCTTATGTGTATGAGTTCATGTTATCCAGCCACTGAGGTTGCACCATAGAAAAAACATGAAAGAATTGTTTAGGGGCTAGTTAACTATTCACCTACTGCAAGTTTAAGGTGTTCTCTCGTAGATAATGCTTAAAACACGATATATGTACCTAGCCTACTATAGATGTGGGCATCTAAGGATCATTTTGGCCAACCTATTATCCTCTTCTTTGTGAGTGGTTTGGTAGAAATTACTTCTTTACTGTTTTCTTTTCAGTGTTTGAAAATAGTACCCACTTAAACCCTGGTACAGCACACTGTCTAGATGTGCCCACCCTCGTTATGTTTCTTTACAAGTTTTGCCACTTCAATTGTGCTTTTAAACATTACTTTTATCCTTGTATATGACTGCATTCAGTTTTGTTACTTTTATCTCGTAAACAAACACACACACACACACGCATACAGTGTACACACAATATTGCTATGGCCTATTAGTGCAACTTCTTTGTTGGGGAACAATTTGAATTTGTTTATCATTCTAGACAGTGAAATGTATTTCATAAATATATATGATCTCATTCTTGTGCTAAAGGTTGGAGAAGACCTAAGTGAAGGCGAGGCCCAGGTTTTATTGGAATATGGTTGGGAACCCAATACCGGTCTGGGAACCATGCTTAAGTACTGCGACAGAGTTGTGCATGACAGGAAGAATGAAAGTGATGGCTCAGAGTGGAGATCAAAAATAGGGAAGATGCTGATGGATGGTTATAATGGCGGAACTCTGGTTATAACCAACATCCCAAAGAAGGTTATCGAGTGCACAGATGTTCAATGCCCAGAGATCAAGTTGGAGTTCTAATTCCAAGTGAGCTATGCTATACTTGTAGAGGTAGTTCTTTTTATTTCTCCCCCAAGTTCCTTACCAAATATGGTCATTTAGGTTGTATTTCTCAGTTGGTAGAGTACATACGAAAGAGATGTATCAAGTTGAAAAGCACAGGAGAAAGTCATTACTAAATGTGAATTAGATGTCTTTTGATGAATGTCGTGGAGCTCTTATTTCACTTTTTAGTACTGAAAAATGGGTTTCTTCAGTAGTTTTCTGGATGCCAGTAGAGTATACTTGTATTATGCATGTCATATGATCTCCGACAACCAAGAGAAGTGGTCTTAAGTTTAACATCCGGGTACTTTGTACAACGGAGAAATTAACCTGTAATATCGAGCAATAGTTGAAACCCTTGTCTTTTATGTTTTCAAATTACTTTGTCAAAGCCAATCCCTAACATGCACTTGAACATTTTAACAGTTCCGGTGACAGTGAATCGTCATTGCCACAACCTGGCGACAGTGATTCATTTATCTGATGCATTTCTTCCCGACCGAACTCAGGGTGGAGTTGGCGGTGTTTCATTTATCTGCATTTCAGGGCAGCTTTTGCACGCCGGTACCACATACGGCCTCCCCAAAACAGTGTGAACTTTACGCCGTTCGAGAAGGCCTGGACTTGTTGCGTGCTCTACAGATACACAATGCTACCGTTGACAGTGATTGCACTGAAGCACAAACTAGTGATCATACGCTCTTAGCTAATGGCGGATTGATTCATGATATTCAGCTACTGAATGAAAGGCCTCCCACAACTGCAGCTTAGCTACGTTCCAAGATTTGCCAAATAGCGGTGCTATTTGGCTCCATCAACCCCCTCCAGTATGTGCTAAACCATAACCATAAACACTCATTTGAGGTTTCTACTGTAATGAAAATCATCTTTGATTTAAAAGCAAAGGAAATAATTCATTAAAATGTTACGAGACTTGGAAACAGGTTCGATGACACATAAGAAATGTTGGGACTAACCGGATAAGTTATTTAAGTCACAAGATACGTCGGAACATAAAATGTCTAAACTATAGAATAAGAGTCGATAAAACCGTAAATATACTATCATGAACGAATCATATAGAATTATAGACTATTTTAGTCTCAACTCAATGAGGTGAATGAAACTCATTTTTCAAAGATAATAGTTCTGAAAAATTAATGGGAACACAATAGCTTCGATCTTGAAATTACGTTCATAATTTTTTTATTTTTTTATTTTTTTTTGAAAAAAAAAGCTAAACCCAAGGGTTTGGGGTACACACGGTAACAGAGAAGTAAAACCCCAAACTGAAATAGCCCCCAAACACTGTGCTCCTCCTAATTTCTCAGCTTTACAGAGAGAGAGAGAGAGAGAGAGAGAGAGAGAGCCCTATTGTATCTCCGACGCGACGGCGATGAATTTCCAAGTGGTGGTCTTAGCCGGCGGGACATCCAAGGAACTCGTCCCTCTCGTCTCTAAGGTCTCTTTCTCCTTCTTCTATTTACTCAGTCAATTCCATTTTCTCATCTCTAACTCTCGCTATAACAATGGCAGGAGCTTCCCAAAGCTCTCCTTCCGGTGGCCAACCGGCCGGTCATCTCCTACGTTCTCGAGCTCCTCGAGCTCAGCAACCTCAAGGATATCATTGTTGTACGTTTCCTTCTTCTTTCTCTAATCTATTGGATGCTCTCTTTTCGATTGTTCATGATTGCTGTGGCTTTGGTTGATTTTGTTTTCTTCTGACGTTTTTAGGCGGTTGAAGGCAAAGAAGCGCATCATTGCGTGGAGCACTGGATTCTAGAGGCTTATATGGATCGATTACGTATCAAGGTATGTTGCAAGGCTCTGGTTTAGTATTTCTGTATTCCTGTCGAATGCATCGGAATATCGGATTGTGATTCTGCGAATGAGTGCACTTTGTGAGTGTGTTTAGCTTAATGAACAATTGGATGTCTTGCAATTAGGAAAATGTCATTGGAGTTCTAAGTCGATAGAGCTTAGGAAATTCTATTAAGAATTCGAGAGAGCAGTGTAAAATGGAATTGTAGAAGTTGATAAACCTTAGTATATATTAAGTGTGCCTTGAATCACTAGGGGTGTAATACTGTGAAGGACCATATAGGGGCATGGTTATTGACAAATCATGGCAGGTGGTTTTTTTTTGTTTTTGGTGAAAGAAACATGGAGAGAAATACATTTGGAATTTCCACACTAATGTGACCTAGCTATGATGCATTCATTTCTGTTCCCCCGAATGATACTGAGATGCTCATTTAACTCTAGGAAGCAACTATGTCTTCAACTATGGAGGACAACAACAACAGGCTATTTATTAAGCCATCCCAGTGTTGAGCAATTGGAAGTAACATATGCTAACATATGAGTTCTGTGTTTCGTGCCTTGGGGATATAAGTCTCTATTTGATCAGCTATAAGAATAATGTCATACACCATAGCCCCTTAGCCTCCAGTTCGCTTAATTTCTTTAAATGCTTGCTTAGCATGCACACTTCCAGGCTGCTTAAGTGCTTCAGTCTTTTCCATCACATTAACATTGAAAACTCCCGATTAGTGGTGGATAATGCTGCCCCCAAAGTTTAGTATAGGACTACACTTCCACAATGCAACATACTCGGTGCAACCCTCTGCTGTATTTTATGCTTTAGAGTTTGTTTCTTATAATGAAAAGTTACAAAAATATATAAAAAAGAAGGCTGCTCTGAGGATTATTGTGGGAATGGGTTTTCTTGGACTTGAGGAATAGCTCTTCTTTTGTCATTCTTTCAGATTGGAATGTAGAGGTTAGTTTGTTTCATTGTAGTTGGAATTGCTGTTTGTGTTTGCAGTGTAGTTGGAATTGCTGTTTGTGTTTGCAGTGTAATTGGACTTGAGGAATAGACTACTTCTGTCATTCTTTCACAAACCATCAAATACGTAGTAATACCCCTGTTTTTGGGTATTTCATGGTTTGTGCCACTAAGACACTGAATATATTTTGTGCATTTGTTTGATCCTACAGGACTAGTGATTCTGGTTTAAGAGTATGTTGATCTATGCTCCTCCCACTTTCTTCTTTGCATGCCAGCCTAGGTTTATTGTGATCCCTCTATTTCTCTAGTTCTATCTACTGCTTCAGTTGTCAAAAGATGGATGCATTTCTTTTAGGCATGGTATGTAATTTTAAACAAAATCATATATAAATGATATGATACTGAGCAACATGTTTATAACAGGTCGAAAGAGTTCCTGATGATGTTGGAACAGCTGGTGCACTTCGGGCCGTTGCACACCTCCTGACTGCAAAGGACATTTTGGTTAGCATCTATGTCCTTTATAGTGTTTTCACCTCTTAAGTGTCTCTTCATAAAGAATTTAAGTCTTGTTGGTGCAGGTTGTAAGTGGTGATATTGTCTCTGATGTTCCTCCTGGTGCGGTAGCTGCTGCTCATAGACGTCATGATGCAGTAGTAACAACGATGCTTTGCCCTGCTCCTGTAAGTGGACCTTCAGACTCTGGGTCCTCTATTGCAAAAGACAAAGCCAAGAAACCCGGGCATTACAATAGAATTGGGCTGGATCCCACAAAACAATTTTTGCTGTACATCGCAACCGGTTAGAATTTTCTTTCATTTTTTTTTATTTTTTATTTTTAGTTTGTTTAGCAGTTAACATGATATGTTCATCTATGTTACCAGGAGCGGAACTTGAGAAAGATATGCGAATTCAGAAGAGTATACTTTGTGCGGTTGGTCAGGTAAAGGGGTGTTTCTTTTTTGGCTTAATGTCAGTACTCACAATCACAAGTTCAAATCATTTTCTAAAATTATGCTCTTTTGTCTTAGCCTCTTATGTATCATCCTAATGTCCTCCCAATAAAGTTTCAAAAGCTTTTATTTGATTTTTATACTTGAATTACATCACTGCCGCTTAATTGAAACTTTAGTAGCTGAAACAAGTAGAATATTCTGAGGATAGCATACAAGCATGGACAAATATGAGTTTTTAACAACTTTGACTTCTCGCTGTTTTGTTGTCTAGAAAGTTCCTGTGAAGTTTTTAATATCTCATTTAGTGAAGTTTTTAATCCTAATAGATTTTGTTTATCCTGTGTGTAGATGGAAATTCGATCAGATCTCATGGATGCTCATTTATATGCATTCAAAAGGTTTCACCCTCTTTCTGCTGTTCTAAATGGATGTTTGTTTAATGACAAAATTGATCATTTTAGATTCTAAATTTACTTGCACATGCCTTCCCAGGTCTGTTCTGCAGGAAGTTCTAAACCAAAAGGATAAATTTCAGAGTTTAAAGCAGGATGTATTACCTTACCTTGTTCGTACACAGCTGGTTAGTTTAGTGATGTTGCTTACTATTACCCTAAAAAAAAAAGTATATTTTCCGACTGGTTCTTTTTTCTTATGCATACATAGAGTTCGGAGGTGGTGTTAAATGGCGTACAACAACCAGAAGAAAATGGAAATGAAAAGGCTAGTTACCAAAACAACCAAGAATTGCTATCTCGAGTCTTGTCTAATTCATCCACTGCAAGTTTCCATGAGCTCTATGCATTAGGTCCTAAAGGCTCCATTCCTGTTCGAAGAACCCATAAATGCTGTGTTTATATTGCCAGCAACAGCAAGTACTGTATGCGGTTGGATTCCATTCAGGCATTCAGCGACATTAATCGAGATGTGAGTTTGTGTTTAGAGGTTTTGTTGTGTGCTTGTTTCAATGAGAATTATCTGTTCTACCTCTCCGCCTATGGATGTTCAATTTGTGGATGTTATTTTTTTTCTCAGGTTATAGGAGATGCTAGTCATCTGTCTGGGTATTCCTTCTCTGCCCACAATAACATCATCCACCCGTCAGCAGAACTTGGATCAAAAACAACTGTGAGCCTCGCTTTCCACTCACCGAAACTTATAATACCAAATAGCATCAAATCTGATTTGTGTAGCCACAGATTATCTGACTTCCATGTTATGAGCATTTCTATTACTGATCTGTTGGTGGATTTTTAGGTTGGACCACATTGTATGTTGGGTGAAGCTTCAATTATGGGCGACAAATGTAGTGTTAAACGGTCTGTAATTGGCCGTCACTGCCGGATAGGTTCTAATGTGAAGGTAAGATGATTTGTTCATTTGTGGACTGTTGATTCCAGATTTGCACTTCCAGGGGTCAATTATCCTTCACGAATTGTATTTTGGTTGTAGATAATTGTCAATTAATTTTTTATTTTTTTTTTACTTCCCGCAGGTTGTAAATTCTGTTGTTATGAATCATGTTACTATTGCCGATGGTTGTACAATCCAAAATTCAGTTATTTGCAGCAATGTACAGCTCCAAGAACGTGTTGTACTAAAAGATTGTCAAGTAAGTAATCAGGATCTATTCCTCGTTTTACCCTTCGCCTTTTCATATGTAGTGGCTGGCATCTGAAAGTATGTTTTGTATCTCAGGTTGGTGCAAATTTTGTTGTTACCACCGGGAGTGAGTGCAAAGGGGAGGCGTTGGCCAAGAAAGAAAAATGAGTACGAGGACTCCCTACTCAGGGAAATGCCAATTTGTCCTGTGTTTCAATAGATTGGAATAGATTTTGTTGCGACTGATAAAGGTAAAGAACTGAGCAGGGTAATCTTTAGGAGTAGCTTTTAGTCGTGATCTGTCTGATTTTTTGTCTTCACTGTCATCTGTTCTATTCCTTTTATTGACAAATTGAGAGAGAACCATGTAAACCGGTTAAACAGTTCAAAGCGACCACCTCAATGAGGTATTGTGAAGTCCTTTTTATGCTCCAAACAAATGTTGCATGTCCAAGTAATGCATCAATCTGCTATCAACTTCAGTGCTTTGGTGTAGAGTTGAAAGTATATCAATCCCGAATTTTTTTTCAAAGAATTTGCAAACTACTCTACAGAATTCCTTTACCAGGGAGAAATCCTCACAAACTAGAACCAATAAAGCACACTAGAGCTTTTGCAGGCCCAGGTACTGAAGCATCGAGTGCGACTCAGCATCAGCAATCGAGCACCTGACTGCTGGGATCAGAGTTAGACATGAGTGATGTTCTTTAGCGAAACAAACCGGTACTCATCAGCCTTCCCCAAAATCCTCCTTATCTTTCTAGCACACAGACAAAACGCAAGCAAAGTTATAATCTTTCCAAACACTATTACATTCTTCCTCTGATAAGATACAGCATATTAATATTGTTAAATGGAAGAACATATCAGAATTCTAAGTCTGTTAATCTAACGGAAGAACAGATAAGAAAAGTGATGCAATACCCCAGTGAGGAAAAAATTAACAAACTAAGAAAACCAAGAAAAAGTAACACATATGAATCGTATGATTATAAATATAATAAAAGAGTTACAGCATAGACAAGCTATTGGAACCTAAAAACTTGAAGAACATCAACGACAAGAATTAGGAACTGAAAACCCTAAAGACTACTTTTACTTTTTTTTTTTTTTTGATGGAGTAACACTAGAAGACTACCTAGCTAAGTTTGAGAAGATAAAAACGAATCGACTTTGGCATTGTCCTCGGAAGAGAGGAACTTCATGTATACGGGTGCTGGGACATTGGCAAGAGATAGTATGGCAGCTGGAATACCCCACATAGACTCGCCGCAAATCAAACCGGATGCAACTGCCGGTCCTAACTCCTCAGCCTGTTGTTTGTTCATTATCTTCCAGACGAAGAGGATTACGCTTCCCACACACATGTCAATCACGAAGTAGGAGCCGAGATAGAATGGGATCGCCATGGCCATTGCGTTTGGAACAAATCTGTAGATCTTGTACTTGGTCTCGTAACGCTTCAAAAGCTCAGTTGCTACGTTAATGGCAATGGCAAGTGCAAAAAAGGAAAGTGCAAGGGCAAAACAGTGTTTAGGTAGTGAGCCAATGCCCTCAACTCCGAGGAGTGCAATGCCACGGTACACTTGGCCAAAGGGTGCAGGATATGGTCCTTTGGGATCGCCAACCGGGTAAGCTTTGTAGAAGAACCAGAATATCAAAGGTGACATGACACATCCCATGGCTGTCCCGAGAACTTGGCTAAGGAACATTGATCGAGGAGAAGAAAGAGTAAGGAATCCAGTCTTGAAGTCTTGCATGAGGTCCGAGGCTGTCGAAACAATACTCATCGTGACACCACAAGAAGCCAGCCCAGCAATCACACCACCTTCTTCCTCACCAACAAGAGCACGACTGACGATTAGGATAGCGATTTTGCCATAGTTGGAGGCAAGGGACCAATCTGTGAGGCCGCAGCCATAGGCATTGCAGAAGGCCAGAACCGGAGCAATGATATAACCTATCGCAACATGATACCATTTTAATTGGTGGAATAAAAACGGAAGGCAAATAGTTGATGCGGCTGCACAACATATATAGCCAGTGGGAGAAAACCATGTTGGAAATTCATCTTTGTGGAAGAAATCAGTTCTTAACCGGAAGGCACTCCGCCAGCTTCCATTAGTTCCATTTCAGATGATAATTTCTTTTCCTCTGGCTTATTGCTTCGGAGACTTCTAATGAGAACGAAAGCCATATAACCTGCATGGTACAGGACATGGTATAGACCATCACCAAGTATCATGCCTATTGAGATAAACACCCTGTAACCTTGGATTCCATGAAGACTACTTGCCGAAAGAAAAGCACCATACCAGTTACCTTTCTGTTTTTCGATCAAAGGCCACATGATGCCCCATGATATCACAGCTCCAACGAGCATGGATATGTTCACCATGTAATTGGTGATCATTCCACAACCAATATATGTCATTGAGAAGTCAAAGTAAAACCTTTGCTTGTACGCTTTGAGACCAAAAGTTGGAAAGTTAGCAAAGCCACAGTCATCGGCAGCATTGAAAAACCACTGAAAAAAAGACCAGAGAAAGCTGCCGCCGCCGAACTTGAAGAGAGCGGAAACCTGTCTAGCTGCCACCTTAGCTCCTTTTGGGGTGTGGAAGCTGTTGATGAGGTGCGCTGTTGCGGTTCCACTTGGGTAGGTTAGTTTTCTATCGATAATCATCATCTTTCTCAAGGCTATGATAGAAAACAGCCCAACGAAGCTGACTAAGAAGAGATACCCTGTCATCCACGGAATCGCAAGCTTCTTGATGTTGATTATAGAGTGTTACCTGCATCTGCCTGAGAAACTCAAGCTCATTATAGAGTGTTACCTGCATCTGCAATTATCTGACTACATTTAGTACGGATTAGGAGTCTTGGTTAGAAAAGGAGTAGAAATACATTGAGAAACTCAAGCTCATTTGAATTTTAGAGCAAACCCAGGTTGGATAAGGTTAACAAAAAGTCAAAAATGCGTGCATTTTAAATCTAGATGCTTCTTCGGTTCTTCCATCTCTTGAAAATTATAGAGCGCACCCGGGTGCGCCGCGCACACCAGTGAAGCACGGTGACATTAGTTGCTTAAAGCGTCTTTCTTTTTGCCCCAATCATGAACCCTCAAGTGCAACTCTGCTGCAGCAATCAAGAAATGAACAGCCTGGAGTGGACTCAGAATTTGTGTGATGTTCCTGAGTGTTTTCATCCTTAAATCATCAGCCTTGTGCAAAATTTTCTCCAAACCTTCCTCCTTGGAAGCTAGAGTCGACTCAACTCGCTCCATATGATCATCAGCTCCTCCTTCATGGACCTCATTGTTCTTCATGATCTCAGTGGCCTCATGCGCCAGCTCCACAAGTGTAGCATCAGCCACAGTCTCTTGCAGTTTGGCCATCTTTCCCGACAGGTGTTTCTCCTCCTGGATAGTCGTTCTTTGCACCTTGTCCACCATGGTGAGCTGGCAATGTGATAGATCCCCCAAGTCACCTGTGCTCTACCTCAACCCTCGCATCAACTCAGCAAAACTAGCCTCTAGCTGCAGCCCCGACTTTGAGTAGAGCAAATGAAAAGCCATGCTTGGTCGCCAGCCACCTATCCAAAGGAATGCGTCTTCCAATGAGCTCCTCCATGGTGGAGACAGCATTCGCAGCACGTCTTGCTTGACCCATTGCGACTTCTTGTTGTAGTATTGTTCATAATGTTTCACCACTCTCTCTACCAATGAACTTAACAAGACCCGATCATCGTCATCTGCAGCTCTTTTTTGGTGCTGTTTGGAGGCAACGATGAGGTCCTGGAGATGTTGGTCTTGTTCAGGAAGCCAGCTCTCGAAGAAGGCCTGAAAACCATTCATCTCAGGAGCAACGTTGTCTCCAGTCATATCTGATATATGGAAAGCCAAATATGCATGCAGTGTCTGTGTGTATTTATATACATGTCTATGTAGAGTTATGATGAGGAGAAACCAGAGACGAAGGTTTTGTTGTTATTGGAAATTTCTGATTCAATGTACCTCATTAAAGAAAATCTGCGAATGGTCGGCTAAGTTTTCATCATGATGCAGAGAACCGAAGCACAAGATATTCAAGTTAATAGAATTTGGTGATGTGACGCAGCGGAGTATATAGGTTAACAAGCGATTAACCTAGAAAGAACCAAGATAAACTGGAATCCACCAGAGTTTGAGAAAAGTTCTCGTTTTTGATTGATAATATGAAAGATAAGTCTAGCAGCCACAAAGAGGCGCTTAAATACCGAAACAAAACCCTATGGCGCTAACAAAAGGCCTACTCAAGCCCATGGGTCGAAAATAAAATAAAACCAAAAATAAATAAAGTCTTAAAAAGGTCCAATTCTACTCAGACCTGTATTTTACCGATTTTACTTTTCCTGCGAGCAAGCTGTTCTTCAATCTTCAATGCCATCTGTTCTACATCAGTCTCCTCTTCTGGGGAAGAACTCGACCCCGAGTTAACACCATCTGGATAAAGAGACTCATCTCCACGGAACTCATGCAAATCAGCAACATTGAAAGTATTAGAAATTCCCCAACTGCTCGGCAACGCCACCACATAAGCATTGTCATTAATCTTCCTGGGAATCTGATATGGCCCATACTTCTGAGGCTTCAACTTGTTGTAGGTGCCAACAGGAAACCTCTCCTTGCGTAGAAAAACCATGACAACATCACCTTCCTTGAATACTTTAAGTCTCCTCTTCTTATCTGCAACAGCCTTGTTCTTGGCATTAGTCACCTCCAACCTTGCTTTCACCTCGTCTTGAACAGATTGGACATCCTTGGCCATGCCTTCAGCAGCAACACTAACACCTGGAAGCCTAGGAAGCTTAACCAAATAAACCACATGCTTAGGAATAGCAGTATAAACAATGGAAAAAGGTGACCTCCCAGTAGCACTGTGAACTGCACTGTTGTAAGCAAACTCCACCTGTGGCAAAGCATAATCCCACTGTTTCGGTTTATCTCCACAAACACTACGCACCATATTTCCCAAAGTTCGATTCGTCACCTCTGTCTGACCATCAGTTTGAGGGTGAGCATTGCTACTACGGTTCAAAACTGTCCCAAACATCCTCCATAAAGTCGTCCAAAAATGGCTCAGAAATTTCACATCCCTATCCGATGTGATGGTCTTGGGAACCCCATGAAGACGCACAACCTCCCTGAAAACAGTTTGGCTATGTTGGAAGCATCTGCTGTCTTCTTACAGGCTATGAAGTGCACCATCTTCGAAAAACCTGTCAACCACCACAAACACCGAGTCCACTCCTCTCTGTGTACGGGGCAGCCCCAAAACAAAGTCTTTAGAAGCTTGGCAGATGTAACAACGGCTGACAATGGCTCCAGCATCCCTCTTAAGTTGTGGCCAATAATATCGTTCCTCAAGACTGGTAACAGTCTTGTCACGACCCAAATGTCCACTGAGACCCCCTCCATGCAGATCTCGAATCAATTTCTCCCGTAAAGAAGTCTTTGGGATGCACAACTGATTACCTCTGAATAAATAACCATCACAAATGAAGAATTCACCAACTGGACGCTCCTTGCACTTCTCCCAAATCTTTTTGAAGTCCTCATCATCCGCATATAACTCCTTTAAGAACTCAAACCCAATGACTTCTTGAGCCAAAGTGACCAGCAAAGAAGCCCTCCTACTCAACGCATCTGCCACCCTATTTTGAACACCAGATTTATGCTGAATGACAAAAGGAAATTTCTGTAGAAAACTCACCCATCGTGCATGCATATTGCTAACACTCCTCTGGCTATTTATAAACTTCAGGGCTTCATGATCTGTGAACAAAACAAGCTCCTTATGAACGAGGTAGTGCTCCCATAACTTCAATGCACGGACCACAGCATATAATTCTTGATCATAAGTACTCCACCTTTGTCAAGCTTTACTAAGCTTCTCGCTCATAAATGCTACAACCCGCTTCTCCTGTGACAGAACAGCCCCTATTCCCACACCACTCGCATCACATTCAACCTCGAAAACCTTTTCAAAATTTAGAAGAGCCAAAACTGGTGCAGTGCATAACTTCTCCTTAATCAAAGCAAAGCTCGTCTCTTGTTCATGACCCCATTTCTCCTTAATCAAAGCAAAGCTCGTCTCTTGTTCACGGACCACAGCATATAATTCTTGATCATAAGTACTCCACCTTTGTCGAGCTTTACTAAGCTTCTCGCTCATAAATGCTACAACCCGCTTCTCCTGTGACAGAACAGCCCCTATTCCCACACCACTCGCATCACATTCAACCTCGAAAACCTTTTCAAAATTTAGAAGAGCCAAAACTGGTGCAGTGCATAACTTCTCCTTAATCAAAGCAAAGCTCGTCTCTTGTTCATGACCCCATTGGAATTTTCCCTTTTTCATGCACTCAGTAATAGGAGTAGTAATAGTACTGAAATTCCGCACAAACCTCCTATAAAGCGTAGCTAAGCCATGAAAACTTCGTACCTCAGAAACAGTTTTAGGAGCTGGTCGGCCATTCTCTGATTGCTTGCACTTTCTCCTCATCCACCTGAATTCCGTCCTCACCAACCACAAACCCCAGAAATAATAGTTTGTTAGTGCAGAAAGTACATTTTTGCAGATTGATGTACAATTTGTTTTCCTGCAAAACTGCCAAGACTTGACGAAGATGCAACAAATTTTCTTCTTTTGTACGACTGTAGATCAGAATATCATCAAAATAAACCACTACAAAAGAACCAATAAAATGACGAAGCACCTGATTCATCAACCTCATGAAAGTACTCGGGGCATTAGACAACCCGAATGGCATGACCAACCACTCATACAACCCCTCCTTGCTCTTGAATGCTGTCTTCCACTCATCCCCATGCTTAATACGAATCTGGTGGTATCCACTGCGAAGATCAATCTTTGAAAAGATTTTAGAACCCTCCAATTCGTCCAACATGTCCTCCAAACGAGGAATGGGAAACCTGTACTTAACAGTAATTTTGTTAATGGCCCTGCTATCGACACACATTCGCCACTGCTTATTTTTCTTTGGGACTAACAAGACAGGAACTGCACATGGACTCATACTTTCACGAATGAACCTCTTCCTCAATAAATCTTCAATTTGTTCCCGCAGAATTTCACACTCCTTCGGACTCATGCGATAATGTGGTAGGTTTGGAAGACTAGCTCCCGGCACCAAATCAATTTGATGTTGAATATCGCGCATTGGTGGAAGTTCATTAGGAAGATCTTCCGACACCAACTCTTGAAACCCTTTTAATATCTTCTGTACCTCTAAGGGGATCTCGATTTCTTCCTTGGCAGCAGTTAATAGCCCTTTCACCACAATTGGAAACACCATCTCAGCCTCCTTCATGTCCTTCCCCATGTCAGATTCATTGCTGCTTACTATCAGGAAGTTATTCTTCGGTCCTGTAGTACTACCGGCCGGTGCTAATGCAATTTTATGGGTCTTCCACATAAACATCACCACGTTGTCCCTACCCTTATGAGTTGCATAAACATCCCACTGCCATGGACGACCTAGCAGAATATGACAGGCATCCATATCAAGTACATCACAACGTACCTCATCAGAGTAGTGTTTTCCAATCGAAAGAGGCACTTTGCACACTTCTGTAACTCTTTCACAAGGTCCTTTTTTCACCCAACCTAGTGAATAAGGGGCGTTGTGAGCTTCTGTAGCCAACTGTAGATGTGCCACTAGCTTCTTGGACACGAAATTCTCACAACTTCCATTGTCCACTATAAGGTTGCAAACCTTATTCTTCACAGTACAAAAGGATTTGAAAATACTATGACGTTGTCCTTCTTCTTTAGGAGCCAACAACATTCGCTGGAGTACCAAGTTGACTCTTTCTGAACTCTCCTCTGTGGCGAATTCAGCTCCCTCATAAGGATCCGACTCCTCCGACTCTTCTTCTTCGTATCCTTCTGATCCATCCATGATAACTAGTTGCCTTCAACCTTCAGGACACTCATGAGACCTATGACCCTGCTTCAAGCATCTGTAGCAAGTGATTCCAGCAGGCTTAGAATATGGATTTTTATTACCAGTAGGTCCAACTGTAGTTCCCTTCGAAATAGGAGCCTTTGGGGTTACTCCTTGATTCTGAGGGGTTTGTTTTCCTGTTTCTGCTGGGACACTGGATGACGCAGTAGAATTCCTGGAATAAGGAGTTCTCTGATAAGACCTGTTTTTCTCCAACATCTCTGCTTTCGATGCAAAATTCGAAGCATCAGTTATGGTCCACATGTGTTGCATACCGATCTTCTCCTGTATGGACGATCGTAGACCACTGACATACCTTGCTATTCTCTGATTTTCAGTTTCTCCCAAGTCATTACGTTCCGCAAGACGTAAGAACTCGTCTTTGTAGTCGTTCACTGTTCTGCTTCCTTGCACGCACTCGAGGTACAGACGATATAGTTGCTGCTCATAGTCCTTAGGCAAGAATCGGTCTTTCAGCAAGCCCTTCATCTTCTTCCATGTGTGAATTTTTGCCTTCCCTTGCCTTGTTCGAGAAGTTTGTACTTGGTCCCACCAGTTTGAAGCACTACTTTTCAGTTTCCACGCAACCATCTTCACCTGTTTGGACTCTGGGATCTCCATGATTTCGAAGAATCTCTCCACTTCTACTAGCCAGTCAAGAAAATCCTCAAACTTCATGTGGCCTGAAAAAGTTGGGATTTCTGCCTTGACCCTGTAGTCGCCGCCTCCTACAGCAGGTCGCGCCACTTCTTCCTCAGGTTCTGACTCACTTGAGTCTTGATATTGGGGTTGAGGTCGTGGTTCCCTTCTTCCCCGATTTCCCTGATTGCCCTGATTCTCGTTCAACAACCTTCTCATCTCTCTCATCAGTTGAGTTGTTACCTGGGTGGTAATCTGATTTGTTAAAGCAGCAAGTTCTGCTCTAGTAACAGGACTATCATCGTTACCGGCCATAGATCGTTTCACAAGCGATAGAAGACAGGGAAAACCTGCTCTTGATACCACCTGACGCAGCGGAGTATATAGGTTAACAAGCGATTAACCTAGAAAGAACCAAGATAAACTGGAATCCACCAGAGTTTGAGAAAAGTTCTCGTTTTTGATTGATAATATGAAAGATAAGTCTAGCAGCCACAAAGAGGCGCTTAAATACCGAAACAAAACCCTAGGGCACTAACAAAAGGCCTACTCAAGCCCATAGGTCGAAAATAAAATAAAACCAAAAATAAATAAAGTCTTAAAAAGGTCAAATTCTACTTAGACCTGTATTTTACCGATTTTACCTTTTCTGCGAGCAAGCTGTTCTTCAATCTTCAATGTCATTTGTTCTACATCATGATGGCCTGGATTTTGGAAGCAAAAGAAGTCGACAATGAAAGACATCATCCATTCACCGGCGCCATTAATTGCTTGTCATTTTCCTTAAAACTGTCAATAAAGAAAGACTGTTTGTGATAGATATTCATGCAAGTTGGGGAAGGAGTTAGCTCACTTTCATCAGTTTCATGTATACAAGCGCAATATCATACAGACCAGTTCATGTGGGCGGTTTTCCAACACAACCAACGCACGCACACAAGTTGCCAACTTCATATTCTGGCATGGTTTTGAACTTTCATAGATGCTCATCAATCCCATATTATATTCTCAAATTAAAATAAGTAAATTAAAGTTATTAACTACCTAAAAGTACTTACAAATTTTGTTTTAGTCCTTTTTTTAAGAAGGGCGTACGGTCTTATATTAAGTAACAAAGTAAGTTAAGTAAGAATCAAGTCAGGAGGCTACCCTAAAGTAACCTACATTGCAATAACCATGTGAGTGCACACGAGAACCGAGAACTAGAACCCTAAATTTGCTAGCACTTTTGTTTTACTCTTAATCCAACTCATCATATAACTGTTCTCCATTCACTATACTAATATCGTAATCAGACAACACCATACCGGTCTCATGCTCTGTTACATGTTGAGGCCTTGAGGGTCAAAAATTTTTCCTGTTAGTACAATTGGGAGCCTGCATGTATATTTCTTTTTCTTTCCTTAGAGTTCAAGAATTATTTTTCGTTTGTTTAGAAGAAACATCAATCGCTTAATAGATGTTGGATCACTTGTACTACCGCTAGGAAAATTTTCCCAGAAAATACATAATTTAGACTTTTTCAAAAAAGTTCACGGGAATATTGAATTATGCTATATTTTGTGGGGAAATAATAATAAAATTATCAACTTGTGGGAATAATTCAAAGAATTTTTGTGCCTTGGTTGAGGGTCTTTAGATTTTATGCAGAATCTAATTGCTGCCTCTCTCCTTTATGTTTATTAATTGGTCTTAGAGTCATATACTTGCATAAAATTTCACATCCGCCGCGCCGCTGGGTTTATATACAGATGATATAGACGCATATCTATCCAAGTGCTGCATGCAGCTGCCTTGTAATAAACATTCATATATAGATTTGCAACGGTTAGCTTTGTCCTCTTCTTCTATATATATTCTCTGCTTGCACGAGGCATGACCATATGCCTTTGTATGTTACACAATTTGGCTCTGGTACGTAGTTCATGATTTCTTATTTTCTATAGTTTCTGGAATGACCAGATCTTAAGAATATATTCATGGGGAAAATTTCTTGTTTCTGTTTTCATTTGGGCGCCGAAGTAGCTGCATTGGAATAAGGATCACAACCTTATCATAATTTATGTAACCAATTCAGATGAATTGAGCTAAACCGTCTCTATAGCTTAGGAACATAAGTAAAAACTGATTGAACATATATATTAAGAAAGACTCGATCCTACGTACGTACTTCGGTAACTATAGTTTGTGAAAAGGGGAGCAAACCACATCGATCACCAATGGAATAGATCGATCGATAAAAGTAATTGGTAACAGTAGCCTGCAGAGTTTAATATGTATGCAAACCATCTAAGTCAGTAGCATATGAATCACTATTAACAGATGGTAGCGAACTAACAATCCCATGCATGCAGCTGGCATTCTAGTTTTCGAGCATGCTATTGTAATCTTTGTTTTGGCCATGATCTTCAGTGCTCGGAGCAGAGATGAATAGCGAACAAAGAGAGGGAGATGATGTTGCGGGCGTGCCACCTCGCGGATGAGGAAAAAGCTTGTATGCGGGATTGACTTCTTGATCAGGCGGAAGGGGTTTCGAGGTGCCACCTCAAAGGAGAAATTACGAGCATAAGGCGATCGATACTCATGGCGGGACGCGAGTATAGCAACTATAGGGAAAATCAGAGGTGATCGGGGGCGAATCTAGGAAGGGTTTTGAGAAAACCTAAGCGGCGGTGCGCTTAGGGTTAGGGTTTTCGAGAGGCTCGAAAAAGGGGTAATTGGTTTGTAGTAATTGCTTGTATTTGTTGAGAATTTGATTGTCTTTTTATTTGATTGTGTCTTTGAGAAAGAGAGTTCGACCCCTTTATATAGCAGTCTGACTAGCGGCAGAAGGGAGTTAGCTTGGAATCCAAGTCGGGCTTTGAAACCCTAATCCACAAGGACACGGTTTAACCCACGCGGACCAACAAATTGGTGACACATGCCCAGTTCGCACACTTTATTTCGCATAGGGCGCCATTGCTTTCGTACTGCTACTGTAGACTCCTATGCGAATTGAAATTCATCTCGCGGGCTGTCACAAGAGGCTATCCCACGTGTTCTTGAAGCTCGCTTCCATCTCGCGAGCTATTGGAGCTCGCGAGCCTTAAAAGGGCTTTTTATATTAAAAAGGTCACAGGGATTGGCCCGAAGCATGTCAAAGACTTTTAAGAGTCTTTAACGATTAATGTGACGCGTGCGGACTCCGCCTGTTGCTTCCTCGCGAAGCCTCCTACGCGAGCTAATTCGCCAACTCGCTTCGCGTAATCCGCTTGTCACCTACGCGCGAAGTCATTCTGCTCGCGAACTCTGAAGTTAGCTCACGTGGTCCTGGTGCATGGAGGAAGGTATACATAAACTTCTATGGATCCAATCGCGGCCTAGGATCATGCTATAAGATGAAGCGCACTCGGGGACAAAGAATGTATAGACCCGTGAAGCCGGTCCCACTTTGACTCACAAGAACAACAAACCTAGAGTTTTGGAAACTTGTCCGGTGAAGTTTTTGACTATCAATGACGTAGTTTGGATCATCGAGCGCAGGATACCAAGGAGTCGCATAGTACGGGTGGTGACGACATTCACCGCAGCTCCAGTGTCGACCATGCCATGTCTAAGGTCTGAGTGGAGAAGGTTAAAGTCAACATGCTTGTGACACTGCTTGTGGTTTCCAATGGTGGCGCGTTCGCGGGCTCTGCCAGGACTGGGCTTGTCTCACTACTGCAAGGCGAGGATATGTCACAGACATTTTCGCTGCTGTCTGGAATATCCGCTGCGTTGCATGTTGCGTTCGGCGGGAGAGCATATCTTTCAGATATGAAAAACACCATGCCAACTTGAAAGGAGAAATGTTCATGAACTAGGATCAGTGACGTCTCAATGCTTCTGATTTCTCCTTCAAGCACATCGAATGTACTCTCTGTTGAGCTGACCTCTTCGGCTTCAGCCCATGCGGAAACTCCAACTATGTTACAGGTTACTGATTCACCCTGCACCTAGAAATTTGCTTTGAACCACCCTACAAAAATTGAATAATTTGGCTAAAACTTGGAACTTAATCAATTTATCGATGAATTAATCTACTAGCTTGATCATAGCATACACTATAATGATTCTTCTAAAAGAAAAACACATCCACGTACTACAATGACTATCTTCTCAACCCTAAATTTAGTCGCAAAATTAATTGGATCATTTATTTGAACTCGAAACCACTTATCCCATATATGTCACCGTAATCGGTGAAGAAACCTTGTGTTTTCCATCTGTCCATATCAGCTGGCCAAACGCTACATCCCCATGCCGCGGCATTCCCACATCCTTATCAGCTGTAAACTTGACAACATAACTCTGACCTTCGCCTTTCTTTGAAAACTTCAACTTAGAAGGAGTAACAGAAACCTTGACCCCAAATGGATTGGTGACACTACGTACGACGTAAGTAGAGGAACCTTCACCAACATTTGTAACACTTTTCCGGACAACTACATTCTCCGATTTCGGCCACCGCGTCACATCAAAAACCGGCGAGATAGCCGGGTAGTTGAAATCCCACGGTTGAGTGAAACCTTTTCTGCTCTTGCATGTAGCACTCTTTTGTGTGATTGCCCTAACTTGTACGTCACTATAATTCGACGCACACAAGAAGTTGATATAGTCATCCACCTTAAGATCATACACCAAACCAGGATCAAGCGCCTTCTCAGGATCCACATGTCCGGCGCCAAACCCCCACGCCACCGCGTGCCGATGCAACGCATCTACCAGCGGCCCTCCGTCTGGGTACTTCGTGTAAGCCGTAGTCATTATCGCCGATTTGATCATTGCCGGAGACCAGCTAGGGCGAGCACCTTTCAACAATGCAGCTATTCCAGACACGTGAGGGCAAGCCATGGACGTCCCTGATAATATACGAAATTCAGACAAATCATCCAATTTTGGATATGCTGCTAAGATGTTCACACCTGGTGCTATCACATCCGGCTTCACAACATACGGAGACAAATTGGGTCCTCGCGACGAAAACTCGGCGACTACCGGTGACGGCTTCACCCCTGTAACGGTGCCACGGAAGCGCATTGCCGCATGAGGATTCTTGGTGACGTTCACATACCGGATAAGTTCTTTGCCGGCTAACGGTGTGATAGACAATGCAGGAATCACAAATGGATTAGATACCATAAGATCGTTTCGATCAATACCCACCATTCCCACCACACCAGCTTTCTTGATATTTTCGAAATTTGCAGAGGAAACTGTGTTCATATAATGGCAAACCACGATGCTTCCTCGGACGTAGTCAGGGATCGGTTTCGTGCCACCAGCAAACGCCATGCAATATGAAGCAATGTAAACCAATGGTGCAGAAGTTTTCTCCGGCCAAGTGCCGAGAAAGAGAGAGGCACCAGTGATAACGCGGCCATTACCAAGCACTAGATCAGCGGGGAAATCTCGGTCAATAGTGCTTGCACCGACGGTGGTGATCCACGGTGCGACGTTAGTTACGCTTCCGTCATCTGGACCACTATTCCCTCCGGCTGCCGAACAAACTATGCCTTTCTCGGTTGCGGCGAATGTGGCGATGGCAATGGGATCCTCATGGTAGGGCAAGGAGAAGTCACCGCCGAGAGACATAGAGATGACGTCGACGCCGTCCTGTACGGCCTGTTCAATGCCGGCGAGTACATCCGATAGGGCGCAGCCTCCTCCCTTTCCACACACTTTATAGACTGCAAGTCGTGCTTTCGGTGCGATTCCCGACGCAACACCTTTGGCGTAGCCGAGGAAGGATGCGTTCCCGACGTGTCGTCCGGCCATAGTTGACGCCGTGTGTGTTCCATGGCCAATGTCGTCTCTAGCGGTGTTAACAATGTTGCCGGCTCTGCTGCCTCGGGTGAAGTGTCTTGCTCCGATGAGCTTTTTGTTGCAAAAGGTGGCGGCGTTCTCTGAATCACCAGGCATGCAGCGGCCTTTCCAACGTGAAGGGATTGGTCCGAGGCCATTGTCGTCGAAGCTGCGGTGCTCGGGCCATATGCCGCTGTCGATGACACCGATGATGACGTTGGCACCGGAATCAGACAGTTTCACAAGGCCGGCGTCGTTGGTTTCGAGGCCGAGGAATGCAGGAGATCTGGTGGTGAAAAGTTTGAGGAGTCTGTCATTGAAGACGCTTACTATTTCTGGACGCTGGCGAAGCTGGTCGGCTTGTTGTGTGGTGAGGTTGGCAGAGAAGCCCTGAAAGACTTCATTGTAGACGTGATGGAGAGAGTCATTTGTTGCGGACAGGATGGTGAGAGTGGAAGCGTACCAGTCATGGAGTCTGGAGTGTTGTGATGGCTTCAGATCGTTTTGGACTCGAACGATGAAGACCTCACTGCGTGAGACAGAAGCAAAGTATGAGAAGAGAAGGGCATAAATAAAAAAATGAAAGAGATTCATTTACGATTTGGTGTGATAGCTTCAATCTGAAATGAAGGGTTTAATTTTCCACTTTATAGAATGGCATGGAAGGTGAAAATAAAGCAAAATTGATCAAGTCAGCAGTGCTTGGAACCACTTCCTTCCATGTAGGTCAGTTTGTGACTCACTCCTTGCATGTAGCTTCTTTTTTCTTTGTTTGTTTCACTGTTTCAGGGTGAGAGAACTGGCCGGGGGAATAGGTATGCGATTGTTTGTTTCAGTAGTTCCAGCTCCAATATAGCACCCCACCCCAAATCCTCTAGATCTTAACCACTTTGAGTGTCTCTGGGAGCAGCAGTAGGGTAAGAATGGGAACATCCTCCCATCTCAATTTAATGTCTGGACTTTAGAGATTGAAGTGATTATAAGACTCTAATTTCAGCTACTGATAGAACATGAAAAGCAAAGATAAGTTCATCACCAATAGATGAATCAGATCGACTTTCCGGTTCAATCCAACCAGCTTAACAGAAGAGAACTGATGAAAACATAAAACCTTAATTGACACTATTAGTTATGTTATTTGCACTCTATCTGATTCGTATTTGCCAACTATGCTACACATAAAACCTTAATATGCCAAAATTACATAGTAGCAATATCAGTTGCTACTGCAGGTAACAGAAAGGGAGGAACAGAAAAGAGAAAGAAAGCTTGCCCTTGAGCACAAGCGCAAGCTGCCATAAGATGATGAGTTGCTATATTAGCAGTTCGTTTCACATGTGTCATCTTGACACCCTCCTGATTGTGCAATTTCAGTTTCAAGTCATCATAAAGCCGCCCCAAAACCTAAGTATCATTACTAGAAAAAGATACTTAGGTGACGAAAATATTTCATCACCTAAGAGCTTCATTTGTCATGTAAGCACAAAGGTGACGAAAACTGTTCCGTCGCAACGTGCGTTAGGTGATGACAACTGACGTTCTAAGGTGACGAAATGTTTCGTCGCCAAAATACTAACGTAACGAAACATATTTTGTAGACTCGGATCTATTGTGATGTAGTTTTACCAGCTAAGGTCACAAAATGCATCGTCACCAAAACACTAACGTAACGAAACATATTTTGTGGTCTAGGATCTATTGTGACTTAGTTTTACCAGCTAAGGTCACGAAATGCATCATCACCAAAACATTAACACTGCGAAACATATTTTGTCATGTTAAACTTAGGTGACGAAACCTCTCAGTTTTCTGACGATTCATTCATCCGACTAAGGCCACGAAATGTTAACTAACACTAGTGTTTGCTCCAGAATCCAACCTTAATTGTGAGTACACTAGCCGTGCATATGTCTCAATAATAGTAGGAACAAAACCTTGCTCCAATATAAAATTCAGAGCCAAACCAAAACTCAGCAACTCACCATGTTCTGGATTAATAAGGCATAAGATTTATGACCTTAATCTTATATGACATGTCATGTCCTTTAATCAATCAATTTAATCAATCATGTCCTTTCATTCTTGCGTAAAAATACAATCTTAATTCTAACCATTAATAGATGCTACAAACTAATATGAAATATTTTCTTACCCTCTTAATCATATGGATGTGTGCATGTATACCAAATTTAATTAATTTATTAATAAGACCAAGTTAATAATCATACCAAATTAAGCTTTTATACCATAAATTAATTTTGTAAATTTATTAAAATTTCCTTCTATCTTTGTGAATCGAAATTTAGTTCTACACTTTTAACTTCACAATTTTAATATTTTATTTTTACAGGTTAAAATTATATATGATATCTATATATAAGACATATTATGTATCGAATTTTAAAAATAAAATAAAAAAATAAAAAAATCTCTATCGATTTTCTTTTGGAAGATTATGTATGTATAAACTCTATTTTGGACGAATTATATATATATATATATATATATATATTTCATAAGAATTTGTGTTTTTGATCAAGTATATTCTCAGAAATACATATATTCTCACACTATATTTTAGTGTTCAATCTAAGCATGATAGTGATGAAAAGGAAAAGAGAAAGAAAATGCTACAAATATAAATTTTTTAAATACAAAAGAAAGACAAAAATCAATTTTTTTTTCTCTTAATAATGAAAAAGACAAAATAATCTCTTTTCTCTTTTTTAGTTTGATTACAAGTGAGAAGCGAAGAGAGAAAACCCTGTGAGAGGAGCACGGCTCCTCTTCTCAAAACCTAGCTGTCATGGCTTGGTTTCTCAATCACAGCGATCGACGCGGTACCAATTAAGCCACCGCACCTGATTCTTTCTAAACCCTCGCCGTCTTTGGTATCTTGTTTTGTATCTAGTTTAATCCTATATTAAACTTACTTGAATAAGTGAGCTAATTGTCTAATGTAATGATGTTTTGATGTCATTTTGACTAAGTTTATCAATGAAATATTTGGGGCTGCTGCTCCTTTTCCCTTTCAAGAAAAAAATCTCTTTTCTTTTTAAAAAAGACAAAATAATCTAGTCATTGGATTCGGAATGATAAGATTCTCTTTTTACTTAAGAACGACATGACATAATCTATTTAATTGGTGATGTGTCTAGGTAACATAACATACCACCTAAGATTAAGGCCACAAATCTTTGGCCTCATTAAGGCCACAAATCTTTTTCTTATGGGTAACTAGTCTTAGAGGTAGACATGTCTTTAACAAACCAATGCAGCTTCTTCATATTTCTTACATGTTCATGATCAAATCCTCAAGACGTACTTCGAAACTACATTGGTATAAATGTAAGTCGATCCTTCTATTTCCATCAGACCGTCCGTAGCTGCCAGATGAACGTTTGTGTTCAGTAGGATCGAAACTCCAAAGCACTTCCTAGTATGAAGATACTCTCTTTCTTCTTCTTTTTCGGAATGGTATGAAGGTTCTCACTAGTCACTAGGCAGGAGTAAGTCTTGCAAAGTGTTTAGCTATGGCATCCAAGAAGCTAAGAGGCTTTCTATCCCGGGAATTAGTGAGACAGAAACAATCTTGACAACCCTTGGAAATAGAGAATTTCCAGCTCAAAAAACTATACATCTTCTACGTTACCAACTCTCTCTTGGTAACACACTAGATAAAATCTGTTGATTCTTTTTGGTTCAATGTAGGGATGCAGTTCTCTGTAGGCGGCATTACCTCTGGAATAGAAATGGGGGTGACACATTTGGATAGGTAAGCACGGTTTTGGTAAGTCCGGCAAGGTGACCCTCTACCACCAGATTCCCATGCTTTGGAATACAATGTGCATTCTGCTTCACCTTGAACTATTTAGTAAACTTAGAACTGCACTAATCTGAACGACTGAATATGAATCAACTTGCAGATTTGTATGTTCCTCATCGTCGTCTGAATGACTGAACAGAGATGTTTCATACATCTGCAAATCAAATAAGAAATCCAAGATACTAGATGGTAAGGCGGCATAGAAATTCCATGAAAACAAGAGTAAAATCACTAAATGATGATCAAAATCAAAGGCAAACTAGTAAATGTGTTTTTTCCAAATATACATTCCTTGTATACATACACATAAATCAAATTTTGAGTCCCAGCTAATGGGATTCCATCAAACAAATCTGTGTCTATATTGCCCTACAATCCTCCATCTGTTTTCTCTACTGGTGAGGATTCTAAAATACTTGCATGTGGCAGTATTACAATCTTGTCTAGCAACAATCCTTGGGTTTCCTTAGCTACAAACTTGTACAGAAATCAAGTCATAATTAGTGTGCACGCTGGCCTACAACAGTAGCCCGGGCTACATTGCAGTGTCTGGAAAACTTTTGTCCCACTGCAATAACAAGAGGGCCAAGAATAACCAAATTTCTGCTACAACATTCCACCTCTGACATAATAAGAAGAATCCAAAATGTCCTTTCATCCTCAATCTTTGATGTTCGGAAGACATATAACGGTACAAATAAGATCACATTGGTCAAGTCAACAGGGGGAAACTGGGTCCATAAATTGAGAATTGCCACAAGTTCAGATGTGTAAATGATTGAACCCTATGTATGACTGTCCCATAACCTCCTGCAGAAATGGAAAGGATGTAAATTGGCTCATCACTTAATGTAATGCATTATATGATTGGACTCAAGTTATCGTTACTATCGCTTTTCAAAAAGAAAAGAAAAAACCAAAAACAAACAAACCTCAAGATAAAAAGATATGTACAAGGCATTTATGATAAAAAGAATGAGAGGAAGTGGCGTGACACGAGCAATTGACAACATTGACGTGGTAGTTATTTCAATTTAAAAACAAAAACAAAAAAAGAGTTGCAGTCAATATATAACCATAGAAATACAAATCATTTAACGACTTGTCTACCCAACAAAGCATATAACATTGTACTTGTAACCAAAAATCAGTTGGATCTAAGGCCTTAAACCCTAAACCCTAGAATCTCTCTGAAAACTTGCTATATCCAAGTAACAGCAAGTCATTGGTAGATCTGCTTCCTGCTAAGATTTTCAAACAGGCTATCCCAACAACAGCTAAATAACAATATTGGCTCTTTATTTCAGAAATTTTCCTGATACCATTGCAGTATCAAATAGCTACAATTCAACTAATATATTTAAGTTTGAGTAATGCTATGTGTACACCATTTCATGAAGCATCTTATGTGGTAACTAATGTGGCATGGAAATCTTCATAAAATGATGTGTCAATTCCACAACAACTGCCACATAAGGTGGTTACTAGGTGGTACAAGAAATGGCAGTACAGTTGGCATTACTTTAAGTTCAAACATAGAGCTATAGCTTTCGATTCAAATTATAACTGAAAGCAAGATCCAAGTAAGCCTTAGAACTGAGAAAGACATAAACATCCTACAAATTTAGAAAACATGAAAGAAAATATTTCCCTTTATTTTCCTTTTAAGATGAAGATAGAGAACCATTTTGCAGTACCCTATAAGCAAAGCATCAAGAAGACTAACCTTCATGAGTTTCCAGAGATCCATGACCGAAACAAAAATTAACCACATGCAGTGAACCTCAGAAACGTCTTGATTTCTGCTGTGGAGGGTATCCAGTCATCCCCATTCCTGTATCTTTTCTTCTCAACTGCATTGAAATGAAAAGGATGTCGGCATACAAAACAAAGAAGCAAAATTTTACAGCAAAAAAATATAGGAGTCATTGCAATATACCTGTTGTTGGTGATGGGCCTGGGCACCACCACCACGCTGCATAGGGATTCCACCAGGATTCATTCCACCCATCCCTGCCTGTGTTGCAAGATTATAAGCCTGAGGTTGCATTCTTGGCATGTTGATTAATGGCCTGGGCATAGCCCTGTTCATCCCAACATGAGGACCTGACATGCTTCCTTGGTTTCCAGACGATACCTGATTCAAAAAATCAAATCAAAATCATGGACAATACCTAAAGGCTTGGAGAGTAAAATTTGTATGCAACACTTGCCATACTCGCTATATGCCAAGTGCCAACTAATTTATTTTGTTGCAGTGGACTCTTTTTATCTTTCTTTTTTTTAGAATGGAAAAGTGCAGAAAATAACTTAAAATTAAAGATTGGTTCAAATTTAAGGGAAAGGAAGGAAATAAAATAGTACAATGTTTCAATGACAAGATTTCAATATGGGAACAAACAAGCGTTAAATTTATCATGCATATGTCCCATACTCCCACCACAATAATAAATCCAACAACTATGGACAGATGACAGGTGCACTTGGCCAAAAAGAAAATCATGACAACCAAAGTCATAAGAGATCAGAGGGGACTCCAAGTTCTGACAGACAGGTCTTGAACTAAACTAAAAGCTTGCACTCCAACTAACATTGCTTGGGTAAGATTCATGTAAAGAAACCTATTGATGTCCAAGTGTTCATCGAAATGTGGCTAAGACTCTGTTTAACACGTTTAAAAAAAGTTCTGAAGAAGTTTACCAATGTGAACAATTGGTAAACAATGTTCTCAACACGATTACCAATGTGAATAATTCTAAGACAAATCAACTTGACCTAGTCTTTTGAAACCAGTGAAACTAAGTTACAAAATCCATCTCCCTGGTATAAATACGAATACATTCTTCATGACCCAATTATTAAATGAAACTTATGTCACGAGTCAGAAGAGTGAACATGCGGAAGACGAATGTCTAAGCTTCTTACAGAAGTAAACGTTCTAATGACTTAGGAATAACACCCCTCCAACTTATAAAATAGCAGATAGCAGCAATATCACACACTATCCTATTTTGTGCTCTATAAAGTATCACAAATCAAAATAGAATATCATCAGAATAATATTTCATTTAAAAGGATAAAGATAAACGGAGGAGGACTAGAGTACCCTTTTATCCTAGACTCCAACTATATTCTGCACTAAATTAGTTTATATGACACATTTATCATGCAGCAGAATACACATTTATCTTAAACCACTGAAGAATTCGACAAAGACAAATGGTAACAAGTAGAACATTACTTTCACAAAGCTTTACAATAAAATACTAATTTAGTTGCATGACCATACCGGTTGTGAAGGTTGAAGGCTAGTTGTCCCTTCAAAGTCAGTAGTTGTGTCAACCGGACGAGTAAGGTAATTCACTGCCTTTTCTCCTTGACTGGCTACCAATGCACTGATCATTTACATGACATATAACACGTCAAATGATGGGACTATGAACAAAATATCCACCCAATGCCATCTAGTCAAATTTACCGTCTATATTTTTATTTTTTCCCTTCCCTAACTTTTCATTGGTATTCATGAAAAGGTGGTCAAAGCAGTGGAAAATATGAGAATGGCATCACAAGGGAAGAGGTCCAAGGCATAAAAGGAGCATGAAAGTATAAAGAACTTACTTGCGTCCTGGTAAAGGTTCCATACGGAAGTATCTGAAAACCAATAACCAATGCAACTTCAGAAAATTGTACGGTCATGATGACCACTCTTACACCAGTACCAACTTAAACAAACAAAAAAAAAATCTGAAAGCAGGCCACCTAATGGGAGAGGGAAAGGGTAGGCGGAAAAGAAAATAATATGCACGATGCAAAACATGATATCAGACAAGAAGCCATACTCATGTTCTAACGCTTGTGCTGCTGTTATACGCTTCCGAGGATCATATCTGCATACAAGTTTGGCTCAGCAAGAAAAATAATAATAATAACTGACTTTTGACATCACTACAACTGTGAACTTAATTCTCTAATTTTGGTATATATCAATTTCATTATCTCCTTATCTGCTCAAAACTAAGTTTAGAAGGCACCACTTACTCAAGCATCTTCGATAGGAGGTCATATGCAGGACTTTTTGGAGAGAGGTGTACTACACTATAAAGTGCAGTATTGTCACTGTCGGGAAAAAAATAAATAGAAAAAGAAATGATTAATTTTGTTGCGAAAAAAACAAACAAACAAGAAAAAGATAAGAAATTAAATGAACACTCGCAAAGGAGAAACAACAGCACATCTAAATAAAATACAAAGTAAATCCTTCAAAGCATACAACTTTTGTATACATTAATACATGCGAGAACTTACTACTTGTGCCCTTGAATGTGTTGTATGTCTTGTTGCCAATGTGGAAGATGTGAAAGTGTTGGCCACTTTTCTAGTGTAGGATGACCTGAAAATAGCAGCTTGTGTATTTTTATATACTAATGGGCTATAAAAGGAAATAGCAGCATACTGATGGGCTAAAATACTCTCTAAGTTTCAGGCTATGATGGATCTCACTAAGTTTCTATCATACTCCAACTTATAAAATAGCAAATAGCAGCATCATCCATGGAGTATATAAAAGGAACACTAATGGGCTAAAAAAATTACAGTACCTAAAACCTTGAAAATCTTGTCAAGTTGATCAAGCTGCACCAAAAATAATACTTAGTCACAAACATAGTAGAGCTAAAAATGTAATATCAGAAAGTTTTAGAACAAAAATTTCAAAACTATTTTTCCTAAAACAATTTAAACCTGGAAAGGATTTGGTATAGCTTTGACTTCCGCTCCTTGAAATAATGGCTTTAAAGTCAAAAGCTCAGCAAAAATGCACCCAACAGCCCACATATCTAGATTGCATATTAAGGAAAGATTGTTTTCTTAAAGAAGTAGCAGTGGTGTACTCTGGTAAAATATTTCAACTCATAAAAGATGCATCAATATAAACAGATTAGTATGTGGAGGTGTATACATGCATTGCAGCTAAGCAATGACCTGAACTAATTATGTGTCCAGAATTTGAAACTTAATTAGGAAACTACACTAACAAATTACAAACAAAATTGAGTAAAAGAAATTAAATTAATAAGAAAACGATCTTCACATTCCATTGGATGGTTATATAAGCTTTTACTATTTACTTATATCATGGTATGGTGTGAATTTACTGATTCTATCCTGAAGCTCTTCCTTGTCCTATATTATAGATAGGTTGACATCGAAATGGCAACAACTGATAGGTCATAACTAGACAACGTAAAAGTTTGAATATGTTCAATTTCAGCAGGATTTTGTGATCCGAATACAGTTCAATTCTTGTCCTTCCAATAAGAATTGAGTACATAACCAGATGTAGGGTGGCATGCACTTTGGCAATAAGCTACACAACTTTTTTTTCCAGATGAGGTACTTCAATAATTTAGAGTACTTCAATAATTTAAAGTTGTTATGAATTGGAACACATGGAAAAAACACACATAGGAACTACATGGAACTGGTTATTAGAGGATACCGACAGCACTTGTGTAGTGCTTTGCCCCAAGGAGCAACTCTGGTGCACGATACCATATGGTTACCACAACCTGCAAGTTATATAGTTGACATGTTAAACACAAAGTCTCGGTTAGTAATCAACCGTAAGTTGATCATAATATTCAAATGCTATTCACGACAAGGTTTATTGCTCTGATTAGAGAAGAACATATCCCATGTACACAAATCTAACCAACAAGAAGAGATAAGAACATTTAAATCTAACAAAAAAAGTTGGAAGAAAAGGAGAAGGATTATTAGCCTTAGTGGATGTAAACTGAAAGAAGCATCTTCCAATGAATCACTGTAAATTCATTGCCTTTGAGAAACCTAGTGATTCACTTGCAGACGCACACAATCAATTGTAGAATGGTATTTGATATCAGCCAAACCGAATTTATCACCCCAACCAAAGCAGTTTCTCAAGCAAGCCAAAAACTCATTGACATTCTCTAAACATGAGGCGTTGAAAGACCCAAATTAGATGCTTAGGAATTCTAACAAAATAGAAAATGATGTTTGAAACTGAAAAGGTGAAAGTGACGCTTACAACACCAAACATGAGACTCCAAAACCAAAGACTATCCAACCTTAGACTTATAAATTATAATGTGTGTAAACTGCACTAATTACACAACTAACTACAAAGAACCTCAATCATATGGTTATCCATGGGGGGTGGAATAATTTTTCAAAATTTGAATTTTGCTGCTTATCAATTAGTTCTTTACAATTTCAGATTCTCATACTGTTTAGACTTTACAATTCATATCCTACACACACCATTATTCAGCTTGCCTTTGCTATTAACTAAAATAAATGTTACAAAAATATATGAGATCGAGCATATCCAGACAGCAAGAGAAAACACTGACACTAACATACCCCATTTTCAGACAACGACTTCAATGGAGCCTGATATATTCTTGCAAGTCCAAAATCGGCAATTTTGACCACTCCTTGTTCCTCTCCGTCACCCATAACCTAACAACAAAGATTCAAGTTAACACAACAACACTTTACATTGGTTCATAATCACGCATGACGCAAGATAGCAACTTAGAATCAAACAAAGCCGTAAATAAAACACAGCAAATAAGAGAGAAAAAATAAAAACTGCTACAAAAACCATACCAATATATTAGAAGGCTTTAAATCACGATGAATTATCCAATTGCTGCAAGAAGATATGCACAGAAGTAGTCAAATTACAGTACACAGCAATCGAACTAACCACCAATACCACAAAACCGTACCTGTGAAGATAATTTAGTCCATTGAGCAGCTGATAGAGCAACGACTTAACAGTATACTGATTGATTGCATGATTAACTTTGTCTCTATGATGTCTAATGATTTCCTGCCACCAAATAAACCCAAATTTTCTCTCTAGTCAGTAAAACACTCAATGAAACAGCGTCGAAAAGAATAAGAGTGAAGGCTCACATAGAGGTCATGCTCCGCGTAATCAAAAGCCAGATAGAGCGACATGTCGGAGTGATTGATGTGAACATTGACAAGCTTCACCACATTATCGTGCGAAATTTCCCGCAGTAACTGAATTCAAATCAAAATAAAAAGTTAAAAATAATAATGTGGTTGGTGTATGGGGAACCAGAAATGAACAGAAAAGGAAAGAATCCATTTCTAACGTATGAAATTGAATTGAAAGCAAAGATAATCAGACCATGATTTCGCGGATGGCGGTGGGAGAGACGCCGTCGCCGTCCTTGGACTGCTTGAATTTCTTGATGGCAATCGACTTGCCGCGGTTGTTAAGGGACTTGGTGCGGGCGAGGAAGACGAGGCCGTAGGTGCCCTCGCCGATCTTGCCGATCAGATCGTACTGCTGGAGCCACTCCGGCTTGTTTGAATTCGCCGAGAGGCCGCCTCGGTTGCCGCCGTCGCCCATGTCTCTCGCTTGCTACTGGAATCGAACCAAAATCAAAAGCACCTCCGATCCTCTTCCCGCATCAATCGAATTCTCCCGACCTCTCTCTTCGTCTTCGTCTTCGTCTTCGTCTTCGTCTTCGTCTTCTTCTTTCTGCTGCTGCTGCTGCTCTCTCGCCTTTCGAAATTTCTATTTATCAGGACGGACAGAGAAGATTTATTCCAATGTTACCGGCGGGGCCCGCTTTTTTTATTTTTTAGCTTCTGTTTCCGAGATAGCCACTTTTCTTTTTTCTTTTTCTTCCTTCTATCACTCCATTCATCACAGATTATTTGAAAGGGTTGCTCTGCTCCTATTTTTTTTTTTTCGTCGCTTTCCTTCTTTGTCTTCACGAAACGAAGAAGAACACAATCTAATTCTTGTTTATCGAGATGGTAAGCATGAGCAACGCAAGATAAAGCTGAGAGGTTGTGTGTGTACATTATTGAGATTAGATGACAATAGTATGAATACTTATGAATGGATAAGGTTTTATGAATGCTCTAATTTAATATTCTTCATTACCTCACAGTTGTTGGCCGTGACGACAATGTTAGCAAACATAAGGAGTGGATGTAGTAGATTTGTAAGTGTTGTTGTTTTTTTAATTTCGGATGCATAGATTAATGAGTTGTTGGTCTCATCTTATTTCTACTAGTTTGATCGAGTTAGAGACTCATGTTTTTTGTTAGTAGTTTTATTGTCTTATGTTTGCAAGCTTTGTAATCGGGTTTATCCCATGATTAATGAATTATTCATTTCTCACCAGAAAAAAAAAAAAAAAACTTTGTATTATATACTTACACTTATGTATACAAAAATTTATGAAGATAAACAGCATATATTCAAGCCTTCACTTGATTTGATCAAAACAACCAATGTTTGCTAAAGCATCCGTCATATCTCTAAATATTTTTTTACAATTAGTCGTAACCTTTACTAGTTCAATAAAATTTTATTAGAAAAAATAAACTTTTGTACCTGACTACTTGACTAGTACGCGAGCAGTGTGTAAATAAATGATCAATTGATTCAATATCATTAAAGAGCAGGATATGTGTCATTCCTATTTGTATTGAACAATTTATTACTTGTGTTTTAGGCGCAGCCATACCAACATTCAACGGAACCAGTCTCATTTTATTTAGCGTAGATTTGATTCCCATTTCGAAATCTACTATGTACGAATAAGTTGCCAACTAAACTTTTTTCTTTCTCAAATCAAAAGTATATCATACATTCAAATCACATGCCGAATTGGCATGGATGCACATCTTCCATTTAGCACAATGTATATGACGTGGCGTGCTACATCACTTATCATTTTCATTTTACATATGCTTCACAGTAAGGTGATGATCTCATTAACTAAACTATTTATATTGATGAACTTTAGGTTGCTGGAACTGAAGATGGTGTGAACGAACCACACTGCAAACATTCTCAGTTTGAAAAAGATGCAGAAGCATGGTGCAACTGGATAGCTCAGGTTGGTTTGAGAAATTTTTAAATGCTCCCGAATGACATATGACAGTATAAAGTGGTCCTCCCTTGCGAATTAAATTTTAACATGTGGATTTATTACAATTAAAATATAAACTAAGGTTTTCTATATTTTGTGAAATGACCGTCATGGATCTTTTATGAGTTTGGCGTAAGGTTTAGGGTATAGGGTTTATGGTTTAGGGGTTAGGGTATAGGGTATATGGTTAGGGTATAGGTTTAGGGTTTAGGATTTAAAAAATCAACAAGAAACTCAAAATGGTCTTTGATAAAATCGCAAAAATAGTTTTTCATCATGAAAATCAACATGTGAAAATTTGAATGGAATAGAGAACCACGTCAGACTGTCACGTGGTCCTTCGGGAGCACTGAAAAATTTCTCGGTTGGTCTAGTGGGAGATAACTACAGTTAAATATCCTCATAACAGTATATTAGTGGATGGAACTATGGAAGGCTAGATCATGCATTCATGAGAGCTGCTGTTGGTAATTTTGCCAAAATTGTAATAGCAAGTGAAGAAAGTGAATGGAAGATGAAGATCATGCATGTTTTTCCCAATGAACTTGCAATACAGTAGAAACCAACATCTTTGATACTTTCGGTAAACCAAACTCCTGATTCATATGTATGCCATCATCATTATACAAATATAGCTCAAAACACTATAACAATTTATGCCCATGCATACTACTCTACTCTGCTTAATCAAGTTATATCTACAGGTTTGTCTATGAACTTAGTCATCCACATGCTTTCTTCATTGTAGGTTGCAGGTCTTTGTAAATGATCAAGTTTTGGGATCTATAAAACAGAACCGAAGTGCAGATGATCTTTGCCAAGCCTTGTCGTTCATTGTTTATGTACAACATATAAGTAGGACCTGATAGTCAATTCAGTTGGAATTTGGAAAGACAACTATATCTAAGGATCACAATAGGAACCTAATTAGAGATGATGGACACTGTTGGAGAATGATTAAGTTAGGAACTATACATGACTTGAAATTATTCAGTTGCTTCTTCACTTTTTTACTACCACTTCTAACCTAGAGAAGCAAGAAGAAAACTGGAAAGGGAAATAATCAACTCTTTGGTATGCTAATTTCACTAGTATAGATATATACTGATTACTTCTGCTTCTATTCACCATTGATGCAGCAAGTTTGATCATCCTACGAAGTAGGACTGCTTGAGAAAATGCAGAAGCATGGTGCAACTGGATGGCTCTGGTTAGTCTAGGGGTAGACAAGTACTACAGTCAAATATCCTCATAACAGTATAAGAACGCAAAGATCATGCATGGACAAGATTTGTAACTCTTGGTAATTCTGTCAAAATTGTAAGTACCAAGTGAATTTCATAGAACTCAACTGCTAAGTAGAATTTTGATGTCAAATCCTTGAAATGTAATGCAATGCTCAGAGTAAGTCTCAGACCACCAGTTTGTAATACAAAACAAGTCATCTAAATGATTATGAAGGAACCTATGATACTTCTTACTGTCATAAAACGAGCCAAAACCATACAATACGTAAGCAGGAGAGGAGTACCAAGAGACTATCAAAGAGAAGCTCTGTGGCATATAAACCCCATCAAAATTAGATCCTGCTCGAGAAATGGGTAGCCAGTGTTCCCATGAAACCCAAAACTTTATAAAGTATTAAACCCGAATTCCAAAGCAAAGTAGGTGACTGAGATAACAGAAAATAATCAGACATAATACTAAATATGAAACGCCACCTCCAGTACCGATCATAACCCTGAAAATACATACTTTCGGGTCAATTCTATGCTAAAATGTCGAGTTCTGCATCTGAAACCCGTAGACCTCCTTAAAGGGAGGGACATACAGAAGCTATACACCAAAAATGAGAACACCATTTCAAGTCTTAAGTTTTTAATTTGAAGAACAATAGTAACACCATAAGTGTGTCTGCAGAATGACAGCACCCTCTCCTACTAATATACCTGAATCTACTACTTTAATTAGACAACAACTCTGATGGAGATAAACATATATATAGGAGATAATGAACATAAGGTTAGTACTCTGCCACTTTTCCGCAGCCACTTAAGCAAAGAAAATCATAATAGCCACATAATGAAACCGTGACAAAGATTGAAAATTCATTCAATTAAAAGCTGTAAACCACCAAGTAGCATTTCTTTTCTTGATCAAATTATCATGGTTATTCCTTCTCTATTTTGTTCAAACAAGAGTAAATTCTGAATAGGAAAAAAAATATACACACAGAAAAGTGACAACCAATCCTAAACCAGCATCAATGTCTGTCAAATTGCGTCACACTCTCAGCTGCAGGACAACAGTGTATTTTCATTTGGTAGGAATGCAGGACTACCATTCTCAACTTTGGTATTTGGTAGGAATGCAGGACTATATTGCAACTTCCCACAACTTTCAAACTCTGCATTATCTTTAAGTTCAGATTTTGGTGGGTTTTGAGCTATGACTAGTAAGCTCGGAATTGAAAGATAACAAACTAATGAAAGTAAAGACAAGAACTACTACAACAAAGAAATGCAGGAAATTTGGAAAAGATAGTTCCATTCATGCCCAAGTCATGACATCAATAATTCACATACCAAAACCTAACCTGTTCCTACCACCAGAAATCCACAAACAAAAATCAAAATATGACCAGGCTTTCTACATCAATAACAAGTCTCTGAAGGTTATGCCTGATCAAAATGGATTTCAATACAAAATAAAACAACTAAGACCTTACCACCAAACTAATTGTCAGATTGCTTAAGGGCCTCCAAGATCGACTTGGCTTGGTCTCTCAAGAGCTCAGCCTTGACAGAAAAAAGCTCCACAGCAGCAACTTCAAGCTTAAACCACCTAGCGTTCAGCTCTGCACGTTTTTCTTCGTCCACCAAATCCATCCCTTTTTTCAGAAAAGCCTCCGAAAAACCAAGCTCTTTAAAACCCTCAAATCCTCCTCCAATTCCAGACAACACACCAAGTGATGCCCCCAAAACCTCACCCTCCGCCTTTCCAGCTTTCACATGTCCAGCACCACCACCCCAGACTTTCTTCATCAGCTCGGCTTCCAACTCATGGCCTTTTTTGGGCCTGAAACTGTCCTTGGCCATGCTTTTGAACTTCTTCTTCATTCGCTTCAGTTTTTCTTGAAGTTGTGACCTTGTGACACTCACGCTCAGACGATCCTTAACCAACTCATAAAATGCATCCATCTCAGCCCAAGCATCTTTCTCCTGCAACGCTCTGAGCAAAAGCAGCTCGTCTTCTTCGGTAAACACTCTCTGAAACGGCGTCACCTTCGGCTTCTCCTCCTTCACAGCCTCAGCCTCATTCTCAGCCACCTTCTTTTTCGTCTTCTTCGCAGCCGTCGCCGGAGTAGCTGACGCCTTGGACCTGGTGAGGACGGGATCTTTGGCGGCAGCATTGGGCTTGGCGTTGGCTGCATGCAATTGTCCTGCCGCGTCGGACTCGGAGCCGGAGTCGGTTTCGGATCCGGTCTCGTAGTCGGAGGGAGGAGAATGAGGCTTGCTAGACTCCGATTTGGTAGGTTCCGGCTTCTTCTTCTTCAGTTGGGAGGCAATGACTTCCTCAGCGCCATCGGCTTCTTCTGCCGATGAAGTGCGGGCGCGCTTGGATTTCGCCATTAGAGTTGAGGAGGAAAAAGCAGAGGGATGATTTGGAAGAATTGGGAGAGGTTGAGAGCGACAGGGACTAAATAAAAAGAGTCTGGGAGAGGCTTTCAGAAATAAAAAGGGTCCCTTTTCGATTTCCTAGAAATCTGAAATGATGATTTGGCTTCCCCTTCCCATCTTCTCTCGGAATACAGAATATACTTCAAAGTTCAAATTTTAAATTTGGATACTTACCCTATTTATTTTACAATTTAATTAATAATTAGAGACTGGTCATCTTCACATTTCTTCAACTAAATTCTTTTTATAGAGAGATTTTTATATACACCCAATTTTAAACAGTGGTTTTAAATAAAACCTACATAATATTTTTTTGAGCCAATGATAAAATGATACATTTAGAAGTAATAAATGATAAAAATGTTAACAAATGTTCCTTTATGATAAAACAATACACTCATTTAAATTTTTTAAACCGTTGCCCATAAAACTTTTAAAAATTACATATCATGTCACTGACTAAAATATCAACACGTTCTCTCACTCCCAAAAATACAGTCCAGACCGACCTCGTCGAGACGTCGACGTTTTGCAGCGGGGTGGAGCTGCGAATTGCTCCTCCACCGTTCGGCCACCTCCCAGCGCAAGGCTGGTGCTCACGTCTTCCTCTCGCCTTCCCCAACATCTCAGTTGTATTAGATTTCATGGAGGAGCGATGCTGCAAGTGAATCGGAGGAGATAAGTGTTTTATGGGTTCGCCGGCAAGTTTACGAATCTGGCCACGGCGGCGGACATGAATGGTGGTGGTAGAATTGCCTCAATCTGGAGAACGTCTCTATGACCTTTTTTTTGAAGAGAAGCTCAGAGGAGGAAGAATTGAAGAGAAGAAGTTCTTGGATTTTCCAGCTAGAAAATGACAGATTCCGACAGCGGAGTTGATCTAGCAGTCGCCGACAGCGGAGTTGATCTAGCAGTCGGAGTCAAGAAATGGACTTCGCATAGAAGTGGAATCCTAAAACATGAAGGCGAGGCGAGATGGCTTCGCATAGAAATGGAGTCCTAAAACATGAAGGCGAGGCGAGATGGCTTCAGGTAATTACATGGATAGTTACATAGTTACATGCATAGTTACATAAGTGTACCATGTATGTAACTACCCATATAACTATAAAACTGTAGTTACATGCATAGTTACATAAGTGTAGCATGTATGTAACTACTCATAACTATCAAACTGTAGTTACATGCATTCGTATGCAAAATGGACTTCGCGTAGAAGTACATGAAGGCGAGGCGAGATGGACTTCACGTACAAGTACATGAAGTCGAGGCAAGATGGCTTCAGGTAGTTACATTGATAGTTACATGCATTCGCATGCGAAATAGACTTCGCGTATAAGTACATGAAGGCGAGGCGAGATGGCTTCGCGTAGAAGTATATGAAGGCGAGGCGAGATGGACTTCTCGTAGAAGTACATGAAGGCGAGGCGAGATGGACTTCGCGTACAAGTACATGAAGGAGAAGCGAGATGGCTTCGGGTAGTTACATAGATACATGGATAGTTACATGTAACTATCTATGTAACTACCCATGTAACTATCAAACTGTAGTTACATGAATATGAAGGCAAGGCGAGATGGCTTCGGGTGTAACTATTCATGTAACTACCCATGTAACTATCAAACTTTAGTTACATGAATATGAAGACAAGACGAGATGGCTTCGGGTAGTTACATGGATAGTTACATGTAACTATCTATGTAACTATGAAACTGTAGTTACATGAATATGAAGGTGAGGCGAGATGGACTTCTCGTAGAAGTACATGAAAGCGAGGCGAGATGGATTTTGCGTACAAGTACATGAAGTCTAGACGAGATGGCTTCGGGTAGTTACATTGATAGTTACATGCATTCGCATGTGAAATAGACTTCGCGTATAAGTACATGAAGGCGAGGCTAGATGGACTTCGCGTACAAGTACATGAAGGCGAGGCGAGATGGCTTCTGGTAGTTACATGGGTAGTTACATGCCTAATTACATAGGTAGTTACATGGATTCGCATGCGAAATAAACTTCGCGTATAAGTACATGAAGGCGAGGCGAGATGGACTTCGCATACAAGTACATGAAGGCGAGGCGAGATGGCTTTCGGTAGTTACATGGGTAGTTACATACATAGTTACATGGGTAGTTACATGGGCAGTTACATACATAGTTACATGGGTAGTTACATGGGCAGTTACATGCCTAGTTACATAGGTAGTTACATGGGTAGTTACATGCATTCGTATACGAAATAAACTTCGTGTATAAGTACATGAAGGCTAGGCGAGATGGATTTCGTGTACAAGTACATGAAGGCGAGGCGAGATGGCTTCAGGTAGTTACATGGGTAGTTACATGGGCAGTTACATGCCTAGTTACAAAGGTAGTTACATGGGTAGTTACTTGCATTCGCATGCGAAATAAACTTCGCGTATAAGTACATGAAGGCGAGGCGAGATGGACTTCGCGTACAAGTACATGAAGGCGAGACGAGATGGCTTCGGGTAGTTACATGGGTAGTTACATGCATAGTAACATGGGTAGTTACATGGGCAATTACATGTCTAGTTACATGGGTAGTTACATGCATTCACATGCGAAATAAACTTCGCGTATAAGTACATGAAGGCGAGGCGAGATGGAATTCGCGTACAAGTACATGAAGGCGAGGCGAGATGGCTTCGGGTAGTTACATGCGTAGTTACATGGGTAGTTACATGCATAGTTACATGGATAGTTACATGCATTCGCATGCGAAATAAACTTCACGTATAAGTACATTAGGCGAGGCGAGATGGACTTCGCGTACTCTGATCTCCCTATTGTTACTCTGCTCGCGTCCCGCTGTGAGTATCGATCGCCTTGTGCTCGTAAATTCCTCCTTTGAGGTGGCACCTGGAATCCCCATCTGCCTGATCAAGAAGTCAAGCTCGCATACAAGCTTTTTCCTCGTCCGCGAGGTGGAACGCCCGCAACACTCCCCTTTCTCTTTGTTCGCTATTTACCTCTCGCCCGCGCGCTGAGGATCGTGGCCAAAACAACCGGGTTATAATATATTATGCTTATCTTATGTGTCACTTACATCGCCTGGTGTATTGCCTTGACTATACTCGAGATTCTAATGGATTGACTTACATCTCGGTCGACATTACTCGGGATATTATTTGACTTATGCCTGTGAAATGTCATCCCGGTCGATATTACTCGGGATATTAATTGACTTATGCATGTGGAATGCCATCCCGGTCGATATTACTCGGGTTATTAATTGACTTATGCCTATGGAATGCCATCCTGGTCGATATTACTCAGGATATTAATTGACTTATGCCTGGAGTTTGGAATTAATCAACATTCGTGTATTGTATTTCCTTAGACCTTTGTGGGGGGGGGGGGGAAGCACTTGCCGGGACATGTTAATCTCCTTTCCTGTTAGACTTACAAAAATGACAATGGGTCTCCTTCCTCCCTTTAAACTGGGTAGAATCTGAGGTGTTATGTATTCCACGGGTGCCCAGTGACTATCTCATCCTGATCCCGGAGAAAGAATGTGGCCGGGCCAACCTCCTCAACTATCACGAATGGCCCTTCCCATGTTGGATCCAGGGCGGCCGTCTTAGTCGTGATTTTCTTCATCACCCAGTCCCAACGTCTGGGTCCTAACTTTATTATTGTAATGACGCGCAACTTGTTTCTTGTAAACCTGATTATGCAAGTCTGCCTTTTCTTCAATGAGGTCGATATTCAACTAAAGGCCTTGCTCATTCGTCGCAGCATCAAAGTTCTCGACCCTGCCCGAAGGTATGTAGGTCTCGATCGGCAAGACAGCTTTTGTGCTGAAGGCCATACAAAAGGCTGTCTCTCTCGTTTCTTCTGTTGCTGTGGTTCTGATTGCCCATAATGCCTCCGGCAACTTCTGTGCCCACAGGCTCTTGGCATCATCCAACTTCTTTTTTAAAAGTTTTTTGATGATCTTGTTGACTGCCTCTACCTGACCATTGGTCTGCGGGTGTGCCACGAACGCGAAGACCATCTTGGTGCCCATATCCTTGGTGAACTTGATTAGGTGGCTGTTATTGAATTGAGTTCCGTTGTCCATGACGATTGTCTCCGGGACCCCGAATCTGCATTATATATTTTTCATTAGGAAGTTCTTCACGCACTCGGTGGTTACTTTCCCAAGAGGCTCCGTCTCCACCCATGTTGTATAGTAGTCAATGGCCACTATCACATACTTGAATTGCCCGGGGGGCGTGGGCAGGATCCCGATAAGGTCCAAACCCCATTGTGCAAAAGGCCACGGCGATAGCAAGATCGATAAAGCGATATGAGGGGAATGCGTCCTGTTGGCGTGTAAATGGCACTTACGGCACTGAGCCGACATCTTGTCCACCTTGGCACCCATGCTGGGCCAGAAAAATCCTACGCATAGCGCTTTGTGTGCCAACGACCGAGATCCCGAATGGTTCCCGCATACTCCCTCGTGTATCTCCTCCAAGATTACTTGCCCTTCCTCCTCTGTCACACACTTCAGGTTGGGAAAACTGTAACCTCTATGGTATAGCTTCTCGTTCATGAGCATGTATCTAGCGCACCTCAATGAGAGCTTTCGTGCCTGCCACCTGTCGTCCGGGCGTACCCCCTCCTTCATGAACTCTACTATGCAATCCATCCAAGTAGGCTCTCTGAGTCCCGCGTCAATCGTGAATATTTCCGAGATTGTCTTACTTATACTCGGCTTTCCCAATATCTCGATCCTTGCCTTCCTTCGCCCCTTCCCGGGCCCTTCGGTAGCAAGCCGAGCAAGAGCATCCGCATTGCTATTTTCCTTCCGCGTGATGTGCGTCAGAGAAGCTGACTTGAAGCGTTATATGAAGGCTTTCGACAGGGCTTGATATGAGCTCAACTACGACTCCTTCGCATCGAAACTCCCATTGACCTTATTTACGACCAGCTGAGAATCGCTATACACTTCGACATTTTCCACGCCGATATCACGGGAAAGCTGTAACCCGCCAATCCGTGCTTCATACTCCGCAACGTTGTTAGAGGTCTTAAATTGGAATTCCAAGGCGTACTCATGTTTGAACCCATCGGGAGTTTCCAATATGATTCATGTCCCACTTTTGTGTCTTGTCACCGAGCCATCCATAAATAATTTCCAATATTGTGGTGGCAGGCTGTCATTACTCTACCCGGCTTTAGAGGAAAGCTCCCTGCGCCTGCCAGTTGCTGGAGCTCTACCGGATCATCCACCGCCTTCATGGGCGTGAGTTCGGATATAAAGTTAGCTGTCGCCTGCCCCTTTATGGCTACTCGTGGCCGGTAATGAATATCGAACTCTCTAAGCTCTATTGCCTATTTCATTAGTCTCCTGCTGACCTCTAGCTTTTGCATGATCTGCCTGAGGGGGTGATTGGTGTAGAGTGTTATCGAGTGTGCCTGGAAATAATGTCTGAGCCTTCTTGCTGTCACGATAAGTGCCAAGACAAGTTTCTCAACGTCCAAGTACCTGCTCTCAATGGGAGTGAATCCCTTCCTAGCGTAAAACACCGCATGCTCAACGTCAGTCTCCTTTCTTATCAACACTGAGTTGACTGTCGTTTTTGATGCTGCAATATACAGGTAGAGCATCTAACCCGGGGATGGCTTTGACAAGACTAGTGCAGACATGATTTATGTCTTTATTTGCGTGAAAGCTTCCTCCTGCTCGGGTCCCCAAGTTATCTTCTTACAATGTTGGTCCCGCAGCAGCCGAAAGAAGGGGGCACACTTATCTGTGAGTCGTGACATGAACCTCGCTAGGGCGACGATCTTCCCGGCCAATGACTGCATTTCATTCCTCTCCTTGGGCCTTTCCATGTCCAGGATGGCTTTGATCTTCTTCGGGTTGGCTTCTTTTCCCCTCCCGCTCACTATGTGGCCAAGGAACTTCCCTTTCACGACCCCAAATATGCACTTCTGAGGGTTCAGTCTCATCCTGTACCTCAGTATCACCTCAAAGACTTTCTCTAGATGCCCCACATGCTCTTTGGCTGTTAAACTTTTGACTAGCATGTCGTCAACATATACTTCCATTATTTTCCCGAGGTACTCGGCAAACATGACATTCATCAACGGCTGGTAGGTGGCCCCCGCATTATTTAATCCAAAGGCCATGACCTTGTAGCAGTATAACCCCTTGTCGGTCGTGAAGGCTGTGTACTCCTCATCCCCCGCGTGCATTTGTATTTGATTATAACCCGTGTAAGCGTCCATGAAACTCAATAATTCAAACCCGGACGTGGAGTCCACTAGCTGGTCTATGCAGGGAAGCAAGAAACTGTCTTTGGGGCATGCCTTGTTGAGATTTGAGTAATCCACGCACATTCTCCATTGTCCTATTGACTTCTTCGGGACCATAACCACATTGGCCAGCCATTGGGGGTATCTGACCTCTCGGATGAACTTGATTTCCATTAACTTTCTTACTTCTTCCCTCATTGCTTCGTATTTCTCTGGCTTAAACATCCTTTGCTTTTGTCTTACGGGAGGGAATCCATTCTCGATGCCAAGCTTATGGGTCATGATGCCGCTCGATATCCCAGGTATATCTTTGTAGGTCCAGGCGAAAGCCCTACTGTTCCTCCTCAGGAATGCCACTAGAGCCTCTCTCACTTCAGGTGCTTGCCCCTGCCCTATAATTACTTGCCGACTCATGAATTCTTCTGACACCGACACCATTTATGTCTCTCCTACCGCACCAGGACACTCTGTGTTGGATTCCGCGTCGACCTGCGGATCCGCATATGAGTCAGAGGTGGAAATTGCGGCTTGGCAGTGAGGACCTCTGACCTTCTCCTTCCGTCATCAACCATGTAGCAATTTCTTGCTGCTGCACGATCCCCTCGAATAGTAATGACTTCGGTTGGGGTTGGGACCTTCATCATCAACATGTGGCCGGCAACAAACGACTTCAGCTTCCATAAGGCTGGCCTTCCCAAGATCCCGTTGTAGGATGACTCACAATTAACCACGATGAATTCAACCATCGCGCGAGCGACACCCTCTCGCCCTTCCATGCTCACTCCAAGGCTATCGGATTCGAGAGGCTGAACGACGTCGCCCGAGAAACTGATTAAGGGCTTATGGTCTTGTATTAACTTGTTACGCCCTCGATGTAGTCCATCCCAAGCACTTCAGAATAACACGCTGACCGAAGCCCCCGTGTCGACCAGGATCTTCTTCGTTATGTAGTGGTCGAGTTGTAATGTTATTAAGAACGGGCCCTCGTGCAGCCTTATACCCTCCTCTTCCTCTTCTAGGAATGTTACGGATTTCCAACCGGTTGCCACCTGTTGATTGTTGCTACTTCCATAGGCGAAGACTTCCCGGCCATCCCTCCTTCATGTACACTGCTTCTTAGCTCTGTTGCTCCTGTGATCTATCCGGGAGCCGCCATGTATAGTGTGTATCGTCTCGTACACTTCCATAGCCCCTACATGCCTCTGCTCGGGCACGTATTGCTGCAATTTTCCTTCTTTCAGCCGGTTTTCCACCGCCCTTTTCAACTCTATGCAGTTGTTTATGTGATGACTTGTTTCCCCGTGATACTCGTAAAATTTCCCCGTGTCTTCCTTAGTGAGTCGTGATGCGGGGAACTTCCTTGCCTGGGGTGGCGGAATGACAGACTTATTTTCATTCCATATTGCCTCATAAGTGGTGTTGAGTGTCGAGAAATGCTCTTTGTTCGCCGGTGCCGCTCTCACATATCCCGTGTCTCGGTAGGAGCCCTTCGCTTTTGCTTGCGAATCATACTGCCTCCCTGCCTTCCTGCCGCCTTTTTCCTTGTGTCTTTTTCCAGAGTAGGAACTCGGCCCTTGCTTTCCCTTCCAGGCCCAAACTTCCTAGACCACTTGCACTGGCGATCCTTCACTCACCTCGATATTTCTTTTCCCAACCGAGCTTTCCAGTAGGTATCGTGATCCGCCTGCGCATGCCTGATCGCCATTTCCATAAGCTCGTGGTAGCCTTTTGGATTTTTGATTCTTACAGCATACATGAATTTTTCGGGAAGCAGTCCCTGAACGAACGCCTCCTTTACAACCCTATTGTCAAAGTTCATGACCATGGCGGTGGCTCCTTGCCAACGGTTCACGAAGGCTTTCAACCCCTCGCCCTATCTTGCGTAACCTTGAATAGTTGGGCGGTGCTCTGTCCATCCGTTCGCAGGATGAATCTGTTGACGAACTTGTTAGCCAGTTGTCAGAAGCAATCAATCGACTCCGACGGGAGCTCATAGAACCAGCTTAGCGCCTCCCCCGACAAGGTTTCTTGGAACATGTTACAACATATCGCGTCCGAGTACCCTTTGGCGTTGGTGTGAGACTTGAAACTATCCAGGAAAATATGAGGATCCCGATCCTCGTTGTAGTTTAGTTTCAACGGTTTAGCCGTGCTTGATCGAGCGGACTGGGTGATCGCTCTTATGAACAGCCCTCCTGTCACGCCCCGACTCTTAAATTTTACCTTATTTACTAGCATGGTGTTAATAAGAATTTTACTGTCTTCGTCATTGAGTTTATAGTTCTAAGGTCCCTAGAGGTGTCATGAGGGACAAATATTTCGAAAGAATTATTCGTAGGAGAAAAATGTGACGACGGTAAAAATGGTAAATTTTAGCTAGTAAAAGGTAATTTTTATTGGGGTGTTGAATTTTTTGAATTGGATTAAATGGGATGTTGGACCGGCTGGGCCGAGCCCAACTTCTTTCTCTTTCTTTTCCTTCTCTCTCTTCTCCCGATTCTCTCTCCCGACTTGAAATTTTCTGACCGCCCATTCGCCGTCGTCCGGCCGCCCCAGACCGCCGCGCCGGTCCTGTTCGAACCACCATCCTCTCCTCGTTCTTCCTGGGTAGGTGACCGAGACCCTAGCGCCGCCGAGAAGCCGCAGCCAAGCCCGAAAGTTCTGACTGCCCGAAACTTCCCATCACCGGAACTCTCTCCTCCGGCCACCATAGTTAGCAATCCTTGGCTCAAAAGGAAGCCCTCCTCCCGTGCAGCAACCCCTCCAAAGGACTCCCTCCCTCTTGAGCTAGGTAAGAAAATTGGTAAAGGAAATTCTAGGACTTTATTGTTGTTTTCGTTCGATTGACATGGTTAGGCTTATAATTGGAGTTTGTGCTAGTTAGGAATGTTGTAGAGGAGGTTGAGAGGAAGGTGCTGCCAATTTTTGGTGGGGATTAGAGATCGCCGGAGCTGGCCGCCGCTGAAAAAGTGTTTTTAGTAGGAAATTTAATGAGGAGTTTAATGGTATGAGTTTTAGAATTTTTGGAGGAGTTTTGGATAGGTTTGGGAATTGTTAAAGTTTGGTATTTTTTGTGGATTAATAAGTTAAAATCTGACCATTGGATTATTTATGATTAGGACGGTGGAAAGTGATTTTTCAAGATATCGGTATTTATGGAGAATTATGGTTGGCAATGAAGTTAAGATTTAGGACGATAGGCATGGTTGAGCGCGAGAAGCTCATATTTAATTATGACTATTTTCTTTAAGCGTCGGTGTTTTATTTAAGGATTTATTTATGTTTTTGGAACAGGACGTGAGGAGGCCCGAGCGGAAGAAACCTCCGACCGACATCACGCTTAGGACTAATTTGTGAGTGGGCCTTTGTTTTAAATAATGTGCTTGAAATGTTTTATTGTTGAATAATTTTTTTTGTTGGAATTTAACCGAAATTGAGAATTTCGGAGTTTATACATATATATTGATGTTTATGGGAATAGTATGTATATAAGTAAACGCTAGGTAGCCAGCCATACGTGATTTTCCCCTATAATGAGGTACAATTCCATTATGGGGCGACGTGAGCGTTAGACGCCAGCGTCGTAGCCTTGTATGACTCTCTATTCTTCGTATTCATTTATAGAATTCATACAAGGAATCAGCACGTATATATATCCACTCGTGCGATTCCCCCATAATGAGGAAAAATGTCATTATGAGGTGACGTGAGCGTTAGACGCCAGCATCGTAGCCTGGTATGACTATCTATTTTTTGAGCTTATTCATAGATAGCGTACAAGGAATAGACGAGTGTAAATACATACTGATATTTATAATTCTAGCCTGAGAGGCCATGTTATTAAGTTTGGGGGTCTAGCGAGGCTAGACACCAGTTAAGAATTTTGAGTTAAGTTTTTTAAGCTGTCGCTTGCATAGCGCTTTCCTTGAAAGTTTTCTTGAGGAAATATTATTGTTTTGTCGAAATTACTTTTGTCCACTCATTCTAGCGTAATTAAATATTTTCCCCTAGGCCTTTCCTTTGTTTTATAAATGTCCAATCTACAGAGTTCGGGTGGGGTCTAGAAGGAGGCGACGAGGCATAGTTACCCATCTTTCCGCTACTTTTCGCCAGTAGGTTATTTGTCTAATCTACTAGGATTTTATCAGCTTCCGTTGTATTTCTTGTAGTAGCTCTGAATACTTTCGGAAAAATAATTGTGTATTATTTTATTCGGTTATTTGGATTGGGTTGAAGACTGATGTTTTGGTTAAGAGGGTGGTTCTATAATTTTTCTGGGTTAGGGTTGTCCATTTTCAAGGGAGGTTTGCCGAGTTCTTCGGTAAATTTTCCTTGGAGGTGGTCCTCACAGGACTTACTTCGGGTTTTAGGGTGAAATTCGGGATGGGTCTTGACACCCCCTCTTTCCTCAAAACTTGCGCAAGTTGGATTACGCGCCCCCTTCTCTTAGTGTCCGTGACCCTTTCGGTTAAACTCCCAACATTGTCCCTGATCGCCCTCAGGGTTTCTTCCATTTCTCCCGATCTTCTAGCATGGCGATCCGAGATCTGCTGGGGTACGAGCGGGGGTCCGTCATTTCTCATTTCATCCGGGAACAGGTTCGTCCCTATATGCACGGTCTTGCAATCCGCCGCCCGATCCAATGCTTCCCGTTGACCTATTCCTCGGGACAAGGCGCTCAGTAGCGTGGCGTTTTCTTTTTATAGCCTGCGCTCCCTCCCGGAAGCTTCTTCCTGATCTCTAACCCTCTGTTGCTCTAGCCGAGTAATTTGAGCCCTCATCCCTTCCATTGTCTCCGCTATCTCTTGAGCGTTTAAGTCTCACGACTCTCCCTCCGGCATTTCCTCCCGGATACCTCTTCCTGCCCCTCACGAGCTTCCTCTTGCTTTCGGGGTTCTTGCAACTATCGGTTCTCTTTGTTCTTCTCTTCCTGCTTCTCGCTCTAGGTGGTCGCTTGATTCGGCCATTAAGTCACATCAGTTTTTAGTACGAGTTCCCCCAAACGGCACCAAATGTTTCTGCACGATCCCGGATGGGGTATGCGGAAACTGATGGTGGGTCTGATAGGCCGTTACCTCCTTTCCTGGTACCCTGCAAGTGAAAGGACGACCGGAAGCCTCCGGTCTTTCCTCCTCCGATAATTAAGTCAGTTTCTGATGGGTCAAAGAGTAATTAACAGGGGTAGTAATTGTACCTGATAAGCTGGTGGTTGGGTTGTATTTATAGCCTAACCGGTACTCCTCTTCCTAGGAAACCGATGTGGGATTCCATGTCCAGTTTCAAGGTGGATTTCTCTCGTGCCTGTAATCGTCTTGAGCCCAGTATTACGACCATGATTAACCCGGCCCATCCAGCTTATGGGCGAGATCCTTAAATCAGCCACGGTTGTGGTGGAATGCCTGCAAGTTTACGGGCTAGAAAAGTTGTTTCACGCACAACCGACTACACTAGCAAAAGATGGTCTTGCATTCAATTAGGCTAGTGAGCATTAGAGATAGCCTTAGAGCCATTTGGAGTCTCAGCAATGGTCTTAGAGGCCGAGCCTATGGCAGGTGCATCATGCACCGCCGCATCACCTATTTCGGTGGAAGGAGGAGCTCCAACATGCTTTAGTGCTCGAAAAAATGGATGTCCATGTGAATTCTTGAGAATTCGAATCATCATGTCACGTCCGGGATGTCCTAAACGATCATGTCAAAGCTTGTATGAGTCTGAGTCACAGAAGTTGCGAGAAACTTCATAGGATTCGATGATCCTAATGGTTGTAGATACAAACCGTTAGTTTGACTTATGAGCTTTTCTAAGATGCGTTTACGGCTGCAGTCATTAGAGGTGATAAACAAAAACTCTTGTCCATTCTCATTGAACGTTTCCAGGTGAAATCCGTTGAACGAATGTCTATAAATGATAGCAAGGTTCGATTAGTCTTAGGCGCGTAAAGCACGTCAGTGACATGTATCATTGTGTCATTTGGCAATAAGAACTGCGCATTGCCTCTGCCTTGAATTACAGACGAGGAACCAATCATGGTTGTCACTAAGGATTTGTGAGACACAAAGTCCGTAAATAATAGCCTATTTCGTAGAATAGTGTGGGTAGTCCCACTGTCAGCTAGACACTCAATTTCGTCACGAGACAACTACATAAAGGTGTGAAAATAATTAGTCTTCGATCAAGACAAGACGAACACTATAATGAAACATAGAAGGGTTAATCGGGAATTGAACCAAATTGGAATCCCGAATGAGAGCAATTACACGGCATGAAAATTACTTTCATGAAGTTACAGCAATTTGGCCGGCCAAGAGGCTCGGCAGTAGCATCAAAAAAAGTGCTGGAAATGCGCTTACAACGCTGGTAGAAGGCAGAAGCCCGCTAGGGGCTCAGCAGCGCGCGGGGCACGCGTAGGGGTGCGGCCGAGGGCCTGTCCGCGCGCGGAGGCTCGCATGGGCGCAGGAGTGCAAGGAGGAGGGCAGAGGCACGGCAGGGGCTCAGCGAAGCGCAGCAGCACCCAGTAGCGCGCAGGGGCCCTCTAGGGGCGCAGGCAGCCGCCCATCACGCGGCAGAGACGCTCAGGGGTGTTGTGACAGTGCCAAAACACGACAGTTTTTTTTTTCAGCTACCTCGCAATTTTTGCATATGTTTTGTCATTCTTTATGCCATAACCAATTGTAAGACCACGAAAACATGTGGATTTAGTATATTTACCATGTAATGAAGCTTATAGCTTTGTGCAATTTGAACCATTCATAAGGGAATAAATTCTCAATCAACTGAACATTGTGAAACGTAAATGACAAATTTTATTAATGTCAGCTCAAAAATACAACAAATGAATGTCTAATTCCATAAAAACTGACTGAAAAGTCGAAAATAAATGTGGCTAAACAAGTGCCAAACAAAAAATAGCAGAGAAAAAACATGTAATCAAAAGAGTTTAATCAAAATTAGCAGCATCCATGTGCGCAGGACCAGCTTGCTTCTTAGCTTCAAAATATGCTATGGTGAGATTGGTGGAAGGCTCAGCACCAATGTCATCTTCCCCAATAAAGTTAGCTTCTTGAGCCAAGTACTGCTTGTGTCTTCTGTAGATATCAATAGTTTCTTTGCTAGCACGGCAATCATGATGCAAATGAGCGGTAGATATGGAAATATAGCATGGAGATCGCCTCTTTTGGTTCGAGTTAGTGGGAGGATTTCGGCCTTGACCAGATTTCTCACCTTAGCGGCCATGGCCACGGTTATTGTTCCTAGGAGGGGCGGAATTTGCGTCATCACGCCTCTAAGTGTTGATGCGGTTGTTTTCACGCCGATTATTGCCATTACCGCGACCACGTGGCTGATTCTGCTCACGTTCATATGGTGCAAGTTTTCTGTTTTCTCTTTTCCTTAAAGCTTTACCTCCACTAGTTTGGTTAGACTCAGTAATCTTATTAGTCCCAACCGGCTTTGCATTGTTATTCCTTGAACAAAGGGTAGTTAATTTTCATTTATCAGTTTATCTATCTATTTTTTGTAAATGCAACAAGTATTGTAATTGTAATCTCATTTTTTATCCACTACCCACATATTTCTCTCTCCAATTATCTCTTCATTTTATTTTGAATTGAAGAATGAATAGAAGCATTATCTCTTCATTTTATTTTGTATTGATGATTTGGAAGAATTTGAGTGTTTGAGAGAGAATAGGCTATAAAAAGGGAGAGAGTGAGTGATCTTCCCTTTTCTATTTCCTAGAAATCTGAAATGATGATAAATCCTCTTACAAATTCTTTTGGCTTCCCCAATCTTCTCTCGGAATAAACAATACTTAACTTCAAATTTTAAATTTGGATATTACCCTATTTATTTTACAATTTAATTAAGAATTAGAGACTGGTCATCTTCTCATTAATTTCTTCAATTAAATTCTTATTAGGTTGCATTTCTTAATATAATTGATTGATTTATCATTCAAAATTAATTGATGATGAAAAACTCTTGGGGAGTCTAACCTAGAATTAAACCAATTCTGGCTAATTCAAAATTTCAAAGGGGGGGGGGGGGGGGGGGGGGTGAATACCCTTTAAAATTCAACTTTCAAATTTTGTTTGAGCTTCCAAATTTCCCACAATTAAAGGAATTAAAAACCAGTTATCATTATATACCTCTTCTTGCCGATCTAGTTTTATTATTCCAAATGGCGCTAAGAGTTTTATTTGGAGAGTATGTCATAATATATCCTCCCTTCCTTAAGGAAAGATTGGCAGCAAAGATGGTTCAAAATTCAAATAGAGTCTCGAAATCTAATCTTCACGACTTCACCTTCTGTTACTAAATATGTGCTGCATATAGTCATGGCATATTGAATCATGTTTGTTTGTCCTCACACAAACCCAAGTGTTTGTGACTTGGAGGATGTAGTACTGTGTTATCCAAGTTGACCGGGATTAATTTGTTTACTCCGGAGTGTTTGGAATGAGAGATATTATCCGAGTTTAGGAGGAGAAGATGTGCTCTTCCAGAGAAGAGCCTATTCAGTGCACCCGGAAATTTAACGGTGAGATGACCGGGTGCGCGATGCACCCAGATACGTTGTATAATTTTCGCTTCCAGAGTGTTGTATTGAAGGCTACAAGCCTACAACAGCCTTTCAATTTATGCAAAAGTTCCATGTTCTCAGAGAAATGGAAGCCTCCATCACCTGGCCTATTGAAAATATATATAGATGGTGCGTTTAATCACACCACTACTGCTGGAGGTATCTCTGCTTTGTAACAGTCTAGTCTCTATTCTTCTATAAAAAAATATAAAAAAATATTTAAAAAAAAAGTCTAATATCTATTATCAAATAAAGGGCTTACATCTTTCAATTGAGAAAAGAGAAACATTAGATAATACACAAGAGCCAGAATAAAGGCCAGTCAAGTAATATGGACAATTACCTAAGACCTTCACTTTCAGACCTAAATGAATGACTGCAATACACAATGGGGGCAGAAACTGTTTGGGAGCCCAAGAATGTATGTATACCTCATCAAAATTCTGATGAACCAGGTGTCCGAGGGAAAGGAATCACATCTCTGATATTCTCCATCCCAGTGGCAAATTGTACAAGCCTTTCGAAACCCAGACCAAAGCCCGCATGAGGAACTGAGAAAACAAGGACATCAAACATCAAAAAATGTAAATTACATATGTTGGAATTTTCATATTCCAAACAATAAATAATGTAACTAGGACCATGTAACTATATCAACATGTCAATATTCATTGAAAACTACAGGATTACATTGTAACTCTCCAAACACTAGCAAACTCTGCATTAACTCTAAATTCAGATTTTGGTTGGTAATTTAGAGTAGAGGAAGATAATAAGCATATAAAGTAGAGGAAGGAACTTTAATAGTAACAAAAAATCAGGAAACTGATCGAAGGTTCCATATTTCATGCTACATATTTCATGCTAATTTTTTTTTTTGAAGGGGAAAAGGGGCAGCAGCCCCAAATATTTCATTGATAAACTCAGACCAGAATGGCATCAAAGCACCATTACATTAGACAATTAACTCACTTATTCAAGCGAGCTTAACAGAGAATTAAACTAGATACAAAACAAGATACCAAAGAAACATAAAAACTGGAGCCAAGGCGCTCAATTACGGTACTCCAAGCCTCATCATCTAGTTGCAGCTAGCTTGCTCAGTCTGCCAAGCTATCCAAACATGCGACTTAAGCCACAATCAGTTTGAAATCAGGCCTAATAACCCAATTCCAAATTTGACTTTTGATGGGCTTAAGGCCAGACCCAGGCCAAACACCCGAGTCCATTCCCAAACCCTAGCAGATTTGCATCGTCACTTGCCGACAATCTCCGATCGCACTAATGGCAACCAAGATGGCTTCGTCATCGGCGTTCCTACCCCGCCAACATCATCATCAAATCTTCTAGTTGAAGAAGCGCAGCTCTCTTGGATTCAAATTCCGACTCAGTCTCACTAATCGGAGTCCAAACCTAGAACCAAATTGGGAGATTCTGATCCTCGCTCGCAGCCATGTCCGGCGGCTGCCAAATCTTTTACATCGGTACAGTGATCAACGACGTTACCCTCCACCTCACATCCATGCTCGGTGGCATTTCATCCTCCACCTCCATGGTTGTTTGACCACAAAAGGTTAATAAGGTTTGCCTCCACAAGAGGGCTTGATGCCGAGAAGGAACGGCTTAGAGTCGGCGTCAAGCGTCGTTGGAGACCCAGGCCAAGGCGGCGAGGGTTTAGAAAGAATCGGGTGCGGTGGCTTGGTACCGGCGTCAATCGCTGTGATTGAGAAACCAAGCCATGACGGCTAGGTTTTGAGAAGAGGAGCCGTGCTCCTCTCATACTCAAGACTAAAATTTTATCTATTGTTATGTTTATATTTCATGCTAATAAAGCAAGACAAAGGGAATTAAAAAATACTAATTCTAAGATTGGCTGGAAGTCGGCTTGGTCTTGACAGGCTCGCCCTACTCATTCTAGGATCGACCACTGGCACTTCATGCCTTACAGCTGCTAATACAAAGGACAAAGCTCGAAGCTAACCCACATATGCAATTAAATTTCAAGCAATAGTGTCTAGCTGGTGAAGGTTGCATCAGATTTTCATGTCACCAAAAAAGATTAATCATAGATTTTCAACCGGGGGGGGGGGGGATATTTTCAGAAGCAAGCAGTTTTTATTTTTATTTTGTTATTTTTTAACTTCAAAAAATAGAATTCCTTACCTGACCCATAACGACGCAAATCAAGATACCACCAGTATGCCTCCTTATTCAGCTTTAATTCATCCAACCGATCTTCTAAATATTCAAGCCTCTCTTCTCTCTGGCTTCCGCCAATAAGCTCTCCAACCTTAAAAAAACACAGCCACAACATATAGTGAGGATAAAGGTACACAATTGTTTCGATAAACATAAGACTTGTTTAAAGCTCATTCACAGCCGATCCCATTACATAGAGAGGACACACTGTCAAGTATATCCATGGGGAAATATATATACCATGCTCAACTTAGGTTGAGAACCGATATAATTATAGCTTTAAAGTGGCATGATATACTGAACTTTTGTTCATATATATTCACATCATGTCATGCTCATATCAGTTTTCAACACAAAAGCAAAAAGAAATTAATCGGCAAAATTGAAACAATGCACACAGTTTTAAAGGATGCGACTAAAGAATCACAATGTAACCATCACCCATCTCAAAAACATACCACATAAATAATCCATTCAGAAATCATGTCCACCCAGATTCATTCTTATTAGTAATCTTAGACAATGCTTGAATTAAAAACATGAATTTCCAAACCTAGACATCAATGTCAACAGGATTGATTGCTAAACCCAAACCTTGGGGTTTTAGATTGCTCTTCCTCTGTATTCCTACTATTTTGCAATTTGATTGACCCAAAACATGAATTTTTATGCTGTGTAAATCCAGTGTAACATCATATGTTTTTTTTTTTTTCAAAAAAGTAATTTGGAATTAAAAAGGATTTGACACATATCTAATAACAGTAGTTTAACCTCAAAAAAGGCAGCAGTATATTTCTACAAGAAACAATACAGAGAACACATGAAATAATTTGTCCTAGTTTACCCGGGGAACCAACATATCCATAGCTGCTACAGTCTTTCCATCATCATTTTGTCGCATGTAGAATGCCTTTATCTCCTGAAAGAAGTAACATGTATGAAGAGCTTCAGAACAATTGTTTCAGAACTGGAATTAAACATCAATTTAGTTTTCCCCTTCTCCGGTAAATCCATAAAATGAGAAAAGAGAAACGATAGTTCATGCCTTTGGGTAGTCCCTGACAATAACTGGGCATCCACTAAATGCCTCTTCAGTTAAATAACGCTCATGCTCACTCTGCAAATCACATCCCCACTTCACCTAAAAAGAAACAATGACCACCTTTTACAATACTGAGAAGAACAATAGGAATACTTGTTAAATAATGACTACCAGTATACAAAAATCGAAGTAAATTGCTATCTTTCATGGCCAAAAGACAACTAAATACTGGGTCACAAGACTCAAATGTCTCAAAACTGAAAATGCTAGAAACAACCGATGGGTGACTTCTGACTCCTTTACTATATATATTATTATCTCCTAACTCGGTGACTTAATCAACTTCAATTCTAACTCAAATTAAGCTTGAAGAGGAATCATATGTATCATGAAACAGCATCCCACAAATCACATTCCAAGCAGTATAATTTCAAAAAAGATCAGAAAGTGGCAATCCAGAAACAGAAATCTATTACTCCCTCCACACATTGACAAAACTATTGCCAATGGTATATCCAAAACTTGAGAAGTTCTAAAGTCTAGTCAAACTTTCCTCCTAATCAGAGGCTCATGGTTACGATAAGATCGTGTTGCAACATTACACAGGTAAACCACAGGATAGGAACAAAGTATACTCTTGTAACTAATAGTAAATGTGAGTCTGTTGAGGAAAAATATGAGATGGACTAAATTTTTGAGGAAAAATATGAGATGGATTAAATTTTTGAGGAAAAATATGATTAGTCTGTAAACAAAAACAATAAAAGATAAATAACATAGTGCATTTAAAGGCACCAAATTTTTTTGAAAGTTTTTAGCTTACATACTGGGAATTCAAATTTCTTCTTTGCACTAAGAAGAAGTTCAACTGCATCAGTGTAAGTCAACTGCACAAAGTCTTTCTCTGCTACATCCTGTTGGTTGAACCCATAAAAAGAATGGATATACAATCAGGGCAAGCAACATAGCTTTTATTCAAAATTTGGAAAGCAAGGCATATAGCTCCATCGCCACATAAATAATCTATTCAGAAATATACGAAAATGACTTAATTCCTTAACACAAGCAATTTACAAGAAGAGGTCTTACAGTCAATCGTTTGATGATTCCTTTCTCAATCCAAGTATTGAAAAAATCCATGTCTTCTTTGCAATTATCGAGCACATGTCTCACCTACAAGGATGGAAGAATACATTACTCTAAAATCCAAAATAAAAACATCACTTGACCAAGCTAGCACAGGTATAAGTAGTGTTTGATAATAGTGTGGATGAAAATAGTTTTGAAAGGTAACATACTACATACTGGAGATAGGCAGTTGCACAGGCCATGTCATCATTCAGATCAGCAAATGCAAGTTCAGGCTCAATCATCTTTACCAAGGCAGGCAAAGAAAAGAAGTTAACAAAGGAGAAGTTTTATGAAAGAGTCAGAAAGGTGTATCTAAGAAAGACTTAATACTAAAACTTACCCAGAATTCAGCCAGGTGCCTTGATGTGTTGGAATTTTCGGCCCTAAATGTGGGACCAAAGGTATAAACCTGGAAAACAATGTATCATGTTATCTTCATAAGATGATACAGTGATTGTAATACCCATCTGTTACCGAAATGAGGATAAGAAAGGTGAAGAAGAAAGAAAATTTACATCAGAAAGAGCAGTTGCATATGTTTCAGCATTGAGTTGACCAGAAACAGTTAAAAATGCTGGTTTCCCAAAGAAATCCTGTCATCAACAACTGAAATCAAAACTCAGAAATGGGTGTAATAACAATGGCAATATCAAGTGGACCGAAACGGGTTCCAAATTTTATTAAATCCAATCTTAGAAATGGGAGCCAACCAAGTTAGGTAAATCTAACCCAGAAAAAGAAGAAAAAGGGGTCATTATGGCCAATTATGGTTCAACATAAGATCACCACACAACATCTAGGCGTGACATAGGAATAAATATAACAATTCTCTCAAATATAGAGACCAAAATTTTGGTAGAGAACTCAATGTTTGCTATATTGGGATCATTTTAAAGTAACAGAATCTTTGATATATGTCTGACATACATTTCTCATTTCTTTTATATGCAGAATGAACAAGGCAAGAGTGATAACATTAATAATTCACTTTCTTTGTTATAAATTAAAAAATATATATAATTTGAAGCTCTATCAAACTCACTTGTGACCAATCAACTCGGCCATCCTCCTTTTTTGGTATACCATTGATAGGGGAATCAGAGACTTCTCTGGAGCTTGGTATCTGTTCATCAAAGCATTAAACAAGTACTGAAGTTTACATACATATAAACAAACATACAACATATCCAACAAAAACTGCCTAATATGACCATGACTTATTGAATTGCAGAAGAGAAGCATTTTATGAAGAGGGATAAGCAGAAAAACTGCCATTAGCCGTACGAAAAACTACAATTACCCCATTCCTTCTGTTTAATAGAACATTTATATTTAGTTATAATTCATTTTAAATTTATATAATTTCACATTTTCTAAAGAAAAAAACAAAAACCCAAATCACCCCGCTGCAAGGCATCTCAAGAGACTAGCATATATTTATACAAACTATGTTTGTACATAGACAATAAAACGAAAAATGATTGAGCAAATGTAATACACTTGCAAAGAGCATGATAGTATAACGAACAAACCTAACATAATAATATTTGATATCAGAAGTTTAGAAACATCAACGCTTTGAAGTAAAAAAAAAAAAGAATTTATAAGCTGTGGTGCTCACCAGAGTAGTTACACAGAATTGTTCACCTGCTCCTTCACAATCTGAACCAGTTATAATGGGACTGGAGACCCACACAAATCCATTTTCTTGGAAAAAGTTGTGAGTAGCATAAGCCAAAGCATTTCTTACTCTTGCAACCTTCACATAATATAAATAAAAGGTATCAAGACTTCATACCTAAAAGATGCACATAAAAAATGAGTAACCTTCTGACATGTTCAATTATGTATGAGCAAAACTGCTTAACCTAGTGGATGTTCTGTCTACATGATTCTGACCTGTGCAATCATAGAAAATGAGTGACAACAAAAAAACAGAGCCATACCGCACCAAAAGTATTGGTTCTTGGCCGGAGATGAGCTTTCGTTCTCAGAAATTCTCTGCTGACCCTTTTCTTTTGGATAGGAAAAGAAGGATCACTCTTTCCAACCTATGACACGAAATAAAATAAAAACACATGATTCGTACAATTTATTGGTTAGAAATCTAGCAGTGATTCACAGTAAATGAAGATAGTGCTCTGCAAAGAAAAAGGGCTTAATTTCTATCTCAGATATTGAGGCCATCTTATCAGGGACACCGCATTCGTGAAATAATTACAGCTGATTAATCAATCTCTGTCCATATAATACAGGATCACTCCTCTATTCTTTTTTCTTGTTCTTTTCAGGGTAGGATTACCAATTACTGATCAAGAGAGCAGAGAGTAGAATATACTAAGCTACTAACATATTCAACATGAACACATCTAGTATGCCAGTTAGCTGAGCAGAAAGGGCATTCTAATATTAATTCAGCTGATAAAAAAAGAAATGGTTGTTTAGTGGCTACAAACAACTAATAAAACCCATTATCTGATGGTTGAGGTTTGCTTCCAATTTAGGTTCAGTACAAGAAAAGCATTTATTCCAGAAGGACTTCAATCTATGTCTTTCTATTTCTTGACGAAGGAATTTTAAAGCGATATTTATATCATATTGGTATCTACTATCTAGAAGTAGGAGGAAGAACCCATATAATTGCATTATGTAGTCCAAACAAAGTCAATATTAAGCTGTCCAAATATACCGCCAAATATCTGAATAACTTAAAACAAAGGAAGCAAAATACTAACCACCACAATTTTCGTGATTTTCAATTCCACTTTTTGCTTTGATCCTTGGCTAGCAGCCACAACACCTTGCACCCATATCGAAGCACCAGTAGTGACTGAGCCAGACTCTACCTAGCAACAACATCCCACAAGCTTTTAGTAAACCAAGACCATATGCCAGAATTCTACAAAAACTATCACACACAAAAACTATCTGCACTAAACAAAAACTATTGCAGATACTAATCATCCAAATCAAATGCAGACATAAATCGACGACAACAACGAAAGGTGTACCAAACAATGAATAGTTGAACAATACCTGATCATAGCCTTCGGCATCGGAGTCCATTACACATTGCATATTCGAGAGACATGAACCATCATTAACCTAAAGCAATGAAATTCAAACAAAAAATTAGATAATCAAACCAACACAGAAACAAAGCTTTGGAATTTACAGAGTATAAATTGGAGTGAGACCTCAATGAAGGTGACGGTGCTTTGGACCCGAAGAGTCCGAACCCAGCCGGTAACCACAAGAGTCTGGCCGAGCCGGTCGAGGCCTTGGTCGGGGCCGCCCTTGATATCAGCGACCTTGAGCTTCTTCCTGAACTGGCCAACTTTGTCCTTCAACGTTTCCGAAATTCGGGGAGCGGCGGTGGTCTCGCCGGAGTGGAGAACTGCGGCGACGACGGTGCCGAAGGAGCGGCGGGGAGGGGCGGAGGAGGGCGGGAAAGGGCGGGGGAGAAGAGGCGGGAGAGTTGGAGGTTTTGAGTTGGGGAGGAGAGGTCTGATGGGGTAGAAGGAGAGGAAGCGGAGGCGGAGAGAAGAAGAGGGCGACGCGAAGGCGGCCATTTGGGCGGGGTTGTGTGGAGAGTGAAGAGCTAGTGTGGATGGAAAACTGTTGGGTTTTAATGTATCTGAAGCATGGTATTTTGAAGCTAATAGTGTAGCCCATAAATCGTTACACCTTTGAACTAGATATTGAGTGCGGCTTTGATTTAGATATTTTAAAGTAGATTAAAACTATATAATGTCACAATAATCGTTACACCTTTTAATTTGGTATAGATTAAAACAATACACACTATTACTGTGTTCATTACATAGTTTTAATCTACTTTAGTATTTACTATATATATATGAATAGCAAAGTATGATGTGATAAAAAATATATGAATAGCAAAGTATGATGTGTTTTTTTTATCTAAAGACGTTAATATTTTATTGATCACAACTTGAGAGTAAATACGACAAAATCTGATCCGCCCGTTAGGGCAATCTTACGAAACTACCTAGTAGACACTAAACAATCTCTATACTGAAGTCTATGGGATGAAACGCTATGATCAATCTTCTGTGGTAGCAAACGAGACAAGTTACCAGCCACCGAGACATAAGGACCTACATAGAGTGGCTACCCAGAGCATCAAAGTACCTAATTAATAGCCGAAACCAATAACTAAGAAAAATGCTCTAAACTAATGCAAAACAAAAATAAAGCAAAAAACTAAAACCAAGGCCCAAAAAGAGCCCCGGTCTAGTCAACTGCCAACAAAGACCAACAGATCAACCCCAACACTTGGAGAGCCAACCAGATGGGCCAATTCCCACTACCCCGGCCCAAGCTCCTCCTGCCTCGCCCTCACCACCACCGCCACCAAACGGGACCCTCACCAAGTCGTCGTCGTCGCCTTCCGATCCACATTGATCAGCGACCACCACCACCCGCCACTAGCCGTCGCCTCGCACTTGCAGTATCCAGTTCGGGGATGAAACAAGCTTCCTCGTCGACCAGCAAACAAAGTCCAATCCGAATGACACAATCAGACCCAGTCCGCCTGATCTCCGAGCTCCACCCTTCTCCGCTCCTCCTCTAGCAACCTCCGATCTCTCTACGCAAACCCAGCTCGGACCCAGATAGTAGGAAGGAAGAACCCAGTCGATCTTTGTACTCCAAATCAATGACTCGCCTCAACAACCCCGTCTGGCCACACCAGCGTGCATCGTCAAGGCCAGAAGCCGTCAACGGCGCCGAGGCACAGCCGGACAGGCTCTCAACCTGAACTCGCCCTTCCCACGCTCTTTAGGGTTTTTCAGAGAGAGCGGCCGATCATAATAAGTTGTGTATGTTAAACGTGTCAGATGTGTTAATAGCATCATCCCCAAATTTTATAAGATTTGGTTTACTTTGGTCTTTGTTTTGGTTGTTAGGCCCTGCTTGGTTGACTGGAATGTGATAACAGGAATAAGAATTATAATCATTTTTCTTTCAAGGATAGAATGGAATTGATTTAGCATTTTCATTTGTGATGTTTGGAAGAATCCAAGACTTGAGATTAGGAAATGGTTTGAAACAATTAATTTGTTAATGACTTTTCAATAATACCTAATCAAATTAAATATGAAAAATTTAAAAATAATATGTTTAATTAAAGTACCATTAATACTAGATTTTACAGAAGACAATATAAGTAAATTTTTCATTCCATCTATGGAGGAAATGAAATACCACCTCCTAGAAGGTATTTTTTTCCCACATCTTTTATGGAATTAGACTCCGGTCAACTCATTTAGTTTAGTTTCTTTTCCATACTGATCACATAACCAAACACAACAATTTAATGAAAATGAAACTAATTCTCATTTCATACCATAATTTCCCACCAACCAAACGGGCCTGTATGGTTTTACATTCCCAGAGAAGCTGGTGAAGGATATTTGACAATTAGTTTAGTAGACACTGTATACTACATTTAGGGAGATTAACAATTGTGTTAATATGAGCTCCTTAGAATGTCTTCGTTGAGACAAACTTTGGATTAATCTGTTTTTGATTGAGATAAAAGAAGGATATAGGGTGAATTAGCATAGTACCCTCCAAACAATAATCTTGAGTAAATGACTTCATTTGTTGGATATTCACGCTGAAGATAGTGTTGGAAACTTGATTATCTCTATGAGAATGAATTTAGGGCTGGGCTCGGGCCCGGACCGGCAGATTTTTTACAAGGATCGGGATAGGATCGGGTGTACCAGAGCGGGGCCGAGCTATGCTGTTAACAGGTGAAGGACTGGCAAAAGCCTGGACGATCACGAGCCGAACCGGACTTACCGGTTTTGGTTGGGGTCGACGGTGCCTTCATGGGGCAGCGGCGGCTTGTTTCCTTCGTAGGTGGGTCAACGTTGACAACTTGTAGGGATCCAGATCGGCGATTGCAGCTGGACTAGGTGTTACTATCTGAGTGAGATCATAACGAATTGTTGTGCAGCAGATTTGGTCAGATTCGATTGGGCGAGAATTGCAGTGTTGCGGCTTAGGGCTCTGTTTGAGTGAAAGGAAGGCAGGGCTGGTTTCCTTTTGAGGAAGCTAGTAGCGAAGGTGGAGGGGCGTGGTCGGCCGCTAGAATTCAGGGGCGCCAGTTTCTGGTTCTGATCAGGATGGGGGGGGGAGGAGAAAAGGGTGATGGGTTGGGCCTTTGGGCCTCTAATCTATTCGGGTTGTTTTGGGCTTGGATGGATTAGCCCATTAGTTTTTTTTTTCTTTCTCAGTTTTGCCTAGCATCTCAATTTTATTTTCGTAACTCTGGTAGTACACTAAGCGACTAGGATTACTTTAAAGAGAGTTAGATAGTGTTTTGAAATTCGGGTGTGTGGACACAATAATTAAGCTTTTATGTTTGTATAGTGAGGGCTATATGTCAGTTAATCTGTTAGCTTGGGTCGAATATAGGTTTTGGCACACAACGCTAGTTGATGTAAGTACATTTTGACCGTGGATAAGTAATGAAATAATTATTTATTATTATTCAAAAGGAAAAATTGTCCAAACATTGTCTCACCTTTTGAAGAAGCAAAACTTTGGTATCTCACATTCAGAAAACTTCAAAACAATATCTCACATTCTTATCTCGATCAAAATTTGGTATCTATAACGTTAGCTCCGTGAAAAAAACTGACGGCAACCATTTTTATTCATGAAATGACGAATATATCCTTGAGTTTTTGTTTTTGTTATTCTTTCTATATAATAAAAAGAGAAATTCATCATAACAGTACCTCAACTTTTATTCCTTATAAATTTTAGTACTTCAAGTTTTGATAACATCATAACGGTACCTCAAGTTATCACCCCGACCTAATATTAGTACTTTTAACCATTAGTTTCATTACGGGGGTTGCTAGGTAGCACTTAGGAGACGGAATTAAATTCTGTACGTAGCCTAAGTGACACTTAGGAAATGGAAAAATATTTTGTAGCCTAAGTAGCACTTGGGAGACGAAATTGAATTCCGTAGCATAAGTGACACTTAAGAGACGGAAAAATTTACTTAGGAGATGAATTTAAAAAATAAAAAATATTATGATTTTCTTAGGCGACGGAATCGTGTTCTGTAGCCTAAGTAGTACTTACAAGATAAAATGTTTCATTTAGGAAACGAACTTTTTTTTATAAAAAATAAAAATAAAAGAATAAAATATAGCTAAATTTTTTAAAAATAAATTAAAATAACCTAAACCGGATATATAACATTCCGTCGTCTAGGTCCCAAATTTTAGGCGCTAACATTTCTGCCAAAAAATTGGACAAAAGTTTGAATCAATTTGTGGTTATCATACTGGAAGTCTTAACCGAGGACTTGATCAAAGTTTGGGTCCATGTGATGTTACTGGGCATACTTTTGAGAAAAGCCAAAAGCATGGCCAATTTAATTATACATCGGGTTGTTTTCTTATCACCATGCCAATTCGTGGCTTTGTTAATCGATTTCAATTAAGGTCTCTCTTTTCTTGTTGCTACTGTATGTTTTCTCGTTCTCTCTTCTTTCTCAAATAATACTCTCTTCTCTCCCTTTGCCTCTCACGCCTCAGGTCCATGTCCCTCTACCTCACCCTCCGCCGCTGTAACCGCCCACCACCATCCCTGCAATCGTTCCAAGTCCGGTGTCCCTAGCCCAGACCGGGGTTCTACCGTTTCCTCGAAATCCCTAGCCCAGAACAGCGTCCCACCATCTTCTCCAAATCATGACCAACAACATCGTCGACTTCTCCAAGGCCCAAACCGGCGTCGACGTCGCACTGGGTTCCCGACGCAGATTTGGCCACAAAGAGTTTCAAACAGGTTCGAATTTCGATTGCTGGGTTTGGTTGGAAACTGGGGTTTTTATCTAATTTGATTTTGGTGTTTATTGGTCAGAATGAGCGATCAGTAGCGACGACAGCGGTGGTGGTGTTTAGGGCAGATCGAGATGGTTTTGATGGTGGTTTGGGGCAAATCGTGATGATTTTGGTGCTGGTATTCTGGGCAAATCGGTATGGTGGTGGTTTTGGTGCAGATGGTATGACGGTGGTGGTATTGGGCTGCCGCAACACAGATGACAATTTTGGTGGCGCGTGGTGGCTCTTTTGGATGAGAAGACCGAAGGAAAAAAAAATTAACTAATTAGAAAAGAAATTAATTAATTAATTAAATAAAATAGAAAAGCAAATAAAAAGAAAATATATTGTAAACTAAAAAGTAAAATATTATTCAATAATAAAAATGTGATGAATGATAAAGTGTAGAGACAAAGACATAGCAAGAGAATCTTGAAAGATGATCTCTTATTCATTGATATGAGCTTTTTATATAAGGAATTATACAATATCAATTAGGTAAGGAAAATGAATACATAGATCTAGTCAAACTATATATCCTATTGGCATAAGGCCAAGACAGACATAAAGAATATCTAGAAAGATACATAATATCCTAGAACACTTCCATTTTTGCCGCGCACTGAAATGCCAATGGTGCTGATCTGTTACCTCGTCAAGAACCTCGTCAAGTCATAAAAACCATGTGGGAGAAAAACTGAACCTTGATCGTAGGAGAAAAAGTATACAACGCATCATTCACATTTGATAGTGACATGTATGTATGTGCTAGACTCCCCCTGAAGTTCGCACCTCCTCTTGATCTTTATATCAATCATAGGGCTCTTCCTGATTCTTACTAATCACGGAAGTTTCAACAACTTAGCATGTCCATGCTTTTTAACATGTCTTCAAATGTAGCATTGGGTAATGATTAACTAAATCATACCGCATTGTCCTCAAACATGATCTTTTCCTGTTAGATCTTGAGGGGAAGGTCACTTGTGAACTCAAAATTTAAGTTCGTGCAGGAAATCAGATTTCCGCGCAGCATTACTTTCAGTTACTAGAACAACCGTAACTTCCTCTAGGAAATACATATGAACGAACCGTAAACGGTTTTGGAAACTAGACTCATTTAGCTTTCCAGCCGTATATTACAAACATTCTGGTTCATCAGGAGCTGTTCACAAAGTCCCGTCGAAGTTGACTGTTTTGCCAAAATCAGATTCTCGGACATATTCATCCTACTTTACGAAAACGGCCATAACTCACTCAATATGATAGGTATGATCAAATGGTTGGTGTCCCTGGAACGTAGACATATAGAAATTTCCAATGGTACCAATTTCACCATTTTCCAGTGAGTGAGATTTCCTATAGGTCACATGGAATTTGACCTACGAAACCTGGCTGATTCTGATTTCGCTTTTGATGTCTTTCTTATGTAGGGAATAGAATAAGACTCAACCTTTCATACCATTAAGTATTGAAAAAGGTGTTACTGCCATTACATTAGCATTGCGTGGGCACATAGCTACACTTAACTTTTACAACTTTTCATAGCGAATGAGATGTCAAGTCTTTCGTATTATGTTGAGTACATTGATGCGTCTTATTGTACTTAGATGGGAACTTCATCTCTTAACACATATTTGTCATCTTTCTTTAGACAAAACAACGGATCTCTCTTTAGAGCAAAAACTTTGACTAATCATGGGAGTATATGTAGACCTCACTAGTTATAGAGTGCCTAAGCCGATTGATGGAAAATCATCATCAATATAGTCATCGAGTACCTTTTCGAGACCGTGTCTTCCCAAGATCTTTTTCTTCGGATGTTAATACATATTGGCATCAAAATGACAATTCGCAATTTAGCGGTGAATGAAATCGCTTGACAAGGTTTCTACATATGCAGATTATAGGTGGAGGTTCATATCCAACCAAAATTTATTCATCTCAAATGACCCATCATTGTGCGCAGTGGCATTGCGATTTGGCACCTAGAAATAACATCTAGCCGAGCTCAAGGATTGGAGATCCGTTTCAATCCTGTCGAGCTCAAGGATTGCAATTTCATGTCAATCTTAGTACACAGTCACGAGCTGTAGTACAACAATATTCAATGATGGTAGGTCGTAGGTGAATAGTAAAGCTGCATGTAAATTTTGCATAGCCCTAAGACGCAATAGAAAGATTGGTGCGCATCAATAATGTTCGAGCGACAAGCTAAAGTTGCTTAGTCGTAGCCTCGGTGAGACCGTATTGCATGTGAACATGGGGTATAGGACACTTCAAATTACATCCCGATACACTTCTTTAAAGAATGGGTAGTGAGCCCGTAGAAGTATAAGCAACATAAGCAGTAGATAATAGTGTAATATGTGACCAGTGTGTTAATACTTCAACCAACACCATAAAACATAAAAAAGTGTCCGCAAGTTGGTTGTATCTATCTACATAGTTTGATATAAGAATGAAATGTTTACTTTTGTGTCATTTAGCATAGGAGGGTCTCACTCCTAATTTATCTAAAGAATAGGCTTTCAAAATGAGCAATGAACATTGCAGGGGGCCAATGCGATATCGAGGGATGGCCAGTGCATCTCAATTGCTTGAGGAATTGACCGGACGGACTCCAAGAAGTTGGAGTTGTATTCGGGTGACGTCAATGTCCCCCGGGTCACCACCATGCTTCATGGTGATGCTAGATCTCGAATGTCTTCGTTTTGGGCGGAAGAATGGATGTTCATGAGAAAATCTCAAAATTTGGACCATCTCTTCCAGGATGACCGATTTGGTCAAACTAAAGCCTATATGAGTCGGTGTCCTACATATCATGTTTGGCGACAATATGAGATTCGATATTCGAATTGTAGTGACATACAGTCCACTAAATTGACTCATGAACTTCTCCAAGATGCGCTTTAGTTCGCATTCATGAGAATGTATACACAAAAGAATTCTTGCTCATTCTCACAATGTGTTTTCAAATGAAAACTATTAGCATGGATGTCTTTAAAGCTTAACATGGTTCGGTTGCCTCTCAATACATAGAGGGCATCTGTGACGTTGATCATGGTGCTACGAGGCATCAAGATTCAAGCTAAACCGCGTCCCTAAATGACCGGTATGATTCAATCATTGTAGTCACATAAGATTTACAAGGGCACAAAATCCAAAGATAGTTGCCGGTTCCTTAGAATGTTGTGGATAGTTCCACTATATGCGAAACACTCAATGTCTCAATGAGACATATCTACAAGAAGGAGTAGATATGCGAGTTAATAGTTTCACTTGAACCATTTAGAAGGATTGAAAGAAGCTACGAAAAACTGTAATCTCGAGAGTGCATAAAAATTTCCGTGCAGAATGACCTTTACGCACTAAAACAGCCATAATGTCTTCGTTAAAATAGATATGGAAAAACCGTGAAAAGTTCTGAAAACTAGACTTGTAGAGCTTTCCAATGATATAAAGTTCACTGTCTGGTTCGTCCAGAGATATTCACAAAGCTCAAACGAAGTTGACTGTCCAGAAGGGACAGATTGCTGTTTTTCGCAGAATTGGCATGTGCGAAGCTATGAAGCTTGCAGGTGGCGTGTAGGTTTTTGCCTTAGCCAAAAGTGACATGTGTATGATCAAAACCAAGTCCTTTCGGTAATTCTAAGGTCGTAAACTCCATGACTAGTTAGCAAAAGCTCCCTGACATGAACATAAACTAACTCAGAGGACCTATAGGATTCGATCATGATGATAATTTTCCGGTTTTGATAAGTCTTCAACATCTTTTGCAAGACGACAATTGGTTTAATAGCATAAGGGGATCCAAAATCAAAAGTTTTCGGTAACTCCAAGTCAGTATGACCAGGCGTGTCCGTGGAGGGTCAGTAGTGCGAGACACACTTGAAACCACTATCTCCTTAATTTCGAACAATTCTAAGACATTACACTGAGCTTGGATGAGCCTAGTTGAACACTTGATGATGGAAAATCCGCTATAGGGTAGAATACTTAACCAGAAACACGTTGGCGATCCTTCTTGAGGATGCAAGGCCGTGCGTCATCTTCACTTGGAAGAGACCAAAACGGCACAATTTAATAATGTAGATTCTAAATATGTCATGCTTCTAAGAACGATGTAAAAATGTACATCTTGTTTGTAAATTAATACGAACTATAAGAGGAGAATAGTTTCATAATTTTGAAAAAATTCTCAAGTCATTCATTATTGCTAATGTGAGTACATCGAGGTCACAAACAATGTTTTTAATGGTTTGTCCTTTAGATTGATCACACACAATTAGGAAAAACCGTGAATTGATCAAACACAATTCAGAAAAAATGCCTCGGATTGATCAAACACAATCCGGTGATAGGTCGGGGTTGATCATACACAACCCGGACAAGGAAACAAGAGTGATCAAACACACTCTTGACCCACGAATAAAATTTCGGGATTTTTCGTACCTACACACACAAAATCCTAAGCATAGAATGGAGATGGAGAAGGGAGAAAGGATTTTCTCTCCTTGAGTTATTCCAAAGTAAATAACTGTAATATTAAAGCTTACTTGCTAGTTTACCAAATAAACTGCATTTATAGGAGCTCTGATGAGTTTGAGTCGATTGCAGGCTTCGACCGAGGGTTGGGAACCTTTCTGGCTTTCCTTGGAAGACGAGCAATCTTGAAATCTTTGGTTTCTAGAGGTTGCCAAGAGGAGAAACAATGTTTCGCCTACTTCTACTTCGAATTTGGGGCTGAAAATTTGACAGGAGGAGAAGCTCAAGATGGGGAAGCTTCTGTCAAAAATTCAGGTTGATCGAAGCAAGGAAAGATGGTGAACCGGTTGTCGATAGTGGCGGCGGTCTGGAATATTCTAGAGGCCGGTTCGGAGACTTCCCGACCGGTTCTCAAGGTGAGCCGATGGCTTTGGATCCAGGACGGAGAGCTTTCTGGGGATATAAAATTCCGGCGAAGGGCAGTTGAAATTTTGGTCGGAAATCTGGAAAAACAAGGGTGCCCGATTTTAGGATTTTGGAAAACAAATGGTGGGCTATTGGCTCTAGGGTTAGAACAAAGTGCATTATAACGTGATGAAGGATAATGTGCAAGAGAATCGGGAAAGATGATCTCTTATTCATTGATAGGAGCCATTTATATAGGGAATTACACAATACCAATTAGGTAAGGAAAATAAATACATAGATCTAGTCAAACTACATATCCTATTGGCATAAGACCAATGCATATATAAAGAATATCTAGAAAGATACCGAATATCCTAGAACAAAATGAAATATTTAATGACTTTTTTAAATATTTTTAGTTCCGTCTCCTAAGAGTTTTGGAGATTGGGAATGATTCTGTCTCCTAAGTATTTGGGAGAGGGAAACCATTACGTCGCCTAAGATGATCTTAGTAGACGAAACCTAGGTTTCCGTCGCCTAAGTACCTACCTCGTTCACGACACTTAGCAAACAGAACTTAGTCGATGGACATTCCGTCTCCTAAGTACTTAGGAGACGAAATATATCACTTAGGAGACGAAATTGTTCCATCTCCTAAGTGTTATTTTCCAGTAGTGGTACCATCATAAGCATTCAATAGTAAATCTGTTGCACAAACTTACTTAATAAAATATTCAAACATCTTTCTTTTCAGCTCTAGTCTAGAAAAGCAATATCACTTTTCCATTTCTATTCGATCCAGCTCTTTTCGTAAACGCTGTGAATGTCCTAATTTACTAAAGATAGAGGAAAGAAGAAGATAACAATTTTCCTTCTACAAAAAAAAAAAAGATAACAATTTTTTTTTATTATTACAGAGACACTAGTAGAAAAAAAGGCTTAAGTGACGGGTATATTCATATTTGGTCGCTTAGGTACTTCCTAAGCGACAAAAACACATTTTGTCGCTACAGATACATTTTTCGTCGCTACAATTCTCTGGAGCGACGAAATTATTTTGCCGCCTAAGATTCGTCGCCACAGATCCCACTCAGGCGACAGCAAAAATTTTGTCGCAAATTATTTCTGTAGTGATGAAACATTAACCCTTAAGTGACGAAACATTAACCCTTAAGTGACGAACAAGTTAGTCGCATAAGATTCATAACTTAACCAACAAATCCACATTTCGTCGCTTTAGTTTTAGACTAAAGCGACAATAATTTTGACTTTTGAGCGACGAAAAAAATTAGTCGCGTGAAATCTTGAACCTAAGCGACAAATTTGATTTTCGTCGCTTTAGATAAACACTAAAGTGACGAAAATTTTGACTCTTAAGCGACGAAATGGTTTGTCGCATGATATCCGGCACCTACCCGAGAAATTTAAGTTTCGTCGTTGTAGGTTAACACTAAAGCGACGGTAGTTTTTGACTTGAGCGACGAAATAGTTCGTCGCTTAAGTGAAATCTTCTTTATATCATCTGCATCAGTTCCAGATTCAAAAACTGGAGGAAAACAGATCAAGCTACAGTGGAAAAAAATCTGCACAGATCTGGCTCGCAAATCTCTGGCTTATTTGATGCTTGATATCATCTTCATCTACTAGTTTGTAATTTGGTACATGCTCTTTCTCCCTCTTTTCTACCATTTTTTCCGATGAGATTTCCGGTGAAGTATTCTGGCCGGTCAATTATTGTTATTCTTTGTTCCTAATTTTTTTAGATGTGTTGGTTTTATGATGAATTTTGGTTACCTACATGGTTTTCTTGTTTATATATTACATTTTTTCATATTGCATGCTAAATGTTGCATTTTGGTAATATATATATGAGAATTTTGAGAATATTAATGAGAATTTTGGTAATATATATTTATGAGAATATTTAGGTTTATGTTGAATATTTATGAGAATATTTGGTAATATATATTTATGAGAATATTTTGGTAATACATTTTTTCATATATATTTCATTTTTTCTGTATGCAAATCATTATATGTGTGTTTATTTGCTCGTGATGAATGTAAGAATGATTATATTCTTGCATTCTAGCTACTACATGTTTAGCCTTAGAAATCCCATTCAAGAATTATTTTGTTACAACTTTGTTTGACAAAATGATTCTTTAATTGTCCCATTTTTGGACAGTTTGGGAGAACATGATTTTGATTCGCACTAATTTATGATATGGTGGTTCAGTTTTCGATAGTGGGTAATTTCGACATGGTCTCCCGCTACTGTTCCTCGAGTGCACATTAGGTATAGAAATTGATGCACTTGGGGAACTGTAGAGAAATGCTGCCGAAATTTTCCCACGTCGGATTTGAAACCACTATAACATAAATCAGTGCGAAATAAAGTCATGTTCTCCTGAATGAGATTAGGACCCTAACCGGAGGCATAAGGTGATGAAGAAGAAGAATTGAATGGATATATGTGTTTATTTGTTGCTAACAATGTGCATTTTTTTTCTATTATGACAGACATGCGGAAAAAATGGACAAGAGCTGGATGCAGTATAATAGGGGCACCCTTTATATATACAGGGGATCGTTGATTTTCTGAAATTTGTACAACAATACAGTGGTGGAAAGGAATGGCACAAGTGTCCGTGTAAAAGATGTTATTGCGGTAGTTGGGAGACAATTCAGGGTATAGAAAAGTATTTGTCACATTACGGCATGGATCCGTATTATACTACATGGACTGAACATGGTGAAGTGCTAGTTAATGATCCTATAATGCCCTATTTCCTACCAACTAACTTGTATGAGGCAGGCTCATCTAGTGCTTCTGCTAGCCCTTATATGGATCCCACATTGAACATGCTACATGATGCTTTTCCATACGCTTCAAGATATCATCAGGAAGAGAATTTTGATGCACCCCAGGAAACATATTCTACTTTCTCGAACCTAAACACTGGTGATTACGATAAGTACAACAGGATGCTCGAAGAAGCGCAGAATCTAGTGTACGAGGGATGTTCAGAAACTGTTTTGAGTTCTCTCATGGAATATATGAGTCTGAAAAAGAAGCACAGGACCTCGAACGAATATTTTGATGACGTATCATCATTTATCAGACGTTTTCTTCCTCCTGCAAACAAACTACCATCGAGTCATTACAAGGCAAAAAAGATCCTGAACGACCTCGGTCTTGGTTATGTGAAAATTGAAGCTTGTAAGAATAATTGTGTTATGTTTTATGGAGATTACAAAGACGCATTTAAATGTCCTAAGTGTAATGCGTCGAGGTGGGAAGATACTCTTTCCCCTAAAGGGAAAAGGATTCCTATGAAGGTGCTTTGTTATTTCCCGTTAACTCCTAGGCTGCAGCGTCTCTACATGTGTGGAAAAACTGCTAAGGATATGAGATGACACAATATTTTGAGGGAAGATGACGATGCGCTTATACACCCCGCAGATGGGGAAGCATGGAAATCCTTTGACTTATCATTTCCTGATTTCGCTGCAGACATTATGAATGTAAGGCTCAGACTCTCAACAGACGGGTTCAATCCCTATGGAAACATGAATTTGTCTTACAGTATTTGGCATGTTATTGTTGTTTGTTACAACCTGCCTCCCTGGATGTTAATGAAGAAGGAATATAACATGTTGGCTCTGTTAATTCCAGGACCAAAGTCCCCAGGTAAGTGTCTCGATGTGTATTTGAGACCACTGATTGATGAGTTGAATGGGTTATGGGAAAATGGGGCATTGACTTTTGACAAGCTTACCAGTACTTCATTCATGATGAGAGCATCACTGATGTGGACTATTAGTGATTTTCCTGGTTACGGGATGTTGTCCTCTCATACCACTAAAGGGTACAAAGCTTGTCCACTCTGCTTAACCGACATCAATTCTAGTTGGCACGCTGATAGGGTGTGTTATATGGGAGCTCGTAGATGGCTTCCAGATGATCATGAATGAAGACTTAATGCAGTTAACTTCGATGGGAGACAAGAGTTTGGTCTGAAACCCCGAGAATGGAGTGGCGATGAAATTTTAGATTTGTTGAACTCTTTTGACTTCAGAACTCTGAGCAGTGATCGTGAAGTATTGGCTCGGAATCCTAAACGTCCTTCGTATCTTGACAATTGGACACACAAGAGTATAATCTTTGAGCTGCCTTACTGGTCAAAGCTAAGAATAAGGCACACCCTAGATGTCATGCACATAGAGAAGAATGTTTGTGACAGCATCGTTGGAACAATTATGGATATAAAAGAAAAGACTAAGGACACTATCAAAGCGCGGTGCGATTTGCAAAATATGGGATTACGCCCACACTTGTGGGTAAAACGGACCGGCTCTAAAGTTGTTATGCCTATTGCACCTTACCAGGTGAAGCCGGCTATGAGGCCTAAAGTTTTCAGCTGGATTCAAGATGTTAAGTATCCTCAAGGGTATGCAGCAAATATATCTCGATGTGTTAAAGTGGGAGAAGAGAAGATAATTGGAATGAAGACGCATGACTGTCATGTTTTGCTGCAGCGGCTACTTCTAGTCATAATTAGACCAGTGTTGCATCGTGATGTTGTGGAGCCATTAGTAGCCTTGTCCCGGTTCTGGCAGAAGTTATGTGCTCGGGAGTTGAAGAAGTTAGATGTCCTTACCTTAAAAGAAGACATCGTCTACATCCTTTGCAAACTGGAGAGGATTCCCCCCCCCCCCCACTTTTTTTCTATTATGGTTCACCTCATGATCCACCTGCCTGAACAAGTGTTGCTTACCGGTCCAGTACACAATACCTGGATGTTTCCCATGGAAAGGTAAAAATTTACTATATCCTAACATAATATATCATTAATTCCCTATATATTATTAACGAGCTCAATAAACTAACTCCGACTTTTTATTTTCATTCAGACAACTCGGCAGATATAAGGGGTACGTTAAAAATAAATATCGTCCGGAGGGGTCAATAACAGAGGCATACAAGGCACATGAGTGTGTAACCTATAGTGAAAATTATCCCCATCAAGAAACAGAGCATGTCGGCAGTTTGAATACACCTAGGTTCAACATTTCAGTTGTTTCTGATGATATCTGTTTGTTTGGGAAATTACCAATTTCTAAAAGATTAACCGATGATGAGATTGTTGAGGCTCATTGGTGGGTACTGCGACACTGTGACCAAGTCGACATGTTTAGACATCCACATAAACAACTTTGCAAAATTAAATATGGTGACAGATGGGAAGAGATGCAAAAGAAGACATTTCCTAAATACTTCACAAAATGGGTGCGTTTAAGTTTCATGTTTCATGTTTCATGTTTTTACACGACAATTTCATGTGTTTGTGATTCCAAAAATTAACATGTTTTGATGTTTTTTCAGGTTGCAAAGTTGCAAGAAGAAAATAGTGTACATTACAAACTCGAGTTGTTGTATTTGGCTGGTAAGCCGCAACATGTGAATATATATGCTGCTTGTGTAGTGAACGGCATTAAGTTTTTGACATTGCATCGAGATTATGGTTGAAAGACACAAAACAATGGAGTGATGTATGTGGGTACGAAAGACGGAGCTGAATATTACGGGGTCGTTATATCTGTTGTCGAGCTAGTCTACGCAACTGGTATGCCAATTGTGTTATTGAAGTGTAGATGGTTCAATGACCCAAATATACCGAGGAGTACCAAGATGGATCATGGTTTGTTATCAGTGAATACATGCACAAGCTGGTATGAGAATCAACCGTTTATTATTGCCAAAATGGCAAGACAAGTTTTTTGTCTTGATGATCCAAAGGAGGGTGGGGGTTGGAAAATTGTTAACGTGATGTCACATAGAGGTATTTACACTGCAACTACACTTGAGATGGGTATTGCAAATAGAGATATTGAGAATGTCACTCTTGAACCATATCAAGAAGCCTCGACATCTAATATCCCCGACACGGAGACTATTCGCATCAACAACGACATCCACTTCCAACCCCACGAGTACGTTCCCATTTCTAATTTAGAGTTTGACTTCGGTTCACTTCCATTCATCTGGCCAGACGATGAAGAGGAAGACTCAGACGATCATTCATATGAAGTGAGTGAGGATGATTTAGAAGACAAAGATTACGTTGATAGCGATTGAAAACTCATGATGTGTTAAAACATCAAATTTTCAATTTAATTATGTCTTGAATTTATTATATATGTAATGAATTTATTTTATTAGTTGTGATATGTATTAATTTCCGATTAATTTAATTTTATACTTTACTAACATTTTGGATGCCGCGGAAATATAAACGTTGTAATCCACCAACGGTGACTTGAATCCATATAGGACAACTAATATCAAAACCTAAAAGCCCATGGACTAAAAGAAAACCAAATCTAAAACAATCAATTAAAATTAATGTATGAAAATAAGTAAATCTGCATTTTAAAGGCCTAAACGGACTCGGATAGCCTAAAAAGCCCATAGGTTGTGGCGAAGCGACGAGTTTGGTTCGTTAGGCCGTTCTGCTTCTAGAAAGGTATCATAATAGTCAATCGAACACCAAACACCAAATCTAGAGCAAACCGGGTTTGTACATGTTTCGATTGATCTGCTCATCAATCTATATCGCCATATGTTCTATATCACATTTTATAAGTATTAATTAGCATAAAGTGAAATATAAATGATTTTCCAACTTAAGCGACGAATTTTGTCATTTTCGTTGCTTTAAAACGTATATTGTTTGGCGGAAAGTCAAAAAATTAAGCCACTTAAGCGACGAAAAAGAAACAATTCGTCACTTTGGCCCAAATATTTGGTGGGCTTCATTACCAAATTTTGGCCCAAATTTAAAATAACTTAAGAAAAATCCCTAAGCGCATCATCGCTTAATTCATCTGCTCTCAATCCCTAACCTTGAAGAAAAATCCCAAATCGGTTCAAATCTCCCCCTCACTCCCTCTTCCTCCGCTCAGAAAACCCAGCTCCTCTCTTCCTCCTTACCGGTCCAAATCCCTTCACTCCGTCTTACTCCTCTTGCGCAACCATCGAAAGCCTGATTCCTTCCTCCTCCACCGCTCACAAAACCCAGCCACATCCTCCTCTCACTACCTAGATGTCGCTGGCGCTCGGGAAAAGGAAAGCTCGGGAGGAGGCGGAGGAGCGTCTGCGACTAGAGTGTGCACAAAAATACGACTCCTCTTCTGCCGGATCCAACACGGCCACTCCGACGATGACGGCGCCTGCAAGATCTCTTGCTTCATCGGCTCCTCCTCTAACCGATGACGATGACGAGTCAATGTCCCTCCACGGAGAAACACCGTCTGAGGGTGCACCCAGGGTTGTCAGTGCTCGTCGGAAACCGAAGAAAAGCGGAGGACCTCCCCAGAAAGGCAACCGGGGTGTGGTGAACTACTCAAAGGTGTCTGATATTGTCAAAAGCACGGGGAAGAAGATCGAGTTGGACTTTGATTGGGAGGTTATTGATGGACCTCGTAATTCTGATGTATGCAGCTTGTTTGTCAATAGTCTTGGAAGCATCATACGAAAAAGAGTGGCAATGAAGAAGGAATTGTGGTATGATTTAGACAAGGAGGAGAGGAAGAAGCTTTTTAACGGTTTCATTGTAAGTTAAGATAACTTTCAGTTAATTTTTTTGGTATGGAAATTGTGTTTTTGTTCAGCAGTTTAGTTGCTTCGTATTTGATTGGGTTTTGGGTCTTAGTTTGGCTTGAAATTTTGTGCTCTTGTTCTTCCTTATGTGTACTTTTGGTCTGCAAATTTTGGAGTTATTTGATAAGATAGATGAATTATGGTGATTTTCTAAAATTAAGTGCTTTGTGCTGATTTTGTATTCCAATTATGCTGTGGAGTTGTGTTAAGTCTGAATTTGATCAGGATTTAAGACTCATTTTGGTCTGAAACTTTGTAGCCTTGTCCTTCCATGTGATTACCCTTGATCTTGAAAGTTTTAGCTTATTCCAATGTAAATTGACAAGTCGGTGATTTTTCAAAGTTTAGCCTGAAGTTGGTAAAGTCCCAGAATTTTGAGTATGCTTCCTTGTTTTCTGTTGACCTAAGTGTGTGTGTGTGTGTGTGTATAAGCATGTTGCTAGTGTATAGAGAACCATGCTATGTTCCAGAATTACGAGGATGATTTACTAGCCTCATTAGAAGCTTTCATGGTGTGTGATGATACTATGGGTGTTCATAGTTGTTTAATTGTGATGTTTGAGCATCTATTCATACTTGTGATAATTGGTAGGAACTGTGCATCTATTCATAAGTGCAAAGTGGAACTTGTGATGTCTAGTGCTGCAAGCAGCTAGCTAATACTTTAGATCATAGTTGTTGTGCCATTTTCACACTGCAGAAGACACAAAACAGAAGCCTGCAAAGCTTTCCAGCCTATATGCATTCTGTGATAGAACTCTTATATAGTTGCAATTGCAAGTAGATATGCTTAAAGAACTTGGTCCTCTGTGTCTCTCTTCCGATCAAGATACAAAAGAAAAGGCACACACAAACACATGAACTTTGATTTATAATGTAGGACATGAATTATATTGGTGTTTATTGAACATAATCTCTGTTCTCTGATATGGTTCTAATTTTTTGTATTGGTATATCTCTCAATTTCCATGCATCATGGTATTAATTTTTTTAGTATTTTCATTCCTTGCATCATTGCAACTTAATGGTTTCATGTTTTCTATGTCTTGCAGTGTTTTTTTATCATTGATTTTAATGATGTAAAAGTCATTAAATAGATCAATAAAAGGGCGGCAAGTGTATTCCTTGAATGGAAGCATGACTTGTCCGAAATTCACAAGCTCGGGGGGAGAGACGTGATTCCGAAAGAGCTTTTGCACAAGCGGGATGAGTGGGAGTGGCTTTGCACGCATTTTGAATCGGACAAGTACAAGGTATAAATTAAGTTTTGGTTATGAGAGTTTGGTGTTATTTGATAGGGTAGATGATTTGTGGTGATTTTCCTAATGACTTCAAATTTGTGCAGAGACGATCATTTGCCAACTCCAGCAACCGTGGTGAGAAGGAGTTAGAGCACCACTCAGGGAGGAAACCTATCATTTACCGGGTGGCCGAGCTAAGGGATAAGGGTGCTTCATTACCGGTGGTTGACGTATACCCTGTGACATACAACATCAACCAGCCTAAAGCTGCTGAGCATTATGTAAGTATCAATACCTAATGCCTTAACAAAGTTTTATGCCACTTTGTCTGTTGCATATTTCATGTGATGTTCATTTTGTAATAAGTGTAGTTAAATTATAGTGAATTGTTGATAAGTGTTTTGTGCTGAAACTTTTGGTGTTATGCTGTGGAGTTGTGTTAAGTCTGAATTTGATCAGGATTTAAGACTCATTTTGGTCTGAAACTTTGTACCCTTGTCCTTCCATGTGATTACCCTTGATCTGGAAAGTTTGGTGTTGTTTGATAAGGTAGATGATTCATGGTGAATTTTTGAAGTTGGGTACACTCTGCTGGAAATTGTGTGTGTTCAGCAGTTCAGTTGCTTCGTATTTGATTGGGTTTTGCGTCTTAGTTTGGCTTGAAATTTTGTGCTCTTGTTCTTCCTTATGTTTACTCTTGGTCTACAAATTTTGGTGTTATTTGATAAGATAGATGAATTATGGTGATTTTCTAAAATTAAGTGCTTTGTGCTGAAACTTTTGGTATTATGCTGTGGAATTGTGTTAAGTCTAAATTTGATCAGGATTTAAAACTCATTTTGGTCTGAAACTTTGCACCCTTGTCCTTCCATGTGATTACCCTTGATCTGGAAAGTTTGGTGTTGTTTGATAAGGTAGATGATTCATGGTGAATTTTTGCAGTTAGGTACACTCTGCTGGAAATTGTGTGTGTTCAGCAGTTCAGTTGCTTCGTATTTGATTGGGTTTTGGGTCTTAGTTTGGCTTAAAATTTTGTGCTCTTGTTCTTCCTTATGTTTACTCTTGGTCTACAAATTTTGGTGTTATTTGATAAGATAGATGAATTATGGTGATTTTCTAAAATTAAGTGTTTTGTGCTGAAATTGTATTCAAGTTATGCTGTGGAGTTGTGTTAAGTCTGAATTTGATCAGGATTTAAGACTCATTTTGGTCTGAAACTTTGTACCCTTGTCCTTCCATGTGATTACCCTTGATCTGGAAAGTTTTAGCTTATTCCAATGTAAATTGACAAGTCGGTGATTTTTCAAAGTTTAGCCTACAGTTGGTAAAATCCCAGAATTTTGAGTATGCTTCCTTGTTTTCTGTTGACCTAAGTGTGTGTGTATAAGCATGTTGCTAGTGTATAGAGAACCATGCTATGTTCCATAATTACGAGGATGATTTACTAGCCTCATTAGAAGCTTTCGTGATGTGTGATGATACTATGGGTGTCCATAGTAGTTTGATGTTTGATTGTTATATTGTAAAGCTGATGCCTGTTGCATATTTCATGTGATGTGTATTTGGTAAAGCTGATTACTGCTTCAGTTATCATGTTTTGATGATGTTATAATAGTTTTCTTGTATATATTATTCTTGAATTGTAGGAAAAGTTGAAGGAATAAGGTGCTATTGCCAAGACTTTGCAGAGCAGTCAACACCCGGATATCCCACCTGATCAGCTGCCTGCTTTGGACTGGTCAACTCAACTAAGTGTTGTGCAAAACGCTATGGGAGAAACAAAATGGTCTTAACTTCGTAGTATTGGACGAGCAGGCGCCTCAGAGAAGAGCAGAAGGTCAACATCTTCCTCTTCATGCTCTCGACCGAATAATGAGGCGATGGCAGAGATAGTGGCTGCTAGAAAGGAGGCGGCTGAGGCACAAGAGAAGGCTGAAAAAGCCTAGAAGATTGCTGAGCAATCTGTTGTAGATTATCAAGTGTTGAAGTTGCAAATGGATTAAATCATGGCCCGAATAGGGCTACAGCCTATGTGTTCACCCTCGGACCCAAGCTAACAACCTCGAGACGACGATGATGATAGGGGCCTTGACACTTCTCAGATTAGTTTAGGAAACCAATAGATTTTTCTAGCTTAAATAATTGTACAAACAATATTAGCTAGTATTTATTTGGTTGGTACGATAACTTTATTATTATTATTACTAATATAAATATTCGGTAAATTTATTTTGAGTTATTATAATATCTCTCTCAGAACAATAAAAAAAATTATTATTTTTTTCGAAAAAACTAAAACCTAAGCGACGAAACTTTTGTCCATTTTGTCGCTTAAGATAAAAAGTCTTTTGTCGCATAAGGCTATAGCGACGGAAAAGTTCGTCACATTAAATGAAGCGACGAAAACAAGCTTGTCGCTAAACCAAACAGGTTCGTCGCTTAACCTTAACGCGACAAGAGCACATACGTCGCTGGAAAACTTAAGCGACAACAACTTTTCGTCACTTAAGTTAATTATTCGTCGCATTAAATATAGCGACAAAAAAAGGATCGTCGCTAAACTAAATTTTTCGTCACTTAGCTGTAAAACGACAAAACAACATACGTCGCTGGAAAACTTCAGCGACAAAATATTTTTGTCGCTTAAGTTAATTATTCGTCGCTTAGGTGTGTGGCGAAACAAACAATCCCCGTCGCTTGGTTTGTTTTCTTAAGCGACAGATTATATGTTTTTGTCGCTTAAGCACCTATGAGACGTGTCATATGCGACGAATCTTAAGTGACGCCGGTTTCGTCGCTTAAGTCGGAAGGTGACAAAAATAAGTACTTAGCCGACGATTTTTTCCCGTCGCTTAAGGCTTTATTTCTACTAGTGAGATGAAAATATATTTAGAGAAAAAATAATGAATTGAAATATGAAGAGACGAAAAATGCCTATGAAAAATGGCCAGCTGACAGTTACCCTATCAGAATATAAGTAAGAAAAGATGAGGTACCGTTGTGACAAATTTCTCTTTTTATTATATAAAATATATAACAAAAATAAAAACTTAAGGGTAAATTGATCATTTTATGAATAAAAATGGTTGTCGTCAGTCTTTTTAACGGAGCTAACAGTTCTAGATACCAAACTTCGGTCGAGGTAATAAGAACGTGAGATATTGTTTTGAAGTTTTCTAATGGTGAGATACCAAAGTTTTGCTTCGTTAAAAGGTGAGACATTGTTTAGACAATTTTCCCTATTAAAAAAAGAAGAAGAATTAATTAGTTTTTTTTTCCGACTAACAATAGAAACAATAGGAATTGATTAGTTAAATTCTGTAACATATATACCAAGCTAGCTAGTCATATGGTCATTGCCTCAAGCACATAATATAAAAGAAGATCAGGACAAAGCTAACCGTTCCAAATCCATCCATAGAAAAACAGTTCATTCATAGATTTTATAAAGTTCGAGTATAGAAGAAGCAATCTACGCCAGGAACATAGCAGCTGCATCGTTTATATTCATCATCTACATCTATACGTGAAATATTATGCAAGTATTGCCAATGCCAATAAATATAAAGGAACTAGCAGCAAGCTGATCGAGAATTTTAATACGAGGATGTATGAGATGAGCATGACAAATTAAAAATCAGAAGTTGCCAAACTTGATGGCATTGCTTGTGGTTGAGAACCGCCCACATGAGCTGGTTTAGGTTATGGATGTGAGCCACTCCCTCCATCCTATTGCATGAATATCTATGACAAAGTTTCTTTCTTTATTGTCACTTACGTTCTTGTTTTGCTATTCTTAAATCGATGACCATGAAAATGGAATTAACTTCAATATTTTTGTTCTCGGCTTCTGCACCATGAATAACCTAACCCTATTTTTGCTTCTGAGAGGTACACTGAATCAGAAATGTCCAATAGATTTGATCCCACCGTATATCAGATATGCACCTGGCCCTTCCCCCCATGTTATAACAAAAACCTCTGTCTAGGGGTTTGCTCTATATATATATATATATATATATATATATATATATATATCACTACACCATCATATGCATGCATATTTGCCTTTGCATGTATCATTACTAGTAATGACCGGAGACAACAGTAGTCGTGAGAATGATGGTTTTCAGGCCTTCTTCAAGTGCTGGATTGCTGAGCAAAACCAACACCTCGACGACCTCGTCGTTGCTTCCAAAGCTGCTGACTACAATGGTGACCTTGATCAGGTGTTGTTAAGTTCCTTGGTAGAGAGAGTGTTGAAACATTATGAACAATACTACAACGCCAAGTTTCAAAGGGCCAAGCAAGAGGTGCTGTCAATGCTGTCACCGCCGTGGAGGAGCTCACTGGAAGATGCGTTCCTTTGGATAGGTGGCTGGCGACCAAGCATGGCTTTTCATTTGCTCTACTCGAAGTCCGGGCTGCACCCAGAGGCTTGTTTTGCTGAGTTGATGCGAGGGTTGAGCTTCAGCAATACCGGTGACTTGGGTGATCTCTCACGGTGCCAACTCACCATGGTGGACGAGTTGCAAAGGAGGACTATCCAGGAGGAGAAGCATATATCGGAAAAGATGGCCAAACTGCAGGAGACTCTGGCTGACAATCCACTTGTTGAGCTGTCGCACTTGGCCACCGATAAGATGAGGAAGAATAATAATGTCCATGAAGAAGGAGCTGATGATCATATGGAGCGAGTTGAGTCCACTCTAGCTTCCAAGCAGGAAGGTTTGGAGAAGATTTTGCACAAGGCTGATGATTTAAGGATAACAACACTCAAGAACATCACACAAATTCTGAATCCACTCCAGGCTGTTCATTTCTTGATTGCTGCTGCAGAGTTGAACTTGAGGGTTCATGACTGGGGCATTAAGAAGGACGATGCAACTAATTAATATGTCACCTTGCTTCACTGTAGTTTAATTTTGGAGATGAGGGCTTTGGATGGTTTTCATCCTCTGTTTGGATTATAGATGAAGGCTTGATTTTGTTTTTTTTCATAGATATGTAAGTGAGACTTTGGATTTTCAGCTGATGGTCGGAACCTCAGTTGCTGTTTTTCTCTGTAGAATTGAAGTTTTCTTTGGTTGTTCTGTGATTTAGTGTGTGAGTAAGTGAGGCCTTGCTGTAAGGCTGTAACATATGTATCATTCTGTGCTATTATACCTCTTCAGTTACACAGTTTATATCTTTGTTCTTATTCAATGTTTTGGGTTCTTCTCAAAAAAAAAAAAAAGTTTTGTGTAAAAACAAATTGAGTTATTTGGTGAGATCTTTCATCAGCTCACCTACATTCTAAATGGTCGTTTTCTTGTATCCTGTCCTAAGTTGTCAAATTTTACTTATTGCACTTTTTCCCTCAGCATGCCATCAACTAGATTTGTGAATGTAACTGCTGATGAACAAGAATCTCTTGCTGATGAACAGAATCTCTGAGCCGTGCAGAGTTGCAGATGGCGTCCAAATCTTGATTGCACCAGTCTCGGATGCAAAGTCTACTTGCTGCCTAAGTACATTTTAGTACCTTATCACTCTCTATATGATGTATTATAAATAAGGCAATACAATGGAATCTGTTTGTGAGGCTTTCTCAAATTCTCTCTGTTATTCATCTGTTTTTCAACTGCTAGCTACATCATTACAGTATGCCACCAAATAGATTTGAGAAATTAACTGCTTAAAACTGAAAAGTCGACAGTAATAAATCTTCTACAGTTCTAGCTACTTCAATACCTCAAACATCGTCAGTGTCTGCTCACTCTGTTATTAATACAAACATGCATGGCGCGCCATATAGAAGATTAGAAGTATCTCTTATCATATCAAGGAGTACTGCTCGTAAATAAAGCAGATAAGTAAAATTAGCATCTTACTACTGCGAGAAACATTTCTCTATACCAGAGACAAAAAGAATTTTACCAGCTTTTCAATGACAACATTTTTATCCTTCTTAGATAAAAAAAAATGCAACTTCTAAGATAATGCTCACTTAATTTCTTGGAATGTCTAGTTGTCAACACTAAGATGTATATGATTCTAGTAGAACTGTTATGTAGAATCTGCAGAACATTATCGGACTTCCCTGATGTGAATATAGAAAAGACAACATAGACATTTGCTGGTATAAATGTTTTGACATATACTGATCTATTCATTCACAACATGCAGTATCAATCCACAGCCCCTGACCAGTCTATACGTTATGGATGAAATTCTGAAGATTTTTGTTAGGTGGATCTCAAGAGAGCTTTGTTAAGATTTCGGAGGATCTTTCGTACGTTCTGCATCGATCAGGATATATAATGTCGTAGAGGGGCCATGAAAGGAATGAATCTATAATTTATGTGCATCTGATCGAAGGGGGGAAGATACCTATTATCATGTCCATGTCAATAATACTTGTGCAGTTGTGCATGTTCTCCACTTGACCACTTCTATGTTTTTTATTTTCTGGGATTTCTAGCTCGCTTCAATCCTTGGTAAGTAATTACTGTTGTGTTAGCTAGGATGTTCGTTATCCTTTCAGGTACTTTCAAATTTAGTATATTTACATATAGGGGTTGTCTACGGTACTTAGATGTATACCATACATCCATTTTATCACTAATTGAACAAAAATGATAAGTTAAATGAGTAAAATTTACAACATTGATAATAAAATTACTACATTTGTTTTACACATTTACATATAATTGAACCAAGTTACTACAGCGATAACACGTTGTTCATAAACTTAAATTGTCTTAAATTGAGTAATTACCTCTAATAAAACAAAAATTACCTAAGTAATGACTATCTTTAAATGACAACAAATTTGTTGTCGTATCAGTAAATGTAGGTATCACAATCAGGTAGGTACCATTTGTTGTCGTATCAGTAAATGTAGGTATCACAAACAGGTAGGTACCGTAGAAAATTCCTTCACATATATCTAGTTATATGATTGATTACATCAACCTCAACCATGATGGAGAGTCCAAACTAAAGAAAAAACCATACAAAATTTTACGTGACTGCTACAGCCGGAGCTGCAAAATATCTATAAGATGATGCATGTGCTACTTCTGATGAAAGTGATGACTGCACTTCATATCTATTTGATGTCGATGATGCCGCTTCAATTGAAGCCAACTTCTCAATGGAAGCCGACCATTTCATTATCATGAAGCTTCCCTTTCGCCACGGACCCATATGCATTCTACTTTCCTTCATTGATCGCTTGGCTGCATCGCATACAACTCGAACAATGGCCTTGAGGCAGTCGGGTTTTCCTACATAAGTTCTTGGTAACATCCTTACCAGATTCCGGTACTCATTGCATGCTTTTGCAATCTCGAATTGATCGCGAAATTCCAGTTCAACTACATATAAAAGTTGCTTTTTTCGGCTTGATGAGGATGAGTTTCCAATCACTTCAATGTACTCATGAGTCCCTGATAAATAAGGATTTTACAAAATGAGAGCAAGAAGAAACAACACTACTACATATAGATGAGCTAATTAATGAGAGTTTCTTGTATTTAAATTATGTTTAGGTACTAAAATGTATACTGATTCTTACCTCTTGGTATTTTTTTGGTTTCGGACCATTTTGATATGCATAGTGTGGCTTTGAATCCCTTATTGCAAAGTGAGTTGACGATTTCTTGCCGCAAGCAGCTGTTGCATGCATCAACATTAGCCTTGTTGCGGCATAGACACAAATCTCCTTGCTCTGATCTCACCTTCTCTGTGATATCGCAAACCTCTTGCCGCAACTTTGTTCCGGTTAAACTGCTTCGTTCTAAGACCTCCTGTTACAGAATCAGCAACATCCAGATTAGCGCAAGGGAAATTAAGAGTGTACTATGGAATTGTTAAGGAGAAAGACCTAACCTAAGCATGCATGTAAGATATACAACTAGGCGACTAGCTACATGCTTTTCTGTTTTGTTTTTAACTAAATCTGTTTTGTCAAATTTGTTTTAACTAATTAGAAGCGCAAATGTGAATGCTAAAAGCCAAAACTAGGGTTCCTATATATGATACTGCACTTCACTACAACCACACACATGTCCTAAACGTAAGTATTGGACCATTTGAAATTATTCTTCTTAAGTTTGGACACACAAATGATTGTGAACCTTACATTTGTTTGACAAATGAGGAACCCGAAAATTGGAAGAAATGACAAACGTATACATCAGCAGGAACAAATTAATACGTAATTGCTAACCAGTTTGAGAATACAAAAAGAAAGAAAATTTACAATTACTTCAGCTCAGACACAGACATTCATATGTTAATCTCTAATTTCTGGTTCTTTAATCCCTTAATGGAATTATGCATGAATCAAATTTAATCATAAATATAGAATTTACAATAAAACTAACAGGGTACCTGAAGCACAGCTTGTTGTGATTCCCAGTAAAAGATCCTCTGTCGTTTGGCATCTGAATCACCAGTGTCGTCATCGAATTCATAATCCGAGGAATTCTGATCAGATTCATCGGAATTTTCATAGTAGAACACAGAAACCCTCTCTTCAAGGCTGTCCATGATGATGGTGATGATGATATTATTGTTCCTCCAAGAGCCTTCCCTTGTTGTGTTGCTGGGAAGTGTGAGAAGAGGGGTGAAGGCTCTTGAAGAAAAATGAGAGATGAGCTAGAGGATGGATGCATGGGAATGTATATATACATTTATATGTGGTTTGCCACGTCAAGATATTGTTGTTGCAGAAATTCTAATATTTCTGTTGTCTTGTAACTAAAAATTCGTTGACACCAGAAATAATGAAGATATTAGTTTATGAGAAGTCTTATTTTTCAGAAGAAAAAGAAACAATTTTGGCTGGAAGTGAGTCACAATTATCAAACAAAGCATGACTGAATTAGGGTCTAGATATTCAACAGTAAACAAATAACTGAGGACTGCAGGGGGTGTCCACTATATTTCATCAACCATTTTTTGTTGTTGTTGTTGTTTTTTTTTTTTTTTTTTTTTTGCCAAAATGGCTATGCAGATTACATGAATTTTGAACCGAAATCCTATGATGTTATCTCATGTTAATGTATCCAGAGCGTAGGCTTGCTTTGAGCACTCTAATTTCTTCAAAGTAACAGCACCGGAGGCACGACCCGACCAGTTAAGGCCAGGAGCATATCGCCGGTAGAAGGGACGAGCCGACCGGTGCACACCATAAGGCGGACCGGTCGACCCAACCCAAGGTCCAACTACGAGCTTTTTAACTGTAACAACTTAAATATACGCTATTGGAGCTGGAATTACCGCGGCTGCTGGCACCAGACTTGCCCTCCAATGGATCCTCATTAAAGGATTTAGATTGTACTCATTCCAATTACCAGACTCAAAGAGCCCGGTATTGTTATTTATTGTCACTACCTCCCCGTGTCAGGATTGGATAATTTGCGCACCTGCTGCCTTCCTTGGATGTGGTAGCCGTTTCTCAGGCTCCCTATCCGAAATCGAACCCTAATTCTCTGTCACCCGTCACCACCATGGTAGGCCACTATCCTACCATCGAAAGTTGATAGGGCAGATATTTGAATGATGTGTCGCTAGCACAAAGGTTGTGCGATCTGTCAAGTTATCATGAATCATCAATGCAATGGGCAGAGCCCGCATTGACCTTTTATCTAATAAATGCATCCTTTCCAGAAGTCGGGATTTGTTGCACGTATTAGATCTAGAATTACTACGATTATCCGAGTAGTAGATACCATCAAACAAACTATAACTGATTTAATGAGCCATTCGCAGTTTCACAGTCTGAATTAGTTCATACTTACACATGCATGGCTTAATCTTTGAGACAAGCATATGACTACTGGCAGGATCAACCAGGTAGCATTCCTTTGCCGACACCAAGCACCGCGCGAGAGAGCCTGCAACGGGCATGACAGTCGTACATGTCTTAGCGACAAAACGCTTGGAATCAGACGTCGAAGGTGCGAACACCCCAAGCCCACTGAATGTTCCGTATCCAAGGCAACAAGCAGCGACCTGCGAACCGTCGCAAGGCGCGCCCCGTAAGGCACACACCATGCGGGGTGAATAAGCACTACTATGATGTCCTTCCCCTGACTGCATGGGTCGGGGAAGGAAAGGGTCAGGGAGAGGCAACCATACCTTTACAATAGGTATTTAATACAGGAATCCGTTCGAAGCACAAGAATGTCTTGATGCATCACTGACGTGGAGCGCGGGAGGACGGTTCGATGCCGTAGCCTGGAGCCCGCCAACCCACACAACCAATTCACCACTCATACACCATTATGTTAGCAAGACCCAGGAACACTAAACAAACCACACCCCCGACTTGCACGAATGCTAGCCAACAACGCAGACCATCGAGTGAAGCCAAGCTTGCACCGCCCGACATGAAGGAACAAACTTTGCACACGCCGACATTAGAGCGGCCTTGTCGTCGGGTCCAGCAAAAGCTCCAAGCGTACTAACTCATTTCCTTTGGGATCAAAAGGCGTCCGATCATGAACACCCCATTTTCTCGCCGCCCACAAGCTTTCAACCATGAAAACCCAAGCCTTCAACTATTCCAAAGCAACCCCGCCGTGCAACGTGTTTTCCGAAGGCAACATTTTCCCACGCCGACATTAGAGCGGCCTTGTCGTCGCGTCCGGCAAAAGCTCCAAGCGTACTAACTCATTTGGTTTGGAATCAAAAGGCGTCCTATCATGAACACCCCCCCTTAACCGTCGTCCACAAGCTTTCAACCATGAAAACCCAAGCCTTTAACTAATCCAAAGCAACCCTGCCGTGCAACGTGTTTTCCAAAGGCAATGTGTTTTTCGAAGGCAACATTTTCCCACGCCAACATTAGAGCAGCCTTGTCGTCGCGTCCGGCAAAAGCTCCAAGCGTACTAACTCATTTGCTTTGGGATCAAAAGGCGTCCTATTATGAACACCCTCCTCTCCCACCACACACAAGCTTTCAACCATGAAAACCCTAGCCTTCAACTAATTCAAAGCAACCCCGCAGCGCAACATGTTTTTCGAAGCAAGCAATGGGGTGGTGTCAAGTATGCACAATGTCCAAGCTCCCAATCAAGTAGTAACTAGTGCATTGAGAGGTCGGTGTCGTAGCCCGTATCCTCCCTCCCCTCGCCACACAAGCTTTCATCGGTTAAGAAATCAAACACAAAACGAAACCGGCGCCACCGCATTACCCAAGCCCCCAATAAGGTGACGTCAAATATGCACAGTGCCCAAGCCCCCAATCAAGTACTAACTAGTGCTCCTCACTGAGTATATTAATTCCTAATTTCCTTTTTATGTCAATTTTATGATATTATCGGACTCTATAGAACACGTACAAGATCAAAGGAATTGAAAATATAGAATGTCAAAGGTTTTAGTAGCCAGATCAACTTAGTAAGAAATTAAGACTACTCTCGCCTATTCTTGAGAGTTGAAGGTCGTTTCATAAGGACACAAGTCCTCAGTAGTTCTACTGTAAGAAATCAATGTTCTGCACTATATATATATATATATATATATATATATATATATATATATATATATATATATATATAGGCTAATATTCCAGGCAGAGAAAAAGTGAGTTTATGTTTATATTAATCCCAAAGTATGTAACTTTGGGCTCCCAAGCACTATTTATACAAGAACCACAACTCATAAACTGAGAAAGTGTTCAAGCCAACATTTGAACATAGGTCAGACAATACACCTACAGGCACAGAAGATGCATAAATCACATCTTCTTACAATCTTAGATGTCCATTATGATTTAGGTCTGATCGAGGTCCATGAACTTGAAGAAATACTAGATGCTCTATATTAGTAGAATTTTGTTATATAAAATCACAGCAACCGCAAAACCTAAAGAAGGTACAAAATCCTCATAAATCGGTCTAACTTTCAGAAATTTTACAATGTCATAACAGGTTGCTATGAATGCTATAGCTAAAGGTTTCGGACTCTCATAAACTCAGGTTAATAACTTCAGAAGATGCATAAGTCCCTTCTGCAGTTCTGCTCACTTCCTTAGACATCTTACATTAAGATTCAGCTCTCTGTAAAGACCATCAATTTATATGAAATTGTAATGCTCTATAGTTATTGTACACGTTATTTGTTATCACGGCAACTGCAAAACCTAAAGAACAAAATTAAATCATAGATCTAGATGTGGTCTAATTTCCAGTAACTTTACAATAACATATTCAATCAAGCATATCCACACTTTTACAAATCAATCAAAAGGAGCTTAAACATCAAAATGTATATCTTATGTGTATAATAACCGAGTAAACACCCACTTTAGTTCACCTTCCTTGCTCAAGTACTTTGTTCAATTTTTCTACTGGAGAGCATTTGAAACAGAATAAATAAAGTCCAAGAAGCCAGTTCCCTTAAGAAGTCCTTTACCAGTCAAGAGCTCAATATCTAATAACAAGAGGAACCCAATAGTAGCTGCCTTCCCATTTATTATTTCATTCCTCCTTGTGAAACCAAACGCCCCTCCTTCTAAGCTCTCATCAACCACCATTTTCACCTGATCAATTGGAATAAAGCATCATAATCTATCAAACAAATCAAATCAACAGGAGACTGGATGTGATCACTGCTCCCCCACTCCCATTTTTTCCTTTTCGCTCAAAGAAGATGGAATATAAGAATGCCATCTTGGAAAAAAAGAAAGAATCTTATCCAATGATCTCAGGTGTTGAGATTGAACATATTCGACTTTAGGCACATGCATGGCCTTCGGGATTTCATCTTTACAAGCAAGCAATTTCCAGTAGTTTTGCTATCTGTTTATTCCATTATCTTTCTCTAATTTTAACCTCCTATGGCAACCTATGATTAGGATTTTAGGAATGAGGCTAACTTACTCAAATATGTCAAGTAACCTTCTTCGAAATATTGTACACTAATGATAAGGTACTGAAAACATTAATAATAACTGATATGAAAAAATCATTTGTATCAACTAGACTAGGTAGCTATCTTCAATTGATTCTCAACTTCCTCTAAATACTATGCATTTCAGTTCAATAATTTAATCAGTACTCAATCTAAATGGCAAAGCACATCTGTTTGTTGACTTGTTCACTACTTAGCAATAATATACTCATCCATATATGTCAAATTATTGTAATCTAAATCACCCAAGAAGATGAATGTGTTGAGTTACCTCTTCGATATTGACATCAGAAGCAGTGACACCAGGTTGAGCCTTGCCACTAAACACAATCTCGGCAGCTGCCTCAGAATTTATTGTTCCGTCTTTGAGGCTAATGTAGATGTTCTTCTCATCAGTCTTGCAAGGATAAATATAAAGAGTCCTCAACGCTGGTGTGAGAGCCCTCAGCACTGGGTTTTTAGGGTACCAATCCTTGACGGCGCCACTCCGAAGATCAAATGTGCTATCAGTTGATGGACACACAATACACCCGTCCTAACCAAACAAACGTAAATTAGTCGGTCGAACTCGTAACCTCCCACTTAAATTAGTTAGACTAATTTTAGTGATGGAATAATTAATTATAGACCTGAGTGAGCTTGGCATTGAGGAGACCTTCACTGTAGGCACCTTCCGCCGGCGAGCGATTCTCAATGGCGAAGACTTGGTCCTTGTACCACAGCAGAAGTATGGCCTCTCCGTCCTGAACTATCACGCGCCGCTCTCCTTTGGGAAGCGCCGCCAGCGGCACCACCGGCACCCAGTTCTCCGTTTCCGCAACCGAGACCTCCGTCGCCTTGGTTGGTCGTCGAGGGACAGAATGGTAATTCTTGCCTAGTGCATTGAGGGATGATGAGGATGATGATGAAATGGGATGAGTAGAAGCAGCATGGTAAAGAGTGAGGGGCGGTTTGGGGAGGAGAGGGCGGGAAGAGGGAGGGGTAAGGAGGTGATTACGGGGAAATGAGGGGGCGAAGGGTGAGGCGTTGGCCATGGAAGAAGAGGGTTTGAACTTTGAAGAGGAACGGATACGAGTTTAGGGGAGGAGAGAAAGGGAAGTGGATAACGTAGGTAAGACTTGAGAGCAAAAGCTATGGTCCTGTTCTTATTTCACAGTTTTACCAATAACTGTTACTGCTTAAACAACAATATTCTCCCGCTCGTAAGCTTATGAGTTATGACATATGAGGCGCAAAAAGACCCGTCTTATTCTATTTTTTTTTTAAAAAAAACCCTACCATTACAAGAATTATAGAAAGTCTATTTTGAAATAAATATCTATGACCGGATTTTTGCAACCGATGACCGCCGTTGACCGTGACTCTGGTGACCGTTGATCGGGATCCGACGACATTGACAGGACTCCGGTGACCGGATGTCTATTGAGAGCAGTAGTGAGTTTGTTGGGGTCTATTGTGGTTAGCAGGACCTCCTATTGGGGATAATATAACCCTTAAACTTAACTGTGTGTTTTAGTCACTTATAACATGTCTCTATTGGGAGCAGTATGACCTTCTATCGAGGGCAGTTTGACTTTCTATTGAGGGCAGTATGACCTCCTATTGAGGTCAGTATGTCACGCTCCAATTTTCGAAGTATAATTTTTTAAAAATTTGGGCATGATAAAACTTAAAATATTAATATCCCAAAACCTGTTCAACAACTTCCAAACTATAAACAAATATTGGAAGCGTAAATGTCAATAAACTCATCAACTGAGTTAAACATTATATCTTCTTAATTACATCAACTTTAAAAGTCTAATAATACAAGTTGCTAACACGAATTTAAAACAAAACTGCCCAAAATAACAAAAAGGTGTGCAAGAAACGAAAATCCTGCCACTATGCCTCCGGCTCAACCCTGCTGATCATCACCTGCAGGTCTAACCCCTACACCATGAATTGGTGCACTGGTTGTAAAAAAATAAACTCGGTAAGCTAAAAAGCTCGTATGAGTAAACTCAAAATAGCACAATATTTCTCACATCTAAATATTTCACAAGAGCAATTTATACCAATAAATAAATCCACAATTCCAACACTTTTTCAAATAACATGTATTCATGAGTTCCAGGTATTAATAAATACTCCTCATGACCTACAACAACAAATTGTGTACCCATGGGTCTCAGATATCATAAGGTATCTCCCATGACCTACTGTAATACCCCAGAAATTTAATATTAGTTTTTAATATTATTTAGGAATTTTCGAGTTAGAAGTTAGTGTGTTTTAAGGTTCGAATGAAGAGCGGAAATGTTTGGTTGCATAATTTACCCGGAACGGTTTTATGGTTTTGAAAAGTCAAAAATTGACTTTTTAATCTGTTAGGTTTCTCGAGAAACTTCATTCATAAAAGTTGTAGAGTTATGGTCAACCAAAGTTCGTGGCTTTACGGGAATGTGAGTTAAATAGGAAAGTTGAAGGGTTCACCTTTCATTTTTTCGGAAACCACCTCTCCTCTCTTCTCTTTCTCTCTCGTGCCTCACCTTCACCTTCTGGGATTTCCACCTCACCCGACCCGAACCCGCCGACCCGATCCGGACTTTCCGACGTCGCCTCACCGCGCCACCGGTCCGAATCGACTCCTCTTCTCCTTGCCTTCGTCCTCCTCTAGCTGGTTCATGCCGATTCAGTCCTGAAGTGGTGACCTGAAGCTAGGAAGTTTGGCTTGGAGACCGGTCGGGATTCTTGCCTCCGACGGTGGCGACGCGGCTTGAAAACGGTCAGGATAGAAGCTCTTTGGCATCCTGGTTCGAGTTCTGGTGGCCTTGAAGCTCGACTCACGGCGGAGTGTAGCGGTGGTGAATTCCAACTTTCCGGCGAGTTTGCCAGTGTTTTCCAGCCGATTCCGGCCGAACTGGTTGAACTTCCAAGTATAAAAGAAGTTTCCCTTCCTTCAATCTACAAGTTTGATGTTTTGAGTTTGCCCAAATTCGGATTTTTTAGGGTGGCGCGTGAGGCCACTCGCCGCCGTCTATGGTGGCGCGTGGCGGCGCATCTGGCAAGGGTTGAGAGGTTAGAAGTAACTGTTAGCTTGGGCTTGTCGATATGAGCACATTGACATGTCATGAGGTTATATTATGATCAAGTTTTGCATCCTAGGTTTAAGACTAAGTTGAGAATCGTATGAGGTTGTTAAACTTTGGTGTTTGAGCTTTGAAAATCTTGTTAACGTTTTTCAATAGGTTGGTTGAGGGCTCCTATGACCTTGGGAGGTCTCGGAAGAAGGTTGCCCCTTTTTGGGCAAATCTTGGGTTAAGGCTTGTTAAGGGTGCAATGTTCTTTTGTTTGAGTGGTTATTAAAGTTATTATTTGTGTTAAATAGGTATCTTGTAGAGTTGATATTTAAGTTTGGCTCTTATGTTGTGTTGAAGACGCATCGGGATTATTTAGGTGAGTAAAATCTCACCAAGGTTCACTTTGTGACCTATTTATTTATGGTAATTATATGATGATTATGAAGATGATAAAGTTGATGAAAATGTTGATGATGATGATGATTATGATGATTATATGATGATGATTATTATTTTTAGGATGATGATTAAGATGATTATGATGATGATAATGTTGATGATGATGATGTTGATAATCTAAAAAAATTATGTTTTTCATTTGTTTGTTTTAAAATATATGAGTTGGATCGCTAACGGCTCATGGTAAGTGAAAACAAGTTTTCTGTTAAAAATATAATCTTTCAAATGAACTTCTAATCATGTGTATGCCTTAGTGGTGATAGTGTGTCTTAGTTGTGAATATGTGTCGTAGTGGTGATTATAAGCATCAGTTGTGGATGTGTGTGCCTCAGTGGTGACAGTGTGTCTTAGTTGTGATTGTGTGCCTGAGTGATGATTGTGTGCATTCGTTGTGGAATGGTGCCTTAGTGATGATTGTAAGCATTAGTGGTGGATGTGTGTATCTTAGTGGTGATTGTGTGTATTAGATTAGGAGCCTTCGTGGTGGACCGGGAACCAAGCCTTGGCCGGGTGATTGGTTACGGTCAGTATAGAGCTCTAGTCTGTCTGTCGGTACTTCATGGGGGATGACTAAGTATTGACGAACCCATGAGTACGTGTTTGTTTGATTACTTATGAGGAATGACTAAGTGTTGGCGAACCCATAAGTAATAGTAGAGAAATGATTGTGTGATGTTCTTATGTGTTGTTATTTGAATTCTTTGTTTTGAGTATCTTCTGAACTATGCTTATCCGCAGGAGATTCTTAAATCTTAATTGTGTGTTTTTAACAGAATTCCTGAACTATGCTTTTGTAGGATTCATTATGATTTTGAGTGATTTGAATTGTTGTGTTTTCTTAATTTTTTCTTTTGAATTCTCTTGCTTTTAGGCGATTCATGAAGTAAGTTGCTAATGCAGGAATTACCAGTTTTATCTTTTGTAAATTTGTTAGATTGGTACATTTAATTATTGTTTCTCATTTGTTCTTGTGTGTTTTATTTTGTTGGTAGAAGTATTGAGTTATTTTGGGATTTACTCATACGAGCTTTTTAGCTTGCCAGATTTGTTGTTTACAACCAGGTGCACGATTTTCATGGTGTAGAGGTTGAATTTGCAGGTGAGGATTTCCAAGTTTATGACGTAGGGATCTAGAAGCTGCTTTTTAGTAGTTAACATCTTTATTTTGATTGTAGAATTGTAGCGAACATTTTAGAGAGTGACATTTACTTGACTTCCCAAGTTATGTAAACGTCAGATTGTATTATTTGATCATTTTATTTTTGTTATCATGCCTTGAATTTGGAATTTTTATTTATCCAAAATTTAGGGTGTGACACTTACACCGACAGACGTACTAGAGCTCTAATTCCTAACTGTAACCAATCACCCGGCCAAAGGCTTGAAACCCGGTTTGACTGTCCAATATCAAAACACAAAATAATAAATAGCATCTTAACTGTAACCAATCACTCGATTAAAGGCTTGGAACTCGGTTTGACTATCTAATATCAAAACAAAAAATAATAAATAACATCTTAACCGTAACCAATCACCCGATTGAATGCTTCGAACCTGGTTTGGCTATTTATCCAACAATCACAATATCACAACATCATCATCATCAACAACACAAGATCACATCATAAATTATATCTTTTCACATTTGCATTAACAGATATAGATATTCCACAAGAATAACCTATCAATAATCAATAAACTTATGTTCATATGAACTTCCAAATAACACATAAGGAAAACTTATTTTATCTTACATATGAGTTGTTGACGATCAAGCTCATATATTTTTAAAAACAAATAATAGCAAAATATTAAATTCAACATCATAATCATCATAATCATCATCAAAATCATTAACAAAAATCAATCATCATAATAATTATCATCTTCATAATCATTATCATCATCATCATCCTCATCATCAAAATCAATTATCATAATCTTCATCATCAAAATCATTATCAAAAATCAATCATCATAATTGTCACATCCCGGTTCTTACGTCAATTTGCAGTTATTTACTATTGGGTTACTTTGACATTTTACCGTTTAACCGTTTACTATTTAAGACTCCAAAAGTTGACTTTTTCTTCCGTTTGGAATTCGGGAAAATTTCCTTCATGAAAGTCGTAGAGGATGTAAAACGGAGTTTGTGGACATGCAGCACGCTCAAATCGGAGTTCGTATGAGAAAATTTTGGTCTAAAAACGAAAAGTTACTATTTCGAGAAGAAGAAGAAGATATTTTTTAGGGGAAGAAAGGTCTAGAAGGAGGGGGAAGGTTTCGGGAGAAAAAAAAAAAAAAAAAAAAAAAAAAGGGGAGGACTTCTCTGGATAACTCCTTGACCTTCTCTTGTTTTATTTCGGGACTCTATCTTCTCGACCGGGGGGAGATTTCTCTCTCGACTAGGTCTCGAGGGCTGGAGGGGTGAATATTGTTTTCCCTCTTGCTCTCCCTTTCAAGCGGTACTTTCCATGCTTGACGAGTCAGCTTTCGAAGTTGACCGGAATTTTGTTTTGGTTCCAAAACGAATCGAGGCCGGACAATTGTACAGTTCTTCCTCCCCTTCCTCCTGACGACTCCGGCTAATGCCACAGTTGGTATATTATGAGAAGAGTCGCTAGAGAGACAGAGCACTCCAGGTCCAGCTCTGGACTCACCGACAGGACGAGAGAGGACTGAAGAAAAGTTTCAGTGGCTGTACGTGTTCATTGTTAGACTATGTCTATGGGTTCTGGAAGTGCGTATGTAGCTAGTCTTTAATTGTTAGATGCTACTTGCTGGATATTGTGTGGATGTGTTTGCAGCTAGATGTGATTGAACTGGAAAGTTGATACTAAGTTGTCTGGTTATGGTGGAATGAAGTGAATAATGGTTAGTTAAAGTGGTATCTGGTCAAAGTTTATGAGTTTCTTATTCCCTATGAACGGTAAATTGGTTTTATTACAAGCTGGAGTGAAACTTGATTAGGCATGTGGCAAGGTTGAATGTATTAATGTAATTTGATTGTGAATGGAATGAGCATTTTAAAGTTGGGTTGTTACAAAAGGAACTCATGGTATATGAGTACTGTTGGGGTAATGCTAGAACTGTGTTTGATGTTGTTTGAATAGCTGATTTTGAGGATTATTGGGTTTATTCCCTCATTTAAATTCAAGGACCAAATCGGGTTTTATTGTTTTTGATCAAATGAACTATTTAGAGCTAGAATTGAACTTAGTGTTGTTCATGAAAGTTGTTCGAGATGTTGAGAGAGGTTCTGTCAAATTTTGGTGACGATTGGAGGTGGCCGGAATTTGGCCGCCGGTCGGCTGCCGCTGCCACTGCCACTTTTTGGGCAGTTTTTCATGCTTATTAGATTGTTAAAATGAGAGAAACCCATTGGTGGAAAGTTAGCAATTTTTAGAGTAATGTTGGTTAGGTTTCGGATTTTCCGATATTAAAGGTTAAAATTTATGACTGGGTATAGGAATATTATTGTTAGATAGTTGTTGGTTTGTGTTTATGCGTTGAAGTGGATCGTGGAGTGATATGTATGGATTTGGGATTGGTGTTAGTTGAAATGGGTGTCCATAGTATATCTAATGGGTGTCCATAGTAAATCTAGTTAGAATGTTTAGTAAACTTGGGTTCAAGGGGAAAGAATGCATGTTGGATGATTTGCATAAGTATGGTTTGATTTTGGACTTGTGTTGGTAAATGTGATGTGGGTAGAGAAGGTAGAGAAGTGACTAAAATGATGAACTACGAGTGGCTTGATCCCTTTAAAAAGGGTACGTAGGCAGCCCGATGAAGTTTTGGGTGCAGCCACAAATTAAAATAAATTTAGGTTTCAAACGCAGTAAAACTGCGTTGTTGTTTTGTTTGAGAATGAGATCCTATCTCATTTTCGATTTTAGGACTTTCTTTATGATTTATGGATTTGAGGTATTATACTGTACTGCATTTTATTTAGTTTTTGGAAAGATGATAATCATTGAAGTTATTTATTTCATTGAGCATTTTAACGTGTGGGACACGTCGTTGAATTTAATTAGTTACTTTACTCTTTGAATTCTTTGAGTACGGTTGGGAATCGTACTTATGCTTTAATTATGAGTTTCGGGGAAACTCACATGGATTATGTTTCTTTATTTATGTCATACTTGTTGGATCGATATTATTCATGATAGCATGTCTTTCCGCCTTTCGAGGCGATGTAACTCCCACGTTTGAAGTGGGGTTACGCAAGCCCTTTCCGCCTTTGGGTGATGTGATGTAGTCGACGACATCACGCAAGCCCTACTCCTCTCTGTTATCATAACATGAAGGTGTATGGAGTATGGGAGTATTATTGCCTGGGAGGCAACCGAGTCTGGGAGGCTCACTTGTATAGCATGTCGTTCCGCCTTTCGAGGCGATGTAACTCCCACGTTTGAAGTGGGGTTACGCAAGCCCTTTCCGCCTTCGGATGATGTGATGTTGTCGACGGCATCACGCAAGTCCTGTACCCTATCCGTCAACTCGACGTGAAGGTACATGGAGTATGGGAGTACTATGCCTGGGAGGCAAGAGTCTGGGAGACTCACTTATATGGCCATATATGATATTTTACTTGAGTTGTCGATTTGACTAGCGGGGCTAGTCCCTTGTTTTGGTACCTTCTTCTATGAAGGTTATTATTCATTTTTGTTATTAATTTGACTAGCGGGGCTAGTCCGTTTTCTTGGGCTTTTCTTTATGAAAGATTTTGGTTAACATTTGCATGTAACGAATTTATGGCATATTGGAAATTAGTGAATTAATATTGGTTATCCTTTGGTTGTGGGATTAGTTTAAGTGAGGAATTATTATATTGGGAGATGTGTGAACTTGGGGAGCAGGAAGGCTCCAGGTGTTGAAGATGGATGTTTGGTTATAGAAGTGTTAAATTGGATTTTTCAGGTAAGGGTCGTCCATTTTTAAGGAAGGTTATGCCGAATTTTCGGTAAATTTTCTTTGAAAGTGGACCCCGCAGGATTTACCTTGGGTTTCAGGGTGAAATTCGGGGTGGGTCCTGTCAATAATAATTATCATCATCATAATCATAAATAATTGGTCCCAAAGTGGACCTTAGTGAGATTTTACTCACCTAAATAATCCCACTGCGTCTTCAACACAGCACAACGAAAGCAAGCCAATCACAATTTCACAAACACGTAAAATCACATAAGTAAAAATCTTAGAAACCAAAGTACTAAAAGATAACACAATAGCCTTAAACTAACCCTTAACTCAAGGGATGACAACTTCTTAAAGTCGTTAAACTCAACGACACAATAGAGCTGTCACAAGTCTTCAAAACCTAAACTCAAACTCCACCAAGCCAAAACAATAAACCTAAGGTTCTAACATGCAAACCTTACTCAAAACCTACCAATACTACCTCTCAACAAACTCACAGCAGCAAGAGCTAGCTAACCACAAGAAACTAAAGCCGCAACTTAGTCGGACGTGCCGCCACAGACGGCGGCGAGTGAGACCCACGCGCCACCCAAAAACTTCCGAATTAGGAGAAACTCACAACATGAAACTTGTAAATTGAAGCATGGTGAACAATTTTAATACCCGGAGGTTCAACTAGTTCGGCCGGGATCGGCCGAAAAAAGCCCCTCAATACCAACCCGGAAATCAAATTCCAAACCTACAAAACTGGCCCCCAAAACTTGATTTCTAGATCACCAAAGGGGTAAAAACATCTTTAAAAGAGAGAGGAGAGCAAAACTCACCTAAACTTGGCCGGAAATGGCGTCGAAATCGCCGGTTTTCCGGCGGAACAGCAGCAGCTCCGCCGCTTCGTGGCGGCTTCCAAGCGGCGAAACGACGAGCGTGGCTGCTCTAGAAATGGAGAGGAGACCCGTGCCGACCCAACGGGACCGGCGGCATCCAGTTTGGTGGCCGGATGAGAGAGAACTCGGCCGGAGAAGAGGGAGAGCTCGGGTGCGTCGGGAGAGGGAGGAGAGAGAAAGAGAGGAACTAATTTTTAGGTTTCTAAAAATAACCCCCCCCACATTTTTCTACTTATACACTTTTCAAACCTGGAAACTAACTTCCTTTAACCATAACTTTCTCATACGACATCCGTTTTACGCGTGCCGTATGTCTACGAACTCGTATCGCCAAAACTTTACAACTTTTAAGAAGGAAGTTTTTGCAAATAACTTACTAAAAATAAAGTTAACTTTTGGTTTCTTAAAAGTCAAAGCACCTTAAATAAACCCTCGAACTTCAACTACGCATAACCCAATAATAATTTTCATAAATAATCTTTCATTAAATATGAGAATAATACAAGAAAAATGATATGAAAATATGAGATATTACACAGTAAGATCTCTTATTGTCGTATGACACTCCACAACACATAGTGATAAACAAGTTATTGCAAAACAAAATGAAAACAAAAAATGTTTCTTCCAGTAGACACTTCCTCCACCTCCTGCTCCAAAGTAAAGAATGAATGGCTATTGCATCGACAAAAAATAAAGAAAGAATGGCTTGTATGGCCAAGAAAACAAGTGGGAATGAATTACACATTTACACGTTGCCACCTTAATGCCCAGAACACTACAACCACCCCACTCAATCATGAAAAAGAATACTCCCACTCAATGGACTTCAAATTACTGTGAGTAAACCATACTCCCACTCAATCATGCATAAACCAGTAATTAAACTCTTACACTTCAATAAAACTCTTCGAAATCTGTCAAAACCACCTGCGACTTCCTCTTCAACCAAACCACCGCTACGATCTTCATGTCTCCAATGTCGCCGTCCTCGTCCAGCCCCAAAGTGGTGATGTTGGCCTATTCAGTCTTCCTGGTGCGGCCGTGACCGTGAGAGCATATGCAGTAGTAGGCAATGCCTATAGGCAGAGTTTATACAAAGGCAGATATTATTCACATAAATTGTTTTTGCCTTCATGTTATGTATGCAACAGTTGAAGCCAATAATGATAGACAGTGTATTATTTTAAGTACAAACAATCATTTTGATAATATTTGAATTATATTTGGATATATATTGCCGATTATGGTGCATGTAGTAAAACGTACCCATAATCTACACAATTGAATTTCTTCACATGGAAGCCAATTAGCCATATTTAGAATGCAATGAAAGAGAAGGAAAATATAGCAAACAAGAAATGGAAGAGAAAGGAAATAGATGAACAAGAAAGAGATGAATAAGGTTGTAGGAATGCCCAATCCAACATTGGGTATATATAGAAATTTTGTATGGCAGATGTTTTCTACCGTTGCATGCTTTGTATATTTAATTTACATTGTTATCGTTTTTTTCCGTTGGGTTCTCGTCTCAAAATCTCATTCAATTGCATTGTTTAATAATATAAATGTGTAGAATGAGCTCCACCATGTGATGAGAAGTCGGGCAACAAGGGAGGCAAATTTTGCCTCTTGAATTGGTTGGGCATGTGGGCCTTAGCACATTGCCTACAACTGTTTCACATTGTTGCATACGATTTTTGATGTAAAAGGTAGAAAAGGTTGCCTTTGCCCATGCTTTAGCACATTGCCTACAACTGTTTCACATTGTTGCATACGATTTTTGATGTAAAAGGTAGAAAAGGTTGCCTTTGCCCATGCCTAAGCCTACTGATGCATATGCTCACACCGTGGTGGTAGGGATGGTAGGTGCCGGCGTTGGCAAGAGGCTCCAGAGTTGGTGATGGAGAAGGGGTAGGAAAAATGAGAGAGAGAGAGAGAGGATCTAGATTTGATAGAGAGAGAGAGGATCTAGATTTGAAAATGGAAGACGAGAGAAAATAAATGTTGAACGAGGGTATTTTAGACAATAAAAATAAAGAAAAAGCTGAAAATTTTGTTAGTGGAATAACACTAAGAGTGTTTGGGTATTTTCCACACTCAAGATATCTTCTTCAAGTACATAGCTAGAGAAGTACCTCTGAAATAGGATAGCTCGACCAAGTACCTCAATTGTTGAGTTTATATTACAGGAGAGTGGACGTGCAGGATGTATGATCTTGACGACAATGCAACAATTCTAGGCTGATAGTTTTGAGTGTGGAGGTGGGTACTTAAAAAAATGGGAAGGAGCGAGCCTCTAAGTCATGATCTGAGAGAGGTTTCATTGTCATGAACGAGTCGTTTGACAGGCATTGTATCTTGGGGCACATAAAAAGGTGAAGGTCGGGGGTCGAGCAGGCAGACATGGTCTCGTACGAACCCACCCATATCGACAGCCCGGACACATACGTGAAGCAAGTACTCGCTCACTCTGATAAGGAAACGAGCTTGTCCCAGGTGGGTCAGGCTTAGGCTAGGAAGCACGGAAGCGTGAAAGTGGTCACGTTTCACGCTTCGGAAGCGGAAGCGCGCCGGAAGCGCGTGGAAGCGCAAGGAAGCGCGATTCCGGAAATTGGCTGGTTGGAGACGCGGCAGAAGCGCGCTCTTCCAGATTGGAAGCTTCGCCCTAGAAAATAACACGGAAGCGTGAGGGAAAACCTTCTTCTGCTCTCCCTTGACCCCTTCCTCCATCTCCTCCGTCACATCTCCTTCTTCTCCCGACCTCGCCCCATCGTCTCCAGCGCCACCAAGGAGCCGATCAAGGAGGCCGGCTGGATTTGGTGAAGATGGTGATGGAGCTAGGTGGAGGCGGAGATTGATGGTACGGTGATGGTTATGGTGGTGGAGGTGGAGATGGAGGTGGAGATCGATGGTGATGGTGACAGTGACGGTGACGGTGGAGATCGATGGTGTTGGTGATGGAGGGGGAGGCAGAGATGATGCTATATGGAGGTGGAGGAGGCGGTGACGGTGATGGAGGTAGAGGCGGCGGTGACGGCGATGGAGGTGGAGGTGAAGGCGGATCCGGAGATGGTAATGGAGGTGGAGGTGGTTGGGCAGATGAAGAAGAAGAGGGTGGCAGTGGTTGGACAGACGAAGAAGAAGAAGAGAAGAAGAAGAGGGTGGTAGGTGCATGGTTCGGCAGAGAGAGAAGAAGTATAGAAGAAGAAGAAGAAGAAGAAAAAGAAAAAGAGAGAGGGGGATAGAGTCGAAGCAGAAGAGAAGAGAGAGAGGATAAGTTTTATTTTTTTAATATATATATATATATATATTATTTTATTTTATTTCGACGCTTCTAAAACGCTTCCGCGTTTCTAAATTTTGAAAAATCGCGCTTCCGTGCTACGTAGGGCTTAGGAGGCAAAGCGCTTCCTTGTGTACATGCCCCTCCAGAGGTTGAGGATACAGCGCACGCAGAGGACCCCTGGTCTAGTAATGGCCACTCCTAGCCAAGGAGCCTCACCAACTCGAGGCCCTTCGGAGTTTCCACGGTCTCCACCTTAATGCTCCCAACTCTGGGTTACAAGCTCACGTTACTGAGCTCCGCAACCTAAGTTTTAAAGTCTAACCATATTAGGTGTTTGATATAAGAATAAAATTTAGATGTGGGATTCTTTTTCAAAGGTGAAACTTATAGAACCAAACTTTGTCTAGTCTAGACAAAGGCCGGTTAAGGCCCTCCTTATGTAATTAGGAGAAGGAGAAATAGAATATAACGTTGATGGAAGATGGAAACATCTTTTCTAAATCTGCTGCTCTAGAAAAGAGATCAAGAAGAAGAAATTTGAAGTGGCCTTGGAGTAGCAGCAGTATTGTTGACGAGTTTATGATATAATTCCCAGGTATATATACTTCTCACGAAAACTGAAAAACCTCCTATCCATTCCACACCAAGCTCAAGATCCTCTACAGCTGCCGATCTTATAATTCGTCGCAATTGCAGAAAATTTGGGATGATCTGAAGTCCTTGTTGCTGGCCCCATGCTCTTTGGGAGGGCTACATCTACATCTACATTACTCCATTGACAATCGAAATGCATCTTGCCTCAGTTTATATCATTCAGACATTCACTGATAACTTCACAGACCATTGCAAATATGGGCACTCTGCTTCTCTAAGTCCTCATCGTTCCCTACATTAGTCTTTTGCTCCAGTTTTTGATCCTCATCGGTTTAGTTTCGATTAGTCTAGCGCTTTTTTTCTCTTTAAAGAAAAAACAAAAATGTCAAATGTCCAGAAAACACAGGAATTCCCCAACTCCAACTCTATTTTGTCACCAGAATAAAGAGATACAGATGCAGCCAAACGTATCTTTAGGTCATCGCTGATATCTTACCCTTCAAAGAGGGCCATACCTATATTTAAATCACCGTGCAGAGCAAAAAATAGCCATTTACAATTTTGCATTTGAAGAACACTTGAAAACTCAGAACAAGATAAAGGAAGTTCTATAGAATTTCTTTCCGAGATGGAAAAAGGAAAAAGGAAAAAGGATGAATTGACAAGCTTATGTAGCATATAACAGAACTATGTTTTGTGAGCGCCATGTGTTCGTGAAGCCCAAATTCCAAAAACGAGAAACCAAAAGACAAACAATATTGCCCAGTAGCGTGCCGGTCCATACTTGATTCTTGTAAGCACAAACTGCAGTATTCAAAAGATGATAAAGAGAAACTATTATTAACAAAAAAGAGGAAATACAAAGTAGGAACAAGGTGTCTACAGAATTAACTAGCAATCTTAACAACCACAGAGAGGATCTAACAAACATTGAGATACAAAAGTAATACAACTAAGGTAGACGACACCTAAACACAAGCACAACTTCTCAATCCAATAAGAAACTGCTGCCTTGGAGCGAAGCCATGTACCAAACTCTATCTTTCAAGTGTTCTATCTTCTCATCCCAGCTCCCTCAAAGACTTATTCCGTTGCATATGATCCCCTCCCACCTTCCCTTCTAGCCACAACTACAAATCCGGAAAAAGAGACTGACAGTGGATTGCCCAGATTGCTTAAATCAGATTTAATCCAGTTTTGACCTTTCCCCTCTTGATAGGAAATTTTGACCACATCCTTTTCATCTCCTTTCTACTGTTTCCACCACTGGATCCTAAAAATTAATAGCTTCAGGTGAACCTGTAAGAGGCAATCCTATATATACATATATACTAAAGACCAGTGTTCCATGTCACATCCCAGCACCACTCACCAACTCCTCCACTTTTCTCTCTTAACTATCCTTGAAATCAAACAAAAAATTTAGGCCAATCACACTGAGACACATCTAAAATCAGGAATAAAACTTCTAAAACTTTGAACTTCTTAAGAAGGAACATCTTGTCATTCATAAGATTTATCATTGCTTCCTTCCAATAGCCAAACCTTCAAGAAAATTCACTTGACTCACTCGTTCCACCATTACACTTCCATCAACCACCGAAGTACATAAAAGTGAGCACGTGTCTTCTATCATTGGTCCTCTTATGGCTCAACTTACCCTGTGGCCACCCCTTCATTGGAATACAGAAATGGACTAACCTCAAACACCTTCCTATCCACCTACTTCAAACAGCCCCAAAATCCTTTTGCTTCAATACTAAATCCAGAATATCCCAAATCACAAGATCATAGGCCTTTTCAAAGTCAAATTACTCACTTTTTTCTTTTCCTCACTTCCTCCACAGCCTCATTTCCTACTAAACTACCATCAACAATCTATGTACAAGATGAAGTGGAAAAAAAGAACCAAGAATTCAATAATGCACTAGATGTCTTACAAACAATTGAACACCAAAAACATATTTTACTTAACTGAAATCTGAGGTTTGATTTTGTTTTCAAGGTGAATAAATTACAACTGCTATCAAAATTTTGGTTATCTTGGCACACCCTCCAAGTCTCGAGAGGATTGGTAATCTGTGTTCCCATGGGCTTAATAAGGGGAGGAATAGACAGTATGGAAAAAACAAGATCTGCTACTGAGATGGAATTTGAGAAGCAACCAACATTGGACCAATCCTCGAAGGGAGACAGAGCCATTCTATAGGTGGTGGTTTGCTAGACCGTGCAGGGATGTCTACTATGAAGGGAGTGAAAACTAGCACTAGATGATGGATTTGGTGCTTTTGCAGCATCAACCCTTGAAGAAAACTTCAAGACATTCATGTAGCCCTAAAGACAACTAGAAGGTGAAAATCGAAAAGTCATGAGTCAAAACTGTGCATTTCATCTTCTTAATTCTTCTCAACTTCCTAGCAGAGTGGCCATAGGTACATACAACTTGATGGTTATTTAGAAAGGTCGGGAAAAGAATATTAAAAAGAGGATGTCAAATCTGGAAACCATGTTTCACAATTTTCTTCCCTAGGGATCTAGGGTGCCACTGCAAATTTTTAGAAAAATCTCAATCAAGAAGCAGATCAAGAATCAACTAGCACGCATCATAGTTGCATATAATCCATGTGATATTCAGTGTGACTTAAGAAATAACACCAGAAATTTTGAATTAACTTAGCCATGTACGAATCAACAAAAAATAAATTAAACTTAATGCAAATATCAAAGGATAGAAGGTATATAATAGGTAAGAAAAATAGGGGTATAAGCTACTTACAAATCGGAAAAAAACCACAACTGTTAAAGCACAAATTCCTCCTAGGAGAATATGGAGACCACTTCTGGCAGTTTTCTGCAAATCAAACAAGAGTTCATCCCATCAAAACATAAATAATGCATTGTTATAAAAGGATAAAAACATAATGCAATAGAGGATCTAAATAAAAGAATGACCTAATGGAAAAGACAAGGAAGTTGAATAAGCACACATGCTTCCATCCAAGACAAATACATGAATTAATTTTCTGCAATACAGAGATTTTATGGGCCCTAGGAAGTGATTGACTATTGACGACTAGAAATAGGAAAGTTAGGTGTTTTAAATACATGTCTTTAAAATACCTACTTAGGTACAGGTGTAAGCAAGAATACTGCTAATTGGAGGGTTTAGAGGAGAAGACCTGTTTGTATTTCTCCTCCATGGTCTGTGATGCGCATGGAGCAGAGTGTGAACTGCTTACTTTTGCGCAGTTTAATAGCACTATCCCTTTGGTGAGAATGTTGAGGGAATATGTGTGTGTGTGTGTTTTTTTTTTTTTTTTTTGAAAAGAAACAGCTTTTTATTGAGACAAAAAGCAAAGAACAAGGAGGCGGACAAGGAGTCCGCTTAAGAAGTAAAGAGAGCAGCTATGACTGAATGCATAGCTGCTCAAACTTTTAGAACTAAAACTAAACAAAGGATTATAATACAACCGCTTCCCAGTTAAGAATAATGGAAGAAAAGGCTATAATCCTTGAATTCCTTAGAAGTATATGCCCATAAAGATGCCCAGAACTTGACTCTCTCCCACAGGTCTTCCCTCTCCACCCCACTATAGGTTTCAAATAGTCTTCTATTTCTCTCCATCCAGACCACCCAGACTACCACTAGCACCCCACAGCCCCAAAGAATTCTGGCTTTTTTCCCTTTACCAAAAGCTAAAAGATTCTGTGTTTAGTCATCCCAGATGAGTGTGTGGCTACATTTTGGGAGTGAAGAAGCATTTATCTAGAGTGATGGCGACATTAGCTGAATGATTTGGGCAGAAAGGAAAGACAGTTATCTGAGTATGTGAGGGGTGAGGAGGTGAGAAGATGGACCGTGGAAGAGGAATCACTTTGAGCAGGTCTATGTCCCTCAACCTCTCCTGGTTTTAGTATTCATTCATCTCTGAATCAGTTCAAATGGAGTTCCAGCACCTTATTATTGTCTTCTGCAGATCGTCATCCTTTGCATTGCACAGTTCCCTAGGACAAGTGGGGCTTCTTTCTTTTTTGGTCCATCTCCAGCATTAACTAGGTGATGCAGTTTTCTCCTAGATATGAGAAACTCCAAGGCTGCTTTTCGTAAGAAAGGTAACATGGTAGTCTAGGAAGTAGCTCGTATATGCTCGCTTTTTTATCCTCAAGTTTATGGTTAGAAAGGGTTAGCACAGATTTTGAGGGTGTAGTAATATACAGCTAAGCAAACAAAGACTTTAGTCATACAGAACTTGTACAAAAACACATTCAGTAGTGAACCGTAACAGGAAAAGTATCACAAAAATTACTGTACAGCAATAAATTTGGATCACTATGGTATGCTAATACAACATGTGAGTTGATAGATATTGTTTGAGCAAGACCATAGAAACTGGTAGTGATAACTGTAAATGATAGATAAAATTTCCTTATAGAAAGTGCCAACTCAACAACATATTTATGGATAAGTCACTAAAGTACCAAAACCCAAACTGTTACTCTACTACTTGAATCTCTACAATCAGAAGAGTTGATCAGATTGAATAAGATTATCTTTTTTATTGATGTTCTACGGAAGAGCTGAAAATCTTTCTGCATCACCAAACTATTCCTTGAGATACAATTTTTTTTGGTTTCTTCAAGTTGAGATATATTCAACCTGTATAAAGTTGTGGTTTCTAAAATGATGCTCAACCTTCAACAGACTTGAACAGATGAAAAGAAAGCACTCTCATGTCCAATATATACTATCCCTCAGCAATCTGCTGTCATGTTGACCTTAATCTCAGGCTTATGTTTTTTGAAAAAAATTCAATTTGACTAGCATTTAAAAAGATGTATTCACAAATGTATAAATGAAGTTCCACACAAAGGGTAAGGAATTCAAAATAATATCTGAGACATCTTATGATAAACTTAACTAAGAACAAAACTGACATACCTTCGCCACATGAGGAGCTAAAAGCCACGCTACAGTAACAGTAAGCAGCCCTGTAGCAAGCAGAATAGCAGTAGCTTCCATAGCCCACTTGGTTGCACGATTTTCAGCAGGGACAGCCGCAGTATTCTGATGATCTTCTGATGCAACTTGTGAAGCTGCAACAGAATTTCCATTTGTATTATTATTACTGTGACCATTATTATGTGGCCTAAACCACAAGGAAATCTCACTCAGCCGTTGCCTTCGGATAGCAGCTACAGCATCTGGATCCACGCCCGTACTTGTATTGGCGTGTGACGGATCAGTTTGTCCACTAGCAGTTCTTTCCATCAATGATTCATACTCTTTTAATGAAACAAGAACCTTTTTGAAATCTGTAACTCTGATATTCTTTGAAACACGTCCGCAGATTTCACACACAGTGGATCCATGGTTAATAAACCATTTGAGTGCACATGAATAGTGTACTAGAGCAAGGTCATTTTTGCAAGAGCAACCAAGCTCAAGTAAAGTGTCTTGATGCTGATAGGAACCCATTTCTAGATCAGCACTACAAATGAAAACTTCTCCGTCAGGGCCTATAAATTCCAAAAACCTAGATTCTTGTCCAACATTTTTCTTGACAGAACTATCACTTTCAGCATCTTTCAGGGCTACATTGCTGTCAGGATTTACTTCCCGGTGGCTTACGTGTGCTTCTTGTGAAGGAGGAGTGATACCCAAGAACTCTAATGCTGCATCTCCCCTTTTGTCAGTTTCAGCACAATGGCACACACGACAAGTGGGCAATCCGGCCTCCTTGTCAAGACTATGGCGTGGGTGAGTCCCTAGATAATCACTCTGTCTAGGTGAGGCACCTTCCTCACTGACTCCACCTTCAGCCTCTGATAAGTTTTCCTTTCCCATTGAACCAGTCGAGGCTTTTATTTCAAAATAATATGCAAATTATTCCACCACGTTACTTCTATATACTTCCCTAATCCAAGCTAATGAGGCCGATTCTCCATTATGAACTCTAAGAAACATAAGATACGCATTATCATTCCAGTAAAAAGTCGACAGGTAACACAAGTTTTTGTCCCAACCCTCAAAGCGGCTTAAGCCCTTAAGCATAATATAAGGTCTTGGTCCAACAGAGGATGCTGGTAAAGAAACTGAAGAGTGTAGAGATATCCAACCTTACTATCTGTTCATGACATCCAACGCGAACTTTAAGCTAACTATCGCTCCAATGTAGAATGATTATAAACCCTGCTACTAATATATCCTCTGACATTCAAAAAACAGCTGTATTAGATGACCAACGACAAGACAATGCTATCTAAAAACCAATAAAGTTTACATTCAGGGAAACACCATCTCAAGCTTAGTAACCGTAAACCCTACTGAAAAATCAATAAGTTCAGTAACCAGCAACAGATTATCACAGCGAACAGCGAACTGTGTACATTTCGATATCAGTAACTAGATAATTGCAACAACAAAAGAGTATTTCTTTTGATGCAAATGCTTAATCTCATCCTAACAATTTCACCCCAATTCATCTCAAGGAGAAATAAGGCCAACAATATGAACGCATATAGACTTTTAAACACAAATATCATTTGAAAATTGGAAGTCAACAATCTATATCTAGTAATTAAGCTCCAGTGAAGGACTGCCATAAAGAATTAAGAGCAAACCAGACATGGTCATACCCACCAAAGTTCCAACACCCAGAAACCCAAATATTCAGATATTGAAATAGAGAGGAGTAGAATCAAGTGCCAGACACAACTTGCTAGAAAACTAAACATACAATCAAGTATGGGAATTGGGTATACCAAGAGAGAGTGAAGAGAAAGGAAGAAAGAGCACGTACATTGGGTCAAGGAGTGATTGAAATCTCTGTCACTATGTGTGAATATCTGCTGGGAGAAAGAAAAGGGTAAGAAACTAAGAAGTTTAGTGGACCTCAAAAGTGTGTGGGAGATAGTTGTCGGATCATGATCATGTACGCGTAGCGTAATGGTTTTTGCTCCCTTTTCTTCACCTTCTTATTTTTTTTCACAATTTCTTACCTTTTTTAATACTAAAGGGACGTCTACCGGTGTAAATTAGCTGATTCGGGGCAAATAGCAGTATATATCATGTTCTCGGTTGTTTGTTTGTTTGTTTTTTTTTTTTTTTTTGTGTTTTTCTTCTTGGTTGTAATCATTTGATAAGGTTTTCTGTTTAGGTTATATCTTTTGGATCCAGATTCTCCGTTTGGATTTAAGTTACTTGGATGTCTTATAACCATTAGATGGAGTAAAGATAACATGACAATAACATGGTGGTCTTAGATTGTACTCAATCCGATGATTAGAAGTCATCCAAGCAAATCCAATCAATATAAATACAAGTAGAGAAGCCAAATTCCCTTGTTATTGGGGGTGTTTTCTCACCCAAAGTTACATTTTGTATCTCTTTTCTTTATTTATAAAATATTAAATAAAAGGAAAGGGGGTGGGCTCTGTGAGTGAAGTAGACCCTTCGTCTTCGGCTTGAGGGTGAGACTTGTTCTACATCGTCTATCTCTAAAGAGCTAATATCGTCTAATCTTTTATTTGTTTGAAAAAAATGTTCTGCTCATCTGCTTTATATTGAACTCGAGCGAGACAAAACATATGAATTTTTTTTATCCATAATCAAGCTCGTGGGGTTCCTAGACTTGTTAGGAGCATAAGATTTGGACTAGGGTAAAAATTGCCAACAACCCCTGTAATGGAACTAACGGCTAAAAGTGTTAAAATTGGATCAGGGTGAAAATTTGAGGCACCGTTATGATGTTTTTAAAACTTAAAGTACCAAAGTTTATAAAGAATAAAAGATGAGGTACCGTTTGGACGCTTCTTCATTTGGACACAATGTTCTAAAAAAAGCTAGGCGCTAGTCGGGCGGACAGTCGGCGCCTAGCGCTCATGGGATTAATCGGACGCCTATGCGGTTTTGTATTTTCCATATTTTTTATTTTTTAATAGAAAATAAAATATAAAAATAAATTTATAGAATGCATTATAATGTTCCAAAATAGCAAATATACTTCAAAAATAAATAAAATGATCAACTACTATGTTCTTAGAAATAAAAATAATAATTTGAAATAAACAAATTAGGCTTTGATGTGTTTTGATTTAAAATAAAATAAAATTAAAAAAATTTAAAAAAAAAACTAATCAGGCTGCCCAGCCCACCTAGGCGGCCGTTTTTCGTGCTGACGCCCAGATTGAACGATTAGTGGGAAATCAGAACGCTAAGCTGACGCCTAGCGGCCCTATGCAGTGTTTTTTAGAACATTGTTTGGACATGCAGTTTGGTCATATTTTATGGGAAAAAGAGAACTAGCATCTCATCCACAAGCGCATGCTCCTCTACCCCCTGCTCCAACCATATCGACTGGAGGAAGGTATGGGACAAGGCAAAATCTGCGGAGACTTTCTGTATACTTGTTACAGAGATTCTACTTTCTGAAAAATCAGAGATTCTACTTTCTATGGCAACATACAATGCACAGTTGAAGAAGTTGCAAGTGAACATTTGTGAAAACTTAAGACATTAGGCTCTTCTGTTGGTTCTAGAAGATATAAAGGGAAATTCTATAACAAGGAGAGCAGGATGAGGTCTCCAATCTCATGATCTCTTAGGTTTCTAGGAATAAGATTCCATGCTTATTAGGCTGATAGACAGAATGGAAAGCACACATGCTTTACTTAGGAAAGTTAGCTCATCAAACAGGAACTCCTGACTCAGTATTCTCACAAACGCAGTTCTTTCACGATTTGTCCATTTCCAACGAGTTGGAATTAGAAGAGAAAACCAAAATTCCTTGCATAAAGAGGCAAATAACTTTTGGTTCCAACTTTCCCATATTATATTTCTAGGGGTGGCATTTTCATTTTTTGAATTTCTAAATGCACAGCTTAGCAGGTCTGGAAGTACTGCTGAGAGGCAAGTAGAAGATCAGATAAAATAGCAAAAAACCCTAATTCTAATCATTTGTTGAATATATATCCTGTGCCTGTTTATGAAACTCTCACATCAGTGAATCCCTTTCCCAGTTCAATAAGAGAAATAGAAAAAAATATATATATAACACATGAACCATACACCATCTTCCGGTCTAACAATAAAGCTGCTAGAACATTGTCTAAATTCTGAATCTTGAACCCTACAGGAACAGATGCTCACAACGCAATAGACACAGATGAACATCCACATCTGACTCCGAATCCTCTTGAACAACCCTTCTTTTTGGCTCCGTCCACTTAACCTAAAGAAAGTGCAAACATCCTTGTATTCTGTCTACATTATAGCTCTTTCATATCTTGAACTTGAAATTAACTTGTCCATAGTTTTAGAGACCATGAATTAGAGATGCAAAGAAGGTTCAACAAGGCTTCAAACTGCCTGAAGCTGGTAAATGTAACAAGAATAAGAATTATACCAACATCAGGTTGGAAGAAATCACATTCTTCTCTAGCATTATCATTTTAACAAGATTCACTTGCTATAGAGGGCTTCTCCAGTAAGTTTCTGTATCCTTCTTTGGTAAGAAGTCCTTGTCCTGTAGCTGAATAAATAATTGCTCGAAATAAATTTTAGAAAATCTTTATCAGTTGTGAATTGTGATGTTTATTAAACTACATCCAAGAGCTTATCCGCAGTCCATCAAAAGAGAACCCAGTTTTGCTTAAAGATGACCCTAACATCACTACCTCAAACTTTCATTCAATTAGGAAATGCGCAAAAGTTCTCAATAACAAGAGGATGGAGCCGGATGGAGCCACTGGGGACTGAAGTAGATTGTACTGCAAGTTAAAAGTCACTGGTCATTGCTGGAATAAGTGGTTACTACTCTCTGGTACACCTTCACACAATGTGCTTTAGTGTGCGTAGAAATATAGGGGGGGTCACTTCCTTGGTAGAATCTCCCATAAATTTACCCTTCCATGAGAAATATTCCAGGCCAAAGATGCATTCCTGCTGCCCAAATCATAAAGGATGGCCCAGGGAATGGGAACTGGTGATCCACGACTAATAAAAACTAAAAAGAGAATTGCAGGAAAACATGAGTGAAATTTGAAACACCAAGCTCTTTTCTCACCTCTAGAAATGGAAATAAAGAGATGAGGGAGGAAAGTTGAGCGATATCAAGGTCTCAGGTTACAATGGAAATGAATACATCTGAAAGACCAGGAAATGAAATCACACCTGCTGGCTATACAAGAATAACGAAGATTGGGAATGCTATAAAGTAAGGAAAGAGCAAAACTATGGGTTGAATTCTAGACACCCCTTTCTTATACTGATACGAATATTATAAGGCATTTCTTCTAACCAGCTCATGCCCGTGACCATGACATGAGAATACAGCAATTGAGCAGCATTACGTGTGAAGGTCAGGAGCTGATAAAAAGAATGCTGCAATTAGTAAATATCGTAAAGCCAAAACAAATGCAAAGTTTACTACATATAAGTAATATACAATACCAGTCATAAACTATATCTGCAATATGCTACTATCATCAATGTAATGCACAACACCGGTCCATGCTCCATGTATATAAAAAGCACCAACAACTATCCAATTCACCGCAACCATCAACATACTCTGATCTTAGTACAGATTATACACAAAAATACATAAAATCAAGTAGAGCACATACCCATTTTCACAATTCATGCGAGATAGAACATATCATCTGTCATAAGAAGAACGTACTGCAAAATCCGCAAAGGAGCATTCCGAAAATCCAATGCAGGCAACCTCAGCTCCCTTATCCTACACTCCCCATCCCGAACCCTGTTTACATCAACCTTCCTGAACAGATACACCGATCTCCCACCGCCATTCTCCCTAGTCTTGAAAAGACTCCACCCAGCTCCGGCCAGGGCCCTCGAAAACCCCTCCATAGTGCCAATCCTATCTCCGGCGAGCCTCGAAAACAGCGACCCGGAGCAGCAGTCCCAGTAGCTCTCAACGCTCGCCGATTCACTGTCTATGAGCTCCGCCGGCGCGAAGACGAGCTTGAAGAGGCCCCGGGAGAGCTTGACGAAGGCGCGGAGATGCGGCACCGGAGCTCCGACGAGGGAAGGGAAAGGGAGGGGGACGGTGGCCTCCGGGAGAGAGGAAGAGGAAGAGAGAGAAGTGGATGACCACGTGGAAGGAAACGAGGTCGACGGCGAGGAAGACAGCGAATAAGACGGAGGGTGGGAGAGGAGGATGTGGGAGAGAGAAGGGGTCGGGTGGAGGTCGAAGCCCATGTCGCGGGCGATGGTGGCGAGTCTGTAGGTGTCGGTGACGAGCTCTTTGGTTGGGAGGAAGAGGAGCAGTGGGGTTTTGGGTTTGGTGGCCACCACGACGTCGTTTTGGTCGGAGTCGGAGGAGTCGTGAACGACAGGGTTGTTGTTGATGGTTTCTCCCAACACCAGAGAACGGACCAGCTTTACTGCCAGCATCTTCTTTCTTTCTTCTTCTTCTTCTTCTTCTTCCGCGCTGTCTCTTTTCTCTAATCTGAACTAGTTTTTGTCTTTTGGAGTTTTGACTAGATCTAATCAAAGTTACCTAAATTAACCCTTTTCTCTTGTAGGGATTTTATTACTTAATAATCGACCCCGAACAACTTCAATGAAAATATTAAATGCAAGTAGGAATACGACATGAACAAGGCCTCATCAAAAAATTTAAGAAATTCAAACAACATATCAAATGGTAAACCCTAGGGTTTTCAAGGCCGAGAGCAGCAAAATCATATACTGCGTGCGCACCCACCAATTAATCAAATTAAACCACAGAATCAAGAAAAAACCTAATTATTTGATTCAGGCAAACACAAATTCATAAGCAAATTAAACCAGAGAATTAAGAAAAGAACCAATTATTTGATTCAAGCAAACATAAATTTAAAAGCAAATTAAACTAGAAAATCAAGAAAAGACTCAATTATTTGATTCAAGCAAACATGAAACAACAGAGAGAGATCATACATACATGGAATTGAGCGACGGAAATGAAATTGGGTCTCTCTCTCTCTCAAGTTTGCATGATATGGTATATGAGTTATATGATCGACTATATTGCTCTTTAAGTGATGTGATGTGAGATTAAAATTTGATTTCCTTATATTTGTGTAGTTGTTGCTTTTTATTTTATGCTTATCGTTTGTGTAGTTCACTACATTTAGTTATCGTTTTCCTAGTCTGTGGGATCAATCGATTTCCTGGTCTATGTGGGATCAATAATCGTTTCCTGATTGCTATTGGAGTATGGATGTGATTTCCTCATGCGTAGAGGATATTACCTTAACACTATAAATTGGGATGTTCATTTCATGCTTTATTCATATCAACTAGTATCAAAACACTCCTCTCTCCCTGTCTGTGAGAAGAGTTGCCCGATCAACTTTCTTCTTTATATTTCCGATTCAGAACCTCTGCTCCTCCTAAGAAAACAACTCAAAAGCGACTATGGACAACAACTAGGAAGTGATCACTTGCTACTTTTATGATTCCGTATCCGAAAGGCCTGCATCGGAGTTGCAAGAAGCTTGGCCGGAGCGGCTGGTGGCTTTGGAAAAGTGTGGCGTTACTTCATCGAAGCTGAACCTGACCGAGTCTGACTTGACAGCTTCAATAACCAGAACTCATTGCCAAGATTACAGGGCTCACCGTCTTCTTGAACTATTGGCAACGACTAATGTGCCCCAATCTTTGGCAATAGAACTAGCACTCAACGATAAGGTCACATACGATCTCATCAAGATCGGGCAACAAGAAGGTGGATTTGCTTGGAAATATGGCATCAACCAGAAGCAATTCGCGCGAACGCCGTGAGTGGCTGGAGAAGCACTACTTGGAAGCACTTGAATTTGCGACTGATTGTCATCTGTATCTTGGGGCACAAACTCTTACTGCTGTGGCTACTAAATCTGGTTGGCCTGTGAGCCTTGGGTTAAAAACTATCAGGACGCTTGTGGAACAACGCATACGCTATGGACAGGATTGATTAACAACTTGATTCAGTTAATTGCTATTCAAATTTACATTTGTTAGAGTTAGTTATTGAACTTTCTGGCTAAGATTATCTTTAGTACTGTTTCTGCAAGAACCCGTAAGCTATGTAGCATCACGGTAGAACATGAACAATTATAAATAAGAGACAACATGGGCAAGAGACAAGGACATATAGTGTAATACCCTAGAATTTCATATCTTTTCCCTTGTATAATTTCCATATTTAATGAAGAATATTTATGGAAATTCTTATTGTTTGGTGCGAAGTTAAAGTTGAGGAGTTTATTTAAGGTGCTTTGACTTTTAAGGGACAAAAAAGTTGACTTTATTTTCCGTAAGTTTTCTTTGAAAACTTCATTCATTAAAGTTGTAGAGCTCGTCAATACGAGTTCGTAGAATTGCGGCATGCATGAAACGGACATCGTATGAAGAATTTATGGTCAGAGGAAGTTAGGTTCCGGGTATGAAAAGTGTTTAAGTATAGATTTTTGTGAGAGTTGATTTTAGGAACCCTAAAATCAGCGCACTTTCTCTCTCTTCCTCTCTCGACTTCTTCCGCGCAGCCTTCTTCCGCCGGAGCTAGCTTCGTCGTCCGGCCACCGTTTGGACCGCCGCCGGTCCCGTTCGAATCCCACAAGTGTCCTCTTCAAGGCTGGGCAGCCACTGCTAGTTTTTGCTCGCCGGAAAAGGAGCTCTTGGCCAGCAAAGGGCTACTGTGTCACCGGTCGGAACAGCCGTTTACGGCGGTGACGAGGGGCAAACCTAGGTGAGTTTTGATCCTCTCCTCCTCCTAGTGATGGCTAAGCTAAGATTGAAGCAAGTTTTGAGTTTTTTTTAGCCCGGAATTGCAGGTGTAGAAGTTTGGCTCGGGTTGGTTTTTCGGGGCACTTTCCGGTCGGTTTCGGTCAAAATTGGTTGAAACCTCAGGTATTAAAGTTGTTCACCTTACTTCAAGCTTCAACTTTGCTGTTGAGAGTTTTCCCAAATTGTGAGGTTGGTGGTGGCGAGTGGGCTCACTCGCCGCCGCCTGTGGCTGCGCGTGGGAGTACTTCCGGGCAGGGTTGAGGTCTGGTTTGCTGTGTTAGCTAGTCCTTGTTGATGTTGGTGTGTTGTTGGTGTGTGAAGATTGAGTTTTGATTAGGTTTTGCATTGTAGGTGCTAAGTTGGTTCTAAGTGTTTGTTAGGTCGGAAGCTTGGAAAAAAAAATTGGTCTTGGAGGTAGTGTGATAGTTGTTGAGTGTCCGATGACCTTGGGAGGTCTTGGGGGAAGGATTGCCCTTCTTTGGGCAACCTTTAAGTTAAGGATACTTTGATCCTTGTTGTGTTTTTACTAAGGTTTTAATTGTGTAATTTTAGGTGGTTTGTGAGGTTGTTGTTAGCTTGACTCGTGCGTTTTTGTGAAGACGCAGCGAGAGTATTTAGGTGAGTAAATCTCACCAAGGTTCACTTTTGAACCAAGTTTAATTATGGTCGTTTGTTGATGATTGATTATGATGAGGATTATGATGATTGATTTTGATGATGATTATAAATAAATGAAGAAAAATAATATTATGTTTGATTGGTTTTAAAAATATATGAGTTTGATCGTCAACGACTCATAGGTATGGTAAAACAAGCTTTTTTTTATGTGTTACTCTAAAGCTCTTATGATCATAATTTTATTAAATTGTGAGAAGTTATGTTATTGGAATAATTTTTATTATTCATATAATTATATCCTTGTGAAGGATAATTTTATGATGTAAATCTTGTGATGTTGTTAATGATGTTGCATTATGGTGATTGTTGGATAAATAGCCAAGCCGGGTTCCAAGCCTTTAATCGGGTGATTGATTGCGGCTAAGATACTATTTATCATTTTTATTATGTTGTGATATTAGATAGTCAAACCGGGTTTCCAAGCCTTTGGCCGGGTGATTGGATGCGGTTAGGAATAGAGCTCTAGTTCGTCTGTCTATGTACGTCATGGGGGATATCTTATCGTATATAGGTTCTATGGGTACACTCTTTGATGTTGTAGGCCATGAGGGGTATTTCATGAATACCTGACTCATGGGTACATGTTATTTTAAAGAGTGTTGGATTTTTGGTTATAATCTTTGAGATATTTTCTTTTGTGAAATTCTAGATGTGAGAATTTTGTGCTTTTGAATTTACTTATACAAGCTTTTTAGCTTACCGGGTTTGTTAATTTACAATCCCGGTGCACCAATTCTTGGTGTAGGGGTTAGACCCGCAGGTGAGGATCAGCAGGGTTGAGGCGGAGGCGTAGTGATAGGGTTCTACCTATTTTTTTGTCAAACTCTGTATAGTTTTAGTTTTGAGTAGACAGTATTAAATCATGAGATTGTTCTCATGTTCTTGTTTTGCACGTTATGTAATACAAGAAAGTGTAATCTTAATTTCAGAGATAGTTTTTGTGGGAAATTCTATTCTATATTTGTTGTTATTGTTGTTGTTGTAGTTGTTGTTGTTGTTGGAACAAGTTGGGTTGTTAATATTTTAAGTTAGATCATGCCAAAATTTTTGAAAATTCTCTTTCGAAAATTGGGGCGTGACACATAGTTGTTCACCATGCCATCGGAGGACATGTCTACGTCCACTTAAGATTCCACTATCATGGCCAATAGGCCTTTGGTGTTACAAGAGTATCCACCCCCCCCCCCCCCCGGGAGGAGTAAGGGAGGGAGATGGAGCATCCTCTCTCCTTTTCTTCTTCTATATCTAGGGGAAGCCTTCCTTTTATAGCTAAGAAAGGTTCCCTCACATTTCATGTTTCCGATGTGGAACGGATACCACATATATATTCTCCTGGTGTCTTCTTGTGGAGCTTGAAGGAGCACCTTTCCGATGTGGTACCGATGATCTTTCACCATGGCGAGGTAGCCTGGATGTTTGTCTACAAGTTTCATGACTGTTCTATGAGCGAGGAATGTAGTTTACTGACTACCGACTACAAGTCCCCCCAAGTTCCCGTTCAAAACACGTCTTGAGTGGGGACTTAATATACAAAATGCCCATAGACCAGTCATTTATCAACGGACACTTGATCCCAGTCCCCCCAAGTCCGTACTCTAGCCTTGTGGAGAACAGGTCTCCGCCTCGCACAGAAGGGCTGACACTCGGGCGAGCTGAGTACTGCGCAAAGTGCAAGGACTGGAATTGTTATGCGAGCTGAGGAGTTCGTTCTGCGCGAGTTGAGGATTTCGTATGCACAAGAACTACCCTCGAGCTGAGAAGTTCGCTCCGCGCACAAGGACTACGCGCGAGCTGAGGAGTCCGCTCCGCTCATAATGAGTACCCGCGAGCTGAGGTGTCCGCCTCGCCCAGGAGGGCTAACACTCGGGAGAGCTAGCAAGCTGAGTCCGCTCGCGTGAACTGAGGAGTTCGCTCCGCGTACAATGCTTGCACGTGAGCTGTGGAAGTTCGCTCCGCTTATAATGACTATCTCTGTGACACAGGCGAGGTGCATCTTGTTCCACGCTAGATGGGTCTCGGTGACACACACGATGTGCGAGCTGAGGAGTTCGCTCCGCACCCAATGACCACGCGAGCTGTGGAGTTTTGCTCCACGTGCAATACTTTCATGCGAGCTGTGAAGTTCGCTCCGTTCACAATGAACACGCAAGTTGTGTTCGCTCCGCACCATAAAGAATTAACAAATCACTCGAGCTGACAAGTGTGCTCCGCGTGCCAGGACTACCCCGCGAGCTGTGGAGTTCGCCTATAAGATAAAAAATTTCGCTAACTCGACGGGGCGAGGATTGTTGTACCTTCACAATGAACAAATGATCAACACAATTATGAGGCTAATCAAGTATGGATATGGCATAATAATTATCAAAAAGCAAAATGGTTCATGCAAGTGTAATACTGGACGCCCAACGCCACTCTTTCGGCGGAATGTCAATCTTGGTCGAATTCCTATCTCTCTTCCCAATGTGGGACGAAGGTAGCGAACCTTTACATATCATGTGTTTCTGCTCAAGCGCGGGGTATTATGCCCGCGCGGGTTATCAGGCCACTATTTTCCGTATGAAGGGAATGATATGAACTGCCCAACCCCCACCCTCTAGGAGTTGTACATGGGACTTACATTTTTCATGGCGTTAGTTGTTTCGGCATCTTCCTGGTGGTACATTGTCGGGGTATGTTCATGCATTTGAGTTCGTGTATGCTTCCTGTTGGTTCTTGCTCGGGTATAAGAATCTCATGAAACGGTTGTTGTATGTTTCTTCCCGTTAGTTCTTATCCGGTATTTCCTAAGCAGTTGTTGCATGCTTCCTCCCGGTGACACTTATCCGAGACTTACAATTTTCCTGTTATTTTCTCCCACACCTATCCGGGACTTACTACTATCATAAAGACTTGGAACTCCCTATTCAATGTCTGGGAAGGAGGAGCTATGTACATTGGCATCATAAATTTGAATGGACAATAGTGATCATGGACTGCATGTTATATAGTTCGTACTTAGTTACAACAATGCATGGTGAGCCAACCGTACCATGATATAATTGTACGTGAAGCATGCTTTGTACTTTCATAAGAGGCGATTAAATGAAAGACTTATCTGTGGAAAGAGCTGCCAAATGGGTGCACATAGAAGGTGTTGATTCATGCCCGTACTACTCCCGGACAATGAATCCTTGTTGCCAGTATGGTCAGGGGTGCCTACAAGATTTGTTGACTTTTTCCAGATAAATAGCTCCGGGTGTCCATAGTGTTTTTTTAGTCCCGGTGTCTGCAGATACAAGACCACTTTTTGAACCTCGATCCCCCTCTGATGGCTTCTCCACTTAGACTTATCTTTCACTTTCACCCAGACTTAATTGTCCATGCTACTGAATTCATCTTTCTTGCTATTCATACCAAGCTCTTCGGGTGGCCAGAGTACGAATTCATCTTTCCCGTATCATCTTGAGTCGGAAGCGGGAATTAAACCAAGACATGGATGCTTGATGGAGGCTCCCGGAGATGATCACCTATAGGGAAGATGCCATCGGACTGCCAATACTTCAAGAAACTTCTTCCACGTTTCTTTTTGTACTATCCGAGCTCCCTTGCCTTTGATTTCTCTGCTACTTCCGGAGGAATAAATGTCGTGATTCTAAGAAACACCTGTGTGCTTGAAGCAAATATGTATGTTGGCTGATGCACAAAAGGTAGCCCCGGGTGTCCATAGCAATTTTTCAGTGGGTACCATATTGAACACAGTTTCTCCGGCAGATCGAGTGACCCACTCCCAGTCAGGAGTTTGGAGTTGACAAGATATGGATGTCGGATGGTGCTTGTAGGAGATAACCGCTGGTAGATGATGCTTCCCGATAGGTGCAAAGGGTAGATTCCCGGTGGGTAAATGGAGTTGTCCATGCATTGGTTCTCATGCCGTATAAGAAGGTGTCCCGTTGATCTGGAATTCGGATATCCTTCTGATATCCCTCTGCCCTTAAGAGCGAACCCAACAGCAGGCGGGAGATGAAGCTTTGATCACAAACTACTTGAACATTTGAAACACACATGGGACTGAGTTTCACCGGGAGATTAAATTGCTTCCGAGAAGGACTTCTTCCGGACATAATGAGACGGGTGTCCATAGCAGTTGGGCAGTAGTTAGGGTGCCGAGATACGTACCGTCCGAGAGCAGATGAGTGTCCTGGCTTGGAGCCACCGAGATAAGAAGATGATCTGGTCGCGGGTTGAGTAGATCGTCTCCGGCTAAGCTCCCGTTCGACCTTACTTAGCTCCGGGTGTCCATAGCAATTTGCCACCGGGACCCGCTGCTTGTAGATCAGATTATCCCGGCTGGTTCCGTCGGTATCTCATAGAGCAAGCGTTGCCAGAGGGGAGTTATAACCGAACTAGACGATCAAGATCCTGCTTCTAGGGACACGGGGCGTGCCACCCCGCGGACACAGAATGTAGTGGAGTTGTCAATGCTTCATAAGGTCTGTCTCCCATGCGGGGTCCGCCTACGTGAAGTCAATGCTTCGCGTAGCACATTATCTCGCGTGGTCAGCTCACAGGGTCCACATCCAGCTCGCGTGATAACTTAGGCGAGGTCCACCCCTTAATACCTGCCAACTCTTCCACTGGCGAGCCACAAACGTAGCCATTGGCTCGCCTCATCTTGTCCCCCTTTTGCATGCGAAGTCCTCTTCTTGTTTCTTGGCATAGTCTCCCATGCGAGGTCATCTCGCTTCGCTTCCCTGCGAAGTCTTCCGTGCGAGGTCATCTCGCTTCGCTCCCCCGCGAGCTATCTCGCCTCGCTCCCCCGCGAGGCCTCTACCCATTGCCTATGGATTTGAATGATATGTCTCTCGAGCGGAAGAGCAATATGTCTATTAGTAATGCTTCCCACAGACGGCGCTAATTGTTTCTGCAAGAACCCGTAGGCTATGTAGAATCACGGTGGAACATGAACAATTATGAATAAGAGACAGCATGGGCAAGAGACAACATGGGCAAGAGATAAGGACATATAGTGGTTCACCATGCCATCGAGGGACATGGCTACGTCCACTTAAGATTCCACTATCATAGCTAATAAGCATTTGGTGTTACAAGAGCATCCATCCCCCCCCCCCCCCCCAAGGAGGAGTAAGGGAGGGAGAGGGAGCATCCTCTCTCCTTTTCTTCTTCTATATCTAGGAACCTTCATTTTATAGCTAAGGAAGGTTCCCTCACATTTCATGTTTCCGATGTGGGACTGATACCACATATATATTCTCCTAGTGTCTTCTTGTGGAGCTTGGAGGAGCACCTTCCCGATGTGGTACCGATGATCTTTCACCATGGCGAGGTAGCTTGGACGTCTGTCTACAAGTTTCATGATTGGTCTATGGACGGGGAATGTAGTTTACTGACTACCGACTACAAGTCCCCCCAAGTTCCCGTTCAAGACACGTCTTGAGTGGGGACTTAATATACAAAATGCTCATAGACTAGTCATTTATCAACGGGCACTTGATCCCAGTCCCCCCAAGTCCGTACTCAAGCCGTGTGGAGAACGGGTCTCCGCCTCGCATAGAAGGGCTGACACTTGGGCGAGCTGAGTACTGCGCGAAGTGCAATGACTGGAATTGTCAGATTAAGATTTCCATGTTTCATCTTGATTCTTGCTTAAAGCATAGCAGATTGATGGACCTGAAATTGTGAAAACGTTTAGCTTCCTAGTCAATTGAGGATAGTTTTTCATTTTCATTGTTTAGCTTCTTTACCATCATCAATATTGCATTTCAGATTTCAGAATGAATACTCATTATCTTAGAATTTCCTTATTAAGATAGGATTCAGTAATTATGTCTCCAACCCACAATTGTGTAAGAACCAGCTGGTTATTTTACCACGATAACGATCTTGCAGGCTGCAGAGCCAGAGGTGCGTGGTGAACAGATTTCAAACATTATGTAATGTTTGATAAGTTTACAGATTGTAGAGGCTAGTACCCTTCAGCTTAAGTAATATATTTTGTATAAGAACAGTGTGGACAAGCAGTTCCCACAAGCCAAACTACAGTCACATGCACAAAATCATAAAAACAGGAAAGCTCGATCTAAAAGGCACTTTAGCTTCCTTGTTCTTGTAGACTCAGAGACTGAAGCACGTAGAGCAGGCATGAGCACCCTAATATCATGGTCTCTCGGGTTTCTATGGACACTAAGATTCCAAACCTTAAGAGTGGGAATGAAAATATACATGCTTCTTTAGCAACATAATGAGACCATGCCATACTACAGAAAAGGGAAACTGACAATTTGTGATATGGAAAGGTGAACTCCCAACCCCATATTTTCTCCTTCCAGTGCAATGAAAAGAGTATAAGAATGTAAGCATGCATCTCTGATCTCTTTCGACCAGGTTTAAATATATATTTGAAACCGTCTTGAAAAGTTAAGAGACTGGTTCAAGGCCATCGCTCTGTACATGTTTGATAATGGGATTTGGGCAGGTGATATTTCTGCTGGTTTTCTGAAGTTAAGCTTCCACCGCCTTCGTGTAGCGATGCCAGAAACCATAAACCAGTTGGGGTTGCAGCATTCTAAGTTGGTGGCAACAGTAATATACGATGATGAGCCATTTGTGTGGAAAAGTACATGTTGCTGAGTTTTGATGGTTGGTGAATGATGCACAAAAATTAGCTTATTATGGAGAGGGAGGGGCACAGGGGAACATATTAGATACACAACACTGGTCCTGCCAGTGAAGTCATCAAACTGAGATCTGAGCTCCCAGATGCTGCAAGTACATCTGGGTGCCTGTGCCGCTAAGTATGGACTGAATGGCATAGGCAAATTTGCTGTTGGACCCCGTTTTAATACTGACTGTAGAAGTTGTGAAAACTCTATATCACGCTAAAACTACAAAAGAACTTGTGTACCAAAAAACTGTCCTGATCTGTTGGTTCAAATGAAATAATCATCATTCAATGCTACCGTCAAATTAGTTACATCCTGGACCGCCAAAATTGAATCGACTGTGTGACAACAGATACAGATACAATGCCTTTAGAAACTGGTGAGTGCAAACAAAGGCCAAGGCCACGAAGAAATATGAGAAAATACAGCACATACACATGTGAAATGCAAGCAAAGAGATGGCGGGGTAACTTGACTTTAATTTTAATCTATCACATACTTGATTTTAATCTTAATCTATCACATTCATATCCATTTCAGTCCCTTGCTCGCTTCCACTTAGTCAGAAGATTGGAAAGCGATCCTAAACACACATAATATTGCTTCTTACAAAACCTATAATCATAAATATAGACACTACATAATTGGCTAACCGTAATGGGTGATTGAACTCAACTCTGGATATTGGAGCGGATGATACTAGTCCCAACAATCTTGAATTGAGGGTTAATTCACTGGCGATGTCCTTCTGGTAGGGTAACCACCTTATGGAATGGCACTGTCCTTTGAGGCAAAGACCCATCTTCCTCGTCGTCATCAAATTCCAATAAATAACTGCACCAGTTATTGAATTATGTGAGTCATATCATTCTATCCATTCCCCATATCTGGGAGGAGTCTTTTCAAGTATGTGAAACGATACAGGTTGGAATTCACCACAACATAAACAATGTACTGTTACCGAACTTTGTGTATGCAAATAAACTGTAAATGAAGATTTCACTTACTCATCTGTCTTCCTCTGATATTTGAGCATCCAATGGAAGCATGCAGAAAACAATAAGAGTTAGCTCTACATCAGAACTGTGAAAGGCATTCACAAAATGAAACAATATAAAGAACAATAAATGGATAAAATTTCCACCTTGCGATGACCATTGACCACAGTTGCCTTGTATAGTGCAGTTGTTCCTGGATAAACTGCCAAAACATGTCTTCCAGTAGGAAAATCTAGGGTAGGGGAAGGGTCATTTCTCTTGGGGAAAGGAATAATAGCTGACATAGGCAACTTGTACTTTCTGAGAGTGCAAAAACAATACTGTGTCAGATGAAATAATAGTGTAGGTAATCAACAGAAGAGAACAAGAAAAATATACTGTCACTCAACAACTACTGGGCTGGACAAACAACAATTTTCATTGCAAAGCAATATACATCCTCAGAGAAGCAGTAGCATAGTGATCTCAAAATAGATCTTTGTAGTTTGGAAATGAATGGCTTCCCAAAATCCCATTAGTCAAACACCCTTAGATGAAAAGGTATCCATAGAAGGAGGAACTAAGTTGTATAAGTACAAAATTTCATATTTTATATATGGTAAGCTACTAAAAGATCGTGACGTGAAAAGGCATTCAATACAAAGAACTGACGAACAAATTGTTAATAATCATCCAAAATGAAAAAAAGTTACCTTTGGCCACTGCCTTCTTCATCGTCACCAGGCTCCTCGTCTAGTACTTCAAATCTGCACATGATGTGGATAAGGACCAAGTAGGATTCTTAAAGTTAAATATCAGAGGAGTGGCATTCTCCTAATCATTTCTTATTAACTAGCATCACATTACGTCCTAATAAACAGACAAACTTGCTGAAAGGTAATGACTGCTCAATCTGATATCATTACAAACTTAAATAGCTTTTATGTAGGTTCTAAGCTTACTCTCTGGTGTCCTTGTCAAAATGCATCACTTTTACAACAAACCACTCGTCCTTATCAGCATCTTCTGAAGTGACCCTGGCTGCTACCTAAAAGTATAGTAAATGTCAATAAAACACAAGCTTGAACAGGATCAATCATGTGAAGGACAGCACTGTAACGAATAGTACTAGGGTAGCCGGGTGTGATAAGAAGAACCAGATTTGATAGAACAGCATACCTGTTCACCTTTTAGACTAGCACAGGCCTCAAGTTGATTTCGGAGGGCTGGGGAAATCCTTGGAATCTCAGAGTCAGTCTTCATTCTCTTCCTTTTCGGCTCATTGCCTTCTGCAGTATATATGAATCAGCTAAATGAAGAGAATATGATATTCTTTTCGCAAAAATAAATAAATAAAACAAAAACCAGAAAGAAAGAAACAAAGACAGAAAGAAAAAAGGCAGTGCCATCTCATAGGAATATGAGTCACTGAATTGCAATTTAAGTTCTGCTACAAAGCTTCTTTTTGGCAGTTGAAAAGCTTCTGTAACTGCCAATTAACTTTGAAATGGGATACTTCAGCATGTAAAGCAAACACTTGTCATTTAATTAAAGTAAATTTTTATTTCTTCCATGCATCAATTTTTATTGTTTACTCACTTACTGACAAAGTTAATCCAGGTGAATATCAGACATTATGAATTTGATTAATTGTCATGAAATACAGACTGCAGAAACTAAGTCTTATAGGAATGGATATACCTATCCTTCTCCGTGGCTGCCCATGAGGTCCAGAAGGTAATAGAGCATCAAGTTGACTCAACAACAAATTTGAAACACTGCAACCGATAGAATCAACAACCCTAACAGGTTAGAAGAAACTAACGTAACTTAAGTAAAAGCTTTGAAGACAAAAACCATGTTGTTCAAAATCATCATATTTGTTATAACCTTGACACTCTAATTGAAAGCTTTTAAGACAAAAACCATGATGTTTAAAATCATCATATTTCTTATAATCTTGACACAGATTACAAAAACAACAAGAAATTTCAACTAAAACAAAAAATAAAGTAAACGTACGTTACTTCATTTTCTGAAAGCTCTTTCGCATGAGCATATAAATTCTTCAGCTTCGACAATGAATTATCTCCAGGCTTCTCAACTACTTCAGGAGCTACGCCATCATATGCAACAAAAGATTCAAAAACCAAACCAACTAATCATCACAAGAAGACTACATAAACAGACAATCAATCAAACAACAATACTACCGACCAAATGCACGAAAACGATAGACATTGTCCAAAAAAGAGAGCAACTCACTGGTGTGGAGCTTCTTATGCATCTTATTAATCTCAATGAGCACATCCTCTTGATCTTTCCTCAACTGATCAAGCTCTTTCGACTTCTCTAGTATCCCCGCAATGTCGGGCGTCGACATCCTTCTACCCAACAGATTACTCAAAACCTCAAAAACACTTCACCTGCAATTCCATTTCACTCAAATTTCAGTAAATGCAAAATTTGGTGCTCCATATATTTTGGGGAAAGAAAAAAAAGAAAACACAAGTCGAAAACTTTCTATGAGTAGTATGGACATTTCACATTTGTGCTCCCAAATTGTAAAGAGAAATCGAATTTACACGGAAAGCAAAGATTGACGGGTGTTACCTGAACCGATCGGGATTATTCGAAATTGGGTAGCTCAGGCGTTGGCTCAACTGGGAAGAAAGAGAAAGCTGGGATCATTCGAAGAAGAAAGACTCGATTTTGGATTGGATTGGAGATGCAAAATGGGAAGAAGAATCTGCTTACCTCTGCCTCTGGGTTTTTAGAAAATTTGTATTTATTAATTTGTTATTGCCTTTTGGTTTGTTTAACTGCGACATCAAAAACCTTTCATCTATATACCGAATGCACCCTGCGAAAATCTGTCGACCAATCAGAAGTCGTTGTTTTAAAAATTTATCCCCATATTGGTCACGTTATTGTCCGAAAAATTTTCAGAAATTAACCTCTTTTATTTTTTATTGGCGGAGTAGTCGGATTAGGGCTGGGCATATTGAGCCCGAAATACAGTCATTGTCCGCACCACACCGCGATATTAGGTACGGTTAACCGAATGTAGGCAAAACGACATCGTTTTGCACACACATCGCACCGACACCGAAATATTATGTGCAGTTGCGGTTCCGACACCATCCGCATTCAAACCGACCGTCCCGTTTTTATATATGTATTTTTTAGTTTTTATATATATATATTATATATGTTGGTGTATTTCCGCATTCAAACCAACTTGGTCTCTTTCTGATTTTCTCAACCTAAATAACCTAGCCGCATCTGCTTATGTTTCTTCTCCCCTCACTCTCTCAATTCTTGACCCTAAACGTAGAGACTCAATCAATCAAACCATAGAAGGATTCGAAGATCTGGGTCTCTTGCTCTCTCATTCTGCCATCACCAATTCACCACGCTCTCTCAATTGCGTTATCTTCTTCTTTTTTTCTTTCTATTTTTCTATTCTTCTTTGAGTTCTCTCTTTGAATGATTTGATCATTGTTATTTGTGATTCACTTGGTTTCATGTATGCTTGAACATTTCGTATGATTTTATTATTGTTGTTTTTCGTTTGTGGTATAAATGAAACGTTTGAGCATGAAGTCTTACATGTTTCCTTTGTTTGTTTTGCACTACTTGGGACAATGGTGATAGGTGGAGAGGATGTGAGTGATGATGAAGAAAATTGAAGACTGCTGGGACTTTTGGAGATTGTGACTTTTGAAGATTGAAGACTGGAACTTTGAAATGAAGATTGATTTGGTCATTTGAACATAGAACTGCCATTTTCTATTTTTTTCTTCATTTTTCTTTTTTCATTTCGATGATTTGGTCTGTAATCTAATTATCTAAGTACTTATTTGATACTATTAGAATGTTGAATTAGTTTAATTTTAGTTTTTATTTCAGGTTGAATATTGAATGTTAAATGTTACAGGTTGAATGTGGTTTAAGTGTTTAACCATCAGTTGAATGAATGTTTTTTTTTTCCAGTTTGAATGAGGTTTAACTATGTAATGCGGTTTGAAGCAAACCGCACCGAGCTGCACCGAAAATGCAGTTTGCATTATTTAAAAACAGTTGCAGTCTGCAAAATTAAAACACCGAAAATGCAGTTCGCATTGCGGTTTCGGCCTTAAACCGCACCACACTGCACCGCGCCCATCCCTAAGTTGTATTATTACGGTCCAAGTGAAAAAAGAAAAAGAATATTTAGGTTTTCGGTTTTAAAGAAATTCTTAATTAGGTTTTGTCTCCCATATCATATAGTATGACATGCTTATTACAAATGTGTCAAATTATATGACACATATGAGCTTTTGAGAGGGCAAATGGTAATCACATGGTCATTTAGTTGCTTTTTCAATCAATGATAGCCACACATTTTATGAGGCATGCTATACCATATGTTATACCAAAATATAAGAATTTGAAGCATTAAACTTCCTTTCGTTATATGTGAATCATATTTAGAATCATTATCTACCAGTCTACCACTCTCGGGTTTCTTAATACTTACAAAAACTTGAGTTGTCCTAATATTATCGACCTAGTCGTCTTCATGATGAAACACGAGTGGTAGGATAAATTTTTTAGGGATCTATGAGCGTGAATATCAAATGAGCGGTTATATCCTATGTACTAGTGTGAGTGTCCCTCACAACTTCTTGCCTATCTAAAATGGTAGCGGAAGAATATGTAATTGGCTGCTCTAACCGAGTTCTAATATATATAATCCATTGATTTACCTTGAAAAAAAAACGCTAATTTCTTTTCCGGAACTACATACTTCCACAATCTATATTTTTGGAAGGAACTCGTTAAATTTCCGTACATCTTTTTTATTGATAAACTAGAAATTACAGAGATAATCCTCGAGAACAACCGGTTCCAATCAAGTCGAAAAGGAAAGTTGGTTGAACTGAGGAGGTACATGATACCAGTGGCGGACGCAGGGTAAAACCCCAATGGGGGCAAGTTTTAAGCGACTCATTCTTGAACGAACACACTGCAAGAGTCAAAGTGGGACGACGACTGTCGACCAATGTTGTGGGATTTTGAGGGTTTTGGACAGAAACGAAGAGAAGGAGAAACAAATAGAAATATAAAGGGTTTTGATCCCACAATTATATCAAGTACTATTATATATGTAATATTAAAATAGATGTGTACCAAAGTAAAAAGTTGGATGCGGAGGTTAAGCGGGAAAGAAAATATATATATATATATATATATATATGTATATACTCAGGCGTCACTTGTCAAAATATGAGTGGGGGCAGTGGCCCTCACTGGCCCTTGCCTGCGTCCGCCATTGCATGATACAACCAAAACTGAATTATCAGCAACAGAGTGCCTTAAGGATGCTACATCTGCTAAAAGTTTGCTACTCTACAAATGAGTCGATATGAAACAGCTACAAACTGGCTGGCAAGATGATGGATATCATGCGCTAAGACCTTAATTCTCCAGAGGCATTTCATGCGACCATTAAGAACCTCAATTAAAATCTTTGAGTCACCTTCATTGATAAGGGCTTGCGAGTTAAGATGATGATGATGATGCAGTTGTAATAAACCTTCTCTCAAGGCTTGAGCTTTAGCCACAAGGACATTTGAGACTCCAAGCTTCTTTGAAGCTGCAAGGATTGACTGCCCTAATGAGTCACGAACAACAACACTTGCAGTTGTTGCTGAATTATTGTGCACTGATCCATCAAAGTTCAACTTATTGGCAGACTCAGGAGGAGGATACCACTTGAAGATAGGAGGAGAGTTGCAGGAAGTTTGGTTGGGGGGAGAGGATTAGCTTCACAGTAAGCAGTATATTGTTGTGCAACTTTATGGGCTAACTGATAAGGGATGAACTGAGTTTGTCTGAAAAGGTGATTTCTAGCTTGCCATATATAATAACAAAAGTTGAAAATTCTGAGAATCAGTGAATTTGGATCAGGGAGTAAGGAGTTAAGCCAAGTGATTAAGGTATTGTGGTTGGTTGGTTGAGGAGTAGGGATTCAGGATAATTGCCAGACGATTTGAGACTTGGGACAAAACAAGGATAAATGGTCTGTAGACTCAATGACATTAAGGCACAAATGACAAGCTGCTGGAAGATATGGGGAGCGAGAATGTAATTTCTGTCTAGTTTTGATTTTGTCACAAATAAGTAACCACGCAAACGTTTTAACTTTAAAAGGCGTCCTCAGCTTCCACCTTTTCTCAAGAAGTTTAGCATATCTATGGTCATGTACTTCAGCATGGTGAAGTTCGAGGGCTGATTTAATTGAAAAACTGCCAGAACTGTCCCCAAATCAGTTCATCTTGCTTATCAGCTACAATTCTCGTACTTTTGAAGACGGAAGTATTATACATGGTTTATATGTTTTTGTTTCGTATTTTACACATACTTATAAATAGATTTAGATTCATGTTTGTCAATAATATATGTGTAAAATTTATTTCCCAATAAAAAAATCTATTTTTAAATAGAAGCATCTAAAAACCAAAACTACCAAAAAAAAAAAGCATCTAAAAACGAATAGATAGGTCCGGTACCAATTTAGTCTGTAGCTTTTTGGTTTTTCTTTTTGTTTGGGCCTTTTCGGTAACCAAAAAAAAAAAAAAAGAACAACAACTAGTGCACGTTATTGTCACAATCGATGCACGTACAAACTGACCCATCATGTAACTTCACCATTATCTGTGCTCCTTAATCTCCTCATTTTTAGAGGCTGTGAGAAAGCCTTTTCCTCTGTGAATCATCGCCCTGTTCTTTCAGTTTTGGCTTTGCTTACCTTTCTGGTCCCTGTTGAGGTACTGAAAGCTTGGAACTAGTTGCATGTGAGTTTAATAACCTGCTGGCCTGGTCCCTCAAACTGTGAGAAATCACATCCTTGTCTTTCACAGCTTCCAATCAAACTGAAGGAGACCGACTGCTACACGTACACTACACAGTCACTACTCACTACTACTTCAGCTACTATAGCTTGCCATTACTGAACTACTTTAGCCAATAGCCATGAAAGGCCTCTGCATTGAGCTTCTTCACAACTCCAGGTACTTGCTTCTTCTTCTACTCTTTCATCTTCATACGTTTTTCTGTGCCTCTGTTTCTTGACACGTCTTTTTAGTGTAAAACTTCTACGTTTCTTTCTGCTGAAGTCGCCAAAAAAAAAAACAACTAAAAGCTGAACCGCTGCACCATTACTGCTCATCAATTCAGGCGTAAAACGGTGGAAATGGACTCGACCATTTCACTTGAACAACCCAGTTTTCTTTCTCTTCCTTGGTTCTGCACACCCAACTGAAAATTGGTCTTTCTTTCTCTTATGCATGCTCACTTTTCTCTGTTTTCCGATTTTATATATGGTTGATGATGGTTGTACATATCTTAGAGGCTACATACAACATCTGAGTTTAAGTCCCATGAACAATCCATGATCACTTAGATAGTTAGATAGATAACCTTTTACTCATCTTCAGCTTTTCAATTTAATTTCTGAATCCTAATTTGAACCAGATTAGTGGGTATTGGAAGCACCGAAGCTTTCTCTTACCGGTTTCAGAGAAAGAACCATCAGGCCTTCTTCTCCTTCCCAAAAGTTATAGTCTCTTCGGCCTCCTTGTAAGTCTCTTCTCATTGTCCAATTACATTGGGATTGATTGGTATGTATATGTTTTCTTCTATAAAGGTTTTTCTTCTTATTTTCTTGTTTCGATTGTTAGCTCTCAAAGATGTTTGGCAACTGTATCGCCTGTGGTAGCCGAGATGGAAGAAAAGAAAACTTTCGATTCAGAGTCAGCTGGTTTGTTAGTAAAGGAGCTCCGAAAGAGTTTCAATTCGGGAAGGACAAAGAGCTACGAGTGGAGAATGTTACAGTTGAGCAATATTGCAAGGATGCTTGATGAGAAAGAGAAAGACATTGTTGAAGCTCTTTACAAGGACCTCTCAAAGCCCGAGCTTGAAACATTTATATCCGAGGTCTAATTCTTTTCCTCTGCTCCTTGTTGCTTAGATAAGTTTTCCATTATAATTTTCCACTTTTGATTTTCCATAGTAGTTTGCAGTGTATTTTCAGTCGATTCTTCATAGAGGTTCTAAGGGCGTCATGTATTTCTGATTCTTTATTATAAGACTACTAGAAAAGAGTTAAATGCTAGGAGATTTGACTGAATAGGCATCATAATCGACTGCATTTAAAAATGTATGCCTGCTCTGTTAGTAGCTTTGCTCTCAGGTATAGAGGTCCATGCTGGGAAGCATTTGTCTTGAACCAAGGGAGTTCCCCCCACCCTCACACACACACAATAATAGGCATCATAATCGACTGCATTTAAAAATGTATGCCTGCTCTGTTAGTAGCTTTGCTTTCAGGTATAGAGGTCCATGCTGGGAAGCATTTGTCTTGAACCAAGGGAGTTCCCCCCACCATCACACACACACACACACACACAATAATAGGCATCATAATCGACTGCATTTAAAAATGTATGCCTGCTCTGTTAGTAGCTTTGCTCTCAGGTATAGAGGTCCATGCTGGGAAGCATTTGTCTTGAACCAAGGGAGTTCCCCCCACTCTCACACACACACACAATAATGTGATACACCGGAACAACTAGTTACACGAGTTAAGCTTCCTTGATGATGCACTCAATGGTTATTGCTGATGTGAGACTAAAGACATGCTTAACTAACACAAGCAAACTTTGATTGTTGTGCATTTGTGTGTTTGATGAAAGGTTCTTGTAATTTTTTTGATTGTTTTCTTCCTGACTTTGGGTTATTTTGCTTAGTTAAAGAGGTGTTTTGGCTTCATCTCCCACTTTCTGATTGATCATTTCAGTTTCTTTATAGAACTAAGAAAAACATATTTAATAATACACAGACACAAACTTACAAGCTCAATTAAGGTATACAGTCGTCAACCAACGAGGCTCTACATCGTACCTGTGTGAGAGAGTTTGGATCTACTTTATTGTGGAACTTGGATTTAGAAAAAGATGGTATGATAATGAGATGGACTAACTGATTCCTTTTTAGGGACCGGAAGGTGTAAGGTTGGTCAAATCCAGATCAAATTCAAGGTTGGGGAAACTAAAAGTGACAGCTAATTATAATTCAGAATTCTCACCGAAAATGCTGCTAATTCAATGGTTCAGCAGCAGTATCTTGGAAAGCAAAAGTTTCTCCAAAAGTTACAGTTTGTGTCCTAGATATGCCATATTATGCAAACCTTAACACATGTGGATTGCTTCAGGGAAAGACACCAGATATGTGCTTAACCTCCCCAGATTGGTTTATTACATTTCAAATAGAGGGACAAAGTACATTCAGTGCTGATTCATTGTTCTGTTTTCAAGGAAGCTTTAATCTAATAGATTTTGGTGAACAAAGGTAAGGGCATAACTAATTTAAACTATATAACATGGGGTGCGGCCTGAGTTTCAGGTGATGCCTTCCATTACATAGATGATTTAGTTGACTGATTAAAAATGTTCTGTAGATGATATCTTTAGCTAGCTATTGAATTGGTTTTCATTATATTAAGGGATGTTCGAAAGGAAAACTAAAGCATTCATGACCTTGTTATCAATGTATCCCCCTGCCTCGATGAACTTCCTGCTGACACAGCAGACATCCAAACTCTAACCTTTGTTTTAAGTTTTAACAGATAACACATGTTAAAGTTGCGGCTCAATGCTTTTTAATAACACATCTATATTGAAATGGTTAATCTTATTTCATCTCTTTTTCCAGTCACTTGATATCTTTGTTTCAAAAATCGCATGCTGGTGACATGTATAGTATTTTGATATATGAATTGATGGTTCTACACTATCAATGCCTTCATTATGTAGGGGTTGGTTCTTCTATATAACATGTGAATATATTTGATATTTGATATTGTATAGCCCTTTATGACCTATTTAATAAGTGCATTATGATAATCAGTACTGATTGCATCTTATGACAGATTTCTACAGCAAAATCCTCATGTAAGGAGGCATTGGAAGGATTGAAACAGTGGATGATCCCACAAAAGGTAATTTGAGTAAATAATTTTTCAGAAAGACTTATGACAGGCTATGCTTGAAAATACAGTATAGTTGGTATAATCTGAAGTACATTTCTTGATACAATTTTCAGGTCAAAACTTCGTTTGCAACATTTCCATCATCAGCAGAAATCGTGTCAGAACCTCTAGGGGTTGTGTTGGTCATCTCAACATGGAACTTTCCCTTCTGTATGTCAATAAGTTGCTGCGCAATTTAAAAGTAGCTAGTTATACAAAACAAAAAGTTACATCTGGGCTCAAAGTCTTGCTAGAGTGTTCAAACTATAAGTGTATATTTAGGCTACTATCCGTGCTATGTAATACAGATATTTTGTTGTCATTGCATTAGTGATGTTTGTATTTCTTTCTACTCTATAGTTTTCCATGTCCTTAAAAGTTTCCTTAAGGTGGTGTGCTCAGTTGAAATAGTTAAATGTATGGAGGTCCAGTATCACTCTTGTAGACTACTTAAAACTATAGTAGGCCTGTGTATAGTCAGCACTAATTTCTAACTCGTCCACCTTGTCAAACATACTTTTCATGTACAGTGTTCAATTAAATAGAATATTGCTTTGGGTATGGGTAACAGGTGCTGTTTTATTTTTCAGTGTTATCAATTGATCCAGTTATTGGAGCTATTTCAGCCGGAAATGCGGTTGTCCTAAAACCTTCCGAAATAGCGCCAGCTACATCTTCACTTCTTGCACAACTAGTAGAGGAGTATTTAGACAGTTCTGCTGTGAAAGTTGTAGAAGGGGCAGTCCCAGAAACGACTGCACTACTAGAGCAGAAATGGGATAAGATACTGTATACAGGTCAGTCTTTTGAAATTCTGAAATCTGCTCTTCCTCATATGAGTTTTTTATTTTTAGTGTGTTTTATTTACATAAACAAGACTGAGGATAAAACAAAGGTCATTTCTATCTACGTTTGTGGAGTTTACAAAATGTTTATTTTTTCAAAGGACAAATAATTGTGTTATGAATATATCCACTCCCAACTTAAGAGCTATAATGTTTATTCTACTATGCAATAATTTTTTACTGCTTAAAAAACCATCACAAGTTACTGTATATAGCACTCTTTTTAAATAGATTCGATCTTGGTGCTTCAGTTTTCCTAACTATACAACAAGTAACATCATAGCATAGTATGATGTAGTATTTGTATTTTCTATGTAAAGGTAGTGCGAGAGTAGGGCGCATTGTGATGGCTGCTGCTGCAAAACACCTTACACCTGTGATTCTAGAACTGGGTGGAAAATCCCCAGCTATAGTGGACTCAGATGTTGACTTACAGGTATTGTTTTTTCTCATTCGATTATATGACTAAGTTTTGACATGTATTAAACTGTTTGTGTTTAAATCGAAAGGTTGCTGTTCGGAGGATAATAGCAGGGAAGTGGGCATTGAACAATGGACAAGCTTGCATTGGCGTTGATTACATTATCACTACAAAAGACTTTGCTCCAAAGTTGGTATGATGCTCTCCTTAAAAAACTTAAGCAAAATAGTAAAAACTATAATGCATGTCATATTAGTTGGTTTATTTGCCCACCTTACAACTTGAGCTTTTAAGTTAGATACTTCAGAATGGAGTTGAGCCACCACCGATATGTCACTTTAGTAGTTTGTTTGTTTGTTTTTTTTTTTTTTTTTGGTGTTTTGTGAAAGGCACTTTAGTAGGTTATGTACATAAGAATATCAGTCTCCCTAAAGGGTAATTACTCGTTTTGAATGATCACTTAAAAGAGTGGTTCACAAGGCATGTGTGTGTATAGACATAATTATTTTCTCATAGCTTACTCTGATATTTTCCCTATTACTTTTGTGTCTTTAACAGATAGATGCTCTAAAAGATGGACTGGAGCAATTTTTTGGGAAAGATCCCATGAACTCAAAAGATATATCTCGCATCGTCAGCTTGACCCAGTTTGCACGTTTGGTAAAGCTCTTGGAAGAGGATAGAGTCTCTGATAAAATTGTCCTTGGAGGTCAAACAGATGAGAAGCAATTGTAAGTATTACTGCCGCACCATGGTATAACTAGGATGCATAACTGTTACATAAATTATCCTTAATATGTATGTATTTGATGCAGAAAAATAGCTCCAACTATCTTGTTGGATATTCCAGAAGACACTCAGATAATGAATGAGGAGATATTTGGGCCACTAATGCCTATTGTCACTGTGAGTTCTCAGATATAGTTACTTGTAATATTTGGCCAAGACTTCTAGTTTTCTCTGGGGCTAATACCCGGCCCGTAGATATGATCAAATACAACATTTTCTATACTTTTTCCTGTGTAAATATTGTAGGAACCTGAAACTTCCCTCATTGTCTCATTGTATCTTCTGATTTTTCATAGGTTGAGAAGATTGAAGGCAGTTTTGATGTAATAGAATCAAGGCCAAAACCTCTTGCTGTGTACGTTTTCACGAACGATGAGCAGCTGAAGAAGAGCTTTGTTGAAAATATATCGTCAGGAGGGATGCTCATCAACGATACAGTGTTACATGTAATTCTTCTCTTCTCAAATCATACAATGCATGATTATATTTTCTACATAGTTTCACACTTCCATAAAAATGGGAAGATAGATCGTGTATAATGTCTATCCTTTAGCTAAACCAGGGGTTGAGATTCTTAAGTAGCAACTAGCAAGCAATCTAAAAACTTACCAAATAACATTGGTTACCCAAACTGCTTATACTGGATTCAAATGAAGAACAGACATCCCTGTTACTATATTAAGATCCACATTTGTGCATAAAACCGATTGACTGAGTTCGCTATGTGTTTCATCTGTTTGCTTCTCAATACTGTATGTAACAAACACCACTACTGCAGGTTGCCGTTGCCGGTTTACCTTTTGGAGGTGTCGGGGAGAGTGGTATGGGATCATACCATGGTAAATTCTCCTTTGATGGTTTTAGCCACAAGAAGTCAGTTATGTATAGAAGTCTCAGTGGAGATTCTAATCTGAGATATCCACCATACACACCTGAAAAGCAAAAACTATTCAAGGCTGCCCTCAGTGGTAACATATTTAGAATAATCTTGGCTTTGATCGGATGGTGATCTATGTAATGAAAACATATATGTACTTTGGCAAGTGGCAACAATGGTGATCTATATCAGTTATTGCAATATGGTTCTTGATAATGTATCATATTTATAATGGTATTTCCTTCCGATTTATTAAGCATGCCATGCGCTTTAGTCAGTATCCATTGCAGCTCAACCAAAGTCCATGTACTAATTCCATGCCTCTCATTCCTCCTGGTTCAAGCATTTGGTATGATATTTTTGTTTCAGCATTAGTATTATGGTTTTCCGATCTATTCAGAATATTTTTATCAAATATTGTCAGATAAATGAAATCTAACTAGAGATTTTTGGTGTAAAAGGGTTGCTTTGACTCTTGTCCCAAGAGCCATGCAATAGTCTCCAGGTACACACGGTACACACCATTGGAAAATGTAGATTCAGAGTGAGAGGAAAAGTTTTGGAACCAATTGCTGGATATAATGAAATTAGTGTCTACAGTCTTAACGAATTTAATCAACCAGAGAAGGTTTTCTAGATTTCATTTTCTTCTGATTTTGTTTATAATTATTCTTAGCAAAACTCATCATTATAGGGTCCCTTCATCATTTGTGCTGATTGATAACTGTAAACACGAAAATATCTGTGACAAATAACAGAACAACACGTGTACAAAGAATAATTTAATTTAATCAATGCGAATGCGGGTTACAATCTTTGTGAATTCCTCTGACTCTATCTCCAAATATAGGTTTAACTCAAGGGTGACAAACACTTGTTCTTGAGAGTTACGCGGGTTGATCACGTAACAAGTATTTGGGATTTGGATTTGGATTTGGTGAAGAACTGGCTATTTAGGGAGCTTAATAGTTCTTCAAAGGTTTAGGATTGGATTTGATGAAGAACTGACTATGAGCTTGATAGTTCTTCAAGGATTTTGGGGAGACTTCTGAGCTCGCGGAAGGGATTTTTCTCTCTCTCTCTCTAGTCCGCTGCTTCTAGTTATGCTCCTTGGTTTTGCTCCCTTCCTCTTGGTATGAGAGGGGGTATTTATAGTGTTAACATTCCTCCACTTAAGACAAGTAATGAAGATTTCTGAATTAATAATATTTCCTTAATCGAATCAATGAATCTTGACTGATTGATTTACTTGCCGATTTTAATACAATCAGATCAATCAAATCTTAAGATTTAGATATGCCCAGATCGCTTTGGATTGAATGTCCTGTTTTGATCAAGATCATTAATAAGGGGCGAGCCATCTCGTAGATATGGAAAGTATCTCGCGAGGAACCTTGATTTCCAAGCAAGCGGTGATTTCTGATCCCACTTCACGGATTCCCCCACGCGAGGCCATCTCGCGCTCGCCTTCATGTAAATCCACGCGAGCGGAGCAATTTCGCTTCGCCTTCATGTAAATCTACGCGAAGTCTGTTTCGCCTTGTGAAGTCTAGTTCGCCTCGCGAAGTCTAGTTCGCCTCGTAAAGTCTTGTTCGCCTCGCCAAGTCTTGTTCGCCTCGCGAAGTGCTGTTCGCCTCGCGAAGTGCGGTTCGTCTCGCGAAGGTCAGTCCGCCTCGCCTTCATTTATTTCTATTCGAGCCATCACCTATAAACCCAATTATTTTGTTAAATTTTACATGTCTACAATAACACCCAATTATTTGAAAGGTGCAAGATGAGTTACATCATTGTTTGATGGGTACGAATAGATAGGTAAGCTGACAACCCGAGTACGATCTGTTTCCTTGCAGTGCATTCAGTTTAGCTTGGGATTTCTCAGATGGTAATTGCAGGCTTAGGGTGTTGATCATGTCTTTCAAGCAAACTTGGTTTCCGCTGGTGGGTGAAGGCGGTTCTTGCTTTGTTTCCAGGATGTAGCAGTTGAATGTCACAGTCTGAAAGTTATCTTCTATGCTTTCGTAAAGATTGTAACCAAGGAGAAGTACCTATCCTCCATGACTTGTAGATACTACTAGAAGGAATTCACCAGTTCAGAAGAACATAGATATTATTAGAACTTTGGATTCATTCATTTGGCAAATTAACTCCAGTATGTTGCTCTTGTTTGTCTTTCCCAATTTCAAGTTCAACCCAGATTGCAACCACATTCTTGAAGAACAAACTTAACAGAAATGAGATTAACAATTCACAATTGGGTATAGCAGTTTTTTAACAAGTTTCCAGTGGCCAAATAAACAGTTTAGCACAAAATCCACCATAACTTTCTTTCTCAAATGTTTTCAGTAATGTGACAACAATTACATCAGTACACAAAACCTCAATTTCCAACTTCATTTCCATGAACAACTACAAGAAAAGAAGATCAATAACGGGGTTAAAGTGTATTAATCATCTATGTAAATGAGGCAAATTGGCCTTCACAAAATCCACCATAATTGCATATTCCCCTATAGCCTTTGTATCAACACCATTCCTAATCAACTGAGGAAAGAACAGCCAGTTGCCGGTCACAGCCAAAAACACCAAAGTCAACGGCCTCGAAACCACCGGGTGCAACCCCCACCTGCCAGTAACCGCCTTCTTCACCTCCACCTCCACCACCACACAAACCCCATGTAGCACAAAAAACCACGTCACTTCCCACGTAGGCTGCACGCGCGTGATGTAATAGTAAATAACCTCGTGCATTAACCCGGACACCGCAAACGTGGCCATCACCGCCGGCAGCCTGGCCCACCGCGCCCCAACCACACGCGCGGAAACGCGCCGGATAGGATCGTATACACTTGGGCGCAGGATATTTGTGACCATTAGATTCCATCGACGGCCCCAAAAGTCTTGAAGCGAAGTGGAGAGGTAAGGCTCGTCGGACTGGGGTTCGAGCTCGACCCCAAACAGAGCTCGAGCCGGAGTGGCGCTCAGGGCCAGGAGGATATCTAAAGCCAAATACATGTGGCAACAGTACAAGGTTAAGATCACATACGGGTGCAAATGTGGTCTGTACTCGTAGCTATGAATGACCAAACCCAAAAGCAATGCCTTCACAGCCACCACAATTGACTTGTTTGGCAGACCAATAGGATTTCTGGGTTTTTGGGTGGATTTGGGATTTGGGTTTTGTTTGATTTTGATGGGGAGGCAAGCAATGGAGATGAAATGGAAGAGAGAAGGTTGGGGTGGTGATAGGGGGCCGAGGTTGAAGGAGAAGAGGAGGAGCTTGAAGATTCCAAGCCAGACTAGGAAGAAGATGGTGGGTCCGCAGAGATGGAAGGAGTGGAGAGTTAAGGGGGTGGTGATGAAGAGGTAGAAGACAGGGAGGAGGGAGATGAGCCTGAGCAGGCCCTTTGGGATTAATCTGGAGACTATGTAATGGCAATAACATAGACATAAGATGGTTGTGATCCATACCTTGATGAAGTTCTTGAGCTCTTCCTCCATTTCTGAATCTCCCTGTCCCTGCTCCGGTTTCGATTCTGCTTCTTCGGTGTTGATGAGCCGCCTTCAGAGTTTAAGAGTTAGATTTGTGTTTGTGATCTATTATTGGTTATAATATAGCTTGGTCATTTGTGATGAGCCGGGAATGGGTTGACTATTGCTTTTAAGTTATTTATCTCTTATGTAAAAGAGGGGTTTTCTAATTGTGTGTTCACGAATATTTAGTTGTTTTTTTAATTAATAATATTTTATATAGCATCTTATACCTTGTAATATACTAAAATTTTTCATAAAAGAGAATTAGATAAGGAGCATGTTCAGCCCTTTTTAGTTTCTACTTTCCAGATGCACAATGTTCTCCTCTTAAGCTTTCTTACACAGTTGCGATTGATACCTGAAGAATAACCAACACATACAAAGGAAAGTAATTCAGAATCATAATCTAAGTTACTACATGTTTGGAGAGGATTATATTCTGGTTAACCACACCTTATGATAACTTGATGAATGAAAATCTACCATGATCAAAGTTGATAACTTGATGAATGAATATCTGGAAAATCTGGTTATTGATACAAGCAAAGAGCAAATTGACAAAACTGAGAAAAAAGGACAGAAAAGCAGAATATAAAGGCTGGAAATTGTTCTTCAAGTTGATGGAATTGGACTGGGCTGCTAGGATAAGGACCAGGTCGACTGGGCCTATACTCTTAACAAACCACACCTTGTGATATGAAGTTATGAACTCTTAGCATCATAAGGAGGCCTTATGAAGCTTTTTCAGATTGCACAAGACCAATGAAAATATGGAATTACAGGACTGTTTCTGTTGCAACTCATTACCGTATCTGCAGCTTTCAAATGGCTTAATCATTAGAGTCTTGTACAGAGAACAATGTACCTTAGCATCCCCTACTCATAAGGAGTGGTATACTGTAGAAATTAGTTATGTGGTAAGTAGTAACCAACTTAACATTCAGTTGTATCTAGTGAGAGAACTTATGAACTGTTGGAATAACTAGATGTATGTATCTCATCTAGTTGAAATCGGACCAGCTTTCTAACTGTTCTTCGGCTGGGATCCATGCTGCTTGTTCCTCATGTCAGCTCAGAATGGCTTCTCTGTATGGTCTCAGTATGGTCCTCATGTCCCAGCATGGCTTCTCTCTTTGTCCCAGCATGGCTTCTCTGTTTAGCTTTCTTTCCTATTTAATGCTTGTATCAATCTCTGGTTAATATAACAAATCATTCTCATATTCCTGTGGTTGTTCATTATCATTTCCTTCATAGTATCAGAGTAGGATCCATAGGGACTGCTTCTGAAGAAATTTTTTGTTTCCTTAATCATTCAAAGTGAAGATCATTCGATCACACTTCATGGAGTCCGATACGGATTCAGTTCTCATTCCACCAAACAACAACATCGCCACCAAAGCAGAAATGCATGATTCCAACCCAAATCAGCGTTTGAGTTCAGTGCTATTGAATGAACTCAATTACCTACCATGGTCAAGAGCAGTTACACTTGCTCTTGGTGGTAGAACCAAACTTAGCTTTATTAATCAAGAAAATGGAAGGCCTGATCCAGCTTCACCCGAATTCAACATCTGGTTCTCACAAGATCAGCTTCTTATGTCATGGCTCCTCAACTCAATGGAACCAAAAATGGCTGAAATATTCAGCTACTCATCTTCTGCGTATGATCTGTGGAAGACAGTAAAGGAAATGTATGGAGAGATGAACAATGCAGCAAGAGTATTTCAGCTAAAGAAAGATCTAGGTGATATTCATCAAGGATCTTTATCATTTGTTCAGTTGCTTGGCATGCTCAAATCCAAATGGAATGAGCTTGACCTATACAGGCCACTCACTGTGGATCCTGCTGTTCTTTTAAAGAGAGCTGAAGAAGACAAGATGTTCCAACTTCTTGCTGCCCTTGGTCCTGAGTATGAGGATTTCAAGAGCCACCTTCTGATGTCACCAGAGCTCCCAATCTTGCAAATGGTGTGCAACACCATTGAAAGAGAAGAAGTAAGAAGGAAGGTGATGAGTGCAGACACAGCTGTAGTAAGCACAGATACACAGACAACTGAAGCTAGAGCATTTGCTGCTCATCGTCCCTACAAAGGAAAAAGGCCTGATCTGAAGTGTTCACATTGTGAACAAATTGGGAGAACAGGGGTTGGACATGTGAAAGAAAAATGTTGGATTCTGCATCCTGAACTCAAGCCTAAATTCAGTAATGACTTCCAGGGCCACAGGAATCAAGGCAAGATGATGTACACTTCAAAGGCTAACTGGGCACACTTAAGCCCTGATGAACAAAAGAGTTCACCTCCAATCCTGTCAACCTCATAAATGAGTTTTCCTTATTCATGCAGCAAAGGCAAAGTGATAAGGAAGACGCCACAGCTATGCTTGGAAATTTGCTGGATTCCTGGCTGAGACTGACATTGCCCCACCTGAAGATATCCTAGGTATGATTAGTGCCATTTCCACTGCATTAGAGCTAAGTAAGAAGCATGATTTTTGGATTATTGATTCTGGTGCCTCAGATCATATGTCCTATGATTTAACTAGTCTTACTCATTTCCAAACTTTCTTAAAACCTTTGTCTGTGTCAGTTGCAAATGGAAGGAAAGTTCCAATACTAGGTAAAGGAAAACAAAAAATTCTTTCAAAAGACATAGACTCAGTAGTGATGTTTGTTCCAGCTTTTCCTTTTAAGCTGTTATCAGTTGGAAAACTAACCAAAGTCCTAGATTGTCTTGTCATCTTCTCAAGCTATAGTGTTCTGTTTCAGGATCGAGTTACCAAGCAGATCATTGGTGAAGGTTTCTACCTAAATGGCTTGTATTATCTCTCAACATTACCAAATCAATCCAAGTGTTTCATGACTGAAACTTTTGATTTCACATCTCAACAGCTATGGCATAGACGATTAGCTCATCCTTCTTTTTATGTCATGTCCTTTTTATTTCCTGATTTTTGTAAACCAAGTGGTATTTGTGAGACATGTCAAAAATCGAAATCTACTAGATTACCATTTCCTATCTCTAGTTCCAAGGCTTCTTGTGCGTTTGAAATTATTCACTCTGATGTTTGGGGTCCTGCAAGGACACAATCTGTTGATGGTTACAAGTACTACATAACCTTCATTGATGATTACTCTAGAACAACATTTATCTATCTCTTAAAAACAAAAAATGAAGTGTTTAAAAGCTTTCAAGATTTTCACAACCTAATCAAGAACCATTTCTCTTCTAACATAGGTATGCTTAGGTCTGATAATGGCACCGATTATACTTCAAATATCATGCATTCATACTTAAACTCTCATGGCATTATTCACCAAACCAGTTGTGTAGGAACACCACAGCAAAATGGAACCTCAGAAAGAAAAAACAGAGATTTACTTGAAAAAACTAGAGCATTGATGATAGGGGGTAATATCCCAAAGAGGTTCTGGTCTCTTGCTATACAATCTGCTACCTACATCATCAATAGGCTTCCAAGCAGGGTATTGAGCTTCAAGTCTCCATATGAGATTCTGAAGGGAAAGAAGGCTGACCTAAGACACTTAAACCTCTTTGGAAGTGTATGCTATGTTCATCTGCAGTCTCAACATAGAGACAAGCTGGATCCCAGGGCAGTCAGATGTGCATTCCTTGGTTACTCTCCAACACAAAAAGGTTACAAATGCTATGATCAGGAAAGAAGAAAGATCATTGTATCAAGAGATGTTAGGTTTGATGAGAACCAATTGTTCTTTAAACCTAGTGATTGTGACTGTCAGGGGGAGTTGTTTGATGATCCAAAACCAACTCCAGTTATTGGTGAAAAAGTTACAGTTCTTTTTCCTGATCAACAACAAGAAATTGAAGAACAACTTATGGAATCAAAACATGAAGATGAGAATTCTGTTCTTGAGGAAACTGAATAAAGGTCTGATGATCATGTTACTAACTCAAAATCTCAAACCCACCCTCAACCATGCCTGCCTAAATCTAACCGATTTCCTAGTCGAACCAGGAAACCACCTGCAAGGCTGTCTGACTATGAGGTATACAAACCAAAGCATCATGTTGGCAATTTTGCTTCTCTCAATAAAGTGACCAATGACCACCATGTCTTTCTCACTAAATTGTGTCAAGTCACTGAGCCTAGAACCTTTGAAGAAGCTCAACGATCTCCAGAATGGAGAAAAGCTATGAACGAAGAGCTCAAAGCCCGACAACAAAACATGGACAATTGTTCCCCTTCCTAAGGGCCAAAAACTTGTTGGAGCTAGATGGGTCTACAAGATCAAGTTCCATTCAGATGGTAGCATTGAAAGGTACAAGGCTAGGTTGGTGGCAAGAGGTTTCACACAGACACATGGAATTGACTACAAGGAGACATTTGCTCCTGTGGCCAAGATGAACACAGTGAGAGTCTTGTTATCTGTGGCAGTAAATCATGGTTGGTCTCTTCACCAAATGGATGTCAAGAATGCTTTCTTACACGGCGAGCTAGAGGAGGATGTGTATATGCAACTACCACCTGGTATTACTAAAGAAGAAGGAGCTAGGATGGCATGCAAGTTACACAAGGCAATATATGGCCTAAAACAGTCTCCAAGGGCATGGTACTCAAAGTTGAGCTCTGTATTGTTTGCATCTGATTTTAAAAGAAGTTTTGCTGACTCCTCCATGTTTATTAGGACTAGCAATGTTGGAAGACTAATTGTGCTTGTGTATGTTGATGATCTCATTGTCACAGGGGACAATGGGGATGAGATTAAAAGTCTTAAGGCCTCTCTTCACTCTACCTTTTCAATCAAAGACCTAGGCCAACTCAGATACTTTCTTGGAATTGAGATGGATCGAACAAAATCTGGTTTGTTCCTCAACCAGCGTAAATACATCATTGATTTGGTGGATGAAGCTGACATGAAGGACAACAATTCAGCCATAACACCACTTCCTAGTCTAGTGAAGTTGGAAACATAAGGAAAGAAGCTCAAAGATGCTACAATTTATCAAAGGTTAGTTGGTAGACTCATTTACCTTACAATAACGAGACCTGACATCACATATGCAGTCAGTCTTGTTAGTTCTTTTATGCACTCTCCCACAACATTTCATCTACAACTTGTGAAGTGTATATTACGTTACATCAAAGGATCAGTTACACGAGGAATTTACATGGAAAAGAATGATCACTTCACTCTAGAAGGGTTCTCTGATTCAGATTGGGCAGGGAACTCTATTGATCAAAAATTTGTAACTGGTTATTGTACATTTGTGGGAGGTAACTTAGTGACTTGGAAAAGCAAAAAGCAGTCAGTGCTTGCTAGGTCCAGTGCAGAGGCAGAGTATCGAGCTATGGCTTCCACTTCTTGTGAGTTAATTTGGCTAAAAGCTCTACTTCATGACCTTGACATTCATAACTCTGCCCCAATCAAGCTGCATTGTGACAATTAAGCTGCAATGCATATAGCAGCCAATCCAGTCTTTCATGAACGTACCAAACACATTGAGGTTGATTGTCATTTTGTGCGCAATCAAGTTCAATCCAAGGTTATTGCTACCTCCTATATTCGTTCAACAGATCAACTGGCAGACATCTTCACAAAGAATCTTCTAAGTGCTCAGTTTAAGTGTCTTCTGCTCAAGCTTGGATCAAGGTCTTCTCTTGCTCAGCTTGAGGGAGAGTGTTGGAATAACTAGATGTATGTATCTCATCTAGTTGAAATCGGACCAGCTTTCTAACTGTTCTTCGGCTGGGATCCATGCTGCTTGTTCCTCATGTCAGCTCTGTATGGTCTCAGTATGGTCCTCATGTCCCAGCATGGCTTCTCTGTTTGTCACAGCATGGCTTCTCTGTTTAGCTTTCTTTCCTATTTAATGCTTGTATCAATCTCTTGTTAATATAACAAATCATTCTCATATTCCTGTGGTTGTTCATTATCATTTCCTTCATGAACGCAAGGATGATCGAGGAGATCAGCATCACTATAGTTACCTACCACTTGCCATATGCGATTAATGAAAGTTTTGAGCCAAAATTTTTCATTAACCAATATATACATCTGTCTGATATGATTAGAAAGGTGATCTTGTCACAGCCATTGTGTGTTGTTGCCTAACTTGCTTAGGATTTAGATCAGTCGTAATTTTCTTACCAGCTAGCTTGTGTCACTCAAATCTATAGCACATGAAGGTTAATTTAACTCAAAAATTATATATAAAAGATCATGATGAAAAACGAATGAAATGAAATAGGAAGATTTCCAGGAGGCCGGTCGCAAGAACTTTACAAGCATGCTATCTTGTAATTGTTCTTGTCATAACGTGTCTAAATTTCATACATGAAAGGTACTGATCAAAGAGTTCCTACGACTTTATTGAAGCAACATATATAATATAATACTGTCCGTATGAAGTTACAATTAAGAACCACAAATTAAATTCCTAATCAATAATGCAATGGTGGACCTGGTAGTCTTAGTTTTCATAACTAGTCATCGCTCAAATTCAAAAACAATAATAGAAGGTAGATAAAGACATGATCGGCCGTCTGCTACTTATGAGGCCATCCTCTATCATGTACAAACACAAGAGCTTGGATGGTATCCTCTATCCTCTGTCGGCCAAATACGTAGCACATAATCACCAACACCCCAATCCTTCTAAAGTATCCCCAAAGAAAATACAGAACAAAGTGTTCATGGGGAGCACGGCCGCAAGGTCGAGGCAACTCAGCGGCGAGAATGATTGGGAGGGTCTATTGAACCCTCTGGACATTGATCGCCGCCGCTACATAATCCACTACGGTGAAAGGGCCGGAGCTAGTAGAGACGCAGTCATTACCGAGCGAAAATCAAACAACTACGGACAACCCCGATATGCAAAGGGACATTTCTTCTCTAAGGTGGGTTTGGAGATCGGTAATCCATACAAATATGTGGTGAAAAGGTACTTGTATGCAACACCAAAGCTACGGTCGTCGCCGGGACTGTCAAGTGTGATGGGTTACGTTGCGGTGACAACCGATGAAGGAAGCAAAGTGATGGGGAGGAGAGACGTTCTCATTTTGTTTAGAGGAGCTGTGCTGGGATATGAGAAGCTTGATAGTACCAAAGTGAATCTTCATTGGTATACCTGATACATTAATCACTACTAGAAAAACACACTTTCTCACACAGATTGTGAAAAAACCATTACTCACCCTACACTCACGAAATGCACATCCGTGCTCCGCGGAGAGGGGGGCTAATGCTCATTACACACGGTTTAAAAAATTTGTGTCAATTGTTAACATGGGTCCCATTAATTTTCTATAAACGTAATTGATTTATAAAATTAACAGTTAGTGTGAATAACTTTCTATTTACACAGTTTTGTGTGTGTAAAATTAACATATAACTCACTTTTTACCGTGTGAAAGAGTGTTTGTATTAAAAAAAAAAAAATTTTCATCTAGATGCCAAGGCCTAGTAAGCCATCATACTACTTGTATGCTATCTCATGGATCTCATCATACATCCATACACCATCATCTTCTAGTTACTGTAGTATACATCATATACCATGCACAGTTGGTTGGTCTCTGGATCTCATGTGGTTCAAGCAAGATCTTCTACTGCTACAAATGAAAACAAACAGGTTTACTAAGCACAATCTTAAATGAATTTTTCACAAATATTTAGATGAATTTTTGATTCAAACCTTTATTTACAGCTAATTCCAATATAATTGTTCACATCTCCTCATAAACTTAGCTCTTTAGCTTTGAAATTTTTGTTGGATGAAAAACAAATCCCCAAACAGATCTGCCAATAATTATGTCATGCCCCGACTCTTAAATTTTACCTTATTTACTAGCATTGTGGTAATAAGAGTTTTTACCGTTTTCGTCATTAAGTGTATAATTTAATTAGTCCCCAGAGTGGTGTTAGGGGACGATTATTTCGAAGGATTTGTTCGAAGGAAGAAATTGTGACGACGGTAAAAAAATGGTAATTTTTGTTAGTAAAAGGTAATTTTTATTGGGATATTATTTTTGGGGCGTTAATTTCGGAATGGGTTTTAAGTTAGTGGGTTGGCCCGGTTTTGGGCCAAGCCCAGTCAGTCCCTCCCGCTTTCTCTCTTTTCTTCCCCGACTGCCGGACTTTCTCCACGGCGCTAGTCACCGTTCGGCTGCCCAGGGACCGCCGGACTGGTCTTGTTCGGACCCTCGCCTCTTCCTCTCTCTTCCTGGGCCGGTGCCCGCGCGCGGAACTCCGCCTTTCGGGAGAAAAGCCCGCCAGAAGATCCGGTTGTCCGTGTGTTTCCGTCGGCGGAACTCCTTCCTCCGGCCGCCATAGCTGGCGATCCTTGACTCAAAAGGAAGCCCTTCTCCCGTGCTCCAATCCCTCCAAAGGATTAGTTCCCTCTTGAGCTAGGTAAGGAGGAATCGGTATTTGAAATTTCTAGGGCTTTTATGTATGTTTTTGATTGACATGGTTAGGCTTAGAATTGAAGTTTGTGCTAGTTAGGAATGTTGTAGAGGAGGTTGAGAGGAAGATACTATCAAATTTTGGTGGGCATTGGAGGTCGCCGGAGCTGGCCGCCGGCCGTCGCTGCCGGCGCCGCCGCTGAAAAAATGTTTTTAGTGGAGAATTTTATGAGAAGTTTAATGGAATGAGTTTTAGAATTTTTGGAGGAGTTTTGGATAGGTTTGGAAATTGTTAAAGTTTGGTATTTTTTGCGGATTAATAAGTTAAAATCCGGCCATTGTATTATTTTATGATTAGGACGGTGAAAAGTGATTTTTCAGGATGTCGGTAGTTATGGAGAATTGTGGTTGGCAGTGAAGTTAAGATTTAGGGCGATATGCATGGTTGAGCGCGAGAAGCTCATATTTAATCATGCTTATTTTGTTTAAGCGTCGGTGTTTTATTTAAGGATTTATTTATGTTTTGGAATATGACGCGAGGAGGCTTGAGCAAAGGAGACCTCCGACCGACATCAGGCTTAGGCCTAAGTTGTAAGTGGACCTTTGTTTTAAATAATGTGCTTGACATGTTTTATTGTTGAATAATTTCCTTTGTTGGATTTTAACCGGAATTGAGAATTTCGGTGTTTATACTCATTTATTGACGTTTATGAGAATAGTATGTATATAAGTAAACGCTAGCAAGCCATACGTGATTTTCCCCCATAATGAGGTACAATTCCATTATGGGGCGACGTGTGCGTTAGACGCAAGCGTCGTAGCCTTGTACGACTTTCTATTTCTCAAGCTTATTTTTCGTATTCATTCATAGAATTCGTACAAGGAATCAGCATGTATATAAATCCACTCGTGCGATTCCCCCATAATGAGGAAAAATGTCATTATGGGGTGACGTGAGCGTTAGACGCAAGCGTCGTAGCCTGGTATGACTATCTATTTTTTTCGAGCTTATTCATAGATAACATACAAGGAATAAACGTGTAAATACATACTGATATATTTATAATTCTAGCCTGAGAGGCCATTTTCTGAAGTTTGGGAGTCTAGTGAGGCTAGACACCAGTTAAGAATTTTTGAGTTAAGCTTTTAAGCTGTCGCTTGTATAGCGCTTTCATTTAAAGTTTTCTTGGGGAAATATTATTGTTTGTCGAGATTATTTTTGTCCACTCACTCTGACGTAATTAAATATTTTCCCCTGGGCTTTTCCTTTATTTTTAAATGCCCAGTTTGCAGAGTTCGGGTGGGGTCTAGAAGGAGGCGATGAGGCATAGTCACCCATATTTCCGCTACTGTTCGCCAGTAGGTTATCTATTTAACCTACTAGGATTTTAGCAGCTCCCGTTGTCTTTTTTGTAGTAGCTCTGAATACTTTCGGAAAAATAATTGTGTATTATTTTATTCGGTTATTTGGGTTAAGCTGAAGAATTATATTTTGGTTAAGAGAGTGGTTCTTTAATTTTTCCGGGTTAGGGTTGTCCATTTTCAAAGGAGGTTTGCCGAGTTCTTCGGTAAATTTTCCTTGGAGGTGGTCCCCGCAGGACTTACCTCGGGTTTCAGGGTGAAATTCGGGGTGGGTCTTGACAGTTAGTATCAGAGCTTTAGGTTTCATTTCCTACCTCCTTGGTACTATCATATTTGCCTAAGAAGCACGTAGTTCCTATAGAGTGGTGGTCTGACCGCGGCGGATTCACTAGCATTTTATGCTTTGGATGCTATGTGTTATTGGGTATGTGTGATAGTTCTGTTAGTCTTGTGTACAAACTACTTAATATGTTTTTCCCTCAGGTACCATGCCTCCTAGACGCCGAACCCGAGTAGCTACCTCGTCCAGCGCGAATGAGGGTGATGAGGTTAGAGGATTAGTTGATTCCATTGGGAATATGCTGAGAGGTGTTTTAGATAGGGTTCAGCACCCTCGGTCGGTGAAGAAGAAGGATGTCTTCGATGCTGGGGCAATTGAGTTCAAGGGCGCTAAGGGACCCCTTAATGCATACACTTGGGTAGATAAGATGGAAAAGGATTTTGAGAGCACTGATTTTCCGGAAGAAAAGAAAGTGAAGATGGCAGTGACTTTTCCGGATGACTCAGCGCATCATTGGTGGACTCTTGCTAGCAAAAATAATGGTGGTGCTCAGGACATGACTTGGGAGCAGTTTAAGACGCTCTTCTTGGGTCAGTATTTCGGTCATGCTCATCGTATCAGGATCCAGTCGGATTTTCGGAACATGAAGAAAAGGGATGATGAGGGTGTCATCGAGTTTGAGCAGAGGTTCACTACCTTGAGCTATCATGTGCCATATTTGGTTCCTGATGAGAGGACCAGGATTGTCATGTTCATTGGAGCACTTGGCGGAGTGTATGCAGATAAGATGATCGGTGTTATCTACCCAACCTTTCTTGATGCGGTTACTGCAGCCATGGCCATCGAGACCAGGGGAACATATAGTGCACGGCCCCGAGATTTCAGTGGTCCCAGCCAGGGTCCATTGAAGAAGGCCGCTTCCTCATCCTCTTCTGGATCTTCAGCGGGTATTGGCAGTAGTGGAGGATCGGAATCTGGTCCTCGGAGTAGAAATAGAGGACATTTCAGGAGACCTTTTAGGAGCCAGTTAGGTAGGCAGCAGACCGGTCAGTTTAGTGCGGGTGGTAGTTCCCAAGGGGGATCATTTGGTAGTCAGACGTTTTCCTTTGGTCAGCAGCAGTCATCTGGATGCTTTGAGTGTGGTGGTGATGATCACTTCAGGAGAGACTGTCCTTTGTTGGCACAGAGGACCGCCCCTACTCAGCCAGTCGGTCAATTTTCAGCTATAGGCTCTAGTGGTGGTTCTCACGGAGGTTCAGCAGCTAGGAGTGGTTCTCAGCAGAGTGGTGGTCAGCGTGGACGTCCCATGACTCGCGCTAGACTTCATGCTATGACCCAACAGGAGGGTCGTACTTCTCCAGATGTCATCATTGGTACGTTGTTAATTTTTGGTCGTCCATCATTTACTTTAATTGATCTTGGAGCTACGCATTCATTTATGTCTAGTAGATTCGCTCTCCATGCCAATGTGTCATCATTGTCTTTTCCAGGCGAGTGGCATGTATCTCTTCCCTCTGGTGAAGTGATGAGAGTAGATTGGGTGTTTAGTGGGTTGTGAAGTGCTAGTGGAGGGAATTAATTTCAAGGCCAATTTAATTCCTCTAAATATTGTGGAGTTTGATGTGATCTTGGGGATTGACTTCTTGGAGACTTATAGAGCTATGGTGGATTGTTTCCGAAAAAAAAAGTTACTTCGGAGTCCAGATGGATTTGAGGTTGTTTTTCAGGGGGAAAAAGATGTGATTTCGAGTTGCTTGATATTAGCTGTGGTCGCCAGAAAATTGTTAAATAAAGGTTGTCAGGCATTCCTAGCTCATGTTGTGGATACAAGTATAAGAGTGTTGGAAGTAGGGGATATTCCTGTAGTAAGAGAGTTTCCGGATCTGTTTCCCGAGGATTTGCCTGGTTTGCATCCTGTAAGAGAGATAAATTTTTCTATCGAGTTACTTCCTGGAACTATGCATATCTCACAAGCACCTTACAGAATGGCTCTAACGGAATTAAAAGAGTTGAAGACTCAATTGCAGGAGTTGGTAGACAAGGGTTTTGTTCAGCCTAGCATGTTTCCATGGGGTGCCCCGGTGTTGTTTGTTAAGAAGAAAGATGGCACCATGAGACTGTGCATTGATTATAGGAAGCTTAATCAAGTCACAGTGAAGAATAAATATCAGTTGTCTCGCATTGATGATTTGTTTGATCAGTTGAGGGGTTCTTCTGTTTTCTCAAAGATTGATTTGAGATCTGGTTATCATCAGTTGCGGATCCGAGAGAGTGACGTAGCCAAGACTGCTTTTCGATCATGCTATGCTCATTATGAGTTTGTGGTGATGCCTTTTGGACTTACTAATGCACCCGCGGCGTTCATGGATCTCATGAATAGTGTGTTTAGTCCATATCTTGACCGCTTCGTGATCGTGTTCATAGATGATATTTTGGTGTACTCTAAAAGTGAGAAGGAGCATGCCAAACATCTAAGAATGATATTGCAGACTTTTGGTTGGATAAAGTGGGATTCTTGGGTCATGTAGTTTCAGCGGAAGGTGTTAGTGTGAATCCCCAGAAGGTGGAAGCAATGTTAAATTGAAAAAGACCCACAACTGTGACGAAGATTTGTAGTTTCTTGGGGTTAGCAGGTTATTATCGGCGATTTGTGCAAGACTTTTCAAAGATTGCAGCTTCACTAACTAGATTGACCAAGAAGGAAGTCAAGTTCGAATAATCAGATCAGTGTGAGTAAAGTTTTCAAGAATTAAAGAATCGCTTGACTAGTACTCCTGTTTTAGCGCTTCCAGACGATAGCAGGGAGTATGTGGTTTATTGTGATGCTTCTAGACGAGGTCTAAGCGGTGTATTGATGCAGCATGATCGAGTGATTGCGTACGCTTCTAGGCAATTGAAGCCGCATGAGGTGAATTATCCCACTCATGATTTAGAGCTTGCAGCAGTAGTTTTTACTCTCAAGTTGTGGAGACACTATCTTTATGGAGCCAAGTATCAGATTTTTACCGATCACAAGAGTCTTCGGTATGTGTTCACTCAAAGGGAGTTAAATATGAGGCAGAGAAGGTGGATGGTGTTGATCAATGATTATGATTGCACTATTGAGTATCATCCTCGAAAAGCTAATGTGGTAGCTAATGCTTTTAGTCGCAATCCCTCCATATCTTTATCTCACCTGAGGATGGTTAGAGTTCCACTTCTTTTTGAGTTGCGAGCTATAGGAGTGGATTTAGCGGTGGATGAAGTGGGTGCCTTAGAAGCTAGTTTCCATGTGAGGCCAGTTTTGGTGGATAAAGTGCGTGAGACGCAGTATAATAATCCTTCTATAGTTTAGTTAATGGAAAGAGCAGCGAACGAAGCAGCCGTGGATTTTTCGGTAAGAAGAGATGGAACTTTGTTGTTCAAAAATAGGCTTTGTGTTCCAAAGAGAAATGAAGAGTTAAAGATTGAGATAATGAAGGAAGCTCATAGTTCTGCGTATGCTGCTCATCCAGGTAGTACAAAAATATATCAGACTTTGAAGGATTATTATTGGTGGCCTAACATGAAGAGGGAAATTGCAGCTTTTATGAGTATGTGTATGATTTGTTAGCAGGTGAAAGCTGAAAGGCAGAAACCTTCAGGGTTGCTTGAGCCGTTACCAATTCCAGTTTGGAAGTGGGACCACATCACCATGGATTTTGTTTTCAGTTTACCTCATACCCGTGAAGGGCATGACGATATTTGGGTGATTGTGGATAGACTCACTAAATCTGCTCATTTCTTGCCGGTGGGAAAGAAGTATACACTGGATAATAAATTGGCTGAGCTGTATGTGAATGAGATTGTGAGACTTCATGGGGTACCTGAATCCATAGTGTCAGATCGGGATCCTAGATTTGCTTCTAAATTCTGGGGAGCTCTTCAGGCAGCATTAGGTACCCGATTACACTTCAGTACTGCTTTTCATCCTCAGACTGATGGGCAATTAGAGAGGACTATTCAGACTTTGGAGGATATGTTGAGATCATGTGCCTTGCAGTTCAGGGGGAGTTGGGATAAGAACCTATCTTTGATAGAGTTTGCTTATAACAACAGCTTCCATTCGAGTATTGGTATGGCTCCTTTGAGACACTTTATGGGAAGCAGTGTCGCACGCCCTTGAATTGTCCAATTTTTGGAAAGTTTGGGAGAATAAGACTTTGTTATGTGATTTGCAGTTCTTTTGTTTTTAGTTTTGATTGTAGGTATATATATTTCGACATAGTCTCATGTATTGTTCCTCGAGTGCATACTAGGCTTAGATATTCATGCACTTGAGGAATTGTAGGGAGATGTTGCAGAAATTTTACCACATCGAAATCGAAACAAAAGAACAGCAAATTTCTTAACAAAGTTTTATTCTCCTGAATGAGATTATGACCCTAACCGGAGGCATAAGGTGAAGAAGAAATGAATATTTGTATGAGTAATGTTGGCTTGTTGCTATATACTTGGTGCTTATTTGTTGTTTCTCTTATGATTGCAGATGCAAAACATGGACAAGAGCTGGATGTTATACGACATGAGTCACCTCTTGTATATACAGGGAATCTTTGATTTCTTAAGATTTGTTGATTATCATGCTGCCCCAGAAACTGAGTGGCACAAGTGTCCCTGTAGAAAATGTATGTGCGACGATTGGCAGACACGATCGGGTATGGAACAACACTTGTCACATTTTGGTATGTGGAAGAAATATACTATATGGATAGAACATGGTGAGGTGGAGGAAAATAATCCTACACTAGCGGAATTTTGAGCAAGTTACATTCATGAAGTTGGGTCATCTAGTGGTACTGTCGACCTTTCTATATACCCCGTTATGAATATGCTACATGATGTTTTCCCGTATGCTTCAAGATATGAAGAAGAGGCAGTTGATGATGATGCCCCCAATGTCAATGAGGCAGTTGACATGTCGCATTATGAGAAGTATTGTTGGCTTCTCGAACAAGCCTAGACACCAGTGTATGATGACTGTCCAGTTTCAGTTTTGAGTGTCATCATGTCACAGATGCATTTGAAAGTAAAGAACAGAACGAGTAATGAACATTATGGAGACTATTCAAAGTTTATCAAAACTTTGCTTCCTTCTGTAAATAGACTTCCTGAGAGTCATTATAAGACAAAAAAGATCCTGGGCGACCTCGGCCTTGATTATGTGAAGATCTACGCCTGCAAGAATAATTGTGTGCTGTTTTACGGAGATTACAAGCATGTTGTTTACTGTCCCATCTGCAATGGGCCGAGGTATGATGAGGAGGCTTCTTCAGATAAAGGGAAACCTATTCCTGTGAAGGTGCTTCGTTATTTCCCATTAACTCCGAGATTGCAGTGTTTGTACATGTCATCAAAGACTGTAGAGGAGATGAGATGACACGGTCTTCCTAGGGAAGATGACGGTGTTTTGAGACACCCCTCAGATGGGAAGGCTTGGAAATCTTGTGACACATCATTTCCTGATTTTGCGGAAGACGTTCGAAATATAAGGCTCGGACTAGCAACTGACGGGTTCAATCCTAGCGGCAATATGACTCTGTCTCATAGCATTTGGCCTGTTATTTTAATGTCGTACAACTTACCACTGTGGATGTGTATTAAGAAGGAATATAATTTTCTGGCATTGTTAATTCCAGGTCCCAATTCTCCGAAAAAGTGTCTAGATGTGTATTTGAGACCATTGATTGATGAGCTAAAAGAATTATGGGAAAATGGAATCCCCACTTTTGACAGACATAGTAAAACTTCATTTAGGATGAGAGCAGTCGTGATGTGGACAATTAGCGACTTTCCTGACTACGGTATGTTATCTTCTCATACCACTCAAGGGTACAAGGCTTGTCCCATCTGCTTAGAGAATGTTGATGCTTGTCGTCACGCAGACAAGATTGTTTACCTGGGTCACCGTAGATGGCTTCCAATGAATCATGAATGGCGGCTTGATGTAGATGCATTCGATGGCAGGGAAGAGCATCGTGAACCACCCGCTATTCACTCTGGGGATGAAATTTTATACAAGTTGAACACTTTTGATTTTGGATATTTGAGTAGTGATAAAGATGTCTTGGCCCAAAATCCTGTGCGTCCTGCTGCACTTGACAATTGGCATCATAAGAGTATTTTCTTTGAATTACCTTACTAGTCCACTTTGAGAATTAGACACAACCTAGATGTCATGCACATAGAAAAGAATGTTTGTGACAATGTCGTGGAAACAATTCTCGACATTAAAGATAAGACAAAAGACAGTATCAAAGCGCTGGATGATTTGCAAAAGATGGGCTTACGGCGTCACTTATGGGTAAAAAGGATGGCGTCAACACAAGTGTTTATGCCTATTGCACCTTACTCGGTGAAGCCCGCTTTCGAGCCTAAAGTTTTCAATTGGTTCAATGATGTTAAGTATCCTCAAGGATATGCAGGAAATATAGCTCGATGTGTTAAGGTGGCGGAACAGAAGATACATGGATTGAAGAGTCATGACTGTCATGTTTTATTGCAACATCTTCTTCCCGTGGTAATCAGACCATATCTGCATCGTGATGTGGTGGAACCGTTAGTAGCCTTGTCCAGGTTTTGGCAGAGATTATGCAATAGAGAGCTGAAGAAGTCAGATGTTGTTGAAATGAAATCAGACATTGTCTATATCCTATGTAAATTGGAGAGGATCTTCCCCCCGACTTTTTTTTCGATCATGGTTCACCTCATGATCCATCTTCTCGAACAAGTGCTTCTTACTAGTCCAGTACATTTTACTTGGATGTTTCCCATAGAAAGGTATGATTATAACCCTAAATGCTTAATCATACATTATTATTATTTACGTATTTTCCCTATATTTTCATTTGTACTAACTATTTTATTTTTAGACAACTTGGTGGGTATAAAGGTTTTGTTAAAAATAGAGCAAAGACGGAAGGATCAATAGCTAATGCATACATTGCACATGAGTGTGTAACGTATTGCAAGTCACATCTCCATAATACAGACGACACAGAGGGCCTCGACCCGACAAGAACACCTACATTCAACATCTCAATTGTCTCTGAAGATATAAGAATGTTTAGTAACTTATCGAATTCAGAATTTTTAAGAGAAGATGAGTTATGTGAGGCTCATTGGTGGGTACTGCAACATTGTAACGAAGTGAAGGAATATAGAGATGCTCATTTGGGACTTATTCAACTTAAGTATCAGAATAGACATGAAAAGAGGCATAAGAAAACTTTTCCTGCATATTTCCTAAAATGGTTACGTTTAATCTCCCCATTTCATAATTGGCAGAAGCTCATGCCCTTTTCGATCATAATTTTTAACTTATATTTTTTCATTTGTTTGTAGTTGACGAGGATGCAAGAACAAAATATCAAGGATTACTCTCCTCAGTTGCATCATTTGGCGTGTATGCCACAAGGGCATAATGTTTATGCGGCTTTTGTAGTCAATGATGTTAAGTTCCTCACAGAATGACGAGATCAACGCCGGAAGACACAAAATAGTGGCATCATGGTAGTGGGTAAGGATAATGTTGCATACTACGGAATTGTTGTTGCCGTCATCGAACTACTATATCCAACATGTATGCTAGTTGTGTTGATCAAGTGTAGATGGTTCAATACTGACCCAAATTTTCTGAGGAGTATGAAGATGGATCACGGGCTATTATCAGTGAATACATCCACAAGTTGGTATGAGCATGCCCCGTTTGTGCTTGCCATTCAAGTAAAACAAGTGTTTTATCTTGATGATCCAAAAGCTGGTAGGGGTTGGAAAGTAGTTAACGTGATGGAGCATAGAAGTATCTTTAATGCAACCACTTCAAGGGGGTCGGGTAGAACAAAATATTGAGAATGTGGCTCTTGAACCATATCAAGAGCCTTTAACTTCTGACATCCTCGACACAGGCACTATTCGCATCAACAACGACATCTACTTCCCACAAGGCGAGTACATTCCAATTTTAGGTTAGGGTTCGATTTCGGTTCATTGCCATACATCCCACCTAGTCACGACTTCATTAACGATGAAGATGAAGATTCAGATGAAATTTCTAAGGATGATCTAGAAGATCCAGATTACGAGGATAGCGATTGAGTATTAAATTTATTATTAGATTTATTTCGATGTGCATATGAACATATAACATTGTACTGTAAAACATATGTATTCGTATTGTTAAAAGATTAATTATTAAATAAATGTATTTAGTGAAATTGAAATATACATCAATTTATTTTGTTGCCACGAAAAAGCATAAAGTCGTCGCTAAAGACATGTCTTAAGCGACAAAAAAGAGTTATTCGTCGCAAAGGGTCTAAAATATAGCGCGACCTAGTTTGCGCCAAATATTTGGGCCAAAATTCGAATACCTAGTTTGGGCCACGAAATATGGGAAAATTCGTCACCAGTTTCAAAACTAAATACCCAAACCCAATTCGAACTCTGTTTATGCCAATTCTCCCAACACGTTGTCTTCACTGCTTCGACCTCATTCCCAATTAGCCTCCCCAGAATCACTCCAAATCCTGATCCCTAATCCCTCCCCAGTTTCGAAACCCTAAACCTTAATCCCAATTCGCCTTCTTCACCTCGCCGGCTTCGACCTCGTTCCCAAATTCGTCTTCCCAATTCCAATCCCAAATTCGCTATCCTCTCTACCATCTAAACCGAGTTTCAATCCCAAGCATGCCACCATTGACGAAGAAAAGGGTCAGGGAGATTGCGTCGGAGAGATTACGATCGGCTTGTGCAGCCCAATTTGATTCCGGTACGACGGAGAATACGACGGGGCCGACGGGAGATGTTGCTGACCAGTCACCGACGAGAGATGGTGAAACGACTCCACCTCCACCACCAACCTCGATTGCCTTTACAACTCCCCCACTGGATGAGGACGAGGTAGACGATGTCGCCGCCCCAGAAGCAGCTCAGGCGACGGTGTCTGATGGTTGTAGTGTTCGACGTGGTACTAAGAAGTCCACCGGACCTCCCCCAAAATGCCGACGAGGGTTCGGCAACCTTGACAAAGTCAAAAGAATTGTGAAATGCACCGGCTTGATCGAAATTATGCATGATGACTTCATTAGAGGATCGTCTTTATCATCAGTGAACAATCTCCTGGTCAATAGCATTGGTTGCATAATTTGATCAAAAGTGAAATTGTCGGCCGAAAACTGGGAATGCATCGGTGACTTTAAGAAGAAGAAGTTGATAGATGGGCTTACAGTAAGAATCAAGTACACTTTTAGTTCCTGAGTTGTTTTTATTGTTCATTATTCCTGTTTAAAGTTTAGCAATGATGATGATGTGTTATAGGTGAACAAGTGTTGATGTCTTGTTATAGATGAATGAGTTGTTGGTGATGTGTTGATGAAGCTTAGGTTTACCTAAGCTTAAAGATGTCCTGTTTACAGTTTAGTAATGATGATGATGTGTTATAAGGGATGTGTTAATGGTGAATGTGTTTAGTAAGGTCAGTATGCTTATGAGGATGGATTTTATGAAAAAATTTAAGTTTGGGAACTCCTAGTTGTTTAAGGTGAAGTGTCTTTCAAATAATTTGTCATCTTCCCTTGCCATGCTTAACTACTATTTAGTTGGTCAATTAGCTGTTAAGATTATAATCGTGCATTAGGGGTTAATTATGTGGTTCGCCTCTTCATGAGCGACACGTAGTCATATCAGCTAGGTCAGTTTAGTAATGATGATGATGTGTTAATGGTTAATGTGTTATAAGTGATGTGTTATAGAGTTGTGTTATAGAGTTGGTGAATGAGTCATTGTGTTATAGAGTTGTTTGTGTTATAAATCTCAATGTCTCTACAGCTCCCCCCACTGTTTTTATTCTTCATTATGTCAATTTACAGGGTGATTAGTTGTTGGTCCTGTTATATGGTTCATCTGTTGTTTTTATTCTTCATTATTTCAATTTTTAGTCTGATGAGGAGTTGTTTGTGTTGTAGCCGTATTTTAAAATTGATTTTAGGGATAAACAGATGTGGGTGTGACTTGAAGATAAGGCATGTACCATATATCGAGATTGGAAGGGAAACTTTTCAAGGCACTATAAGAAGTATGGGAGAGAAACAATTTTGGCTGATTTGATATACATGCAAGATAAGTGGGACTGGCTTTGCTGGCACTTTGAGTTGCCTGATTTCAAGGTAAATTTATTTTGCTGTCACTTTGATATTTATATGGCTAGAATGTTTCAATTTTGGATAATGGTGAGAGTTGTTTCTATTTTCTAAAATGGTTAAAGTTGTTTCAATTTTTGCTTTTTTGGTACGAGTTGATGTAATTGATAGAGTTGCTGATTGGTTAGACTATATGAAAAATAGTTTTGGTTATGGCAAAACATAAGGGCAATACAAACAGGTTATGGTTTCGGTTATGGCAAAACAAACATGCAGGGCCTGGTTTTAGTTTGGTAGATATGAATATAGGGCATATATGCATGTGAAGCTGTATATGTAAGTTGTTAGAAACAGTTTCCTACCAAATGACTTTTGATTACGATCTTGCAAATAAATATCTTGATTACATGACTACTGGCTTACCCATTTCACCAAATAGAGAGAATCTAATTAGGCATATAAATGAATTGGAGTAAAGAATAAATTTCCAAGTTGATCCTCACATTTCAGTTTCATAAGGCTATAGACCACATTAAGCATGTTAACAATAATAATTTTTTTTGCATTAAATGATGTGGTATAAGCTTGATGATCCATTATATTTATATGAACTACGTACTATGTGATTGGCAGACACTATCGGCGGCTAACACGACCAACCATGGTAAGAAGGAGTCGGAGCACCACATGGCGCAGCTACCTATAATCTACAGGGTGGTCCACCACAAAGAGAAGGGTGAGTAATTTCCTGTTATCCTAGCCTACATGGAGACGTATGACACATTCAACGACCCTAAAGCTACTAAGAATCTTGTAAGTTAATTAAATCTGGTGCAAATAGCTTACATATATTGTGCAAATAGATTTCAGTTGGTGCAATTAAACTCTTAACTGCTTTTGAACTGCAATATGAATTTAAATTCCAAATCTAATTACAAGCTTATCTCTTACCTCTTATCTGCAAGAGGAAATACAGAAAGAGGCCACTGAATTGAAAAATGCACAAAAAAATGCAAACTCTGACATCCTGGAGGCTGAGCTCCCACCTTTGGAGTGGGAGTCGAATATTAAGGTGCTTGAAGCAGGAGTCGAATATTAAGGTGCTTGAAGCAGGAGTCGGTAGAAGAGCCGGGAAAGAGACCCGTGGTCTTGGAAGAGCAGGTGTCTGACAACCATCATCTTCCACTTCACGTTCTCGAGTTCATGAGGTGGAAGAGAGATTACATATTGCTGAGGAGAAGGCCGAAAAAGCTGAGGAACTTAGTGAAGAGATGACATTGGTGAAGCAGCAACTAGCAACAATGATTTCTTTTATGGCACAGCAGACTGGGTGTCTTCCACAAGTCCCTTCCCAACAACCTCTAGATGAAAATATTAATGCAGGGAACAACATGGAAGCTGAGAGGAACTAGCTAGGTACATCACTGCATGCTTCACTATTTTGGTTTTTTTTTAGATGGATAAACCTTTAAGGTTAGGTTGTTGTGCAGTTGGTTTTCTATAGTTGGAGAAGGGTAGGCTAGCTAGATGGAGAAGCCTTTAAGGTTTGTGCAGTTGGAGAAGGATAAGATAGCTAAGTTAGGATGAATGGTTTTGTTTAATTGCAATTTAAGGTGTTACTAAAGAGTAAAGACTTTATATGAACAAATTATGCATATATGAAAATTTATTATTTGCTAAATTTGCAGTTTTACAGTTTCTGTTTCTATAGATAATGATGATGATGACAGTGAAACAGGGAGGATAAGGAAAAAACAAATAAAACTAGTCTCAGTGAAAACCATTATGCGACAAAGATAACATGTTCGTTGCACAAGTGAAGCTAGCTTTTGTCGGCAATTGCACCCTTATTTCGTCGTTACAGAACTACTGACGACGAAATCTTGTTCGTCGGAAAATCTATGCGACCAAAATGGACGCTTCGTCGCATAAGTGAATCAACTTTTCGTCGGCAATTACACCCATGTTTCGTCGGTATAGAACTACGGATGACGAAAAACTGTTCGTCGGAACTGATATGTGACGACATTCGTCGTATAAGTGGACACCAGTGTCGTCGCCTCTTTTCTGTGCGACAAATATTTCTTCGTTGCATTATATATATTGTAGCGACGAATACATTGTTTTCGTCGCATAGAGTCTTATGCGACACCACTTATGCGACGACTCTTATGCGACCAACTTTTCGTCGCATAAGTACATATATGACGAATAATGTATCTTATGCCACGAAATGGTTTCGTCTCTTAAGTCGGCCATCCTAGTAGTGTCAAGGGTTATCTTGTTGCAACACAGTTTCTATGTGATATGGAAGAGGTAGTGGGAAATTTCGCAAAGTGTCTGGCTCTGAATGAAGCAGAGGTGGAGGTTGAGGTGGTGATCCCGTCGGAATCTTTGGATGAGGCACCCCAACGATGGTTTCTGGTAGGGGAACTCTTGACCGCAAAGCATTTCAAATTAGATCTATTGGTTAACACCATGAAAGGACTTTGGATCCAGAAGGATGATCCTCCAGATCGAGGGCGGATAACGGCGAGTCGGATTGGGGGTGGGAACAGGTTGTTGTTCACCTTCAAGATGGAGGCGGATCTGAAGCGGGCACTAAGAGGATACCCTTGGTCTTTTGACAAGGCCCTCTTGGCGTTGGCGGTCACGAATGGGGGAGAGAGGATCCGGAGGAGGTCTCACTTGAAACTCAGCTTTTCTGGATACGTATTAGAGGGCTCCCACCGGCCTATCTGAGAGAGGGAACTCTGGAAAATATTGGGAAGCGAATGGGGCAAGCCATTGGTCAGGGGCAGTGGAGCTCCTTACCTTGGAGAGTTCTTGAAAATCCGGGTTGGTATTGATATCACCAGACCCTTAAAGAAGTGGGTGACGTTCAGGCCAGATGGATGAAAGGGAAGAAGGAGACATGGAAATTGGAAATTGAATCTGAAGGGGAGGAGGGCGGATTTTGCAGAGGGGTGAAACGTGATTCGCGTCTTTTCAAGCACTTATTTAAACACTCAATCAAACACAAATACAATTAAAACCCTTCTTTGTAGATGTAGCATTGATAAGTAGGGATCGTTCTTAACCGGGGATTGAGGGTGCATGCATAACTATGCTAAGGTTGTGTAGGGGGGTGCGAGTTTGTTTTAACTAATTTTCCTGCATATTTAGAGACAAAACGTGGCAATCAAACATATAGGAACCCTAGAATTCTAACATGCTTCACTCATAGACAAGCAAACAATCAAGAACCCTAAAATTACCAAACATGCATCATAGCCGAAAATAATACCTAAATCTAATATTTACAAGATCAACTTATCAATTTACCTATCCTTTAATAACCTAACCAATTTCATGCAACCTATTTGGTCTCTAAGTCATTAGCTACGTTTTACATGCATAACTCATAATTAAGTGCCAAACTCGGGAATTGCCCGATATTCAACACATCATAATTTAAACCGGGAATTGCCCTGCATTCAAATTAAGCGTTAGGAACAAGTACGCATGAGTAACCAATTTCAAAGAACACCAAACAAGTCATACAAAACTAATTAGAATTATTTAACCAAAAGACTTCAAGAAACCAATCCATAATAATCATAAGTTTACACAAGGAAGAAGAATAAAGAGAAGAAGTCATTGTTACACTTTTTGAGTAAGGGAATTGCCCTATACTAATCCGTGCTTGATGCTTCTTCGATGGATGGAGGATGAAAACATCTTGGGATTGCCAAGCTATGCCTTCGGCCCTTGGATGTTGATGGAGGCGGATTGGTGAGGATAGGCGGCTTCCTTGGAGACTATGACGTTTTGGAGAGGCTTAAGAGGACTCTAGGTTGATAAGTGATCCTTTCTTCCTCCTCCAAAGCTCTTTATATAGGGGATGATGATGGTGCCGTTTTCCTCATTTCAAATACAACCATGCACAATTATGCTCCATTCAATACAAAACCGTTACAACCATTAGCTATTAAGCTCCCACCATTACATCATGCAATTAAGCTTGAAAATCCGTTTCAACCATACCATTAAGCCATGCAAAACAGTTTCAAATCCAGCCATAACACCATCCATGCAATTGTCAATTAAGCTATTTAAGTAGCCATTCAAAACCGTTTCAATTATACATTCGTTTCACCCAATTTACTCACCACCGTTACATCCATTTGCATTAGCTTCAAAAACGTTTTTGCCATCTAGCTCATCACTTCATGCCATCATCTCATGCATGTAATTAAATATCCTCCATGCAATTACGTACACTCCATGCATATTAGTTCCCCGTCTAGACTTTATCAATGTTCATGCATCACTACTTGCTCCATATCCTAGTCAACATAGGAAATTGTTTCCTAGTCAACACAAGATTCCTTTTTGACTCCAATTCTTCTTTGGCCGAGAATACCATGTAATTGCACATATTTTGGTCCAAATCGCCTCCTTTATTATTTCTCCTTTATTTTCTACCTAGAAACATAAAACAAGTTAGAAACATATTTACTAAGCTCATAACAAAGCAAAATGTAGAGAGAAAGACATTAATAATCAAGCATAAAATGCGTAGATCAAAACGCCGGAAATTACTTTTCGGCGGTGGTCGACCGGAGGCGGAGAGCTCTGCCCACTAGTCAGATCCGCGAAATCAGCCGGCATCGATTGCTCCTCCATTACAAGGCAGCAAATCAGGAGCGATTACGGCCTCAGATAGCTCAGGAAGGAAGGAGAGTGATTTGAGAGCAGAATTGACGCAGTCTGCATTTAAAAGTGTTGACCACAAGCTTTTGAATGTAGTTTCTAAGCGGGATTCGCTCAGTCTCATTAAAAGTGGACCGGAGATTCCGAATGGGCCAACTTTGATGGAGAGTCCAGTTTTTCAAAAGCTTGATAATGCAATGTTGGGTTGGGCCTTAAACAGGCCTTCTCCTATGAGCCCAAATAAAGAAAAAAGGACTGCGAAGAAAGGAGTGCAGAGCGGACAGAAGAACAAATAAAAACAGCAAAATATGGTATCTCGATGAAGAATGTGGTGGTGAATGCTCTTTCCCCAAATAAGAGTCCATGGCGTACTCCCGATCGTCTCTCCGTGATGGGTCCGGCCTCGACCCATCACGAGCCATGAATGTGTTGTGTTGGAACTGCCTAGGGATCGGGAACCCTTGGACAGTGAATGGGCTTAAAAGAGTGATATCCCTTAACATTCCCGATATTATTTTTCTTTGCGAAACAAGGTGTTTGAAACAAGATGTGGAGAGATTAAAGCTACAGGTGAACTATAAAAATGTTTTTGTGGTGGACTGTGATAATAATAGAAATTCTGATGGAAAAGTTTCTAGGGCAGGAGGAATATGCTTACTGTGGAAGGAGGGGGTGGAGGTTTCCCTTTCTACTTTTTCTAAAAACCACATTGATGTTATGGTTGGTAAGGCAGGTGCAAGGGATAAATGGCGTTTTTCTGGAGTGTATGGTTTCTCAAAAGTAGAGGAGAGATATAAAACATGGGAACTGCTGCGGAGGTTAGGGCAAAGTAGTGGGAGGCCGTGGCTAATCGGAGGAGACTTGAATTCTGAAGGCAACAGAGAAGGAGGGAGGCCCCCCAAGATGCCCTAGACAGATGGAAGATTTTGTTGAACCCAAAAACTCAAGAACATAACAACAAAGCTTGTGTGAATACCTCAATATTCATTATTAACGAAAATTATACAGCGCACCCGGGTGCGCCGCGCACCCGTCCATCTCCGCCGTCCATTTTGAAAAAGTCAAAAGTCCGCGTCAAATGGACGGCGGAGATGGACGGGTGCGCGGCGCACCCGGGTGCGCTGAATACGCTCTCCATTATTAACAACTACTGGCTTATATAGCCTTACAAAAGAAACTGAATTGCAGGAATGAGTCAAGTACTAACTATGTGTCCCTAATAACTAGGACTTATTAACAGAGTGAAATCCTAACAAACCCCAACAATGCCTCCCCTAAACTGATTGCAGTAAATGCATTCAATTTACTTCAGGTACCTTACACACACCAAGCAGATCTCTCAACCTCAATAATACTTCCAGCTTAAGCGGTTTAGTCATAATATCCGCAACTTGCTCTTGAGTTCCACAATGCTTCAGCTCAACAACTCCATCTCTAGTCAAATCACGTAAGAAATGAAACCTTACGTCTATATGTTTGCTGCGCCCGTGCAAGACTGGGTTCTTGGACAGTTTAATAGTAGAGCTGTTATCACATAACACAACAGTACAATTGTCTTGTGAATGACCAAGCCTTTCCAGTATTCTACGCATCCATACACATTGGCAAGCACATGAAGCCGCTACCACAAACTCTGCACATGAGTCACCGTTGTTTTCTTGAAGACCAAGAGACTGCTCCACCACCTAATAAGAACACATAACCAAACGTACTCTTCCTGTCATTGACATCTCCAGCATAGTCGCTATCTGTGTATGCAAACAGTCCTTTAACACCTCCCCTTTTGTAGAAAACGCCCATGTCCACGGTGCCTTTCAAGTACCGAAACACTCTTTTAGCAGCTTGCATATGTAAATCAGTGGGATTAGCCATATACCTGCTCAAGAGGCATACTACGAACATTAAATCTGGCCTTGTTGCTGTAATATACATAAGGCTCCTAATTAATTGCTTATACATATAGTAGTATCAACTCCAGCCCCACCTCCTTCCTTTGTCAGTCTAAAACCAAGAACAATTGGATTCTTCACTGAATTACTCTTCTCCATACCAAACTTCTCAATCAATTCCCGAGCATATTTCTTATGACTTAAATAAATACCTTCAGAGCTTTGGACAACCTTAACACCAAGAAAGTATTTCATCCTTCCCAAATCAAACATATCGAACTCATGTTTCATGGAGGTTTTAAACTTTTCAAACATGATTCCATTGTTCCCAGTAAAAATTAAATCGTCAACATATAAGCTCACAATTAAAAGATTACCTCCTTCTGACTTGACAAATAAAGTATGCTCACAGCTGCAACGTTTAAAACCTTCCTTCACAAAATATGCTTCTATTCTGCTATACCATACCCATGGTGCTTGCTTCAAGCCATACAATGCTTTCTTAAGCCTGTACACCTTGTTTTCTTCACCCCTTCATTCATATCCATGTGGTTGCTCCACGTAAACAGCTTCATTTAACTCACTTGTCAACCAAATGGGCCTTCCTATATGCCTTGCACTATTAAATGGGCCTTGCACTTGTCAACCAAACAGGCCCTTTCATTGAGCTTGGTTTTGACAACCCACTTCACTCCAATCTTCTTAGCTCCTTTAGGCAAGTCAGTCAGCTCCCAAGTTCCATTCCTTTCAATTGCTAGCATCTCCAAATTCATTGCAGTTTTCCATTCGGGATTGTGAACAACTTCTTCAAAGTTGATTGGATCTGTATCTGATGTGAACATGACCAGATTATGCTCAGCTTCTCCTTCTAACAAACCCAAGCCTTCCCCACTTACGTAATCTTTCTTCCAAAATGGTGCTTCTCTGTCCCTACCTTCATGTGAATTAGGTGAGCTTCCTTCAGATTGAGGTGAATTCTCTGATGACTCACTCGAAGGTAAACTGACTTCTCCTCCTTCTTCTGCTGCTACCTCCTCCTCAACTTCATCTTCACTCTGATCTTGTTCACCTTCTTCTTCATTATCATCTCCCCATTCAAGCACATCAATTCCAGCTTCTTTACTCCTCCCTCAATTTCAACACTCATTCTCTTCAAAAACCACATCTCTACTCATAACAATCTTCTCGGTTAGTGGATTGTAGAGTCTATATGCCTTAGACTCTTCACTCATTCCAAGTAGAACACACTTACAACTCTTATCATCTAACTTCTTTCTCTTATTGTCAGGCACATGTACATGACCAATATAGCCAAAAACCCAAAAGTAGTCAGCATTGAGCTTAACACAGCTCCAAGCTTCCTCAGGTGTCATATCTTTTACGGCAAAAATAGGGCTTCTATTGAGTACGTGCATTGTCCAGTTCACCGCTTCCAGCCAGAAACTCTTGGGAACTTGCTTCTCAGATAACATGCTTCTCACCATATTCATAATCATCATGTTCTTGCGCTCGGCCACCCTGTTCTGTTGAGTGTAGGCCACCCTGTTCTTGTATTGTAATGTTCTCATACCCTTCAGACTTAGATGGCCATATCTACAATGCCACAAGTGAGTATTATCTTCAAGAGTTGTTTGAAAATAATTGGGGACCTTGGGTAGAACTTTTGCAAGCAGTATGAACATCCTATTTGCAGACATAGCCGTTTGCATAATAAGTCCTTTCTTTGGATGGTACACTTTGCATTCTCCATATTGTATCAAAATGGCTACACCTTTCTCTTGTAACTGCCCAACACTCAACAGATTGTTTCTTAACTCAGGTATATAGAAAACATTTGTGATTACCTGAGTAGTTCCTTCCATTTCCAGCTTGATAGTACCCTTTCCCATAACAGCCATCTTCGAGTTATTCCCAAGCTTCACAGATTGCCGAAATTCTTCATTAATGTTTGAGAACCACTGCTTATTTCCAGTCATGTGATTGCTACAACCCGAATCAATAAACCATACCTCTTCTATGCTTGATTGATTAAGCTCCATATAACTCATCAACAACATCTCTTCTTCTTCATTGAACTCGACATGTTCTGCAAAATGTGCTCCTTTCTTCCATTTAGGGCACTCATATTGAAAATGCCCCAATTGGTGACACTTATAGCACTTAACTATTGCTTTGTTGAATGTTTGTCTGCCTCTACCTCTATCTCTTCCTCTAACACTTCCTCAACCTCTACCTCTTGCTTCAAATCTGTCTTCTCCTCTTACCCCAAACCTATTCTCATGAGTGACCTTGAGTGCTTGCTCATCTCCACCACTTTTCCGAAACTTTTGCTCATGAATCAGCAGAGAGCTCTGCAATTCATCCACAGAAAGACAATCAATGTCTTTCGACTCCTCTATTGAGTAAACAATGTAGTTAAACTTTTCAGTAAGGGTGCGCAAGATTTTCTCGACAATATTTACATCCGGCATGTCTTCTCCAAAGTTTCTCATATCATTGGCCACCACCATCATCCTTGCAAAATAATCTGTGACCGACACTCCAAGCTTCATCTCCAAAACCTCAAAATCTATGCGGAGAGTTTGAAGTTGAGCACATGTCACCCTGGCATTCCCTTGATACTTAATCTTCATCGAATCCCACAGTTGTTTGGAAGTCTCCTTCTGAGTAATGGTTTTTAGAATAGACTTGTCAATGGATTGGAAAAGGTAGTTCTTAACCGTCAAATCCTTCAACTTTATCTCATCCAAGCTTTTCCTCTGTGCGCCTGTCAATACCTCCCCAGCATCCGGCTCTGTGTATCCTGTCTCAATAGGACTCCAGTACTCCTTTGATCTCAGAAAATTCTCCATGATCAAACACCAATGATCATAATCTCCGTCAAACTTGGGAATGCAAGGCTGTGCAAAATTACTTGTTTCTGCTGCCATTTTCACACTCACTCTCTTTCACTCGCTCGTAGTGTTTCTCTCACTCTTTCTTTTCTCATGGTGTTTCACTCTTCTCACAATCACACAACCAGGCCCCTTTCGGGGCTCTGATACCAGACTTGTTGAACCTAAAAACTCAAGAACAGAAAAACAAAGCTTGTGTGAATACCTCAATATTCATTATTAACAAGTACTGGCTTATATAGCCTTACAAAAGAAACTGAATAATAAAACAACAACCCACACACAGCATAACTCTAAGTGCGTGGTACATGATTGCAGGAATGAGTCAAATACTAACTACGTATCCCTAATAACTAGGACTTATTAACAGAGTGAAATCCTAACAAATCCCAACAGCTTTCAGAAATTGTATGGAGGATTTAGAGATGGTGGATATGAATTTCGTTGGACCTATCTTCACTTGGAAAGGTAAAAGAGTAGGTCAGATGATCAAATGCCGGTTAGACCGTTTTATTGCGAACAAGGAGAGGAGGTATCTCTTTCCTATGTTAAGGGTCATGCACATGAAACCTTCTAGGTCTGATCATGTCCCTATATGTATCGATGTTAGCTCTACACGAATAAGGAGAAGGCAGCGTCGTAAGAGATTTTTCTTAAAAGCTCATTCACTTCAAGATGAGGAATGTGCGGGGGTGATTCAGAATGGTAGGAATGGAGAGGAGGGTTTGGACCCGTTCATGACGTTGTGTCAGCGAATTGAAAGTACGAGGAAGGCTCTATGTGAATGGATGGAGTGTTGTAAAGTTTGGGCACTTGAAGGTGGAAATAGAGAGGACAAGGGCTCAACTGGCGTGTTTCTATGACAGGGGAGCCTTAGGCTTGAGAGAGGAGGACTGTGTGGGGGACCTCAATACTTGATTTTTTTCATAGAAAAGTCTATAATCGAAAAAGAAGAAATGAGATAAAGGGATTGTTCAATGATGCAGGTGTCTGGTGTGTAGGGGACTCTGAAGTCGAAAATATTGTTTTGGGGTATTATGGTAAACTGTTCACCTCTAGTAACCCTAGAAATATGGATCTCTTTACTTCGCTTTTCTCTCCGGTGGTTTCTGACGAGATGAACGTGGAGTTGGTCAGAGAGTTCGAGGAGGAGGAGGTGTGGTGTGCTCTAAAACAAATGCAGCCTCTGAAGGCTCCCGGACTAGACGGTTTCTCTCATATTTTTTTATCAGAGATATTGGAGCTTGGTGGGAAAATATGTTACGGCTGCTATTCGTTATTTCATGAACTCAAAATCTCTTCTAAAGTAGGTGAATGAAACTTATGTTACTCTTATCCCGAAGGTTAATGAATTAGAGTATATTACATAGTTACGGCCGATTAGCCTGTGTAACGTTCTTTACAAGATTGGTTCCAAGGTGTTGTCGAATAGATTGAAGCCTCTATTGCAGTCTGTCATTGCTCCTAACCAAAGTGCCTTCGTGCCTGGCCGGTAGATTTCGGACAACTCCCTATTGGCTTTTGAGAATACGCATCATCTGAAGAGGCTTTATGGGTCCTCCTACGGATTCGGGGCACTCAAAGTAGACATGAGTAAGGCCTATGATCGTGTAGAATGGAACTTCATTGAATCTGTTATGCGAAGTATGGGTTTCCACCAGAAGTGGGTTCAGTGGGTAATGGGATGTGTACGATTGATTTCTTATTCCTTCTTGATTAATGGTGAGCCATGGGGACGCTTGATTCCATCCAGAGATCTAAGAGAAGGTGACTCTATCTCACCTTATCTATTTTTGTTGTGTGCGGAGGGTTTATCCCGCATGTTGACGTATGCACAGAGTCGTGACTTTATTCATGGAGTGTCAATAGCAACAAGAGCACCTTCAATCAACCACCTCTTCTTCGTTGACGATTCCTTCATCTATATGAGAGCGGAAGCAGAGGAGTGCAATCGAATCAAGAATATCCTAAAGGTGTATGAAGAAGCCAGTGGTCATGTCACACCCCAATTTTCGAAAGATAATTTTTAAATTTTTTGGCATGATCTAACTTAAAATATAAATATCTCAACAATAAACCCAAACAACTAGAACTCAAAAGCGGAAAGGTAATTATCATACAACCCATCACTGAGTGAAATATTACACTTCTTTGGTTACATAAACTTGCAACAAGCAAGAGAACATGAGAACAATCTCATGAGTTTAATATTGTCTACTCAATTAACAAAACTATACATAGTACAACAAAAACCAAAAAGGACCCTGCCACTAAGCCTTCGCCTCAACTCTGTTGATCCTCACATGCAGGTCTAACCCTTACACCAAGAATTGGTGCACCAGGATTGTAAAATAACAAACCCGGTAAGCTAAAAAGTTCGTATGAGTAAACTAAAAAATAACACAACATTTATCACATCCTAGATACCACAAGAGAGATTTGATCAATAATTAAAAACCACAAGTCCAACACATTACCAAAGAAATGTACCTATTAGTCCCAGATATTTAATAAATACCTCTCATGACCTACAACAACACATTGTGTACCCATGGGCCCCAGATACTATAAAGTATCTCCCATGACCTACACTGACAGACAGACTAGAGCTCTATTCCTAACCGTAACCAATCACCCGGCGAAAGGCTTGGAACCCAGTTTGACTGTCCATTAACCAATTACAAAATAAAAATAGCATTATAACTGTAACCAATCACCCGATTAAAGGCTTGGAACCCGGTTTAGCTATTTATCCAACCATCACAATATCACAACATTATTATCAACAACACAAGATCCACATCATAAGATTTTATCCTTCATAAAGATATAATTATATGAACAATATATACTATTCCACAAGAATAATTTATCAATAATCAATAGAATTATGATCATAAGAACCTCAAAAATAAACATATAAGAAAAGCTTGTTTTATCTTACCTATGAGCCGTAGGCGATTAAGCTTATATATTTTAAAACAAATAATAGCGTAGTATTAATTTTATCAACAAATGATCATAATAAAATTTGGTCATAAAATGAACCTTGGTGAGATTTACTCACCAAGAAATCCCGCTGCAAAACCCCCAACACAACGAAGGCAAGCCAATCACAAAATCACAAATCACCTAAAATCACATAATTAAAAACCTTAGAAAACAAAGTACTAAAGGATAACACAATACCCTTAAACTAACCCTTAGCTCCAGGGAGGACAACTTACCAAAGTCGTTGAACTCAACGACACAATAGAGCTGCCTTAAATCTCCATAACCTAAACTCTAACTCAACCAACCCAAAACAATTAAACCTAAGTCCTAACATGCAAACATTGCTCAAAACCTAGCCAAACTACCTCTCAATAGGATCACAGCAGCAAGGACCAGCTAACCACAGGTGTAGTCGGTAGTCAGTAAACTACCTCCCCTGCCCATAGACCAGTCATGAAACTTGTAGACCGATGTCCAGACTACCTCGCCATGGTGAAAAATCATCGGTACCACATCAGGAAGGTGCTTCTCCAAGCTCCACAAGAAGGCACCATGAGAGTGTAAATGTGCATTATGTCCCACATCGGAAATGTAATGTAAGAGGGAACCTTCCTTATCTATAAAAGGAAGGCTCCCCCTCTAGATATAGGGACTGAAAGACAATAGAGATCTGGAAAAGCAGTATTCCACCCCGCGGTATAGGCTCCATCATCCTTCCCTTATTCCACCCCGCGCGGGATGGGTGCTCTTGTACCCCGCGTGGGATCGATGTACTTGTAACACCAAAGAATGATAAATGATTCTAAGTGGACGTAGCCATGTCCCCCGAGGCATGGTGAACCACCATATGTCCTTGTGTTGTCATTGTTCATACCCCACCATGATTCTACATAGCCCTCCCAGTTTATGCAGAAACATTTGGCGCCGTCTGTGGGAATCATTTGGCGCCGTCTGTGAGAATCATTATGAAAAGTCATGTTGCTCTGCCTCTGAGACAGTTTATTCAAGTTCATGAGAGCAATAGGTCCATCGGGAGGTGCACAAGCCTAGCAAAGGGCTAACTAGCCAGCGGGCCTGTAAGTGCCCGGCCAAGTCCAAACAACCATCTGGCCCAAATATGTCAACAGGTCCAATTAAGCAGAAACGATCGGGAGTTGTGTTTTTAGCCAATTGCCAAAGGCATTGCTGATGGTTCTTCTCTCGGCGCCTCCAGCCGTCGCTTGAAGATGATCCTGCCCGGGCTCCTGACCGTCACCTCTAGCTGTAGCTCGGTCGAATTGCCGAGACCCGTGACACCATCCGTACCGCCCGAGTATACTCCTCCCGGGATGCAGGGGTTCGTCGCCAGCCTCGACTACCACTTCAGGGTGGTTCTCGCTGGGTTGGGATCGATCGACAAGTTGGCGGAGCGGGAGCACCTGCAGTCATTGAAACCTGGGCAGAGACCGGCGTCGCCGATCGGCCGGGTAACCAACATAAGGACTCAAGCCCGGTCCAGCCCGCAGATTTGATAGAGTACTTGGGAACCAACTCGATTAGCTCTCCCGGGCCAAGCTCATCCAGTGCCATCCAGGAGTGATGCGTCGGGAACCAGCTGGTAGCGCTCGGGATCCACCTGCAGTGTCAATCAATTGCCCGCCCGGGATGGGCATCGCTCAAGCAACTCGATCTAGACACATCTGGTCTCACCTGCAAATCACATGGCCACCCGGGAAATCCTAACTAAAAGAAGCAAAATGGTGTTGATCTGGACACCCATTCAGTGGTAGTCAGTTGTATCTCTCCAGGGATCATCTCCACCACTCGGGACCGACCTCATGAGCTCTCCCGTCCGGGAGAGCAGAGTCCACGTTCGGGCAAGAGATTGTGTTTGGTTGGGTGCCCACTGAAAAATTGTTATGGACACCCAGCTCGGTAACAGCTTCATCTCTACCCTCATCCCGGCCCCTGTCCTCAGTCCAATAGAATAACTTCGGCTTCCCGATTGGAAGCGTCCGGGACCTAGAGTCCATGCTCATCCGGGCCCTTGTCCCCGGTTGGTCGGATTCATCAGGAGAGGGAGTTAATATGGGAGTTGGTCTGATCTTGCGGGATCTGAGAAGTGATTCTCCTCTCCGGCTAAAGAAAGAAGAGGGACAAGGGAATTCCGTCTGAAAGTGGTGTTGATCTGGACACCCAGCATCTTGCTCTGGGCACCCGCACGGCACCCACATAAGCTTCTCGGGGGTACAACAATCGATGATTCGTCAAGTTCAAATGGCATGGAGTTATCTGGTGATGATATCAACATGTCATTTGTCTGCTCTCGGTCGGTATGGATCAGTTAAAAGGCATAGAAGAGGAAATACTCTTGGCACCCTAACAACCAACAACTGCTATGGACACCCAACTCGGCAGCAACTTCATCTCTCCGGGCTTTAATCAACTTAACCCCAATGACTCCAAGTTTAAAGAGTTGGTCATCCGCGAGCAGAAAAGAAGTTGAAAAAGGTGGAGAATTGAACTCATGTGCAAGTCAGGGCCCCACCACCTTTATCTCGGGTATCGAAAGGGGAAGGCTCAGTGCCAGTCTAATCTGCAAGCAACGGGTCTCGGTGGTCAAAAAAAAATCTTGTAGGTAGCCCGACCGTATTGGCACCAAGGATTCATCATCCGGGAGTGGTACAGGCATGAATCAACACCTCCTATGTCCACCCATTCGGCAACAATTATCACAGATAAGTCCCGTCCAGATTATGATTGTTATAATCTCATTGGTTTGTGAAAATTCATATCTACTTGCAAGTCAACATAAGGGAGATAGGCAATCAACCGGGAGATAGGCATTCGACCAAGATTGAAAGATTGGCATTCCACCGAGAGAGTATTACACAACTGCATGAACCATTGTGCTTTTCGATAATTATTATGCCATAATTGTGTTGGTCAAATACTCATCGATCATTTGTTCATTGTGAAGGTGCAACAATCCTCGCCCGGTCGAATAAGTTTTGAGGCCGGGGACCGGGAGGGGCATTTCTTATCTTCTAGGCGGACTCCTCAGCTCACCTTGAAGAAATCAAGAAGAGCAAGACCCGTTCAACCCACCTCTTGAGTGAGGACTTGGGGGGACTGGGACCGGGTCCGTGTTGGGGACATATGACTGGTCTATGGGCATTTTGTATATTAAGTCCCCACTCAAGATGTGTCTTGAACGGGAACTTGGGGGGACTTGTTGTCGGTAGTCAGTAAACTACCTCCCCTACCCATAGACCAGTCATGAAACTTGTAGACCGATGTCCAGACTACCTCGCCATGGTGAAAGATCATCGGTACCACATCAAGAAGGTGCTTCTCCCAGTTCCACAAGAAGGCACCATGAGAGTGTAAATGTGCATTATGTCCCACATCGAAAATGTAATGTAAGAGGGAATTGAACCTTTCTTATCTATAAAAGGAAGGCTCCCCCTCAAGATATAGGGACTGAAAGACAATAGAGATCTGGAAAAGCAGTATTCCACCCTGCGGGATATATAGGCTCCATTATCCTTCCCTTATTCCACCCCGCGCGGGATGGGTGCTCTTGTACCCCGCGCGGGATCGATATTCTTGTAACACCAAAGAATGATAAATGATTCTAAGTGGACGTAGCCATGTCCCTCGAGGCATGGTGAACCACTATATGTCCTTGTGTTGTCACTGTTCATACCCCACCATGATTCCGCATAGCCCTCCCGATTTATGCAGAAACAACAGGAAATTAAGGCCACAACTTAGCCTGATGAGTGAGCCCCACGCGCCACCCCAAACTTTTGAATTAGGAGAAACTCACAGCATGAAACTTGTAGATTGAAGCATGGTGAACAACTTTAATACCTGAGGTTTTAACTGGTTTTGACTGGAAACGGCCGGAAAGCGACCTGAAACAGCCGGAAAGCGACCTGAAACACCAACCCGAATCAAAATTCAAAACCTGCAAATCCGGGATCAAAAACCTCAAAATGTGATTCAATCTAAGCCTAGCCACTACCAGGAGGAGGAGAGGATCACAACTCACATAGATTTGCCCCTCGTTGCCGCCATATACGGCGGTTCCGATCGGAATTCAGCAGCTTCCTTTTCAGGCAAGGGGCTCCGATTCCGGCGTGCTACACCGAGCAGCAGCTGCCCAACCTTGAAGAGGGCACCTGAGGGAGTCGAACGGGACCGATGGCGTCCGGTTTGGTGGCCGGATGAGGGAGAACTCCGCCGGAGAAAAAAGGAGGGCGGGAGGAGGTCGGGAGCATCGGGAGAGGGAGGAGAGAGAAAGTGTCACCAGTTTAGGTTTCCAAAAATAACTCCCCCACATTTTTCTACTTATACAATTTTCAAAACCGGAAACTGACTTCTTCTGACCATAACTTTCTCATACTACCTCCGTTTCAGGCAACCACATGTCTACGAACTCGTATTGATAAACTCTACAACTTTTAAGAATGAAGTTTTCGAATATAACTTACCAAAAATAAAGTCAAATTTTGGCCTCTTAAAAGTCAAAGCACCTTAAATAAACTCTCGAAACTTCAACTTCGCATAACACAACACTACCAGGACAAGCACTTTAGCCGACGAAAAATTTTTGTCGGCCTGTTATCTTAATTCGTCGGCTAAGATCTTAGCCGACGAACTTTCGTCGGCTATAGTGTCGCCCGGAAAGGGTCGTCGGTGATGACTTTAGCCGACGAAATTTTTTTTTCGTCGGCTATAGTCCCACAGTTAGCCAACAAAAAACATGTCGTCGGTTTTTTTCCCAGACTTTAGCCGACGAACCAATTAAGATATTCGTCGGCTAAAGTGCGTAATAAATAATTAAAAAATAACTATAGCCGACGAAATTTAGTATATTTCGTCGGCTAAACCTTGTAAAAAATTTAAAAAAATAACTATAGCCGACGAAATATAAAATATTTCGTCGGCTAAATCTTATAAAAAAAATTAAAAAATAACTATAGCCGACGAATATAGTGTTTAAATATCGTCGGCTAAAGTTGCTGGGTTTTGAAAAAAAAAACTGCAGAAACTTTCGGCCACCTCCAATCACGACCAAAATTTGACAGAATCTTCCTCTCAACATTTCGAACAACTTTCTAGAAGAAGTCGAAGCTCAATTCTAAGCCTAAACAGGTTAATCGACTGAAAATATAAAAATCCCCAATTTTAAACCCTAAAAACTTCAAATCTTCGATTCTCTTCAAACACACCGAATCGAGCTACCAAATTCTAGGGGAATGTAGTACTAATCAAACTCAACTTATCCATATATAGAACTCACCAAATGGTGACCTAAGGAAGGAGAAATTCGATCGACACCGAATCCGAACCGGCGGAGTTTTGGAGCTCGATTTATCCCTCACGGCGGTGCCACTCGATGCACCACCTATCCAGCAATGAAGTAGAGACGACGGCGAAGCTTTTGAGACAAGTATGACGGTCTCCGGTGGCTTGACGGCGGAGCTAGGCCAAGAAGAAAATCTGGCAGATAATAGACTTCTTACCATCCATTTTCGCCTATATAAAGAACTTTAGCCGACGAAATTCTTTATTTTCGTCGGCTAAACTCTTTTGAAAATTTTGGTTGACCGCCAAAAAACTTTGGTTGAAAATTTTGAAAATTTTTCGACTTTAGGCGACGACTTTTCATATATTTTCGTCGGCTAAAGTCCTTTGAAAATTTCGTCGGCTAAAGATACCAATTTCGTCGGCTATACACCAATTCGTCGGCTAAACCTTCTAAACTCGTCGGCTAAACTTTATAAATTCGTCGGCTAAACCATTGAAATTCGTCGGCTAAAAGTATTTTTATACATTTGGCATGTTGTGATTGTGATGATCAAACTTGAGAAACAGAAATCCAATTGTCAGATCTGACCATCATGATAAAATACATGCATGGGAAAAAATTCAACTTGATCCGAAAAGAATAAGGGCTCGATCCGGACGGTCAATCTCGTAAGTCAAACCCCTAAACACACGGAAAAGGTCGTTCGACCGTCTAAATTACGTATTTTGGCCGGACCTCCAACTGAAAATAGTTTTAAACCGATGACACGCAACAAGTCGTATAAAAATTTTACGCAAAATAACTACCGAATATAGGGCTACTCATAGGGGGAAAAATGAAAAATTGCATTGACCGCAACTATCGGCACCGAATATTTACCGGAATAGTGTGATTTTTCAACCGTGGATGTATTTCAACATTCTCGTCATATCTTATTTCATGACTTTTTGGCGTTTGAAGGTTTTACGTATAGTTTGTTTTTGAAACGGAACATTTACATAATACTTGGTAAACAAGTTATACAACATTAGTATGCATGTTGTGATTGTGATGATCAAACTTGAGAAACAGAAATCCGACCGTCAGATCTGACCATCATGATAAAATACATGTATGGGAAAAAATTCAACTTGATCCGAAAAGAATAAGGGCTCGATCCGGACGGTCAATCTCGTAAGTCAAACCCCTAAACGCACGGAAAAAGTCCTTCGACCGTCTAAATTACGTATTTTGGCCGGACCTCCAACTTAAACCGATGACACGCAATAAGTCGTATAAAAATTTTACGCAAAATAACCACCGAATATAGGGCTATAGTAGGTAATAGAAAAATTTTAGGGTTTAGCCGACGAATACCCTAACGTATTCGTCGGCTATAGTATGTAATTAAAAAATTAAAAAATAACTATAGCCGACGAAATATTAGGTTATTCGTCGGCAAAAACCATCTTATAGCCGACGAATTATAGTGTATTTCGTCGGCTAAATGAAAAAAATACATTAAAAAAAACAGACGATATTAGTAAACCATACTAACTTCCTGTCATCTTTAGCCGACGAAATTTTAATTTCGTCGGTTAAAAAAACTTTAGCCGACGAAAATAAATTCTTTAGCCGACGAAATTAAAATTTCGTCGGCTAAAAATGACTATAGCCGACGAAAATATAATTTAGCCGACGAAGGAAAATTTCGTCGGCTAAAGTCTACTTTAGCTGACGAAAAATTGATTCGTTGGCCTGGTTTTTTTTTTTTTCGTCGGCTAAAGTCTTTCTTCTTGTAGTGCAATAATAATTTCCATAAATAATTCTTCATTATATATGGGAATAGTACATGGAAAATGATATAAAAATCTGAGGTATTACAGAACAACAAATACACTTCCAAAAAAGTTGTATTTCCTTTTCTAAAAATGTGGGGATGGAAGATCAGATGCAGTTGGCAGAATTATTTGGGGTAGAGAGAGTGGACAAGAATGATAAATACTTGGGTTTGCCTACGGAGGTCAGTTACTCAAAGGTGGAGGCATTCTGGTATGTGATGGAGAAAACCTGCGATAAATTGAAGTCCAGGAAAGATAAGAACCTAACCACAGCTGGGAAGGAGATAATGATCAAATCGGTGGTACAATCTATTCCTACTTATGTGATGAGTGTATTTGAGTTACCAAAACATATTTTTCATGAGATGCATCGGGTGATGACGGAGTTTTGGTGGGGTGACTCGGAGAAAGGGAGGAAGATACATTGGCTAGCATGGGAGAGAATGTGTGCTCCTAAGGAGGATGGAGGGTTGGGTTTCCGAGACATGGAGCTGTTCAATCAAGCTTTACTTGCTAAACAAGGGTGGAGGATCCTAAACCAACCAGACTCTTTGGTGTACAGTACCTTGAAAGCTAAGTATTTCCCTTCTAGCTCTTTCTTGTCTGCTTTTGCTAAGAATGGTGACTCGTATGCATGGAGAAGCTTGATGAAGGGGAAATAATTACTATTGAAGGGGGTTAGGTATTAGATTGGTACAGGAGAGACAGTGTCGGTCTGGGACGATCCTTGGATACCACAGCCTCATACTTTTAGGCCGTATTCGAGAGTTATGGAGGGGCTTGAGGAACTCAAGGTTATAGACCTAATTGATCTGGACTCATCGGAGTGGATGGATGATTTATTAGAAGAGCCCCACTCCTTGCTTCCACTCCTTTCTACTACCCCCCGGGTTCGACGAAGAGCCTTGAGTCCTTTCCACACTTGTGCTTCTGACCACATGATACCCGCTTTTGACTGTGTAGGATCCATGCTTGTCAAAATGCCACACCAATTTGTTCGGAGGATTACGAACACTAAGAGCGACCTGAGCAAGAAACATGTGCAACTTGAGGAGAAGTTATGCCCTTTCTGTAGAGGGGAGATAGAGACTACGACGCATGTCTTCAAGGAGTGTAATGTGGTTGCATGTTTTTGGTTGTTTAGTCCACTTGGATTAAGGGCAAGTAATCATGGTGCTAATAATATGGTGGAGTGGTTGACAGAGATGATGGAGACATTACAAACCAAACAAGTTGAGGTTTTCTTTGTCCTTTTGTGGGCTCTATGGGTAGAACGAAACAAACTGATATGGGAAGGAGGAATTTTTGATCCTATGCGCACTGTACATTGGGCATTGGGATTACTTGAAGAATATCAGAGTCATCATCCTTCTAGCACTCATAAAAAAGTCAGAAGGGAAAGGGTCAAATAGGTGAGCCCTCCTAGTGGGAGGCTGAAGATGAATGTGGACGGGTCTTATAGAGATGATGATGTGGAGGGGCTGGTTTGATTGTCAGGAACGAACATGGGAGCGTGGTTGGGGCGTGGTCCAAGAAGTTGGAAAACATGAGCTATCCATTACATGCAGAGGCTGAAACGGCAAGGCTGGGGTTGTTGACTGCTCTACAGCAGGGGTGGACAAACCTCGAGGTTGAATGTAACTGTGCCATCTTAGTAGCTGCTCTCAATCGACAATCAGATGACATGGTAGAGGTTAGTCGGATTATAGGGGATTGTAAAGTTTTAGTGAATTCTCTTTAAGAATATTATAATCCGTCATATTTATCATGAAGCAAATGGTGCAGCCTATAGATTGACGCATTTTACTAGTTTAAATAGAATAGTGGAGTTGTATTTTGCTAGTGTAATGCTCTTAGTGTCACTCAAGGTAGAGGTTTTATGTCCCTCTCGATGTCACAAATTCCTATTGATAATAATAATGGGTCTGTGGCGGTGCCTCTGATATAGGCAAAGCTATACCATTTCCTCAAAAAAAAAATTAAAACCTCTCTCTCACATAACTACTGTCATATTTCGACTCTTAAATTTTTATCTTATTTACTAGCTTTGTATTAATAAGAGTTTTACCGTCTTCGTCAATAAGTTTATAGTTTAATTGGTCCCCAGAGGGGTTTTGGGAGGCGATTATTTCGGAGGAATTATTCATAGGAAAAAAATGTGATGACGGTAAAAAATGTAAATTTTAGCTAGTAAAATGTAATTTTTATTAGAGTAGTATTTTGTGATGTTATTTTTGGAGTTGGATTGGTATTTAGTTAGGTTAGGGGACCGGTTGGGAGACCCAATTCCTTCCTTCTCTTTTTCTTCTCTTTCTCTCCTCTCTCCTTTTCCCCGACTCTCTCTGCCGGAACTGCCCGCTGTCCGGTCGCCGTCGTCCGGCCGCCTCAGACCACCGCACTGGTCTCAATCGGTTGGCTGTTGACCCAGCGTTCTTGCTAGACCGTGGGAGCTTCCCTAGCGTCGCCGTGAGGGAGTTATCGTACCCAAAAGATCCGACTGCCGTGGTGGTTCTCTTGTCGGAGCTCATTTCTCCGGCGGCCATAGCCGGAGCTGCTGGACTCAAGAGGAAGCCCTCCTCCCGTGCTTCAATCCCTCGAAAGATTTTGGTGAGTTTCGTGCTAGGTAAGGAGAAATTTTTGATTGAAACTCTAGGGCTCAATTCACTGTTTTAAGTCGATTAACTTATCTAAGCTTGAAATTGGTGTTTGTGCTAGTTAGAAAAGTTGTAGAGTGGGTTGATAGGAAATTGCTGTTAAAATTTGGTAGGCTGTAATACCCCAGATTTTCATATCAATTTCTCCTTGTATTATTTCCGGATTTAATGAAGAAATATTTATGGAAATTTTTATTGGGTTATGTGAAGTTGAAGTTTCGGGAGTTTATTTAAGGTGCTTTGACTTTTAAGGGACCAAAAAGTTGACTTTATTTTCAGTAAGTAATTTCCAAAAACTTCCTCCATGAAAGTTGTAGAGCAATACGAGTTCGTAGACACGCGGCATGCGTAAAACGGATGTCGTATGAGAAAATTATAGTCAACGGAAGTTCGTGGAAGTTGGATTAAATAGAAAAGTTTGGGGGTAGAAAACCTAATTTTAGAAAACCCAACTCCCTCTCTCTCTTCTCTCTCCCCGAGCCGCACGCACAACCAGATCTTTGCCGGAGCAGAAGTGCGCCGTCCGGCCACCAAAGGCGACGCCACCGGTCCCATTCGATTCACACCGACCTCCTCTCCATTCCTGGGGTAGCCCCGCTTGTCGTCGATTCCCCCACACTTAGCTTTTGCTAGTCCCTTAGCAAAATCTAAAGCAAAGAAAACAAAACAAAGACTCAAAATAAACTATGCCTTCAACATTATTGTCTCAAAAATCTCTTACTTTTATGGCATCAAGATTAACATTCAATCAAGAATCAATTATGAGTAATTCGAGAGTTAATTAAAACATATACTCCGCATATAAGCATGTAAGACACGGGGGTGACAATGGTGATGGGTGGAGCTCAGCATGTATCCAACAAGTATGATTCAACCTCACAAGATTACCACTCTTTCTTCTCTCAGAATCAAGGTTAATGCTTAAAAGTTTTTTCACTCAATGTATATATGTGAGAGAATAAGAAAACAAGTAGGCTCACCTATAAAGAAAGAAACACACTTTGTGAAATTAAAAAGATCTCATAAAAGATATCAACTACTTGCCAAACGGACCAACCCATATGCTCAACTTTTGTAGCCAATCTCCACAGATTGATGGCTGCCCATCTTTTGGATCATAAAAGAACTTTATCAAGGTTATAATTTGGTTAAGGCTAGGGTTTAATGAAACAAATGATAAGGAATTGCAAATCATCCTTAAAAACCTAGTAGAGCCATAATATCACATTTAAACATTCATGAATGAGGACAAAGACCATATATCACATCATTAGGTCTTCAATTTAAAACAAACTTCTCCATCACAAAGGAAGACTTAATCCATATTTTCATCATTATTTTTTTTTTCAATGCCGACACATTCATTATTTTTTTTTGGCAACACATTTTTTTTAATGAACAAGTCATTCCCCCTACACTTGTTATTCATCATCCTTCCATACGTACAATACATCACAAAATAAGCTCTACTAGGCCCTAAGGACAAAGGTAGAGATATCACTACATTAAGATCAAGGTGAGGATTACATGGGTGATGACAAAAAGGTTTAACGTAGGCTCAAAGGGGTTAACTAAGGGGTGTGCAACGCACACAAATGGGGACATATGGAAATTTGGCAATGGTGGAAATTGTAAGTCCTTTTAATCCCTTCCAAAATCAGAACATATATCGATAAAAGTCTCAATTAACACAAAAGTGAGTTCTAGCACTAGAGTCCGTTAAACTTAATCTGCGGCAAGCAGTCAATCAAGAAGAAAGATAATGAGATTGCTAAGAATTGCCAAGAAAATAGATGATGATTTATTCAATAAGCACTCAGAAAGAATAGCACAATAAAGCTCAAATCTCACCAGGGTAATTATGAATCAAAACTCATTATCAACATGCTCAAAATTCTGTATCAATGTCAACGAAAAACCACATCTACTACACACTCATATTCTTAGTATATATCGTAATTAACCAAAGAATTCATTTAACATCATCTCAATCTTGTAATCCTCTTTTAGCCATAATTTCAGAGATATATACTCATCCTAGACAGTTGAAAGACATGATGACTCACAGAAAAAAAAAAAACAAAACAAAACATGTGTGCATTTCCTTCTCCCACACTTAAACTATGCATTGTCTACAATGTGAGAACAATATAGACCATGCAATGCATAATAGATGTATAGAGGAAAGTGAACAAAACAAAAGGTAGAAGGTGAGAAAAGCTCCCTCATTGTGTGCTCTGCAGCCAACTTTCAGCTGATATAAGTCCCTGTTACAGCATCTAATGTCTGAAATTCCAATTGGAGATGAAAGATGGTGTTGCTAGCTTTATGTGCATATGTGGCACGTTTCCTAACTCCAAATGGATTGAAAATGGCAGCCCTGCAAAGTTAGAAGAAAAACATAGTTTGCACAGAAAAGCTGAGAGATGGACCTTTACTGTTTCAAACCAGATTTCCGGTGAGTTCCGGTGCCGGAATGTAAAATTTCTATAAATCAAAGTTGAAGCTAATTCAACAAGAGTTTTAGGCATATATAGCTTTCCTCCACAGCATGGCTGGAAGTATCCCCTGTTTTGACCTTTTCCCGGCTGTACTGCATAACTTCTGGTTTACTGGCAGTGACCTTGCTGCCTTCAACAGCGAACTAAGAATGACTCAGGTCTCCAAATCCATTTCTGTAAAATCCTACAAAAACTAGACTCAGAGATCTTTCTTTTCATATAAATTACACATTCCCAGGTGTTGTGAGCTGCAAACCTTAGCCCTCCAAAGTCAGCAGACTGCTTTTGGTGAGAACACTGTTTTGGTTGAATTTGGAGTTTTCTTTAACTCTTCTCAACTCTCACCTGCACACACGCAAAACACATCAAAACAAACAAAATAAAGAAAAGTGTAGACAGTTGCCTCCCAACGGCTTTTCAAAAAGAATAATTAGGAGGCTTAGGTCGCGGTTCAATTAAATGCTTGACCCTCTTCAAAGATATTTCATGGTCATTTGGTAGCAATTTGAGTAACTTAGGAGCAATGGATATATACGATATGAAGCTTCTCTTTTTCTTTCTCTTCTTCCATTGTCTCCAACTTTTCTCAATCACAACAAGAATCTCCTTATGCGATTTGAGATATTCAGGTACCACCATATCCACATGCTCAACAAACTCAAATAATTCTTGGATGCGAAGAACATGTGTAGAGCTTGAGTGATGGAGTAAAGAATCATGTTGTCTGCCAGATCCATGTGCCAGCAATATAGCTTCAAATGTAGGAGGTTGGATGGACTCCTCTTTGAAGCAATCCTCAGGAGTCTCAACATTGCGTGGCTCTTCATTGTACTACAAATCTGTTTCTTCATCCTTGAAAAATATTGAATCATGGAGTGTTGCATCATGAGGTTGACACGGAGATGAAGTTGCGGAAAGTTCATGTGGAGTTGTCATCAATGGCAAGGGCTGCTCTTGAGATATTAAGATGTCCAAACTCCTTTTAGTTTCTGCCCAACTGTTATTGAAAGCTTCTTGCTCCTCAATCCGAGCTTTATTTGAAGCAGCTAGAGCCTCATTCATCTCATTTAGAGACTTGATCATCTCATCGTAGTAATTTAACTTAGCTGAGATTTGATGAGATGGTGCTTGTGTCCAGTAGTCATGGAATGAATATGGCGAAGATTGGAACTCATTGGAAAATCCTTGTTGCATATCCGTATTGGTGTTCCATGAAGAATAAGGAGGATCATCTCATACTGTATTTTGTTGAGGTGAATAGTAATCATTCCAATGCCCTTGGTTCTCTTAAAATCCTCCAAGCATATTTTTATCATAGTATCTTTGATATTGAATGCTTGGACATGTCTCCATTGAATGGCCTACCATGGAGCATCTAGAACACACCTCGTAAGGTTGATTCCACATTGAAAGACAAAACAGAAACTTTAGTTAGTAATATGTACACAAATTAATCTCAAGTAAAAAAATAAAAAATAATCTAATGTGAGAAGTTATAAAAACAGAAATATACAAACAAGAACTAAAGCAAATTGCTAGGGATTTTTCAATCCCCGGCAACGGCGCCAAAATTGATAGCGACCGAAACCGGGCGTTTCAATTAAAAACTCTTTTGTGTCAATTGTAGTATATAGCAAATAAAGGTATCGTTATAAAAGTCGGGGATTGAGGGTACCTTTACAATTTACGTTAGTTACAAAACAAGAGAAAATAAAAGATGATAGTACTAGAGATATGAGGTTTTGTGATTATAAACAAAAGAAAACAAAGAAACAAAATAAAACAGAAAATATCAGAAGGATGAGACGTTAGAGACTTGGAAATCCACCACCAAGTATGTTTCAAGACATGTTAACAACCAAAGCTTCAATTATTAAATTGCAAATTGGTATCAATCAAGAACAAACCATGAACGCACTGCGTAAGTCCTTATTACTTCCCTAAATTACTTAAGCAAGATGAACGCACCGTTACCAAGCCTTTAGAATAACCAATCAAGGTATAAACGCTATCCTCTCAAACAAATTATTCTAAGCATTAAGATCAATGAAAGTTTGATTGAACAAGTATGCAAAACTAGTGTGGAACGCCTACCTAGCATGCAATCCTTTTTATTTGGTTTCACCTATTGTCCTATAGGTTTTACTACTTTGAAATAAGCTTTTTAACCATTTAGGAGATTAATCAACCTATTTCTAGCCCCACTCACAAGTTCATAATGTTCTATGTTGCGCATACATGAACATAAACAAGTAAGAGTTCCCCATAAACCAAAACCAAATAAACAATTTGAAAGACTCAATAATTTGAACCTAAGGTTCAAAACAATATCTAAAACATTCTTGGGGCTTCAAACCTTGCCCCTAACTAAGAGAAATTAGCCACACATAGCTGCAAAATCACACAAGGAGAATAAAAGATGACAAAGGAAAGGTAAACCGTGGATGATGGAGAGATCGATGATGGCTTGACTGCTTCCTTGTGCGAGTTCGCAACTCTGGAGGTTCTGATGATGTGAGATCGCTGGCCTCCTCTAATCTTCATGTCCTCCCTTCTTTTCGTCCTCTTTTGTCTCTTTTGAGCTCCTCGGTTTTATTTATGACTTAAAAACACAAACTTAGTTAATATGAATATTATTAAAGGAGTTACATAGCTAAATAGGGTCGGAAATACATTATAAATGTAGCATTTTGTTCTCCTATCACTGCCTGGACGCCGCCACGAGGTGGAGGAACTATTACGGTCTCGCCTGCGTTCTTCTTCTTCCGGCCACCAATCGAGACTCCGCCGGTCCCGTTCGACTCACACGGACGCCCTCTTCAATCCTAGGTTAGTGTAGCACGACGTTGCAAGCCAGAGATAGAGTTCTTAGCCGGAAAAGAGCTCGGCTGTGTCACCGATTGGAACCACCGTTTGCGGGGGCGATGAGGGGCAGCAATAGGTGAGTTTTGGTCGTCTCCTCCTTCTGGTTATGGGTAGGCTTAGTTTGAAGCAAGATATTGAGGTTTTGAGCATGAACTGGAGATTGAAGTTTGAACCCGTTTTGGTGTTCGAGGCATTTTTCGGCTAAACTGGTTGAACCTCCAAGTATTAAAGTTGTTCACCATGCTTCAATCTACAAGTTTTATGTTTTGAGTTTTCTCAATTTAGGAAGTTGGTGGTGGTGCGTGGGGCCCACTCGTCACCGCCTGTGGTGGCGCGTGGGAGTGCGTCCGGGCAGGGTAAGGGCTTTGGTTGCTGTGTTAGGTAGTCCTTGTTGTTGCTAGTGTGTTGTTGGTGTGGGAAGAATAAGTGTTGGTTCGGCTTTTTGCATCTTAGGTGCTAAGTTGTTCATGGTGTTAATTAGATCGGAAACTTAGAAAATTTGATTCTTGGAGGTAGTAACGGTTTGTTGTTGAGTGTCCAATGACCTTGAGAGGTCTTGGAGGAAGGATTGCCCTTCTTTGGGCAACCTTTCGGTTAAGGGTACTTTAATCCTTGTTGAGAAATTACTAAGGTTTTAATTGTGTAATTTTAGGTGATTTGTGAGGTTATGGTTAGCTTGGCTCTTGTGTTTTTGTGAAGACGCAGCAGGAGTATTTAGGTGAGTAACATCTCACCAAGGTTCACTTGGAACCAATTTCTTATGGAATTATGATGATGATGATGATTATTATGTTGATGATGATGATTTTGATGATTAAATAACGATGAAAATGTTGATTATAATGTTGATGAGAATGATGATGACGATAATTATTATGATGATCGATTTTTGATGATGATTTTGATGATGATTATAATTTAAAAATTATGTTTTTGTTGTTTTATAATATATGAGGTTGATCGCCAACGGCTCATAGATAAGTTAAAACAAGTTTTCCTATTTTATGATTATTTTTAAGGTTATGATTTTTTGCCTATTTTGTGTAAGTATTGAATTTTTAGTTAGGAACTTAATTATGCTTCTGGAACAGGACGTGAGGAGACTCGAGCAGAAGAGGCCTCGGATCAACATCAGGCTTAGGCCTAATTTGTGAGTGGACTTTGTTTTAATTTAAAAGCATGTGATGCATTATTTTGTTGATCAGTTATTCTTCTGCTGGGATTTATTGTTTTTTCGGATATTTGGTAATTTTCATCATTTTTGGACTTACCGAAAATGAGATTTTCGGTGAATATGTATATGGATATTATGAGGATAGTATGTATAATAAATGCTAGCTAGCCATATGTGCTTGTTCCGTCATAATAAGGTAAATTTCATTATGGCGTGACGTGAGCGGTAGACGTAAGCGTCTTAGCCCTATATGAAAACTAATTTCTCATATTTTCTTATAGGTTTTCATATAAGGAATTTGCACGTATATACATCCGTCTTGTTCCGTCTAATGAGGTAAAATTCTAGTATGGCGCGACGTGAGCGTTAGACTCAAGCATCGTAGCCTTTTTGTATGAATTTTTATCCTTCTTATATTTTTTTCATATAATTCGTACAAGAAATTTGACGAATGTAAATATATACATATACATTTGTATATAGTTTAGCCTGAGAGGCTTTATTTGTTTAAGTTTGGAGACTAGCCGGAGCTAGTCATGTAATTGTCAATTGATGAGATAAGAGCTTTTGAGCTGTTGCATGCAGTATATTTTCTATGAAAATTTATATTGGGAAAACATAAATATTTTTATTAAATTTATTTTTCTCCACTCACTCTAACATTTCCGAATGTTTTCCCCTGGGTCCTTCATTTTAAAAAATGCTCAGTATGCAGAGTTCGGGTTGGCACTAGACGGATGCGAGGCATAGTTTCCCATTTTTCCACCACTTTTCACCAGTAGGTTACTTGTTTAACCTACCAGTGTATTTTCTTGCTTCCTCTAGTTTTTAGTAACTCTGATTACCCTTGGGGATATTGTATAATATTTCGGTGGTATGCTAAGACTTATGTTACAGTTTCGAATTTTCTAAGGATGTCGTATGTTATATTAGTTGGATATTTATGTGATGTATTAGAAGATGGTTTTTATTATTATGTTGTGGTGGTTGTGTTGCGGGGAGCGGGGGCTCCAAGAGTTGAGGTTGGATATGTCGATATATGAGTGTTATTTGAATTTTTCATGATAGGGTTGTCCATCTTTAAGGGAGGTTATGCCGAATTTTTCGGTAAATTTTCCTTAGAGGTGGACCATGCAGGATTTACTTCGGGTTTCAGAGTGAAATTCGGGGTGGGTCATGACAACTACATTATGAAAAACACATAAATGCCACAAAGCTTGGGATTTGGAAACTCATGAAGGAATGAGGGCCTAACAATCCCACATAACTACATTATGGAAAGGTGAAGACTTATGCAACTTGAATCGAATCACATAGTAAAATTGTTAGACTCCAATCCTAATAAATCACTATATGGGCGGCGGGCATTAACATAAGAATAAGACCTTCATAAAATTCTTTCATCAAAGGCTCACGCCTCCCAAGTCACCAAACTGCCAGGTCAAAGGATCAAACAAATCGACTTACATGTAAGCTGGTACCCACGAGTATTCTATATTGATTAGTCTTTATCACATGTTATGTTTTGTTGGAAAGGATATTAATGACATAAACGTAGGTGAAATTAGATAAAATGTCTAAATTTCAAATCTCATGATTAATTTTTTTTAAATTTTATAAAAATAAAACAACTATTGTGTTTCTAACGGGCAGGCCCTCGTGCTTGGGCGGTGTTAGGCCAAAAACGGGCTCGTGTCGTGTCGGGTTTATGGGCCAATTTTTCTTGGCCTGGCTCGGCCCATTAGTATAACGTGCTCGGGCCGTTAACGTGCTCGGGCCGTTAACGGGCTTAGGCCATGCCGTGTCCAGTTTTAACGTGCCGTACTCGTGTCGTGCTCATGCTTATTGGTCTGTTTGCCACCTCTATATAAAGAGAAAAAAAAAGAGTTACACTATCTCAAATGAAAGGACCGGGGACGACTCACACGAGTGAGACAGATAAAATGAGTAAACGAAGAGTTTTAACGGTGTTAAAGGATTGTCACCTGTTGTAGCAGATCATATTGTGTTAGATGTAGGAGAAATTCTTACGTGCGATAGTTGTGCCACCTGGCTCATGCGATCAGCCATTTGGAATCCGACACGTGTCTTCTTCTTTGTTCACACTAGTGTTCTTCTTCCTTCCTCTTCAATGCCGCCGAAGGTCCCTACGACTTCTCTGGCGAAGGGTTGTATAGCCTCTACGGCTTCTCTTTCATGGTGGAGAGCATGGATCGGACCACCACTCTGAGCTTCGACGAGCTGTTAGGACCTTCGGATCACCATAGGTGAAATATGAGAGGGTTTTTGGTTTGCATTGTCACGGTAGTTGAAGAGGAAGGAAGAAGAAGAACGATGGTGTGGAAAAAAAAGACACATGTCAAATTTCAAATGGCTAGTCGCATAAGTCAGGTGTCGAATTTCAAAAGAGCGTCTCACGCAAGAATTTCTCTACACATAGTACCTTATAAAGGGCCTTAAACATGGCTTGGAAATTCAACCTCATTATTTGTCAAAGTTCCAAACTAAACCCCTCTTCGTTTCGCCAAAACCCCTCTTCGTTTCTCCAAAGCCAAAAGCCCTCTTCGTTTCTCCCGAACGCCAAAACCCTCTTCGTCCCCAACCAGACTCCATCCGCCATTTTCGACCTGAATCAACCTCCGGCGGTGCTTATCCCTTTCATCAGTAATGGACAAGGTCAATTGGAATCTTGAATTGGATTCTTTGAGGAAGAAAAAGCGACAGGTGAGGAACTTTCCGGTGCGGAAGTCGAGTCCTTTCGTAGAATTCCGGCTCGGCCTCAGCGATAGCATATCAACATCTCAGGGACACGCCTCCACATTCAAACGTTATCAAAGTGATAAAGTGGGTTGATAATGACGTTCAAGGCGGTCCTGGATTTCACGTTGTTCTTGAGAGCTTCTCTTCATTGACCCTCAAAGATTACCTACAAACCCATCACAGACTTCCTCCAAAGTCTGCAAGAATCATTCTTTTCCAACTCTTAGAGGGGATTGGCCATTGCCATACTCATGATCTTCTTCACGGTGACATCAGACCGTAGAACGTCCTCATAAATCCTGATACTTTGGATATAAAGTTAACAGGTTTCGATGTTGCTAGGCCAATGTGGTCTCTTCCGGTGGATCCGGTGTTCAAGCTCCAATGCATCTCTGGAAGCTTGTTATATCAGAGTCCGGAACTTTTGCTCGACGGGATTCGCAACATCCCTCAAGTAGATGTATGGGCCTCCTGGAAACTTACATGTAGTAATTTAATCTCCTGGAAACTTAACCCCCAATAACTTTCTTAAAAAAAGAAAAAAAAAATATATATATAAACTTCATGAAAAACCATGACTTCTTTTAAACTGTGGGGACTATAACACACGATTATTGAGTAGAACCGCTTGATGTTCTTAATTTCAGATCAGTTGATATATATATATATATATATATATATATATATATATATATATATTTTTTTTTTTTTTTCTGTTTTTCTTTTGCAGTACGACACAAACAGGCAAAGAGAGCAATGTGGTTGGAGATAGTAGCACCAACATGAAGGAGATAGATATAGGTAAATTGTCGAGAAGTGATCATCCATTTTACAAGAGCATCAAAACAATACATGTTTGCGACAAACAATGTTGTGGTAAAAGCTGCAGATAGTGTTGTACTCTCCAGGCTAGCCATATATGCCAGTGACAAATAACACTAGTCAAGAGGCTTGTAATCGTTTCTCTACATCGAAATAAAGGATGTTGTTGGTTTTGTTCATTGATCTGAAGTCATATAGAGATATGTATGATTTGTTTTTGTTGGCTATGAATTTCTGCTCCAACAATTTGTACGGTTAATTTTATTTAGAATAGTCGTTTTAGGGCTAAACTTCAATGCCTCAATGTGAAGTGTTGGTATGTCAAGCATACCTCATTCACCATTTCCCTCATTATAAAAAATAAGATAGAAAAAATAATCTTTAAAGAGCAATGTTAGATGAATCACATTTTAAGAAATTCATTTTATGTGTCAGCTTATGTAACATATACATTATCTTCAAAATGTATCATCAAAAGAATAATAAAAATGGACCAACCAAAAATGGTAACAAAAAATTAATCATAAAAAGAAAAACTGTGATATTTTGCTATGGACTATGACCTCATAGATTAGCTCGATACAATGATAACTTCTTGCAAGTTATATGAATGTAGTTATATATAACTTGACTCGATACTTCCATGCGAAGTTCCTTTATCTCTGTATCGAACTAGTCTTTCGGTCACACTAATTCTTTAGTTGGTAAATGAGCTAATTCTACTACCAGTTGTATGTACTTGTTAAGGAAGGCTCCTGGAAATTACCGGGCACTCTGTTTTTTTTAAATCAAACAATCATGGCGTGTAAAATCGTTTGTTTGAGTCGCAAAGAACCACTGATTAGAGATTGGTATCTTTGTTTGAAACTCAACCCCCTCACATTAGCAATCCTCCAAATCTCAATGAGGAAACGAATAAAGAAGCTCGAGAACTAGAATGATTTTGCACCTTAAGTGGAACAACCAAGCAATTAGCAGAGGGAAAGCAATCCCATGAATCCTTAATGCTCAAGTAAATGACCACCCAACTCTCTCATCATCGAATCGATTCCAATTCAACTGTTTAAACCCCCCAACAACACTTTTGGCGCAAACCAATCAAACCCATATGAACAAATCAAAGTCTCATTCAGTCATTCATATTCAGACATTGATTCGATCATTGTATCTGATACCCAGAAAGAGAGAGTGAGAAATGGCGGGGAAGTGGTTGCTGTTGGTGTTGGTGTTGGTGATGGGTTGGTCTGTAACTCTGACGTCAGCTTCTTTTGGTGATCGGTATCGGGGAAGGAAAGCTTTTCTACCGGCGGAAGCGACGTCGTCTTTGGCGATCAGCCGTGCACCGTCGTCTGTTGTGTTACCTGTTCATGGAAACGTGTACCCAATTGGGCAAGTGTGGTGTATATGTGTGGAAACTATGTATCCCTTGCAATCTTGATTGAAGTGTGTTTGAAGTCATGGTTTGTTTGTTTGTTTTTGCAGGTCATATAATGTTACCTTAAACATTGGTCAGCCTCCAAAGCCCTACTTTCTCGACCCCGACACCGGTAGTGATCTTACATGGCTCCAATGTGATGCTCCTTGTGTTAGATGTACTGAGGCAAGTAATCTACAGTTCATTGTTACAGTTGATGATTACAATTTGTGCACAACCGTTCTAGTGTTGCGTAAGTTGTCAGTCTTGATGTATCTAGCTCTGCAGTAATGTTCATTATTACGGTTGATGATTGCAATTTGTGCACAACCGTTCTAGTGTTGCACAAGTTGTCAGTCTTGATGTATCTAGTTTTGCACTAATGCTCACTTCCTTAGAAAATGGAAACCAGTAACGAATTTTGTGTGTCTTAACGAATTTAGTAAATTGTTAGCCAATGTTTCTTCTACTGAATTCCTACATGATGTGATTTACATGGGGTGTGACATCCCTTGCTTTCCGACTGATTTTCATCCTGCAATTGCAATGTGACTGTTTCTTTTAGCTCATTTTGAAATTTCTTGATGATATCTTGTCTTTTGAGAATTAGTCTACGTAAAATCCTCTTCATTGTGGAATCTATCTCACCATGAATGCTAAGAAATCAGGGTCCTAAACCCCTAATACTATTCAATCTACTCTCTGCAGGCGCCTCATCCATACTACCGGCCTAACAATGACCTGGTGGTCTGTAGGGACCCTCTCTGTGAATCCTTGCATGTACCTGGTACTCACAAATGCGACAATCCAGAGCAATGCGACTATGAAGTTGAGTATGCAGATGGGGGCTCATCCCTCGGTGTACTTGTAAGGGATGCCTTTCACCTCAACTTTACAAATGGGATCCAGCAAGCACCTTATCTGGCCCTTGGGTATGCAACTTTTACCAGCTCCTTTTGTTTTTTGTTTTTAAAACAAACCTGCTCTTTTTGTTTGGCATGCTAAATTACGTATTAAGTTGAGACACCAATGGCTTCAGAAGCCATCATTTCATACCTGAGGAAGAAGTTATAGCAATAATAGCATTAAATCCTCAGGGAATTAGTTATTTCTTAACATGATTTGGTCTACTTTCATCTAATATATCTATCTGCCTTTAGAAATGGGATATAGTTAAGATGCTCTACCAGTAGTTTTTCTCTGTCATTTGTAACTCGCCTACCACTCTCTCTCTCTTAGCCACTCCCTAGTACTTGCCTAAATCCAACAAACTAGTGCTGGTATGAAAGGAGAATTCTGAAAGGTGTGTAACTTGTGAGTGTTGGGATCAATGGGATGGATAAAGAAATAGATAACGAAAAAAGATGAGCATCATGGATCCAGATGAGCAGTTTGAGAAGAATCTGGAGTTGAAGAAGATATTTGATTATGATATCCAAACGTGACTGCACTATTGATAATTTGAAGGCCTTCAGTTTTGGGCCATATCTTTGGAGCTCTTCATGTATTCCTTTTGATCAGTAGTTAGACATCAAAACCAAGACACTGCAACATTTGATTAGTATAACTAATATGTCCCAGGAGAGCAGAGAAAAGAAAATCATGTCAAATTAACTGAACAACATTATAGCAAGAAAGGTTTTAAGGCTGGCAGCTAGTTAGCAAGAGAAATAGCAAAGAAAATAGAGTTGGGGAATAGAAAAGGTCTCATCATTGTAGATCATTGGTGATTGTTGGACATTTATATGAGATAAAAGCTTACGGGGGAATCCAGATCCTATAAGAGATGTTATCCTTTTGTTGATTACTAATTGTTCAACTCTTAACTGCTTTTTCAACTCCAAGTATCTCTGGAATGGTATGTGATTAAGCTCATGGTGAAAAAGTTGTGATATTCTGTTTCTTTTCAAGTCATATAGTGAAAAGGTTTGATTAATTCATTTGAGAAGAATTAGCAGTAAGGTGATGCAAATTACGATTTTGGGATCGGACCTAAACTGAAATTCTGCAGTAGCAGGATACTTTTTAAAGCATAAAAAGCATAAGCTAAGTGTAAGAATATGCTGCAAAGTGAAAAACAAGCCTTACCCCTTAAGTTATATCGCATTTGAGTTGTCTATTCTTACACTATACCGCATTTGAGTTGCCTGAAACATATGTTAAGTGAAGTTGCTTCTACATATGATCTCGGTCATTTAATTGTCTATTATGTCCTATGACAGGTGTGGATATGATCAACTTCCTGGATCATCTTATCATCCTATAGATGGAGTTCTCGGCCTTGGCAAGGGAAAATCTAGCATCGTGTCACAACTTGCTAGTCAGGGTCTTGTGCGAAATGTTGTTGGTCATTGTTTAAGTTCTCGAGGGGGAGGATTTTTCATCTTTGGGGATGACCTCTATGATTATTCACGTGCAGTTTGGACACCAATGTCACCAGATTACTCGTAATGAACATTTACTGAACCCTATTCTTTATCTCCCACAGGTTTTCTGTTTATACATTTACTTGATAGTTATAATATTTCTCTCCGGTATCAATTATTTTCCTTCTGCTTTATATCAGAAAACATTATTCACCTGGATCTGCGGAACTGATCTTTGATGGGAAGACTACTGGAATGAGAAACCTACACTTTGTTTTTGACAGTGGGAGTTCTTACACTTATCTCAATTCTCAGGCTTATCATTTTTTGACTCTATGGGTAAGGTTTATAAAATGCAGCTTACATGTACATTAAACTATCCCAGCAAGGCTTTGTTATAGTTTTTCTTCCCCTTCTCTTACTCAATCTATATGTATTACATCATAACATGACCTTATGTTTCAGTCTTTTCCTGCATTATGGAATCTATGTATTCATCCTTTTCCAGTGTCATTTAACACCAGAAAGATTTCTTGTTGTGGACGTGCTTCATTTTAAAGATTGTAATATATAGATACTTTCCTGCATTAATACCATGTTTCAGTTGTTTCATCTTAATTTACTGTCGTGAATTGTAGTTGAAGAGGGAGCTAAATGGAAAGCCTCTAAAAGAAACTTCAGATGACAGAACTCTCCCCCTCTGTTGGAAGGGTCGAAAACCATTTAAGAACATAGGTGAAGTCAAGAAATACTTCAAGCCCATAGCACTGAGATTTGCCATTGGAAGAAAGGATGCAGCTCAGTTTGAATTGTCCCCTGAAGCTTATCTAATAATATCTGTAAGTTTCACCTCCCTTTTCTCCCTATTTTCTTCCTCTTGTTCTCAAGTACAAGTATAATCACTGTGATAAAAACATAAAGATATATCGATCTTCCAGTCCAAGGGAAATGTTTGCTTGGGAATTTTAGATGGCACTGAAGTTGGCTTACAAAATTCAAACATCATTGGAGGTAAGAGTTTCCATTTATATGTCATGAAACATGACCAGTAACTAAACACATGGTACTGATATATATTTTTTTTATGTGCCCATGTTATAGACATTTCAATGCAAGATAAGATGATCATTTATGACAATGACAAGCAGATGATTGGTTGGACTCCTGGAAACTGTGATCAACTACCCAAGTCTAGAACCTTCAGCTTCTGGTGACTCTTCATAATTTCTCAGACTTGGGTTATAATGGTTTGTGCTCAGAGACCATTTGTTCAGGAGTAAAAATAATCTCAGCTGTATCTTTATGGAAGGGGGATAGTGCCTAGTTTTACTGTATGATCTATATATTCTCCACCAATATATGTTGGTGAAAACACTATTGTTACCCAAGTTCTATTCTCAGGTGTATCTATCTGAATTCTGAAGGGGGATAGTGCTATTTTTACTGTTTAATCTATGGTCATATGTGCGTGTGCGTTGAAGCTTACTTGGTATTTTCAACCAGTATAAGTTGATGAAAGTTATAGTATACTGCAAGTTATACATGAGAAAATTAGTTTGCCTATTGTTGTGCTTTTATTCATGTTACAGAAAAGTGAAATTAAGCAGTACACTGATGAGTTTTGTAAATGTTAATGCCTGCAAAAAGATACAAAAAATACTTGTATAAATTGAAGAAGTCGCCAAATTAAAACTAAGTCGCTTTGGAGAGAACTGATTTCTGTAAAGCTTTATGGTATGAAATATAAAACAAACTTGCAGCCTGATATACGCCAGTAAAATGAAGACTAGAACAGAATACTATTCATATCTAAAATCAAGATCCACATAGATATATATGTCTCCATATGGTTATTAGTTATTGCCAAACAAATTCAGAACATTACAGTAGTACTAAGGTTATGTTTGGTTCATCGAATCAAGCAATTAGAAAAAGAAAGTCATTACTTTCCATTGTTTGGAAAATAGTAGAAAAGGAAAGTGGTTCCTACATGAAAGGAAAATTAGATGGAAAATGGTTATCTCCCTCTACCCCAAGGATTCACTTTTCTTTCTCATGTCAAAGGAAATATCAAAGAATTCCTTTCCTTTCCTTTCCTTTCCATTCCTTGAACCGGTTACGATGAAAAATATGAACTCAGTTGTTCTGCTTCAAAAGAACAATCTACCATCATAAATGAGAATAGGCTGACCAGCTACTCTTCACTTTCTCTCAGCTTTCGATATCCTTGTGGTACTTACAGATGCAATAATTTTATATACACCTCTGCAGAGATTCGTACATCAATTTTACCATAATAAATCAACTACGGCACAGAAGGTCCAATTCAAAGTAAATATAAGGGTAAATGATGACTACGTTAAGCTATTTGGATTGGATTGGATTGGATTGGAGATGCGAAATAGGAAGAAGAAGAATCTGCTTACCACTGCCTCTGGGTTTTTGTGAAAATTTGTATTTATTGCTTTTTGGTTTGTTGAACGGAGACATCAAAAACCTTCGTTCTATAAGTCTGTAAGAAATGGCAAATCTCTGCTGTTAGAAAACCAGACGCCTACTTAGTGTCATGGTGAAGTTTTTTTTATAAAATTACTCATATTACTCGTGACAAAGGAGTTTTGATATAGAAAAAATAAATCATGAATAGTTAATTAATACTGTAAAATAAAGTAATTTCAAAATATAAAAGCAGAAAAAAAATTCCAAAATAAAGGAGAAAAACATGAAATAATTTTTGCTGAATGCCAACTGCATTAGCAGTTATTTGCAATTAAAATCTGAAAAAAAAAATTAATCTTTTTTTAATAAAACAAAAAGATAAAAATAAATTGACACACGTGTTAGCATGTGTTAAGAGGATAGTGATAACTATACTAATCTATGTAACTTTAAGAGGTTGAAGACGTTAGGAAGCATGGTTTAAGTGCAGACATCCGCTGGAGAACGGCTGTGTGTGTGTGTATATATATATATATATTGAGATATTGGTGAGAATTAATATATATGACATGTCTGCCGGGGAGAGAAAGTGATTGGGGACGTCTCTGGTGTTTGCTCGGGTGGAGGCACGTTGTCGTCAGCGCCAGATGGTGAAGAACAAAGGGACGTTCGCATTTTAAGGGTTGTGCGGACGTCCTCTTTAGAACGGCTCCCCGTGTGTATATATATACACACACAAAACAACGCGCAATTTAGTTTTCAATTTTATGAGCAGAAATTTTGATAACATGATGATATTGATAAGAACCCAAATTCTCTTGCAATAACAAATAAAGAACCATAGAACCTCTACCAATATAGTATGTATATATGTGTGTATTGGATAACATGATTAAGAACTCAAATGCACGACTACAATAGTCTAATCATGCAATTCTTTGACCAAACAACTTCTTGATCATGTGACTTATATATTTAGCATCCAAAAATGCATGTTTTTAAGTTTAAGTTTCTTAATTCCTACGTTTCTAAGGAAGTGATGATACGAGAATGACAATATAAAACGTCGATCATGACAATATATATCAACTCATGATCATAAATGTATGTGATATATATAGAGTTCGTCACCGGAAGCAGTCGTATATTTACGTTCTATCAGCATAGTAAAAATATACATGTCATCATATATTAGGTAAGGCTATCCCATCTCGTTGCTGCTGCTATGGGATACTGAGATTTGTTCATATTTTTTATTTTGAACAATATATTTACAGGAAAGGACCAACTACACTCAGGAAAATTCTACAATGTGTTAATGCATGTGAATGATCTGATGCATCAACTTTGTAAATTGAGTCCTCAAACTAATAATATTAGTCAGAGTTGTAATATGAGTCTTTAATGTTATAGAATTTTCTAGTTACAACGTTAATAATAGAAGCAGATCACCTATGCCTATTTTCCCTATTCCAACCCTGTGACACGAATAAGGTTTTGACACCTAACCATTAACCTAACACCCCCGCTAACTCTGTTATTTCCTTTAAAAAAAACAAATAAAACTAATTTTTCTCATTCTAACAGAGAAGAAAAGTTTCACATCAAGTAATCGGGTTCTTCCTCCACCGCTCTCCTCCGCCGGACATGGCCGGCTTCAACCGAAACATAATCGGCGAAACCCAAGTGCTATAAAAATACCAGTTCTTACTCAAATTACAAGTTCCAGAAAAAAAATTATAGCAATTCCATCACCCAACGTAATATAATATGAACCCTCATCGATTCCAAAGATTGTGACACCACATGAACACTACCCAGAAAATAGGAGCCTTATTGATTTCTTGTGTGGACTATGTACTGCAATAGCATAAAAGTTGGGTCTTGAGTATTCGATTATGCCCAGGACAAAGCATGACTTTGAAAGTTTGGAGTGAGGATGATGGTTTCGAAATTTTCTATTGAAGTGGGTATTGAGATTATGCTCAAGACAAAGCATGACTTTAAATTGATGATGATTGTTTTGATTGAGGTTGGTACTCAGAAAAATAAGTGGTGTTTTGGCCACACCAGTAATTCTGGGTATGCAAAGTCTCTTTTAATCGTTACGGGCGTGCCACCGCGCGGACGCAGAATGTAGTGGTTATAGTAGTTGGGTGTGCTTAGCCTTCTGCTTCTAATCAAGCGACTGAGGATGGAGAGAGCACCAACTCCACCGCAGTGTTCTTCAGATTCGCCTTGCGTACTGGGCAAGGACTTACAGTAGTCCGTCTGAACGTCACAATATCGATACTCAACGTGAGATCGAGCAGAGCTTCAATTGGAAAGGAAAGGAAAAAAGGCAGAGCTCCGGGGAGCTTGTAAATAAAGGGCTAAGGCGAGATGCTTTAGCACTGAGTTCGACTAGGTCGATTGTATTATTGTTGAGTTCTTGTCGAGTTGTGTCGAGTTGTTGTGTGTCGTGTGAACCTCCTCGAACTCCTTTATATAGAGTTATTTAGGGCCACAAGTATTGACCCAAAGCATGTCAAAGACTTGTAGAAGTCTTTAACGTTAAATGTGGCGTAGGTGATTCATGCAAATCCAATTAAGGAATAAAGTTCTTAACCAACACATACACCTCCATGTGCGTGTGGACTCCTCTTCTTCGCGAAGTCTCCTACGCGAAGCTATCTCACCCCGCCTTCATGTTTTAGGACTCCACTTCTACGCAAAGCCATCTACGTGAAGTCCATTTCTTGACACCATACGAAGTCTTTTTCGCATGCGAATTCTGCTATCCAGCTCGCATGATCTCACTGGCAGGCCATCACTTGTGAACCCAATTATTTTGGGCTCGCCGGTGTGACGTGGATTATGAATTTAACTAATATTCACTTAGACATTTACTTGTCCAGTAAAATATTAATTTGGGTGTAAACGTTGCTCCCCAGCCTCGAAGTCATGTATGTCAAAAAATGACTTAAGAGGTTTATGTTGCTTCAAAGTCACTGGTATTGGCTCGGCTCAAACATAAAAAAGACTGAATAACAAGCCTGTGAATAAGCTCTAAAACTCAAGTACCAAACATCAAAGAAATGTGGAGAAGCTGCTATACGATTCGCCTTGTACCATATTTAACTGATAATCATGAACTTAACATAGCTAGTCACCTTGGACTTGAACTTAACGTGCACTCCGTTTACACTTCGCCTGCTCTACTCAGAAGACATGGTACATTGCACATGCTAACATGGTACATTGCACATACCTCGAGCAGATGTAGCTCGAATGAATGGATGTACCTTGAGCGAATGCATGTAACTTGAATAGATATATTTAAAAAGGAGTATGTCTAGCGTCGAAAGGATATACCTCGAATAAATGTAGCTCAAGGGGATGTATGAAGAAGGCGAATCATCTTCGTGACATTGGCCATGTACGTCACTGCCCCCCCCCCCCCCCGGGCCCCCGTGCAAACCAATGAGGGTCAAACACAGTGTCACATGATTTGGCCAAGCGAAATTCCAAAAAATAGGCCACAGGGATTGGCCTAAATAATGACCAAGACCTCAAGAAGTGTCTAAAGTCTGAAATATCTTGAACACATATCTACCCCAATGTGCCCCCCAGTTTTGATGTATGTTCGCCGATACTTAAGAAGAATGAAGGACATCAAAACTTTAGTATGCTCCCCAGTGAAAGAAAGCATGCTGCAAGGTTATGAAAACACATTGAAAAAGCATATCGCAAATTCACGCGTATCCTGACTTGTCTGCATTCAAACTGCCATAACTCTCTCTAAGAATTTCGGAATGACAAACTATAAAATCCTGTGAAAAATAAACATCCAGGGATTTCTGTTGATATAAGGCGCGCCGGCTAGTTCTTCCTAGATCACTCCAGTTTAATCGGCGAAGTCGACTGTCTGGTAGTGGTTGTTGCAACTTGCAGCAACTATTAGAATTTCTTCTCTGACTTGACTTCGCTGGCAGCAATTCAAGACATATGGAATGCCTGCTATGTTGACCCCAGGCCTCAAGGATAGGGCTCAAGTAAAGTTCAAGCCTTTTGTAGGCAAAAACGTTGTCTTGCATTTCAGCAAAACTAAGGATCTCTTTTTGTATTTTCTGCTATTTGATTTTTTTGTATTTTCTTTTTTCAATGCGAGAAAGAAAGAAAAATGAAAGCAAACAGAAGTAAAAACTGAAGTAAAGCTAAGAGTAAAGGAAAGAAAAGAGCATAGCATGGTTAGTTACCCTTCGTAAGGCCACAGGGGAGGCCACCAATGCTTCACTCCAAGTCTCAACGTTGTTATGTTTCTGGCATGGGACTCTTGTCGTCGAGAATTTCCAAGTGTTGAGCAGAGCTGCTTCGCGTCAACAACTTGAAAATTTGAAGAAAGTAGCTCGTAGGGACTGCCTTGCTACCCCCAAAGCATCTTTGTCATTTGGCAAAGCATGATCTTCAATTGCATCCTTGCAGACAACATGGTGTAAAGATCTGCCTTGTCACCGATTATCATGTCATAATGAATGGTCTCATCAGGAATAGCCACTCATTGGTTATAGAAAGGGACCATATCAAAAGCTTCACTAAGATTGAACTCTTGTGGAATATGATTATGAGACAGACACACCAACATAACATATAGTCTTCATCATATTCATCATATATTGGCTCTGTGTCAAAATCAAATTTGAAGTCATCACAACCCAGCGAATCCATCTCTGCCTCTGATGCGGATATATGAAATCCATGAGCATCATGTTTAGACGCCGCCAAGTCGTTGCTGCAGACTAGAGTGAGACGGCAATGAGAGTACTCAACTTTACACCCATGTATAATAAACTTGCAATTCTGGGTGTAAAAACGTTTTCCACATACAATACTAAAGCCATAATTTGGCCTTTGATCTTGCATGCAGAGACTCCAATTATATTGGAATGTGAAGCCATAGATTGGCCTAAGTATACCACCACACCATATATAATTAAGCTTGCCATGACCTAGGGCAGCTTCTTGATAATGTCCAGTAATAGGATAAAACTTGAGTTGATCATGTCCTTGATCATGGTGGTGGATTAAAGAAAGAAGGCGAGTTATGCCTTGCCCCCCATGCATCTAACCCGTGTCCACATATACGTCTTGCATAGGAAAGCTAGCTCCTTGGTCACCTTCCATGTGAAATTGTGGTTCGCCATCATCATCAGTGTTTGAACCAATTTCTTCTTTTAAGATGGACTGTTCTGCCCTATCTTCATGTTGCTTTATCCGAGGAACACCGTCAGTCTTTGAGATAGGATTATTATCCAAAACCTTGCTTTATCCGAGGAACACCGTCAGTCTTTGAGATCTCAGGTTCTTCATCATTGATTGACAAAGTAGTTTATTTTTAGACGTGGGCTCGTCCAAAGGAAAATCTTCGCCATTAGATTGACTGCTAGGCAACTCAATCTTTTTGGCAAGGACATGCTCGTCAACTATAGGCCTTACATTTAGGCATTGTAAAGCCTTTTCCAAGGCATCGCACCGTTGACGAAACTCCTCTAGAAAGGCTTTCCTTTCGGCTTTTTCTTTTCTTCAGCAACTTCTCTAGCAGTCGTTTCCTCAGCGTGTTGCTTGAGGATGGTAGCCATTCGTTCAGCATGTTTTTTGTGGCTGGCAACTCTTAGTTCGACATATTTTCTCTCGACGACATCTAATTTTTCTTGCCAATCATATCGCATCTTTGTTTCCGATCGTCGATCCTGATTAAAGTGATGTCAGAGACTACCCTGGTCCCACTGGGCGTGCCAATGTTTTGGCCACACCAGTAATTCTGGGTATGCAAAGTCTTTTTTAGTTGTTGCGGGCGTGCCACCGCACGGACGCGGCATGTAGTGGTTGTAGTAGCTGGTGTGCTTAGCCTTCTGCTTCTAATCAAGTGATTGAGGATGGAGAGAGGACCAACTCCACCGCAGGGTTCTTCAGATTCGCCTTGCGTACTGGGCAAGGACTTACAGTAGTCCGTCTAAGCGTCACAATATCGATACTCAACGTGAGATCGAGCAGAGCTTCAATTGGAAAGGAAAGGAAAAAGGGCAGAGCTCCAGGGAGCTTGTATAGAAAGGCTAAGGCGAGATGCTTTAGCACTGAGTTCGACTAGGTCGATTGTATTTTTGTTGAGTTCTTGTCGAGTTGTTGTGTGTCATGTGAATCTCCTCAAAATCATTTATATAGAGTTATTTAGGGCTACAAGTATTGGCCCAAAGCATGTCAAAGACTTGTAGTCTTTAACATTAAATGTGGCGTAGGTGATTTTTGCAAATCCAATTAAGGAATAGAGTACTTAACCAACACATACACCTCCACGTGCGTGCGGACTCCTCTTCTTCACGAAGTCTCCTACGCAAAGTCATCTCGCCTCGTCTTCATGTTTTAGGACTCCATTTCTACGCGAAGTCCATTTCTTGACACCATGCGAACTCTGCTATCCTGCTTGCATGATCTCGCTGGCGGGCCATCACTTGTGAATCCAATTATTTTGGGCTCACCGGTGTGACATGGATTATGAATTTAACTAATATTCACTTAGACATTTACTTGTCTAGTAACATATTAATTTGGGTGTAAACAAATGACAATGGTAGGTAAAGATGATGAGATGATGTCCCTACTTTGAAATTGTTCTTTGGGTTTAAAATTGGAATTGAGTCTGCATCGATTACAAGTAGGAGTAGAGTCCCGGGTTGTTCAGGCTCTTGTTCTTCTTCATATATAAGTTTGTCTTGTTTATATTTGATCTTTTCTAATATAAAAAAATAACTGATAAACTTAACGGTGTCAATATCTATTAAGTTTGTGGACAGGTTTCGCGATACGGGAGGTTGGCACAGGGTTGAAACAGGCAAAATAGGCACAGATGATTTCCTTCCGTTACTAATCATGAGTGGTAAAATATGTGTTTAAAATGATAATTGAGTCCTCAAAGTGATTAAAAAAAATTGTTACAACTTTGAGGACTCAATTACCACTTTAAGGACAAATGAGGACTGATGTTGTAACTAATTTTTTTTTTTACAATTTTAACGACTTCTATTATAATTTTAAGGACTAATATTAATACTATGAGGACTCATTTTACAACTTGAGGATAAAGTTAATGCATCACATGCATTAACACACTGTAGCCTTACCCACTCAGGTAATATGTTCAGTTGCTCATTGTTCTTCACAAGATAAAAGAACAATTAATGAGACGGTGCTTCAGTTCATTGTTCCGCATTCGATCGACTTTGGCATATTAATTATGAGTATTTCTCTGAGATCCCCAAGCTGCTTTTCAGTCTGTGGAGTCTTCTTACCAACTTGAAGATCTCAACTTGGAGTCTTTCTAGCTAGCTACCGGAGACTACCCCCAAAATTGCAAAACAAACCATTTAAGCGAAATGGACAAACAAATTCTGGTGTGGAGAAAAGTTGTTAGTGACTATGCTCTTGTACCAGATAGGGAGCCAAGCAAGCATCAGCCAACTTCTCAGCCAAAGTCCTAGTCGTGAGATTGTACAAACCAGCCCGGCCTCGATCGTCTTGAAGCTCTCTTAGTTCTTCATTTCTTCATGAAGCTATTCACGGTAGTATGCAGTTCTGCACCACAAAAACCAAATAACAATCAGTACTAACACGAATCACACAAAAGTATTCACATTGGTCAAAGTAGAAAAACCTCTACCAATCTGTTCATTTTGACAAGCGAGGTAGTAGTCGTAACGGACCAAGAGGAGCAGCGAATTCCACAAATCGATTGATGCTCAGAGTCTTGACTCTTGAATATGAACTTCTCGCCGTCCCAAATTCCAAAACCCTAGCCGTAATTGGAATCCAAATTCCAAAACCCTAGCCTTAATTGGAATCATTCGAGGAAAAAGACGGACTGTTGTTACGAGTCATCTTGGGTCTTTTCCTAAAATCAGCAGGAACATGTAGTTCCTGTGGAAATCGAAGGCTCAATAGCCTCCCTATGTAACCCTTAATCTCTGAGCAATAAAATAATTTTTGTCTTTGACTCAAAAAAAAAAAAACGAAAATATATAGTGCTCGACTTTCTTTTCTTTTTTTTTTTATAATTTTTTTTATATATGTTATCGTTATCAACCATTCTCATTATAACAGCACTGACAAAAATTTGCATCTTATGGATTTTACAATTATATGTGAAAACAACACATCTGGAAATCATCATACAATTCTAACACTTAAGGCACGTAAGATCTGAAACAAATGTATGTTAATTCAGATTGTGCTCATTGTTTTGGCCACACCAGTAATTTTGGGTATGCAAAGTCTCTTTTAGTCGTTTCGGGCGTGTCACCGCGCGAACGTGGAAAGTAGTGATTGTAGTAGCGGGGTTTGCTTAGCCTTTTGCTTCTAATCAAGCGACTAAGGATGGAGAGAGCACCAACTCCACCACAGGGTCCTTCCGATTCGCCTTGCGTACTAAGCAAGGAATTACAGTAGTCCGCCTGAGCGTCATAAAATCGATAGTCGACGTAAGATCGAGCAGAGCTTCAACTGGGAAAGAAGGGAAAAAAGACAAAGCTTATGGGAGCGTCTGGAGGTTCAACTGTGTTGAAGGTATTGTTTTTGTAATTGTTGAGTTGTTATGTCTTTTTAGTTGAGTGTCGAACTCCTTTATATATAGAGTTATTTAGGGTCACATTTATTGGCCCAAAGCATGTCAAAGACTTGTAGAAGTCTTCAACGATAAATGTGGCGTAGGTGATTCATGCAAATCTAATTAAGGAATAGAGTTCTTAACCAACACATACACCTCCACATGCATGCAGACTCCTCTTCTTGCTTCTTCGCGAACTCTCCTATGTGAAGCTATCTCACCTCGCCTTCATGTTTTAGGACTCCACTTCTACGCGAAGTTCATTTCCTGATCCCATACAATGTCTTTGCAGGCCAACTTCTAGTTCGCATGGCAACCTTGGCTTGTAGCACGTCTCTTTTCCATGCATGCATTGCAACTGCAATCCATGTCGAAGACTTCTAGGTGAAGTCCTCCTCTCCGCATGCAAGTTTTAGACATTGTAATTCGCGGATCATCACTCAATTGAATAACCAACTGTATCCGGGGACTAGTCCGCCAACAACTCATGCGAAGTCTTATCTTCCTCCCATGCAAAGTCTTATTACATGTGAACTTCGTCTAGCTCACATGATATCGTAGGCGAGATAACCCGCGCACCTCTAAACCCAATATTACTCGGGCTCGCCGGCGTGATGTGGACTATGAATTTAACTAATATTCACACAGACATTTACTTGTCCAGTAAAATATTAATTTGGGTGTAAACATTGCCCCCCAGCCTCGAAGTCATGTATGTCAAAAATGACTGAAGAGGTTTATGTTCATGCTGCTCCAAACCCACTATATTGGCTGGGCTCATACATCAAAATGAGAGTGAGCAAACTGTTTTGGCCACGATCCTCAGTGCGCAGGCGAGAGGTGAATAGCGAGCAAAGAAAAAGGGAGATGTTGAGGGCGTGCCACCTCGCGGACGAGGAAAGGTTGTATGGGTGTGAGATCTTGACTTCTGATCAGGCGGAGGGGGTTTCCAGGTGCCACCTCAGATGAGGAATTACGAACACAAGGCAAATCGATACTCACGGTAGGCCTTAGTTTCAGAGCCCTCATGGACTCGCCCCTGACCTCTGAACTCCCGTTTTTGCTCTGCTCGCGTCTCGCCGTGAGTATCGATCGCTTTGTGCTCGTTAATTCCTCATCTGAGGTGGCACCTAGAAACCCCTTCCGCCTGATCAAGAAGTTAAGCGCATACACAAACCATTTCCTCGTCCGCGAGGTGGCACGCCCGTAACTCATCTCCCTCACTATTTGTTCGTTGTTTACCTCCGCTCCGCGCGCTGAGGATCATAGCCAAAACATTGGCATGCCCGGTGGGATAGGGTGTACAAGCGATACTGTAATATCCCACATCGGCCAACGGAGAAGGGTTATGTGCTGTATATGTACATGCCCACCTCCAATCTAATGCGAGGCCTTTTGGTGGCTCAGCGGCTTCAGAGGGGATGAGTACTCCGAGGTTAAGCATGTTGATGCTAGAGCAATCTCAAGATGGGTGACCTACTGGGAAGCTGCTCCTGAGCTGTCGGAAACAAAACCGTGAGGGCCGGTGGGCCCAAAGCGGACAATATCGTGTTACGGCGGAATGGGTCTTGGGATGTGACAATGGTATCAGAGCCACTCTGCCACGTGGCGCGAGTGTGCCGACGAGGGCGTCGAACTCCCAAGGAGGGTGGATTGTAATATCCCACATCGGCCAACGGAGAGGGGTTATGTGCTGTATATGTACATGCCCACCTCCAATCTAACACGAGGCCTTTTGGTGGCTCATCGGCTTCGGAGGGGATGGGTACTCCGAGGTTAAGCATGTTGATGCTAGAGCAATCCCAGGATGGGTGACCTACTGGGAAGCTACTCCTGAGCTGCCGGAAACAAAACCGTGAGGCCCGGTGGGCCCAAAGCGGACAATATCGTGTTACGGCGGAATGGGTCATGGGATGTGACAGATACACCATTGGGAAACCAAAGGAAGCGCCGTACCAAAAGCCTTAGCTTTCCTGTCTCAAGCACATATCACTAAGGTATAAGCCCCATAACATCGCGGCTTGACGATCCCTCACTCAAGAATAGGTCCTTGCTCAGTTTGGTGACCCAGACTTCAGCGAGACCGCCATGGTTAGCTCTCAGCCAACCCAGGACACAGGTTCTACTCCGTCTCTGGAGCGAATCTCTCAGATGTTCGAGCAGTTGACAAGTCAGAGTCTGACTACTCAACAAAGCGTTGCTGACCTAACTGAACAGGTCAGACAAGATAAAGCCCTTCTACAGGCCACGCATGACAAACTCGCCATGCTCGGTGAGGATTATGGCAACCTAGATGCCAAGTTCATTGAAACCAAGGGCTTGGTCGAAGGAAGCCTTCAACAGATCCGCTCGGATCTAGATCAGAACACAGAAACCGTGAAGCAAATTGCAGAGATTCTGTCGCTCACACGCGCGACAGTAGATGAACAGACTCGCCGCTTGGACGACCACGATGCCAAGATGCATGACCAGCAGAATGCTTCCTTGTTTGGAAGTAAGAACATTCTGGAGAAGCTGGATGAATTCAAGGACAAACAGGACCGGCTGAACTTACGGGTCCTTGAAGTTGAAGACTGGATGAGGGGGCAAGCACTAAAGAATCCCGCTTTAAATCCTACTGGCCCGAGTGCGAATGACGGAACATCCAAGTATATATAACGAGCGCGCCAGGGGAAACCCTAAGGTTGGGACTCCGAAGGCCCCGCCGTTCGCGTTAGGGGTTGGAACTTCAAAAGCTCCGTCCCCGCACGGCTCTGCTGCTCCCTTCAAGGGATTGAATACTTCTCTGCGCCAGGGAACCGGGACACCAGATGACCCGCTTCTAGCCTACTCCAGCCCTACGCCCAAGAATATCGGACAGGCCGTCAGTTTCTCTGCATGGCCAAACCATGAGGAAGGGGTAGAGTCCGTGCCTGTGACAATAGCCGACTAACCCTAGCTCATCTCCTCCATCGTCAAGGAGCAAACCAGAAAAAGTGATGCTGACTTGCAGTATCGCGACCCCTACCCTGATAGTGTGGCGCAATACCCTTTCCCTCATGGGTTCAAGAACGTTGTGTTCACTACCTTCTCTAGAGAAATAAGGGAAGACGCAGCAACCCATATAGCCCACTTCAAAGTCCAGTGCGGCCAATACGGGAACAATGATATCCTCAAGCTCAAGCTCTTTAGGACTTCTCTGTCCGGAGCTGCATTCAGTTGGTATTCCAGGTTGAAGCCAGGATCCATTGCGGACTGGCCTACCATGGAGAGATTGTTTCGGGAAACATACGGCACCATTGAGCCGCAGATTGGCCTCGATTCCCTTACTCAGATGAGTCAACAGAGTATGAATTCAGAAGTCTCCTTCCTCCAACGCTTCAAGATTCAACAAGCCAAGTGCGACTACTTCCTGCCCGAGCAGGAAACCATTAAATTTTCTATCCGTGGCCTAGAGCAACGCCAGCGGCTGAAGCACCATGGGGAGCGCTTCACATCCATGGGCGACCTAATCAACAAGGTCGGTAGCTATGAGCTAATCCTCAATAAGATAGATGAGAAGGCGAATGCCTCGAAGGGGACATACGTACCGGGGAGAAACAGGACAGTAGGAGCACTAAACCTCCAGTCCCCCACATTCGACCCTTATTACCAAAGGCAAGAGGAGACTGAGGCCGTGTAGGGATATGTCGACGATGTCGAAGCAGTCGAGCTGACTGGAAGCTATTGGATCACAAACTGAAGAATCTCAAGTCTTTTGCATGGACCAAGCCCGAATACGAGGCATACACGTATGACGTGAAAAACGCTCATCTTGTCTTTAACGACTTGATTGAAGCGAAATATGTGCGCTTGGATCACAAGTTCCCGTCCAAGGAAGAACTAAAAGAAAAGAAATATTGCAGCTTCCACAATGTCTACAATCATGACACCAAAGACTGTGTCAAGTTCCACGACCAACTTCAGACCTGGTTGAATTCCGGCGCCTTGAAGATGAAGACGCCAGAAAGCACAGCTTCCCTAGTGGATGTACACCATTTCCCGGCCGTGGTTGGTATGGTCGAAGTAAACTGGAACGACCATCCAAAGGAAAATAGCCGCCATCGCGTGTCAAAGCCAGGCCAACGGAGGATCACCCTGGACTTGTCTGAACCCCTAGAGGATGATAATCTGCACCGGGCGCCTAAATGAGACTGAGAGGAAGGTAATGATGACACACGTCAACCATCTCACCAATACACTTACAACGTCCACCTCGCGCACGAGGTTTTAGACGACCTTATCGATAGCGGACTCGTTACCGTATCAAGGGCCTTACCCTATGTTGAATACAAGGAAGGCCGCGTCCACTGCAAGTTCCATGACAATTGGGGACACAAAACTCGCGATTGCTACCAGCTCTGCGAGCAAGTTCAAGACTGGCTAGATCTCAAGTACATTCATTTTGAAGAAAAGAGCGGCTTCATGATCACAACTGCTGACACCACCTGGCCCCGCATCGGCCAGCGCGTGATTACTTTGGACCTATCTCCAAACGTGGGCCCACGCGAACCGCCAGGTCAAAACTGTAAGAGACCAGCTAATGACTATACCGTGCTGGTGAAACAAAGTGGGAACCACGAACCAGCAAAGCAGCTAGTCACCAGACCTCAGCCCGATCGACTTTCAAGAAAGGATAAAGGCAAGGCTACCATGCAGGACGATACACCGTCCCCAGCTGACAACTATCAACCCAAGAGTCCCAGGACTCGCGAAGAGCTAGAACAAAGGATCAAGTGCCTCGAAACCTTCGTCCAATCACACTGGACTAAGGATGTACCTTCGTCTCCAGCTTCCAGCGAGATGGACATATCTGACTCCGGCAGCAAGCATCAAGACAGCGAGGATTCAAGCCCTTGGCGAGGTATCTTGACCGACCCCTACATTCCCCCGACATCCAAATCAGCGATCAAGGAAGGGATTTGGTACACGCAGCAAGGGGGCAAGCCGGTTACCATCAGCAGATCCAAGAAGCGGAATCTACAAAAGAAGTATGGCAGCATCCTGTGTGCCTTGCGAGCCACCGCCGACAGCATCATACGACCCTCGCAGCAGACACCCGAAAGGATGTGGAGGGAAGCTGAAGGCTTGCGGGCTCTACTCCAAAGACCACCTGTCACACCTCCACGTGTTTGCGCGCAGGTAATAGATGACCCCGCCCCAAAGGTGAATGTCTTATGTCGCCTCACCGTACCACCAAGACAGAATCCGCGCCCCGCTAGGCACAGACCATCTCCTGAGCCAGAAAGTAGAAGGGATCCACAGCTTGCCCAGCACAGGCCTTCATCAGAGCCTGACCGGAGAAGGGAACCACTCCCTCCACTGAGGTGTAGGCCGTCGCTGGAGGCTGAACGACGTAGGGACCCGCTGCCTCCACCAAGGCGTAAGCAGTCGCCAGAGATTGAAAGAAGAAGGGAACCACCTTCCCCAATGAAGCGGAGATTGTCCACTACCTCGAAGCACGATCCAAGGCGCAAGCCGCCTCACTCATCGCGTCCACAAGAGCTTCACCACCAGGAACCTGAGGCACAGAGGGAACCATAGCGACCAAGTCAACCCCGGCCACCGGCCAGGCACGGACCTCAGGTCTCAGGTCCTCCCCCGTCTAAGGCAGTTGACAACTTCGCGGTGAATGAGCTCGCGCAGATTGCATCCGGTCTTAGCTTGCGAGATGGAGTGCGCGAACGGCATCTTAAAGTTGAACGGCACACTCTTCTTTCTTTTATTGCTAGGGGACAATATAAGGCAGACGCTCTTACCATCGTTGGCTTAGATCTTATCGATGAAGACTGGCGGCTCCCGTTCGTTGACTACCTCGAGCACCCTCAGGATGCTACCCATTCCCGGCAAATGTGTTTTCTCACCCTTAACTTTGTGCTTCGCAACGGTGAGCTTTGCCAGCGCGGCGAAGACGGTAATGAGTTCCGCTGCATGTATGGCACCGAGGCTAAGCGGCTTATGCGCGAGGTACACTCTGTGTTTGTGGTTCGCATCAAGCTGGACCAAAGATGCGTTGGTTGATCCATCGCCACGGTTACTATTTGCCTTCCATTCTCAAAGACTGTATTGCATTCGCCAAAGGATGTCAGGATTTCCAGGCTCACGGACCAGTGCAACACATTCCAAACATTCCATTACAGCCGATCATTAAACCATGGCCAGGCCGAGGATGGGCAATTGACTTCGTCGGCATCATTCATCCCCATTCCTCCGAGTAGCATAAGTTCATTAGTGTGGCCACCGATTTCTTTACCAAGTGGGTTGAGGTTGAGCCACTCAAGGTCGCCTCCGCAACCTCGGTTCACAACTTTATTTTCTGCAACATTCTCTCCCGCTTTGGTATCCCAGAATGCATCGTGACGGACCGAGGGGCAGCTTTCATGGCTGATGCTGTCGTCACATTCCTCGCCGGCTATGGTGTTAAACTCCTACATTCGACCCCCTATTATGCACAATCCAATGGTCAGGTGGAGGCGAGCAACAAAGTTATCCTCGGTATCTTGCGCAAAATGCTAGAGTTGAACCCCCGCGTTTGGCATCTAGAGCTTTATCATACTTTATGGGCCTACCGTAACTCCAAGCGCGGTCCAACAGATACCACCCCTTATGCTCTCATGTTCGGTCATGACACCGTCCTTCCCCTAGAGGTTCACGTTGCCTCACTTCACGTCTAGGAACAGCACCAGTTGCTTGGTGACGATTACGTCCAAGCAATGTGGCAAGAGCTTGAGGACCTTGACGAACATCGCATCACTGCTTTCAACAATCTCATCTTTAAGAAGCAGCGTGTTGCGCAGTCCTATGATAAAATTACCTGCGGACAGAGCTTTACCGAGGGTCAAACGGTATGGCGCGCAGTGCTCCCATTGGGTGAAAAGACCGAAGGCCGCGGGAAGTGGTCCGCGCAGTGGGACGGACCCTTTATTATTCATCGCATATTGCCTAAAGGAGCATACCATTTACGCGACTTTGTCGGTACACTCCATCCCAATCCTATTAATGGTTGTTTCCTAAAACGCCATCTCGTTGGCGTGGGAGCGCGCGGACTCTCCACATTCGGGTGACCCCGCAGACCCCGCGACCACTGTTCATAGTGCTCTGCGCCTTCGCGATAGCACTCCGCCACCTCCCACTAGGGGGCAACCCAATAGATAAGTTAGTTCAAAACATTGTAAACATGTGAGGTCTAACCAACAGACTAGTACAAGATTGGGGCCTATTCCAGAGGCCCTAAATAAAATTCTACATCTTCTTACCTTTCAGTTATTTCAGACTTTAGACCTTCAAGTGTCTTAGTCATTATTTTGGCCAATCCATGTGGCCTCCAAATCTGCAAGGTTGTTTCGCCACCATTATGCGTCCGTTCGCCGATCCTTTTTCGCACTGGGGGGAAGCGAAGTGCATGGCCTCTAAAAAAAATTTCTATCTGTCGTTCGCCAACTCTTTTGTTTGCCTTTCATTAGTATGCACTAGGAGCAACGAAGTACATAGCCATTGTCATTCCATGTTTGTCAAAACATTGCTACAGCCGTCACCAAGAGCTCGCGATGGGCCATTGTTTGGAATTTAGTCTAAGAAAACATCTTCTCAAGGCGAATGCAGAAGTAGAGCAGGTAAATGCAAGCGAGGAGCAGGAGAATGCAGTAGAATGTAGGCGAATGCAGGCAAAGTTCAAGTCCGAGGTGCCTAGGCGAGCCATACAGCAGTTCGCTACAATGCCTAGTTGAGTGCGTGGGTTTCACGGCCTATTCACAGGCTTGTCTCCTCACACTCATTTGATGTATGACCCGAGCCAATACCATTGGCTTTGGAGCAGCATGAACATAAACCTCTTCAGTCATTCTTGACAGTCATGACTTCGAGGCTGGGGGGCAATGTTTACGCCTAAATTAATATTTTAATAGACAATAAATGTCCATATGGATATTAATTAAACTCTTGGTCCATGTCATACCAGCGAGCCCAAGTTCTTTAAGTTTACAAGTGATGGCTTGCCAGTAAGACCATGTGAGCTGAGTTACAGAGTTCGCGTGCAAACTGGACTTCGTGCAGCTCGCTCGCGGAATGGACTTCGAGTGGACTACACAGTTCGCACGGAACACTTAACTCGCGCGTGGAATAGACCACGCGAGCTAACTTCAGAGTTCGCGTGCGGAATGGCTTCCGCGCGGGTAGAGAGCTCGCACGGTTCGCGTGAAATATAGGGCTCGCACGCTTAATGATCGATCTCGCACATAGAATGACTTTGCACGGACTACGCAGTTCGCGTGAAAACTGGACTTCGCGTGGACTACACCGTTCGCACGCCGAATGTACTTCGCATTAAAGCCCTAGGTGAGGCGGAATATATCAAGGCGAACTGGCGAACTGGCTTGCGTGGGAGACTCCGCGAAGAAGTCACTGGTGGAGTCTACATGCACCACATTAATCGTTGAAGGCTTTTACAAATCTTTGACATGCTTCAGCCCGCGAGCCAGAAAGGCCCGTGAGATAGAACCGAGCTTCAGGTGCTCACGAATGGGTTTGAGATTTTGACACCCCGCGGGATAAAGTTGTTCCTAATTCCAGTCCGTATAGGAGTCTACAGTTGGCACCACTGAAGCAAAGCCCTATGCGGAATGGAGTTTGCAAAATAGACATGGTTGGTTTGCGTGAGCAAAATAGTGTCCTTGTGACATTAGGGTTTCAGAATCCAATTTGGACTATGAATATCTCTCTTCTGCCGCAAGTCAAACTGTTATATAAGGGGACTCGGAGCAGTCTCTACGGACACAATCAAATCTCTCAACAAAATACAAAACTGCAAATCAGTTACCTCTCGAGCTATCTCGAAACCCTAACCCTAAGTGCGCCGCCGCCTTAGTTTCAGAGCCCTTATGGACTCGCCCCCGACCTCTGAACTCCCTTTTCTGCTCTGCTTGCGTCTCGCCGTGAGTATCGATCGCCTTGTGCTCGTAAATTCCTCATCTGAGGTAGAACTTGGAAACCCCTTCCGCCTGATCAAGAAGTCAAGCTCACACACAAACCCTTTCCTCGTCCGCAAGGTGGCACGCTCGCAACTCATCTCCCTCACTATTTGTTCGTTGTTTACCTCTGCTCCGCGCGCTGAGGATCGTGGCCAAAACACATGGTAGGCCAATCCGTAATGGATCCTGGCTTTAACCTGGAGTACCAGCTGAAAGCAGCTCCGGACAGAGAAGTCCCGAAGAGCTTGAGCTTGAGATTGTCGTTATTCCCATATTGGCCGCACTGGACTTTGAAGCGGGCCATATGGGTTGCTGCATCTTCCCTCGTTTCCCCAGAGAAGGTGGTGAAAACGATCTTGTTGAACCCATGGGGGAAAGGGTATTGCGCCACACTATCAGGGTAGGGGTCGCAATATTGCAAGTCAACATCACCTTTTCCAGTTTGATCTTTGACGATGGAGGAGATAAGCTGGCGCCAGTCGGCTATTGTCACAGGTGCGGACTCTGCTCCTTCCTCATGGTTTGGCCATGCAGAGAAACTGGTTTCCTATCCAACATTATTGGGAGCAGGGTTGGAGTAGGCTAGAACCGGGTCAACTAGTGTCCCGGCTCCCTGGCTTGGCGAACCGTTAACCCCCTTGAACGCAACAACAAAGTTACGTGGGGGTGGTGTCTTTGAAGTTCTAACCCCTAGCACGAACTGTGGGGCTTTCTGAGTCCCCACCTTAGGGTTTGCCCTAGTGCGCTCATTAGGCGGGATATACTTGGTTGATCCTTCGTTTGCGCTCGCGCCAATGAGGTCAAAGGCATGACTCTTTGGTGTTTGGGGCCTCACTCTGTCTTCCACCTCCATGACTCGTAGGCTCATCCTATCATGTTTTTCTTTGAACTCTTTGAGTTTTTCTAGGTTGTTCTTCTTTCCGAAGAAGTATGCATCCGGTTGTTGCTGGAACTTGGCATCGTGCTTGTCCAAGTGGCGAGCTTGCTCATCCATGGTTGCGCGAGTGAGTGACAAGGTCTCTGCTGGTCTGCTTCCCAAAGGATCCTGTCCCTTTTAGCCTATTCAGCAAGGCCGTCAACCTTCTCAGCAAGGTCGGTGACATTTTGTTAGGTGGCAGTGGCCTCGAGTCAGCCCTTAAGTTCCTAAAACATATGGAGGATTCGCTCCATAGGAGGAACAACTCCTGGGTCTTAGGTCGGCTGTGAGCCTACTATCGTGGTCTCACAGAAATATGGGTTACCAAACTGAGCGAGAACCTGTTCTTGATTGAGAGAACGGCAAGTCGAGCTGTTATGGGGCTTGTATCGTAGTGATCTGTGCTTAAGACAAGAAAGCTGAGGCTTTCGGTATGGCGATTCCTCTGATTTCCCTATGATGACTTGCTTGTACTCCCTATACCACTAGGCGTGCCAATGTTTTGGCCACGATCCTCAGCGCGCTAGCGAGAGGTGAATAGTGAGCAAAGAAAAAGGGAGATGTTAAGGGCATGCCACCTCGTGAACGAGGAAAGGTTGTATGGGTGCGAGATCTTGACTTCTGATCAGGCGGATGGGGTTTCCAGATGCCACCTCAGATGAGGAATTACGAGCACAAGGCAAATCGATACTCACGGCAGGATGTGAGCAGAGCAACTATAGGGAATCAGGGTGATCGGGGGCGAGTCCAAAAGGCCTCTGAGAAACCTAGGTGGCGATGCGCTTAGGGTTAGGGTTTTCGAGAGGCTCGAAAAGGTAAACGGGTTGCAATCTGTAAAGAGATTGTCTGAGTTGTTGTTGTTGTAAAAGTTGTGTTTTGATTGTAATTGTTGAGAGTCAGAGTTTAGGGTTTTGAGCCCCTTTATATAATAGTTCGACTTGCGGCAGAAGAAAGATAATCATAGTTCAAGTCGGATTCCGAAACCCTAATGTCACAAGGACACTGCTAACCCACGCGGACTAAACACTTTATGAGACATGTCCAATCCGCACACTCCGCATGGGTTTTTGCTTCCGCACTGCCAACTGTAGACTCCTATGCAGACTAAATTAGGAATATCCTTATCCCGCAGGGTGTCACAGTCTTTGTGAAAACCTAACTCGCACAGGTTGCACACTCAAACCATCTCGCGGGCCTTTCTAGCTCGCGAGCCAAAGGAAGGCTTTTAAATTAATAAGGGCCACAGGGATTGGCCCAAAGCATGTCAAAAACTGGTGAGAGTCTTCAATGATTAATGTGATACACGCGGACTCCGCCTATGCCTTCTTCGCGAAGTTTCCCATGCGATCCAGTTTGCCAGGTCGCCTCGATGTAATCTGCTTGCCTCACCTACCCGAAGTGTCAATCTCGCCTCGCCTATGCAGAGTCAGCTAGTAATTTCGCGCAAAGTCATTCTGCGCGCGAGCTCCGTAATTCACGCGAAGTCCATTCCGCACGCAAACTGTGTAATTCAGCTCACGTGGCCTCATTGGTGGGCCAATACTTGTAAACCCAAAGAATTTGGGCTCGTCGGTGTGACATGGATCAAGAATTTAATTAATATTCACATAGACATTTACTGTCCAGTAAAATATTAATTTAGGCGTAAACACAAACAAACCTCTAAATAAGCTTTAAAACTGAAGCACCCAGCAACAAACATTGTAGTGAAGCTGCTATACGATTCGCCTAGTACCATAGTAAACTGATAATCATGAACCTAACATAGCTAGGTACCTTGGACTTGAACTTAACGTTCACTTCGCTTGCTCTACTCACAATACATGGTACATTGCACATACCTCGAGTGGATATCGTCTTCGAAGAGATGCATCTTGAATGAATATATCTTGAATAGATGTACCTCGAGCGGATGCAACTTGAGCGAATGTAACTTGAGCGGACATATTTGAAAAGGAACCGTTTGACCTCGAAGGGATGTACCTTGAGTAGATGTTCGCTTTGAATGGATTCAAAAATGACCTTCGCTTGAGCTTTTGGCGATGGTGAACCATCTTTTGATATTCAAATCACGGAGTGACATTGGCTATGTACTTCGCTGCCCCCCCCCAGTGCGAACCAATGAGAGTCAAACACAGTGCCACATGATTTGGCCAAGTGAAATTCTAAAAAATAGGCCACAGGGATTGGCCTAAATAATGACCAAGACACTTGAAGAAGGTCTAAAGACTAAAATATATGGAACACATATCTACCCCAATGTGACCCCCAGTTTTGATGCATGTTCGCCGATACTTGAGAAGAATGAAGGACATCAAAACTTTAGTATGCCCCCCAGTAAGGGAGTTGTAGTACCGTGCATCATTGAGGTTGGCAGGCATCGAAAAAGTCGTGGACCGGCCTTGAGTAGATCTCGGTGTATGAATATAGGTACACAAAACTTGTAGGGATGCCCCCCAGTAAAGAAAAGCAAGTTGCAAGGTCGTGAAAAACACATTGAAAAAGCACATTGCAAATTCGCGCGTCCTGATCTGTCTGCATTCAAACTGCCATAACTCTCTCCAGGAATGTCAAAATGAAACAGTAAAATCCTTTGGAAAATAGACATCCAGGGCTCTCTGTTGATAAAAGGCTAGCTTGCTAGTTCTTCCTGGATCATTCCAGTTTAATCGGCGAAGTTGACTGTCTGGTTATGCTTGTTGCAACTTTCAGCATTGCAAACAGTACTTCAATTTTCCTCTGACACTAACTTTGCTGGCAGTAACTAGAAGGCATGTGGAAATTCTTGTTGTCTTCAAGCCTCAGGGATAGGTTCTAAGTGAAATTCAAGCCTTATATAGGCAAGAACATTGTCTTACATTTCAGCAAAACCAAGAATCTCTTTTTGTGTTTTCTGCTATTTGATTTTTTGTATTTTCTTTTTTTGATGCAAGAAAGAAAGAAAAATGAAAGCAAATAGAAGTAAAAACTGAAGTAAAGCTAAGAGTAAAGAAAAGAGTATAGCATGGTTAGTTACCCTTCGTAAGGCCACGGGGGAGGCCACCAATGCTTCACTCCAAGTCTCGACGTTGTTATGTTTCTGGCATGAGACTCTTGTCGTCGAGAATTTCCAAGTGTTGAGCAAAGCTGTTTCACGTCAACAACTTGAAAATTTGAAGAAAGTAGCTCGTAGGGACTGTCTTGCTGCCCCCCAAGCATCTTTGTCATTTGGCAAAGCATGATCTTCAATTGCATCCTTGCAGACAACATGGTGTAAAGATCTGCCTTGTCACCGACTATCATGTCATAATGCATGGTCTCATTGGGAATAGCCACGCATTGGTCATAGAAAGGGACCATATCAAGAGCTTCACTGGGATTGGAATCTTGTGGAATATGATTATGAGACAAACACACCAACATATAGTCTTCATCATATTCATCATAAATTGGCTCTGTGTCAAAATCAAATTTGGAGTCATCACAACCCAGCGAATCCATCTCTGCCTCTGATGCAGATATATGAAATCCATGAGCATCATGTTTAGACGCCGCCAAGTCCTTGCTGCAGACTAGAGTGAGACGGCAATGAGAGTACTCAACTTTACACCCATGTATAATAAACTTGCAATTCTGGGTGTAAAAACGTTTTTCACATACAATACTAAAGCCATAATTTGGCCTTTGAACTTACATGCAGAGACTCCAATTATATTGGAATGTGAAGCCATAGATTGGCCTAGGTATACCACCACACCATATATAATTAAGCTTGCCATGACCTGGGGCAGCTTCTTGATAATGTCCAGTAATAGGATAAAACTTGAGTTGATCATGCCCTTGATCATGGTGGTGGATTAAAGAAAGAAGGCGAGTTACATCTTGCCCCCCATGCATCTGACTCGTGTCCACATATACTTCTTGCATAGGAAAGCTGGCTCCTTAGTCACCTTCCATGTGAAATTGTAGTTCGCCATCATCAGTGTTCGAACCAATTTCTTCTTCTAAGATGGACCTTTCTGTCCTATCTTCATGCTCCTTTATCTGAGGAACGCCGTCAGTCTTTGAGATAGGATTATTATCCAAAACCTCGCCGGTCTCGACCTCAGGTTCTTCGTCATTGATTGACAAAGTAGTTTCTTCTTTAGACATGGGCTCGTCCAAAGGAAAATCTTCGCCATTAGATTGACTGCTAGTAAATTCAATCTCTTTGGCAAGGACATGCTCGTCAACCGTAGGCTTTACATTTAGGCATTGTAAAGCCTTTTCGTTTTCTTCAGCAGCCTCTCTGGTAGCCCACTCAGCTTGTCACTTGCGGATAGCAGCCACTCGTTCGACACTTCTCCTATGGATGGCAGTTAATCGTTCATTGTTGGCCGCTAACTTTTTTTACAAATCGTCCCAATCCATTATCGCATTTTTGTTTACGATCTCCGATCCCAATAAAGATGACGCCAGAGACTACCCTGGTCTCACTGGGCGTGCCAATGTTTTGGCCACACCAGTAATTTTGGGTATACAAAGTCTCTTTTAGTCATTGTGAACGTGCGACCGCGCAGACGAGGAAAGTAGTGGTTATAGTAGCGGGGTGCGCTTAGCCTTTTGCTTCTAATCAAGCGACTGAGGATGGAGAGAGCACCAACTCCACCGCTGGGTTCTTCATATTCGCCTTACGTACTGGGCAAAGGCTTACAGTAGTCCGCCTGAGCGTCACAATTTCGATACTCGACATAAGATCGAGTAGAGCTTCAACTAGGAAAGAAGGGAAAAAAGACAAAGCTTCGGGGAGCGTACAAGGAAACGAAAGCAAAGCTCTGGGGAGCGTCTGGAGGTTCAACTATGTTGAAGGTATTGTTTTTGTAATTGTTGAGTTGTTGTGTCTTTTTAGTTGAGTATCGAACTCCTTTATATATAGAGTTATTTAGGGCCACAAGTATTGGCCCAAAGCATGGTAAAGACTTGTAGAAGTCTTCAACGATAAATGTGGCGTAGGTGATTCATGTAAATCCAATTAAGGAATAGAGTTCTTAACCAACACATACACCTCCACGTGCATGCGGACTCCTTTTCTTGCTTCTTCGCGAAGTCTCCTACGTGAAGTCATCTCTCCTCGCCTTCATGTTTTAGGACTCCACTTCTACGCGAAGTCCATTTCCTGATCTCATACGAAGTCTTTGCAGGCCAACTTCTTGTTTGCATGGCAACCTTGGCTTGTAGCACGTCTCTTTTCCATGCATGCATTGCAATTGCAATCCATGTCCAAGACTTCTAGGCGAAGTCCTCCTCTCCACATGCAAGTTTTAGACTTTGTAATTCACGGGTCATCACTCAATTGAATGACCAACTGCATTCGGGGACCAGTCCACCAACAACTCATGCGTAGTCTTATCTTCCTCCCATGCGAAGTCTTATTACATGTGAACTTCGTCTAGCTCGGATGATATCGTAGGTGAGGTAACCTGCGCGTCTCTATACCCAATATTACTCGGGTTCCCCAGCGTGACATGGACTATGAATTTAACTAATATTCACATAGACATTTACTTGTCCAGTAAAATATTAATTTGGGTGTAAACACTCATTCAAAATTTGACAGGCGCGCATCAAGCTTGCGCAAAGCTGCAGGTATATCAATGAAACTTTCAGTACTTGATATATGACTTGAATTCAGCTCAAGTTCATTTTAAGAATGGACTAGTAATATACCAATTGAAAGGCAACATCATCTGCTCATGGTTTTGACAACTAAATCTGTTTGGCATGAGAGGTTAAGCTCCTGGACCTTGAACTGATCAGGCTGTGGCTCGAATTCCAGGCATCTCACGGGTAAGTGTCTACTGATTCAAAAATACAGTTGATATCCACAGCTGTGACGGAATATGGAATGTCTGCCAAGGGAAGAATGGTGACTTTGTTAGCTATATATCAAAAGAAGCCATAAATCATAAGTATAAGTTCATGCCTTAACAAATGATCAGAACACCTATCTCATGAGAAATATTTCCTTTTCTCTGCAACATATCATTGACAACCCCACAAAAAATAATATTTCCAGCCCTATTTGCTTCTCTCTGTTGCCTTTGTTGACTTTAGCCTACCGAATTGCATGCTTAATGTCAAATTATGATATATATATATATATATATATATATATGTAAGGAACAAATTTCCATTTCTCATATCCCTTTCTTCAATATATACATCTCTATGTTTCCCTTTCTCTTTCTTACTAATCTCTTCAATACATACTACATCCATACTATTCATTAAGGGTCAGATGTGTATTCATTTCACTAATATTATTTCTCATGTTATATGAGGCCTACTGAACCAAGAATTCCCTTACAAATAAATTCAAATGTGGAATGATTGGTTCCAATCAATGTATCATGTAGTAGCACATTTGTAGGAAATCTAATACTACGACCCAAAAATGAACAACAGATACTGTACTGCATATTAATTAACCAAAACTTCTTGCAGGTATTTCAGTAGAAGTTCTACTCACAATGAGATCAGGTGAAATGCAAATACAGAGTGCAACGATTGAAATGCAGGCATAAAAGTTGGTGATATATATATATATATATATATATATATATATATATATATATATATAAGTCTGCCAAAGTTAATAAAAACAAAAGAGAATTCTCAACTGCTAAAAAAAGTTTCAGAGGATAAACTCACCATGGCTTTCCTTTGAATGATAGTTCAGTGAGTGATGCCATCAAGAGACCTGCATTTTAGAATGCATAAAATAGTTATATACTGATAAACTGAAACAACATTATTATCAGACTTTGTGAGCCACAGAATTATACTAAAACCTTTCTTATTACAATCATTTGCGCAATCATTCCAAACAGAAGCAAATATAGCAAAACGGGTTCTTTTGAGCTGGGGATTCTACAGCTGCACTAATAAGCTTGCATATATTTATCACCTAAACCCATTTCATAAACCACATAATACTTCAGTTCCTGGGACTCCACAATGTCATTTATAGTAGAGCCAAAGTAACCGTAACCAACAACAAGAGCAACCATTCTTAAACAAACTGGTTTTAAAAGAATTTTTTAAATCCTAATTGAATACCATCAGATTCTAAAGGACTTTTTAGAATCTTGATTGAATACCTATAGATTTATAAAATCCAAAACAATATAACAGACTCCTAATTGAATACACCCCCAAAGAGTCACTGATGGGAATTTTAAAATCTCTTTTTGTTAGTGGGAAAAGAACCCAAATTTTCAACCGGTTGGGAATTTTCCTTTAAACAAACTTGTTTTGGTAAATGCCGCAACAAGGGCATCATAGCCTACCTTTTAGTTTCTTCTAAGATTTTCTTCAACAAATTCATTAAAATCCCTAAAACATAAGGCTCATACCTTCCGAAGAACGAATGAAAGAGACAGTCAACAGCTGAAAACCTGTCGTCAGGGTTCATGGCAAGCATTCCCTGCCAAAACAATTTCAGGACAACATGAGACACAAGATTAGGCATAGCAATTTAGAAAAAACAACTTGGCTAGCCACTTACTTGAAGAAGATGCAAAGACTCTGGTGGCAAATTAGGGGAACTGAAGATTGTAGCTATCTGTTCAGATTTGGAATCTCTGAATAAGACTTTCGCCCCCAACAACATTTCAGCTGCAGACAGGAAAAAACAATTTTAAAATGTTTGACATCTTTAAAAATTCTAGAAGAGCCAACTTTCTTTGTTTATCTTGTCTATCAATTAAAAGTTCCATTTTACCGATGTCGAGCCAATTGAATGAACTTAATAGAAACAACTAATCACTGGTACGCTTACCGAATATACAGCCAACTGACCATATATCTGATGCAGCAGGATTAGCAGTGTCACAATGAAGCAGTTCAGGGGCCTGGTAGTATAGGAAATTTTCTGGTCGACCGATATGCAGATCCAAATCCAATGGTGGCATCCGTGAAGCCATATCAAACTCAGATAACTGTAGGGCTCCAGTTGTATGGTCTACAGTCACATTTTCAGGTCGCAGATCTCCATGTACAACTCCATGGGCGTGGCAATGTGCCACTCCAGACAGAACTTGTAGCATGACTCAATGAATTTCACCCATATCTCGTCTTCTCTGCATATACGTTCTCAATGTTCGTGTCCATTTATACCTTGTGATAACCTGAAAGCCACTCCTCTTGCCAGCAACATCCTCATTAAACCAATCGTCTATGGAGATGATGTTAAGATGAGTGGGCAGATGCTGGAGACATGAAAGACCGTTTGCGGCATTCAGTATCATCATCCTGTCTTTTGGAGCAAATTTATTATTGTAACCAACTCGGAGGCTGTAGTTCCTGACTAATCTGAACTCAAATTTCACCTCTTCTAGAGCATTTGCTGAAAAGTACCCATGACACAGAGCTGATTCTATCGAGATTCTTTCCCTGAAATTCATATTTAACATCCTCTGCAAGAATAGAAATGCATGTAAGCCAGTGTGTGCCCCATATTTAAGGATTCTTATAAATGTGGAATCTGTAACTTACAGAGGCTTCTAAAAGAAAATTTTCCAACAACAATTTCAGTTTCAATGTAGTCCAATTATCGACTACATAAAAACACAGATGAATAAGTCTGCTATCTGGGACAAGTTAACATATTCACTTATTCAAGTCACATATTATGCATGTATTATGCACTTATGCAGGGAATAATCTACATTTTTCAAGGCATGAATAAAAAGAGAATAACATAAGGTGACCCCAAGATCACATTCGATGTAATCAAAAAGTAAATCTAATAAAACTGCTAATAGAACATTATTTTATCAAGTATTTTCCAAGAGCTTCACTTATTGCACAGTATATGCAACTTAGTTGAAAACCAAGAATCAGATATGGCGAGAATATTTTAATATCTTGAACAACTCAAGGCAAAGTAACACTTACACAGTTCAAACACGTGTATGCTTAAAAGAGATATGAAACAGTAGGTAAAGAAAAATGCTGGGTTTTCAACTTAAGATACATACAGAGAGCAGGTCAAGACCCCAACTCCCCAAGCCATTCAGAACATCAGCCATTGCCTCACTCAAGTCAGAAGGGGCATATTTTCTAAAGCTGTTGTATGCAAGTAATATTTCACTTGTGAGGTTAAATGACCCCTCATTGAAGGACTTGATAATATCACCCACTTCCGGCTCACCAGGAGTTGCCAACACACTGCACCGTTATGAAGAATGCATATCAGACAAGGATTTTTTTTTTTTTTTTTTTTTGGTCTAAATCAACATAAAATTAAAATACAAGCTGTAACTGAGATAAAGCACAAGCTACAGCCTACATCACTCACCAAAAGACTGACTTCAACTTCGTCCCCTTGAAATAGAACCCGTCCTGTAAGCATTTCCGCTGAAATGAAAAGGAAAAAAAAAAAAAAAGTTTAATGGACAGGGTGTTGGTATATAGTAGCAAACAAGAAAAATGGGACTATGTTAAAGAGAGGCTTGATTATCTGATGAATCTAAGTATAGGCGACTACTAGAAATACGAACGGAACAAGATGATGAACCTAAGTATCAAAATGAACGCTAATGCACAATCACCTGAATACAAATAGGCAATTACTAGAAATACAAACAGTATAAGATGATGAATCTAAGTATCAAAATGAACGCTAATGCACAATCACCTGAATACAAATAGACGATTACTAGAAATACAATCGGTACAAGATGATGAACCTAAGTATCAAAATGAACGCTAATGCACAATCACCTGAATACAAATATTTCGATGTTGAAACTAAAACAAGGAAAAAAGTATGAAATGAGAAAATAAGTCCAATTAATAACCTTTCAACTATCCATTAGCATACAAAACAGTTACACAAATCTATAACAGAAATAGACCACGAGAATGTACCAAATAAGCAGCCCACAAGCTTAAGAAGAAATATTTCCAAAAAAAAAAGCTTACGAAGAAAGTTTGAGAGCCAATTGCGAAGGAGAAGCAGGGAAATGCTTACATTCAGTAAGAGCCAACATGATTATTGTTTAAGCCCGGTGGATATTTTGGTTCAAGACTACATAATAAGTTTTGGATAATATTTTGGCCAATACCTGTGGTCTTTTTAATATAAAGCTTAAGTATCGTAAGCCTCGGAGGCGCGCGAGATAGGTTTCCACAAAGACTATAGCACCTCGCGGGATAAGATGCTTGTTGTTTGAGTTCGCATAGGAGTATATAGTTGCACAACGCGGAAACAATGACCTAAGCGGAGTCAATTACGCGGCTGGACACGTGTCATGCAGATGATTGGTTCGCGCGGGTGAGGTGGTGTCCTTGTGGTATTCTGATCACGAGTCCGAATTGGATTGTGATTGCACCTCTCTTGGCAAGTTACGAGTCACTATATAAGGAGAGCTCGAGGGTCATTGAAACGACAACAAAAACACACACAACAACTCGACAAAGATACAATCAAGTCATACAAAACAAACAACTCTTCAAGCATCCTCGAAACCCTAAGTTCTAAGCGCATCTCGTCTTAGTTCTCAGAGCCCGTTCGGACTCGTCTTTTCTTCCTGATTAGTTGCTCTGCTCGCTCTAACAGTGAGTATCGATTCACAGGTGAATAGAGGCTTACTCGTAATCCCTCGTCCTCGAGGTGGCACCGGAACCCTCCTTCGCTTGATTAGAAGTCCAGCATCAACACACCCTCATTCCGCGTCCGCACGGTCGCACGCCCTGCAACCCTCATTTACTTTTGGTACGCTAAAGTACCTCTCAACCCCCTGCTAAGGATCGTGGATAAAACAATTATGAAGACGATTAAGACTAGTAATGGTACTTTGGTTGATGTTAAGGTCACCATTAGCTAGCAGAGAACTCCTTTTGATTGGCGGGTGGTGTTATATAGCAGGTATCAATGAGAGATGATGTATCAGTCAAATACTTATTTGCAAAGAGAATCCAACATAATAATCTAATAATTCATTGCTAAAATAGAAAGGATTTTCTTTTTGTTTGTAGCAAGTCATTTGGTGGTGTTGGGGTTTGAAAGGAAATGTATCCACAAATTTTGTTTCTCTAGGCACACGATGAAAATGGATGGACATGGAAGGTTGAACAAGATGATGAAAAATCTCTCTGATTATTCAAAGCCTCCAATTATTGAATCAATTAGCAAAATAACCTACTTGATTGATTAGGATCACACAAAAACCTTCACCTTGAAACATTTGAGAACCAAGCTAATTAAGGTAGTATATATTCCAAGCACGTATTGGGGTGGAAATGATTGGAATGCCTTTGATAAGCTTCTTGCAATGAGCAAGTATGACCCGATCCTTATCTGGGCATGCGGGACTAGGCTCAAAATCCTCAAGTGAAATGTGATAAGAAAGTGATTTTGCTGTGTTTATAAAATCTACATTGTCATTTACGTTTGCTTGGAGAATTCTTCAATCAAATGCAGAACTTGACTCGTGAGTTCGGGAAGTGGTAGCTAAGACTTCACAAGTGTAACAACTAATTAGTGCATCCTCGTCGTAAAAGAAAGTTGAAGGGAACATAGTCGAATTCCGAACATAGTCCATAAAATGATTCTGCTCGTCTGAAATATGGCTGTTAATGGAAATGTTGGTAAAGTGGTGGTCGGATTTAAAAGAAGCTACACATTGAAAGGACTAGCCAGTAGTTATGCTTGCAAGAAGAGCCTCAATAGCTACTCTTTGATCCCTTATTCTTAGCAAACTGTATAATTTCTCTCTCTTTAGTTCTTTCCTAAGCAAGTGCTAACATGCTCAAGCCTTCCTCAACTTCTCATTCTCATTTAGTTTTGAAGATACAAAACCAAGCCCTTGGTAACAAGAGATAGGAGACATCGCATATCCGCATAGACGGATAGACGCATTCGTTCTCTTCGTAAAGAAATGATAATTGCTTGCAGGGAATAGAACGGCAGCCCTTCTACAAAGCTGCTGGTAGGATAGGCGTCATTGATCAAGGATGTTTGTCTGACTTAATCTGCCATTGACATTCTACTATAAGGACTTGAGGATCATTACATGATATATAATCAAAGAAAAGAAAAAATTAAAAGATTCTGCCTATATTGAAAATATAAAAAAATTTCGTAAAGGAATCATTCCCTACAGTATTAACATTGAGAATCTAACAAGGGCTGCCCATATACGTTTGTCCATTCGTCACAAATTTCAATCATTTCAAGGACCAAAGCCATCACCTAGAAATACCAACTAGACAAAAAATTCGGATCCATTACAGATCTCCCATCTGCCTCCTCTCTTTTTTTTTTTTTTTCTCTTTTCTTTTGTCCTAAGATTGAAGTTAATTAGATTTGGTTTTGCAAGTACATGAACAGATCCTGCTGGTCCATTTGATACTGAGTCTGAGCTTGAGCTTGATTGCCAAAAGGGTCATCAATATCTGCTAGTGAGAAGCCATCCATGTAATTGAACTGGTCATTGTTCTCAAGGAAGTTCATGTTCATGGAATTGTCCAATTCACTGAATTCAGGACTACTACTCCACTGGAACTCGCTCTGGACCTCCGGTGAGAATACATGATCCGAGCAGCTAGAATAGTCTGTCGTGTGTTGCGTGTGCTGCAATCTCGGTGCTGAATAATCTCTGGACAGAACATCCGTGTGCTGTGTAGCTGGTGCTACAGCTGATGGCATTTGTTGAACTTGTGTTGGTGCTACATTGAACTGTATGTTTTTCAATTCTGGCTTCTCCTCATGGTCCATTATTTCCGAGTAAGTTGGGAATCTATTCCTTTCCACAGTAGCAGTGTTATACTTCTCAATGCTACCTTTCTTGTTGTAAATTCGGCATAGCACCCAATCATCAAGCTGCAATATGAACATGCAAATCACAGTAAGATAATGTGTCATGAATAAACACGCAAATGACTATCTTGTGCAAGTTTGACAAGTTTGCCAACCCATAATCTTTGCCGCTAAGGGATATGCAATATGACATTGACATGGTCCAAGTCCAAATACACAATTGTGGGGTTTTTATACAAAGGTCAAACTAATTGAGAATCAAATTCTACCAAAACCATTGAATTAGTTAGATGTCTAAATTCTAAGCTTGCTAAGATAATGTTCTCTTGTCCCTTTATTTACATACAGGATTCATAGTCCCACAACATAACATGTAACGTACCCGACTAAATGCATGTATATACCGAAAAATCGAAAACAGAGGACTAAGGAAGGGTTAGGATTAAGTACCCTCAAGTTGTGGTTTTTCTTGGAAGCAGACCGATCAACATTTGCAAGTCGATACTCATGCATGATCCAATTGGTCTTGACTCCTTTAGGGGCTTTCCCGGCATAGAAAACTAGAGCCTTTTTGATCCCAAGCGCCTTTGGCTTTCCAATGTGCTTGTCTGCTCCGGTCGCCTTCCAGTACCCGGTTCCGGCCGCCCGGTTCGGCCTTGAACCGTTTGGATATTTTCTGTCCCTTGGAGAAAAGAAATACCATTCTTTCTCACCATACAACGCCATTTCTGCATCACAGAATCAAAAATATAATCAGAAAAAAATATAAAAATAGAAAATTTATTACAATAGATTTCTAGATTAAATACAGGTGTTTCCCAATTGTTCAAACTCATTAATGGATTTATTTTGGAATTAATTAAGAAAATTAAAACAGATTTTATAATTTGGAAATGAGTGGTTCACAAGAACCGATCATTCAAGAACCCATCTTCAGACAAAAACCCAGATGAACCCAATTTGATTCAGACGACAAAGAATCAGAAACCCAAGACGTACCAGGTAGCTGCCATGGATCGAATTTGTAAAGATCAATCTCTTTGATGATGGGAACCGAAATATTCTGGGAAGCACATTTCTTGATCAAGTAGTGGTTCACCAACTCCTCATCGGTCGGATGAAACCTGAACCCCGCCGGTAAATCCAACCCAGCCTTCATTTTTCGGTCAACTGCTTTCTCTGAAATCTTGGTCTTTCTTCTTCTTCTTGTTCTAGTTGCAGTTGTGTTTTTTTGCTCTCGAATATCCGAATGAGCTTAAGAAGAGTCGGAAGGGGTTTATATATATATACCCGAGAGGAGGCACAGGGAAAAGGTTTTGTATTAAGACACGTGGGCGTCAGCGAGTCGCATATACGCGACGGAAGTGTACGTAGGGTGAGAGGGAGTGAGGACACATAGGTGAAGAGGGAAGGGCGTGAAGCGCAGCCAGGTGGGTCACGTTAGGAGCTCCACGGTCTAGTGTTTTTGTGACACGTGTGGGTGGGCCCACGGGAGGGAGTTCTAGTTCTGTCATTGCTTCCGTCACCTAGTTTGGACGTTTCTTCCATCTGTAAAGTTTTGGGTTTTGGCTCAAGTTGATCGTTGACGGTCACGCCCCCAGTCAGCAACTAATCACCTGTGAAGGTGCTAGGTGTTGCTTCTGGTGAGCCTCCAATGATAACGGGCCACGTTCTGCTCCAGCTCATTGACATAAGCGTCGACATAGGAATGTAACAGATACGTTACTAAGATGGTGTATTTTACCATATTATTTACCAACGGTAAATATTTTATGTAAAACCACATCAAATGATTTTTTATTTTTTTTCCAATCGAGAGATTGCCTGAGAGATCTTGTTCGAATGTTTTCTCTTTCTTGGGCACCAATGATGGATTTGGATTCAATTTCAATGAACATTTGATTCTGAGTATAAGGGTTCCATATAACTTTACTAGATGATCTTGAGAGTTTTTGAACCGAATTTGTAAATTTTAGCATTAAAAACTTAGTTTTATATCACAAGTCACGAGACGTGATTATCAGTAAATGAAATTCGAATAATATAAGTTTTGTTTTGACCATTAAATATCTCAAATGACACCTCCCAAACGACCAAGTCATTTTCATCTTTAAGCCTCATCATGCATTAATGTTGATATATATGCTTTTGAGAGATTATCAGTAAATGAAATTCGAATAATATAAGTTTTGTTTTGGCCATTAAATATCTCAAATGACACCTCCTAAACGACCAAGTCATTTTCATCTTTAAGCCTCATCATGCATTAATGTTGATATATATGCTTTTGAGCATAATAATGGGTAACATATATATATATATATATATATATATATATATATATATATATGTGTGTTGGAAGTAAGATATTTGTACAATCGTCAAAACCTTAGGTTTTGGCGGTCAAACTGAGTACCTAGGGCTTTTGGTCTTTTCCTCCAAGAGCCATCTCAGTACAGTAAACCAAGTGATCTGTACGAGGTGCTGGACCGCAGAGGATCGAAGGAATTGAGAAAACGGAAACTTGAAGGCCACGTCAGTGTTGCTTGGTGGCCAAGGATGGCGTATTAAAAAAATCGTCATGGCTGTGCTGGCCTCTCTTTCAAAAACAAGAAGATTGAATTTTCTAGTAGAGATTGGTCGTTTCGAGGGACTACTGGTCCAACCTACACAGTAGTACTAGTGTGAAACCTTCAAATTTCCTTCCGATTCTCCAAGTCCCCCCCCCCCCCCCCCCCCCTCTCCCGTCTTGATCATCCGATCACGTTTGCATGCCGCCCTCTTTGCCCTGACCTAAACAACACATGTCCCCTCCCTTGTCTCCCCTTCTCTTCCTCTGTCTCCCTTTCCGATGTTGATACATTTATTTAACCGCCCTCTTTATTTTTACATTTTTTTTATAATAATGAATAATTCATTAATTAAGAGGTAATTCTATATTACAAAACTTGCAAATACAAGACTGAAAAACTAATAATAAAGAGCATGGGTATCCAACTCAAACAACATAAAAAATGTAAATGAAAACCATCAGCTCGCTAATCTATGGACTGAAAGTCCTACAACAGAAAGCATAAATACAACAATACTAACAAATCTACCACACACACCACCCATGCATGCTGACATTGTCGTCACCATCGCCGCTAGCAGTTGTGAGTAAGCGAGGAGTGCTAAATCAGAGCATAGTTGCCCGAGTAACCGATGCTTACCGAATCTCAATGCACAAATCATATGGAAACCCATGACCAAGAGGAAGAATACCCTCAAAACAACACCATGCAATCCACCGTCTAAACCAAAGTCATGATAAAGCTGATTATTTTTACGTACTTAATTAGAGTGTAATTAAGACATCATTTGAATATCCAATTACCGCTGAAATCTTGTGAAAGGTAAACTAGAATAGCTATTAACCAACCAACCATGTCTATCTGTCGACCAAGATTGAATGTCTAACCCAAACATTGAGATCAAGCTAGCACAACTGCATAAGTTAATTGGCTAGGTAAAGCCAAAAGTAGTCTTACCTATTACTGGTTCTTTTTCGTTGTTCTTTTACTTAATTGGTAGTTGGTAATTTAAGGTGCATGCGAATATTTGACTCGAACTCAATTCACATCCACCAGGTCAGCTAGCTAGCACCTCCAATAATCCTCGCTCTAGAACTGTTTAATTGTATACGAAAGATTCAAGTGATTTGATCGATGTGATATATATGCGGCACAACGTTAGAAAGCTCACGCACCTTAATAATATATACTTGGAGAAATATGACAAACAATACTAGCTAGCTAGGTGAAAAGCACCGAGCGAGGTGTATATGACTCAGCTTTTATAAATTAATCGTAACCCTTGATATTCATTAATATTATTTTTAGATAACGAAAACGTACTTAAGTGCTCTGATCTAATAAATTTTCTGTTGAATATAGATAGATTAAGACATGCATCGGCCGAGATTCTTCTTTGTTCGAATAAAACAGTAACGGTATGATTGCGAGAACATCACGGGTACATATTTTCTCTTGTCAACACAAAACACAAGTAATAGGACATGGAATACTGTACCATCACCCTATTAAGAGATATATACTCGATCGATCGGGAACCTTATAGTTTATGTGTGAAAGATTCGAGTGATCGATGTGATGCGGCAAAAAGTCAGAAAGCTCACTAATTCACTTATAAATATATTCATTTTCTTAAATACTAAACAGGCATCTCAATACTCAATTAGGAGAATAATGAAGAATCGCACAAATATTGTATACCTAGAGAATATGACAACAATGGAGGAAAATTGTTTAAGTGTGCATTGTTTGGTGAGCTCAAACGTCACCACGATTAATACTGATCAAAAGGGTTTATAATTATTCGTTAACAGTCGTAGGAGTAATACAAAAGTTTAACAAAAATATTTTGCAACCAAGCCTCTCCGGAGCAACGAATCTACAAAAAATAAATTTAAAAAAAGAGTCTCTCTGGAGCACTACCAAAGCCTGATCCATCGGCAATATATAGTAGACGAAGTTTAGAGAAACTAAAATTAAAATTTATAATCGTGTGGCCGGTTAATCGCAAGGTCACAGTTGTTTAACAAGTTTGTCATTGTACGTACGTAATAGACAATTAATTTAGGAAACTTAAATCTACACTTTTAATTTTATATATAATTCACATTCCTCAATTTCTTTGTTGGTTAAAACTTTCGTAAATAGACAAAGAAACATATTACTAAAAACACAATTTAATTTACTAAAATAACATCTGAATGCGGATGGAGGGTTATGCAGAATCATGGTGGGGTATGAATAGTGACAACACAAGGACATATAGTGGTTTACCATGCCTCGGGGGACATGACTACGTCCACTTAGAATCAATTATCATTCTTTGGTGTTACAAGTACATCGATCCCGCGCGGGGTACAAGAGCACCCATCCCGCGCAGGGTGGAATAAGGGAAGGATGGTGGAGCCTATCCCGCGGGGTGGAATACTGCTTTTCCAGATTCGCGGGGTGGAATACAATCTTTCATCCAGGTCTCTAGAGGGGGAGCCTTCCTTTTATAGATAAGGAAGGTTCCCTCTTACATTACATTTCTGATGTGGGACATAATGCACATTTATACTCTCATGGTGCCTTCTTGTGGAGCTTGGAGAAACACCTTCCCGATATGGTACCGATGATCTTTCACCATGGCGAGGTAGCTCGGACGTCGGTCTACAAGTTTCATGACTGGTCTATGGGCAAGGGAGGTAGTTTACCGACTACCGACTACAAGTCCCCCCAAGTTCCCGTTCAAGACACATCTTGAGTGAGGACTTAATATAAAAAATGCTCATAGACCAGTCATATGCCCCCAACACGGACCCAGTCCCAGTCCCCCCAAGTCCTCACTCAAGACGTGTGGAGAACGGGTCTTGTTTTTCTTGATATCTTCAAGTTCGCCGGGTCCCTCCCGACCCCAACCTCAAAACTGATTCGGCCTCGCGGGATCTTCCATCGAAGTGTGCGAGCTGTGGGGTCCGTTGCGCACAGAAAGGATGAACCTAATTGGGCGAGCTGTTGAATCCGCCATGCAGCAAGGATTCATGCGAGCTGAGGAGTTCGCTCCGCGTCCCAAGCAGAAGGACTACGCGCGAGCTCAAGAGTTCGCTCCGCGAGCAAGCGCTTCAAGTGAGCTGAGGATTTCGCTCCGCGCACAAGGACAACGCGCGAGCTGAGGATTTCGCTCCACGCTCAAGGAATACGGGCGAGCTGTTGCATTCGCTCCGCGCATAAAGACTGACACTCGGGCGAGCTGTGGAGTCCGCTCCGCGACCAAAGTTGCCTCCCGGTCGAATGCCAATCCCGCCCGGTCTTACTGGGGAAATTTTTTTTTTGCCTCTCGGTCGAATGCCAATATCTAGGTGGAATGCCTTTCTCTCGGTCGAGTGCCAAAACCAACTGACAAGAGGTGATGAATTCGCCTTGCGCAAAAAGACTAAGGAGGACACCCGAACTGACACGTGCGCTCCGCGTGCCAAGACCACCATGCGAGCTGTTGAGTTCGCTCCGCGTTCCACGACAACGTGCGAGCTGAGAACTTCGCTTCGCGCGCCATGACTACCGCGCGAGCTGTGGGGCTCGTCGCGCGAGCTGTTGACTGTGCCCCGCGTGCGACTAATACCGCTCGAGCTGTTGGGTCAGCTCCGCACACAAGGAGTCCGCGCGATATGAAGGGCGCGAACTGACACGTGCGCTCCGCGTGCCAAGACAACAGAGCGAGATGAAATGCCCGCTCACGCGAACAAGGAATGCGCGCGAGCTGAGGAGATCAGCCCCCGGCCACAAAACTTACTCGGCGGGGCTAGGGTTGTTGTACCTTCACAATGAACAAATGAGCGATAAATATAAGACCAACACAATTATGGCACCCAATTATAAAAATTATCGAAAAGCACAATGGCTCATGTAATTGTGTAACACTCTTTCAGTGGAATGCTAATCTTTCAATCCTGGTGGAATGCCAATCTTTCAATCCTGGTGGAATGCCAATATCTCCCGGTGGAATACCTCTCTCTCGGTGGAATGCCAAACATGCATGTAGACTTGCAAGTAAAATATTTTAAATTTTCACAAACAAGGAGATTATGACTTATCTATGAAAATAGTTGCCGAATAGGTGCACATAAGAGGTGCAGACTTACTCCCGGAAGATGAATCCTTGTTCCTAGCACGGTCGGGTTGCCAAAGCCAATTTTTTTTTTGACTATCTCCGGGTGGTCTACTAGGAAATGATGTCTTTCTTGCATAATGCCTCTCGGTCGAATACCTCGGGATACCTCTTGGTCCTGATGTCTCTCGGGTGGAATACCACGTAGAGCAATAATAGTTGCCAGAGGGAAGTGATAACAGAACTGGACGACCGGGATCCCGCTCCTAGGGATGCGAGGCATGCCATGACCACCACGCGGAATGCAGTGGAGTTGTCAACGCTTCGCAAGGTCCTTCTCTCATGCGGGGTCCGCCTGCGCGATGTCAACACTTCAAGTAGCACATTTTCTCGCGAGGTAGTCGGTAGTCGGTACTTGTAGTCGGTAGTCGGTAAAATACCTCCCCTGCCCATAGACCAGTCATGAAACTTGTAGACCGACGTCCGAGCTACCTCGCCATGGTGAAAGATCATCGGTACCACATCGGGAAGGTGCTTCTCCAAGCTCCACAAGAAGGCACCATGAGAGTATAAATGTGCATTATGTCCCACATCAGAAATGTAATATAAGAGGGAACCTTCCTTATCTATAAAAGGAAGGCTCCCCCTCTAGAGACCTGGATGAAAGATAGTATTCCACCCCGTGAATCTGGAAAGCAGTATTCCACCTCGCGGGATAGGCTCCACCATCCTTCCCTTATTCCACCCCGCGCAGGATGGGTGCTCTTGCACCCTGCGCGAGATCGATGTACTTGTAACACCAAAGAATGATAATTGATTCTAAGTGGACGTAGCCATATCTCCCGAGGCATGGTGAACCACTATATGTCATTGTGTTGTCACTATTCATACCATACCATGATTCCGCATAGCCCTCCCGGTTTATGCAGAAACACGAAGAAACCAGGAAATGGAAACCATGGTAGCGGGGAAACTTGGGGCGCAAGATGTCAACCTTGTCGATTTTAATGCATGCTTGTAATTAAATTACTCTAATTAATTATTAAGATCCTTTCAATTAACTAATGGCGTACTAATCAACTAGTTCATATTACTGTTAATCAATATGTAGTGTGACGTGGTGCATGACCTAGCTAGATAACGATGGGATCGAGCTGGGAAGCTGCCGCGACATTGCCGCGCATGCATTGATTTATATAATAGTTTTTCGACTAAACGCTAGCTAGCTTTCAGAAGGAGCTAGGACCCCCATGGACTTGTTCTTCAACTATTATTGCGAAAATTGATCGGTCAAAATGGATAAATTCCGATTGGTTGCACGTACAAATATTAATCGAATCCATCTGGGTCAAAAAGAATTAAGCATGTGTTATATATATATATATATATGTCTCATGCATGTACCTAACCGAAGAAATAGTCGAGATCGACAAAGGTAATTGTCAAGTAAAGACTAGTCATATTTATGATTTTTTTTCCCAATTATTAAATGAATTTTCAAAAACACTCACTATACGTGTGGTATTTTTAGTGATAATCGAATTATCGGCATGTTGAAATCATCGTATATTACCTTTATATTTTAGAAATTTTCAAATTCATCATGTGTGCTAAAACCTTTGATGAGTATATATACGAATGTATGTTTCTCACACATGTTAATTTGTACGTATATACAAGTCAAAAATGAGTTTAGATGGATACATCACGTATTTTTGTTTATTACATCATTTCATGACACTATAGTTGCGTCCATTGTCCAAGTATTAGTTATATCAGTAAAACAGATTATTTTCACGCCGAAACTGAACCAAATCAGAGTTCCTGTTCAAAACCATTGAATAGATTGATGGTGTTGTTACGAAAATACACACATATACATATATACACACACGTCGACCTAAAAGATGCAATGGACTACGTACTCGAGGCGGATTCCTATATGGACTATAAGAAAGAGCTTCAGTGGTTGATTCCGCATTGGAAACTAATAAGTTTATGATAAGAGAAAGGTCGATCAGTACCCGTGACCTGTGTGAAGTCTACTTATGTAGCTAGACGCGCGTCACCCAATTGCTTAGTTGGCAAGTAAAATGAAACCTTGTACAACTCGAGTAGAATAAACCTATTTAGATTGCGAGATCCGCATCTTTATCGATTATTATACGAACCACTATATAAAGAGGGATTGAGGATCAATCTAGATAGACAATCTCTCATGCAAACACAACTATACAATCCCTCGACCTAGTTGAAACCAGACACTAAAGCATTCTCGCCTAAGCACCCTTTTACTTTTAAAGCTCTTCGAAGTATCGCTCTGTTTACTTCCTTTGGATGCTTTGTTCGCTACAAACCGTGAGTATTGATTTGATCGAAAGAAGGCTACTTGTAAATCCTCGCCCGCAAGGTGGCACTAGAGCCCTACTTTCATTTGTTTATAAGCACACAGGTCAGCGCACTGCAACAACAACCTTACTATCTTCCGTGTCCACGCGGTTGCACGCCCGCATCCCTAGAAACATTTGGTACAATTATTACCTCTCTCTCCTTACTGAGAAGCGTGGCCAAAATAGAAGGTATTGAAATTAGATGGAAGGCATCACCACCATGCATTTTAGGAGCTGTGAACAAAATCAACAAAATTATGGATTAATTTTCACAAAGCTAAGGGAGAGATAAATAAGCCTACCATGCATGCGCGTAAATCAACTACATATCTCTACTATAATGTCTATAATAAAGTCAGCAATTTGGAAATTCACTAAATTAAGAAACTATCGTAACTACCTTTAATGAGACAATTGAAACAACTAAAAACAAAAGTTATTATAAACTAAAATTAATCACTCAAGTTTCGTAACAAGTGATCGTGATCCCATGCAAATGCACTGGTAAAAAGGCTATGTACAAAATTGAAAGAGCCTGATTTACTCTCAGAAACCAGGAACATAACGAGCTAAACCACTAAAGCATAGTTTTAAACTTTTAATTAATTTATTTATCCAACACTACTATAATTCAGCACTTTTTAATACTGAAATGCACTTCCAAAACCCTAGCTTGTCGCAACAAGGTCGGCCACCTTTGTTTCTCTTCTCACTAAAATGTCTATAATGTACGCAAATTTTATCAGCAACATAATTAATTTCAATGCATGCATAATTATATATAGCCGTCGACATCTGTATAATTTTCTTTCATCAACTTAATCATTCTGCTTTTGCAAATACTAGTTTCTTCTAAAAGCCCTCATCCATCAACAAATCATGATGCTGTTGCTTCAATTGGCTTAACAATTTTATAATCGCCGCCGTCTTACAATTAAAATTAATTAGTTGATTAATCAAGCATCATATTATAAAGTTAATCTAAAAAGTTGTATAAAAGCTTAATTATAAGTAATGATGATGATGATGATATGAATGTTGCTCAGAAACATCACTATCAGAAAGTGTTGCTACAGTAATATTGCTGGGTTGGATATATGCAGTAACTGGTCCAGGTGAAATGAACATGTTGTTATTCAACTTTCTAGGTACTTCCTTAGAATCTTCATATGTTTTCCCACTTAAAACCAATCCTCCTGGTTGCAGCCAACCTTGACTAGTACCTACATTTTTCATTTACAAATCTTCCTAGATTTGTCTTGTTTCTTAGTTACTTAATTGCATAATTACTTTTTGATTAAGAATGAGATAGATATCATCTAGGGGGGGAGGACTTTATGGGCTGTGGTTGGACTCATCAAATCCAGTTACATGGAGATCATCAGTCACTCTTAGCTTTACAGTTGATATATCAGTTGGGTCATGTTATTGGGGCTAGCTGATATTATTGGTCATATATGTTTTCATTCTTTGCAATTTGTCCACTGGCATATATTGTGCAAGTTGCCACCTCCCACTTTTATGTATCAACTGGGGCAGTTATGTTCCTGCAGATATTTCCTTCAACAGAGAATGAACAACTCATCAAGAAAGTTTTGGACACTGGTGAAAATTCTCCATCATATTGATATTTGAGTCTCTACAACCATAAAAAAAAATGTAGCAAATTAATATACTAAAAATACTATATATATATAGACATATTTCACTTGATTGTTGGGTCAAACATGCTATCATGTATGACTTTATTTTTAAGATATATATGCACAAAATTTAGGAAATTATTTTACAATTAGTTGTATGTTCTGTTAATTTCTTAATCAGTATAGGAAGAAACCAAGAGCCGCAATTATAGGTTTTGGCCCAATTTGGTTTTCGGATTTGCGACAAGTCTTATAGCCGGCCCTGTTCTTCCTTGAGCGGTGCATTGTGAGTATCTGACCATCCCACAATATGGCTAATGTTAATTTGTCATCCTAACAGTGACCCTGAATTTTGGCCTTAAATCCTCCCTACTTACTCTTTTGGTATCAAGGAAAATTCCTTCTCCAACTTCCTTAATCCCAAAATTTAATTAGTACATGCGTCAGAGAACAAAGAAGACGTTAATATCGCCGATCATCACAATTCACAAGATTGAACCGGCTCTACAACCGGCGGAGATTTGATTAGCTAACGTTTGAGTATAGAGCTCATCCCATGATCAACTGAAGCAATGCTATGATCGAGAGCTCTAATAGCTTTCCATAATATGGAGACTTAAATGCAAAGTAAAGGCTGTCGTCTTCCAATCATATTTCATTGGCCTCCTCGATCTGCTCCTCATCTTCTTTCAGGTGGAGCGCTTCTTCTTTCCTGTAAACAAGTAGCTAGACAGTTCCAAGTTTTCCTATGGGAGAAAGGAAAAAACAAGTAGAGGAAACACTTTACCAGGATTTGTGATTGATATATCATGCTATACTTACAAGACTGTTGGAGCTGTTTGGCGAAACTTCTCTAGTGTTGGGGTTTCTTAGCATGGTTTTCAACGCTTAAAAAAAAAAGACCGGTACAATGATCGCAGATTGTTTCTTGGTTTCATCGTACTAGCTAGTTACGATAGGGATACTGTGTTATAATTATATCTGGTGATTAAACAACCTAGCTCGAAAGGTTCTTAATTAGTTAGGTCACCAATGTTTGATCATATTTCATGCTTGTTTCTTTAGGAACGTGGCATTCTGATATTCGATTAATATTATGATGTTAGAATTAACGGACTTTTTTTTAAGTTAGAAGACTAAATTACAAAGAACCGTTTTCTGGCAACCACCATCAAATACATCAAAATTCAATGCTACTCTAACAGAGCTCGGTAAATTCGACTCCCAACAATGCTGAGTATCCAGATTCTGTTCCAAATTTGCTAAGGCATTAGCTACAAAGTTCGCCTCACAAAGGACATGGTGGAAAGAGACCAAACTAAAGGAAGAGGCAATCGTTTTGATGCCTTGGACAATTTTGGAGCAGCTTCCAGGGACACTTGAACCGCCCAGTAACACAAGCAATAATGAGAGCAGAGTCCCCTTCAACCATAATATGAGAATAGTTTAACTCTTTGGCTTTAATAAGGCTGTCCCTAAGGGCAGTAGCTTCTGCAATGGGAACATTGGCTTTCCCCAACCCAAGCAGAAGCAAGCAAAGGGCAACCAGAGCAGTCTTGAAAAATAAAACCTACAACAACACTAGAATCATGTTGAAGCACTGAGCCATCAAAATTCACTTTGACTATATTTTGAGGAGGAGGAGTCCATCTGATGGAAGAAGAAGTCAAGGAGGACTGGGATGCCATCTCTTGGTGAAAATGATTACGATTCTGAAACGCAGTAGCAACAACAACAACAACAAAGGGAGAGAACACCTCATTTTTGAAGATTAGATTGTTGCGCTTAAGCCACATCTGCCAGCAAAGGGTTAGAATTCTCTCAAACTTAGTAGCATCAAAAGTAACATTAACGAATATATCATTCAACCTTTGAACCAGGTTATCAGCATTATGAATGTCATTGCACAATCCAAACTTGGCCAGCAATTGGGCCTTTGCAAAAAATATGGGAAATAGTTTCCTCCTCTAAATTACAAAGAGAGCAAAGATTAGTTTGGATCATACCAAACCTAAATAATCTATTCCTTGTATTTAATTTTTCCCTGCATAAAAGCCAGCCAAACTTATTTATTTTAGGAGCCAAGTTAGACTTCGAAACCTTCTTTAAAAGAGGAGATTGATCATCATGTGGATCAAGATCTGAAGATTGAAGCCAAGTATCTGATTTTATGGTGAACTCACCATTCAGGCAGGGGCCCCAAATGAAAGCATCCAGTTGGTTAGTAGAAGGAATAGGGATACCACAAATTTGATCCACTATAGAAGCATCCAAAAATTCCAGCAACTTGGTTCTACTCCAATTACAATCCTGGATATAATCAGAAACAACCTCATTCCAATTAATAACAGTTTTTTGATAATCAGAAATCATACTAACTAAAGGAACAGGGAAAGCCCAGTTAAAGGTCCATTGGTCCAAAAACTGATATCATGATCATTTCCAACTATCTATCTTATTCCCTTTTGAAGAATTTCTCTGTTATTAAGAATGCCCTTCCAGGCAAGGGAGGCCGATCTATTCAATTTGACCAGAAAAAAGAAGTGTATGCGTAAGTACTTTCAAGTAACAATCTGAACCCACCAGTTATCAGAGTCAATAATCATTTTCCATCCTAACTTAGCAATCGTTGCATTATTAAAATCAACAGAAGGTCTAATACCTAAACCCCCAACATTCTTGGGGGTGCAAGCTTTGTTCCAAGCAACAACATGAGATTTAGAATTAGAGCCCCAGAACAAATTTCGGGATTTTTTTATCAATAGCATTAGTAATTTTAGTAGGGCATTTAAAACATGACATAATATGATTTGGCATACAAGAAATATTCACTTGGATAAGGGTAAGTTGCCAGCGAACATTTCTTCCATCCTACAAGCTTATCATTATTTTTTTGAAGAAGACCATTAGTATTAACATGATCCCTCCAAAAGACAATGTTGTGGACACAGACTTGCGATCGAGTTCTGAGTTGGGGAATTAGGGGTACACTTAGCAAGCTCTAGCTAGCCTCACACTAAGCATATAGTGATTGGGCTCCCTTTTATCACGCCATTCAACCTAGCTATATGTCACGACTTTCCTTTTCCCTAAGCTTCTTGTGCGGCCTTGGTACTTTCTTTATGCTAAGTCAGCTTTATTGAAGCAAACGCTTTGGCTAGAACACCCGAACGAAGGGAGAAGAACTTTGAAAGAGAAAACTTGTATTAAGCTTAAGAGAACTTTACAAAGCTTTACAAGTGAGTTTGAATATTATTCAACTCTTTATGTCTCAAATAGGAGGGGCGCCTTCCTATTTATAGGTATCCTCCCCTCATTGTCTAAGTTTCTAGACAATTTTAGAATATTTACAAGTATAGAGACTTCTAGAGTTTTCTATACAACTCTAAATGTTACATTGAGTATTCTAGAGACTTCCGGAGTAGTTTAAGTGTTATTTTTGTGAAAATTCTTATTCGTGTGCGAAGTTGAAGTTTCGGGAGTCAATTTTATTAAGGTACTTTGACTTTTAAGAGGCCAAAAGTTGACTTTCTTATCCGTAAGTTATTTTCGAAAACTTCCTTCATGAAAGTTGTAGAGTTTGACGATATGAGTTCGTAGACACACGGTACGCGTAAAACGGAGATCGTACGAAAAATTTACGGTAAAAGGAAATTGGTTTCTGATTTTGGAAAGTGTATAAATAAAAAGAGGGAACCCTAGAATTCAGAAAAGCCCTCCATTTTCTCTCTTCTCTCTCCTTGAGCAGCACTCACAACTGGACCTTCGTCTGAGCAGAATTCCGCCGTCCGACCACCAAAATCGACGCCACCGGTCCCATTCGGTTCGCACCGACCTTCTCTCCATTCCTGGGGCAGTGCCGCTCACCGTCGTGCAGCTTAGAGGCCGCTGCAAGGGGGTGGAGTTGTGGCGGTCTCGCTGGAGTTCTTCTATTTTCGGCCACCAATCGAGACGCAGTCAGTCCCTTTAGGTTTGCTCGGATCTCCCCTACACAACCGTGCTAGTCTTTAAGGCCGTCGACTGACGTAGGTGATGCAGCTAGACCCGACGCCACCGTCGATGCGTCACCGATCAGAACCGTCGTTTACGGCGACGACAAGGTGAGTTTTTCTCCCCTCTTTCGTCTATGTGTGGTTGTGCAAACCAATCAACTCAGTTTTGAGTTTTTGAACTCAGATTTGCAGATTTGAAGCCTGAGCTTGTGGTGGTGGTTTGAGACAGTTCAAGGTTGAATCGAACTTAGTCTTAGTTATAAAAAGTGTTCCTCTTGCTGTGATCTACAAGTTTGTTGTTGGGAGTTTGTTCAAATTTTGAAGTTGGTGGTGGCGCATGGCAGCACGTCCGGTAGAATTTCTAGCCTTACTTTTCTATGGTTAGCTAGCTCTTGTTGTGGTGAGCTTGTTGAGAGGTGGAAATTCTAGGTGTGAGCAACGCTAGATTCTAGGTTTGATCATAGACTTGTGAGAGGTTTTGAGTTTAGGTTTTGGCATGTAGAAGCAGCAGTATTGGGTTGTTAAGTTCAACGACCTTGGAAGGTTGTCCTTCTTTAAGCTAAGGTTTAGTTTAAGGGTGTTTTGATATCCTATAGTACTTCGGTTACTAAGGTTATTAATTGTGTAATTTTAGGTGACTTGTGAAGTGTCTTTTGGCTTGGCTCTTGTGTTTTGTGGAAGACGCAGTGAGATTAATTAGGTGAGTAAATCTCACCAAGGTTCACATTTGGACAAAATTATTATGGTCATTTTTATGATGATGTTGAATTTAAAGAATATGCTATTATTTGTTTTTAAATATATGAGTTTGATTGCCAAGACTCATAGGTAAGATAAAACAAGTTTTCCTATTATATGATTATTTTTAATGTTCATGTGATTATAATATTGTTGGTTCTTGATAGATTATTCTTGTGGGAATATCTATATGTGTTCATATAAATATATCTATGTGAAAGGATATAATTTTTATGATGTGCTCTTTGTGTTGATGATGATGTGGAACTAAAGAATATGTTATTGTTTGTTTTTAAATATATGAGCTTGATCGCCAATGACTCATAGGTAAGATAAAACACGTTTTCCTATTATATTATTATGTTGTGATTTGTTGTGTAGATAGTCAAACTGGGTTCCAAACCTTTAATCGGGTGATTGGTTACGGTTATGATGATTATACTCTATTGTGATTTGTTGTGTTAATGGTCAAACTGGGTTCCAAGCCTTTAATGTGATGATTGGTTACTGTTATGATGATTCTACTCTATTGTAATTTGTTGTGTAGATAGTCAAACTGTGTTCCAAGCCTTTAATAGGGTGATTGGTTAAGGTTATGATGATTCTACTCTATTGTGAATTGTTGTGTAGATAGTCAAACTGGGTTCCAATCCTTTAATCAGGTGATTGGTTATGGTTATGATGCTATTATTATTATTTTGTGATTTGATATTGGACAATCAAACTGGGTTCCAAGCCTTTGGCCAGGTGATTGGTTACGGTTAGGAATAGAGCTCTAGTCCGTCTGTCGTTATAGGTCATGGGAGGTATCTTAAGATATCTAGGACCCATGGGTACATGAATTGCTGTTGTAGGTCATGAGAGGTACTTATTAGTATCTGAGACTCATGGGTACATGTGTTTGTTGTAGGTCATGGGAGATACCTATTGGTATCTGGGACTCATGGGTACATGTATATTTGTAAAAGTGTTGGTTATGTGGTTTTAATATTTGTTCTTATATTGTTTCATGTGTTTTTATTGGTTGTTGGAAATGTTGGTTATTGGATTTGTGGAATTAATTATTGTTATAAATTGTTTTATTTATATTGGAAATGTTGAGTTATTTACTAGCTTGATAGTAATAAGAGTTTTACCATTTTCGTCAATGAGCTATAGTCTAATTGGTCCCTAGAGGGGTTTTGTGGGACGATTATTTCGGAGAAATATTTGAAGACGGTAAAAATAGTAAATTTTAGCTAGTAAAAAGGTATGTTTTATTAGGGTATTATTTTGGGGTGTTAAATTTTAGAGTTGAGTTTATATTTTGGTGCTGGACCGGTTGGGCAAGAGCCCAAATCTTTTTCTCTTCTCTCTCTTCTCTCTCCTCCCTCCTGATTCTCCCACTCTGGCTCTGCCAGATTTTCTTCACGGCCGTCGTCGTCACCAGTCCCAAACGGTCGGTCGTCGACCCAGCCTCCTTCCTGGACCAGTGGCAGCCTCCCTAGCGCTGTCGTGAGGGAGTTATCTCACCTGAAAGGTCCGACTGACGTGGTGGTTCTCTCGCCGGAGCTCCCTCCTCCGGCCACCATAGCCGGACTAGCTTGGCTCGTTTGAAAGCCCTCTTCCCGTGCAGCAATCCCTCCAAATGACTCCCTCCCTCTTGAGGTAGGTAAGGAGAAATGTGGAGTTGAAATTCTATGGCTTATTTCCTATTTCGGTTCGATTACCCTATCTAGGCTTGGAATTAGTGTTTGTGTTAGTTAGTGAAGTTGTTGTGCGTGTTGAGAGGAAGGTTATGCTAAATTTTGGTAGGCGTTGGAGGTCGCCGGAGTCGGAGCCGATGTTAAAGGGATTTTTATGGTTTTAGATATGTTATATTAAGGAGAGATTAATTATATGAAGTTTGGAATGTTTGGAGGAGTTTTCGATAGGTTTGAGATTTTGCAAAGTTTGGTATTTTGGTGGTTAATTATAGTAGGATCCGGCCGTTGAATTTCTCTTACTATTATTTTAGAATCTTGAAATAAATGAATTGAGATTGTGGTTGGAGTTTGGTGTGAATCCGATAAGGTTAAACCTGGAAAGGGTAGTGGATTAGGCGGAAGAGTTTTGGGTTATATATTTAAGTATTATTATTTTTTAAAATTGAAGTTTGGTCCCAAGCATGATTATTGTGCCAGGATTCGAGAAGACCTCACTTGAGTGGCAAATTGGATTTCGTCAGGCTTATGCCTAAAGTTGTGAGTAGACTCTTGGTTTAAATAATGTGCATGCAATTGTTTATTATTGAGTAATTTATTTTGTTGGAGTATTGGACGTCATTTTTATTTGACGATTTTATTCATTGTGGTGAGTTACCGAAAATGGGAATTTCGGTAAATTATAATATATTTATGAGGAGAGTATGTATATAAATGCTAGCTAGCAATATGTGTCTGTCCACCTTAATGACGTAGTATATAACCGCATTATGGTGTGATGTGAGCGTTGGACGCAAGCGTAGTAGCCCTATATGAGTGTTTAATTCATATAGGGGGTATGGGCACATATTTATACACCCGTCTATCCACCTTAATGGCGTAGTGTAGCACCGCATTAAAACGTGACCTTAGCGTTGGACGCGAGCGTAGTAGCCCTATATAAATTATTTTAAATCTATTAATTTATATAGAGAGTATGGGTGAATGTAAATACATACATATTTTGATATATATTTTTTTGAGCTGAAGAGGCTCGATATTTATGGGATAAATGATTTATCGCTTGAGGCATGCAGCATATTTTCTATGGAAATTTAAATTGGGAAATGATAAATATTTTCATTAAATTCATTTTTGTCCACTCACTCTAACATTTTAAATGTTTTCCCCTGGACCATTCGTTTTAAAAATGCTCAGTTTACAGGTTAGTATAGTTGAGTTCGGGCGTACATGGAGAAAAGACATAGTCAATACTATTGTAATACCCTAGATTTTCATATTATTTTCCTTGTATTATTCCCATAATTAATGAAGGATTATTTATGAAAATTCTTTAGTTTGTGCGAAGTTGACGTTTCGGGAGTAATTTTTTAAGGTACTTTGACTTTTAAGAGACCCCAAAGTTGACTTTATTTTCCGTAAGTTATCTTCGAAAACTTCCTTCTTGAAAGTTGTAGAGTTTGTTGATACGAGTTCGTAGACATGCGGCACGCCTGAAACAGAGGTGGTATGAGAAAGTTATGATTAGAGAAAGTTAGTTTCCGGGTTTGGAAATTATATAAGTAGAAAAATGTGGGGGAGATATTTTTGGAAACCTAAAAATCAGTTTCTCTTTCTCTCTCATCCCTCTCCCGACCTCCTCCCGCTCTCCATTTTTATCCGGCCGATTTCTCCCTCATCCGGCCACCAAACCGGACGCCACCGGTCCCTTTCGGTCTGCACGGACCTTCTCTCCATTTCTGGAGAAGTCCCGCTCGCCGTTTCATCGCCACGGATCAGCGGAGCTGCTGTGGTATCGTAGGAAAACCGACGATTTCGGCGGTGTTTCGGGTGAGTCTTGCTCCTCTCCTTCCTCTAGTGATGTTTATACATCTTTGGTGACCTGAAAACCAAGTTTGGGTGCCGGTTTTGCAAATTTTGTTTTTGATTTCATTTTGGAGTTTCAGGGTGTTTTCCAGCCGATCCCGGTAGAACCAGTCAAAACCTCTGGTATTAAAGTTGTTCACCATACTTCAATCTACAAGTTTCATGTTGTGAGTTTCTCCTAATTCAGAAGTTTTGGGGTGGCGCGTGGGGCTCACTCGCCGCTGCTTGTGGTGACGTGTGGCGGCGGGTCCGGCTGAGTTGTGGCCTTAGTTTTCTATGATAGCTAGTCCTTGCTGCTGTGATCATGTTGAGAGGTAGTTTGGCAAGGTTTTGAGCAAGGTTTGCATGTTAGGACTTAGGTTTATTTGTTTTGGCTTGGTTGAGTTTGAATTTAGGTTTTGAAGATTTGAGGCAGCTCAATTGTGTTGTTGAATTCAACGACTTTGGGAAGTTGTACTCCCTTGAGCTAAGGGTTAGTTTAAGGGTATTGTGATATCCTTTAGTATTTTGGTTTCTAAGGTTTTTAATTGTGTGATTTTATGTGATTTGTGATTTTGTGATTGACTTGCCTTCGTTGTGTTGGAGGTTTTGCAGCGGGATTTATAGGTGAGTAAATCTCACCAAGGTTCACTTTTGAAACAAATTTTATTATGGTCATGTGATGATGATAATGATTATGATGTTAAAATTATTACTATGCTATTAAATGTTTGAAAATATATGAGTTTGATCACCAACATCTCATAGGTAAGATAAAACAAGTTTTTCTTATATGTTTATTTTGAGGTTCTCGTGATCATAATTCTATTGATTATTGATTAGTTATTCTAGTGGAATAATATATATTGTTCATATAATTATATCCTTGTGAAAGATATAATCATATAATGTAATGTTGTGATATTGTGATTGTTGGGTAGATAGCCAAACCGGGTTCCAAGCCTTTAATCGGGTGATTGGTTGCGGTTAAGATGCTATTTATCATTTTTATGTTTTGATATTAGACAGTCAAACCGGGTTTAAAGCCTTTGGCCGGGTGATTGGTTGCGGTTAGGAATAGAGCTCTAGTCCGTCTGTCAGTGTAAGTCATAGGAGATACTTTATTATATCTGGGACCCATGGGTACACAATTTGTTGTTGTAGGTCATGAGAGCTAGGTATTTATTAAATATCTGTGACTCATGGGTACATTTTCTTTGGTAATTTGTTGGATTTGTGGTTTTTAATTATTGATCAAATCTCTCTTGTGGAATGATGGATGTGTTGATGTTGTGTTATTTTTTGGTTTACTCATACAGGCTTTTTAGCATACCGGATTTGTTATTTTACAATCTCGGTGCACCAATTATTGGTGTAGAGGTTAGACCTGCAGGTGAGGATCTGCAAGATTGAGGTGGAGGCTTATTGCCAGGGTTCTTTTTGGCTTTTGCTGTACTTTGTATAGTAGAAAATATTAAACTCATGAGATTGTTCTCATATTCTCGTATTGCAAGTTTATGTAAATAAGGAAATGTAACATTTAACTTAGTGATGAGCTGTATGATATTACTTTTCCGCTATTGAGTTCTAGTTTTTTGGATTTGTTATTGAAACCGGTTGGGATTTTTATATTTTAAGTTAGATCATGCCACAATTTTTGAAAATTATCTTTCGAAAATTGGGGTGTGACAAGTATAGCTTCCGCTCATTTTTATATTTCTAATATATTTCCTCTCAAATAGAGTTGTTCTGAACTGTGGTTGTTGGTTGTGAGATTTTCTTATTAAAATTAGTAAATAAATTTGGGAGACGTCGTGATTTGGGGAGCATAAAAGCTCCAGGAGCAGAGGGTTATAGATGATTTTTTTTTCAAGTGAGTGCAGGTATTATTAGGAAGGGTTGTCTATTTTCAAAGGAGGTTATGCTGAATTTTCGGTAAATTTTCCTTGGAGATGGTCCTCGCAGGATTTACTTTGGGTTTCAGGATAAAATTTGGGGTGGGACTTGACAGTTGGTATAAGAGCATTAGGTTATTCGATTCTTTTCTCTTTTTAGTACTACCTCATATTCTTGGTCATGCTTAGTGTCGATAGAGTGATGGTCCAACTGCGGCGGATCCATTAGCATGATATGCTTTAGACACTATGTGTTGATTAAGTTTGTGATGTAGTCGTTCTTAGTTTATTTATGGACAATAGTGTGTCATAAATGTCTACATTTCTAAGACTATGCCTCCGTACGTCGACCTCTTAAGTAAATCATTCTGCTTTGAGTAATGAAAAGGTGTCTGGGTTACGCCTTTTCCAAGGGTTATCGAGTTGATATCAAATTGTTAGAGTTCAATTGTGAGTTGGGAACTCCAGTTGAGAACTCATAAACGCGACATCATTCCTTCCTTTTTATCAATGATTGATTGGGTAATAATTAAGGTGCTAGGTTGGGCAATTTGTGAGAATTTGTGCAGGTGAAATGTTTCAATTTATGTCTTGGGAGTTTTCTATTTTTGGTGGGCAAGTAAGGAGTGCTTGTAGTCCGATAGAAAATCTTGGCTTCGAGTTATGTGACTCCTAGGAGAAAATAGTTGGAAAGGAAGTTCGAAGTAGTGGTGTAATCTTTTGATGTTTAAGTTAGTTGAAGTGTTATGGTGAGGTATCTATAGTAACTCTTGGAGGTACCTTTAGGAGTTGTTGAGGACCCTAATCTTGTGCAATTTATTCACGTGGGATTTGTGGCTAGTGTTTGGTTGCAAGACGTTGCTACATAAAAAGCTAAATGTCAATTTAGATAAGTCATGATTGAAGGCCAATTTTCTGACTTTGTTGATCCGCAACAGAAAGCAGTTGCGAACATTTTGGGATAATGCTGGTTATGTCAACACATATTCTGGTTCATACAACTCTAATTATGGATATGTTTTTATTAAGATAGAAGTGGTAATATATTTTGAAAATGACGGATAATAGTAGTCGATGAATAATAAGATTTATGATGATTTAGGTATCTATTATGGGTTAGCTGAAGTTGGTTCTAACTGTAATGACTTGGATTGTTTTTCCTTGGGTTGTTGGTTTTACAAAAGTCATTGGTCAGTGTGTTGTGACAACTTGTTGTTGTGTCACACTCGGGAAATTTTAGAAATTGAATGGTGGCACTAAATGTTTTGAGTTTCAACCAAGTTTGTAATCGTGGAGTGAGATGTTGGTTATATTATTTTATTCGTGGGACCATTATGGATTCTTTCGGAATTTTAGGTGTTAAAGTTTGGTTCCTAGATTTGTTGAGTGTTTTGGGGAAGATGATAAATTTAAATGGAATTGAAAAGTAATGGTGGAGTGAGAGCGGAATGGTTATGGTCGTTCCGGTTTTACAACAACATCCTGTGAATTTAATACGTGTTGTCATGAGTATTTTAAGACAGTTGCATGGAGATGGTGGTAGTGGCAGCTATGGAGCAAAACCCATTAGATCATGGAGCAAGAGTGCATGGGTGTCCAAAATAATTTTTTTAGCAGTGTCGTTCCGGGTGGTTGATATAAGTCTTGATTTGTGATCGAAGTAGGTTTAATGACATCACTTCGTTAGCAATTGGTGACTAACTACGATACATCAATAGGAGAATATGTTAACTCACCTTATTTCTAATTCGGTGATGTGGTGTAGAGTTTTGGTTGTTGGGTGTGTGGGAATATATATAAATTATTCATGCTGTAGTTTTTGGGTAGCATCTTCAGAGCTTGATATTATGGAGTGCGAATTCAAACTCTTCGATTTGAAGGTTAGAGATTCTGTTTAGTTTGTCAAATTTTTGAGGCAAATGAGAAATTGCTTGTTGTGTCGTAGACATGGATCATGGGTAATGTTTGAGCTAAAGGGCATTTTTGTCCAAGTAATAATACTTTACCGGACTGTAAATATCCAAGTGAATATTAGTTACTCTCTTGGTCCACGTCACAACCGGCGAGCCCAGATTATCCAAGTTTATAAGTGATGGCTCGCCAATAAGCCACGCGAACTGAGTTATACCGTCACCGTGCGCGGAATGACTTTGCGCGGACTACAGATCTCACACGCTTAGTAGACTTCACGCAGACTACGGATCTCGCGCATTTAGGGACTTTGTGCAAAACACACAACTCGCACTAAATGGCTTCGAGCGGAGTAGAGAGCTCGCGCGCTTCGCGCAAAATACAAGTCTTACGCACTTAATGATCCCGCACGGTGAATGACTTCGCGCATAGGCGAGGCGAAATGGTACTTTGCGCACGAGCCCTACGTGAGGTGGAATACATCAAGGCAAGCTGGCGAACTGGCTCGCATGGGAGTTTTCACGAAGAAGGCATAAAAGGAGTCCGCATATGTCACATTTAATCGTTGAAGACTTTCAACAGTTTTTTTGACTTGCTTTGGGCCAATCCATGTGGCCCTTAATAATTAAAAGGCCTTCTTTTGGCTCGCGAGCTAGAAAGCCCGTGAGGTAAAGATGTGCCTAATTCCAGTTCGCATAGGAGTCTACAGTGGCAATACGGAAGCAATGCCCTATACAGAATGAAGTGTGCGAACTGGACATGTGTCACCAATTTGTTGGTCCGCACGGGTTAAACCGTGTCCTTGTGGATTAGGGTTTCAAAGCCTGACTTGGATTCCAAGCCAACTTCCTTCTGTCGCCAGTCAGACTACTATATAAAGGGGTCGAACTTTCTTTCTCAAACACACAATCAAATCTCTCAACAAATACAAACTGTAAATCAGTTACTCCTCGAGCTACCTCGAAACCCTAACCCTAAGTACGCCGCCGCCTTAGTTTAGAGCCCTCCTGGACTCGCCCCCGATCTTCCTGATTCCCTATAGTTGCTCTGCTCGCGTCCTGCCGTGAGTATCGATCGTCTTGTGCACGTAATTCCTCATCTGTGGTGGCACCTGGAAACCCCTTCGCCAGATTAGAAGTCAAGACCCCGCTACAATCACTCTTTCCTCGTCCGCGAGGTGGCACGCCCGCAACACATCTCCCTCTCTTTGTTCGCTATTCACCTCTGCTCCATGCGCTGAGGATCGTGGCCAAAACATTGGCACGCCCAGTGGGACAGGGAGTACAAGTGAGACATCATAGGGAAACCCGAGGAAAAACCATACAGGAAGCCTCAGCCTTCTTGTCTCAAGCACAGATCACTACGGTACAAGCCCCATAACAGCGCGGGTTGCCGTTTCCTCACTCAAGAGCAGGTTCTCACTTAGTTTGGTAACCCAAACTTAGCGAAACCGCCATGGTAGGCTCTCAGCCGACCCAAGACACGGGCTCTGCCCCATCCATGGAGCAAGTCTTACAGATGCTCACAGAGCTCACGGGCCAGATCCATGGTTTGACAACCCAGGCCTCCGTCACTCCGCAAAGCGTTGCTGACCTAACTGAATAAATCAAGCACGACAGGGACCTTCTACAGGCCACCCATGATAAACTCACCATGCTCGGTGAGGATTATGGCAATCTTGACGCCAAGTTCAATGAAACCAAGGGCTTTGTCGAAGGGAGCCTTCAACAGATACGCTCGGATCTGGATAAGAACATGGAAACCGTGAAGCAGAACGTGGAAACCGTGAAGCAAAATGCAGAGATCTTGTTGCTCACGCGCATGACTTTAGATGAGTAGACTCGCCATTTGGATGACCACGATGCCAAGATGCATGACCGGCAGAATGCTTCGTTCTTTAGAAGCAAGAACAGTTTGGAGAAGCTGGATGAATTCAAGGACAAACAGGACCGGCTAAACTTACGGGTCCTGTAAGTTGAAGATTGGTTGAGGGCGCAAGCACCAAAGAATCTTGCTTTAAATCCTATTGGTCCTTGCGCGAATGAAGGAACATCCAAGTAAATCCCTCCCAACGAGCGCTCTAGGGGAAACCCTAAGGTCGGGACTCCGAAAGCCCCGCAGTTCGTGTCAGGGGCTGGAACTTCAAAGAGTCCACCCCCAAATGGCTCCGCCGCTCGCTTTAAGGGATTTAACAACTCCCCACGCCAGGGAGCCAAGACACCAAATGACCCGCTCCTAGCTTACTCCAGCCATGCTCCCAAGAATGGTGGACAGGCCGTCAGTTTCTCTACATGGCCGAACCATGAAGAAGGAGCGGAGTCCGCGCTTGTGACAACAGCCGGCTGGCGCCAACTCATCTCCTCCATCGTCAAGGAAAAACCAGAAAAGGTGATGCTGATTTGCAATATCGCGACCCCTACCCTGATAGTGTGGTGCAATACCCTTTCCCTCATGGGTTTAAGAACGTCATGTTCACCACCTTCTCTAGGGAAACGCAGGAGGATGCAGTAACCCATATGGCCCGCTTCAAAGTCCAATGCGGCCAATATGGGGAATAATGATATTCTCAAGCTCAAGCTCTTTAGGACTTCTCTGTCTGGAGCTGCATTTAGTTGGTATTCCAGGTTGAAGCCAGGATCCATTGCGGACTGGCCTACCATGGAGAGACTATTCCGGGAAACATACGACACCATTGAGTCAGAGGTTGGCCTTGATTCCCTTACTCAGATGAGTCAGCAGAGTATGGAGTCAGGAGTCTCCTTCCTCCAACGTTTCAAGATTCAACAGGCCAAGTGCGACTTCCTCCTACTCGAGCAGGAAGCCATTAAGCTGGTTGTCCATGGCCTCGAGCATCGCCAGCGGTTGAAGCACCATGGGGAACGCTTCACGTCTATGGGTGACCTGATCAACAAAGTCGGCAGTTATGAGCTGATCCTCAATAAAATGGACGAGAAGGCGAATGCCTCCAAGGGGACGTACGTATCAGGGCGAAATAGGACAGTGGGGGCACTGAACCTCCAATCCCCCTTGTTTGATCCTTACTACCAAAGGCAGGAGGAGACTGACGCCGCGCAGGGATATGACGACGTCGGAGCAGTTGAACTGACTGGGAAGCCGTTGGCCCACAAATTGAAGAATCTCAAAATGACTCGAGAGCCAATCATCATTCAGTCTTTTGCATAGACCAAGCCCGAATACGAGTCATACATGTATGACGTGAAAAATGCCCATCTTGTCTTTAATGACTTGATAGAGGTGAAGTACGTACGCCTGGATCACAAGCTCTCATCCAAGGAAGAGCTAAAGGACAAGAAATATTGCAACTTCCACAACGTCTACAATCACGACACTACAGACTGTGTCAAGCTCTGTGACCAACTATAGACTTGGTTGAACTCCAGCGCTTTGAAAATGAAGACGCCAGAAAGCATAGCTTCTTAGGTAGATATGGACCCCTTCCCGGCCGTGGTCAGTATGGTTGAGGTGAACTGGAAAGACTATCCAGAGGAGAACAGCCGTCGCCGCGCGCCAAAGCCAGGCCAGCGGAGAGTCACCCTAGACTTGGCCGAACACCCAGAAGATGACAATCCGCGCCGAGCACCCAAGCGAGACCTCGAGGAAGGCAATGATGACGCATGTCAGCCATCTCGCTAGTACACCTACAACATCAACCTCGCACACGAGGTTTTAGACGATCTTATTGATGGCAAATTCATCACGGTAGCAAAGGCCTTGCCCTATGTTGAGTACAAGGAAGGCCGCGTCCATTGCAAGTTCCATGATAGCTGGGGACACAAAACTCGCGATTGCTACCATCTCCGCGAGTAGGTCCAGGACTAGCTAAACCTCAAGTACATTCGCTTTGAGGACAAAGGCAGGCTTCATGATCACAACTGCTCACATTGCTTGGCCCCGCATCGGCCAGCGCGCGATAACATTGGACCTATCTCCAGACGCGGGCCCACGCGAACTGCCAGGTCAAAACCGCATGAGACCGGTGAATGACTATACCGTGCTGGTGAAGCAAAATGGGAACCACTACCCGACGAGACAGTTGGCCACCAGACCGCAGCCTGATCAACTTTCAAGAAAAGATAAGGGCAAGACTATCATGCTAGACGATACACCGTCCCCTGCTGACAACTATCAACCCATGAGTCCTAGGACTCGCGAAGAGCTGGAGCAGAGAATCAAGCGCCTCGAGACCTTCGTCCAATCACACTGGACTGAAGATGTGCCTTCGTCTCCAGCTTCAAGCGAGATGTACATATCAGACGCTGGCAGCGAGCATTAAGGCAACGAAGCTTCAAGCCCTCGGTGAGGTATCTTGACTGACCCCTACATTCCCTCGATGTCCAAATCAGCAATCAAGGAGGGGATATGGTATACGCAACAAGGGGGCACGCGAGTCACCATTAGCAGGTCTAAGAAGCGGAAGCTACAGAAGAAGTATGGCAGCATCTTACGTGCCTTGCGAGCTGCCGATGATGGCATCATCCAACCCTCGCAGCTCGCACAAACACCTGGGAGGATGTGGAGAGAAGCCGAAGGCTTGCGCGTTTTACTTCAAAAGTCACCTGTCACACCTCCACGAGTATGTGCGCAGGTAGCAGATGACCCCGCTCCAAAAGCGAATGTCTTATGTCGCCTCACCGTACCACCAAAACAGGATTCGTGCCCTACCAGGAATAGACCATCTCTGGACACAGAAAGGAAGAGGGACCCACAGCCCTCCCGGCGCAGGCATTCACCGGAGCATAACCGAAGAAGGGAACTGTTTCCTCCACCAAGGCACAGGCAGTCGCCGGAGGCTGAACGGCGTAGGGACCCGCTGCCTCAACCAAGGCGTAGGCAATCGCCAGAGACTGCAAGAAGAAGGGAACCACCTTCCACAGTGAAGCAAAAATCGTTCGCCACCTCAAAGCCTGAGCCAAGACGCAAGTCGCTTCGGTCATCGCGTCCCCGGGAGCCTCTTCACAAGGAACCCGAGGCAAAACCAGAACCATCGCGACCATGTAAGCCCCGACCACCACCCAAGCAAGAGCCTCAGATCTCAGCCCCTCCTCCGTTGAAGGCAGATGATAATGCCACGGTCCCTCTAGCAGCGGATGAACGGCCAGCTGAGGACGAGCAGCCCTCGACCAAACTCGTGTGGCAACCTCGACAGCCAGTGACTAACGTGTCACCGGGTGCCGAGAGTAGAAGCTCTAGCCCTAACCTCGAGGAGCTCATGGCCCAATGTTTTCGAGAACATTCCCTTAACGAGGAGGCTCATTCTGAGCCTCGCATTAATTTGGGAGAAGACCAAACAGAAGGGCAGGGTGAATCATTCACCTCAGTACGCCAATTTTGCCTTCAGACGTCGGGCAATGCCCGCCGTCTGATTACTTTTTTGCATGTCGTGTATCCAGCAGTCATCTGATAACGATTACTACGTCAGGCATAATTTGTCGTCTGAGGAAGGTTATACGACATATTGTATGTCGTCTTTATGAATCCAGGTTCGTAACACAAAAAATAATGTCGTTAGAAATCGTTAGAACGCCAGTTCTCTGTCGTTGAAAGAAGAATTAATCAGCAAATAATTTCATCTGTTTGTCGTCTTCAATTTATTCTAACGTTAGTTATATGATATCGCATTAGCTTTTTTATCTATCCTCTTAATTTATCCATCGTCTGTGTTTAGTACTATGCTTTCGTGTCGTTATAATAGAATATAACCTCAAAACTCTGCATATGTCTCTCGTTTGAGATCCGATCATAAGTCACATTTCTGTCGTATAAATATTTAGTTTGTGAGATTTGACGATTCAGACGACAGATAACTCTTTTTTTGTATACGTTAATACGACAAATGTGTTTACTCGTTTATCATCCGTATCAATATCAGAAGAGAATTAATGTCGATTAATTGTGTAACAAGTTATTTTGTCCGTCGTTTGAATTGTTGGAAACCCAGCATCTGTTAGACCTGTACATATCAAGTTGTCTAGTCAAACACACATGGCTAGCCTGATAGGCATCATGTTAATTGATCAGGTTCTTGTCTGGAATGCGTTGTGACATATATATATATATATATATATAATAAGTAGCAGATATGGAAATGCATGTCATCAAGCAGAAACAATGGGAAATGCATGGGATATATAAACCAGTTGGTAGGCATTTGGTTGGAATTCATAAATGTTGAATGATTCTGACATACACAGACCACATGATTATGTTTAATGAATGCAAACATTATGTTACGAACTAACAATAAACATAAAATTGAACTTATCAATTTCTAGGGCAGAGCGCAATGCAGAATTCATTTCCAGGGAAGACGGCAGCCATAGCTGGAATGCCGTGTAGAAGAGCTATATGTCAAAATAATTTGAGAGCCTACTCCCAAATACTACTATTTCAAAAGCAATAAGAGAACAAGCAGAGAATAAACAAAAAGGTCTGACGGATACTAGAGGCACCAGAGAGTCTGATCGTCTCTTTTAGTCGTTTAACCCTCTCTTCATTCAGCTCACATGCTATGACTTTTCATTCATCTCCCATAAGAGCTGCTAGGTGGACTATTTTATTTCCTGGATCTGAGCATGTATTAAGAACCTAAAATAAGATATTATTCAAATTATGCAACAAATCATAGAAGAGAAAGATACACGCATAGCTGAAGAGAAGCGATGCAAATAGTGAGGTAGATACTCCACCCACCTCCCACCCTGGTTTTGGAACAAGGGCTGCTGCAACCATAGAGCTTGCCTTTCCCTATAAGAAAATGATCAAAATAAAGCTCAAACATATCCAAGATATTGGTAAACTTTTATAGCAGCAGAACCGCGGAGACATGAAGAAAACTACTCAGAATTCTTACTTGCATGAAGACACTTCCGTTGACAACTAGAGGATGGTCATGCAAGTCACTGCCGGGTGGAAGAATCAACAAGTCAGGAAGCAGATCATCCATTTGAACCTATGTATCAAAGAAAACAAGAAACACCAGGAAATTAGTGTCCAACTAACAGGGTATTTACTTCATTAGAATAACATAGAAAAGCTAAACTAAGCAACTTATTAGAATTTGGGAGATTAGGCTACAGTTGAAAGAGATACTTGAAAACTCCTTGCTTTAGCCTCTCCACTAAAAAATTTTATTGTACTCTTAAAAACTACAGTTTAGCAAATATTTCAATCATAAAATTTAGAAATACCTTGTATTGTTTCTGTAATTCAAGCAAGGCCGTATTGACATTGATTTTCAGAGTATTAACACGAACATACCGAGGTTTTGAAATCTCTGCAACAGTAATTAGTGTCAGAATGTAATTCACTTATCAGCTCATATCCTAAAAGTTTAAACTTCAAACAAGGTAAACAACAAGTCTTTACAACTGCCCAATTGCAACATTTAACTAATTTGTTCCACTCTAGCAGTTCCCTAACTGAAAACAGGATAAACAAGAAACGTGAACACCAACCAGGAGTCTGATCAAGAGCTATCAACTCTTCAACACTCTTCACTTTTTTCTTCACTAAAAGGAGAAAGCAGGGCCAAGCATAATGATTAAAATGATACATTATGAACTCTCGAAAATCAATCTTCAAAAGCTAATCATAACTCTTAACAATTAAGATGAGCTCAAGCCTAGTAGCATTTGAACGAAAAGGGATCACCTGGCCAAAAAAATTTCATAGGTGACAATGTAAACCAACTCATCTTGCTTCTGCAATACCACAAGTAAAATCTTCAGTAAATTCACCACATTAACAAAATCAAACATGAATTGGATTGCGAATTTGAACAACACAGTACCCTCCACTTGCTATTCAGAATGTCTGCATCATTAAACACCTGTTTGATTATCTTGAGATCTGAAAACAAACAAACAACAAAATCAAAATCACTTTTCTCAGCAGCAATTACTGAAACTAAGCAATTCAAATAAGCACATATTCGAATAAGGTGAAGCTCTTCAACTTACGCTTTAGGGTTTTGCAGACCAGAGCAAAGGCCCCCTTCTTGTTCCTCACCGACGGATTGTAAACGAGCGACTTGATAGAGCCGATGGACCGCCGTCGGGAGTCGCCTTGGAGAATTTGCTTCAAAACCTTCGCCGCCTCTCTTCTGGTGAAAAGCGCCGACCTCTCCATGTTTAACCGGTACCGCGTTTTCGACTTCTCCCCAGCCATCGACGGGATAAGATGTAGTAGCCAGAAAACTTACCAGGAAAGAAGTTTCGCCTCAATCTATGGCGGGGGATGGAGGGTGTTGAGATCAGTATTCATCTTTCAGAGAGAAAGAGTGAGGCAGCTAGGTGTTCAGATCGAAAGAGTGAGAGTGAGGCTGCTAGAGAGAATTGAACGAGAAAATAGCTAGGTTAAAGTATGTATCGGGGTAGTTAATGAAAAAGCGTAAAGTGTCAAAAAAAGAAAAACTATCTACATTTACGTCAAAAAAAAAACGATCGTAAAAACACGGTATCATACATAAATTCTCTTGTTTTTAAGATGGCAGATGGTTGTCGTCTCATGAACACGCTAATTTTAACTATCTGTGGGTTGTTACATTCAAACGACATAATTTTAAATGTCTGTCTGTGGGTTGTTACATTCAGACGACATAATTTTAAATGTCTGTCGTAAAATTTAATCAGACGACAGTAAAAACGACTTCTGTCGTCATATACCTATCGTATGATTGTGAAATTGGCGTAGTGCCTGTAACATGGTAGAAGCGTCCGCATGGCCTAAGGACGAAGATGTCAGCCCAACACAGAGTGCATTTGCTGTGCTTGAAGGAGAACACGGAAGCATTGAGACGCCACTGATCCTAGTCCACAAGTAATTCTCCTTTCAAGTCGGGATGGTGTTTTTCATATCTGAAAGATATGCTCTCCCGCCGAAACACGACATGCAACGCGACGGATATTCCAGACAGTGCCGAAAATGTCTGCGACATATCCCTGCCTCGCAGCAGCGAGACGAGCCCAGTCCTGGCAGAACCCGTGAATGCTCCACCATTGAAAGCCACAAGCAGTGTCACAAGCATGCTGACTCTGACCTTCTCCACTCCGACCTTAGACATGACCACTCACATGAGGCTATTATATATCACGGCTGAGGTTGAAGGGATCATGGTAAACAAAGTCATGGTCAACACTGGAGCTGCGGTGAATGTTGTTACCACCCGTACTATGGGACTCCTTGGGATCCTGCGCTCGATGATCCAAACTATATCTTTAACAGTCAAGAACTTCACCGGAAAAGTTTCCAAAACCCTAGGTTTGTTGTTCTTACGAGTCAAGGTGGGACCGGCATCCCGGGTCTATACATTCTTTGTCGCCGAGTGCGCTTCATCCTATAGCATGATCTTAGGCCGTGACTGAATCTATAGAAGTTTATGTATACCTTCCTCTATGCACCAGGAACTCATAATCTGGGATAATGAGAAACGCGAGGCAGTCCTCATCAAAACATACCCGCGTCCTTTCTCCATTTCTGCCAACTTCAATGATATCTGATACTACAATACCGACTTGGGTCCATTGGAGGTCCAAGGCGTCAATTCCAAAGGTCGCCCCTATGGGGTCACGGCCTCCAACTTAACGCGATGGGGACTTACTCAGGCAAGGGATGACTTACAACGTCCTTACACCATCGCAGACCCCTTCCAAGCTTCTAATGATTAGTACCTCCTCAGTAGAAGCATGCAAGGCTGGCGAGTCCCTATGTGAGAGACTCCTCTCATATTGGGCAGAATGTGAAGCCTACGACAGGGTTGCAACTATGGAATATGTAGATGAGATAGTCGACTATACCGATATCAAAGAGAAGTTTATCCAGTTAGCCCTCGCTGCCTTGGACGACACACCACCTCAAGTACAAGTCGACGTGGGGACTGCAAAGAAGCCCTTAGTACTCTCCATTAGTGCCAAGTTGGCGGGACAAGAGATGGAAGACCTTCTTGCCTTACTACATGAATATAGGGACGGTTTCGCCGAAAAGTACGAAGACATGCCTGGCTTGTCCCCGGATTTTGTTTGTCACCGTCTGCCCACTCATCCTGACAGACGTCTAGTCCACCAGATTGGCAGATTCATGTGAACTGAGACCCAGATTACGGTCAAGGAAGAAATCGAGAACATGCACTAATCAGGTATCATTCACGTGGCCAAGTACAATGAATGGCTATCCAACGTCGTTCCCGTCCGCAGGAAGAATGGCAAAATGCGTGTCTGTGTTGACTATCGTGACCTCAACAACGCAACGCCTAAGGATATATATCCCATGCCAGTTGTTGACCTCCTCATTGACATGGTCGCGAGTCATGAAGTGCTATCCTTCATGGATGGAACTGCTGGATACCATCAGATCCCTGTCGCTGAAGAAGATCGCCACAAGACCGCTTTCCGCTACCCGGGGTTTACAGGTGAGTTCAAGTATGTTTTCATGTCATTTGGGCTCAAGAATGCGGGGGCAACATATCAACGTGCCATGAACCTCATCTTTCACGATATCCTAGGCAAGTTGATCGAAGTCTACATAGACGACGTAGTGGTTAAGACTAAGACGCGGGCGACACACGTTGAAGACCTTCAGCAGGTTTTCACGTGGATGCGAAAACATCACCTGAAGATGAACCCCGCCAAATGTGTTTTCTTCGTGGAGGCAGGCAACTTCTTAGGGTTTCTAGTCCACCAAAGAGGCATCGAGATCCCCAAAGACAAGGCGCAGGCAGTAATAAGCGCCTCACCTCCTACAACCAAAAAGGAGCTCTAACAATTGATCGGGCGAATCAACTTCCCCCGCCGTTTCATTTCAAACGCGGCAGGGAAGGTTTAGCCTTTTTTATCTCTTCTAAAACTTCAGGGGGCAACCGAGTTCGTATGGGAGTCACAACACCAAGAGGCCTTTGACCGAATCAAAGACTATCTTACGAACCCGCCTGTTTTGGTCCCCCCTCGCCCTGGCGTTCCGCTCAAGCTCTACATCGCCGCTGCTGACTTGTCTATTGGGGGACTCTTGGCATAAGACAACGAGAACGGGGTGGAGCATGCCGTTTACTATCTTAGCAGGGTGTTAACCGACTGCGAGATGCTCGACTCTCTAATGGAAAAGTTGTGTCTCGCCCTATTCTTTGCATGTTGCAAGCTCCGCCACTACATGTTGGCATTTACCACGATGGTGATCGCTCAGTCCAATCTAGTCAAATACATGCTTTCCCGCCCTATCCTACGGGGAGGGATAGGAAAATGGATATTGGCTTTATCTGAATTCTCTTTGCAATTTGTTCCACAAAAGTCAGTTAAAGGACAGGCCATAGCGGATTTCCTTGCTCATCACCCGCCAACTAACAACATTCCGCAAGCTAGAGTTCACCGTGGCCTCCCTTACTCCATGGACTCTGTACTTTGATGGCTTGCATACCGAACTCGCAGCAGGTGTCGGAATCGCCATCGAGAACCCTGCAGGAGACCGTTTTTCTTACTCCTTCCAGTTGGACTTTAAATGCACAAATAACAAGGTGGAATACGAGACACTCATCATCTGACTGGAAATCTTGCTGGACTTAGGAGTCCGCGAGGTTCAAGTCTTTGGCGACTCCTTATTGGTTGTCAACCAGCTTGTGGCGAAGTTCAAATGCTTAAGTTCGTCCATTGAACCTTACTTGCGAAAGGCCTTGGACATCTTGGACCGCTTCGACGATGTTCACATTGAGCACATTCCGCACGAATTCAACTTCGCAGCAAATGAGCTCGCACAGATTACATCTGGTCTCAGCTTGCGAGATGGAGTGCGCGAACGACTACTCAAGGACGAGCGACGCACTCTTCCTTCTTTTATTGCCAGGGGCAATATAAGACAGACTCTCTTAACGTCGCTGCCTTAGACCCTATCGATGAAGACTAGCGGCTACCGTTCATCACCTATCTCGAGCACCCTCATGATACTACTCATTCCCGGCAAATGCAGTTTCTCGCCCTCAACTTTGTGCTTTGCAACGATGAGCTTCACCGGCACGGTAAAGACGGTAATGACTTCTTCTACGTGTATGGCAGCAAAGCTAGGTGGCTTATGCGCGAGGTTCACTTTGAAGTTTATGGTTCGCATCAAGCAGGGACAAAGATGCGTTGGTTAATCCGTCGTCACGGCTACTACTGGCCTACCATTCTCAAAGACTACATTGCTTTCGCTAAAGGATGTCAGGATTTCCAGGCTCACAGACCAGTGCAACACATTCCAAACATTCCATTGCAACTGCTCATTAAACCATGGCCAGGACGAGGATGGGCGATTGACTTCGTCAACATCATTCATCCCCATTCCTCCGAGCAGCATAAGTTCCTTATCGTGGCTACTAATTTCTTCACCAAGTGGGTTGAGGCCGAGCCACTCAAGGTCGCTTCCGCGACCTCGGTTCGCAACTTTATCTTTTGCAACATTATCTCCCGCTTTGGTATTCCGGAGTTCATCGTGATGGACCGGAGGGCAGCTTTCATGGCCGATTCTGTAGTCACATTCCTCACCGGCTATGGTATCAAGCTCCTGCATTCGACCCCCTATTATGCACAATCCAATGGCCAAGCGGAGGCAAGCAACAAGGTTATCCTCGGTATCTTGCGTAAAATGCTATAGTTGAACCCCCGCATCTGGCATCTAGAGCTTTACCATACTTTATGGGCCTACCGCACCTCCAAGCGCAGTCCGACAGATACCACCCCTTATGCTCTCATGTTTGGCCATGACGCCGTCCTTCCCCTTGAGGTTCACGTCGCCTCGCTTCGCGTCCAGGAACAGCACCAGCTGCTTGGTGACGATTACGTTCAGGAAATGTGGCAAGAGCTCGAAGATCTTGACGAACATCGTATCACTGCTTTCCACAATCTTATCCTTGAGAAGCAGGATGTTGCGCGGTCCAATGATAAGATTACCCGCGAACGAAGCTTTGCCGAGGGCCAAACAGTCTGGCGCGCAGTGCTAGCATTGGGCGAAAAGACCGAAGGCTGTGGGAAGTGGTTCGCGCGGTGGGAATGCCCTTTTATTATTCATCGCATATTGCCTAAGGGAGCATACCACTTGCACGTCTTGAAGGTACACTCCATCCCAAACCTATAAATGGTCGTTTCTTAAAACGCCATATTGCTGGCGTTTGGGAATGTGTGGACCCTCCACATTCGGCTAACTCCGCGACCGCTGTTCATAGTGTTTCTCGCCTTCGCGATAACACTTTGTCACCTCCCACTAGGGGGCAACACGAGAGAGAAGAATAATAAATTTATTTCGTTGTAAACGTGTGAGGTTTACCAACAGACCAGTACAAGATTGGGGTTTATCCCAGAGACCCTAAATTAAATTTTACATGCGGTTTAATCGTGCTAATTTTTTCTCTATCTCTTTTCCATTTCATCATAAACGTGCAAAGTCTAACCAAAGACAAGTACAAGATTAAGGCCTATCCTAGAGGTCCTAAATAAAACAATACATCTTCTTCCCCTTGTCTTAGTCATTATTTAGGCCAATCCCTGTGGCTTCCAAATTTTCAAAGTTAGTTCGCCATATTTATGGGACCGTTCGCTGACTCCTTTCGTTTGCTTCTTTTTAGTTCACACTAGGGGCAACAAAAAGCAGGCGAATGCGGAAGTAGAACAGGCGAATGCGGAAATAGAGCAGGCGAATGAGGTTCGTTTCTCTCGATGGTTCGCCTCATCATTCTTATGTTCATTGGCAAGACTATGCAATTCACTTAGTTAACCTTACCTCAAGATACATACTTACTCGCTATGCAGTGAGTAAGGCATTCCTTGGACGGAACCAAGTCGTTTCGCGGGATTAGAAGGAAAGCGCACCTCAAAATTTTCGTCCTCAGCGGGATGAAGGTTGCAATGGCGCCAAGATGTCAGCATCCTCCAAGTCTTGAATCATCGTAACTTGTTCAATAAGGCCTTCTCACTTAGCCTCAAAGCTCAAGGCCTAGGGGACAATGTTTGAGCCAAAGGGCACTTTTGTCTAAGTAACAATACTTTACTGGACTGTAAATATCCAAGTGAATATTAGTTACTCTTTTGGTCCACATCACAACTGGCGAGCCTAGATTCTCCAAGTTTACAAGTGATGGCTCGCCAATAAGCCACGCGAATTGAGTTATACAGTCACCGTACGCGGAATGACTTCGTGCAGACTACAGATCTCGCGTGCTTAGTAGACTTCACGCAGACTACGGATCTCGCGCATTTAGGGACTTTGCGTAAAACACATAACTCGCACTGAATGGCTTAGAGCGGAGTAGAGAGCTCGCGTGCTTCACGTGAAATACAAGGTTCGCGCACTTAATGATCCCGCACGGTGAATGATTTCGCGCATAGGTGAGGCAAAATGGTACTTCACGCACGAGCCCTACGCGAGGTGGAATACATCAAGGCGAGTTGGCGAACTAGCGAGCTGGCTCGCGCGGGAGGTTTCACGAAGAAGGCCTAAACGGAGTATGCGTGCGTCACATTTAATCGTTGAAGACTTTCAATAGTTTTTTTGACTTGATTTGGGCCAATCCCTGTGACCCTTATGAATTAAAAGGCACTCTTTTGGCTCGCGAGCTAGAAAGCCCGCGAGGTAAAGATGTGCCTAATTCTAGTTCGCAGAGGAGTCTACAGTGGCAATACGGAAGCAATGCCCTATGCAGAATGGAGTGTGCGAACTGGACATGTGTCACCAATTTGTTGTTCCGCGCGGGTTAAACCGTTTCCTTGTGGATTAGAGTTTCAAAGCCCGACTTGGATTCCAAGCCAACTTCCTTCTACTACCAGTCGGACTGCTATATAAAGGGGTCGAACTCTCTTTCCCAAACACACAATCAAATCTCTCAACAAATACAAACTGATTCCCTATTGTTGTTCTGCTCGTGTCCCGCCGTGAGTATCGATCGCCTTGTGCTCGTAATTCCTCATCTAAGGTGGCACCTGGAAACCCCCTTCGCCATATCAGAAGTCAAGACCCCGCTACAATCACTCTTTCCTCATCTGCGAGGTGGCACGCCCGCAACACATCTCCCTATCTTTGTTCGCTATTCACCTCTGCTCCGCGCGCTGAGGATCGTGGCCAAAACAATAATTTTTATGAGGATGATTATGATGATTGATTTTTGATGATGATGATTATGATGATGATGATGATTAGGATGATTGATTTTGATGATGATGATAATTGTTATGTGGATGATTGTGATGATTGATTTTTGAAAATGATGATTATGATGATGATAATTATTATGAAGATGATTATGATGATGATGATTATAATTAAAATATTATGTTTTTGTTTGTTTTACAATATATGAGTTTGATTGCCGACGACTCATAGGTAAGTTAAAACAAGTTTTCCTATTGTATGATTATTTTTAAGGTTCATGTAATCATAATGTTTTTGGCTATTGATAGATTATTCTTGTGGAGATATCTATGTTTGTTTGTTTAAATATATCTATGTAGAAGTATATATGTTTGATCTGGAAGATTATTCTTCAGATTTGAATTTGAGAGCGGTTGAAGTATATGTGTTTGATCTGGAAGATTTTGTGATGATTCTGCTGTGTGTGTGGTGCTTGGAGTTAGATTTGGAATTAGCATTGAATTTTATTGATCGATCGGTCTTCCGTTCATTTATGTAAGATTTTAGGAGGTATTTTGAAGTTGTGATTGGTTAGGTTCTAATCAAGATGTTGATTGATTGAAATTATAGAGTGGAAGACTGAGGCTTGAAGATTAACCATGGGCTTGTGAGTTTCTTAATGCTTTAAGTAATTTGCATTTGTAATTCTTGCTTATAGAAGCATTATATCTCTATAATCTTGCTGAGTGATAATGATCAATGCATTTGTAAGCTTGCTAATCAGTTTCATTTTTTGATAGTTTCCAGCTTTACTTTAATTTTGATCGCATTATGAAGCTGGGTTCACCCCATTATGCTCAACATGGATTGTCATCGCCGTCGACAAGGAGACTCTAGACATGCTCACTGCTCTCGGCATGGGTGATATTCCCGGTGTCAGGCTCGAGTCCACTGAACTATAGGTAGCTCCATTCAGGTACTGCCGTGGCGGGCCCAGGAGGTACAAGGAAGTCGATAGTAGAGTTGTGCGTTTGGTTTTTTGATGTTATAGTACATTTGGTTTTCAGATTAGGAACTGTTGTCTAATTTGCTATGATTTTTTGAGTTTGGAATATGAACTGGTGCTTTGTTGTTTATGCAAATTTCTGTTCTAGATTAAGATTTTGAAGCATGCGGATTTATATTTATGGTGTTGTGAATCTGTGCTAATGTTTCTTATAATTTGTTAATTTTGGTTGATAGATGCTATATGGGGTTAATGTAACTATCCATGTAACTATTAATGTAATTATTCATGTAACTATGCATGTAACTATCTATGTAACTATCAATGTACCTGTCCATATAACTATCCATCTGTGTAACTATTCATCTATGTAACTATCCATGTAACTATTCATGTAATAACTATCTATCTATGTAACTATGCATGTAACTATCCATGTAACTACAAACTGATAGTTACATGTGTAGCTTCATACATTCTACATAACAAGCTACAATTTTTTTTTCTCAAACAAAACACAGAATATGGCAAAGCAAAACAATCTGTATTAATTATAAATCATCAAATTAAGAATACCTAGGAAAACAATTTAGTGCTAACACAACTCTTAGAACTCTAGCTTTCCTCATTCATCATTTAATCCAAAATTCATTACAGAATAAAGCAAAAAGGGAAAAAGAACCATTGTTGTCACCATGCTTCAGTGCACTTAACATTGATTTCAGTATGACTTTATCACTACCTTCCCTCAATGCAATCTGCATAAGTATAAAACATTATGAAGTTGTTTGGGTGTTGAAAATGAAGAACCCAAAAATAGATACATCAAGCTTAATAAATAGAGATATGTTCCACACAAATAATCTTTTATTTAGCTGTTCAACAAAACTGCCAACTCTTTGCATCTCCTTAAACACTTTAAGTCCTTAAACACTTGCTTGGTAGACTTTTCTCCTATCTTTTCCAGTTTTCTGCATTATCACCTTCCCTCCTTCCGACGGCTATAACTTCCTCTACAAAATAACTATCAATGATCCGCGAAATGTTCTGAAAACTAGACTCTTCTAGCTTTTCGGTTATGTAAGGCAAGTTTCCTGGATCGCTCTGAGCTGCTCGCACTTTTCCGTCGAATTTGACTGAAAAACTGGGAAGAATTCCATATTTCTTAAGGTTTCATCTGTAATGTGCATCTCTTTGCAGCGTGTAACATCTCTTTCCTCACATTCCTTGCTCAAGAACTTCAGAAGGTTAGCCCTCGCTAGCACATCAAGGTCTACTGCACTCTCATCGAGCAAAAACACCAAAATTTATTCACACACATTTCCTCAAACACCTTGTGTGCATAACCAAATAACATACCACAAATTAAACATCCCAAACAAACATGCATTTACAATCTAAGCAATAAAATATTCATGACACTGCATTCTATTTCATAAATGACATACCCAGAAAACCCATTGTTCTCATAAGCTACGACATCCTAGAGCAACACTAATGAAGTTTCACTATTCTAAATCTCTTACACACAAACCTTGTCGAAAGCGAAAGTTCTATCAATCTACTTGTTAGCAATATTCTGAATAGCAGCCACCTCCCTCCTACCCTCATTGCAAGAAATCACAACCGGCGTATGCACTCTAAATTCATCTTCACTCAAAGGCCTACACAAAATGCAAATTCAACTCATCAGCTCACAACTCAATCAAAGCTTTCGACTTGAAAAAAAAACAACTTAGTCAATAAAAAGCCATGAAGTAAAAGATTTGTTGAAGGATGAAAGAAAAATCAAAGAGGATGAAATCGTCGACGACGACGGCGGAGAGCTCTGTCGTGTGCTTCTAGATCTGTGATCTCTAAGCTTGTTTTGGTAACGGCATCAATCTCTCAATGGATTTAGGAATTACCAGAAGTACGACGATTTAGAAATTACCAGGATTACGAAATCGGATCTCGTGGAGGACGACGGATTCGCCGGAGTAGTGAGAGAAAGATAAAAGAGAGAAAGTGAGGGAGATAGATTCGAGTTGAGAAAGTGAGAGAGATGAATCGTGGTTAATGTGTTGCGATTTTTGTCAGTGGCTTGAAATGTAATTTTTTTAAAATTTATGGGCAACGATTTAAAAATTTAAATGGGTGTATTGTTTTATCATCAATGAACATTTGTTAATATTTTTATTATTTGTTATTTCTAAATATACTATTTTATCATTGGCCCAAAAGAAAATGTTTCAAAAAAATTAATTTAAAATGTCTCAATTTAAAATATTTTTTTTTGCTATTGTTATTTTCTTTCTAAAAAAAACTAAAAAAAACAAATTGGCATGCGCGAAGCGCAAGCCAAGAGGCTAGTATATATATAATTGATGCATTGCAGCGCACCTTTTAGAGCATTTGCGATTGTGGAAGCCTATGGTTTGCAGAAGGCGACGGTTTCCTATTAGGGGTTGCTTGACCGTGCTTGGCAGGCGGCGAGGGTAAGGGTGGCACTTCCGAGCCGAAAACCAAGCCGAAACCGTAAAAACCGGGTCGAAAATAAAAAACAGGCCGAACCAGATCTGTTCGGTTTGGTTTTCAGTTTCAGCTTTGTAGAAACCGAACCGGACCGAAAACCGAAGTCAACCCGGTCAACAACGTCGTTTTGGTTTTTTTTTTTAACCCTAATCCTAAAATCCCTCTCAGACTCTCAGTCTTCTATGTCCCTCTCAATCTCTCATCCCTTTCGACCTCTCCTCCAGTCCTCCTTTTTTTCTTTGTCGCCTCCTGCCCTCCTCTCCTCCCTAATTTGTTCTCATCTCTGCGCTCCGCCATCGGACTCAGTCCTCCAAGTCTCCAACCTCTCCTCTCCTCTCCTCTCAGTCTGACCATCACAATGAAGAGAGGTAAATTGAACCCATCAAAGCGGGGTTCCTCAAAATCGTTTGGCTCAACTGGTCGTGGCCGTGGTCGTGGTACTGTGATCGGTGAAATGGACAATTCGTCCTCATCTTAGGTATGTTTTTCTTTTCATAATGTCCTCATCTTCTTTACTGTATATGAACTTTGGAAAATCATAAGTATTTGTAAAAAAAAATCCGTTTTCTGCGATTCCAGTTCTCAAATAATCTTTAGGTTGTCTGTTATAATTGTTATGAAGAGACCAACTTGAAACCAATATCTTAGCTATATTGTTTTTAGCCACAAAGGTTTGCTGGTCAGGAACTCAGGAAGTTAGCAGTTTTTCTCTACTGTACATGAACTTTGGAAAATCATAAGTATTTGTAGAAAAATCTGTTTGCTGCGATTCCAGTTCTCAAATAATCTTTAGATTGTCTGTTACAATAATTATGAAGAGACCAACTTGAAACCAATAACTTAGCTATACTGGTTTTAGCCACAAAGGTCTGCTGGTCAGGAACTCAAGAAGTTAGCAGTTTTTTACTACTATATATGAATTTTGGAAAATCATAAGTATTTATAGAAAAATCAGTTTGCTACGATTATAGTTCTCAAATAATCTTTAGGTTGTCTGTTAAAATTGTTATGAAGATAAAAACTTGAAACCAATTGTCTAGCTATACTGTTTTTAGCCAAAAATGTATGGTGGTCAGGAACTCAGGAAGTTAGCAGTTTTTCTCTAATGTATATGAATGTTGGAAAATCATAAGTATTTGTAGAAAAATCCATTTGCTGCGATTCCAGTTCTCAAATAATATATAGGTTGTCTGTTAAAATTGTTATGAAGAGATTAACTTCAAACCAATAGTCTAGTTATACTGTTTTTAGCCAAAAAGGTATACTGGTCAGGAACTCAAGAAGTTAGCAGTTTTTCTCTACTGTATATGAATTTTAGAAAATCATAAGTATTTTTAGAAAACTCCTTTTTCTGCGATTTAAGTTCTCAAATAATCTTTAGGTTGTCTTTTACAATTTTTATGAAGAAATGAACCTGAAATTCTTAGCCGAGCTATACTGTGTTTGGCCAAAAAGGTCTGCTGGTCACTGTCAAGAAGTTTGCAGTTTTTCTCTTGCTTGATTTGGTCTGTAATACTTAACTTGTTTAGATTGGTTTATTTTTTTTATACATATGCAATATTTTGTTACATATATGGTTTTCTTATCTAATATTTTGTTTTTTGTTCATATAGAGATTTTAGAGATGTCATCACTGTCATATGTGCAAAGTGTTATGAGTGGTATGTTGCCTCCTAAAATGAAGCAAACATTTTTTTCGAGCATGAGATGATGTTGCAAGAAGGATTTGATCTACTTTCCTCCAAAATATTCCGGGTTCTTGTTTTGTGATGTATAAACTTTTAACATTGTACTCTATTTGTATTTTGTAATTTATGGACTTTTGAGTTTTACCACATGGAAGTATGGACTATGAAGTATGAACTTTATAATTTATGTTTAAGATGTATGGACTTTAACTGTGGACATTCAAACTATTTTTAGTGTTTTCAACTTTTCATTGATTTAGTATACATTTGGTATTTTGGTTAGTGGTTATATTGATACATAGTTTTGAAGTGTTAAAAGCAAGAAAGGTGGAGGAGCTGTTAATTTTTTGGTTACAATTAAATCATGGTCAGAAAATTTTACAGTATATACAAAGTTTGGTAAAAAAAAAAAACCAAAACCGAACCGGACCGTCAGTTTAGTTCGGTTTTCGGTTTGACATTTCTAAAAATGAAAAATCAGGCCGAACCGGGTCGAACTTTATTTTCGGTTTGGTTTTCGGTTTAGGCTGAAAACCGAACCGAATCAAACCGAACTAGGTGAGGGTCGGATCTCGTGTGGCATTAACAACATAATGGTAAAGCCCGTGTCATTCTTCGTTGGGGTCAACGGCGGCGTTATGCAACCCAAGGCTTAAGGTGGTTGGGGCAGCGTCAGCTTATGTGGAGGCGACGTCATTAAGGTGCGGATGGCAGAGATCGAGGTCTTTTAGGGCTCGATCTCTAAACTTGGCGGAGGTTCTCGGATCGGGGATAAGATCTAGGCTGCTTTGGTTGGGTGGTTGACGGTCAGGTGCAGACGGATTGTTCTCACTTGCGTTGGCTTCAGTACTAGTGGATCATTTGCAGTCTTGAAGCCTCTGCAACCTCTCTTTGCACCCAAGTCAACACTAAAGCGTAAGCCAATTGTTCTAAAAAAAGCTCAGCTTGGTTTGAATGCTAATGTGCCTATAGAAAATAGGACTGTTGTAGAAATTGTATTCCCCTTAATGAATATTGTTTACACAGTAGGTTTATATATAATACAACAAGACTTGGTAATCAAGAAATAAATCTAGATAGAATATATACAGAATCTAACTTTGTAATCTAGAAGATTTAGGACTTGATTTGAGGCATAGAGAGAATCTCGCTAACACCACCCCCTGGCAACTGAGTGGCCTTGGACGAACAAGTTTAGTAAGGAGATCTACCGGCTGGTCCACAGAAGGAATGAAACAAACACGATGGCTCCCCAAAGCAACATTTTCACGAACAAAATGATAATCGAGTTCAATGTGTTTGGTGCGTGCGTGAAAGACAGGATTGGAAGCCATGTAAGTGGCACTGAGGTTATCAAAATAAAGCATGATAGGGAAATGAATGTGAGCACGAAGTTCATAGAGTAAGTAGCCCAACCAAGTTGTCTCAGCTGAGGCATGAGCAAGGGACTGATATTCAGCTTCAGCATTGGAACGAGCCACAGTGGGTTGTTTCTTGGAGCACCAAGATATCAAATTAGACCTAAGATACACCAGACAGCCGGAAGAGGAGCGGCGAGAATCAGGGCAACCAGCCCAGTCAGCATCAAAATAAGCAGAAAGAGTAACATGTTGTAGTTGAGGCTGGAAAGAAAGGCCATGATCAAGAGTACCTTTGACATACCGAAGAATGCGCTTGGCTGCAATAAGATGAGGAACACGAGGCTGGCTCATAAATTGAGCAATTGAGTTGACATCAAAGGCTATATCAGGCCGAGTGATGGTGAGATATTGCAGAGAGCCAACAAGTTCGCGAAACATAGTAGGATTAAGGAGAAGATCACCATCAATAGCTGATAGGGAAGACTTGGCTGAAAGAGGGGTACTCACTGGTTGAACAAGTAGGAGATTATGTTTCTGAAGAATGTCATGTGCGTATTTCAACTGATCAATATGAAGACCATCAGAAGAGGATGATACCTGGAGGCCAAGAAAATAATGAAGAGGGCCAAGATCCTTAATGTCAAAACCATGACCAATAGCATCAACAAAAATCTGAACAAGACGATCGTTACTCCCAATGACAAAAATATCATCCACATAAAGCAGTAAAAACATTGTGTGTGACCCATAATGAAAAATTAACAAAGAGGAGTCAGCTTTACTTTGTCGAAACCCAGCAGAGAACATAAAGGTACTGATGCAATGAAACCAGGCCCACGGAGCTTGCTTGAGATCATAGAGGGCTTTATGAAGCTTGCAAACATATGTGGGATGTTCGAGATCAACGAAACTAGGAGGCTGGGTCATGTAAACATCTTCGGTTAAGAATCCATAGAGAAAGGCATTCTTCACGTCGAGTTGACATAAGGACCAACCTCGATAGACAGCAATAGCAAGGACGTGCTTTATAAGTTTAATAACAGGACTGAATGTTTCTGCATAATCAACACCTTGTTGTTGGTGAAAGCCTTTAGCAACCAGACGTGCTTTGTAACGATCAATTGAACCATCAGATTTATGTTTGATACGAAATACCCATTTACAACCAACTATGTTCTGAGAGGAGGACGGAGGAACAAGAGACCATATATTATTTTTCATGAGTGCATTGATCTCATCAGTCATAGCCATGCACCACTTGGGAGATTTGGAAGCCTGTGAATAACATGTAGGTTCCATAGCATCAAGAACAGTGAGAAGAGCATGAGAAATAGGATACCTCATAGTGCCATTGGTTCGAGTTTTGGGTTTGGAGATGCCATCACGTAATCTGGTGGTCATGGGGTGAGAACTGGTGGCAGAGACAATAGAGGAACCAGGTTGAGGCGGAGCAGGAAGCAGTGCCGGAGTGGGAAGATCCGGGCCGGTGGGGGAGGATTCAGTGATGTGGTGGACATAATCACAAAGAGGATCAACGGAGGCAGCAGAAGAGGTGTCTTGTGACGCCGGATCGAAGGGTGGTGGGGCGATGGCGGCAGCGGCAGAAGCAGTGGCAGTTGGTGGGTCGTCGGTTGGCGGGTCGTTAGGGAGAGGCAAGGCTGTGTCATCAAGCATGGCGAAAGAAGGATAAAGACCGAACTAGGACGAGTGAGGTTGTGAAGGAGAAGAACTGGACTGGCCCATGGGGCCTAATTGTTGGTAACTAGAAGTGATCTAGGCCGCAGGGGAAAGGCCCAATGAAGCTGGAGCGAAGGAATGGCTTGACAGGGAAGCGGAAGAGCCACGAGAGGTGAGTGGCACAATCTCAATTGGATCCGTGGAGCATACTTGCAAGTCTTTGAAAGGAAAACGTGTTTCGTTGAATAAAACATGACGCGAGATGTAGACATGATTAGAAGAGGGATCGAGACAACGATATCATTTGTGACGAGGACTATACCCAATAAAGACACACTCAATACTACGACTCGACGGTTTATTTGAAACATAGGGACCAAAACAAGAACAACCAAAGACATAAAGAGATGAATAAGAATGATGACAGTTATAAAGACGGAAGTAAGGAGTATCCCAATTGAGAGTAGAAGTAGGCAAAAGATTAATAAGATAAACGGCGGTGATAGCCGCTTCAACCCAAAGATCTTGTGGAGCATGAGAAGTGAGAAGAAGAGATCGAACCATAGAGACAATGTGACGATGCTTACGCTCAGCAAGACCATTTTGTTGAGGAGTGTGGGGACAAGAGAAACGTTGTTGGATTCCCATGGAAGAGCAAAATGCAGAAAACACATGATTGACATATTCAGTGCCATTGTCACTTTGAAGATATTTAACAATCTCCTGAAAAAGATTTTTAATAATTACGACAAGCGTTTGGAAATGAGTAAGAACTTCATTTTTACGTCGCATAGGATAAATCCAAGTATATCGAGAATATTCATCGCTAAGAGAACAAAATATTTAAAGCCACTAATAGAAGAAACCGGAGACATCCAAACATCACTATGAATTAGATAAAATAAAGATGGAGTAAAGTCACTACGTGAAAGAAAAGGTAATTGGTGCGATTTGCTAAGCACACATGTATTACAAAAGGAAGGAGATGATAACTTTGACCCTAAAGAAGACGTAAGATGACTTAAGACAGACGACGACAGATGGCCCAACCGATGATGCCACAAAGAAGAGGACACGGAAGTGAGAGCATGAGGAACTGAGGAGGACGAACCAGAGATAGAAAGCGGATAGAGACCATCTTTACATGGGCCCTAAAACAATAAACGACTAGAGTGTAAGCAATAAATTTGATAGAAATTAGGAGCGAATAAAAAGAAGACGATGTTATCTTTTGTGAAACGAGCAACAGAAAGAAGGTTTTTACGAATAGAAGGGACATGAAAGACATTAAGAAGAGAGAATTGAGAGTTCCCCAAGGAGAGGGGAAGATTACCCGTGTGGGAACCGTTACCCATAAAAACATTGTGTGGACTGCCATATGGTTGAGGATTATTGATAGGCATGGAGGTCATGTGATGAGTGGCTCTAGTGTCGGGGTACCAAAGGTCTCTAGAGAAGTGAGCACTAGCGAATGGAGTGGCAGCCGTCGGCCTGGAGAATTTTTGAGGGCAAGAATTAGACCCATGATGAGAAGTCATGCAAGTGGGACACCATTGAGCTGGGCTAGATCCAAGAAGGCCTAGAAGTTGTTGACCAGGGAAGGTGGGCCGCAGGGCATACTGAGCCCAAAAATTTAGGTTGAAGGCGGGTTGAGCTGGAGAGGGATATGAGAACACATTCTGGGCATGGAGGGGAGAGACGCCATACTGAGGGCGAGTGCTAGAGCCATTGAACCTACCACGGCCACGACCACGACCACGACCACGACCACCAGAGGGAAAGGCAGCGGACTGCCAGCGACCAGAGAATGTAGGGCGGCCAGGTTGGGAATTGCTAGAGAAGAGGGCTGTGAAAGAATGGTTCTCAGGGGAGCGTTGGTGCTGGTTGTCAAATGCCAAAATCCGGGCACGGAGCTCAGTGAAATCTGGTAAGGGAGGGTTTTGTGTGATGGCGGTGTGAAGCATCAAGTAATCCGAGCCAAGTCCATGAAGAGTAGCGATGACCAAGTCCTCATCAAGAACAGGCTTGTTGATGGCAGCAAGGGAATCAGCAATAGATTTGGCATGACGAAGGTAATCATCGATCAATTGATTGCCCTTTTGAAGATCAAGGAGCTGCATCTTAAGGCTGGTAGCGCTGGCAACTGATTTTTGAGAGAAGTGACGAGCTAAGCAATCCCAAATTTCTTTAGCAGTGTCAAAGCCAATTGTAAGAGCAACAATCATCTCCTGAGTGTGGTGGTGAGGATACTGACGATTAATTGATCATTGACAAACCATTGTTCATATGCAGGATTGGGGATACGAACAGGAAGAGGAGGAACACCTTGGACAGAAGCAGCATCTTCGGTGGTGGCGAAAGAAGGTTTGGATGGGGTGGAAAAAATGGTGGTAGAGGGAGCAGGAATAGAGCCATCAACATAGCCCCAAAGTTTGTTTCCATGGAGCTAGGGTTTGATTTGACAAAGCCAAATGAGGTAATTGGTTTCTGTGAGTTTGATGAAGTGAGAAGTATTAGGTGAAGGGAGGGAAGAGATAGAGGAGGAGGCAGAGGCCATTGTGGAAGAAAGCCTAGAGGTAAGAGCCTGGCCTGGAACTACTGATACCATGTAGAAATTGTATTCCCCTTAATGAATATTGTTTACACAGTAGGTTTATATATAGTACAACAAGACTTGGTAATCAAGAAATAAACCTAGACAGAATATATACAGAATCTAACTTTGTAATCTAGAAGATTTAAGACTTGATTTGAGGCATAGAGAGAATCTCGCTAACAACTGTGTTGCAAGAAATTGACAATAATTGTTTGTTGTTGGAGGAGGGTAATCAAGCAAATGGCTCCCAAACTTGGAATGATTTGCCATAACCTACTATGGTCGACCCTGTGATTTCCATAGCCTTTGATATGCAGGAACATGATGTAATTCCGCAGTGTCACCGAGATATTGAGTTAGCCCTGGAACTTCACAATTTGATGATATCAATGGGGGCAGAGATGGTTCAAAGTGAGGTGTTATTCTTGGAGGATAACATTTCAAATGCAGGTTCCCAATGAACAATCTTGTCTCTTCTTTTACCAATAAGAAACTGGTGGTGATTGACATTCTTAGTAAACACAGGAAGCTCCGGATCCTGAACATGTTTCTGCTACCACCGCTCAAGTTAGTGAAATAGCCAAGAGGCCTTGGTCTCCTCCAACTGAGCCAGTTGGCAATGCTAATTCGTCTACTGCTAGAGGGAAAAACTCTCGACCTAACATTCGCTTCCCACCCAGTGTGTTGGGTTTGATACGAGGTTTAAATGATAGTCTAATCACCAAACCAGCTTCTCTGTTGGTGACGAAGAAGAAACGAGGTCAGCCTTTTGAATCTCGCAACAAAGCACCCAAGCAAGTATCTAAGGTTATAAAGGAAGATGTCTTGAGTGTGCTCTACCTCAACACTCTTCCAAGCTCTGACCCAAAAGGCAAAAACAAAATGCAGTAAGTGTTGAGGTAGATTGATAGCTTGGCAAATTGTGTAAGCTAGCTGCAACTAGATTGATGCATAGGGCTTGAAGTACCATAATTGAGTGTCCTGGCTCTGATTTTATTATGTCTTCTTTAGTATCTTGTTTGTAATTAGTTTTATCATCTGCTAAGCTCACAAATAAGTGAGCTAAATGTCTAATGTATTGGTCATATCGTGACCCTTGTGGTCATTGTACTTCGTTTTTATAAATGGTATATTACTTTTAAAAAAAATATTCAGAATACTAAAAACATTTCTTGGGCATGCAACTGAACTGTCATCATGAATTTATGTGGTATATGATACAATGATGTATATGAATTTCTTGAATATTTGAGTTAGTAATCACTCAAAACTTATAGATGCAATTTGATGATACGAAGTCCTTTCAGATACATGGGAAAGGGAAACAGTATTCAAAGTAATGTGAAGAGGGTTGCCACCAACTTCTTCGAACAGAACTAAAAGGTTTTCAGAATCTTTTAAGAATGATCGAGGAACGTGGTACCTGAGAAACACATAAGAACAGTAGTGGTAATACCTTCTTAATTATCTAGCTACAAAGTAAAAACGAGAGTAATACATATATAGTGTGAAAAGTGTTTCGATCTTGAAATTACTATAGTGTTGGTAACTTACATCGTTTGTGATGGTTTGCCTTTGGAAGTAAGGAATGAAACCCAATATCGACCAATACTTTGTCCATTAATCCAAGTTTCACCCTTCGCCATGGAGCTAAGGTTTAAGGCGACTGGATCATTTCCCATAGGTGCATCGAAATATGTCTGAAAATTATTATCAAGCTCTTACGTACTAATCAGAGTAATGCAATGATCGAATTGAAGGAAAATACTTTGATTTTCTATACTTATTGCAATGAACATCTATAACATATACCTTGTACCAAGTTAGTGGTTGATTGGAAGAGCCTTCAATATTGTTCCATTTAACATTGTCTATATTTTCTTCTCTATATATTTGCAACTTTTGTCCAAGTAACCCAACCTGTCGCATTACAATTTTCTTCATATATATACAAATTAATGACATTATTATGAAGTTCTACATATATGATGTGATAAGGTTTTACGTACCTGGTATCCCCATGCATAGCTTGTAAAATTGTAGAATTGATCGGTTTTGTTGCAGTGAACTTCAACTCTTCTCAAGCCAGCAAATTTGCTTTCAAGAAAAGCGCCCGAGTCCTTTAAAAAGCACATGAAATCTTAGAAAATCAATATCTCTATAGTGAAATATCAGGTGAAGAAATAATCAAAACAATATGATGATCTACGAACCGGTAGTCCAACCATAACGCTTAGCAAAGATATATTGTTACTCCCATTATTTAACACAATGGGATTCTCCATAATGAATTGCTTGGTGTCATGACTACCATGTGCATTTCCTGAATAGTTAGAGGAATTGAAATGATATCAAAAATTGTATAATCATTTGACTATAACATCAATATCAAAAATGTTCGTCAGCTGGTTAATTTTGATGATACAGTAAAAATGAGTTAAGGTGTGTGGATTAACGTAATTAAGGGAGTGTAAATTTCACTCTCTTAATCAAATAAAATTTCTCACTTGTGTATTTTCCTCGTGAGAATATGACCGATATACACGTAATTAAATTAGTGTCTTTACCTGTATATATGCCATTCACGAAAGCATGTGTTACATGTCCGAGAGACTCTACATGAAGTACTGGTTCAGTGCAAGAAATGTTGTGTTGAAATCTGTTATATAGTTCAGAAAACTCTCATTACACTATGCGATCATATATTTTATGTGAAGGAAATGAAGTTTCAAACAGATATAAATATACCTCATAGTATACCAAAGATAATCAGATTTGTCTTTGGTCACGTTCATGTGCTCAAGGAGTGTATCCGATTGTAGAGATATTGTAGGTTCAAAGTTTTGGATTATATCTTTAGACCCTTCCCACCTATCCAATGAATCAAAGATTTGAACTGATCTTGTAATTCTTTTGTTGTAGCTTGTATTCACCTGTCCATACAAAACTACGTAATTATATACAACAAATAAGCTTTTACAGTAGCTCGATTAATCAACTCGATAATCAGTAGAAAACTTAAGAGAGGTAAGCAAGTATCCGTAGTAAGAGTAAGTGCACTTTTCGAATTATATGATTGACCTTATTAGCAAAACTGCAAAACTATAAGTTACCTTTGCAGTGTTGAAAATCACTTTTCCACAGTCTGGTAGAATGCTGATTGATTTTGGCCTCAGGTAATATGATATATTTCGGAATTGCACAGTAGCATTAACCTTTTCATCGTTATTTATTAGAAATGCAACGCATCTTCCAGCACTTTCTTCTTGAAAGACATAGGCCTATAGATACAATTAACAAATATAATTAGTTATATATATTGTTAGGGTTTATCAGTGTTTGTGTATCATAATCAAAACACATGTATATGAAAATGATGGAACAGATCAAGATCGATAATCACCTCTTGAAGTTGACCTAAAGAAATATTAGTTCGCATTCCCTGCAGTAAAGTTGTCGAGCAGTTTCTTATTGCAGCATGCAATTGCTTAAGATGACCCCATTTGGGCTGCCTTAACAAACCTAATATTAGAAAGCGAAATTAATCAATTATATAGTTAATTACTTGGTATAAATCTATACATGAAATCGAGGAGTAACTAATTCATATGATGTAAATCGATCGATAAATAAATATGATAGTACGTACTCACCATATTCATCTAGAGGAGCTTGATCGTAGTAACCTGTTATGACATATGCGGAGCTTGTTCGTCCAAAGTTTGTTCCACCATGATACTAAATCAATTACGTACGATGTAGGTTAACTAAGTTATATTAAGAAAATTAAGGTAAATATGATATATAACACGAATGTATTATCGAAACTCATACATACCATGTAGTAGTTTACATAGCTTCCATTCATTCTAGCTATAAAGAGTGCAACATGAAATGCAATGTCTTCAGCAGACCTTATGTATGGTTCTCCGCCATACACTTGATAGCTGCATATAAAAATGAACTAGGGTTTAACAGTAGAGAAGAGAATCGGAACTTCAGAATAGAGAAAGCTCCTTAATTTGGTATCGACTAGTGGGTACTTATAATCGAATGTACGTAGCTTAGATTTATTTTCTTTTGGCCAAAAACCTTATAGATTAATTACTTGTAATGAAATTAAAATAAGTATATTCATGGAGAAAGGAATAGAAGCATACAAAGAGGTCCAATTCTCTGTCCACATAGAGGGTTTATTAGGTGAGTTTGGTCCTCCAAAAGTTCTTCCACATTGCATTCCATTACAGGTATTGATCTGCATGCATAGAAAAAAAAATGGAACCAAAAAGAAAAACTTGCTGTTATAATATACTGTAAATTAATGATTTAGGGTTTAGCCAAATCGATGAATTAGAAATAGACTTGCTTACACATACCACAGGATCAGGAGCATCAGTTTGCTTGCACATCACCCATGGCACACCAGTTTGGAGGTCGACTGCCATTTTTGCAGCCCAGCGAACGTAGGCAGGTCCTTTCTCGTGGAATGCTGCTTCCACGTTTTGATATTCATTCTCAACCTAATTGAATTCATTAGTACATTACATCATATTCACACGTAAACAACACCAATTTGTTAGACTAGCGGTCAATGAAACCCCTATTCTCTCTAGCGTGTCTTCTTACTTTGGCACTCTCGCCGCCTCTCCTTGAAGGCGTCGAATCTAGCGGCTCCCATCGGAAGCCAACCTCAAGGCACATCTGCCATCCTATTGCTCCCTATTCAATCCACCTACCACATCCCTTTGCTTGGACAGCTAGACACGATGGAGACGTCCTTAGGGCTGGGCATCCATATATCTTGGTTCTGGTGGTTGTTAGATGATGAGATCGGAGTGCTGCTAGGGGTGGGAGCGCTAATCTAGCCGGTTATGCGATGGTGGTTGTCGTCCAGTGGTGTTGCGCGGTGTCTGTGGATGCAGATGATGGTGCGACATGGCGGATCATGGCTGAAATTTTTGATGGCGGGTCGACGGGGTCGTTGGTTGCCGGAGTCGACAATGGTTGTCTTTGCAAGGAAGCAGAGATCTACACTTTTGGGTTCCATCATGGCTCAAGTTTGGATTCATTTGGATATGCGTTTTGCAGATCTATGGTTCTGGATTTGGGATTCATGTATCACTCATCTAAATTGTCATGGATCTAAGGTCTACCTATGGCTCCGCCGGCCGGAGTTTAAACTTCGAGTACATTCCCCAGCAAAGGAGAGTAGAATGGGCATGGGTCAATGGATTTTGGTTTTAAGAAGGTGTGCTACCCTATGGTTTTGGAATTTTGAAGATCATGCAGTTGTTATATGTGTGACAGACTCTTTACAGTTTTTAAATATTTTCGTATACCAATTGTGAGGTCCGTAGGCGAATTTATTCATTCAACTGTTTCGAGTCATGTAACAATTACTTGGTTAAGATTGTCTACTAGTAGTGTAGCTCATCAGTTCGTTAGCTATAGGCTTCTTCTTGTTTGACTTGTATTCGCTCCAGAACATACGTTCGATGCCCCTATGTTTGACTATTGTCGATCTTATTAATAAAATTTTCCTTATATTAAAAAAAAACACCAATTTGTTAGAAATGATGGTCGGAATTTTGTGCAATACGATCATATAAGAACGTATGTTGAGATACACTAGCAGCAGTTTCAGTTTGATTTAGTTGAGATGCATGTTTTGGTTGATCAATCTTAAACTTGCAAGTATGATTTTAATTAATTGATTAGAATCAATGTCCTATGTCAAGAGTTTTTCTTCGACGGAAAATAAGTAAAACTAAATGAGGAAGTCTTTCTCGACGCGGATTAGTTTCTGGACCCGGTGAGCATACCGTCGTTGATATTCTAAAAAAAGAAAAAAAAAGAGGAAGCCAGTACAATGACAAGAAGAAAGGCAAAGCGATGATATAGTAGTTTATTTATAACAAAAAAGAAGACGGTTATATTTATTTCAATACGTAATTTAGTTATAATCAACACCTTACGGTTGAATATGTTACCAACACTTTTACTAATAACAATGTTGTGTGTATTGTACTGCTTAACTTCTATGTGAGAACTTATCTTGCATTTACCCTTATTGCATTAAGTTTAGCTGATGCCCATTTGTTATGCCAGGGATTGCCAGCTGCTTCAGGCTTCAGCTGCTTCAGTTTTTTCAGGTCATCATATTATCTGTATAATTGAAACACTTCAGAGTCTCATCAATATCAAAAGAAACCAAGGCCTGAAGCCATGTAATTTTCACCATTTTCTTTCATTGCTACGGTTGCATGCAACTAAATTACGGATGTAGTTCATCACACATTAGTAGAAAAAGATGGACGTACACAGGACTAATGATAGAAAACAATTAGTCGCAGTTCATATTCACATGTCTTCCAGACAAGATTACCTCCTTTTTAGCCCGATTCAACTTTAAACATAGAGAGAATTATCATTACACTAACTAACACTTCGTATCGTCTCAACTATCAACAGGAAGAAAGCATAGAATAACAAAAATTACACAACCCTCCACCTAGAAAAGATTCAAAGAATACGGAAATAAAAAGAAACAAAGGAGTTCAACTGTTGAAGGAAGAAGAAAGTGGGGTTGGGGACATGGTCCAAGAATCGACAACAAGAATGAAAGGCATGCCTGCAGCGAGTATGGGCCAATATTATGTCGTAGTCAATGGGTCTAGTTGATAGCTTTAATTGAGACCCGAATGCTACAAAGTATAGTTGAATTTTTCTATTCATTGTCTTGTTTTTTACTAAATGGTATATACAATTGAAAACGTGAGATAAGATTATTAGTCTGTGTATTTTTAGAAATATAAGTCTTTAAATAATTAGAATTTCGGTAAATTCGGTATTTACCAAAAACCAAACCAACTTTTTCGGTATTTCTTGGTTTCGGTTTTTTTGATTTCGATTACCAAAATTCGGTTTACCAAATCATAAATTTTCGGTCGGTTTTCGATCGGTTTGGTATTTACCAAACCAAGTGGCAGCCCTAATTAAATGTTACTTGTTATATAAAAACGCTCTTACCTACATGTCTTAGTCGATTCATCACACACACACATAGACAAACCCACTTAGATGACATGTAACCGCTCATGTAAAAATTTAGGAATGTTTTTACCTCTCTTGATGATAGGGCTCCCCATATGAAACACAAGCGTAAATAGGGTTAGCCGCCTTGATCAAGGCCAAAACATTATCAAAAATACCTAATTTTTCTACCATAGTCAAATTTCACTATATTGATCACATCATAGTTCACAAGGTTTTTGAAAATTTTGCTTCATCTTTGTAGTTGGTTCACAAAGATGTACATATGCATATAACTTACTAAATAAGTTATACCACATTACCAGACATGTTGTGGTTCCAATGATTACAATTCACAAAATTAAAATTCGACCGTCTGATATGATCATTATAGTATAATAAAATTATGATAGAAAATTCAATTGTACTCAATAATGCTCGGGTCTTGATCAAAGCGGTCAACCATAATTTAATGTCACTTATTACACGAAAAAGCTTTTACTGCCCTTATGTGACTTATTTTGGTCGACTCTTCCACACACATACTTTCACATAGATGACACATAACTTGTTCATATAAAAATTTGGAAACATTTACATCCTGACTATTTCGGTAGAAAATTAAACCATAATCGATAATATGTACTGAAATGACTATCTTTTGTATATGTATTATCAGACTTTAGAAACTCAAGTGATATTTAAATTTTATAGTTTTGTATTGTTTTGTTATATTTTGAAAATATATTTGTTGTGAAGTTTGGTAATACCGAAAAACCGACATCCGAAGTTGGTAAGATTTATCTCATACCGAAGTTTTTGGTTTGGTAATTGAAAGTCATATTTCATTACCGAAAGCTTTGGTTTTGAAGTTGGTAACACCCATTACCGATTCGAACCGACCGAGTGACAGCCCTAGGTCTACACAACTATCTCATTGTCTGATGCACCTGACCGACCTTACCAGGAGTTTTTGGCTAACCTTACTCTAGGATGAGAGAACAGGTGCTTCTATTTCAGTCTCTAGGTATGTTTACAAAAATGTTCAAGATTAACATACAGAAGGGTGCATAGTGAATTACCCTCATTTTTGACCCCAAAACAAAGCTCTCTGATTTCCAATGTAGCAGATCAGCCACTGAATATGTCAAGAGAGCATTCTATATACAGATAGGGTACAATCTATTTAGCATACAAGTCATACCGATGCTTGTTGAATCTTCCGAAGATATGATCTCATAGATTCCTGGATTGGAGATGCCAAAAGGGGTAGATGAGTTTCCGGATATGTTCAGGCTCAAGTTGATGATGTGAATGAATGTGAATTCTTGCTAACTAGGTATTGTATGTGCATGGTCTCTGCAGTTGGTAACTTCTGGTACAAGCTTAGGATCCAACCTAAGCAGTTGCATCTTCCTTTTCGTGGTTCTGTAAACCACACTCAAGTCTTATTGCTGCCAAGAGTTCAGGAGACACAGGAGCAACCTTTTTCCCAATTGTGTTCTTCTTATCATTATTTCCAGGACTATCTCCTGCACCCCAACCCCTGTAAAGAATAACTTTGCTTGGCTCCTGGGAGACTAAAACCGCACCTGTTGCTTGCTGTGGAAGAGAAACAATAAATTCATACAAGTTACAATGGAAGCACAGAATAGCCTAAACAAGAGAGATTCAGAAAAGTTTAAATGGAAGCACAGAATAGCCTAAACTAGGGGAGAAAAAGAGAGGAATTTTTGTGCGCACCTCCAGCTTAAAAACAATTTCCCTTACTGAAGTTCCTTTTGCTCTGCCTTTGACATTTACTATGGCAAGAGGATGCCTCTCGAAGTGCGCTTTGATTGCTTTCGCAACACCAGTTACAATATTGTTCCTACCTAAGAAGTGATAACAACAGCACACTTCAGAAATAATGAGGTTGCATATAGATTAGGATTTTGGCAATCTATATACTAGGACATGTAATCATGAACCAATATAATGTCAGGGATAGTTAGCATTTTCAAAATAAGCATGAAAAAGAAAATCCATGGTGCGAAAGTAAGGTTCAGGTACAAACTAGAAATCAGTGCAGTACATTTCCTATCAAATAACAACTGTTTTAGCAAGAATAGTTTAACAATAAGAGGGAAATAAGAAAACTCAAAATGGAAAACAAATTACCAACGGCAAGCACAGGGCGTTTTTTCATCTTCAGGGCTTGCTTTCGCAGTAGAAGCCTCTCACTGTTGGACAAATGCACAGCTCTCGAGGGCATCTCATTTAATGTCTTTCTTACCATTGTTGGAACTGGAGATTTTGATTTAGTATTACCAGATCTACCTGATGATTCCAGCTCATAATCAAAAACACGATGCTGATTGTCAAGAATAGCAGAACTGCTCGGACCTTTTGACTGGAATCACCACAAAACCAGACAACATAAGAGGTTGCCAAAGAAAAGAAGATAAACTAATATCAACTAGCATACGACATCTTTATATTACCATAACATCTTCACGGCAAACATAACCTTCAACTTCTCTATTTCTATCCTTGAAGAAAGTTGCATTGGAATCAATTGTAACCGAAGATCCTGGATCGACTTTACCACTCTCATTCTCATCACAGATAAAAGAGAAAATCTCCTTATCCTGTTGAGTGGCTAATTGGCTGTTAACTACAGCACCCGTTCCAACATTTAAATCCATCTGAGTCACCTGCGAATCTTGGTTATCTCTAGCATTGATAAACACTCCAGCTTCTTCTTTTATATCTTCGAACAAATCCACTTGGGTTTTACTTGTAACAGATTCATCTGAAGATACTGATTCAACTTTACCAGGCCCATCCTCATCGTAGGCCAAAGAGAAAGTAATCTCCTTACCTTGCTGTGTGGCTAACTGGCCATTTATGACAGGACTCATTCCATCAAATAAATCCGCATCCGCATCTATACCATCAAGTTCTTGTTTGTCTCTAGCCTTGTTCAATATTCCAACTTCTCCTTTTACATTATTGAACAAATTTTCCTGGGATTCAATCGTAACTGATCCATTCGAAGACCTTGATTCCACTTCATCAGTCTCCTCTCCATCACAACTTGAAGAGAGACCATACCCCTCACCCTGTTGTGTGGCTAAGTGGCCTTTCACAACAGCAACCATTCCATCATTTAAATTCATGTTGGTCACATGAGATTCTTGTTTGCCTCTAGCCTTGAAAAACATTTATGCACTACATCAGATTATCAGATATCACTTTTGAAGAACAAAACTATAAGTTACAAATATTATACAGATGTCTGACACATTATCATACTTTGTAGTCTTTACCTTGAGATTCTCTTCATGCATACATTCTTCTGATTTAACATTATTTACCTCCTCCCTGACCTGATTTATGTGGCGCAAAAAAACTGTTAACTATAATCCAGCTAAATATCTGATGCACATCAAAGTATATAGTCATCAGATAGCTCACCAATTCCTTTGATTCATTAACTGGATGCATATTGTTTGAGTCCTTGCCTTTAACCTGGTTCAGGAAAATAATGTATAATTGTCTCTTTGATGTGCAAAAAAGCAAAAAGGATAGAGTAAAAATATTGAATTATAGAATAATAGGAAAGCTCACCACCAATTCCTCCAATTCATCTATGTTCTTGTTAAGCTTTAAAACATGAAGTTTCAAGGACTGCATTTCACAGCAGGAAAAAAGAAAACAGAATCAGATGTTGAAGTAGACATGATAAAAGTAAGAACAATACAAAAGACTATGAAATAGCTTTCAACATCAAAAACAGTCAAGATTGTTCCAAGATCCTTGTCCTATAGATTTTACATGACAATGCAACTATATCCGTTATCTTTCAGGTCATTCAAAGATCAAAAGGCAGTGTTTCAGCCAAAATCAATCTAGAGGGGGGAATTAGAATTGATAGGATTAGACAACTTGGCCATTAATCCGGCCTCTATGAATGGACTTGCATCATATGATTCTTTCTATCTTTCTTTTTTCCTTAAACATTTTAAGTTAGTGGATGCAGATTGATAATGACAAATAGATAAAACGCAAATTCTACCTCACGACGCTGTGCCTCAATAGAACGCTTCAGTGCTTCTCGTTTAGTCAGAAGTGTTTGAGGTCTCAAATTAGCAGGCCGGATATAATTTTTTCCACAGTACACGATGATTGCGTAACCCTTACTTACTCTCTCCACTGCCACAAGAATCCCACCACTTTCGGACTCTAAAGTTTGTGCTACTTGGTGAGCAGATTCAATGCTTTTCTCATTACAAATAATCTTCACGAGCTCCCTATATTTCCAATGGAGATGCATGTTTTCAATTGTCCCATCAAATACTCCTCGTCGACCTGAACATTTTAAGAGACTTTATTAATCTTTCTTGGCAATGATGCTGAAGGAGCCGCATAGTTTGATGGATTTTAAATATGGCCTATGATTCAGTCCTATAATAGGAATCAATGATAGAACAGCTGCTGAGTCCAAGAAAAAAGATAGTACAACTCACCCATTAGTAGGAAAGGCTTCATTTTCAAGCCAACCTTCCTTAGCATATATCTTTCCTCTTCAGTTATACCTTCTTTATCTATTTCAGGTTGCTGGGGACTCTCTGCTTTCTCCAGCTCCGCTAGAAGTTTCTCTGCTTTTTCCCTCTTTTCTAAAGCCTGTTCATTGCATATGTGCCATTTGTAAGACAAAAAAGCTGAACCAAAAGTGTTGTAAATGTAGCATCACAGAAAGTCATACCATGGACAATTTAATGCTGGCCCTACTGGCAGCTGCCTCAGTAGATTTTAGCTTTCTTTTTTCAGATGGAAGACCACCGGTCAGATCATCTTTGGTTTCCAGTTCAGTCCTGGATTCATGATCCTGTGCCGTTGTGGCAGAAATCCTCAACTTCCTACTCCGATTATCTGCATACATTACAGCCTTCCTCCGCTCTTCTATGGCAGAGGAAACTGCAGGAGGCAGAAAATCCTTTCCCCTGTATAAAACAATAAATTCCTTGTCCCGAGCAATCAGAGTTCCTCCAGTCAGCCTCTGCCAAAGAACATGTTCTAAGTTAAGCAACAGCCATAATGCGTTCTGGTTCCAATAAATAGAATATAGATACATTGAAGAAATATTCACACCTTCAACTCTTCAGCCATCAGCTCGCAATTAGTGTTCTGAACCCCTCTTTTAACAGCTACTTTGGCAATCTCACATTTTTCCCAGAGTTTGACAATGGACGTAGCCAACCCTTGAAGCTTTCTGTTTCTTCCTGTATAGGGAGAAAAGCTAGTAAACACAAATGTTGGCTGAAGAGAGTAAGAGTAGCGACATCATAATCCAAACTAACCTAATGCAAAATGAATTGGCAAGGGTCGGGCAAGTCTCCTTATTGTGGTCATTTCATCATCTGTTAGCTTAGGTTGCAAGCCATACGGAAGAAGTCGGAAAGGCTTCCTGTATCCAGGTACAACAGCTGGTAGAAGGTCCCCATCAACCGGTAGAGGTTCATATCCCCACCAATCATTAAACCGTGGACCAAGTCCCTATAACATGCGGTCAGCTTCTTCAGCAAGTTCTGCCTCGCCTGGAAGCTGAAACCGAAACCTATTTGCCAAACCAACCCCTTGTATTAAGGCTGGCTGAGTTTTTTCATCAGTTGGACTTGGTCCTGTCACAGAGTTTGCTTCATCGGTTCCTCCAGCATTAACTAGCGCATCACTAGAATCATCACTTGTCGAATCTTCACGCTTTTTACCCTTTAAAAAGTAAGGATACTTATAGTTCACCCCCCTATACAAAATTATCTTCGCTCCTGACCTCCAAACAACCAACCCTCCAGTTTTCCTCTGATAATGTCACCAACAAATACTAAAATTAACTAATTCCGCTATATAAACAATCACACTATATCACATTTCCGATATAATTCAAATCTGCAACAAGTAAAAACACATTGCAAACAAACAATCCCCATATCGAAAAGTCATGTACAACTCAAATAGCGAAAACGGATTCTTACCTCCAACAAGTCATGAGTCCTCTTCATGTTCAACCTACACAAATCCTCACAAACAAGCTTCACAACCTCCGACCGCCGCCAATTCTCATGAATCCCATTCACAATCCCCTCAGTAATCCCAGCCTTCCCAACTCTCACCTTCTTCTTCAGCTCAATCCCAACCGTCCTCAACCGCCTCAGCTCCGCCGCAGACAAGCTCATCTCCGCCAACGTCGGCACCTTCTCCTCCTTCTTCTTCCCCTCCTTCTTCCTCTCCACCTCCTCCAGCCTCTTCAGCTCCCTCCGCATCTCATGAAACCTCGAAATCGCCCTCCCGGTCCCCGGCGCCGGGACCGGGTTCTCCGGCGTGCTCCAGCTCGGGTCGATAGTGTGGCCGACGCGGTACTTGGGGAGAGTCTCCGGCAGAGGGACGAAGATTTCGCCGGCGGAGCTTGGGCCGGGTTTGGAGTCGGGTTTATTGTTGTCTTCGGTGAACCCGAGGCTGCGGAGCTTCTCCGCGATTCGTTGGATGGCGGAATTGGCGGCGAGGGTTTTGGAGTCGGCGGCGGAGCTCCGGATGGTGAATTGGGAGGGTTTGGGGGGTTTGGGGAAGGAGAAGAAGGGGGAGAAGGAGTGGAGGTCGGTTAGGTTTTTTGGCGGGAGAGAGGAGGAGGAGAAGGAGGGAAGGTGAGTTAGGGGGTGCAACATTTTTAGGGGGAGCTTAGAATTTGAAGACGAAGATGAAGAGGTGCATCGTCGGTGATTGTGAAGAGTGAAGACTTCAAGTTCAGGCGGGTGATATGGTTAACGAATCCAGTAACGACTATCTATCTCTATCCTTACTCACGTGACTCGCTCGTGATATCTTCATATATCATCATATATATATATATATATATATATATATATATATATATGTGTATAAAATAAGGAGCCTTCTGGGTGGAATTGTCACACATGGGTTCACATACATACATAGATGGTCAGGATTAGATGAAATAATATAGAAATATGGTGGTCAAACATATGAATTGTTATAAATGGTTAAAATTGCGTCGTGTAAATACACGTCTTGCACGCAAGAATTTCCAACAAAATAAAATGAAATGAAGCTCATAATCAACTTCAATGAATTCTAGTTGGGTTGGTCTAGCGGAAACATACAGCGTGGCGCGGACGTGACACGAACGTTATATTGGGTCATGTTGGGGCTCTAGTAATAATAGAATGTCTATGATTCGAACATGAGTGACACAGACGTTATGTTGGGGCTTGGGTCTCTTCTGATAGTAGAATGTCGTTGATTTGAACATAAATTTGTGAAAAATATTTATGATAATAGAATGTTGTTCTAGAATATTCACTTTGTGTGTGTTTTGGTGTAATGCTAGTCGAATAAGGAATTCTGATTCCACATAGGATTTTGTTATAATAGAATGTTGTTCTTGAATATTCACTTTGTCTTGTGTCTACTAAAGATGTCTTTATTTATTCATATGGTGCAGATTTCTAATTTAATAATTGTTAAGGCCCTCAAAATTGTATTTTCCTGTTTTAAACATGAACGGCTCAAGTTTAACAGAATTCAGTTTGTCTATTGGTTTAATCGAGTTTGAGTGTTTTAATGATTATCAAATTGACTGAAAATTTTTATATATGATCTACACATTAGTACCTAAAGACTAAAGTGAAAATTCGCACCATAAGAATAAATAAGGATGTCCTTACATGAGAAAATATCTATAAGGTGGAATATATGAATCAAACACAAATGAAGAGCTTGCCAATTTCCACTGTATCACTTTTTTTCAGCTTACAACACAGAAAATTGAACTCCCTTGTACAAATAATGTTCCCTCCTGTTATTTTATCAAATTATAGGATAGCAGATTTCTGTGACAATTCATAGAAATACATGATTATATACATTTGTTTCTTTTCATTTACACAGGTTCACTGTACACAATCCAAATGATCCAACTCATAACAATTCGAATTCAAGCTGAACCACAGCCGGATGATCAATCACAGGTTGAAGGCATGTTCTGTCCTGTAGAGGACCAAAATCAATTTCAGGAAGTAGGATAAGAAAAGGAAATTAAAGATAAACACTTTAAAGTTGAGACACTAAACCGTATTATTTCTTCATTTATTCATCAGATTACATTCATGTTTTTGGTTCTACTGTATATTATCTTCTCTATTTTGTCCACTTGACACTTACAATTTGGCTTGAAGGTATTGGTCCACTGTGAGAGGTTTTGGACCCCCAAACCAATCAATCAAAAAGATATTCTCGATGTCTAATTTGAAGAACTGGAAGTTGTGACCCTTGGGCCAGTCTGTTAATCATCCAACAATAATAAAGATCAATATAGTTCATGAGCAACAAATGAAATGGTGAGAAGGTGGTTATAGACACAAAAGATGTAATATTGTGTTTCTACCCCATATTGTGTGTACTTACATTTCATCTCTGGATGCTTTGAGAACAAGGCCTTTTTAGCAATTTCTTTTTCTTTGGGACTTCCATTGGCATACCTCAACTAAAATCAGAAACTCTGGGTCAGTAAACTTAGCGTAATACCTCTTTTTACATATCTGTTATTTTAGCATATAATGAATCAACTCAAAGTTGCTACACACCTTTCCTGTAAGTGTAATCTTTGCACAGGTGGGATTCTCACGGTCAACTTTGCCACAGGTTCCAATAGGATGCTCACTAATTGTCAATGAAGCCCTTTGGTCTTTCCCTGCATTTCTTGCAGTCGGATCAAGAGTTGTCAAGTAGAAGTATGGGATACCGCTGCCTTTTCCAGGTTCCCCATCGCTAAATGAAACCACATTCCTGCATTGTATTTGATGATCAATTTGATGCAGAAACATCATAGGAGTTGCAGTAACAAATAAACAAGTGATACAAGATTCTGAGGCAAATAGAAAACAATTGTCCAGCAAGGCATAGGAATGAAGCTGTTAATCAGAGAACGATATGTGTAACACACACAGACACTGTCTTGTCATTTGTCAATGGTGATCTGAATTTTTTGGACAATATTTTCTTTCAAGGAGCGCAAAGAAAGAAGGGTTCGGGCTCAATCCAGTTCTAATACTATTCAGTTATGAGCTATACTTGAACTTAATGTGTGACAAAAAAGACACCAAAACTAGTAATATTATCTAAAAGAGCCAAGCTGAAACACATACACATCATCGATGAGGACTAGGATAACATAGACAATAGTCACAAAATTATAAAAGATAAAATCTTACCCAAAGGGTGCTCCTCCCAATTCACCTGAGATGGTACTGCAAACACAGAAACCAGAAGTAAGATTCAAATTTCAAATCCATGCTTCCAAACACAAAGATAATACATAAGCAAACACAAGTCAAAATCTTTACAAGCTTGGAAAGCAGCAGACAGTTTCACTTTCCATATCACACTTCTTCTTTTTTTCAGCCAAAATGAATAATCTTTTCAGATCTTACTGATAGGATGACATCCTGAAAAATTTCAACAACAGTAAAGTTCCTGTCTTTATTTCTTCAACCTGATTTATAGCAACCATCTTGTTCCAACTAAGTCAATCAAAAAAAAATCTATGTACCTAAACACCCGATTTCATTACCATACAAAATGGAATCTCTAACTAATCAAATAGCCAATAAAAATTTCAATATATTAATTCCTCCTCCTCAATCAGCAGCCTCAGAAAAAACCAGTTACTCTAAGAAAGCTGAGGTGCCCTGATCAATTATTACTGTAACAATAAGATAGAAGCACAGAGATAGAGATAGAGAGTAAAATTACTTCAAGACACCCCAGGAGTTCTGAGAGACAAGCCAACGAGCAGTAGCAGCAGCATTTTTGGGGCTGGGTTTATCCTTCGCTGATAGAAGCCTCCCGTGTACAGCTTCATGCATACCCAGCAACACAGAAACCACGTAGATTACAGAAACCAAATGAACAAGCGCTGTAATCTTCATGACTCTCTGGTTTTGATCTTGGTCTTCGTGAACAGAAATAAAGGAGACGAGTTTGTACAGTACCGGACCAGAATCCAAGTATTTATACACAAGAAAGTTCACGGGGAGGTTGTATCCTCTGCAACGCGGTCTAGTGGGAGTTGTTTCTACAGCTAGAGCTGAACCAATAAGAGGTTGTGTGTAGCGAATCATAGAACATAGAAATGTAGAATGATAGCAAGGAGGTGGGTCCGCTGTATCGGTTTGGGCCTATCCGGATAATGTCTTTATCTTATCCAGCCCACATTTTTCTATATTTTCTTTTTCATTTCAATGATTTCGTTTTGTTAGAGATGTTTCACATGAATTGTCAAGATCACAAAGTCAAGACCATAACTGATAAGATGAGTGAAGTTTACTGGTGACAGGTACTTGCTTGAGATAGAAGAACCCAATGAAACGTGGATAATGAAGTTGAATGAATTGTTGATACAAGAAGATATCCTCCATATGAGTCGTATAGTAAGCATATGAAATCAATAATATATCTACTATCCCCTCTTAAGTAATTGAACTCGAGGTTATTTACAAATAAGTCATTAGTTTATAAATTCTATAGATTTTACGTTCATGCATGTTTGTATCTGTAAACACATGATGATTATGTATATGTTATGTACATAGATCATATGCTTATTTCGACATAATGCATGTGTCATACATTTCGAATAACTACATGTGTCATCATAATATTATATAGTTAAGAAGTATCGGATCTAATCCAAAAGGTTGGTGAGGTTAAGACCTCATAGTCTATTTAGGCGAAACTTTAACCGAGCTCTCACCCGTTTTATTACATTATATCATAGTGTTTGAAGTCACTTGTTCAAATATTTTGTAGCTTTTTGTTTCTTATGTTGAAGTTTGCATCTTTCAACATATACACATAGAAGCTAATTTTATCACAGAAAGTGTTGAAGCTAAGGCATTTTGTTTCTGTTTCTCTAGTTTGGTTTCATTGTTTTTCTTTTTTGGTGTATGCAACATTATTTCATTCAAATAAGCTAGAAACGAAAGTTAGTCGTGGTTTTGCTTTGTATTAACCGCTAAATCGAACCAACCCGACATGCCCGCCCATGATCGGATCCATCTAAACGCAGCCTACTACACCATACCGCTCCCATTTTCACAGAACCATCCTCCTCATACTCTCACATTTTTCTCATCACAAATAAAAAATACCCGACAGTCCACTATGTTTTTTTTTATGAGAGAAAGGAAATTATAAAGAGAAGCCTCTACAACAGCTTATATTAAAACGATCAAAATTAAAGGCATTAAGCGCAGAGAGTGGGAGCTTGCGATTCAAGAGAGTTGGATTTAGGACCTAATGCCTTAAGCTAGCCATTGCATCGGCCACAAAATTTGCTTCTCGAGGGACATACTTGAAGGTGATCTCTTCAAACTTGGAAGCCATCTAGCCAACATCACTAAGAAGAGTACAAAGTCTCCACGGAGAGGGGAACCTGCTATTAATAAGGTCAATAAGCTTATAATCACCCTCAACTTGGATTCGCCAGGCGTCTCGAAGATCACTGGAGTTATAGTAGCATCTTCAGCAATAAAGTTAAATTTATTGTTAAATTTGTCAACATTTAGATTTACAACAGTAATTTTTGAACTTTTGCTCCAGCAGTATAGCTAAATTGTATACATTAGCTAAGTTTTAGTTAATTGTCTCCCAAAGATTGATAAATTTATCAATTTTCTTTATCAATTTCTAAATTTATCAACTTCTGCTGGAGTAAAGATTTATTTAAAAATTGATAAATCTCTAATTTTTTTAATTTATCAATGTTGCTGGAGATGCTCTTAGGTTGTATTAAGAGCATCTCCAACAGTTTCCCCAAATTCTTGAAATTCTCCAATTTAGAGAAGATTTTGGGTGTTTTGCTCCAACAGATTCTCTAAAACTTTATCCAAAATGGGGAATGTGATGAAAGAGAAACTCAAATTCCCCAAATCTGCAGCATTCTCCAAATTTTATAAAAGGATTTGAGGAATCATCTTGAAATCTCTAAAATAGAGAATCTGTTGGAGTTGTAGAAGAAAAATTGCTTGGAACATTGACTTTTGCTTTCTCATAATAGAAAAGTTATAAAAAATCTGTTAGAGATGCTCTTAAGTTGTCCTTTTTGGAGCATCTAAATACATTGCTTCAATAGACAAAAACAAAAAGAAAAAGTCCACCATGACCCGACCCTTCACACCAAGACCCCGACCGTCTCACATATCAAAGCCGGCTGACCCGAGAAAGGGAGGAACCAAGCCATGGGATTCCTCACCTTCGCTGCCGCAGGCTTCGGCCTCATCCTCATGGGCACATTCGAAGCCATCTCTTCCACCACCACCACCTCATCTTCACCCTCCGATCTCCCCCAATCCAAATCCCAAACGACGCCGTCCAGATCCTCCTTCATCTACTTCCTCTCCGCTTCCCTCCTCTCCTTCCTCTTCATCCTCAACTCCCTCATCTCCTTCTTCGACGCCGTCAACTCCCACGACCGGGTCGGGTTTGCCCAGCAGCTCCAGGTCGCCGCGATCGCCGCCCTCTTCCTCCTCTACTCCCTCACCGGCCTCCTCACCCTCAACAACTCCTCCTTCCCTTCCTCCCTCCTCAACCTGATCGGCCTTTTCGCGTTCGTCGAAGAGTTCATGTACTTTTATCTCCGGAGAAAGACACCGTCGGAATCGAGAACCGCTACTTCGACATGCTGCTGGTGCCGATCTTCGTCTGCTTGTTCGGCACGCTTCTTCAATTGCGCAACAACTCTAGTTCGGTAATCCCCAACTTGGTTCGAGGAGTGGGGCTGGTGCTGCAGGGGCTGTGGTTCTTTCAAATGGGGCTTTCGATTTACACGCGTTGGATGGCGGATGGGTGCGTGTTGAAGGAGAAGAGCAGGGGGAATTATGGGCCATCCGGAGTATCATAGGGCGAGAGCTATCGCGACGCTGCAGTTTAACTGCCATTTGGCTCTGATTGTGCTTTTGGTTGTTGGGGTGTATTCGGTTGTGGTGAGGAAGACAGGAGGTGGTGGTGGTGGGGGTGATATTTCGAGGTATAAGCCGCTTGGGGCGGAAATGCAGCATCAGATTGATAGTCAGGGGCAGTTTACTTTGGATTCTGATGAGGAGGAGGAGGAGGTTAGAGAAGAGGGTAAAGTGGTTAGGAACAAGGCTGGCGGGGAAGTGGAATTGGGTGTGAATGGTAATGGTATTCATACATGAGGTAAAATCTCGCCAGTTTTGATGTAGTGAATGTAAAACTCTCACATTTTGTTTTTTGTTCTTGTTCCATGTATTTCATACAAGTGAGTTGGGGTGTTCTGGTTTTCAGCTTAGTTCAGTGTGATACATCAGTTGTGCATGCATTACCATTGTTGTTGTATGGGTTGAACATTGATAATGAGTAGCTAGATATATTTTATAGATGAGCTTATGTAGTGTGATTTGGATGAATGTTGACACTTTGCACAGATGTTATAATTCTTGAGTGTTTGATTTTGAACAACTTTATAGTGTGTCAACTGCCATTGGGTTATACAATATATGGATAAGATGATCAAATGTTGTTACTGTTTGATAATGTTTGTGATGAAGTAATTGGAAGTGTGTTGTTCTGTGTTTGCAATTTGGTTGCTATAGTTCTGTCGCTTCTGTGTAGATTCTCAGGTCGACTGACATGTTAGGACTAACTTACTTCTTCCTCTGCACTGGAGTATGAAATATTGGTGCGTAAATCTATCTTTGTGCACCTCTCCCATCCCAAATATCATAAAGTGGACAATTGAAATTCTACTTATATAGTTGGTGTTTAAGCTGGAAGAGGGAATGTACATAGGAGCAGGGTAAATATTGACTTTCTGTTTTAGCTACAGAAGTTTGCCTAATTCCTCATTTCACAAGTTTAGATGAAACTGGCTTCTATTGCTTGCTTGATTTTGTTCCATTGCTTCAAAATTATGGATTTGAGGACAATAGCCATGTTTCTCAGCATGAACCTGTCACCAAATTGCTATGCCTTGTGATGTACATTGTGCAACAATGGCCAATTGGCTAACCAAGGAACATGGAGTTACCTTGACTGTATCAAATGAATTAGTACATTACTGCTACATACCATTTTGAATACTTGAACATGTAGAGTTGTGTCTGTGTGTTCATTCAGATATTTCTAAGAGTAGCAGTCACCATTCCTTCCAGCTTAAACATCAGAAAAGAAGACTAAAATGATGCAAATCTATTTCGAATTTTCGATAGAGCTGAAACCAATCCAATTACCAGTTCATCCTTTCACCAGGTAATCAGTGTTAGGCTCCCAAAACCAGAACATACCTCTATCTTAATGGCTTCACCTGCTCGGTTAAGAAAGTTGGAGACCCAAACTATACGCTCATATGAATTTATGCAAAACTAGCCTTCCTACAAACTGTCCTTTAGAAAGACTACCGCGTTAAATTAAATCCCAACGTATGGTAGAAGTTATATACTATTTGTAGTTCTTTCTTATAAAATGAAATAAAAATATGAGGCTTTTGCGCATGCAACATATATAAATTTGCTGATCACTTTTATTTGTCCACCAAAGTGCCCACTCTCTTAGCTTATTGACACATGAAATAATTTACCTTTTTTTTATAATAAAATAGATATGTGTCAATAGGCTAAGAGAGTTGGTATTTTGGTGGGCAAATAAAAGTGATCGGCAAATTTGTATCCATTTTCCCAACAATAACGACACACTCCATCATAAACCACAATGGCTTCAAAATATAATCTCACTTCTCTCTTCATGCAAGCTCTGCTCTCTCTCACCCTCGTCTCTCTTCTCGTACAAATGCAGAAGAAACTAGCAACGAAACATCATCCCGTCACAACGGTGAGGTCAAAACCATTAGTGCACTCCAAAAATTCTTTGAAAAATTTGGTTACTTGGAGTTGAAATACCTGTTTTGGCCCACGTCCTCAGCGAAGGGTAGAGAGGGAACAAATGTAAAACTGGTATGTGCGGGGCGTGCCACCTCACGGATGAGGAAAGAGAACGGTGCGCGTCCTGACTTCTTGACCAGGCGAATGAGGGCTCCGGCGTCACCTGATGAGGAAATATTTCCGAGCTTACTCTTCTGAATCACCTGTCGATCGATACTCACTGTGAGAGCGAGCAGAGCAACAATTGGGAAGTTGGAGACGAGTCCTGACGGGCTCCGGGATCTAAAGCGGGGTGCGCTTAGAACGTTAGGGTTTCGAGAAGACTCGAAGGTTTCGACTGAGTACGTCTGTTTGAGAGAGATTTGTTGATTGATTGATTGTGTGTCTTTAGAGAGAACATGGAGCTCCCTTATATATCTATCCGTAAGCAACTCGTGGAGACTACTCATAATCCAATGCGGACTCTGCAATTAGAATCCCACAAAGATACGTTTAACTCGCCAGTCGTGCGCTCCATGCAACACGTGTCAAACCTATCTCGCTTAGGTTTCGTTCCCTGCCTCGCCGCATTTCATTTGTCGTGTAGTAAGCGAACTCAAACACTAAGCGACCTTATCCAGAGGGTGTTATTAGTCATTTCAACCCATCCTCGCAAGAACTATAGAGTCCCATGCGAACTGGAGATAAGGATCCCGCGTAGACACCGCATCTCGCAAGGTATCAGAATAAAAGCCACGTCACGTGCTGCCAAACCTTGCTACCCTTGATGGGCTAAAAAGGCCACAGGCATTGGCCCAAATGATATCCAAGTCTTTCTCGAGTCTTGGACCGAAAATGCCCACTGGGCTCAAACATTGCCCCCTAGGCCTTGAGCTTAATCCGTTTCGCAACGGATAAGCGAAAAGGCCTATTTAAGCTTTTTTATGGGAACTCGTATTTCAAAAGGTGCTGACGCTTCGGCGCTATCGCTTCCCTTCATCATTACGGCTTTTCGAATTTTGAAACGCGCTGACGTTTCGGTCGTCATTGCGTCTTTTCGTTGCGACCATTGATTGAAAGGGACGTTACGGTTCGTCTCCTTTATAAACCTCGACGCGGGTCCCCACATCTTACCATCGCTTTCAAAACAATCTCCGCCTTCTGCAAACAACCAAACCCCAGCACCAGACAGACTTTAACCGGAAACAATGCCTCCTAAACCTTTTGCCAATGACCCGAACCTGAACCTTACGGCGGCGACCTCTTGGTCGACCAGCCTTGCACGCCGCTTCGCCACCAACCCGCCTCAAGGAACACCAATCTATTTCCTTGACACAGGGGCGGCTCTGCTTGGCCCGACTCCTTCAAAGCCCCTGTCCGACGCCGACCTTAACCATTACAACTCCTCCGTGCGTCGGCCAATCTTGGCCCAGCGGCGCGAACCGGGAAACTTTTCCACCTGGCAAGCCCGCTCTCATGTAAATGTCCGGGTCGGGGAGTGGCCCAGCGCAACCGCGGAGGAGCGAACGTGGTACGAGGAGCGCCTCCAGACCGATCAGACGATCTGGGAAGCCACCGGAATTCATGAGGCCATTGCCTTGAGCTTCTCGCTGCCCTCTCACACCGATCGAGCGCCTATCGCTGCCATGGCCTGTTTGTGGAACAGCGCCACCAACACCTTCGACTTCCCTTTCGGGCAGATGGGCATTACTCTGCTGGACATCCTCGCCATTACTGGGTTGCCAATCCACGCCAAGCCGTATGTGCCAGGCGACTTTGCGTCGACCGAGTTCCCATACGCCTGCAATTTGGGAGCCCGCCGCGCCCTGAGAATTTCATACGGGGCATGGCGGAAATTTTACATGGGCCACGCGGAGCCGCATGAAGGAGGCATCGCTTTCTTGGAGTACTGGCTTGACAAGTTTGTCTTCTGCGGCAGCGCTCACAAACCAACCGGGAGATGGACCAAGTTGGCTGAAGCGCTATACAATGGGGTGGAAGTCGGGTTAGGGCAACCCGTATTAGGCGCACTCTACCGGACTCTGCATCTGCTGTCGCTGAGGCCTTTTCACCTTTCTGGCGGCCCTCTGTGGATCCTGGACCTGTGGACGCAGTTGTACTTTCCGCTCTTCCGGCGAGCCCCGGTGGAATACCTGCCTGAAGATCGGCTGCTTGGTTTCGCGGTGTGCAGGAATGACGCGAATCGGACCCCTCTGTCCTTCTTCGCTAGCCTGTCCATCCTTTACAACCACATCGAGCCACCACCGACTATGGATATGATGGTTCGCCGGCGCCACCCTGAGGTCCTATCGACGGGTTTCTTCCCCCGCCAAGAGTCTGACAACGATGCGAGGACTGCCTTCGTAAGAGCAACCTCATGCTGCGACCTCCAACTCGCTGAGGATGAGCAAGGCTTCGAGCTATATGCTCCCAACCACTTCGCAAGGCAACTTGGTTTTCATCAAGGGATTCCTTACCCGCTTCTCCATTCAGTCAACAAGTACACCTCGTGGAGGAAGATTGGCGAGTCTGATCGAGTCACCCCGCTGCAAAATCTCTACCCTCTTTCTCCCAACCTGCTGGAGATCGAGCCTTCGCTGGGCACTGACCCCGCTTACCTCGCTTGGTGGCGATCCTTGTCTGACAACCATTGGGAGTTCCCAGACGACGCTGTCTTCGCTGCCGTCTTTCGTCCCCTTTACGACACTTTGGGCGAATCAGATCGCACCATCCTCGATGGCCAGCGCGATCATGCGGAAAGGGGTTCTGGGGCTGCGACAAGAACTAGGCTCGCGCCTCCGCCAGTTCCTACTGCTCGCCGCCCGACGGGGATCGTCATTCGAGAACGCGATCCCACACCTTCGGTATGTCACTAAATGTGTGCATTTTGAACTTCCTTTGACATATTGATAAAATGCTTTCCTCTAATCCCTTTTTTTTTTTTTTTTTTTTTTTTTTTTTTTTTTTTTTTTTCTCTCAGTCTGCCCCCCGCCGGAGAGACGTTGACAGGTCCGCAGTTGCCAGAGGAAAGGCACCTGTTCGAAGGGAGACTGTGGCGGGCCACGACAGCGAGACTGCTCCTGTCGTTCCTCGGCCAACGAGCGGCGAGAGCTCGCGGAAGCGTCCTATCGAGGACGAAGAGGACTTGCTGGAGGACGTGCAGTACCAGCGAGAGTATGGCTTGGTAAGCGACCCGGTAAGCGGACCACTTTGAATTAAATTTTCCTAAGCCAGTCAACAACTCGCTAACTTTGCTTTTGACAGGTTCGCCGCACTCGACCTCGCCTCGCTGTCGTAGAAGAGGCACCCGAGACAACGGATGTCCCATCTCCAGAACCATTCAGCGTGGATTTGGCCCTGCAGAGGGTTACTGAGGCAAGCGCGGAGATGGATTTCGAGGTGACTGCCGAAGCCGGCGAAGAGATGGTCATTGAGGAACTTGCAGTGGCAGGCGCGGAAACGGTTGCCGAAGAGTCTGCTGAATCTAGCGAGGAGGTGACCTTTGAGGAGACTGTTGAAGCGGCTGCGGAAGAGACTACTACGGTCATCGAGGGGGCCGACAAAGCTAGCGAGGAAGTCATACAGCCCTCCTCTCCAACCGCCGCTTCTGGCGAAGCTGGTCCAATCCCAGAACCTTCCTTGGCTCTGGTTGAAAATGCAGCCCTCGACCAGTCCAACCAAGTCTCTGATCCTACTGCCCCCTTGGCGACTCCGCCCGAAGGCCTTCAACTGATACTTTGGGCTCCTCCTCTGCGATTGGGCCGCGCGGGTCATACCGGTGAAGTGCCTCCGGCGGTTCCAACGAAGGCCTTTACTGCCCCCTTGGTGGAGATAGAGACAGCTCATGGCACTCCGCCACCCTCTCCAGAAACTGAAGCGGCTGCCGAAGTTGAACCAGTCACTCCGGTCCCAACAAGGAAACCTGGCGAGGAGTCTTCTTCCTTCAGTACCCGGGCCGCTCGTCTTTGGGCCCGAACTACTCCGCCTACTGATCCAGAACCCATCCGCTTAGCTCGGTCTTTCCTTCATGGGTTGTTCCATCACGGCTCTCGCCCGAACGTCTTTGACTTGGTAGGACGTATTCGCGAGGCCCATGAAGCTCTGGATCGACACCTCGCTGGCTGCAATCCTGTTCTGGACCAAGCGCTGGAGTTGGCCGATGCTGTCGAGTCGCAGGCTCGTCGAGTTTTGGATATCGGTGCTCAATCGGCCTTCCGTGAGCAAGCTCGCCGCAACTTGGACAACCAAATGGCGAACCTCTTGGCCGAGCTTGGTGAAGCTGGCATTCCTGGAGCGTCTTCAGAGAATCCAAGTGCTGGCCATGCTCGGCGAGTGGAAGCCCTGGAGGCTCAGATAGCAGAGTTGCAGGCTCAACTTGCTCGGGCTCGCCAAGACTTGGCCCGCGCTTTGGAAGTGGAAGCTCGTTTGCAGGCTGCGGAGGAGGCCCAGGAGGCTTTGGACTCGGCCGTGGCCGCTGCTGAAGAAGTTCAAGCCCAAGCCTATGAAGAAGAGATAGCCTTAGAGGGCATGCTCTTAGAGTTGTATAGGGTTTGTAGGCGTGCGTAGGTTTAACTGTATTTGCCCCCTTATGTACGAACTTTAATGATAATATCAAAGTTGAAATTTTCCCGCTCTTTGCCAACTGTTCTGTAATAACTGTCGGGGAAAAAATCCTTTTCCGAAATTCAGCGACGGTTTCCAATGTAACTACTCGCTCGGAACGCGGGCAATCATTATTGAAAAACGCGTCTGACCTTATCTCCAAAGCCCGTATCTCGGAGCAAATATTGCATGGGGGACAACTGTCAAGCGCACAATCGCCCCTTCCGCCTATAAAAAGAAACGTTTGGCCGGGGTGGAGTATCAGTGAAGTCTTCTGCCCCTTCACCATGATTTCTTATTCCCTTCTGTTCATTCTTCTGTCCCTGCTTAGAGCAAAGCCCTCAACCATATATTCCCCTTCTTTGCTGATTCTGAAAATCTACTCTCAGGCCTAGAGTGATTCTGAGAATCTACTCTCAGGCCAAGCCTTTGTTCGGCCTGACCAAAGGTCGGGTACCCTCTGCCTTGCGCCTGCTGTTCTATCAGCGCGTGAGGCTCTGCCGGCCATTCAAACGGAAGACTGGTGGTAGCATGAGGGATCCTGACCCGCTGGACCTGTAGCTTCCCAACACTTTCTGTTGGGTCCAGGCCGGCGTCAGGGTTTTGGCTGATCTAAAGCTGCGAGGCGTTTGCCAACTTTGAGCGAAGGACGCCGCGGCAGACTTCTCTTTAGCCAAGCGAGCCGGGACGAGGCTCCAGTATTTGTAGATCTATGCTTTTTTTTGAAATGTAAACATAGTCTAATTTACCTTTTTCTGATCAATGTAATTGCTTTGGCCGCAAAGCCATAATTCGAAACATGTATTGAACAAAGTCGAAAAGGGCAAAAATAAATGAATTTATTTTTTGGGCCTCTGGAATAGGCCCCAATCTTGTACTAGTCTTTGTGTTTAGACTTTGCACGTTTACAGAGAATAAAGAAAACAATAGAAATTTTTTAGGGCCTCTGGAATAGGCCCCAATCTAATACAGGCCTTTTTAGGCTGGTACGTTACAATGTATTCTATTAGTCTTCTGTCCCGAGTTGCCCCCTAGTGTTAGGCGGCGGAGCGAGTACGCGATGGCGCGTAGCACTATTGACTGTGGTGGCGGGATCTGGTGGAGGTGTAGGATCCTCGCGTTCCCAGACCCCCGCAATGTGGCGCTTGAGGAAGCGGCCATTAATAGGGTTGCGATGAATAGTACCGTCCAAGTCGCGCAAGTGGTATGCCCCTTTGGGAAGTATTCGGTGAATAATAAAGGGTCCATCCCAGCGAGCGGACCACTTGCCCCGACCATCTGTTTTGTCCCCAAGCGGGAGGACTGCTCGCCACACCTTCTGGCCTTCAGCATAGCTCTGCCCGCGCGTGATTTTATCATAGGAGCGGGCGATGCGCTGTTTTTCCAGGACCAGGTTGTTGAAGGCGGCGACACGATGCTCGTCTAAATCTTCAAGCTCCTGCCACATGGCTTGGACGTAATCCTCGCCAAGTAGTTGATGCTGTTCCTGGACGCGGAGCGAAGCGATATTGATCTCAAGGGGAAGGACGGCGTCGTGACCGTACATGAGAGCGTACGGTGTGGTATCCGTTGGGCCGCGCTTGGAGGTGCGGTAGGCCCACAAAGTGTGGTAGAGTTCCTGGTGCCAGACGCGAGGGTTCAACTCCAACATCTTGCGGAGGATGCCAAGGATAACCTTATTACTAGCCTCCGCTTGGCCATTGGACTGTGCATAGTATGGCGTGGAGTGTAGAAGCTTGATGCCGTAATCGTTTAAGTACGTAACAACTGAATCGGCCATGAAAGCTGCCCCCCTGTCCGTAACGATACACTCCGGGATACCAAAGCGTGAGATGATGTTGCGGAAAATGAAGTTGCGCACCGAGTTAGCAGAGGCGACTTTGAGTGGTTCGGCCTCGACCCATTTGGTAAAGAAATCGGTGGCAACGATAATGAACTTGTGCTGCTCAGAGGAATGGGGATGAATGATGCCCACGAAATCCATTGCCCATCCGCGACACGGCCAAGGTTTGATGATAGGCTGCAATGGGATGTTAGGAATATGTTGCACCGGTCCGTGAGCTTGGCAGTCTTGGCAACCTCTGGCGAAGGCAATACAATCTTTCAGCATTGTTGGCCAGTAGTATCCATGGCGGCGGATCAGCCATCGCATTTTGGGCCCGGCCTGGTGCGAGCCGCAAACGCCACAATGGACTTCGCGCATGAGACGTTTAGCTTCGTTTCCGTATACACAGCGGAAGTCGTTGCCGTCTTCCCCACGCCGCCGGAGTTCGCCATTGCGTAGTACAAAGTTTAAGGCGAGGAAACGGATTTGCCTGGAATGAGCAGCATCGTTAGGGTTCTGGAGGTAGGCGATGAATGGTAGCCGCCAATCCTCGTCGATGGGGTCCAAGGCTGCAACTTCTGGGATGGCGTCCCGAAATTGCCCCCTGGCGATGAAAGAGGGAAGAGTGCGGCGTTCGACCTTGAGCAGGCGTTCGCGCACTCCGTCTCTCAGGCTGAGGCCAGACGCTATCTGGGCGAGCTCGTTGGCAGCGAAGTTAAATTCACGTGGTATGTGTTCGATGTACACGTCGTCGAATCGATCCAGTACCTCGAATGCCTTGCGCAGGTATGGCTCAATTGACAAGCTTAAACATTTGAACTTTTCCACAAGCTGGTTAACGACCAACAAAGAATCGCCAAAGATCTGGACCTCGCGGACTCCTAAGTCCAACAAGATCTCTAAGCCGATGATTAGTGCTTCGTACTCGGCCTGGTTGTTGGTGCATTTGAAGTCGAGCTGGAACGAATAGGAGAAGCGATCTCCAGCGGGGTTAGTGATGGCTATCCCGGCTCCGGCTGCTATGTCAGTCCGTGAGCCATCAAAGTACAAGGTCCAAGGAGCGAGTGTCACTGTGGCGAAGTCCAACTCGCGAAACGCTGTGAGCTCTGATGGTGGGTGATGGGCAAGAAAATCCGCTATTGCCTGTCCTTTTACTGCCTTTTGCGGAACATATTGCAACGAGAATTCGGACATGGCGAGGATCCACTTGCCGATGCGTCCCCGCAAGATAGGGCGAGAAAGCATGTATTTGACCAGGTCGGATTGAGCGATGACGACCGTGGTAAAGGCAAGCATGTAATGGCGCAGCTTGCATCCTGCAAAGTAGAGAGCGAGACATAACTTCTCCATGGGCGAGTAGCGTGTCTCACAGTCTGTTAACACCCTGCTGAGGTAATAGACGGCATGTTCTACCCCGTTTTCATCATCCTGGGCCAGGAGTCCACCGATGGATAGATCGGCGGCGGCGATATAAAGTTTGAGCGGGGCGCCGTCGCGAGGCGGGATTAGGACAGGTGGGTTCGTAAGGTAGTCCTTGATTCGATCAAAGGCCTGTTGATGTTGTGGTTCCCATACGAACTCGGTTGCCCCCTGGAGCTTAAGTAAAGGGGAAAAGGGTTGGACCTTCCCTGCCGCGTTTGATATGAAGCGGCGGAGAAAGTTGATTCGCCCTAGTAGCTGTTGTAGCTCCTTCTTGGTAGTGGGAGGCGAAGCGGTGATAACCGCCTGTGCTTTGTCCTTTGGGATCTCGATGCCTCTTTGATGTACGAGGAAGCCAAGGAAATCACCGGCCTCGGCGAAGAAAACGCACTTGGCGGGATTCATCTTGAGGTTATGTCTGCGCATCCGTGTGAACACCTGCCGGAGGTCTTCCACGTGGGTTGCTCGCGATTTGGTTTTGACTACCACATCGTCGATGTAGACTTCAATCAACTTGCCCAAGATATCGTGGAAGATGAGGTTCATGGCGCGCTGGTACGTTGCCCCCGCGTTCTTAAGGCCGAAGGGCATGACAACATACTCGAACGCGCCAGCGAAACCAGGGCAACGGAAGGCGGTCTTGTGTCGATCCTCCTCGGCGACGGGGATTTGATGGTACCCGGCCGTGCCGTCCATAAAGGATAACACCTCGTGCCCTGCGGCGGCATCAATAAGTAGGTCAGCCACAGGCATGGGGTATATGTCCTTTGGTGTTGCGTTGTTTAGATCTCGGTAATCAACACAGACACGCATTTTGCCATTTTTCTTGCGGACGGGGACGACGTTAGACAACCACTCGTTATATTTGGCTACGCGAATGATTCCCGATCGGTGCATGCTTTCGATCTCTTCTTTAACCACGATCTGGGTTTCAGTTCGCATGAAGCGGCCGTCCTGTCGAACTGGGCGCCGGTCGGGATAGGTTGGCAACCGGTGGCAGACCAAGTCTGGGGACAAGCCTGGCATATCTTCGTACTTGTCGGCGAAGCAATCCCTGTATTCGCGTAATAGGTCAAGGAGGGCTTCCTTTTCTTCCTCCGTCAACTTTGCACTGATGGAAATAAGTAAGGGTTTTTCTGCAGTCCCTACATCAACTTGTAAAGTGGGGTCGCGGACTTGAGGTGGAGTGTCGTCCAAGGCAGCAGGAGCTATCTGAATAACTTCTTCCTTGGTATCGGAATAATCCACCACTTCATCGACATATTCCATAGTCGCGACCTTGTCGTAGGCTTCGCGTTCTGCCCAGTACGAAAGGAGTCTTTCGCACAAGGACTCGCCAGCCTCGCGTGCCTCCTCGGAAAGGGCACTATCCATCGAAATGGGGTGTGAGAGTCGCGATGGTGTGAGGACGTTGCAGATCGTCCTTCGCCTGGGTAAGTCCCCATCGCGTTAGATTGGAGGCCGTGACTCCGTATGGGCGGCCCTTGTGATCGACGCCTTGAACATCCAACGGGCCCAAGTCTGTATTATAGTATCGGGCATCGTTGAGGTTGGCGGAAATGGAGAAAGGCCGCGGGTCGGCCTTGATGATGACGGACTCGCGTTTCTCGGTGTCCCAGATCATGAGTTCTTGGTGCATGGAGGAAGGCACGCAAAAACTTCTGTGGATCCAGTCGCGGCCGAGGATCATGCTGTAAGAGGAAACGCACTCGGCAACGAAAAAGGTATAAACCCGCGATGCTGGCCCGACCTTGACCCGTAGGAACAGCAAACCTAGGGTCCTGGACACCTGTCCTGTAAAGTTTTTCACCGTTAAGGACGTTGTCTGGATCATTGAGCGCGGGATGTCGAGGAGCCCCATGGTGCGGGTTGTGACGACATTAACCGCGGCACCGGTGTCGATCATGACCTTGTTGATCAGTTTCCCTTGGACCTCTGCCGTGATATACAATGGTCGCATGTGGGTGGCCATGTCCAGGGTTGGTGTAGAAAAGGTCATGGTTGGCCTTGGTGCGAAGCTACTCGAACTTTCCTCTTGCGGAATGCCATCGGCTGGGGCCAGTACTGGGCCCATTTCGCTGCTGCATGGCAGGGGTATGCTGTCATCCTCGCTAACGATGGTGATGTCCGCCGCACTGCAGGTTGTGTTTGGTGGAAGGGCGTATCGTTCCGAAATGAAGAACACCATCCCGACCTGAAACGAGAACCGTTCGGAGACTGGGACCAGAGGTGTGTCAATGATCCCATGTTCCCCTTCGAGAACCGCAAAGGCGTCTGCTTCTCGGCTGAACCCTTCCTCAGCTTCCCAACCAGAGATCTCTATCATATTGCAGGTGAATGACTCAGCCTGCTCTTCGTCTTGCTCTTCCTCTAGGTTGAGCCGAGGTTCTGAATGTGCCTCGTCGGCTTCCTCATTCTCGCGGAAACGTTGGGCCATTTGCTCGGCGAGGTTAGGACTGGAGGGTGCCGGTGTCTCTGCTGGTGGCTCTGAAGCTTGAGTTTGCCGCGGACGCCATACTGGCTTGGGTGAAGGTTGAGGATCCCTGGCTGACTGCCTGTCTGCTGCCGCAGGAGCTTTACCACTGTCTTCTTTTCCTAGCTGCTGCAGGGCAGATACTCGGGGAACCATCCTAGTCTCGGGCTCCGGGGTACGCCGTGGCCGAGACTGTTGTGGCGATGGTGGCTCCCTTCTAGCGTCAGCCTCTGGATTTTGACGTTCTTGTCGTCGTGAGGGCTGAGGCGGCTCACGTTTAGACTCTGAGTCCGGAGTCATGAACAACTTTCGCCTAGGGCCGGTAGGTGGAGCCTTGCCTTGATCGGGCTCCGGTGACGGCCTACGTCTGGAAGGCTGCTGATCCCTCCTCCTGGTAGGCTCCGGTGATGGATTGGGCCTAGCAGGCTGTGGATCCCTCCTCCTGTCAGGTACGGGTGATGGATTGGGCCTAGCAGGCTGTGGATCCCTCCTCCTGTCAGGCACGGGTGACGGCCTGCGTCTGGAAGGCTGCTGGTCTCTTCTCCTTTCAGGTGCTGGGGATGGCCTGCGTCTAGGAGGCTGCGGATCCCTTCTTTGTTCAGGTGGTGGTGATTGCCTGCGCCTGGGAGGTTGCGAATCCGGCTTTGGTGGAACCGTGAGTCGGCAGAAAACATTTGGCTTGGGCACAGGATCGTCACTGAACTGCTCGCAGATCCTTGGAGGTGCGACTGGCGGCATTTGAAGGACTGCGCGCAGACCTTCTGCTTCCCGCCACATCCGCTCAGGCGACTGTGCGAGCTGCGAGGGGCGTATAGCGCCCTCGTCGACAGCCCGCAAGGCGCGCAGGATGCTGCCGTACCGCTTCTGGAGCTTGCGCTTCTTGGACTTGCTGATGGTCACCGCCTTGCCCCCTTGCTGCGTGTACCAGACCCCTTCCTTGATCGCTGATTTAGACGTCGGGGGAATGTAAGGGTTGGTTAAGACGCCGTCACGAGGGCTTGGGGCGCCGCTGCTGTGACTTCCACTGCTGGACTCTGAAATGTCCATCTCGCTTGCGGTAGGGGATGGAGGTATTGCGGCTGCCCAATGTGCGGCAACGTATGTCTCGAGACGCGCTATCCTTTTCTCCAGCTCTTCGCGAGTCCGGGGGCTCGTAGGCTGGGAGCCTTTGGCGGGAGACGGTCTGTCGTCCTTCATGATTGCTTTGCCCTTATCCTTGTAGGAGGGGCGGTCTGGTTCGAGTCTCGCGACCAACTGTCGAGCTGGGTCGTTTGTGCTCCTCGTCTGGTTATCAGGGAGCATGTAGTTGTTCGCCGGCCGTTTGCGGTTTCGGCCTGGCGGATCGGATGGTCCTGCATTTGGTGACAGGTCTAGTGTGATCATTCGCTGGCCGACGCGAGGCCAAGCGAAACCAGCAGTTGCGATTGTAAAGCCGCCCTCGTCCTTGAAGCAGATGTATCCAAGGTCAAGCCAGTCTTGGATCTGGTCTCGGAGCTGGCGACATTCGCAGGTCCTGTGCCCCCAACTGTCATGGAAACTGCAATGGACGCGTCCGTCCCTATACTCGCTGTATGGCAAGGAGCGGAGTGTGACGAGTCCAGCCTCTCTGAGATCTTCTAAGACCTCGTGTGCCAGACTTTCATTGTAGGTGTACTGGCGGCGCGGCTGGCGGGTATTATCGTCTCCTTCCTCGCGGCCCCTTTTAGGCGCGCGACGTCGCTCGTCGTCCTGGGCCTGATCAGCCCAGTTGACCTCGACCATGCCCACTACGGGCGGGAAAGGGTCTACATCGACCAATGAGGCCGTGCTACCTGGTGCCTTCATCCTCAGCTCGCCTGAGTTTAACCAAGTCTGCAGCTGGTCTCGGAGCTTGACACAGTCCTTGGTGTCATGATTGTATACGTTGTGGAAGGCACAGTATTTTTTGTCCTTCAGCTCCTCCTTAGGCGGAATTTTGTGGTCCAGGCGCACGTACTTCGCCTCGATTAGGTCATTGAAGACCAAATGGGCGTTCTTGGCGTCGTAAGTGTACGACTCATATTCTGGTTTGGTCCAAGCAAAGGACTGGATGGTGATCGGCTCGCGGGTCATCTTCAGGTTCTTCAGTTTGTGAGCCACTTGCTTGCCGGTCAGCTCTACCGCGCCAATGTCGTCCAAGTCCTGATCTGCATGGGCTGGCTCCGGCCTTTGATAGTAGGGATCGTGAGCAAGGGTTTGCATGCTGAGTGCCCCCACGATCCGGTTCTTCCCTGGCACATAGGTTCCCTTGGAAGCGTTGGCCTTATCGTCCAGCTCGTTCAGGATGAGCTCATAGCTGCCAACCTTGTTGATTAGGTCGCCCATGGAGCTGAAACGCTCTCCATGGTGCTTCAGCCGCTGGCGGTGCTCCAGACCCCGGATAGCCAATTTGATGGCTTCCTGCTCCGGCAGCAGGTAATCGCATTTGGCCTGCTGGATCTTGAAGCGCTGGAGGAAAGACACTCCGGACTCCATGATCTGCTGGCTCATCTGCGTGAGGGAGTCGAGGCCGACTTCGGGCTCAATTGTGCCGTATGTCTCCCGGAAGAGACGTTCCATGGTGGGCCAGTCTGGAATTGACCCTGGCTTCAGTCTGGAATACCAGGTGAAGGCGGCTCCGGACAGAGAAGTCCCGAAGAGCTTGAGCTTCAGCATATCATCATTCCCGTATTGGCCGCATTGGACCTTGAAACGGGCCATGTGAGTTGCTGCGTCTTCCCTTGTCTCCCCAGAGAATGTGGTGAAGACGATGTTCTTGAACCCGTGGGGGAAGGGATATTGTGCCACGCTATCTGGATAGGGGTCACGGTAGTGCAAGCTAGCATCACCCTTTCCGGTGTGCTCCTTGACAATGCTTGAGATGAGTTGGCGCCAGTCGGCCGCCGTTACTGGTGCAGAATCTGCCCCCTGGTCATGGCCATGCCATGCGGAGAAACTAGGGGCCTGTCCGACGTTTTTATGAGTCGAACTGGAATAAGCCACGATCGGGTCGTCTGGTGTCCCCATTCCTTGCGGCGCAAGAGCATCAGTGCCCTTGAGTGTGATCCTAGGGCTGCATGGTGAGGGTAGACGGGGTGGTGTCCTTGATGAGCTGGCCCCCAATGTGAATTGGGGAGCCTTCTGGGCCCCGACCCTCGGATTTGCCCTAGGACGCTCATTGGGCGGGATATACCTCGAGCCCTCCGCTGCGCTTGAACTGGTGGAGTTCAGAGCGTGATTCTTCGGCGCTTGGGCCCGAATCCAGTCTTCCATCTGCAGGACCCTTGTACTCAGGGTATCATGGCGCTCTTTGTAGTCTTCGAGCTTTTCCATGCTGTTCTTGCTCCCGAAGAAGGAAGCGTCCTGCTGTTGCTGCAGCTTGGTGTCATGGTCATTCAGACGATGGGTTTGGGCTTCTAGGGCCTGTGTAAAGGCCACCTTGCTCTGATCCAGTTCAGTCTGGATCCTTTGCAGAGAGCCGGACATTATGTCCTTGTCCTCCCTGATTGTGCCAACCACATAGTTGAACTCCTCGCTGAGCTTGGCGTGGTTTTCCTGGTTTGCGAGCCAGATCTCCTTGTCCTTAGCGACCTTCGCAGAGAGGTCTTGGACAATTTGCTGAGTTTCTTCAGCCTTCAAGCCGCACTCTCTCCTGAGCGCGCCGATCTCATTCTTGAAATCGCTCCTCAGTTCTTCGAACATTCTGCGGACCTCCTCTGTGGACAGAGCAGGTCCCGCCTCTGGGATTGGTTGCGAGTTTGCCATTGTGGACTTAGCGAGGTCGGGGTTGCCGAACCGATTGAGAATCTCTTCTTGAGCGAGAGATCTGCAAGCCGCGCTGTTATGGGGCTTGTATTGCGGAGCCTTATGTTTCAAGCAAGAAAGCGAAGGTCTCCGGTAGGGGGAGTTGTCAAACTTCCCAATGATTGCTGGAAAAATAAACTCCCTGTCCCACTGGGCGTGCCAATGTTTTGGCCCACGTCCTCAGCGAAGGGTAGAGAGGGAACAAATGTAAAACTGGTATGTGCGGGGCGTGCCACCTCACGGATGAGGAAAGAGAACGGTGCGCGTCCTGACTTCTTGACCAGGCGAATGAGGGCTCCGGCGTCACCTGATGAGGAAATATTTCCGAGCTTACTCTTCTGAATCACCTGTCGATCGATACTCACTGTGAGAGCGAGCAGAGCAACAATTGGGAAGTTGGAGACGAGTCCTGACGGGCTCCGGGATCTAAAGCGGGGTGCGCTTAGAACGTTAGGGTTTCGAGAAGACTCGAAGGTTTCGACTGAGTACGTCTGTTTGAGAGAGATTTGTTGATTGATTGATTGTGTGTCTTTAGAGAGAACATGGAGCTCCCTTATATATCTATCCGTAAGCAACTCGTGGAGACTACTCATAATCCAATGCGGACTCTGCAATTAGAATCCCACAAAGATACGTTTAACTCGCCAGTCGTGCGCTCCATGCAACACGTGTCAAACCTATCTCGCTTAGGTTTCGTTCCCTGCCTCGCCGCATTTCATTTGTCGTGTAGTAAGCGAACTCAAACACTAAGCGACCTTATCCAGAGGGTGTTATTAGTCATTTCAACCCATCCTCGCAAGAACTATAGAGTCCCATGCGAACTGGAGATAAGGATCCCGCGTAGACACCGCATCTCGCAAGGTATCAGAATAAAAGCCACGTCACGTGCTGCCAAACCTTGCTACCCTTGATGGGCTAAAAAGGCCACAGGCATTGGCCCAAATGATATCCAAGTCTTTCTCGAGTCTTGGACCGAAAATGCCCACTGGGCTCAAACAATACCCAATCCACAATGACTCCAATACCGATGAGTTAGATGATTTCGTGGAGGAAGGCATCAAGACTTTGACGACCTCATGTTACTATGGAGCTGCATTGACATTGTTGTTGTATGGATTAAAGATTCATGATGATTGATGAGTAGCTAGATATATATTCTCTAATCTTCGTAGATGATCCAATATGTAATAAATTGGATGAATGTTAGACGCTCTAAACAGATTACAGTTCTAAAATTTCAAATAGCTAGGGTGTCAACTGCCATCGGGTTGTATAATTTTAAAGATTGCGTATGAGCAGATCATTTTGTCACTGTTTGATGAGCTCAGTTGCAGGTTTCCTGCTATGGATGTATGTTCACTGATGTTTCTGCTTACCAACTAAAAATTTGGACTTGAATTTTAGCAACCCACGTTAATTAATCATAGAAAAGAAAATGGGAAGTAGACTGAGTAGATTATTCAGACATGAATCCATGCCAGCAGGAAAATATATCAAAGCCCCCGAAAAGAAACACATACGCATACACGAACGATGTACGATTTAGACATGCTTGGAGTTTAGGTGATCTTGTTTCATTCCTTGAGCTAGCCTTGAGTTATCAGATATTTAAGTTATAATTGGCCTGCATACAGCTTGCTCACTAGTCATTATTACATTACATCGTAGCCAGAGGCGGAGCCAGGATTATATATAAAAGGGGGCCGAGTTATAAAGTAATACGAAATTTAAAAATTGACTGAAATTAAAAAAAAAAAATGAAGTTTAGTATTCATTAAGGCTTAGTTTGGTATTGCAGTGAAAATAATTTGCTATAAAATAAATCAACGATTAAAATAAGCAGCGGTAAGTAAAAGCAATTATTTGTTTGGTAATTTGTGCATTTAATAAGTTTTAGATGATAAAAAACTAATCAACACGTTTGGTAATTTTTTCTGTGAAAGTACTGTATGTGTGTATAATGACAAATATGCACACGATGCCAAACTTGTTCCTTGTATTCTGGATTTCTTGCAGTTCTGCCTACAAAGTTTCTTTATTCCCTTTTTGACAAAAAAAAAAAATCTTGATTACAGAAGTTGGAATCCATCTAACACCAACGATGATGTTGGCAAGGATTAGAGCGATGTTAGATTAAGCTAGGAACAAGACTAGGACATGTGGGTAAATTTTAACAGTTAACAGGGTTATTATATGTATCTTGGTATTGTTTATTAAGTCCACCGCTTCTCAACCAACAATCAAATATCGCAGATATTAAAAAGCACCCTGGCAGCTGCTTACGAAATTCGCGGTTTGTGGACGTGTTTCTTATAAAACGCGGATTCATTTTATTTAACCAAACGGCTCGGTGTATGGAAAATGGTGAGGATAAGCTGCTTTTCCTCCGAAAACGCAAACCCAAACGCAGCCTAAATAGACAGAGAAATAAGTTCACCCATAAAAAAAAGATGTTATTCCTTATGGAATTGATTATGGATAGTATATGACAAGAGGTGATTAAGGTAGGAGAATGTACAAATTAACAGTAAATGGTGTGTTTATGGTTTAATTGGGAAAGATATGGGGGGCCAAACTTTGTAAGTTACAAAACTTTTCACTATGATTATATCAGAACTCTTAATTGCACAGGTTCAATATACAATTATGGGGGGTGCCATGGTACCCCTTGGCCTGTACGTAGCTCCGCCAGTGATCGTAGCAGGGGCAGAGCTAGAAATTTACGTTTAGGGGGTCGGCTAATATACAGTAAAAAGAAAAACAAAACTTTATTGATATATTAAATCAAGTATAATTTTCAGTGTACATTAAGATATAGATCGATAATCATTTCCCCGCCCATTTTAGAAGACGTACAAGCGATTCAATCGACATATCTTCATTACTAGTTTTTTTTAACTAAACGCTTATTCAAAGAGATAATTGAGTAATTTAATTGAATCATATACCAAACTAAAGCTTCATTGTTTTAAGATATATAACTAATATTAGTTATGAATAATGCTATATTTTAACCAATTAGGAAAGAAATAAATGCAAATTCTTTGCTTCCCTTGGTCACCATAAGTGATTACCAAATATTTTAGGGGTGAAATCAATCATAATTAACTAGAAACTCTATGAAAACCAATAACCTCTTAGTTGGAAATCACACATCACCAAGAAAGTTGAGGGGTGCGAAATGGCTCCGCCCATGCATCGTAGCCAGCGAACTTAACCTAAGGATCCAGTAAGCACAAGTAACTGACTAACTGAGCGCGACTACGTACGTAGTACATGCATATATACGATGTGTTCCAGTTGACCTACTCAATCAACCTACTGGAGTAGCGGGCAAAGCTTTCTACGTCTGGCCGGCGATGACTGAACATCCTCTAAAATTATAGAACAGCAAATTTCCACAGTAGCTAGGCCCCAATTGAACAGAGACTTGTTGATGAGCTCCATCTGCCTTTCTGTTTCTGGAAATATTAGAATAGTCCATTACAACTACTTTTTTGTGTGAAAGCTCCTTAATTAGTTCTTCATCAGCACCAAAGATTAAAATATCGGTATCGGTAGATATATCGGTCCGTTGAAAAAGGGAGATTTCAGATATATCGGGGATATATCGGGGAAACCCGGGAAAAAAATATCGGTATTTTGGGAAGAATTTTTTTTCTGAAATATTTAATTTATTAGATTTATATATAAATATTACAAATATCAACTTCATCTACATCCAGAATGAGAATCTAGGTTGTTGATAAGAGTCATGAGACACACGCTGATCCACAAAAGTACAATAATCAGACCAAGACATATGACTCATATAGTACAAATTGTAGTGTTGAATATGATAATCATATATGTCTTTGGAGCTGCCAACTGTTTCCCCTATAAGTGGATAGTAAGGATGATGAAAACTGGATGACTGATCACTGACTTCCGCGCATTGATTATAGCCATAAACATTATAGCCATGTTGATTGTTGCCTTCTTGAGATTCATTTGAGGTTCCAGTCCCACTACCTAAACTGATAGAATCAAAACTTAGCGCAACTGAAACAACATCTTGATCATCATTTGGACCTCTAGTCCTCCTCCCATACATGGTATCCTCTTGCGCTCCATACCTAATACTTCTATAGCCATGATCATGGGAGGCATGATCGTAATTTTCTTCAGATGAAAAATTGTTCAATCCACCAACTGTAGAAGATTGTCCATGTACAAACCCGGTGCCAGTATTTCCACCACCTTTTCCGCTTCCACCATCTTCATCATCATCTGAACTATCCGGAGTTGCTATGCCGCTCCATGCATCATCACTGTCTAAATTATCTTTTGGGTTTCCAACAACTTCTTCAGATAATACCCTTTGTACGTTGATTCCATTGGCGGTTGCAGTTTCAAGTCGAGACCACCACTCGTCATTGGGATACACCTCGAGGGAATTAGTTACTTCTCTTCCGGATAACATTTCAATTTTTTACAGATATTTTTTTAATATGTCAGTGATATATCGAAAATATCATAAATGTCGGAGATATTTCCTAAATATCGGAGATATTTCCTAAATATCGGTGATATTTCCTAAATATCGGTGATATTTGAGGATATTTCCTAAATATCGGGAAAATATCGTAGATACGGTGGAAGATAAGATATTGACCCCTAAAGATATATCGGTCATTCGAAAAAAGGAGATATCGGAGGATATATCGGATATATCGCAGAGATTTTAATCCTTGATCATCACAACTCATTAACTTGTCCGACGAGGCAACGACGTCGACTATGTATCGTTAATTAATTGATTCAATTTTAGAGAGTCAGTCTCAGTCACCCAAGTTGTACATATATGCAAGAGTCTCCCTTAGAATGACGACTAAACCCAACGTATTCTCCCCGTTTCTTGCTTTTGGTACTTTCTTCCAATTCATCTCAAACATCAAGACCTAATCATTTCACGTTCACAAGAGATTATATTGTAATCAACCCTATACATAGCCACCAAAATACGAGGGGTTGCAACACATGCCATCCTAAATCACAATGGCATCGAAATCTACGTATCCTCCGAGTTAGGCGCACCTTCTCCTCTACTCCCAATTGATCATCTCGAACCTCAGGACCGACCAAGCTAGTAATACTGTAATTCTAGTCAAAGTCACATCTTATATTGTTAAGGAAAACCGCAATATGGAAAATGTAGCGATGATCACTGGGTCACCGTCGTTACTTGTATTACAAGCCTATAAATAAAGATACAAACATGAGGGTTTTGCAACATAACTAGCTAGCTAATAGGAGCCATGGCATCCAAGTCTAATCTGTCACTCTTCACTATAACTCTCCTCCTCGTCCTTCTTACGCTCCTCTGTTATGTAACTGCTTCTCATCCCCACAACAAGAGCTCTTCCCCAGTTGAGTTCCTTGAACATCTCAAGGGTTGCCACAAAGGTGATAAGGTCAAGGGCATCAATGACCTCAAAAAGTACCTTGAAAAATACGGGTACTTGAACTACAAGAACCACAGTCATTCAGACGACGATGAATTCGACGATCTTTTGGAGGAAGCTGTCAAGACCTACCAGATCAATTACCACCTCAAGTCCACCGGAACATTGGACAGCAAAACAGTGTCGAAGATGACAACGCCTCGTTGTGGCGTGGCAGATATCATCAATGGCACCTCGTCCATGCGATCAGCCAAGAAAAGGCACCACCACGGTACGTAATATCGAGCTACTTCATCTTATTAGACCCTCTAACTTGTGCCTCTGATTTTCTTACGTTGTCCAATAATTGTATAACATACCCAAAATTATATGTACATGCATCAAAAACATTAATTAATTGAGTCTCAAAATCAAACTTTAAAACATACAGTACGTAATTCTCTTGGATCAAAACTTGAACAAATTAACCGTCTAACGACTTAAGCTCGATATTGTTTTACAGGTTCACTTCATACTACTGCTCACTACTCGTTTTTCCAAGGAAATCCAAAATGGCCTTCCTCTAAGTATCATCTCACTTACGGTTTTCTTCCCAACACTCCATCTGAAGCCACAGGCGCGGTGGCGCGGGCTTTCGCAACATGGGAGGGGAACACTCACTTTACATTCAGCCAGGCACAAAGTTACGAGAATGCGGATTTGAAGATCGGTTTTCAAAGGGGTAATCATGGAGACGGGGCTGCATTTGATGGACCTGGCGGAACGCTGGCCCATGCTTTTAGCCCGACGCACGGAATATTCCACTACGACGCAGATGAGACTTGGTCTGTGGGTGCTGTACCAGGTGCTACTGACTTGGAGACGGTGGCTTTGCATGAGATAGGGCACCTTCTCGGACTGGGACATAGCTCAGTGAAGGGAGCTATCATGGAACCGACTCTTCTCACGGGAGAGACTCGAGGTTTGCATGGGGACGATGTTCAAGGTATCAAGGCTTTATATAACGTATGAGTAGCAGTGCTAGCACGTACCAGGTCGACCAGACCATTCGAAGTTTTGTTGTTATACCACTCTATTAATTAAATAAGGTACCTGAGAATACCCTGTATTGAGATTTTTCATATTTGAAATAATTAATGAAGAGAGTTTTTGTATCCATGAACAGCCAAATGTTTTGGCAAATTGTGGTACAACTTCTGATCTAGTTAGTGCATGTGGCCATCAAGATGTGCTTCTGTTCGTTTTGCAGCATTTTATTTTCTCCTCAAGTTCGTGTTTGTTACTCTTTTTTATTTTGTGGAGGTATTGGTTTTGGACGTACTCCCCTCCTATTTCTTCTTCTTCTTCAATATAGAAAAGAACAGAGTGATAGGGAGACTGTTAACTCATCTCTCATATACACCTCATTCCTTCAGCAAGAAAGAAAAAAGAGAATTATGCATGTATATAACCATAAAATGAGTTATTATATGATATATTAATCTCATCACGACAATTAATTACAACAAACAGACGTCATTAGATCGCTAGCTTTTTATGGATAATTGATGTAGAAAGTTAACACGTTGGAGATGTTACAGATATGTATATTATACACTTATTTTACAAATAATTAAACTGAAATTACAAGTTAATTAATTAATCACTTGCGATCTATTTTACCCGGCAAGCATATAAGTCCTACCATGCCATCAAGCCACCGACGCCTCATCCGGCAAAGCCACCAAACGCTATGGCCATCGAAACCACCCCAACGCCTCCAAAACTTCAATTGGGCAAGCTATCACTAGATACATGGTCCTCTTTGGCCATCTGACGACGCCACCACAAAAGCGCACTGTCGGACTGGGCATTCACTTTGATGGAGAGAAACAGCCACCGCCTAGGGTTTGGCTGAGAGAGAGAAGCTTTCTAAGTAATGCGCTTTATGATTAGATAAGATGAAGTTGGCAAGTTTGAACTTTAATCAGGTCTTCGTAATTATACATGTAGTCCACCAGTCACTCCTTAATTGATTGATTAATTTACGGAGCAAGCAGCCAAACTGCAAGACTTGTTCTAGCAAATGATATGGTGACCTTGATCAGATGACCATTACTAATTAACGTTCTCTCCGAGTCAAGAACTAGCCTATATATTCCCCATTATTGAATGAATGTTCTTCTACTGTGCTCTCTCCCAGTTGATCATCTCGAACCTCATGAGTCGGCGCGGACCTTCCTTATATTATTAAGGAAGGACCGGAAAATGGAAAATATAGCCATGATTATCGTTGTTTCACCGTCGTTCTTCTGTGTTACAAAGCCTATAAATAACAATACAAATAAGACGCTTTTGCAACAATACAAGCTAGCTAGCTAGCTAAAAGGAGCAATGGCATCAGAATCTAATCTTTCTCTCTTCACTATCACACTTCTCTTGGCCCTTCTTACTATCCTCTCTCATGCAACTGCTTCTCATCCTCACAACAAGAGCTCTTCCCCATTTGAGTTCCTTGAGCATCTCAAAGGTTGCCACAAAGGTGAAAAGGTCAAGGGTATCAATGACCTGATCAAAAAATACCTTGAAAATTACGGTTACTTAAACTACAAGAACAACAAGAGTCATTCGGACGATGATTTCGACGACCTTTTAGAGGAAGCCGTCAAGACTTACCAGATCAATTACCACCTCAAGTCCACAGGAACACTGGACGGCAAAACAGTGTCGAAGATGATGACGCCTCGTTGTGGCGTGCCGGACATCATCAATGGCACCTCGTCGATGCAATCAGCCAAGAAAAGGCACCGGCCACCATGGTATCGAGCTGTTTCATCTTAGTACGTTGTCCTAGCTTCCAACTTTCTTACGTTGTCCTACAATAATTTTTATGTACATGCATCTACAACATGCAATTAATTTCTCCTTATGCTATTGAATTTCAACATCAAAATTTAAACCATATTCTTTGGAATACAATAATTAATTCTTTGGAATAAACACCTGAACATTCTGTTTAACGATTTAAGTACTCAATATTGTTCTACAGGTTCAGTTCATACCACTGCTCACTACTCATTTTTTGAAGGAAATCCCAAGTGGTCTAAATATAATCTCACTTACGGTTTTCCTCCCAACACTCCATCTGATCGAAGCCACAGGCTCTGTTGCACGGGCATTCGCAACGTGGGCTGCCAGCACTCACTTCACGTTCAGCCTCACCCAAAGTTACGAAAATGCGGATCTGAAAATTAGTTTTGAGAAGGGTGATCATGGAGACGGGCATGCATTTGATGGACCTGGCGGAGTGCTGGCCCATGCTGTTAGCTCGTTGCATGGAATATTCCACTACGACGCAGATGAGACATGGTCTGCTGGTGCTAAACCAGGTGCTGTTGACATGGAGACGGTGGCTCTGCATGAAATAGGGCACCTTCTTGGACTGGGACATAGCTCAGTGGAGGGGGCAATCATGGAACCGATTCTTCCCTCGGGAGTAACTCGAGGTTGGCATGGGGATGATGTTCAAGGTATCAAGGATTTATATAACGTATGAGGAGCAGGGCTAGTTAGCACCAGCTTGATCGATCAAACAATTCAAGCATTGTTGTAACCAAATCTTTGGCAAATTTTGGTCAATTTTCTTTTGGTGTGGTGAGAATATGAGATGTCTTCCTTCTCAAGTTCCTTTTTGTTAGTCTTAATTTCTTGTTGGAGTTATTGCTTTTTTGTCTCCTTCATCCTGTCTTTCCTCTTCGATCTTCTTTAATCAATTAATAAAAGAGTGATAGAGAGATACGTACTGTTACTTGTTACTCCTCTCAATCTCTTACACACAAAAAAAAGAGAAAAAAGAAAAATTTTCATGCATCAGTGTATATGTCCATGCATCTGCATTCACTGTAAAGTTATTAACCGTAAAAAATTATGAAAATTACCCATATAAATTATTTTGTCCAAAAACTTATTACATTAAAAACCGTATCATCAATCAATCTATTGGAGATAACAGATGTGATGGTAGTGATGGTACTAATTATCAAATAATCAGTAAACGATTTGTGCGTGTTTAACTTCAAGTCTTCAAAAGAAGAAAGGGTACCCGTTTTGGAAGAAGGTGCAATCGGACCGAATCCAAGTTCTCAGCTTTGGAACTGTGTCTGGAAAGCTTCGGTGCCAACGTCTATCAAGATTTGTGTGTGTAAAGCTGTCTTAAATATTCTACCCACACGGAGTAGGCGCCCGTCTTGTTTTGTTTTTTGTTTTTGTTTTTTTTGTTTTTATAAAAAAAATCGGCATGTTTGGGACAAAATTCACAAAACTCAGCCTCCTCAATCAAGTTGCACAACGTCTCTACTCTCTCTATATCTCTTCGACAAGACCGCCGCGTCAGCGTCTCTACTCTCTCCGGCACGACCTGGTAAGTCTTCAATACCCTCAAATAAAAACAGAAGGGAGATATTGGATCTAGGTTTCTCCATACAAGTAATGCCTCCAAATTTTCAAGGCAAATACTACCGCAGCTAGCTCTAAGTCATGAGTGAGGTAATTCTTCTCATGAACCTTCAACTGTCTAGAGCCATATGCCATAACACCACCAAGCTGCATCAACACACAACCCAAACCCCGATGAGATGCATCGCTATAGACAATATAGTCAACACCACTAATAGGAATGACCAACACTGGAGCTGTAGTCAACCTAGTCTTCAACTCCTCAAATGCCTTCTCACACTCATCGGTCCACACAAACTTGGCATTCTTCTTTGTCAACTTGGTCAAAGAAGAGGCAATACCAGAAAATCCCTCAATAAATCTCCGGTAGTATCTTACCAACTCAAAGAAACTACAGATCTTCGTAGGAGTAGTGTGACGACTCCAATTCAACACAGCCTCCACTTTAGAGGGATCCATCGAAATCCCCTCCTTAGACACCACATGACCAAGGAACTTGACCTCTTCCTTCCAAAACTCACACTTCTCAAACTTAATAAACAACTTGGCCTCCCTAAGAACCTGTAGTACGATCAGTAGATGCCTATCATGATCCTCTAAGGTCTTGGAGTAAATCAAAATATCATCCACAAATACTACCACAAACACATCCAGATACGGACTGAACATGCGGTTCATCAAATCCATAAAAGCAGCAGGCGCATTGGTTAGACCAAATGACATAACAATAAACTTATAATGCTCATATCTAGTCTTGAAGGCGGTCTTCGAAATATCCTTTTCCTTCACCCTCAACTGGTGATAACAGGACCTCAGGTAAATCTTAGAGAATACCGTAGCACCTCTGAGCTGATCAAACAAATCATCAATCCTAGGCAAAGGATACCCATTCTTGATGGTCACCTCGTTCAACTCCCGGTAATCCACACACAAACAGAGTGTATCATCCTTCTTCCTCACAAACAACACTAGCACACCCCAAGGCGAGGTGCTAGGTCTAATGAATCCCTGCTCAAGCAGATCCTCAGTCTGAACCTTAAACTCTTGAAGTTCAGTTTTCCCCATCTGATAAGGAGTCTTTGATACCGGTGAAGTACCTGGTACTACATCTATAGCACACTCCACTACCCTCTTAGGAGGTAAACCCGGAATCTTCTGAAACAAATCACTAAACTCAGAGACTATTGCAATATCCGCAATACCCACGGTACTACCGATAGCCTCAATGTGAGTTAACACACCTTCCCACATGGTCGTGTCCGACCTATGATAACGATAGCGAAAACTCTGCTGTCCAGGAACATGAAATGACACCACCATATCAAAACAGTCAATCACAGCATGGTTTGGCCTTAGCCAATCCACTCCCAAAATCACATCATAAGAGCGGTTTGGAATCACAATCAGAGATGCATGGAACTCTCTCTCACTAATCACTAAAGGGAAAGCACCACACAAGGTGCCAAGCTCGATAGAAACACCGAGAGGCGATGAAACACACAAAGATCTAGTAAGCGGTGTCGAAGTCAAGCCTAATGCCCTCACTACCGAGCTAGATATGAAGGAATGGGTTGCCCCCGTATCAAACAGAACTGTAGCAAGCAGATTATAAACAAGAATGGTACCTTCCACTCATGTACCACGCTGACTAATGACATACACTCTAACTGGTGCTGGAAGTAATGGCCTCTGCTGATTACCCTGCCCTCTAGCCTGAGGTCGAGTGGAATCCCTAGCAAAATGGCCTACTTGCCCACAAGTGAAGCATCCCTGCCTCCTGGGCTTCGTGCATGTCGAAGAGAAGTGGCTCGGCTCACCACAGTTGAAACACTTCAACGGTGTTGCCTGCCTAATAGGTGGAGCCCTAATAGGTGCAGCTGCTGCTCTAGCTAGAGCCAGCTGATGAGTCCGCTACCTCTTCCCATAACCACCTCTGTGGTACTCTGAACTGCTACTCCCTGTCAGGGCCTTGCCCTTCCCCTGAACATCTCTCTGCCTCTCAGTCTCATGCATGACCTCTTCTTGCTCAACTGCAAGGGCACTCTTAACCGCTTCTGCTAGAGTAGCAAACTAGTGGGAAGTCACTAACTTCCGGAGTTCATGCCTCAAACCCTGAATGAACTTCCGTGCCAAATCCACTGCATCCATCTCTTTAGCGAAACGATACAGCTGAGAAAACCGAGCCTCATAATCCCTAACACTCAACAAGCCCTGCACCAGAGCTATGAACTCAAGCTCCAACTGCTCCCTTACTCTAACAGGAAAATACTTCTCTCGAAAGAGCTGAACAAGGGGTGGTCATATCTCGAGATCTCTCTACCCCGCTCCACCACACCCGTGCCTCATCTTTGAGAAGAAACGTAGCAATACACATCTTCTCAATCTCCGTACACGTGATCATGATGAAGTATATCTCGATGCCCTCTATCTAATGATCAGCTATGAGGTAGTCTGTACCTCCCAGAAAGGAAGGCTCTCCTAATTTGATGATACTCTGAGCCAGCTTGGCCAGACGTAGACCATCATCCACTACAGCCGGCACCGGCATCTCCAACACTACTTCCTCCTCAAAGAAATCATCCACAGGTGGAGCCCTACCTCTGCCTCTGGCCCTATCTGCCCCTCTGGCCCTATCTCGGCCTCTATCTCTTCCTCGCAGAGGATCCATCACCTAAGGAGCAAGTAAACTTTGATTAACTCATGCATAAAACTTAAACTAAAGTATAAGTCAAATGCAACATTATTAACCAAGGCACTAACTCAAGATGGAACATAAAAAAATCAAAATCCCACTAACAGAGTACTATGTACTCTGACATCCTATTGACCTAGAGGTGACACCTAACCCTTCACATACCCAATGACATATCAATACCGAAGAGCTTATGATGGTGATCCGTTGCAGTCGGGCCATCACTCCTAAGTATTGATTATCACCAAATATGTAACCGCGCTCTGATATCAAACGGTCACACCCCAATTTTCGGATGGAATTTTCAAAATTTTTGGCATGATATAACTTAAAATATTACAATCTCAAACTTGTTCCAACAACAACAACATCTCACAACTAAAACTCAAACGCAGAAAAGTAAATATCCTACAACCCATCACTAAGTTAAATATTACATTTCCTTGTTTATATAAACTTGCAATTCAAGAATATGAAAACCATCTCATGAGTTTAATACTATCTACACAGCTAACAAAACTATACATAGTACAACAAAAACCAAAAAGGACCATGCAACTACGCCACCGTCTCAACCCTACTGGTCCTCACCTACAGGTCTAACCCATACACCAAGAATTGGTGCACCATGATTGTAAAATAACAAACCCGGTAAGCTAAAAAGCTCGTATGAGTAAACTCAAAATAGCACAATATTTCTCATATCTAAAAATTCCACAAAAGCAACTTATATCAATGAATATAACCACAAATCCAACACTTTTTCAATTAACATGTACCCATGAGTTCTAGGTATTAAGAAATACCCCTCATGACCTACAACAATAAAATTGTGTATCCATGGGTCCCAGATATGATATGGTATCTCCCATGACCTACACCGATAGACGGATTAGAGCTCTAATTCTTAATCACAACCAATCACCCGACCAAAGGCTTAGAACCCGGTTTGACTGTCCAATATCAAAACACAAAATGATAAATAGTGTTTTAACCGTAACCAATCACCCAACTAAAGGCTTAGAACCTGGTTTGACTATTTATCCAACAATCATCATAACACAACATAATTATCAACAACATTAGATCCACAAGAATACTATAACAAAAATCAATAAGATTATGATCATATGAACTTCTAAAAAAACATATAAGGAAAACTTGTTTTATCTTACCTATGAACCGTTGGCGATCAAACTCATATATTTTTAAAACCAATAATAGCAAAATACTAAATTCACATCATAATCATTATCCTCATCAAATGACCATAATTAAACTTGGTTCAAAATTGAACCTTGGTGAGATTTACTCAAGTAAATACTCCCGCTGCGTCTTCACAAAAACACAAGAGCCAAGCTAACTATAACCTCATAAATCACCTAAAATTACACTATTAAAACCTTAGTAATTTCTCAACAAGGATTAAAGTACCCTTAACCTAAAGGTTGCCCAAAGAAGGGCAATCCTTCCTCCAAGACCTTCTAAGGTCATCGGACACTTAACAACAAACCATTACTACCTTCAAGAATCAAACTTTCTAAGTTTCCGACCTAATGAACACCATGAACAACTACGCACCTAAGATGCAAAAACGTAACCAACACTTAACTCACACACACAAACAACACCCTAGCAGCTACAAGGACTAGCTAACACAGCAACCAAGGCTCTCACACTTCCCGGACGCGCTCCCATGCGCCGCCACAGGCGGTGGTGAGTGAGCCTCACGCGCCTCCACAAAAGTTCAAAATTTGGGGAAACTCAAAACATGAAACTTGTAGATTGAAGCATAAGGAACACTTTTTGTACCTGAGGTTTCAACCGATTCGGCCAGGATCGGCTTGAAAACACCCTGCAATACCAACCCGGAAATCAAAATCCAATCCTACAAAACCGGCCCCAAAACTTGATTTCTAGATTACCAAAGGGTAGAAACATTTCTAGAAGAGAGAGGAAAGCAAGACTCACCTAAACTTGGCCGGAATCTGCGTCGAAATTGCCGGCTTTCCGGCGGAACAGCAGCTGCTCCGCCGCTTCGTGGTGGCTTCCAGGCGGCGCGACGGCAAGCAAGACTGTCCCAACAGTGGAGAGGAGACCCGTGCAGACCCAACGGGACCGACGGCGTCCAATTTGGTGACCGGATGAGAGAGAACTCGGCTGGAGAAGCAAGAGTTCGGGGGAGCTTGGGAGAAGGAGGAGAGAGAAAGGGAAAAACCTGATTTTAGGTTTCCAAAATAACTCCTCCATATTTTTTTACTTATACACTTTTCAAACCCGGAAACTAACTTCCTATGACCATAACTTTCTCATACGACATCCGATTTATACGTGCCGCATGTCTACGAACTCGTATTGACGAGCTCTACAACTTTCATGAAGAAAGTTTTCAAAGATAACTTACGGAAAATCAAGTCAACTTTTGGTCTCTTAAAAGTCAAAGCACATTAAAAGAAAACTCCGGAAACTTCAAAATTCGCACCACTAAAAAGAATTTCTATAAATAATCCTTCATTAATTATGAGAATAATATAAGAAAAATGATATGAAAATCTGGGGTATTACATTACCTCTCCTTCCTTCAGCGGTCGTTAGCTCTGTTTCTCGTTCTGGCAATATGGCAGCTCACCTTATGGCACAATATGTCTCAGTCCTTGTAACAGGATTCACAACCCACATACCTCCGCCTGTGGAGGTTCTGATTTCTTCTGAATGTAATGATTCCTATATCAATGAAGGTATTCATCCATTTAAAAAAAAAAGAGAAGAAGTTATATTTGTTTACCAATTCGATTAGATTTTAGTAGAAGAATTGGTAGTATTAATTATAGAGATGAGAAAATAGATCGAGTGATAGACTTAGGTGCAACAACTCGCGAACTTGCTTAAAATCAGTTTTGGCTGAAGGAAGAAAATGATGAGTTAAAAGAGTGTTTATTTAGTAAAATAAAAAGGGCATAAGAGGAAGTTTAAGAAAAAAAATTACATAAAAAAAATTAGAAGTGTGTATTAAGTATATAGGGGTGTCTGAATAAAATTTATCTTTTTTTCAAATTTGAGAATGAATGTGAAATTTCACTAATATTTAAGGACAATAAGTTATTTGTGTGGTTATTTGGTGACCTTCCATGGCTGGTACCAATAACTAGCTAGCTTCATACATGTTGTTGTCGGTGGAGCTCCAAATTGAAAGTTTGTTTAGTTCTCATGTAATCACTCCCTAATGGTCATTTAATTTACCAACGGTATCTTTTTTCTTTTCTTTCTTTTAATGTATACATATACTTATTTTAGTTATTTGCTTTGATGGTGTGATTCTTCGATTCCACTTTTTTTTTGAGCGAGAATACTGCACTCAAATATCCACTGAGACCATCGTCGATAGAGTTACTGTATAATCAAGAGATTTACCTTGTACTTGAGTATATTGTACAAGAAATGTGAAATCACTAAATGAAACTAAAATAGGAATAGTTCATAGTATATTAGACATGTCCGATATTTAACGAGTAATGCTGTCTCACACACCAACGACGCCATACATATTTTCTTATCTCCGAATATTGCAAGGGGATGATTCCGAAATCTCAACCCTAACGCTCAATGCTTCAATCCCTAGGCCATACTCAATTAGGTAAGAAGAAAATTCTTACTAAACCCACCGTCATATCTTTATATGGTTATTTTATTTTTGGCTTCAATATTAATAATGGATTGACGTATGTATGTTCAACAGTTCAAGATTCAAGACATAGCACCGACTCATGTCAGACTGTCTGCACATAAAATCTGTAGGATCATTTATCTTCTCTACCAAAGCTTTAAGATCTACTCGCTTCCCTAAACCTGAAATCCAAAAAACAAAAAAGCTGAAATGTCATTGCTGACTTATAAAATGGTAAAAACTACTGGGATCGACAGTATTAGGCACCACCTGTCCCACTCTGATTTCCCAACAAGCACCATAAATAGATATTACACAACTCCACATGATCTGTTCTTCAGTTCTCACTCCTCACTCCTCACTTAAACGCAACCCAAAGCTTCATTCTTTCTTCTTGTTTATATGACCCAACAAGTCCCCAAGTCCCCAACTGAGCTGTATTGATTCTTATTGCTGCTGCTGCATTAGTTTGAGCAGTTTCAGCAAGAAGAAGAAGGATGAAGGTGTCAAGACTAGCTTGGCTGCTTTCTTTGCTGCTGTGCTTTACATTGTGTTTGGGATACAATGTAAGCTACGACAGGCGCTCTTTGATTATCAATGGCCAACGAAAGTTGCTCATTTCTGCTGCCGTTCACTACCCTCGTAGTGTCCCTGCGGTAACTTTGCAAACCCACTTTACTCTTTTCTTTATAAATGGAAATAAATTGTTTTGAAGGTTGCTAAATCTCTTGGATTGTGCATTTGCTTGGTAGATTAGCACGGCCCGATTGCTTCATTTGTTGCTTTTATATCTCTATGGATTCGGAATTTACAGTTGTTGTTATGAATTGTTTGTGGTAAAGGTTGCTAATTGTGTTACTTGGTGCTTGGTACCTGTGATTTAAAGCATGAATGTGGTGTGTGTAGATGTGGCCGGGGCTAGTTCAGACGGCAAAGGAAGGAGGGGTTGATGTGATTGAGACATATGTGTTTTGGAATGGTCATGAACCGTCTCCAGGCAATGTGAGTCAAGTTTGAGGATACTGAAAGGCTTTGGCAATTTCATTTGGGATACTTTGTCTTAATGCTTAAAACTGATTTGGTTTCAGTATTATTTTGGAGGACGATATGATCTGGTCAAGTTTGCAAAGATCGTGGAGGATGCTGGAATGTATTTGATTCTTCGAATTGGCCCATTCGTTGCAGCAGAATGGTACTTTGGGTATGTCATTCTATTCCATATTGTAACATTGGTTGGTTTCGGTCTTTGGGTGTTGGCTCTTGATGCATAACATCCTGGAATATCATGTTCATTACTGTTTTCTTCAAAACTCCTAAGAGATGTTTGTTTGATACAGTGGGGTACCAGTGTGGTTGCATTATGTGCCTGACACTGTATTTCGAACGGATAATGAGCCCTTTAAGGTACGGAAGTCAATTCTTCAACCCCATTCTAGAAATGTTTCTTGAACCTAATCATATGTCATTTAACTATGATGGAGGTTCTTATTACCTATCTATGATAGGGATTAGATTTCACCAATTTGTTCCTATTGCATTCATGTATATCCATGTTATGATTTCCCATGTTATTAAGAAGGTACTTCCTTAGTGTTCATATAAGACTTGTTCTCAAATGGCATCCAACTGTATTGTTCACAATAACTAGACAATTGTTTTCAATTTATGCAGACAATATTCTATTGTAACGACTTATTCAGACTTGAATGAATTAAACCTGTTCTCTTGATAGTTTCTTCATCCTCTTCTGTCATTATTCTTCCTCTCATCTATTCTCTCCTGATTGCTTTGGTGCTTCATCACAATATTTGTCATGTGAAATTCATGATTTTCATCTCTAATCATCGTGTTTGCTTCTTCTGGTCCAGTATCACATGCAGAAGTTCACAACACTCATAGTTAATCTAATGAAACAAGAAAAGCTTTTTGCACCTCAAGGAGGTCCAATTATTTTGGCCCAGGCAAGTATCTTTCACTCTAGAAGTAGTTTGATAAATTTTTAATGTGCCTATTCCTTATCTACTCTAGGAAACATAATAGAGATGAATAAAAGAAACAAATATAACTGATGAACCATGTTTCCTTCTACTAAAACGGGAGCTCTACACCTATTATGGCCTGGTGACCTATTGGACAATAATCACAAGATATATGGCTGATGAAAGATAAATTTTGAAATTTTTCTTAGTTTCTTGTTCTCACTCACCTGCATTGCTGTATTGTTGAAGTACTTGATATAGCTTATATGGAAATTATATTCGAGTCTTGAAGTACACTACTGTAAAAGGATATTGTTTATGGAAGTAATTTTCTAGATGCATCTCTCTTGGAGACTCCCTCATTTCTATCTGGATAACCTTTATCAAGGGAAATTTCCATAGAATGTGTTTCAGAAAGCCACAAAAACAATGTTTTTCCCTCCTTTTCTTTACTCTGGTTTCTAGTCATAGTTTTCTTGTTCCAAGCTCACAACATTTGCTTTTATTTATTTTTCAAGTAAATTGGCCTGAAATTTTGGACTTTGTAAACTTTCTTTTAGGTTAGGTCTTCCTAGGCAGGACATAGAAAGAAAATTAACGAGATTTTTAGCTTTCTGCTTCAATTTCATTTATTCTGTCTTTTGCTGCAGATAGAAAATGAGTATGGATACTATGAAAAAGATTATGGAGAGGGAGGCAAAAAATATGCACAGTGGTCTGCTAGCATGGCTGTTGCTCAGAATATTGGTGTACCATGGATCATGTGCCAACAGTTTGATGCTCCGGAGTCTGTGGTGAGTATCTTTATTTAAAGTGCTTTTTAAGTAATAGAAATACTTTATATATAAATATATATATGATTATCAGATCAACTTGAAAAATGATCCAGATTCCAAGTATTGTGTTAAGAAAGTTATTCACAACTCAGTGTACACAATCTTCTGTCTTACTTGACCCATTTTGAATAATAAAGTTGGGAAAGAATGAGAAATATGATACCCACATGTTTCTTTTGCAGATAAATACATGCAACTCCTTCTACTGTGATCAATTTACACCAATTTTTCCGAACAAACCTAAAATTTGGACAGAGAATTGGCCTGGCTGGTAATGTAGTATATCTTTCATGTCTCTCTGTTATTGCATCTTTTTAATATTACAGCTTGGTATGCATCTTTCTATTATTATTGTATCATTTTCTGTCATCTCCATCAAAGAATCGTACCACTCTTTGTACACTAGTAGTTCAGATAGATTCATTGACATTTGGTTTGATTCCTAAAGTTCACTTTTCATGTTTTTAAGCTGAGACACGGTTATCAATCTCTATATACCAACCTGTATGTTCATATCAAAAAATTTCACAGTTGCTGCATATGGTTCATACATGCAAAGCAAATCTTAATTTATCCTTGCTTCATATGGTTCAAGTGCG